>OX438858.1:10901292-12399887 GCA_949315895.1 Anania crocealis
GCAGCGTGATGTTATATAGCCTAAAGCCTTCCTCGATAAATGGACTATCCAACACAAAAAATGTTTTCAAATCGAACCAGTATTTCATGAGATTAGCGCGTTCAAACAAACAAACAAACTCTTCCGCTTTATAATATTGGTATAGATAAACTTTTTTCTATTTTTCATTTTTCACTCTACCCGATCCCATCTCTACCTGATTTCATTTTTGCTAATAGAATAAAATATGGGTACAGTTAAAACGATAAATATAAAAATTGTATGTATGAAAAAATGTTTCAATACTTTAATGATATTTTAAGCAATTAAATTGCAATTATAATATCAGTATTTTGAAAACTTATGTCTCAGGCGGGACTTGAACCCGCATCTCATGCCGGGCGCGGCGGCATGCGAGGAGATGCGGGTTCGAGTCCCGCCTGAGACATAATTTTTCAAGTATATAATATTAATTTTTCAAGTTTAAACACAAATGTTTCAATCATGATATTATTATGATTTGGATGTTGTTGTTATGTGTTTTGTTTAAAAATATATCATTTAAAGGTTTTTTTTATTTTGACTGTACTTTTTATCATATCGGGTAGAGATAGAATTTTTTTTACGTAATTTCAAATCGGGTAGAGTTGGGATCGGGTAGAGTTGGGATCGGGTAGAGTTGGGACGAAGCCTACTTAGGTTACTCACCCGTATTAGGTACTACTTGTATATATTATCTGTGCCTGTATTGTCCATTACTTATTAAAATTTTTGTGTAAAGCTTTTGTAGGTATTGCTACAAACGTACAACTCTATAATATTATCTATCGCTCACTCTTGCTATCGACTCTATCTTAGTAAACGGGTAACATTTTAATTGGAATAACTCACGGGAATACCTACTTACTGGCATTTTTTTGTCTAAATATAATCTTACACTGGACTGCTATCTCAGTTGATGTGGCCAACGATTGTATCCTCTCTTAACACTTAAAGCCTTCATTAATTTTAGTGTTTAAGCTACTGATACAATTTCTTTGCCTAAAGAATTAAACAACCAATTATCTGGGAGAGGGGGTTATTCGACTCTTTAAAACTTGCAATTTGAAACTTAGCACGTTATACGCATGGATCCCTGAATCGAAAAATGGTATTCGGACCTGAAATATTATTGAAATCTGTATCCAACAACACCCCAAATTATAGATAAAGGAGATAAATCCACTTAAGATGTCTTTTTTTTACTTTTCTCTTCTTTGACTGGTAGAGAATGCTTCATGCATAAGTCCGCCACTTTGTACTTCAAATTGTCTTTGCAAAATAGGGTAAAAAAAATAACAATAAAAAAAGATAAAATGTAGGGGACCCCGCAAGAAAATGATTTACGTTTTATTTGACGTGATTGATATAATATACCTACTCGTATTACACTCAAGCCAAAATATAGCTTTCGAGTAGGTACCAATAAATAGTCCCTAAGAGTAATCTTGGACGGACGGAATCATAAAAAACAGCCGTAAGCGGTGTCTAGCTCTGTAAACAGATTCTGGACTCATTTGAATTTGCTGCTGCTGCTTCTCATTTAATTAATAGTAGTTAAACTAATAACTTTGTGTATTTTTTTGAAATGTTTGTAATTTTAAAAATTCTTTCGACTTGCTGGCATAGGAGAGAAGTAGACTCTAAGAAAAAAAATTTTAAAATGAGTTGTTAATATGTTTTTAATTTTTTTCAGTCAGTAACTACTTTATTGGTGTGGTTATTAGAACTTCATTTCTTATGAAATGCTGTACGGTACAGAAATGAAAGATCTTTGTAGATAGGTTAAATTATCTCATTATTCCACACCTATCAATGTAAGTAATTAAAATAAATTTTCACAAAACGATGTACAATTTACCTAACCCCTCGTCTGTATGTTATTCCAGACACAATTAAAATCAATTTTATTGATATCGCGACCGCCGGCGGTCTTATGATCCTGTGGGAATTAATGGAATAATATAATTTTTTTAATGTTTATAAATTAAAAATATAATTATTTACTATCTATTGATGTATATCTGACAGAGCATTGTTTTCATTTACCTACCTTCTACAAAGGAATTGGTTTTTTGCCTGCCAAGAAGCTGTTCTTTTGGAACAAGTAGAAGTGTGCCCAATTCTTTCTCTTGTAGCTTAGAGTTCGTCTGTAGAGCAGTATACCTTTATCCCGTGGGTATATCAAGCCGAAACCAGCTTATGTTAACTTAAGCATATGAATACTATAGTCATAATCATCATTATCACAGCCCCTATATCGTCCGTCTTCGGACATAAGACTCCTCCAAAGCCTTCCACGACACTCTGTCCCTCGCCACTTGCATCCGCTTCGGACCTGCATGTCTCCGAATGTCGTTGACCCATCTTTCCGGTGGGTGACCTCTGCCTCGTGTGGTTTCTTTGGGTTTCCACTCTAGTGTTCTTCTAGCCCAACGCTATGTGCCCTGTGCTTCTTCGGGCTATGTGCCCAGGCCATCTCCATTTTCGGCGTTCAATGGCCGCGAACACATCTACAACTTTAGTTTTCTGCCTGATCAACTCGTTGCGCTTTCGATCTAGCAACGTAATACCTAGCATCGCTCTTTCCATCGCTCTTTCCATCGCTCTTTGCGCAACTCGTAGTTTTTCGGCTGATTTTTCGGTCAGGGTTGTGGTTTCCATGCCGTATATCAACACTGGGAGGATGCACTGGTTAAACACTTTTGTCTTCAGATGTTGTGAGATATTTTTCAAACTCAGTATAAATATGTTTGTTAGCTCCATATACAGACCAAGCTTGTGCTATCCTACGATCTACTTCCGCCATTTGGTTTCCGTAGCCCAGCGTTATTTTGTGACCCAAGTAGATATAGTGGTTTACGACTTCGCTTGGCAGCATTTGGCTCACTACATGAGGAATGTTGGTCATGATTTTGGTCTTAGATTTATTATTCATGACGAGACCAATTTTTCCAGATTCTACCTGAAACTCATTAATCATTTGCACCATGTCCTCCACATTATCGGCAAACAGCGCTATGTCATCAGTGAATCGCAGGTTACTGAGCCACTCTCCATCGATGTTTAGACCTTATTTATTCCAAGCGAGGTTCTTGAAGATGTTTTCAAGGGCTGCTGTGAATAATTTGGGGGATATAGTGTCTCCCTGACGAATTCCTCTCCCTAGTTAAAATGGTTGAGACATCTTATGAAGGCGTATCGATGAAGTTGCGTTTTGCTGGAGATGTTAGATCAGCTTTATGTAACTCTCATCTGTTCTGCAATCTGGAAGTGCTCTTTCTACCGCCCAGTTTTCGACGGAGTCAAATGCCTCTTCGTAGTCTACAAATGGTACCATTATTGGTTTCCGGTACTCGTGACACTTCTCAATTACCGTCTTTATGGTTTGAAGGTGATCGTTCGTCCCGTAGCCCGATTTAAACCCTGCCTGCTCTCAAGGCTGATAGCTGTCCGACTTATTTGTGAGTCTGTTGACTATAACTCTTGTAAAAAGCTTGTAAAGGTGAGACAAGAGACTGATCGGTCTATAGATTTCGAGTTTTCTTATGTCTCCCTTCTTGTGAAGTAAGATTATTCTGGCATTTTTTCAGGAAGTGGGTACCTTACATTCTATAATGCATTTAGTAAAAAACAAAAAAAGTACTATGGTAAAGTCAGAAATTTGATCAGATTGCGTGTTTTTCTAACTATATATAAAAATAGTTGGATAGTTTCTTCTATAAATTTCAGTATACTACGCTAAAATGATTTTTATCTTCGTCAAAAAAATTTGTATCGTATTTAGATATCCATTATATGAAGTAAAATGTAGTTAGGTCAAGTTCCCAAAAAATTTTCGCAACATAGTTTTAAATTTTTACGTTCCTAAGCCCGTGAAGGTAGGAAGAGAAAATCAAAAACTTATGAATAGTATCGTTATGAATGAATGAGATGGGCATCGCGTAAAAAGTGTGTTGCGATTGCGAGGAGGCCGTTTGGCGGTTTCTAGGTGCTCTATCTTGCTATTTTTGTACTGGGCTACACCAAAAGAAAAATTCATTTCTTTTGTCTCGTAGATTGCTGTATTAATATTGGGAAGGTTATTAAATTTCATTCTGTATTTTATGCATGTTAATATTACCAAAGTTACCAAATTTGATATTTGAGTTTGATATTTTTTCTTTACATATTACCTTATCTCAATTTCATAGGAACCATGTTTTGTATGAATCTATTTATTTTTGAAATGTAAATTTACTTTTATCTAATAACGGCCGGTCCCATTAATCTATCTATCTTCCGTTTTGGCATATCGGAGATAGAAAATATCTTCTGTCTCTGATTTTGCCGTCCAGAGAAACAAAGACAGAAGTTGTTTTCTATATCCGATATGCCAAAACTGAAGATAGATAGGTTATTAGGACTGGCCGTAAATATACACAAAGATGCAGGTACCACGATACTGTTGCTGTTATGTATCTGTTTCTACAAGAACGATGATATTGCTGGAGAGGTTCTAAGGAAGTACCACGGAAGAGATAAAATTGTTATTAAAACCGCACTTGGCCGATTAATTTTTACCATCGGAAAATCGTGTACGGTTAGTTTAATATCTACGGAAGATCCTTTATTTATTAAACTTTGGCGTGACACGTTTTAACAAGGTATCGGTAACATGCACGATCCGTCTCGTCACAAGATTAAAAATCACTTACTGCCCAAAACTGATTACACTCTATTGAACAAACCGTTATGCCACAATGAAGTAGATGAAGTAGGTTC
The DNA here is from genome assembly GCA_949315895.1 of Anania crocealis. NCBI lineage: Eukaryota > Metazoa > Arthropoda > Insecta > Lepidoptera > Crambidae > Anania > Anania crocealis. The sequence goes on from OX438858.1 coordinate 10,906,075, forward strand.
GCACTCTACTAAGTGCACAGATATTGAAGAAGTATTAGGAGAGCCAGGCAAACTATTCTAGCTTAAAAAACAATAAAACTGGCTTGAATTTCTATGTGTACCTAAATGCTAATATTAATAAAAGTCGAATGACAATAAAGTATTACAAATTGATATAATAATAATACCTGATCAAAGTAAATATTATAAAGTTTGTTTGCATAAGTACCAGTAATATAGGATTTTAAACTTTCTTTTTGCATTTTTACACTTATCACTTAACACTTAAAACACATGTAAATTTGTCGCCCCGCTATCACTGTCTGCTGTTCCCGTTGTGTTTTTATATCTTTAATAAATGTGAAACATATTGTATACTAAGTCCAGGAATATATTTTAAAAGCTGCATTTCAAGATTAATCCGATAATCCATAGACCAATAGGTACTAAATAAAGGAATGGTGGCCACCCGTCGGAGTCGATTTAAAGATATCTAATAAGTACCTACATATAATATTGATACCGAAGCCGCTGAAAGTAAGTGTTTTATCTGACTTCTTATGCTAGCGAATGTTTGAAATTGTGTTAGAGATAGGAAGTGGTATAATATACTTTCACCTTCCTTATATTTTTCCCCTTTAATATTTCGTACCTTTTAACTATTACCTTTGTACACCTGCACCTTCGTACTGCTTAAAAAACTGCCTATGTCCTGTGGGTAATATTTCATTTGGCCCCCACAGAGCTGGCTATGCAACGAAACGAAATCGAAACGTCGGGAAGGTAAATTACTATTTACCTTTAGATAACGTAGTTCTTTGCATTAAACCCCGTAAGTGTTAAGTGTTAAGTACCAGCAATGCTTCAATGTTATGTTACTATATTATTATGAATACTTATTATCTCACTTCTGAATACTTTTGCAAGAACACACAATCATAACAAAGTTAAAATGCTAAAGGGTTTTCCGTTACACAATAAATAAAGGGTGTAACAAAAATCAAACCAAATTTAATGGAACAAAATCAATTGCTGGCAAACGACTTTTTTTACGGCATCAAAATAAATCAAGTATTGTGACCTAACTGCTGTAGCTGTGCGTACTGCGTGCGCGCGGTTCATTGCTCACTGTAAAGCGTTCTTTAGGAAATTAAAAAAAAATTCAACATGTTTCTAAAGAAAAAAGTTTAGTAACAACAAACAAAAGATTATCATGCAAAATTCTTGTAAAAAAAAATGTTCACTGTGACCCTTAATATCTCAGTAACTATTTATTTCCCAGGTATGGTGTCATGGAAAAAATGATCGTACATACAAATGGGTAGAACACGTGGTATTTGGCTTCGTTAAGCCTTTTGTTACACCCTGTATAGAACCGATTCGTGTTGGAAATGGCCTACGAATAAAATTTATATTAGTTTATTTCTATTACTCATTTAAGCTCCTTGCCCGTGTACCATCAGAACGCAAGCAATGGAACAGAAAAGTGCACATCATAAATAATCCAGAATCAAAGAGTAAAATTGAGCCCACTGTAACATACCTCTGTCACATGGTTACGCTGCAGTGCACTGTGATGTTTTGGAGCCATTATAATGCACCAATTTAACATACTCGCTTGCATTAAGTCATATAATTGAGTGCAATTTTTCACGTACACTTGATATTACGCAATCTCAAACGTGCATCTTCGATCCCAGTAAAAATATTACAGCGTATTAAGGATGATCATGCCCAAACATTGCTCATAAAAGACACCAAAGTAATGTTTAAAGCTAAATATTAATTCCGTGCCAGTGATGTAAACATTGTTATTGCGAAATTAATCATTAGAATGATTTTTTTTTTAATATTACAGCTAAGGCGGTCCCATTTAAATTCGATACGATAATTCTCTACCTAAAGTATGTTGACGGTCTTGATGGTTGGTGTAATAGTGCGGTGATCTGCCTGCTACGCAAGTACCGAGATCGGTTCCCGATCGGGTCAATTTGGGAAATGACCTTTTTTATATCGACTTGGTTTCTCCATGTTGTGTGGCCCGAATAGAAGGCTTGAAAAATTACGTCAACAGATTTCCTTTCGAGGATAATTAAAATGCTGTTTGATACAGATATCTGACTTTTTTTTTAAATTTTAATCTTAGAAAGAAAGGCAAAGCTGGCATCAAAAATAAATAGACGCTAATCACTTTACTTATCTAATTCACCTTCAACCTATATATTTAGGTACAACCCTCTTGAAAGATTTCGTTACCGCTGAGTAAATACTAAATTATAAACATTAAAATGTAAATCTAATACTTGTAGGGGTACAGTAACTACAACTAACATCAGTATATAAACTTGAAAAATTTTGTCTCAGGCGGGACTCGAACCCGCATCTCCTCGCAGTCTCGGGTTCGAGTCCCGCCTGAGACAAAATTTTTCAAGTTTATATACTGATATTATAAGTGCAATTAAGTTGCTAAAATATCAAATAAAGTATAAAGTAACTACAACTAACATTTGATAAATATCTAGGAAGGAAGGTAAGCAATAAGCCCTGACTTTCTGCATCGGAGAGGTTTTATTTATTTATGGAAACATCCACATTCCACACCTTAAGAAGTGTTACGACATTGGTCAATCAAATCTGCAAATTAGAAATTAGACTAATTGGTAATCCGTCAAATTCTCTTTTCGTCAAGCAGGTGACAAATGTTAGGTACCTTACCTACTAAGTATTTTATTTATTTTGACCAATTAGCGCTTAACTAAGTGCCTTGTTAATTATCCAATGAATAATTAGGTCCATCAGAGTTCCAGACCATAATTAAGCACTATCTTCGTTCTTTGCTTTACTGAAATGTTAAGAAACAGTAGGTGTATGTATGTTCCCGTTAATTAAAAAAGAAAAAACGTCGCAAAAGCATTCTCGCTTAATAAAATTCGATGGTCCTTTACTTTTAACGTAATGAGTTACGACGAAAATTTAAACCGGAATTCTAAATGTTATTACTTAATAATAATAGCCTTTGCAATTTTAAGAGCAGTTATTAAGAGGGGCAATGGCCCTTTTCAGTGTCAGTCTTAAAAGAAAGGCAACTTAGTATAATATAGATAAAATTCGTCAGTGATAATAGGTTTTTGATGCAAATTATTACAAAACTAGCGGACCCCGTAATCTTCGTATCACCTCAGAATAATATTTGATTCATATGGTGTGAATGCCATGTCGGCCTAGTGGTTTGAATGCCGGGTCAAGATCTAGGGGTCCCGGGTTCAATCCCCGGGTCGAGCAATAGAATCGAATCCTAGAAAATGTTGACAAAAATAAGTTGGTTTCTACAGTGTTCTTTGACATGAGCAAAGCGTTTGATTATGTTCGACACGACAAGTTATTGTTTAAAATGTGATCTATGTGGTATACGAGGTCTTGCATATGACTGGATCAAGAGCTATCTCGAGGGTAGGATGCAATGCGTAGAAGTGACAACATTGAACGAAAAAAATAAAACTGTTAACTACAGATCAACCTTTAAAGCAAATAGATTTGGGGTTCCTCAAGGTAGTGTTCTGGGGCCACTTCTATTTATTCTAATATATATAAACGACCTCCCTGATATCACTCAATATCCATGCACGCTTGTTGCTGATGACGTATCTATAGTAGTAAGTAATGACAGTACTAACGAGCATGTGACTGAAGTAAATAGAATAGTAGGACTATGCATAAATTGGTTGACTGAAAATAATCTTAAAGTTAATGTTTCTAAGACTAAATACGTACATTTTTATAACAGGAAACCCAAAACTGACAAATTTAAAGTTAGTTATAAAGGTGAAGAAGTCTCAGAAAGTGATAGTGTTGCATTTCTGGGAATTGTGTTAGATAACACTTTCTCATGGACACCTCATATGGACATATTAAATTCTAAAATAAATAGATTTGTTTATGCACTCTGGCGATTGTCGAGCATGACCGACCGCTCTACTGCTCTTCTGGCTTACCATGGCTATGTCGCTTACTTGCTTCGATATGGGTTAATAATAGGGGTTAAAGTATGAAATTGCCGATTATTTTCCCACTTTTTATTTTGTTTATAGATCTTAAGTATAGTCATATTATTGCGTAATTCTTTTTGTATTGTATCAAAAACTAAATAAAGTAACTTTTGACAAAAAAATAAAAATAAATGCAATACTAGTGCCTATTACTTCAAAGGAAGTCGTTACAACGTGCTTCAATTAAGTATATTTGTATTATATACTTTGATTTTTAGAAATTTAAATACTATAATGCGTAGCTTTATAACCATCTAACTTTCACCTTTAATTGCATCGAAAACAGTTGAGGCGTTTTTAAAAAAACTAAAAAATTGTTAGTATGGAAAAATGACTTTTCTCGATTTCGTCCATACAAAACGGCAATTTCATACTTTAACCCCTAATATTATGGGGTAATGGTGTGAAATGTAATAATATATTCATTGCGCAAAAAAAGTGCTAACGTGCTATTTTTAATGTACCAGCATGGACACCATGTAGGTTCTCCTATATTTAAAGAATATAAACTCTTGACTTTCCCTTTTATATATACATATATATTTGAAATGTGTAAATTTGTAGTAGTCTTTAACTGTATAAAATCATTAAATGATTTTATACAGTTAAAGACTACTTGACACACAAATTTTAATATTAATTTTAAATTTTATTACTTATTATGTTAAAACTTTAATTACTTATTGTGATGACTATGACAATTTGATTTAATGAATTAATTATTATTAGTTGTATTTGTATTTTGTAAATTATGATTAGCTTAATTGATTAGTTCTATTTGTACGGACATTTTAATATTTATGTGCCAGCTGCGCTGGTGTGATAAGCTTGTGCCACATCTAGCTGTAACATCTGTATTGTTTTAACCTTATCTCCATGAATAAATATTTCGAATTTGAATTTGAATTTGAACAAAAAGTTTCGTATTTTCGAACATTGCCCGGATTTGTGATAACCATTTGGCAAGCGCATTTGGCAAACGAAGTGATTATGCCTGTACCCTTCATTGCTATGGTAACTTGAATTCAATGATGGAGGCCTTTTCCCTCTAGTGGGGAATTATAGGTCGTTACCTTAGAATAATAACACCTAGAAACCGAATGTAAGCACGAAAAACGCGCACTTTGCACTACGAAGAAGTGTTTTAGCATATCAGAGAAAGAGAAAGAAAGTGATAAAATTTCATTTCACAGGTAAGTAGTAAGTACTTACATTTTATACATTTTCTGTACGTAAATCAAATTAAAAGCGAATAATTTGAGACACAAAACCTAACAACATCAGTGTTGCTAGTTGTGGGAAAAAAAATTGCACACAGTTTGTTTAGTTGGTTTTTAAATTGAGAAAAATATTGAATTTGCCATAACTGCTATTTAATACTGTTTAGACTAAATGTTGGTGTTATTAATTCTATGAAAATAATTTCTTAATGTGAATTTATACAATCATACAGGCACTTAAATTTAAACACATTGAACGGTGGCATTCATCATTAGATTAATAAATATGTAATATACTTATGAATGTAATCATATTTTCTTATGTATTTAAAGATCATACCAAACACATGGCAAATCGTCGTATAACAAAACAACACGTTTTCCCATTTTTTGTGGGTAAACGCCCGATGATGGTAACACTGAAGCCATATTTGTGTGCGTTAGAAGAGCGTAGATTTATTCAGCTTACGCACACAAGGATAATTAAATGGCACGCGTTTACGCTTACGTTTTGGTTCAGACGCGGCTTCTAGGTGTTATTATTCTAAGGTCGTTACTTTACTTTTTTTTAAGGCGTAGTTAGAAAAAGTCACTAAGAAGTACATTTTTTTTTACTTAACCTTCCAACGTTTTTATACTTATTATCCTATTCCCAACGAAGACAAACCCAAAATCGGTTTAGCCGTTCAGGAGTTATAAGTTTTTTTTTTAAACGCTTTATTACTGCCTTGGGGCAGCAATTAGTCGTCATATTCCTGACAAGTAAGTGTCTAACATACTAAGGGTGGCGATCCGTCCGGGTCTCCCCTGATTTGTCCTAAGTAGTCTAGAGGGCGTCCGGGGCTCCATAATTTTTAGTTTTAGGCTGCCCGATACACATCACTGTGCCCACACATTTACAATTATTATGATAAAACATGACTAACTAATAAATAATTTTAAGGTCTGTAAATACATAGTCAGGTCATAAGTTCTGTCACATGTGTAATATGAAGTAAGACATTTTTATTATTTATGTAAACATTTATATAGCAAAATGAACTTAATAAAACTTAGATTCATATGGTAATAAAGTTTATTCAAAATGACCCCGCGATTTTGAATACAGGCCTTCAATCTGCGCGGCCAGTCGTCTATCGCAGCACGAACGAGGTCCATGTCAATATAGGCGGCTGCCCTAATCAAGATGCCTTGAGTGACTCCAAATCAGGATGAGGCTTTGAGCAGGCCTTTTCCTCCAAGTGTTGCCATATCTTGTAATCTAACGGACTCAAATCTGGACTGGAGGAGGGCCAGTCTTCGTGCCGGATGAAGTCGATTTCACGCGCCGCCAGCCAGTCTTGTGTGCTTTTCGCTCTATGAGCTGGCGCAGAATCTTGTTGGAATACCCAGTGCCTGTTATTAAACATGGTATGAAAAACAGGTTCCACAAGGTTCTTGAGGACTGTATTTTGATACACAACTGCATTCGTTTTTACGCCTTTCTCACAAAAATGTACCTCAGTTAAGCCCCAATAAGAGACTCCCAACCAAACCATGAGCGAGGATATACTTACTGTTTTTTACTACACTGACCATGTTTATAAAACCTGAGAACCCGGATATGTCAAATTTCCGGGATCTGGGCTCTAAAATCCGAGGTTTCCAAGCGTCTTGTCCTGCTTGCAAAATTTTAGAAACTGGCAATTGTAATGGCAAACCTTAACATACTCGTACCTAATAGGATACGTAAGTATATACTTCCTTTGTACTGTTACTTTGCTGACTGCGGCTACGGTGACTGCTACTAATTGTTGGTAGAGGAGCTAGGATGATCAATAACAATAACAATAATAACAATTTTTTTTATTTTTTTCACAATCTCTAAGTAATAATAACTAATTATAAAAATACATAACAATGCATAAAACATATAAGATTGTGAAAGACTGGCGACTGAACTAGGACAGCCTGTATTCCAGAGCGCCAGCACACTCCTCTCTCGATGTGGTCAAGGTGCACATAATGTAAGTGGATACAAACTATAAAGGATAATAATAAATTTCTTAGCTGTGATAACTGCGTGCAAGCACGAGTAGGTGTTTGTGTGGGTGTGGGTGTGTGTTTGTGTGTGTGTAAGTGTGTGTGTAAGTGTGTGTGTGCGTGTGAGTGAGTGATTGTGAGTGAGTTATGATTACCTATTTGGAAGAAGTAAATACTCAGAACTTGAATAAGTCATTCCTTGCAAATATAGTGAGACTTTAGATTTACAGTTGAATTTTGTTAAGGCGTAGAATCTAGCTTCCGGTGTAATGAGTCGTACAAGAAGGGGCCTAGAAAACAGAAGAACCGGTGTGAAAAGGAAGTTTTGAAAGACGACGTAGTAGCTACTAAGTGGTTTCGCCGACTTTGTGTGAGATTAGGTACGAACTTTGTAAGCTGGTGTTGTTTAAGGACTACCTGGAGGATAAAAAGCTGGCGAACAGAAAGTAGTCGTCAAAATTGAAACAGATCAAAGTAGGGAAACAAAGTGGCTTAAAGGTGCAGATCTTGAGAATTGCTCTTTGGGAACGTTCCAGCTTAATCAGCACAGATTTACAGGCTAACCTCCCCAAGAAGTTAAGCAATGGTCAGCAGCGACTGACGAATGGACATGTAAACCCTTTTGACGAGGTCAGGGTTCGCTACCTGACGGAGATTTCTAAAAGCATACATTGGTTTGCAAAGTCTACCTGCAGTGAGATTGATATGGGGTTGAAATGAGAGCCTGCTGTCGATCAAGACACCTAGATATTTTATACATTCGGTAGAGGTTAATGGGGGGCAGTCGCAAGGAGTACCCGTCAATTCGGAATGGGAGTGAGCGAATAGGCTAAGGCCGTCCAAATTCCAATGCATTATTGTGAATATTGTTTATGGAGAAGGTAATATATTGGGTCTTTTTGACATTTAGAGTAAGCAAGTTATCATGGAGCCAGAGAGAGACTAGGTGAAATCCAGATTGGGCAAGGTGAAAAGTTTCTTCCCATGTGTCAGCTATGAAAGTACGGGCGGTGTCATCGGTGAAGGATATAATTTTGCAGTTTGAGATTTCCAGCGAGCAGAGTTGGTTGATATATACCAGGAAGAGCGTGGGACCAAGTATACTTCCTTGAGGGACGCCATATTTTATAGAAAGTTCAGAGCTAATACTTCCATTTATCACAACCGATTGGGTAGGGTCTGAAAAGTAGCTCCGAAGTAAGGACAGCTGGGAACCTCGTGCTCCCATTGCCTCCCAAGGCCTTAGCTAGGTCCAGGAATATAAAGAGACATTTTTTTCTTCTATCCAGAGCTCTGACGACATGATCCGTTAAGTCATGTACAGCATCAGACGTGGACATGCCCGATCTAAAACCGTACTGACAAGGTGATAAAAGTTTTTGACTTACGATAAAATTAGTGAGACGATTATTTATCAGTCTCTCCCATATCTTAGACAAGGCAGGTAAGACCGATATAGGACGGTAATTGTTTGAAAGGCTCCGGTCGCCAGATTTGTGTATGGGGTGAACTAGGGCCTTTTTGAAAGAGTCTGGGAACAGACCTGACGAGAGGCAAAGTTTACAGATGTTGGTGATAGGAAGGACAAGGACATCTTTGCAACGTTTCAATAATGTCGTGGAGATATTATCCCAGCTGTCTGCACAGTCCTCTTTGAGGGATGAAAGGAGGAAATTTATTTCGGACGGGGTTGTGTCTAGAAACTCAAAAGAATGAGGGTTAATATAGGTGCAAGAATAGGATTTGTTAGGGGATTGTGTTGGACCTGAAGACTCGAAAACGTTTTTTCTTAAAATTTCTTCAGCAAGAGATCTCCCTACCCCTGTGAAGAAAGAGTTTACGTGGTCAACAGATTGAGATGTGGTAGACATGCAAGAAAGCAAGTCACTTGCATTGGAGTGACTTTTTTTAAAGTTTGTAACATCTCTAATTGCTTTCCATGAATTTTTGCTGTTTGAGCCGGCTTTCCCTGTCGTAGTTAAGTTTCACTTTTTTGAGAATAGAGTTACAGAAGTTTCTGTAACGAAGGAGAGACACTCTAAGGATGTCGTTATTTGGGTTTTTTCTCATTTTTTTATGCATACTATCTCTATTTCGGATACACCTCAACAAGCCCGGGGTTATCCAAGGTTTCAAGATCCTGCGGCGACGAGACAAAGTGTAAGAGTGGGAATGCAAGTCTATGGCTGCTCGAATTTTGTTGATTAGAAAGTTAGTAGCAGTGTTGGGATCAGTGAGCTGAAAAATCGAAGAAAAGTCGGTATTCATTAAAGTTTCATAAATAGGTCTGCATGGTTGATTTTATTAATTTTAACTGGCGGGGGGGGGGTGGATATATTGGTGTAGATGGCAAGAAGAACTGCGTTGTGATCGGTAACGGAAAATTGGAGGACAAGGGTTTAGGCTGATTGAGACGTTTTGAGGAAGGCATGGTCTAAATAAGCAAGGTTGCGTGTGGGAAGGGTGTGTGCTGGAAGAAGACCATGGAAAGCAAGTGTATTTAGATATTCTTCAGTGTCAGGATCTGGTGTAGGTGAACGAATAATATCGATATTTATCTCCTATAATATAATATTTTTATAACTTTTTAGATATATACTTGTACTGATATTATTAGTTTATCTAAATATATAAAAGTGAAAACTGATTTAATGACTGACTGACTGACTGACTGACTGACTGACAGACATATCAACGTACAGCCCAAACTACTGGGATTTAAAATCTGAAAATTTTCACCGTGCTTCCTTTTATAGTGTAGGTGAGCACTAAGAAAGGAATTTTGGAAATTCCGCCTCTAAGGGGGTAAAAAGGGCCCCATAAGTTTGTATGAAACTCCCTCAGTTTTGAAGCTAAGTCGATAAAAATTGGTATCCAGCTACCTGATTAGAAATTAAGAATGACGTCTATCAGGATTTTTAAAAATTTAATCTTTAAGGGGATAAAAAATGGGGGCAAAGTTTGTTCGGTTCCGCGTCATATCCATACTCTTTATATATTTGTACTCTCTGACTTTACTTAGTTTGTTATGACATTCAATGTGTCAATCAGAAAATAAATAGGTAATTTCTTACAAGCAGAAGGTAGGTACTGAGGAGCAAAGGTCGGTCACAAACAAATCTTAGGACATCTAAATTGAACTCAGTACCATTAGATAAGGACGGAACATTCAAAAACATCATTAAACGGTTGGATACGTACTTAAAACTGAACAGATGTGATGATATCGATACAAGGAATTACACGTCAATCATACATCTTTGAACCCAAAATTACATCAGAAAACGTATTATATTATATTTTTGTGCTCCACGGGATCCTCGTGAGTTAGATTTTGAAGAGTTGGATAAAATTCAGTTAGTAAATTATCAACAACTCAAAATTGGACAGATTACTAGAAGATTTAACAAAGGTGTTTGACGGAACTCTTGTTTGAATATTAAACTACAAAGCTCAATTAGTGCTTCAAGAAAATGTGACACCAATTTTCATCTAGCCGCGACGTATTCCATATGCCCTGAAGGACAAAGTTGACGAAGAAGTAAGGAGGCTATGTAACGAAAAGACAAAACTTGAAAATTCCTGTCTTATCTATTTGTATATTGGTACATATTCAGAAAATAAATATCGGTACTTACCATAAGAATGGTATTATTTAGAACTTAATCACTTTTAGGGTTCCGTACCCAAAGGGTAAAAACGGAACCCTATTACTAAGACTTCGCTGTCTGTCCGTCTGTCTGTCTGCCTGTCACCAGGCTGTATCTTAAGAGCCGCGATAGTTAGACAGTTGAAACTTTCACAAATTATGTATTTTTGCTACCGCAATAACAACAAATACTAAAAACAAAATAAAACAAATATTGAAGGGACAAAAAATGTATGGTAATACAACAAACGCTATTTTTTTCACTTGCACTTGGCCGATTTTTGTTTATACGGTAGAGACAAATGTTAGGAAATCGAAAAAAGTATATAGAACTACACTTTTGTACCTTATGACATTATCAACTATATTAAGCAGTACAAAAATAATTCCTAAACTGGGCATAGACCCGTTATCTCAGGCAGGAAAAGGTAACAGGTGTGTTGCAACAACACTAAGCAGCTGACTGGTGGATTAAATCAATATAGACTGGTAGACCATTTGACAAGCTTCCATTTAGAAGATAATTAGATAAACTTCCATTTAGTAACGATTTATTTTTTCTAGGACGCACCGCTTTTGGGGGCCTGGCAAAGTTTGTTTAGTGAAACTGCCTTTCTAATGCATCCAAATTATCTTTTTATTTAATATCCTCCATATTTAAAAAAATACACTTTTAAAACATGAAAATAAAACGTTGAAAAAAAAATCAATCACAATCAATCAATCACAAAACAATCACAATCAAAATATTTGAGGGGGTAAAAAACGGTTGAAAATTTTGTGGTTAGTTATTTGTGTTTAACATCATATTGAGGTACTTGAAACTTCGTTTATCGATCATGAAGGGAGAATGACATAGGACTGGCTTTTTAGAGCTCTACATCGATGCTGGTACTACACCGGTCTTCTATCCAAACGTAGTATGCAAGCAAATTGTCTTTGTAAAATCGCCTTTTTAACGCTTATGGATCGAGAAAAATGGTAACCTACTTGGTTGGAAATTAAGAATGTGGTTTTTTACACAGGGCCACTTCTTCCAGGGCTCTACGCCAGTGTTGACCATATTCGAAAAAAGCCTTGCAAGCTACTTTGAATGGTTTGTTGTACTACAGCGTTGTCAGTTTTGAAAGTTTCACATGATATTGTACTTCAGATTTCATGTAAATGTAAACAGATGTGGTGCGAGCTCGCTTGGACTACGTTTCGCTAGGAGAACTAACACCGGATCCCTAAATAGTTTTAATCGGCCCCTTTCATCCAACTATTGTATCAACGGGCCCCGGTAAGTCGGCAACGACGTATCGGCTCCCACTAAGTGCCCACCACCACCTCGCCCGAGATGGGCACCCTCGGCACCGTAGGCAAAGGAAGTGGAGGAAAAGAGTGGAGGAGAGGGGGGTGAGTCGTGACGAAAACTTTGTAACAGATCAAAACCCACGCGTGCGAAGCCGCGGGCATCAGCTAGTATACTGATATTATAAGTGCAATTAAGTTCCTAAAATATCAAATAAAGTTTTTAGATATATTTAAATCGGGTCAAGAGCAAGTATAAAATTATGGGCCCTTTTAAAGGCGCAGGGCCTGTAAATGGCTGGTATCACGAACTCGTCATTAATTTTTATTTGGACGCAACTAGCTTCGGTAACATTGGATTCTGAGATAGATAGAGATCAGAGATCAGCTCCCGCATGTGGCCTTTGGTGGCTAAATTTAAACCTACTTATCTAGACTTTTTAAAAAACGTATGCGAGCACTGGCTGCATGTGAGGACACCGCCGACATAATTATAAAAGATGTCTACTTGTGATTTAGCCTTATGAGCATCGCGTTTCGCGTGCAGTTCTGATTTCCTCTGCTATTTAAAGTCATTTAAAAACAGGATACAGCAGCAGTTTTTTTTTTTAAATATTTGTTTAATTTTTTTCTTGTATTTTAAACTCGATTGACAACCACCCCCTTGAATTTGGCTCGTACTTTTTCTTACATCCTGTATATTGATGCGAATCATTTGTTGGAGCCAATTTGTATATCTTACATAATTAATAATTCTGCTTTGTGTGATATTAACACCACATAACACGTACCCGTATGACTAGAATTATTACGTCTTTAAAAATGATTTGTAACATATAGTCTCCTTTTACCTTTTGGCTTTTGTTTCCCGCGCGAAACTTCTCTGCTCAGTGACCGTGAACCAGCTAGGGTCTGAGACCATGCTGCCATGTCATTAGTGCTAATTTTTCACTCATAAAATACATCAAATACCATAAATACTTACTTACACATAATAATTTAGCCTAACCTAACCCTAAACTAATCTAACTCATTTAAATATATGGGTAGTTTTACGCTAGAACGTGGATCCAAGTCAAATAGGAGCGCCTTTCCTTGTTTCTCTCTTATATTTGATTTGTCCTACTCACTGACCCATTACTAAAACAATGCCACCACTTTATCACAATAAATGCAGGCAATGCAGCATAGGATAATTTAGGGAAATTACTAAACAAAGTCCATCTTTTCTTTTCTTTTCCCGCGTAAATCACGGATTTAATTAACCTGGATCGTGTTCTTTCATATCTCATATTTTCGACTGTGCTTTCTAAAACAATAGCGCTAAGATTACTTTTTCTCTGCCAAATGGAAAAGTAGGAAAACGAGCCAAAGAGATAACTAAAATAGTAGTGTAAGTAATTTATGATAATAAGTTTTATTAATTTAAAAATGACCGGGTTTTTTTTCACTGTCTAAAATTGCATATTTTGATGGTTGATGTTTAATTATGATAGCTTATTTATTAATCCTCAAAATGTGTGATATTATTGTGTAGTATGATAATTTTTTATGATCCAAACATGAATTTAAAAACTAATTAAAAATCATTAGTTTAAGCCACTGCTGGGACTTGATCATGCAACCTCATAGTGTGAGTCAAGCATTTTTCCAATACCACGGCTCATAAATTATTAAATAAAAATATTTAGTTAGATGTTACTCTATGTGTATTTTATTGATGTACAGGATGCCTAAGGATGAATCTGTTGCTGGACAGTGAAAAGAATCCTGGCAAAAAATATTTGTTACCCACCAATGATACCAAATTTTTCGAATAAATATCAATTTTATCCTCGCTCAAATGATATTTCTCATCATCCAGTACAATCTCTCACTACTGAATCAAGACACGAACTAATTAAAAGTTTAGCAAACAGATAATTAAGCTTAAGATTAAAAACATACGCCAACGAAGATACTCTTAAAATAACGGGGAAAAATGTGACGATGCGACAACGGCTGCATATTATTATAATAATTTTATTCGATAATGTTTAAATTTATAATATATTTTTGTCATTAATTTCTTGTTTTATTTCCTTTGCTCCGATTTGGTCCTAAACGAGTCTACTACGAGGCAGTACTATGTTCCACTTCAACTTAACGATCTACTGTAACTCTCCTATTCCACAATAGTAAAGAACATACCTAATTAAATATTAGTGCTTTAAATCCGCTTTAGATAGTTTTTAATACAATAAGTATTTATCAATCCAGTAAGGCTATCCGAGAAGATAATATTTTATGGACACCGTATTAGAAAAGGAGGCACTTCTACTTTTGAACCTCTCTCTCGGCTCGTTTTTTTTTCAGATACTGCGCAGCCCATAAACGTAGAATATAATAGACGGACAAAGCCTGCGAGATAGAAGAAAACCTCTTATGGAAATCTAGCAAGATAGAAAAAGAAAACAAATCTTTTCGTTTTGTGATCAGTTTTAATTGACGTCCAGTGGCATATATCGCATAAGCATCAACATTTTATGGAATTATCTAGTACATCATAGATTACTCGTATCAAAAGTAAATACAATTAGTAAATAGAGTCAGAATTTCTGTGGAGTCAACCACAAAAATAATCCAGAAAATTACTCATTTCACAGGTAAATACGTAGAAAGTCGTCATCGTAAAAACGCGTTATTTTTGTTGAATTTGATCTTGTTGTTATGTTGTAAATATAAAATTATTTCAATCCGTTTTTTCCTTCCAATATTTTGTATGGATAAAGTTCTATGTATTGATTATTTACGTTATTTTGGTGGATAATTAATTTATCGAAATATTTTACATTTACGCTAGAGCTTGGCTCAAATTTATCGATACTATTGTCGACATTTATCTTGAATGTTTCCGGAGAAGTTTGATGTTATTAAACGTTTAGCGTCTCAAATGAATGTCAACTTCACAATTTAAAGAAGGAAACTGTAAGGAATCACAGAACTAAGATATTCTTGTTAAAGGTCTATAATTAGGGATTGATTCATCAAAATGTAAATATTTGTTCAAATTTTGTTATTTTGTTCTTTTTCACTTACTGCCATTGATGAGCTCACACGGTACAGCAGATGACATCGGAAAATCTTTTGAAGAAATAAATAAATAAAACTAATTAACAATGGCTGTTACTTTTTTTATAAATTTATACTATTTATTTTTTAATCATATGTAAATAATATACTCACCGGGCACATTTACCTGCCCACTATTATAGTTGTTAGAAGTGAGGGCGGTGAGGTATGCCTTAAAGTAGGTGCATAATCTCGAGATAAAAACAGTGTGACAGTAAACATTATTTTCCAAACGACGAACTGTAATTCTTATCGATAGTCTAAAAATGTTAAAGGTACGTCACTAGTTAACACACACTTTGACATGTCAAAACTGGTCACGCATTATCGGGCTGTCAGTGGATCTACTTGTATCCTAAATCAATGGCGCAGTCCAGTCCAGTTCATGGCGTAAATATGCTGTTTTGTTTTCTTTCGGAACCGGCTTAGGTCTAAGACCATACTGCCATGTCATTTGTGCGAATTAAATAATTCTCAATAAATACATAAACATCATAAATTCTCTAAGATAACTTAATCTAAACTAACCCTAAACTAAACCTTACTCATTGAAATGTATGGGTGGTTTATACATTTCAAACATTTCAACAGGCGTTTAACGCACAAACGTGGAAGCTAGTGAAATAGGAGAGCTTTTCCTTGTTTCTCACTTTTATTTGATTTATCTTACTTACTGACACATTATTTAAATAAAAATGCCAATTTCAATGCAAATTCAAATAGTTATGAAAATATTAACATAATTATAAATATTAATGTATATTAATTTTTTTATATTAGTAACGTATTTTGATGACCTCCGTGGCGGAGTGGCGTAGTACACCGGTTTTCAAGGTGTCGCCTGCTCCGAGGTCCCCGGTTTGATTCCCGGACGGGTCAATGTAGATAAAAAGTGTTTTTTCTACATTTTCTCGGGTCTGGGTGTTTGTGGTACCCTTGTTGTTTCTGGTTTCCATAATACGAATGCTTTAAATAGTTATTCAAATTGGGATCAGAACAATGTATGTGATGTTATCCACATTTATTTATTATTATTTATTTATTTATTATTAAAATAGTTAATTATCAACAAGACTAAAACTTCAGGTGTTGTCGTGTATCAAAATAACGAACAAAATTTTGTTTTTTATTACCTATCTGATTTATTTAAGTTGCATGAATCACTTGTATTGCTTCATCTAGTGGTTCAACAATATGTCGATTATGAGGCAATTTGAATTTGAATTTGAATTGTTTTTTTTTCTTGAGTTGATTTTAATCTTAGGAATCTATTGGTTTTTCGCTTTCACAGGCTTCTGTAATAACTTAAAACCGTAAAAACGGAGTATCTAATTATCACGCAGCTAGCAACCAACACTGATATTTAAAAAAAAATATCAAGACAACGTATGGCTTAAAAGAGCCATCCTAGAGCCGTAAAATAAAAAACAAAAAATATATACGTCAATGTTTAATTTCTCTACAATTTTGTATCCGTTTCCTTCAATACGTCAACGCCAAAATCCTATTTTTCTAATATTTTGGTGATATCGTTTTCAATCAATACTAAATAATCACGCGTTACAGTCGTAATAAAAACTGCAATCACATTAGTATATCTTATCGTTCTTTTATTTACATTCATCATGCCGCGTGGTAAGTGCGTCTAACTTTTATTCTTGTATTTTTCAATGTCGTCCAATGATATTATGTGAATGTGCTGAACAAATCTACTTGTTTTATGAAACAATGGTACTCTTACAGCTTAAAATTAGTTAAATCTTAAGTCAAGTTCTTAAGTATACAATGTAACTTACATTGTTTGATGTTAGAAGCAGTTTATTTTTGTCTCTAACCTATAAACTGTCGTTTCATTAGTTGCTTGTTTGTTTGCAGGTAAATATACAAATCATAAAGGTCGCAACCGCAAATTTACCAGTCCTGAAGAACTCGAAGAACAGCGGAAGCAAGAAGAGCTTAAACAAAAGTTGGTATAAGTTTTTTTTTATTTTGTTATCCTAAAACAATTGATTCATTGGGTTACAGTAATGAAAGTAAATATGATATGTGTTAGTATCCATAATCAAGCCGCAAAAGGGATTCTGAGAGTCTATTATGAACTAAGTATTTATCTGTGTTTTCATAAAATCTGATGCAATCAGATTCAAGTAAGTGAAATTTTGCTGTTCCTTAGATTGCAATGATTCTAATTAGATTTGTGAATGACTTTCAGATGGAGAAAAGAACACGCTGAAAGCTCTAGTGAAGAAGAAGAATCTGGTGACAACAAATCTGGGTCCGGCAGTAGTGATGAAAGTGATTCTGATGAAGATGTTAGTACTTTCTGTTTTTTATTCCAGTGTGCGATTGAGGTTCAAAAAGTATTGCTGAATCAATGTCTTTGTTGGCTCTTGGTCTGTTTAAAAACTATAGCTGATCTGTTGTTTTCCCATTATCTGTAGTAGTCATATTAGATTGTTAGGGTATAAGTATAGGGCCTAACTTCACATGCTAGTTTTATGAAAACTGGGTTTGGTTTGTGTGCATTTTGTATGCTACTAAAACAATTAAATGACTTCCTAAATCTCATCCACAATATTACAATTGGGAAAGTATGGATGGATTTTTGTTGCTCAGTCACACCAGAATGGCTAAACAGATCTAGACGAAGTTTAGTATACAGATAGATTATTGATTGAGATTGCACATAGAATTTATGTAAGATTCCTGTGAGAGTTTAAAATTAACATTCTCAAAGTGTACAAAACACGAGTGAACAAAAAGGTGTTACATCTATTAAATGTCTCATGTAGCTTTTCAATTTCAAAGTACATACTAACAATGTATTTTTTTCTGTTAAAGCATCCAACGAAAGCAAAAGGAGTTTCGGGTCTTATTGAAGTAGAAAATCCTAACAGAGTAGTGAAGAAGAATAAGAAATTAGCTAATTTGAATACTAGCTTAGGGGAAGGAGAGAAACCTCAATTATCTAGGTATGTTAAAAGTTTTATTTTCAACTAACTTTTTACCCCAGCTTGATCTCCACGTCATATTGTGCGGACGGAAACCTGTGCCTAGTAGTGGTATAAAGAAAGATAGATTAGATAGGCTTATGGCCGGTTCCAATAACCTATCTTTCTTCAGTTTTGGCATATTGGAGATATGAAACAGTTTCTATATCTGTTTTTGCTGTCTAGAGAAACAAAGACAGAAGTGGTTTTCTATCTCCGATATGCCAAAACTGAAGATAGATAGGTTATTGGAAATGGCCGTTAATACATTTGTGTCTGTGAATTTGAAATTGTGTGTGTATTTCCAAGGTAGAAATACACACACAATTTCAACCCAATGGGTCAAGCCGTTTAGTAGTTGACATACTAACAGCAGCGCCACCTACCGGGTCCCGCGGTTAAAAGTAGCCTATGTTTATCAGGAATGATGTCAGCTTCTGATGGTATATTAGTGTAAGGCTACATGGCAGCTAGGCACATTTTAAAGGTAATCACATTTTACTGATTGATGTCATTATAATATATGCTCAAAATTACTGACTTCTGTTTAATTAAAATTTATATAATTACCTTTTTATTCTAATGGAAATTAATGGCAGTAGCATGGTTTTAAATTAATATAATACAATAAATAATCCAAACCAGTACTTTGAAGCTAGTTTTGGGCAATCCCTGAAAAAACCGCTACGGGCATACATGATCCTCCTGCGACTGCAAGCGACTGTTGATTGGTATTTTGTTTATACCTAATGTGGTGGTCGCATCAATGTTGGTAGATATCCTGCTGAGCTTATAATCACTCATACAGAGGCCCAATTGACAAGCTAAGTGTGGAATATCCATGTCCAACTACCTAACGTGTTTACCTGTAGCAGCAAGTAATTTTGCTGACCCAATAGATATATTGAAATATTTAATTTGCTGTTTAAAATGCTTTTTCTATATCATGTACTGCAAGTAAATTTGCTTGTACAGTCAACAGCACGTCAACCTACCATAAAACGTCAAATTTTCTCAATTGATATTGATTTATACTTGTTAGACTTAAAGTTGAAAATCAATACAAAGACTTAACTTTTTGGGTAGCTTGACCTACTGTTGTCTTGTACTATGAGTATGACCAGCACAGCAACCTACCTATAAATATTCAATATCTCCAACAAAACATAAAGCTCAAAAATTTTATAATGTTGTAAGTAAACTTTTTCATTGACACCACATTTAATTTTTAGGCGTGAACGTGAAGAAATAGAAAGGCAGCGTGCAGCCGCGGCGTACCAGAAGGCTCACGCGGAGGGCAAGACGGACCAGGCGCGCGCAGACCTCGCGCGTCTCGCTATCATCCGGCAGCAGCGCGAGGAGGCCGCCAAGCGGAGGGAAGCTGAAAAGAAAGCTAAAGAGGAGGCTCCGAAGAAGAGGTAAGCGACAAACGACATCTATGCAATCAAATTTAGCATCGAATAAGATCCCAGAAATGTTTATTCAGCCAAAACTATGAAGTAATGTACTGGTTTCTTGGATAAACATTGAAATTTAAGATAATTCTATGAATTTAACTTGATTAAATTAAATAGGAATTTTAAATTATATTTTAGTTGATCTCCATATTTCCTTCCTTCTATAAGATAAATAAAACCTTGGTCTAGGAAAGTGTGTAACTCTATATGTACCTAATGAGCTATATAAAACAAATAGTGGGTGAAATTCGTAAGTGTCCCACCTGTGTTTAATATCATAATATCAGCATATCAGTCCACTGCTGGACATTTATAGGTCTAAAAACAATGGCTTCTAGGCAGACATGTTAGCATTCGCAGTTTCATCCATTGTAGAAATAAAAAGCTGTTTCCTGAATATGTAAGGAAATCAATTTTTTTTTTATTGATTTAAATAATTGTGTAAATGGATTTTTGGACAGATGCTAGTTTCTTTTTATCAAGGAGTGAAAGGAGGTTTAAATTTAGTCGTATCTCACGACGATTAGTGATTGAGAAATTTTTTACTAAATTTTTTTAATTATTGTCTAAGGAGTGCGATATGACTAGGAACGCGTTGGGTATTTTTACCGGGAATCCAAATACCGAATTCAACGCAGACAAAGTCACGGGCGCTGCGCTAGTGATTATAGTATAACTAGTTATTAGCCCACGGCTCTGCTTGCGTGAATACGTTATATCGTGCGGGCGGAAAACTGTGCGCAGTGGTGGGAAATACCTGTCCTTTCTCAAGGTCAAATCAATGTTAACCAAATTTCATCAAAATCGGTTCTGTAGTTTAGGTAAAGAGTAATGGACAGACACAGTTACTTTCGCATTTATAATATTAGTAAACTTTAAGATCGACACACTTGTTAAAGTTGTGAACGTGACGTTCAAAGGTTTAACAGAAAGTTAAGAGAAAACCTGTGTGTATTGCATAGACTGCTGATAATTGTTAATTTTTTTCTTTCTTTCAGGTAGATAGATGTAACCTCCACTGAGAATGTTTCACCACTCGCTGTTTTATGCCCATAATCTCAGCTAGGTCAAGCTTTCAAAATCGTCCTCCCCTCTTATAATAAATTAATAATAATCACATAAACAAAATGTATTTATCTTTACAAATCTAAGGAATTGCATGTCCATAGTATCTTTGTATGTGTAAATCTCTATGCATTATAAAATAATTATTAACTAAATGATTTTGTAAGCTTTACTAGCATTGATTTTGAAATTTCTGTTGTGTCCTCTTGCAAAATAATTTAAATTGGTGTGTAGGTAAATAAATTTGATGCATTACATTTTGTGATGTCTAAAATTAAATTTGTAAAGTATGAAATGAATTTGTAAGAGGACAATGTTTACCTCGATGTAAACAAACACTATACAACCACTTTAAAGAAGGAAAAAAAACTTTAGCCCTAATGCTGCTTAAGTAAATGAAAACTTAATTATGTCTGCTGCAATAAAATGAGAGTGAGTGTTAATTCAAAAGTTTTGTACTCTATAGTGTATCTTGTATGTATGTAGGTAATTAAATTTTAACTTGAAATCATTTACAAGATCTCTGTTAATATCTGCGATTCTTAAGGAATTGTACCTACTTTCATTAATAACGTGCTCTTGTAGTAGACATTAACGAGTTGAAACAAAAAAACCAGTAAAACATAATATTGTGTGACATTTTAAATGATAAATTCGTTAGTTGTCTACTACACAGGCATTCGTAAATATACTACAGATATTAAAGCCATTTCTACGAATTAAGGATTTCAATGCGATTCATAATCTACAAATCGATATTACGACTAAATCTAGGCGTGTTGCTTAGTCTTAAATAATGCTATGCTAGTTGTTTTTGTAAGTTCTATTAACAACCTTTTTTACAATTTTGTCTCACAAAAGCCATTATTACTGGCCACTGTCAGTGTAAATTAAGGAATGCAATAAAAATAATATCATCTATTTTAACATTTTCTCTGTAAAATACATGTAAAGAATAAATAATGTAAAAGTTATATTGTTATTTATATGTTTCCATAGTATTCTACTAAATATTTTATATAAAAAAATTTTGCAATATTAGTAAATTTAGTTGGAAACTACATATTTAACCTATGCACGAGTTAAGTTTCATCTCTAATGGACTGCTATTTTAAAAACTTGAATGTATTGATTAGAGGGCGCGTTCATTGATAACTTGGCTGTTTTATTTTATCCCCCTTATCAACGCCATTGCATCTGGTTTAAATTCACTAAATTAAAAATTCATAAAAAAATATAGGTACTTAGTAAAAAATCGTCTCTCTTTTAAATGGTGCGACAAGGTTTTACCTGAACCTTCTTCAATTGTTTCGAGCTCACGTAATCAATGGACGTCCCCTTCGTTTATTGTTAATTTCACTGGACATTTTGTATGCAATTGTGTATCTGTACAAATAAATATGATAAACGAAATTGTATTTACATGTTTATTCGCCTGCTTCTTAAGAATGCGCCAAACTTCTTGGTTGTTTTTGTTTTTTGTCAGTAGATAATTAAATATCGGATAATAATGCATTTGCTCGAATATGGTTTATTGCCATAAAAACCATAAAATAACTTAGTTCGTACTAAATATTTGCGTTACCAGAATACCAGAGTTGTATTTAAGTCTGCATATCTATCAGCAGTAAGTAAATTAGAACTTAATATAGTCTCGATTTAACGTTTACAAGTTATCATATAAAAATCAGAGTAAAACCTTTTTTTAGAGTATATTCCCTCGATCGTGAGTTATTCAGACACAATTATTGAAATCAATTGTTACCGTGGCACTCAAGTGCCTACTGGGGGTTAAGGGATTAAACTATGTACTCTAAAAAAAGGTTTCTAACTCCTAAATCCTAATGTACTTACCTACTTAAAAAAACATCTCTAGGGCCTCATTTATTGACGAGACATTAATATTATGTTGCGCGCAATTTGATAGGCTACTAAAATTAATTCTGCTGTCAAAGAATTTCATGACGTCAGTCCAGATTAATTATCACTATTTTTTATTCTAAGGGCTCCTGTTCGTCCGTCAGTCTTGTCAGTGTACAGTTCAACCATAATACTAGGGCGGGATGATAAGTAACTAGCCACTGCTATTTAAAAAGTTAAGTAGGTATTTCTGGCCACCTGTGTTCTAAATTTGAATTTGGTGGCGTGTAAAATTTTATTGTTTTTTTTGTCATTTGAAAATATATTTTGTCAACTGTTTTCAAAATGGATAAAATTGAACAAACAAAGAGCGGTGATAAAGTTTCTCCATATGAAGGGCATGAAGGGGAAAGATATCTATGACGAGTTAAATAATTTTTTGGGTGAATGTGCTCCTTCTTATGCCACAGTAAAAAACTAGGCTGAGTTTAAACGTGGTCGTACATGTGTCCTAGATGAAGCCCGCCCCGGACGTCCAAAAAGCTGGTCCGGAAATGGTTGTAAAAGTACATGATATGGTTTTAGCAGATCGACGATAGAAGTTATCTGAAAAAGCTGACACTCAGGTATCTCAAAAGAACGTGTACATCATATCCTAACGGCCGATCCTAATAACCTATCTATCTTCAGTTTTGGCATATCGGAGATATAAAACAACTGTTTCCTATCCCCGAAATGTCAAAACTGGCGATAGATAGATTATTGGGACCGGCCGTAAGTGAGGAATTAAATATGAAAAAGTTATCGGCCCGTTGTGAGTTGTGATTGCTTACGTACGATTAAAGAAGGATTCGGGTGTAAAACTCAAAAGAATGTCTGGACCGTTTTCAGAGTATATATTTTTTACGTCGATTTGTAACAACAGATGAAACATGGGTTCATCAGTACACGCTAGAATCAAAAATTCAATCAAAACAGTTGACTCAATCGGATTGCCCGGCTCCAAAAAAATCCATGGCTGTAAAGTCGGCTGGAAAAGTGATAGCTTCCGTCTTTTGGGATGCAGATGGGATCTCGATGATAGATTACCTTCCTAAAGGTCAAACAATTAATGGAGAATACTACGCTAATCTTCTAGATAAGCTTCATCAATGTAAGTATTCAGCAAAGACAAGGTTTGGCGAAAAAAAAATCATCTTCCACCAAGACAACGCTAACATGTCATTGTGTTAAAGCTATGGCAAAAATCAACAAATTGAAGTATGATTTGCTGCCCCACCCACCTTATTCGCCTAATCTAGCGACATCAGACTTCCACTTATTCTCTAAGCTCAAAACTTTTTTGAGCGGACAGAAATTTGCCACAAATGAAGTCATAGCCGCTGTCATCATCATCATCATATCAGCCGAACGACGCCCACTGCTGGGCATAGGCCTCCCCCAAGGATCTCCACAACGATCGGTCCTGTGCTGTCCGCATCCAGCGGCTTCCCGCGACCTTGACCAGATCGTCGGTCCACCTTGTAGGGGGCCTGCCCACGGAACGTCGTCCGGTACGCGGTCGCCATTCGAGAACCTTTCCGCCCCAACGGCCATCGGTTCTCCGCGCTATGTGTCCTGCCCACTGCCACTTCAACGATGCAATCCTTCGAGCGATGTCGGTTGTTTTAGTTCTCCTGCGGATCTCATCATTTCTGATTCGATCGAGTAGGGAAATACCAAGCATCGCTCTCTCCATTGCTCGCTGAGCATCTTGAGCCTTCTTATAAGACCCATAGTAAACGACCACGTCTCACTCCCATAGGTCATTACTGGCAACACACACTGGTCAAAGACTTTCGTCTTGAGTTACTGAGGTATTTCGGACGCGAATATATGCCGGAGCTTCCCGAACGCTGCCCATCCGAGCTGGATTCGACGAGAGATCTCTTTCTCGAAGTTGGACTTACCTAACTGGACTATCTGTCCCAGGTAAAAAAGTTCGCCCCGGGAACTGGGAATGCCGGAGCTTCCCGAGCCGCTGTAGAGGAGTATTTTGCAGGCCTCGAAAGAAATCATTTTATGGAAGGCATTACTGCTTTAGAACGAAGATGGAATAAGTGCGTAGAGGTTCACGGAGACTATGACGAAAAATAAAATTAATTTTATCACGGAAAGTTGGGTGTTTTCTTAAAAGGCTAGTTACTTATTATCCCGCCCTCGTAAGTAGACATTAGTGAGCAAATTTAATTATTTACAGTGTTTTTCTTCTGTCCTAACTGACCTAGGCTTCGCGCGGCTGTAGGTACTCATGGCGAAAATTATTCTGTATTCATTCTGTCTTACTAACTCAGTTTTTTATACCTTACATTTTCACGCCAAATACTTGTTGGTATAGGTACTTCTTATCTGCCAATAATATTACTAACCCATTTTCGTATAAACATAGGCTTTCGGGCCTTCCATCCACGAATTAGGTGCGGGTGTGTTACTTTGTTCAAATAACAACGATTGCTACGAGTAACTATTTTATTTATATCGGTTGTAACATCAAGTGCAAATAAACCTTTATTCATAAAAGGTGTTTGCTCAAAAAGCGATAGTAGGTATAGCGTAACATACATAATTTTGTGTATCTATTTGACGCTTCGAGCAACGCGGCCTTCCGTCCCGTAGTTGCTCGAAGATTTGACGCATACGCTAACTGCAAAAATGTTTAGATCGCGCATTTCACGGGTCATTATCCGCAAGGGTAATGTCCCATCCTATGTTATGTTAGTATCAGATAAGATAATCTGTTGGTATGACACAGGAACAAAAAATATGGATCATTCATAAAATACAATCATTCATAACATAAGTAGGGTATTCACTTTGTTAATATTGTGGAATTGGTTTCATTCCCTTCAGAAAATTGCGATTTTACTGTGGAGGTCATTACCAAGTAGGTATTTACTGAACAATTCAGAATATTTAATCATGACTATCCACAACTTTGATGCAGGAAAAAAAAGTATTCGCTGTTCCAAACGGCTATGAATAGCACCGAACAACGAACGAACACACGAAGCAATAGTTGTTAATGTGACAACAACAAGGAAGATGTAAAAGGTTATCAGAATTAGGTAGAAAAACCCGGGGTAGAAGAGATCGTACGATATTTCTTATTGGAATATAGAGGAGAAAGGGCAAACTTCTAGTCATAAAAAAACTTGAGAGGTGTCAAGAGACACCCGGATCGAACGAAGTTAATTTTTAGTGAAGGTATTGTAATAAAATTTCATTTCATTTTAAAATTATTTTTAATAAATAAACTTTCTCTCTCTCTGTCTCATAGAGAGAGAGAGACAGAGAAACACGCGCACGCCCCACGCACAGCTTACAACTATAGCAAAAAGTGTCGTTAGGACAACTTTTGGTCTTAATTTTTTCAGTCTAACCCCCTTTCGCAACGCGCGATAAGGAACTTCGTTCAAATTTTACAAATGATGTAGGAATTTGTAACAGTATTCTGTCTGATCCATCTTCTAAAATAGCAAGAAAGCTGTATTCTTTAGTGCAAATCGCTGTAAATCGTAGAAATTGTATAATTAAATAACTAATGTAAGCACTATGAGGGTGCCATGTTCTTTTAGAAAAAACCCTCCTCTATTAAAAATTGATTTAAAAAAAATGGAACTTCGTTCCAAATAATCTATACAAATCTCAATTAAAAACCAAACTTCCTATGGGAAAAACCGGGTCTCAAAAGAAGGCTCGAGGTCGCACAGCGAACAATGGAGAGAGCACTGCGTGATAGAATTAGAAATGATGAAATCCGTAGGAGAACTAGGATAACTGACATCGCTCGAAGAATTGCGGAGCTGAAGTGGCAGTGTGTGGGACACATATCACTAAAGTTAGAACCGATGGCCGTTAGGGCGGGAAGTTTCTGGAATGGCGACTGCGCACCAGATGACGATCTGTGGTGTGGGTAGGCCCCCACACCAGGTGGACCGACGATCTGGTGAAGGTCGCGGGAAGCCGTTGTACCTATGCGGGTAGCGCGGGATCGATCGTTGTGGAGATCCTTCGAGGAGGCCTATATATGTCCAGCAGTGGGCCATTTGGCTGAGATGATAATAATGATCATCATAGAAAAAACCCTTTGAAACTGTAAAGATTATACGTACTCTACTCTGTCTGTACAGAGATACAGGGTGTTAGATAAATGCCATTAGGTACTAGCTGAAATTAGCTTATGACATGAGAGATCAAAAAATTCGCGGAATAGAATAGAATTCTGGAACTTGTTTACCCAGTCCGTTATTTGGTACCTAAGTCAAGTTTTTACCACACAAGCTCAACATCGCGCTGGAGGCGGGAAAAAGAGTGAAATCGGTAGTAAATAGTTTTTTGCTCTGCAGTCCCCGGAGGCGCTATTGCACGTCCCAATATTTAACCCATTACTGCTTCGGGACAAGTGTCGACTGGTGACGAGATGGAGACATAAACCGACTTTCTCGTACTGCTTCTCGGCACTAGCCCACGGTTGTCTCGCAATATCCTATGGTAAAATATCACAATTTTGATAATGTTTTGAAACGCTCTAACAAGCACTAGTACTCTCAAAATGAAACAGATTTTTTGTACTTGCGTGCTGAAATTTATGTTATAACCATTATAATCTTATAAATCACTAGCTGTTTCCCGCGACGTCGTCCGCGTCAATTTCTGTTAATAAGAATTCGATTATTTTTGCAACATTTTTCACTGATGCTTCGCTCTTATTGGTCGCAGCGTAATGTTATATAGCCTAAAGCCTTCCTCGATAAATGGACTATCCAACACAAAAAGAATTTTTCAAATCGGACCAGTACTTCCTGAGATTAGCGCGTTCAAACAAACAAACAAACAAACAAACAAACAAACTTTTCAGCTTTATAATATTAGTATAGATTTATAATATTCACAAGACAGATTAATATTATAAATGCGAAAGTTTGTATTATCATCATCATCATCATCATCAGCCTATCGCAGTCCACAGCTGGACATATGCCTGGAGTCAGTTGCAATATTTAAGTTTTTATGGATGCCCTTAATCAATCAAGCCAGAATGACCGAACTATACTAAGTTCCAAATAATTCCTACATTTTTGTTTGTGTCATTCATAATAAAATCAAATGTTTTGGGAAATGCAAAACTAGGTAGGTACTTACCTTTAAATGGTATTTTACACATTAATTTTAACATACATTTTCAACATGTTGAAACTACACAGACGCTGTCTCGGGTATGACGACTTGATATTTAATATGCGCATACGTGAAAATCCCTGAAATCCTTCAGACGTATGCAGCTGCAAACACATTTAGTGAAAATTAAATTATTTGTTAGCAAAGTGGCCTAGTACCCACAAGAATATTATTTCATAAGTACTAGCTGTAGCTACCTACTTCGCTCACGAATAAAAATTAGCCTTTGTTTTATAGCCTAATTATTAAACTACATAACGTCACTGAAGTTCTAACACCACGTAATTCATTTTTTGGCGGTTTTGACAATTTGATGCCATTCGCTAGAGAATCAAAAAACGTCTTTTCGCCCAATCAGATTCAAGAAACGACCAATAAAAACCTTAGGAATCACAGAAAAGGAACAGCACGGAAGTCACTGTCCTGTGGAAACAGTACGTAAGTCCTACCCAGTTCCTTACATTGAGCGGTTCTGTCAGCTGCGGTTGGATATTATTAAAAAAGGTTTTTTATCTCTCCTGAGAAGTTCTTAAAAACGACTTCCGTGGTGTTAGAACTTCAGTGACGACAAGCGGAAAGTCATGTCGATCTCTTTCTTCTTTAAGTAATATGAAAGACAAATCGAGTAACTTTGTTGCAGGTTTCCTTGGTCGGCGGTCACACCTTTCTGGGTCCACTCTAACTCATACGTACCTAGGTACTTATAAAATTTGGTGAAATCTAAGCCAGTTAATTCGCTGCAGTTGGTCTATCGTGTAGTATGCAATTCATTTTTATTCTTCATCATAAATGAACAGGAGGTGTCTCTTAATATACTATATTAGCGTTCTAGACCCAGAACGTTCTAAGCACGTATCGGATAAATAAAGCTACTAAACATGGTATAAAATTTGCACATTATTATCGTTTGATTTCATTTCTTATTACAAACGCCTGTTGAATAATATTAGCAATGTGGTTTAGATTCAGAAAAGCAAGCAACATTGTCCCGAAAGAGTTTGTGATGATAACGCCAAACACTGGTCATAGATTTTTGGTGCAAACAAGTTGGAAACAAATTGCCCATGATAAGGGCTGATAGGAGGGTTGTCGCCGGTGGAGACCTTATCGCAGACCGCCACTAAGAGAGGGCTAGCCATATTGTAAAGGAAATTCTGGAGCGGCGAGGGTGTACGAATGAAGATTTTATCCTACTTACGTAGGAAAGTATTGCATGTAGGTAGCATTTAACAGGCGGTAGATATCCAAACAGAAACAATCGCATTAATAACTTTTACCAAATAGCCAAAAGGCAGTAACAATGCTTTTGATATTTTAGCAACTTAATTGCAATTATGTTATCACTATTTTAACTAGAAAAAATATGGTTGCGCCCGGTATCCATAGAGATGTGGGTTCGAGTCCCACCTGAGACATAATTTTTCAAGTTTATATAGGAAGAAACAAGTATTCAACTTGGAGTTGAACCAAGACGGATAGCCGATGTTTTGTAGGGTATTTAATTGGTGTACACTGTACAGCCAGTGGCGGATTTACCCTAAGGCCCGGTAGGCCCGGGCCTAGGGCGGCCAGATTTAGGGGGGCGGCCCAGACCGTGTCAAAAAACTTATTACGTATGGTGGGCGGGCTGCACTGCATGGTGCAATCTACACCGCATAAGTGCATATTAAAATCACAAAAACCATAACGTCTTTATTTAAAATGTACGAACTCAAATAACCTTAAGATTTAGAACACCTAAACAAATTAGGTTACTGTAGGTACTATACCAGAATTTGAATTACAAAAACATTGTTAGGTTTTTTTTTTTAAATAGGTACTACATCAATTATTATCAAACTGTCAATCTATACTAACATTATAAAGCTGAAGAGTTTGTTTGTTTGAACGCTCTAATCTCAGAAAGTACTGGTTCGAATTGAAAAAATATTTTTGTGTTGGATAGTCCACTTATTGAGGAAGACTTTAGAGTTTAGGCTATATAACATCACGCTGCGACCAATAAGAGCGAAGCATCAGTAAAAATGTTGCAAAAACTTTGAAGGCTTCCGTTGCGTTCGCTGCGTAAACGGGTTTAAGTTATCCAAAAATATGTATGAAATAATTATTCCTCAGGAAATAATTTAACAAAATTTTCGCGACAGTATTATGTCTACTTATAAGATGTCTATCTTTTAAGATTGATTCACTTATAACCTTTTTTATGGTAATCAAACTTGAGCGAAATCAATGCATTATTGCTAATTATTTGCCAAAGAGTTTTAACAAACATTAAATTAATCCATCCAAATAATTATTTTATATTTTAATAGTTGTTAATTAAGAGTATATAATTGTGAACAAAATTGTCCTTGACATCACTTAATTTCAATTAACATCTTAGAAAAAACTACAATTTTAAAATAACTTTGCAATAGAGATGGGCCGAGTACTCGGTTAATACTCGGTACTCGGCATACTCAGCGGGTATTTTGATACTCCTACTCGGCCGAATAACTCGGTTTTGATGCCGAGTATACTCGGTTTAAGCAAAGCAGTAAATTTAGGTAGATATAATTAAAACGACAGTTTTAATCAAAAAGTATTGACCTATTCCTAATTTGGGAAATCTTTGATAATCTCAGTTATGATAATTAATGAGTAGTGATAAGACAACATTAAGAGAATGTTAATGAAAAACATCAATATTTAAAATTTTAATGAAATTAAATTGTGATGCAGGAACACAAGGCTCTCTGCACGTTCTGGTAACAGCCTATTCCTTTTTTCTTCGTAACCGTTTCCAGCCTCCGAAAATAATCGCTCGCTGTACACGGTTCTTTGCAGGTGAACAAAGAAACACTAGTGCTAAACTAGCTCATCACTCGAAAGGACTCTTGTCTTTTGCCAAAAAAAAATATTTTACCCTAGCTATCCAATTCTAAAGCAATGGGGCTTTTAGGATCATCGCGAAAACAGGTATTTGCTTGAACCGAGTACTCGGTTGGAAAAAAATTTAACCGAGTAAAACTCGGTACTCGTTACTTGGCAAAAGTGCTACTCGGCGCATCTCTACTTGGCAACAAAATTCACACGCGCTCATGATGCGCAAGACAAGAAGCTGCGCTGGCCGGCGGGCGAGGGGGAGGCGGTGCAAAACTAAAATAAAACTAAAAATATAAATCACGCAGAAGTACTACCTACTTTAAAATATATTCCTTTCAAAACTTCTTTTAATCGCGATCATAATAACAGAAATTGACGCGGACGAAGTCGCGGGCAACAGCTAGTTGACCATTCATTACAATTTCAAAATATAAATTGCATAAAATAAAAATATACTTTATTTCTCATTCGCATAGTTGACGAAATCTATTCTAATCCCCTGATTGCTACGGTAGGGGATGGAGTTGGGGATCTCGAAAGTGCATAGAAAGTACGATTTTTGTATTCCTAACTTATAAATGAATATCTCCAAAAATACGTATCCTGAAATGTTAGGGTAGTTGGGAGTAATGGGGGCAACCCCCTCCCCTACTCCCACCCCAAAAAACCTACAAAGTCGCGATAGCAACTAAACTTTAGTTATGATAAAATAATAACACGCTTAGCAAATAAATAAATGTAAAAATGATCTATTACCTCACAACTTATTTTTAATTTGCCCTAGAGTATTTTGAACTTTTAAAATTAGGCTTTGTTCTTTTAAAGTCAGGTATTTAAGGATGAAGAAGGTATTCCGTAATAAAAGATGTTTTGAGTTTAAGCTATTCGACTGTAACTTCATTGAAACATTTATCTTTTAAATACATATAGGCACGGTATTTTGAATTGGGGTATTTTGAGTTTTTCATTATGTAGTCTATGAGAAAGGGGGCGGCTGATGGCTTGGGGCCTAGGGCGGCCGAGACTGCCAATCCGCCACTGTGTAGGTACAGCATAAATTCTATTTTCTTATACGTTATTTCTCTAAACTTCTAAAACGCTTTTATCATACCAAAAATAGGTAGATGTTCATTCAAAGCTATTTAGAACGCGTACCAAAAAAAATGCAATGAGCAAATGCTCATAGGTAAAAATTCCTAGAAAATCGATAGATTTACCAACTTAAATCGCTCTGCGGTCTATACAACTATTTCAATTTCAAAGAGTAGATAATATAATAAGAAAGATTTGTACCTCAAAGCTTTAAGTAATCTAGAAAACAACTATCATCATAACCGTCTCGCCCATTATTAGATATTTTATGCAAGAGTAGATGAATGCAAAGTTAGTCTTTGAACAAACGGCTTCGAAATTTCCATACAAATCACCAGGTTCCGCTGTTTATTTACTAGTTCCTCAGGATGAAGGACAGCGCTATTTCCGAACCTCATACATTCAGGGTAGCTTAGAATATACAAGTAGAATTATCGCTTTGAAAGTGCACGGTCGCAATGAGAATATGCTTAAAACTTTGCGTCCGAATTTCATATTCATAGCATAGATGCGGTCAAGCTAAGCGGGCAATTTACTTATCTCGCACCCGTACAGATTCAGATAGCGCCACGTTGTACTTTGTTAGCTGTTATCTATTTCTACGGACATTTAGGGCGAAATTGTAGTGTAGTTTGTTGAAAATTAATGTATGTACGTGTGGATGTACCTGCAAAAGAATAGATATTATGCATAATCGATTGCTGTAATACAAAAACGAAGTAAAGCTTGGTCGTAGCATAACAAAAATTAATAAAAATTAAAAATATCCATTTTTTCAATATTTGTTTAGGAAATTTAAACTTTTCTATGAATCAAAATCATTGAATTTTATTTTATTTATTTTATTGATTCATAGTACACAAAACAGATCATGCATATATGTAGTACAGATCTAGATCATAATCCAAAGATATATGAGCCTAGGAGCTTACAATTTGATTTTATTTGTTTATTTATGCGCTAAAGAGCGCTACACTTAAAAAACATTGCCAAATTTAGAAAAAAATACACAAGTTAGTTTATTTTTTTTAAGAATTAGTGTGAAAAGCTAGAAAATTAAATGAGAGAACTAATTAATTAGTTACTTATTTATAAACAAATCTTACTTAAATGTGTGTTTAATTGTCTCCGAAACTGAGGCAGCGTGCGTGAGGTAGAATAATACTCGTATATCTATTTCTCTGTTTATTGCAAGAATTTCATTGTATTGGCGGCACATTTGAACTATAGGGTTGTAGTAAGAGGTGTTATTAGAGAAGACTTCAAGAGAGAAAATATTATAATTACGATTGCGTTCTCTAAATCTGGTGTTGAAATTCAGCAAAGAAAGAAGATTAGATGAGTCCATCTGATGGTGCAGTATTTTATAGAGCAAGACAAGGTCAATCATCTGTCGGATATCCTATAGAGGACTTATGTGGAAATAGCTTAAGCGTTCTTTATAGGACCCGAGTTTTCGGCCCATGTCACATCTATAACTAAGGATTTTCAGACAACGCCTCTGGACACCCTCCACACGATAACTATGTACCTTGTAGAAGGGAGACCAGGTAGCTGAATTATATTCAAGAACACTACGTATTAGCGAGTAATATAAGTAAATTAAACTCTTACTTTGTCGAAACTGTTTGGTGATCCGAGTTATAAATCCCAGTAGACGATACCTACGCTCTACGATATTATTGTAGTGTTCTCTGAAGGTAAGCTTGTCATCGAAGATTATACCCAGATCTATGGCCACCTGATTGCGGGAAAGAACCTTACCATTAAGGGAATAGTCGAAAATAAGTTTTTGCTTCTTCGTGGTGAAAGATATTACGGAGCACTTTCCAATGTTAAGTCGCATATGGTTTCGATCACACCAGTCAGATAGGGTGTTTAGATCTGACTACAACCTGGCGGTGTCTGAACTACTACTGACAGTGGTAAATACTTTAAGGTCATCCGCGTAAAGTAGGCATGGACAAGACAAGGTATCAATAAGGTCGTTTATGAAGATAACGAACAGCAATGATTCCAAGTGACTGCCTTGAGGAACTCCGGATGTGACGAAGATTGGCTCTGAAATGTGACCCCTTAATGCGACGAACTGACTCCTACGACTCAGATAAGACTGGAACCAGCGAAGAAGTGAATCGTGCACACCAAAAACAGCCAGTTTTCTGGAAAGAATTGTGTGGTTAACCTTATAGAATGCGTTTGCGAAATCAGTATAAACAGAGTCCACCTGCATTCTTTTAGCAAAAGCGCTGCATAGGTAGTTCTTATACTCAAGAAGGTTGGATGTGGTAGACTTGCAGGTCACAAGTCCGTGCTGTCGTGGATGTAAAAAAGGGCCTTACATGACCATACAAAACACCACACTTTCGAATAGTTTAGATAGACAAGATAGAATGCTAATGGGTCTGTAATTGCTACAGTCCGACTTATCACCTGACTTGAAGATTGGAATCACCTGAGCCACTTTCCAGAAGGTGGGGAAGTTCCCTGACTTAATGGACTTATTAAAGAGTATCTCTAGAGGTAAATAGAGTCCCTTAGCGCAGTTCTTAACAAATAGAGCTGGTATATCATCTGGATCGGAACCCTTGTTCGTATCAAGCTTCTCTATTTTTCTCAATATCATGTCACCACTTATGTTTATGCTACACAAGGCATCAGAACATAAATGAATAGGCCCGTCGGTGTAGTTAGCGGTTGAAATACCGGGCTAAGATCTCGGGGCCTAGGTTCAATCCCTGGGTCGGGCAACAAGTGTTTAAAATCGGGTTTGTGATCACCAACCCATTTTTTTTTTTCAAGCTTGGTGATTTTTTGCCTGTAATGGGTATATTACTGTGGTAACTTGTATTCAATGATGAAGGCCGTTGCCCAGTGGGATGATTATAGGCAGTAACTACCTTCTACAGACTGTCATCGTTATAGGAAATACCCTTTTACCTAGTTGTAATCATCATATGAAACAGACAGCGTACAGAGATCAAACCCGGGAACTTGCACCTCGTAAACCGGTGTATTGATAAGATAAGATAAGATAAGATAATCATTTATTTGCTCTTGAAAAAGGGTACATTTAGGTGGTTATACATGAGAAGTTCAGCTTTTTCAGCCATCTATGAATAGCATGCAAATACAAGTATTATTACATTATGAAAGCGATTAAAATTAATTATTTCTTGGAACGTCAAAGTTCAAATCGTATAAAACAATAAAATCAATAACATCAAACACAATAATGTAGCATAATTAAAATAATTGTCAAAATGTCAAGTAGTACATAGAGAAACGAAACACAGAATTAGATAATTATTTCAGATTTAGATATTCATTTACAGTTTAAAAACAATGTTGATTTAGCCACCCACTTAAGGCACCTTTAAACCTATTAAATGGCATGTCTTTAATATCCTGAGGTATTTTATTGAATACAGGATGAAATTTTAACCACTTTCCAAAATTTTTATAGGCGTTCGGTATCGTATTTAGAGCCCATTATTGAAGTAAAAAATGTAAATCAAGCTTTCACCCGAAAATATTTTTCGCAATATAGTTTTCAATTTTTACGGTCTTAGGCCTGATAAGGTAAATAAAAGTAAAGCAAAAACTTATGAATAGTATCGTAATAAATGAATAAGATGCTAATCGCGTAAAAAAAGTTTTGCTAGGCAGCCGTATTAAAAATTTTAGATTTTTTGCGAACATTTTTTAAGTGCTTTATCT
The DNA here is from genome assembly GCA_949315895.1 of Anania crocealis. Lineage (NCBI taxonomy): Eukaryota > Metazoa > Arthropoda > Insecta > Lepidoptera > Crambidae > Anania > Anania crocealis. The sequence continues at coordinate 10,941,661 of OX438858.1, forward strand.
TGACATTTTGTACTGGGCATAAAAGAAAAAATACGTCATTTGTTTCGTAGATTGATATATTAAAATTTGGAAAGTGGTTAAAATTTCACCCTGTATGAGCATACACATCCAGTAAAAGTTTTTTCTGAATCAAGGACTTTTTGGTATTATTTCAGAAACAAGTCTATGACCATTTCTGGTATTACGCATGTATACCTCATTAGCTTGCTTAAAATAAAACATATTTAATTTTACAAACTTCGCAATTTCAAAGATATATAGGCATGGAAGGGGAAGTATTTTCAAAGATTTAAATAGTGGCCTACAGGGCTCCTCAGGTGCAGTACCACAAATTGCCCGTATACATTTTTTTTGCGCAATGAACGCCCTGTTCGCGTCCGTACTATAACCCCACATAATGAGTCCGTATCTTAGAACGGATTCCACATATGCAAAGTATGCAGTAAGTGCTGTTGTTTTTGTGGCTACTTTACTTAATTTATAAAGTGCATACGAAAATCGATTAATTCTATTGCAAACATTTTCGACTTGGTTTTTCCAATTTAGTTTATGATCTATCCAGACCGCTGGGGACCACGTTTAGTTATTAAGACACTAACAGTAGTACGTACCTGCAGCTCTCCCGCAATGCTAATAACAAACGATTTATTTTAATATGTAATAAATTCTCCACATTCTCGTACCTTGAATTTAGGTAACTACGTGCTCAAATATCCGAATGCCGGAAGCATCCGTAAAGGCCGTAAAGTCTCATTAGAACGCCCTCTGCAGCGCGAGCCGTCAAACTATGCTAATATAACGTATACCTATTCTCTGCCTGTGCAGTGTTAGGTTGCATCGCACAGTTGGTCAGGGTATTATTTAGGCTTTTGTTTCTTTGAGTATTGGACCTTTCAAAATTTTCTGACTTACACGAAACCAACCATCGATTTGGCAGAGCCGATCAGTATTGCACGACCTTTTAAATTTTTAACCAACACCAACTATACATTCTATGTAAGTGTTTTAGGCTAGAAACAATCTGTTTTTTTTCGCATATTTTAAAGAATGAAATTTTTATAGGCGTTCAGTATCGTATTTAGAGCCTATAAAAATTTTAAATCAAGTTGTCACCCAAAATTATTTTTCGCGACATACTTAGTTTTCACTTTTTCCGGTCTTAGACCTGTTAGAGTATAAAGGGAAAATCAAAAACTTATGAATAGTATCGTAATGAATAAGAATGAGATGCGCAACGCGTAAAAAAAGTGTTGCTAGGCGGCCGTATCAAAAATTTTAGATTTTAGGCGGATAGTTTCCAAGTGCTTTATCTTAACATTTTTGTACTGGGCTATACCAAAAGCAAAAATACCTCATTTGCTTTGTCTCGTGGATTGGTGTATTAAAATTTGGAAGGTGGTTTAAATTTCATCCTGTGTATGAAAAAGAAATACAAAAGTTTTGTCAAAAGCGTCAAAAACAAAATTGAAATTGAAACTGTCGAAAAATAAAGAATTGCCAAAATTAGTCAGAAAAGAAATAAGAGGAACCTAGGCACTCTATTAAACTATAAACTACAATATTAGTTAATGACATATTGCCAATAGTGTTTCATCCTAAAAACTAAGTTTGGCCTCTGAAACAAGAATTAAAATAAGCTCTATCCCCAAGCCTGGCTCTTCAAGGTAACTCTGCGCGACGGATAAGCCCTTAATTGAATAGCTAATAAGCACAAGTGTCTAAGTTTTCCGCCGTACAATAAATAATAGATAAATTAAATGGCTCGCTCGGGCCAAACAGAATTAAAACTTTCCGGAAGGTTTCACCTAAATCAGACCTACCTGATTTATATTTCACGCACCGTCCGGGGCACTCCGGGGAGAAGGGTGAACAGGCGTTGGAACTTAGCAGGATATTTTGCTAATGATATTAAATTAATTTATAAAAAATCTTGCAATCTTTTCAGCGTATCATAAATAGTAAATAATTACAAACTGCTGCTGTCCTGTTTGTATCCTCCGTCACTGATTATTATTTTAATACTTTATTCTTTTAATATCTTTATAATTCTGAAAAGTTCACATTCATAAATCACCACATTTGTACAACACGATATTTGCAAAACATACTCTCTTATCATCATATTTTCAAAATGTCACAATCTTATACGACCATAATTTGCAAAACACAACATTCTCTAAGCATCGTATTTTGTATAAAGTATTAAGTATGTCTGCCTATTTAAAGGAATTTATTCATGAATTAGAAACTCTAGAAATAACAAAACTAAACTCTAGAAATAACATTGAATTATTAGTAAAAAGGATAAATCCTAAAAGTTTCAAGCCGCCAGACGTAAAAAATTAAATCAATCGACGCTTTTATTGAATACTTTATTAACTACTTACATTTATTGTGAGCGCTAGCCAAGGCGCATTGATTAATTATACATTGCGTTTTGAATACACCATCAATAAATAATTTGACATACGAACAGATTAATGTCGAATAGAACAATGATTATATCTAGAATGGGCCTCCTCATTCATTAAAAAGAAAACACTCCACAGTTTTATTAAACCAACACGAAATGTTTTATGAATCATATTATGTCGCGTGGTTTTAAAATGTGTGAATTACTAATATCTTACCCTTTTTGTTTTTGGCCACCCTACAGAACAGGGTATTCCTGCGAAATATTCGCTTACTCTTTCCGGGATGCGATTTTACTATCTCAACCCCGTTTTAATGAAAATGGGAGTTTTTTAAAATGATGTTTACTTGAGAAAACGCCTTTTGATATTGAATAACACTGAGGTTTTTGTTTCACAGATAGTTTTTGTGTAGACGAAAAAAATATATTTTACCAAACAGTAATTGAATAACTTAGGTTCATATTTTTCTTCTTGTGTTGTAATTTTATCTACCTACACTATTTATATTAGTTTAAACTTAAAAAAACAGTAATGTAGATAATACCACATTCATAATTTTACTCACAAATTAAAAACTAGCGAGAAAGAGCGAGGGTACTACGAACACCGAAAGAAAGAAAAAAGGTACTGTTTTACCCTTTAGGTAATAAATAAAACTCCAATAAGCTAAATTTACCTCTACATCAATATTATTTTATTTATTTATTTTATAAATTTGGACTGCCTGGGATATTTACATTGGTAAATTGCTTATATTGTTTTTTACAAGTGATTTTATTTTAACATTTTGTCTGTATCACTACATACAAAAAAAAAAATCTGCTTGAGGCGGCCACATCATGCACAATACGGACGGAGTTATGTTTAAATCAGAAACCTGTTAATTATAATGTAAAATTAAAATATTGAAGAACAGAATAGAAACATATTTATTAAAATAAACGAGCTCTAAAATTATTAATGTTTACTAAAATATTGTTTGACTACTTTTTGCACCGAGGTTGTTGGGAAAGCAATAAAGCTAACATTTGCACCGTTATTGGAAGGGTAAACTAGTTAGGTAATTTACCAAAACAGTCATATTTCCAGAAAACATGCCAACAGCAACAAACTTTGACTATGACCAATGCCTACAGCCCTGCTGTATAAATACTTATAAAGTTTCTTCGAGTTTGTTATGAAGCCGACTTATGCTGTTAGTTATAAATATATATTTCAATAAAGCTTAACTCTAACTCTATACACCATTTATATTTGACAACCTGACAAACGAAGCCCAGGCTGTGTAACCATTATGTATACCTTCTTGGCAGTATTATTTTTATTTTTTATTAGTTACGATAGTCCTTAAAAATAGTTAAAAAAATAAGACTCTTCATTTTGAATCAAGCTGTGACGCGCACGGACAAATTATTTTGGTTCGGCCGGATCCTGCTGATGAATGAACCTTACACAAATAAGTCCGTGTGCATCACAGCGTATTTTAAAATGAGAAGCTGAATCAATTTTTAACGTTTTTCCAATATTTTTAAATAAAATATAAAAAAAACACTGCTAAGATGTAATGCATAATAGTTAGGTACATAACGTGAGCTTGTTTGCCAGGTGGTCAAACATGCACGGTGTATCGACATATTCAAATTGTAAATTGCGAATTAAGTGTATGTATGAAGATCTTAATAGAGATAATGGAGCTTAAGTACCTACTTAATTACCTTGTCTGGGTGCTGCAATCCGTACTTGTTAGTTATTAATGATAAACTTTGAAACATTGTGAATTTGTGACTGAATTGCTATATCTAAGGAATGAAATGAAATTATTGATTTCCTTAAAACATGGTTACATTCCCAGATGTAAAAAATGTTGCGTCATTTTATTCTCAAAACATAGTTAAATTATTTAATTATGATCTTTTATTGCAACAATTTTTGTTACGCAAATACATATTTTGCGCATTATTAATTATTTAAATAATTAATTTTACAACCTGAGCTACAATAACTATGTTATTTTTAAGCTACAAGACAGGTCCCTACTTATGATAACAATATATGTCATAGCAGTATCATTTACAGACCAGATACCCGAATATCAATCAAATAATAAATATAAAAAGTAAATATAGGCATAAAAACTATTAAAACGTATTTTTTCCAGTTCAGACAATAGTTTTTAGGTTTCCGTACCCAAAGGGTAAAAACGGGACCCCATTACTAAGACTTCGCTGTCTGTCCGTCTGTCCGTTTGTCCGTTTGTCCGTTTGTCCGTCTGTCCGTCTGTCCGTCTGACCGTCTGACAGTCTGTCCGTCTGTCCGTCTGTCCGTCGCTCTGTCACCAGGCTGTATTTCAAGAGCCGTGATAGCTAGACAGTTGAAATTTTCACAAATTATGTATTTCTGTTACCGCAATAACAATAAATACTAAAAACAAAATAAAATAAATATTTAAGGAGGGCTTCCATACAAAAAACCCGTTTTTTTTTTGCCGTTTTGGTACGGAACCCTTCGTGCGCGAGTCCGACTCACACTTGGCCGGTTTTATTGTAACTGTCATTGAAATCATTTAACGTCTGTCGGTCAGTCTTGAAGTTAAGGTCAAGAAGTTAAGTTAATATGGCAAAACGTACAGATCCAAATCGAAACTAGGCTGACTAATCAAAACAGGCATACCGGTAATAGGTACCTAAAATCCAACAAAAGGTAGAGTAATGCTCCCGTTTGCATCAAAACTAAAGGTAACAAATGATTATCTACTGTTTCCAGCGCACCTCACCGTGCATGTATGAAATTGAATGAGCACATCGCTTCAACCGAACTCGATTCAACCATTCAACCACAATTCCACGTAGAAATAGGGTAGTGATGCGCTGATACACAAAAAGTGTCTTGGATTATTTTCTAGAACAAAAATCAGATAGACTTAATAAAAGTAAAATAATAAATGCGGACAAAATTACACACATCGTTCGTATCCCAATGTAAGTAACTACATATAAAGCACTTCAGAAATCACAAAGGTTTAACAAACACCCAGATAAGAAAAAATAAAGGGGAACACTTTTTTCTACATTGAACCGTCCGAAAATCGTACCCGGGAGACCTCGGAGCAGGCGACACCTTGAAAATAGGTGTGTACGCCATTCCAACTCGTAGGTCGTTGAAAGTGATAATTAATTATCTACTACTACATTCACCAGCATGTAATTGAAAAACAAAACTATAATTTGGATAAAAAGCAATAATAAAATCGTAATGCTGTTAGCGATTACTAATTTATTTAATAATAGGAAATTAAACACACAAGTTGCATATAAGTATCATTATTATTCAGTATGATCGACAGTCGATAGTTCGTAACAGAAGCACATCACTAATCAAGACAAATTTAATTTTCTTGTAATTTCGTAACGTTCTACTTCATTTGATGGCACTTAAACTGTCTTATAGAAGTCAACCCGTCCCGAATGTACACAAAGCCTGTTTGTTCCCAACAAACTATGCGAACTAACTAATTGAACTTGAGTTTGACTTCCGCTCTTACTGTTAGCGTTTTGAATCGACGAATAATGCTCCATTAATTTGTGTATGCTTAAAGCTAAATTGATGAAATGAGCAGTACCTACCTCACAAATGCTTAATAGGCATCTAGCGAATTTAACAGTGTTGATCTTATTTTTCTGATTTGCAAATTTAATAATTTCAAATTTCCAACGGCAATCACATAAAAACGCATAGAAAAAATGTTATATTCTATGAATAATTTTATGTTATCATAAGAAACAAAAACAACCTAGATTCATATCGACAAATATGATAAAATTTATACATAAGTATTTTTTCTTTAAGATCTATGAATGATCAATTCAAAAAAATATTTTTTATAGTTACCGTTCGTAGGCATGATAATCCTAATACACTGTGAAATTTTACTTTAAAAATTAAAAAACTAAAAAACCACGCTTTTAAAACAGATTGAACTAAAAAATTAAAAATAAAACTGTAGTAATCAATTGAAAAATTCATATTATTGTACAAAAAGCGTGGGGTGCTTGTTATGATATCCACAGATATAGTAAATTATTGATAAAATATTTACAACAATCTAAATCAAGCCCCCCACGCTTTTTGTACAATAATATGAATTTTTCAATTGATTACTACAGTTTTATTTTTAATTTTTTAGTTCAATCTGTTCTAAAAGCGTGGTTTTTTAGTTTTTTAAACTATAATTTATTTTTTACTTTTTAGTTTAGTTTATAAGATTTGATTCCTTCTTTACCGACTGTAAGTCCAAACCTATGCAGGAAACATAATTGATACAGATCGCGCGCTAGCTCTATCTCTTTTACTCCCTCTTACAGAGGAAAACTGGGAAAACTGTTATTAAATTATTGCATTGTCATCGGTCCTTGATACGTGTGCAAAGTTTCAAATTAATCAAACTTCTGGAAATCGGTCAAATTTATGCTCAAAGATTCCATTACATACATAGATACATAGATAGATACAACCCAAGCTAATAAAAGCGTGGTAATAAGCATGCGTACCTATGCCCAATCGACTTTTAGAAATACCTATGTACAGACAACAACACGTCAACCTACCACAAAACATCAAATTTCCTCAATTGATATTGATCTCTACTTGTTGGACTTAAAGTTGAAAATCAATTCAATGACCTTTAACTTTTTGGGTAGGTTGACCTGCCGTTGTCTGTACAAATAAGCATTACCTACATAAATGGCGAATAAAGAAAATCATGTTCCTAACATCGCGTGAGAATCCGCAATTTGGCATCAGAAACTAGGAGTTTGACGAAAACAGTGCCAGGGTAGGCATAAATATATTTAAGTGGATAAAGCAATTCCAGCGAAATCTGAAAGGTTTGAATATAAAGTGAAGGTTCAGTCACTTATGGAAATGGGAAAAGTTGTGCCTTTTGTAGACCTCGCTAGGAAATTCTAGGAATACCGCTCGCTTTTTAAATTAGTAATTTGTTTGGGTAGGACGAACATAAAACGGTATGAAATTCTCTTTCGGAATCATAATAAATAAGCAATAAAGCTATTAATATATTCCAGTCAGTTTTCAACTACAAAGTTAGCTATTATTCGGTTAGTTTTTAAACTTTTTATCGAACATCTCAAGAGACAAAATACGACGTGGTTTATAATTATGATGTAATTATTTTCCTCTTTTTTTGTCGTAGGCGCAAATAGCTAAGTATAAGCAGTACTCACCTATTCTACACCGTGAAATTTTAGTGGTTGTTTTCCCGCAGTAAAATGATTCTATCTTAGTAGTACAATAGATTTGTGCAGTTTTGTTTATTCAAATAAAAAAATAGCAGTTTCACGATTGTGATAAACGAAACTCGAAAGCAACCTCGAACTAATGGTACCAGCCGCGCCGCAGCCGGTCACCGGCCGGGGTCATTGCCCCTCGCGCGGTGCAGTTTATGCTGTATTGCTTAGTGCGTTGAGCTTCTTTTGCTTTGAACATTGATTTCGTGCGGCAAGCAGTACCCAAACACGTCACATTTTGTAAAGATACTATCGTATCTCACGCTTTTGAGTTGATGATTATTTTTTTGATTAGTTGAGAACAACGATATCTTTATTTTCAAAAATAACTCACACGATTCGATGGTGCTACTAAAGGTAAATCGTTCTGTTGCGGGAAAACAACCACTAAAATTTCACGGTGTATACAGTCAATGTGGTACGTGCTGACCATGTTTAAGTAGAAACTTCATAAAAGTTAGTAGGTAACTGCTTAGATTTGGCAAGGAAACGATGTTTATAATTGTGAACTATAAAATATTAACTAAATCGTTTCGATGACTAGGCAGTTGGTATGGAAGAGAGCTAGGCTGTATAATATAAAAGTTTATTGCAGACTGTGGAGTAAAGTATTAGTATGTCATATGGCATCGGTATGTGTAGAATGAAGTTAAAACCTTTTTGACTCGAAAACTTCATAATTCCAAACCTTACAGTAATATTGGCGCCCAACGTGGTGCGCCGTTAAGTTGCAAGTATTAAAATATGTGTTAACAATTAAGTTCATTAAACAACGATTATAAGAAACGATATAATTTTCATAATTATTTGCAATTGGAGCCATACGAGTTACTACTAATTACCTATTACCTTACAGTAGGTATTGCATTCAAATTCAAAATTATCTTAGAGTCTGACCTATTCCGCAGATAGAGCCAAAGGTTTTAAGATTAACTTTATCCCCGCTGTTTTCCAACTTCTTACATTTTTACTCCATTTTTGTCTGTAGAACAAGAAATAACAACTATTTATAGGGTTGACAAGTAAGATTTGGAAAATATTAAAAAAATACCGACTATCTTGAACCCACAAACTTTCGATTGCCGGGCGACAGTTCTAAGCACTTAAGCTAATAAGACATTGTTAATGTAGACGAATTTATTTAGAATTAAAGCCAGCGAAGTTTCATTATATTCAAGTTTTGGTTGTGTATTCAAGCTAGAATTATCAATATAATAGATTAAAAAGACTGACTGAGAGAAGAAAGAGAAGACAAAGTACATCAATATAATATGACTGATGTTACTGACGAAGGCAGAATTTACTTCAACTACTTTAACTTCTTTAGTGATGCGTCTCGGTGGAAAAACTCAAGCAAATTTTCAACTCAAAACTCAAAAAAAACTTTGTTATTTTTAATGTATCATCAGCATCAGCGCATTACAATCCATGCTGGACATAGCCCTTTTTGAAAAGAGGATAATGCCATAATTGTCACGCTTGGAAGACGAATTGGCGAATCGCAGTTTGAGTCAATTGTAATGAGAAAACTTTGCTACCCGTCGTATTCTGGCAGTACTCCTATGATTAAACATTTATTGTGTGTTATTTTTATTATAAATACTTAAATAGTCTCGGCAGCCCTGACTTTCAAGTTGCATCGGCGCTTATTCGGCGGCCATTAGCGCAGGCGGACTCAATAAATCATGCCTCGACGTCTTTCGACGATTCCATTCAATAGCAATTTTGTTGCCATTTACACTATTCGATCTTGTTCAGACTTGATACTTCAAAAAACTTTATACCTATTTCTTCTGTTGGTTATTTTTGTCGCTAGCATAGAGCTGTATTAAACAATCGGATTGTGAAATATGGTTCTTACTAATCCATCCAGAAGAAAAAACAAAAAACGGCCAAGTGCGAGTCGGACTCACGCACGAAGAGTTTCGTACATTATCTATAAAAACGACAAAAAAACACGATTTTTGTATGGATGTTCTATTTTTAAAGTTAATTTATTTTTAAACGCCCCGTTGGTCTTATGGTTTAAATACCGGGCCATGATCTCGGAGTCCCAGGTTTCGATTCCCGGGTCGGGCAACAAAAAAAAAGTTTCGAATTTTCGAACGTTGATCGGGTTTGTGATCACCAACCCGCATTTGGCAAGCGTGGTGATTAAGCCAGTACCTATCATTGCTTCTTGCAAGTTACCACAACTTGAATTCAATGATGGAGGCCTTTTCCCTGCAGTGGGATGATTATAGGCTGTTACTTACTTTTACATATTCAAGCGTCTACTAGTTGCCGTTATCAATATAGAGCAAGAAATTCACGTTTGTTGTATGGGACCTCTTTATTTTTCGAAAAGTTATCGCCTTTATGTATTCAGATAGATTAGGAGTTGGCTACGGTTCCTTATTAAATAATTATTTGAAATGTAATATTATAAATAATTGTATGCCAGATGCAAAATTTGATAAAATAATTGATTGCATACAAAATAGTAATTTAAATTCAAATTCAACACTCATTCTTATGGTGGGAAATAGTAAAAAAATTAGCAAATCAAATTTAATTAAAAATTGTACAATTTTGTCAAAAATTAATATAGAAAAAATTCTCCTCTGTGCCTTCCCCTTTTGTAAAAATAACAGTAACGATGACAATAACAGTATTCACATATTGAATACTTTACTATATAATATTTGTCAAAATAATGACAAATTTGTGTTTTTTGACACCAACAAATTTACAAAAAATTGTTGTGTTATGACTGGCAGCTCTATACACCTGCCTAACAAAATGAAAAAACAAATAGCAAGTTTGCTAGCTTACAATATTAACAGTTTTGTTATTAAAACAAAAACTTTTTGTAGTGAACCGATTAGTAAATGTACTAATCCAAGTATTTTTCCTTTGACATCCTCTGAGGCTTTAAACTAAGAGGGAAGACAAAAGCTAGGCCGAATATGTATTTTAATGTTGTTCATCAAAACATTCAAGGCCTGGCCGGCAAAGAGTTAGGTTTAGGATTATTTTAAAAGATTTTAATGTTCATGTAATTTGCCTCACAGAACATTGGATAAAAAATCATGAACTAATGTTAAACATTGAAAATTATAAAGTCGGTAGTTCGCTCATAAGGGAGTCTGCATCTAGAGGAGGATCACTTATTCTTGTTAAAAATGAATTCAAATGTAAAGAACGCAAAGACATCGTGTCGCTTTCAGTTGAGCGAACTATTGAGCTAGCATGTGTTGAGCTGGAACAATTTATAATAATTAGCGTGTATAGCCCCCCCAAATCTAATTACCATATTTTTGAATCCACTATGGATGAGGCTCTGAGAAGGCTATCAAAATCGTGTAAAAAAGTAGTTGTATGCGGTGATTTCAACGTTAATATATTAGAAGACACACAAACGTCCACTCAATTTCTTAATCTCTTCAAGTCATATGATTTAATAAATCTTTTCAATGAACCTACCAGGGTAACGCCCACGTCGGCTACTTGCTTAGATAATATTTTTTGTAATGGTAAAGTGTTAAAAAAAACCATATTGAATTGTCTAACTTCAGACCATAGTGGACAGGAAGCATCATTTGAGCACCATCGTGTCCCAAACATAGTAGATTATGTGTATAGGCCGGTTACTATTAATAAAATAGACAGATTTAAAGCAAAAATTGAAAATGGTGTTAATTTACTAAAGCCTGGTAGTCAGAATGTTGATCAATTATATGAGGGCCTTTTTGGTTTGGTAAAAAATGAATTTGATAATCATTTTAAGCAGAAAAAAGTAAAAATCAACAAACAGAATTGTAAGTTTAATGAATGGGCTACACCTGGTATTTACAAAAGTAGAAAAACATTATATGATTTGTATAGTCTAAAAGCTGAATCTCAAAACCACAACATTATAGACCATGTTAAAAAATACTCCAAATTATTTAAAATAGTATGCGCCAAAGCAAAGTCAATTTATCTTCATAATTTAATTTCGGCTTCCAAAAATAAAGCGAAAACTACTTGGAATATTATAAATAAAGAGACATGTAGACTAAAACCAAGCAATCCTGCTTACTCTCTCAAATTAGGGGATAAGTTAATAAACACGAGCACAGAGGTTGCGAATACATTTGAGAATTTTTTTTCAAACATAGCTTCCTCCACTACTGAAGGGCTTGCTTCTTCCGCTGATCTAGCTGAATCCCTTCTCAAGTCGGCTGTCGATAAGTGCAAATTTTCATTTAATTTTAGACATATAAACCCTGATTTTATTATAAAAACTTTTAGAGAATTGAATATGAAAAAAACTGAAGATCTTTGGGGAATTTCCGTTCATATTATCAATACAATTATAAATTCAATAGCCCCTCATCTCGCAATAATTTTCAACAAATGTATTGATGATAGACAGTTTCCAACTTTAATGAAGTTTAGCAAAATTATTCCATTATTTAAATCCGGCGAGAAATGCGATCCCGCTAATTTTCGACCAATATCTATCTTGCCAGTACTAAGTAAAATATTTGAAAAAATTATGTTTAGTCAACTTTTATCGCACTTTAATTTGAATAAATTATTACATCACAATCAATATGGATTCAGGAAAGGTAGAAATACCACTGATGCGGGAGTAGCACTTCTAAAACACGTATTCGATGCTTGGGAGAGTAGGTTAGATGCTATAGGTGTTTTTTGTGACCTGTCAAAGGCATTTGATTGTGTGGACCATAAAACGTTAATTAAAAAACTCAGACATTATGGTGTTTCGAATGATTCGTTAGATTTAATTAACTCATATCTCACAGGTAGAACACAAAAAGTTTGCATTGATGGAACTGAGTCTTCAGGGTCGGCCCTTATCATGGGTGTCCCTCAGGGATCAGTATTAGGACCCTTGCTATTTTTAATATACATTAACGACCTTCCATATTATATGTATAATCTTTGTGAGATGGTATTGTTAGCAGATGACACTTCAATAATTTTTAAAATTAAGAGGGGCGAATTATCATTTGACGATGTTAACAATACCCTCTCTAAATTATTGCATTGGTTTGCTACGAATAATCTTTTGCTTAATGCAAGAAAAACAAAATGTGTTAAATTTACTTTGCCTAATGTAAGGTTTTCCGCCACAAATGTTATTGTAAAAGATGAGCCATTAGACACAGTAGACTCCTCTACATTTTTAGGTATAACTGTAGACTCTCGACTGCAATGGGGTGCTCTTATCAGGTCTCTGTCTGGAAGACTTAGTTCTGCTGCTTATGCTGTGCGAAAGATAAGACAATTGACTGATGTTGGAACGGCAAGATTAGTATATTTTAGCTACTTTCACAGTATAATGTCATACGGTATTTTGTTATGGGGCTCAGCGGCAGATATTGAGTCTATTTTTATATTGCAAAAACGTGCTGTGCGGGCTATTTACGGCCTTAGACCCCGTGACTCTCTAAGAGAGCTATTCAAAGAGATCAACATACTAACAGTTGCATCTCAATACATTTTCGAAAACATTATGTACGTCCGTAAAAACCTCGAATTTTTTGTCAAAAATAGTGACGTACACAATTTCAATACCCGAAATAAAGATAAACTTGCCGTTCCAGGATTCAGACTGCGAAAAGTAGGTAATTCGTTCATGGGAAATTGTATCCGTATTTTCAACAAATTACCACTATCAATTGCTGACCTCCCTGTACATAAATTCAAATCATATATCAAAGTTGTTTTAATGAAAAAGGGCTATTACACTATTGATGATTATATGAATGATAGGAACGTTTGGCTTTAAATTGTATCAGCTCGCACTGGCACATCTTATGTAAACATGTTTATTTAAAAAGAGGCTGACAATAGTGACCGAGTTTCTTGCGCTGCTTCTTCTCGGCACTAGCCCACATTTGTCCCGAAGCAGTGGTAGGTTAAATATTGGGACGTGTAAAAGCGCCTCCAGGGGCCTATTTGCAGAAATAAAACTGATTTTAACTGATTTTAACTGATTTTAATTGCTAAGAACGCTTTGATTTCGGTTTTGTTCGAAACGGAACGAAATAAAAACTTTTTTGAAGAAGAACATTTTCATTTCGTTTTTGGTTAAAATAAAGGTTTAATAACGTTTTTATTTCATTATTTCCCGTCGCGTCGATACCAACATACGAAACGAAGGACACACAGTATACGGATTTCACTTTAGTTCACCTTGTGGCCTCGCGCGGCAGGATTAACCGGTATTTGGATAACGTTCTCATTTCGTTCTCGTTCCGAACGTAATACGAGAACGTGACGTTTTATAACGGTTAAAACGTATTAATAATAAATAAAATAACAGTTCGAGGCCCTGTATGGAAGCTCCCTTAAGTATGATTTTATTTTGCATTTTAGTGTTTGTTGTTATGGCGGCAACTCAAATATATTATCTCTGAAAATTTCAACTGTCCTCATATCACGGTTAATAAGCATCAGTTTGCTGACAGACGGACGGACAGCGAGTCTTAGTAATATTATAGCGTCCCTTACACTGTGGGTACGAAACCCTAAAAAATATTTGATGCTTTTACAATTTGACTTTTATTTTAATGCTTATTTCAACTTTACTTCTTTATTTGAGGCTTGAACACATTTGAACTAGACGTATATTTTTAAAGCGACTGTGTATTGATTATATCCTTAAAAGCATTCATATAAGCATTGACTACAATGGGGAAGCTCTTCAACTTAAAGATAGGGTGACATTTTTAGGACTAGATATAAACTCAAAACTAGATTGGAAGGAACAAACGGACAAAGTGCGTGGTAAATTAAATAGTTTCGCATTTGCCTTATACAAGTTGACAAAGGTTGCAAATAGAAGTACTGCTATCACTGCTTACTTTGCATATGTTGAGTCCGTGTTGAGATATGGTCTGGCAATCTGGGGAAATGGCACCAACATACACAAGGTATTTGTAGCTCAAAAAAAATGCATTCGGGCAATATATGGCTTAGCACAAGATATATCATGTCAACCGTATTTTAAAACCCTCAATATACTTCCACTGCCCTGTTTGTATATTCTTGAGATAGGTAAATTTGTTAGACAAAATTTTCACCTATTCACTCAATTAAAAAATGTGACCAATAGAAATTTAAGAAACCCTAACAGACTAGTACTTGACGTAGGCCCTAAAACAAAGCGCTTTCAAAAAAATTCAATGTGCATAAAATACCCGAAAATTTAAAAAAGCTCCCGGTCAGAATGTTTAACAATTCTTTGCGCAGATGGCTTTTAGAAAAGACATATTATTCCGTTGACGATTTTTTGAAAGATAAGACATGAATGTTATATTATTTATTCAATGTTGATATGATCGAAGCTTATAACTATTATTATTAATAAGAATTATTTGCACTACCAATCTATTTATTTCTTAATTTTATATTTGCATGCTATTGTATATGACTAAATAGGTGCTACTGTATCTTTTACTTAACATCGACATATTTTTGTACTATACCCTGTTTAATGGCAAATAAAGTATTTGATTTTGAATTTGAAAAAATGGAAGAGCTAATGTACCTATTCGATGCGATTTATTACGTCTATTAAAGGTACTTATAGGCTAATAATGAAATCGTATAATCCTATAAATTAAGTTTAGTTAATCCCTCAACCCCCAAGAGGCACTCGGGTGCCACGATAACAATTGATTTCAATTGTGTCTGGAATAACTCACGATTGAGGGACAATACACTTTTGTAAAATAATCGATAAAATTGGTACTCCATTGTTGTAAACTAGTTTTGACAGTGGGTTCAACAACAAAAGTTGTGGGCAATAAATATCAAATTACGTGCATATAGTCTAAGAAATATTTGAGCTAACAACAACTAGTAGTACCTATATAATTTGAATATTATGTCCTAAAACAACCAGCATGTCAGCACTCAGCATCATTACATCTTACCAAAAATTTCAAATTTCGTCGAATTGAGAACCTCCTTTTATTTTAGAAATCAGTGAAAAAAGAACACACAAATCAATATCAATTGAAAAAGTTTTTGACTGCCTAGCCCCAAAAAAGAAATAGCGATAAGGCTCCGTGTAGTGTAAAAATCTCTGTAAGCACGATCATTCTTCAAATATGAGTCGGCAATAGCTAAATAATGAGCTCGAAAACCTCTTGTAATCTTAATTAACATATAGTTATTCCGGTATAATACATCTTCGTTCATTCGTGCCTACTCCATTTTCATTCCTAATCGTAATTTTCAATATCGTTCTGTAGCCTGATAGTTATTCAATAGTGAAGACCTGTATAAAACGTTGCTATAAATTTGGAAAAAACTTTGATTCTATTAAAGATGATTTCGATATGAGCAAAGATTATTTTAAACGTCTTATACTCATATCATCAAAACATCGTTATACAAGGAGAGCATTAAGCTTTAAACAAACTAGTAATTGAATAACGTGTTTTTGCGTTTTGGTTCATAAAAATCATGGTCGAAATGACATTAACACAAAAAAAAATTAAAATGATTGTCAAAAAATCATTTTATCCGCATTGAGACTACGTCAAATTTAACTAGGTTTTAATCAGACATACAAAATAAACATAACATTGTCCCTGTACAATTACATTGTAAACAAACTTTTAAAAATACGGGGTATTTATCATTTACCAAAAGTGCGGAAATTCGGAAAATTCGCTCCATTTAATTTGGCAAGTGTGCCCTCAGAGGCGGCGATGAAGCACCCAAAGTCATTTTATGAACCAAATTTACGACAGGAGTACGGTCTTTAAATCAAAAAGTATTGCTCCGAATGTACAGCGAAGTTTCGTTGGCCGTGTATCTGATTTATACGACTTTACGTAAAAGTATGTTGGAATTCCTAGGTTATTATGTAAGCAAGTATTATTTGAGTACCTGTTTATAGTCATCGTCATCATCATCATCTCAGCCAGACGACGCCTACTGCTGCTGGATATAGGCCTCCCCCAAGGATCTCCACAAAGATCGGTCACGGATACCTGCATCCAACGGCTTCCTGCGACCTTCACCAGATCGTCTGTCCACCTGGTGGTCCACAGATCGCCATTCCAGAACCTTTCCGCCCCAACGACCATCAGTTTTTCTTACTATGTGTCCCTCCTACTGCCTCTTCAGCTCCACAATTCTTCGAGCGAGGTCAATTGTCTTAGAAGAAGCAAATCAAGAAACTTTGAGACACATTATAACACACTTCAAAAATAAGTAAGTGTGCTTACATGGAATTCTTTCTCTGTGGTTTTAGACTTGCTTGCTGGCGAAGCACCAAACAACTTTTGAACAGACTTAGTATGTACTCTAGATCTATGTGGTCGGTATCACGGTATCGGTGTTCAACCGATGAAAGAGGTAAAAAAATATATTTTAATTTAATGGTGGCTCAAGAAGTTAGCTCTCAAACTTTACACATAGGTGCCTAAGCTCAAAGAAAAAAAAAACATTCCAAAGGATTGAAAAATAAGAATAAACTTTGGTTTTGAAATTAAACTTTTTATCAAAAACTCAAAACCAAGTTACGAATTCCTAATTTTTCTGTACCTAATGTAGGTATTTTGTTTTTTTTTTAATTCAAAAAGTTTTTTCCATAGTAGACCAACAGGCTACTCTTGAATTTTAATCAGGAAACGAAGCTTCGCCGCCGTGGGAAAACATTTGTAAAATTAATATCTTGCCTTCTTAAGACTGAAGACTTGAATATTTTTTTTTAAATGTTAGTGTTAATGTTGGTATTGTTATACCTTGACTATAAATTTCAAATAATAGCTAAGCATTGATGTATGCACCAAAAACTCAATTTAATGTCTGCACTATACATATAATATGTTTAGTTAGATAGGTTAATTTTTTAATAGAATTCTCGTTATTTTGCTGAAACGACATACACACACATCACGTGTGTATGTCGTTTCAGCAAAATAACGATAACGAACAGACGTCGGCATGAAGTTATTAAAGTTAAAACCAAATTCAAATTCAAATCTATTACTCGATTCTCTCGTTTTTCTCTAACTAATATATTAGCTGGTGACAGCAGGGCCGTCTTTGAACTGTAGGCGGCCCTAGGTGAAGCAACAGAACTGGTGGAGCTGAAGGCTAGCGCTGAATACTCCTAAGAAGCATGTAAATTTTTTATGTTTTTTTTTGTTATTTATATAGAATTACTGAAGTTAGTAATAATACACTAACAAAAAGAGCCAACACAATAGTTGAAAAATTAGTAATACAATTAGAGGATCATATTGAAAATAAGACGATGACCACTGAAAGATTATACAATATGTTTGAAGATATAACATTTCAAAAATGTTAACGTAGGTGTCGCGCAGAAATTTACTGTGGAATTTAATTCATTCATAATTTTTGCTTTATTACATTTACTGTGCGCTCGGCCATTATGCCAGGCGTTTTATTAATCCAGTACGATTTTCATTTTCGCAACGACGGCGTGGCTGGATGGCGTCGCGACAAAATTGCTTTACAATATAATTACAGAGAACCATTGTGCCAGTATCAACGAGGTTCGATTTACTTTTGGATAAAGTTGCGCTGGAAATTGACCGATGAGTTATTATTTTTAAATGCCTTTTGTTGGAATATGATGGCCAGTACTTACTCATACCTTTAATGCATCAATACTTTTTATGGTATTATAGCAACTCAGTGCAATAATTATAACATCAGTATTTAAACTTGAAAAATGTTTGCCCCGCCTTAGAAATAACTTTTTAAATGTTATTTATTGATGTTGCAGTGAATTTTGGTACAGATTATATTATCCACAAAAATGTTATTTTTAAAACATGTCCCATTGCCCCACACTCCAATTTCGACTTTCAGTAGGTATATTATTTTATTAAAGCAGAACATTGAGTTAATCAAATTTAGAGAATAGAATAAATAGCACTGGGTGTATCGTAAAAGTTTTCATTTGCAACAGGAACGGTCGCTAACTTAGTTATTAGGTGCAGTCAGCGACGAAATTAGATTCTTCCACTAATCCCACTGGTTTAATTGAACTCGAATCGTCAAAACAAATACAGTTTATTAAAAAGGCGATATATAGCTGAATACGATATCTCTTTTTTCTCTCTATGATACAGTGCACGGCTATATCAGTAAATAACAACGTAGATTCTGGCGTGTTTTGGACGAGTGGTGCAGATCTAATATATGAAGTAGGTATAGTCTCAAAGGTTCCCGTTCAGCATTAGGTTTAGGCGTGACAGACGAAGCTGATTTCCAGAGGGGAACCCCGATGGTAGGACGTGTAAGTATGCCAGTTGCAAACAGGGAACACCCAATCCTTCAGCTGACCCCGAAACCTGCACCAATGAGTTTAAGTATATTTTTATATTTAGTAATTTGCTGTCTCAGGTTTGGGTGTTTGAGGTACCTTTGTTATTACTGACTTACACAAGCAAGTACGAGCTTTGAGACTGACTTACTTAAGGTATCATTAAACAATGTATCAAAATAATGTCAATGCATTATTCCTTGTTGAACAAGCTTATCACTTTTGATGATAAATTGTATACCTATCACTAGTGCTGGCTATCGAATAAAGTCATCTATATTAATATATAAAAATTAAGAGTTTGTGGCGGGTTTTAGGCTGGTTTTAGTGTGACACTGACCGTCGGTACGGATTGCCCCGTACCGCCCAAATTGAAGTTAATACATATTGGTTGGTACGGAGCGATCCGTATTGACGGTCCGCGTGACACTAAAACGAGCCTGTTTGTTTGTTTGTTTGTTTGAACGCGTTATTTTCTGGAACTACTGGTTCGAATTGAAAAAATATTTTTGTGTTGGATAGTCCATTTATCGAGGAAGGCTTTAGGCTATACAGGGAGAAATTTTAAACACCTTCCAAATTTTAATATGTATATCAATCTACGAGACAAAAAACAAATGACATATTTTTTCTTTTGGTATAGCCTAGTACAAAAATGCCAAGGTAAAGCACTTAGAAAATATCCGCCAAAAATCTAAAATTTTTGATACGGCCGCCTAGTAACACTTTTTTTACGCGTAGCGCATCCCATCATTCATTACGATGATATTCATATTATTATGTTTTTGATTTTTTCCTTTATACTTTAACAGGTCTAGGACCATAAAAATTGAAAACTATATCGTGATAAATATTTTCGTGTGACAACTTTATTTACATTTTTTAACTTCATAAATAGGCTCTCAACACGATACTGAACGCCTATAAAAATTTTGGAAAGTGGTTAAAATTTCATCCTGTATTATTTTAAAAACTTCTTATCGCGATCATAATAACAGAAATTGACGCGGACGAAGTTGCGGGCAACAGCTAGTAAATAATAAAATGTAAGTCGTTAGTAATTACCATTTTAATCCACAACATAAAAGATAATATTTTGAAGTTTACAAAATGTATTCTACAGGATCAATATAGCAAATTAATCATCCGACAACGTACTTTTTAACTTAAGATAGGTTAAGGCAAGATTCCGTTCAGCCTCTACGTCGTAGTTTGCGAGTAAACAACAACTTATTTTACGCCCCGCCCACCTCGGGTCCTATTTCGTGGACCATATTTTGACTTAATCAGGGTAAATGGTATAGCAAGTCGAAACCAGCCTGTTAACATAATATGCATTTAAATACTATGGTGAAGTCAGAAACTTCATATCATATCATTTTTGGAAAAAAAATATTTTTATTCAAAACAGAATTTAATAATTTTGATTTTTATGTAAATAAAATAAAAATGATGATATCAAATTTCTGACATCACTATTACTACTCGTATTTATATGCATATTAACTGACCCCGCGGACTTCCTATCGCCTCAGAATAATATACTTGTATTTTGACGTAAGACGTCACACAATGTCACTGGCATCACTGGCATCAAATATGGCGTTTACCTTACCATGTTACACAGAAAATTTGCAATAAAATAATATTGCTACTATAAATTGAGATGTAAGCTATCCTATCTTTCAAGTTGGATCAAACTACACCCGGTGTGCAAATTTGATTTAATTCGGTTATGTAGTTTAGGAGTCCATCGCGGACAAACAACGTGATACGTAATTTATATATATTATAAGATGTTCCCATAGCCTAGTTTTGGCCCGTTATACCATTTACCTAACACTATGTCTGAATATGGTTCTAGAAAATCACTATGCATAGATCTAGGACTATCTGTAAGGTTTTGTGTAACTTACCTAACAGTATATATAGGTATATACGGAACTTAGAGGTCAATAAAACAGGAAATGGTTTCACTATGTTCTTTATTTATTATCTTATATTACAAATAACGCTATGTACATCATAATAATTACATTAATATAATTTTATATTAACAGTAACAGTAATATGTTACAAACCTTATAATACCGTACTGCTAACTAATCACTGATAGTAGTAATCGCTTTTCAAATCTTTTGTAAAACATTTTTACTTTACTTGACACAAAATCACTTTCAAATACAGTCGATGCTTGATTTTCCGGAGCTAAGATATTATACCGATTTGTTATTATTAGTCGGGAAGTAAACCGGGAAAACTATCAATATGCATAAATTTCGTTTAGACCGTACTAAGAAGCTTTCAGATAGTTTGAAATTTAGACCAAAACTAATCCTAAAACGAATGCTATATATTTAGGTACTTATAAATTTATTGACGAACCGGTTGGCGTAAGAGTGGTAGCGTAGGGTTTCAAGTCTGAGTCGGGTTTTAGTCGTGGTCCCTGCTCTATTCGTAAGAGGAAAGTCGTTCAAATCAGGTCAATTTAAAGGTCTGTATTGTGAGGTTAAAAATGTTCTTTAAATATGTAGTGCCTAGAATAGGAAAGCGCACGCCACCTATTCTATGGTTGCCATAAAAGGCGACTAAAGTAGTCAATCATGTAAAGATAGGCAGCAACAAATATTTACCGCCAGCCAAGCGTGGCGATTATGGCAAAAAAGTACTGTAACTTATCAGGAGTTAACCAATCATTAGCTCAGTTAATCATGACTCCACTGTGTCGTCAACGCAGAACTAAGAAAGTGTTTTCATATCAGATATGAAGTCCAATGTGCCACGCCAGTATTTACAAGACCTTTTAAATAAGTAGGTAATTACACCTTGCTATAACTTAAGTAGGTAAATGTGTAACAAAAAAAAAACAGTATTGAAATATGTATTTACTAACAATAGGTCCAGTTATGGCGTCGTGTGTTACAAGAATTATAAATAGTTAAATAATTATCTGAAGGATTGGATATTTAAAAAGAAATAGTGTAAGTTTTTTTATTGGAAGGTAACTATTGTACGGTAGTAAGCAAAATCGCGAGGTCTTAAATATTTAAATTGCGGAAAATATATTGAACACAAGATTAAACAATTGCACCAAAGATACATTTCCGGGGCACATTATGTACAAAATATTAAACAACCATTGGCACTATGAAACAAGTTTGTACGTTGTACATTATGGTGAAAGATTTGGCTTTAAATAATTAATCGCACGTATATATTTATTTATTACTAACGATTTGTAACATTCGTATATACACGGCACGTAATTTGTTTTATATTTATTAACTAATCAAACAAATATTATATGCTTCAGTGCTTTGAAATATTTACACATAACTTATACACAATAAAATAAGGTACTTGAAACGATAGCAGTTGAATTTGGACATACAGAAGTGGACTTTAAATATCAGTGATATTTCCCTTTTCAAACGTAACTTGAGTTGCTGATAATTTTAGAGATTTTTCCTTAGTGTCTTATTCAATGGCTTAACTCTGATATCTAAGCATTAAATTAACAAGTATCAATTTCACTGCTATTTTAATTCCACAATAATATAATCCCTATCTAACCACCTAAACGAGTAAAAGTATCGTTATAGTATGAACTACATCACTTTTGCTTTGACCACAACACAGTAACTGTGCACTATCGTTCGAATCGTTGCTCTCACAAGCCTAATTCACTATCTAAAAGACTTAGTTCGTTATAAGTGCGCCAGTATATCGATTTCTGTAGGCGGTTGGGTGTGTGTTTCGTTGAGTGCAGGGGATCCTGAGACCGTCACTATGACTGGTTGGGAGTCAGTGTGGACAATTGTGACGAGGTGTTCGTCGGGATCTTTCTCTTGTTCTGTGGGCTTGGGTAGCGATTCGAGCGGGTCCTCCGCATACTTGAGGTCGAGAGGGGAGAGCGTGGGGAGGTTGTCCGTCACAGTGACGGGTGGCTCGTTCCGAGGCGCGCGGTATGACGGTGGCCCGCTGTACTCAGACCCACACCAGGCTGCGCCTGTCGATCCTCTGTAATTGAAAGACATTGATTTATTTATAATACAGAATATTGCTGTGTTATGTCAGCTTACATAGAAAAACATTATTATTTCTGTATCTTCTGTCGTAAGAGGCGACTAAAAAAGAATAATGTTTCCAGCATTGGCCAAACTTCGCTACGTAAACCGCCTACCAAGCACATCATTACGTCAAAATCCTCCTTTTGGTGTGGCCTGTGAGTTGTATTACTGATGTTGGTAGATGATGATGATAAAATAGGACAGTGTAAAGAACAACCTGATTGACAGACTGATTATTTATCTATCTATGCACTGTTCTTGTTGACATATTTGGATAAATCATTGAAAATTAAACACCGAGAAGGTTATACATTAAGGGTTTGAATATTTCATGACCGTTAGCCAATTTTAAGTTAAAATTATCATATAATTAAGTATTTGAGAAAACTGCCGTGAAAAAGTTACAATTGAAAACAATGAAATGAATAAGAACAACTGCTTTTTAATAACAAAGATGCAAGTGCTTACCTGACTAGACTGGCAGAATTAGATCTGTACGTTGGAGGTGGGGACACCGCGGGCGCACTTCTGTCTAGGAGAAGTAACCTGTAATAAAAAAATAACATGTTCAATGAAACAAGGAGACATCCTCCAACATTAAACTCACAATCTTGTGTTGTTATCGTGGTGCTTTAGACCGCGTATTATGCAAGGTGCCTGGTTTAATTTCTGGTGGCATCAATTTAGGAACCAACCTTTTCTAAATTGGTTTGGGTCTGGAATCCCCAAATGTTGTAGTCGTGCTATGGATGGAAGGCAGGGTTAGCCGTTGGTCCCAGATTTTGTCGTAAGAAAAAGTCACATCAGAGGCTACCTGTGCCTATGTTATATAGACGGCTTGAAAAACTCTGATATCAGACTATTCGTGGAGGACACTTGTAGGTATTAAATGACGAAGATATTTTTCTCAGTTGGTTAGTGCCTACACTTAATTAAAATTCTAGACTCGAGATTTTAAGGCAGAGTTACGTAAATTAGTATTCAGCTCTAGTCCTTAGTGACAAGAGCAGAGGTGTAAAAGTAACGAAATATACTGTACCCGTATGAACTCGTTACTTCTACAAAAAGAACTCGTTACTTTCGTATCGTTACGTTACTCGTTACTCGTGGTAACTCATTAATAACACAATGCGGAACAAAAAAATCGAGTCGTATTTAGTACGCATCAATCGTAATATGTAGATAAAAAACTTCTAAATTACAAAATTAAGGTGCAATTTTGTGGTTTTTTTTTTAATTAATTGAATAAGACACGCATTCATAAAACACGACCAGCAAACGATACAACACACGCATCAACGGTCCTTTCGCGCCCTAATACGGAAAATGCGAGTAACGAAATGCATTCGTGAGTAACGATTCGTTACTCGGTACTACATGGAGTACCCGTTACTCGGTACCGAATACATCGGTTTGTTACAGCTCTAGACAAGAGCACATTGTGTTTATATTTCAGAAAACATACAAACCTGAGCCTGACGTCGGCGCCGAGTACATGGGGCCGATGACGGCTAGCGGAACTCTCGGTACAGCTTAGCTGCATACGGCTGACATCACCAAGCGTAACTCGGCGGCTTGCAGGCGTGGACCAGCCGGCGGCATGACGCTCCAACCTAACAGAGTCCTTTAGCTTAAGCGAAGAAACCTGAGTCTGTACCCTAAGTAACTATGGCCAGGCAAAAGGCAAGCTACAACGGAGAAAGTTATTGGCAGGCCACTGTACGAATGGATTCACTCAAAGTTACTGGTCTAACCCACCCGCTGATAGATTTGGCATTATATTCCTACGCTTTACGCCTCTGGTATTGGCAGAGTGCCAACTCTTGCTCTATACTTACGAACTTTGAATAGGGCTCAGAAAACTGGTACATCGTACTTGTACTTTTAGCAGTACCAGGATCTTTTTAGATATCAACTTTGTAAATTATACCAACCTGAGCCTGTACTCTTGCATCGACGCCTGGTACGTGGGCGGCGGTGGCCGGTAGTGAAACTCCGGGTACAGCATAGCCGCGTACGGATGGTGTGGCCTGGCGTAGCTTGGAGGCAAGCGGGGAACCAGCCGACGGCACGACGCTCGACGCAGACCGAGGAGGGCGCAGGGGGCGTCCCGAGCGCCTAGTCGCCATGCGAGACCCGCGGCAGTAACTAACACCACTCCGATTCCTAAAAAAGAGAAACAAAACATACAGATTATGGTACAAAATGCAAGCAAGAGTACGGTGGGACAGCAAAGTGTAGGTACTGATTCCTCTAATCAGTACACTATTCTTCGGCTGTCTCACGATCTCGATCTGAATTTAATCCCTGATTCGGGCAACAAGAGTTTTGAAATTTCAAAAATTGCTTGGGTTTTTGATCACCAACCCGCATAAATTTGCCAACGGTGATTATGCCTGTACCCATCATTGCTTCATTAATCCACGACCGTGTTGGTTGATTAACAAAGCTAGTACAGGCGTTGCTGCAATGCGATGTCTCAACAATGTGATCAATCAAAAAAACCCAATAAATATATTTAATGAAAATTTCATCACCATCCAAACATAAAGTCACAATAGAATGCAATAGTAAAGCGTTAACGATTTTGTTACGAAGAGCAATAACTACATACAGTTTGGCAACAGTTGATAATTGTTTTCGTGCCCGTGATCACGAACAATATGTTACGCGGCGGCTTGCCACGCTAACTACCCCGCATAATCGTAAAATATTCGGCGGCAGGCGCATGGCGATGCGTGAACTCCGCACAGGCTGAGTGACGAGTACAAATTGCCCTGCCCGGCGCAACAATAGATCGTTTGTCGGTAACAACAACATCATTTGTCCCTAACGCTAATGAAAATCCAATTAATTCTGCTCCGAAACTCATTCGAAGTTTAATTGAAAACTTGGAGGGCGGACGCGACTTTGTAAATGATGTAATGAAATTTTGGACAGACTTGTTATTGTCATATGCATAGCGAATACCGAATGAGCTCCCCAAGATTGTTTCACGGTTAATTACGGTCATCTGTTATGTCGCCCGTATGCCGTTTTGCCTCTTGGTCGGATTTATGAATATTAGAATGTGGACATAAAATTTAATTCATAGCCACGCCAATGGGCGGACGGTATTTCTTGCCTACTTTCGTTTTGTTGAACTGTTCATTAGACCGGATAACTTTAATCAGCTATGAAATAAAAACACGGCTGAGCATGAAATGAATTGCAAACTGTGATCAAAGACTATGTCTTTGAAAGATTTTTCGATCGGTTAGGTCTGCACTTTATCTTAAAAAATGCATGAATCGAACACAATATTCAACTTTCATACAGGTAGAATTACCTATTTAAATGTTATGGTGTGGATTTACGGTTTCCTTTCATGTGCATAAAAGAAAGTGTAAATCTTGCACTTCTCTAGGCCCAGGTACCTACTACAAATAAACAAGTATGTATTTATGAAACCTATCGAATTTCAAGTATTTACTTCTTGGATTGATTTTTTAGAATCTTGATTATTCTATTTCTGGGACGAAACTATGACCGATAAACCATAGAAATAAATTAGCTTCAAGTCTAACTAAATTTAACCAAAATAACCTTCGCCTGTAAGAGAAATAAGTTAAATTAATCCTCACCTATCATTAGTAAAAGTAATGTCAGTGGAGCCCGCGGATGGGGCCTCAAGGCGCCTAGCACTGCTCCAGCGGCGACCAAGCACGCCCCGACGACGCCAAGGAAGAGAACACATAGCCTTAGAGGGGGGCGTCCACAACAAGACTTGGGGGCGCCACCGTCGGCCTCTGAGCACGCGTAAGCTGCTGCTCTGCCAGATCTAGAAAGAAGAAACAAACGTTTTTAGGTTATTACTGTAAGTGTAGTTTTTTTTTGTGAAAAATAGGCAAATCCCTTCGTTATGTAGAAATTATTTACTTAATTAAGAAGTTTACATTAAGCAAACTCTTATTACTTATGTAACTACGCTGTGTAAAAAATGGTAAACACAGTAAGTAGGTAAAATCTAAGTAAAGTAAACAGCAATAGTTTGATACCAATGATTTCAAAATCTCGCAAAGCTTAGACTATAGTGAAGAAACATCAGAGCTGCTTTTTGCTAACGAGACGAGCACCAACTAGACCAGACGGTCCTCGAGTATAAAGGAGTTAATTAATGGACATTTACCTACTCAGCATTTTGAGAAAAGCAAAAAGTAGCCAACCTAGTTACTTCACTGTTATGTAGTGTGTCAAAAGTGAAATGTTTATCTGATAAATCATGGATATGTTTCCATACTTATATTGTTAATTTTAGTAGGAATTGCAATACTATGATACCTATACATATTAGAGTCATTTTAAGGTACTTAGTATAGCTAAAAAATATGCTCGGATAGTGTAACTATTGAGTCAGTTAACTTTAAAGTAAATGCTAGGCGCTGATAGTAGTAAATTTACCTAAGTATAAGCGTTCTGAAAGAAACAAAATCTTGAAATGAATAAACAAACCGTGGTAGTTAAGTGGATACTCAATATAACTGGTACATCTTTACATACGTTTATTGATCGTTCTACACGTATAATGTTTAATGGAGATTCTTACTTTTTAAAGTCGATTTGGAAACATTGCTATTTCGGCGTTTCTTTTATGACTATGTGCTCCATTGAGTCAGTAAAATTTTTATACGATAATAAATTACAATGTTATTATCGTTGTAAAGAGAATGTGTTTAACCTAGATAGGTAGATACAAATCGGCTGTCTCTAACGCAAATTGTATTAGTACTGAAACGGAATATCTGAGACCTAATTAATGGGCTTTGTGCGTGTTAATGAATTAGGCGCCTTTTGTGAGAGGTAAAATTCTTAGTTGCAAAGATTATCGGAATATGACCATAAAGGGCTGAAAAGGTTTTTAATTTTTTTAAATATTTTATTTAAAAACAAAATATACAAAAAGTCCCATTTTTTTTTTAATCAGGTGAAACACTCGTCGTCTGATTCAATTTGTCATATCAACTTCGATCTGAAAAACTGAACTGTTTTCACATTTTAGATTGTTATTAAACTTTCCTTCTAACCTAAAAACATTGCACCGGCAATACAGTCAGATAAATTCGACAACGTCCGATATTCGCCTTAAATCATAAATGTTAAAACGCTGATAATACTGACCGTTTTAAACTCTACCCCAGAGCCGTTTTAGCGTAATATGACCAAATAAAATCGAGTAAAACAAACATTGCAACATAAGCACTGCGCGTGCAAGACTTTTTTATGTTTACGAGGCCACTTTCCCAAAAGAAGATCGGATAGAACAGGTCTTTGTTAGCCGATAATGTTCCACTTATGCAACGATGGGCGAAGCTGGGGCTATTGCGAGATAATTAATGAACCCGTTAAATTGTAAACTAGCCGTCAAAGTGACGGTTGGCGTCTTGATCAACTTCAAACAGATTTAGAGTTATACTGAAAGAAACCATTTAGTTATGCAACTTAAGACAAAAATAGCTCATTGTGACGGTCTACAGCACCGAAGCTGACCAAACAAATCGGGTCTTCCTAACCCTTCGACGCTCAGTTATTCCAGACACTATTAAAATCAATTGTTATCGCCCCAGCCGGCTGTCGCTTGGGGTTCGATCAAAGCGTTAAATTTACTGCAAACAGTCTTAGAAGAGTGACTAGTAGCTAAACTTCTTCTGTATCGTGGGAGTCAACGATGTTATGTATACTCTGACTGCGAGTTTTTACCAAACGCATAGGTGGACTTATTATTATGTTATTAAATACCCAGGTATTAGAAAAATGTGCCAATCAGCTAATAATAATCTTTTCAAATCGTATATTTATTTTACTATTGCAGCTTTCTCCAAGGCTCGATATGGTTAAACTAGCTGAAAAATCAAAGTTGCTTCCAATTTAATTTGAAAAAGATATTCCAGCTTAAAGGGGACAAATACTATACATTACCAGATCAAAAGAAAATTAAATACTGAAGAAATAAAACTTCGAGTTGGTGTGGAAAAAGCAAGCACTGACGATCTTGCATCTCAAAACTTTTTATTTCACTCTGTTAGTTTTTTAAAAAGCTTTTGTTCCCCAGTTAAGTTTCTGAAATCAGTAGTAGTTCAAGTTGTAAGTGAATGCAAGTGCGCTGCTGCATAATGCATGCCGCTAACGGGCTGGTGTCTGCACTAGATATGAGGCTTAAGCCCCTTCAATGACAATCGTGCGCGTACATTTAGGCTTAATAGTAGGTATACGTAATCTCAGAAGACACCAGAGTGTTATGGCAATGATGGCGACAATAGCGATGACATTGTTATAATCACGTAATCCTGGTGCGTTATTATGCCTTCGTTTAACTTTATTTGTTTAACACTCGCTATCCTTCCCGACTTTGCACGGCTTTACTAATTAAGATAATGCAAGGAAATCGTCTCATATCATACTTTTCAAAAGATTTTTTTTCATACTTACTAAAATGTTCTTCCATACAAAACTTGTACTGACAAACACAGACAGAAAAAGAATTATCCATTTTGTTGCAGTCGAATGGAAGTTGCTTACCTACGTTTCGGTTATTCAATTTTAATTATATATGTTACAGTCAAAACTCATAACCGGTCAAAACCACTTTTAACTACAAAAATCAGGCAAAAGTAGTTTTGACCGATACCCGTAGTTAAAAATAGTTTTGACTGATTTTCGTAGTCGAAAGTGGTTTTAACTTATGACATCGGTCAAAATCACTTTTAACTGCTATAATATTGGGTAATAGTCATTGTGACCAACTTGAATCGATTAAAAGTGGTTTTGACTAAGATTGTTAGTCAAAACTACTAAACAGGAAATATTGAACAAAAATCATAGGTAAGTATTATAAAATCATTTAGTTATTAAACTAATGAACATTAATTGACATACAAATAGAAAACTTCTACCTTCGAAAGAAATTTTCAGCTCATATTTCTGCGTGTTTGCAGATCACAGATCTCGTACGATGCCGATTGAATTTTGTATGCACAAAGTACATAAACTTTACACTTTAAAATTGTTTTATAACACTTTTTTAATGGTTTTGCTAGTAATTTTTATTGACTACCTTAACTTTTATGAATTTTGACCGATAGTCAGAATTATAATCAGCCAAAATCACTTCTGCAAAAACCAGTCAAAACTGTTTTTGACTAAGGGCATCGGTCAAAACCACTTTTGACTGCAAAAGTCATTTAAAAATGTTTTTTACTAAGAGCATCGGTCATCACCACTTTTGCCTGATTTTTGTAGTTAAAAGTGGTTTTGACTGGTTATGAGTTTTGTCTGTAACATAAATTAGCTAAGTTAGCTTTTAAACTTATCATCTCTGAAGCGATGTTATTATTAAGTATGAAGTAGTGACGAATTTAGGGTTATGACTTATGAGCTTTTCGCATGTTCA
Source organism: Anania crocealis (assembly GCA_949315895.1). Classification (NCBI taxonomy): domain Eukaryota; kingdom Metazoa; phylum Arthropoda; class Insecta; order Lepidoptera; family Crambidae; genus Anania; species Anania crocealis. The sequence continues at coordinate 10,972,188 of OX438858.1, forward strand.
GTATACCTAGTAGATTAAAACGAGTGTATATTTCAAATGTTTTGGAAATCACTATTCTTATATTAATTAACTAAGAAAATATTAAACTTAAAAATAAAACTGTGTTATATTGGAATTGAATTTACGTTGTTTCGCTTTTTGATTCACGGCGATTGCTTTTTTAACTGGTCTACAGAGACATTATTCATGCCGTCATTTCAAGTTCTATGCATTTGTAAACCAGCGTCGTTTCGTTGCCGATGCCGTACTCTCAACACGAAGCTCGTATTTACGGATATATCTGTCTCTTTCTGTTACTTTGAGACATCGGTATGAGTGATAGGGACAGATGGATTCGAATACGCGGACACAAGCCGGGAAGTTGGGATACGTCCAGCTATGAACTGTGTTCTATAAACTTGGATATTCTTTGGGAAGACCTAAGTGCAGCATTGGACATCCTTTGGCTGAGATAATAATAATGACGTCATTTTCGTGCTTGAGGAAAGCAAAGCAAATCTTTTATGAAAGAATAATCATCATCATCATTATCATCGCCGTCCTATATCAGTCCATTGCTGGACACAGGCCTCTCCAATCGGTGGATCTTGCCGTAGTCGCTACACCGGGTAGGCAGGTTGGCAAAAGGAAGAGAGGAGACACTGCGATCCTCTTCTTTTAGCAGTACTCCTTTAGTCCTCTTACGACAAAAAATTGGAAGAAAAAGAGTGATGCTATGAAAAATATATATGAAAGAAATATATCAATCTGAAATTTTTGGGCACTCAGATTAAGAATCGGTGTCGGTTATAATGACATGTCCTGAATGCATGGTATTTATAAAATTAACGTACAGGTTCCGAACCTCTTGTTTGAATGAAAAGTAAGTAACTGCCTACAATCATCCCACTGCAGGGCAAAGGCCTGCGTCATTGAATTGATACCACAGCAATGATGGGTTCAGGCATTATCACTACGCTTGCTAATTGCAGATTGGTGATCACAAACCCGAGCAATGTTCGAAAAAATCGAAACTTTTGTTGCCCGACCCGGGGATCGAACCCAGGAACTCAAGATCTCAGCCCGATACTAAAACTACCTACTACCTAGACCAACAGGCCGTGGCCAATCATGGACTGTGCGTAAGTGAATGCATCTGAGCAGCTTGCATTATGCATCACGGGCTGTCTCTGCACAAGATACGAGGCTTAAACCCTTACAATCCCATTAATCAATGACGACTGCACGTGCGGTAGTCCGAGTAATTCGTACCATTACCATTTAATACGGAAGCTTGGTTATTAATGTTTGTTTTGTACTTTGTAATCTGGGCCTTGAGTATACAAAAGTGTGATTAAAGCTTGGGCTCCGATCGTTGTTAGGACGCGATCTCAACACACTATCTATAAACATTTAAGTATAATGTTTCCATGTAACTATGTGCTGTCAACTTTATACATATCTACTATGTTTGTACGTTAAAGATTTTTAAGAAAAAGTATTAAAGGAGATGTCCCATAATAGGCCCAGACATTGTACACCATTTACAAAAATCAAGAAAAATTTACCGTTTCTGGAAAAAATACATAAAAATTTATATAACGTATAATTTAGTGGTTCAAAAATAAACAAGATCGAATAATTTATCAAACTCCATAGGCATTCCAAGATGGCGTCAATCTTTAAATGTCAGTAGCTGTCAGATACCCCTTGTCACTTTGGCATAATCATTCACTTCAAGTTTTTGTTCTGCTTGTCGTGTTTTAAATGTAGTTCATTATAACGACCTCATTTTCGATTTCTGGATTTGGTATTAATCAACACATTACTTTCATAATGTTTGTTGTTACTACAGCAAGCGATGGCACGCACTCGACTCCTAGATGCGCGATTATGAAACCAAAACTGACAGACGTCATCAAAATGTCATTTTCCGCCATGATGGTTTTGTTGTTTTGTATTGCTATTTTCTTACTTAACTCTTTATTTGAACCACTTAACGAAGCCAATTTAAAAGAATTGGATAATAACAAAATCTTGTAGGTGTATTGGTCTATCTTTTGGTGGGGTGTACAGGTTCTGGGCCTGGCCTCCATACAATTTGGGACATCTCCTTTGTTAGAAAAATAATAGAATGCAAAGAATAATATCAATTCTAAAACTTTATCTGATAATTGTGAGGCTGCCATCGAATTCAACTCACTGGCGCAAAAGCTTAAGAATCGTTTTTTTTTCAACAAAACTCAACAACAAAGACACCCGAATCAATCATCTTTGAATTTGGAATTAAGATGAGTAAAGTGGGCAGAATTTTCTCTCGGAAGAGTAGCTGAACTAAATGTTTTATAAACCAATTCGTTTTTTTATATTAAATATACACGAACATGATTTGCGTGCATATCTAGTGATAAAATAAAGTCTGAAACTCAAAGTTTAGAAGTTTAGATACTTTATACCGTTTTTGTGACAGTGCTCATATTAAGTCTTAACTGTTATGAATCTAGGTTTACGAGTGCGCAATCTGTTCGAGCCTCTGTATTATTTTGAATTTTCTGCTGAAAAATAGTGCAGTTTTTAAATGCGATTATAAACACTCAGTGCATAACATGACATGCTTTGTGTAGAGCTTGAACGATTGAAATTTTCATGCATATATTCAAATATCACGCGTGCTCAATGCTATGAATTCGTTTCATAAAACTGTTTCAAGGATTAATTTTAATTAAGTGGTGGCACTAGTTTTTTTTTTTCATTCATACATATTTAAAATTAATATTTATGAATACAGTTTTATAACAAAAACTATTTTTAATTGAGTATAACTTTAGTGACTGTAGATAATTATTATTAGCTGGTTATTTTTTGGTTTGCTTGCCTTCCGAACTAAAAGGTGTTCAACAATAATTGATTAAAATTTGTCCGTATAAAAATAATAACTCTGTGTCACTAAGCGGAGGAAATTTGTCTCTAGTTTGTCTCTAGGAGCAATCATCTCTACATACAGCCTTAAGGTGACAATAACTCCTATTCATAGTTATGCAATTAGCAAAAGGAAAATGCGGTGAAAAGTGTAATAAAACAAGCACATGGAGACTGAATGAACAAAACAATACATAAACTGAATGATGGTCTAACACAATACAAATATACAGAGTAACAAGAATTCCGTAAAGAATGTTAAATTCTATACGAAATTACATATTATATTCGTATAGAAAGTTAAATATTTTTGTACGAGCTCGAAGCATGATGCGGGCCCACAGTTGGCCTGTTACGACTTCACACACCTATGCACTAATGGGCTTCCTGTGTTCCCGGACATTTTTGCTCATCCTACTTTTTTACCTTTTACCTGAAATCGCTGATGCCGCATTTTCAGACCTACTCTACATAATGGAACAACATCATATTTTTTTCTGGTATCACGTAAGACAAATAACATAAACTAATGTGGACAAAATAACACATTGTGTAATCTCAAAGTAGGTAACTAAGTAGCTACCAAAGCGCTTCTTTTGTGGAAATCAGAAACAGCATTTACTGCAAATTGAGACTTAGGAAAATTGAATTTCTTCATTTATCCGTATGAAAATCGAACCCGGTACCTCTGACCCCGTGAAAATTTACCGACCACGGAGATCTTAAGCTATCATGGTGCATAGATGTCGCTAGTATTATTTTGGTAAATTCAAAAAACCTTTCCTATGGGTGTCGTAAAACATGATAATGTTAATGACAAAAGAAGACAGCAGCAGTTTTAACTCCCCACCATTAGCCAAACGGCAATTGAATGGCGATAGTGGATATGAATAATTATTCTTCCTGTGTAGCCTAGGCCCCAATTCCGCTAATTTACAAATGGCTCAATAGAATCGCAATTGTATATTTTGGCACATTTATTATGGTAGTAATGTCAAAATATACGATTGAGATGCCATTGCGATTCTATTGAGCCATTTGCAAATTAGCGGAATTGGGGCCCTATTCAGCAGTGAACTGATGATAAAATGAAACATCTAAATTTAAATCTTTCTCCTGTTGATTTGTCTGTAAAGATTGATGAGGAAACACAACCAGAGATTTGAAAAATAAGGTATTTGTAAAATCTATTGCTGTCGCGCAGTGCCCGAACGCCTCCACCGCAGAGCGTGATAGAGACAACTGCATCTTGGACCGAAAATATCTACTAAAAGCACATAAAATCAACGTTTCATAGTCCCCCGAGTGCTTTTCCAAAACTAGACCGTTTTAAATACTTTTTTCATTGAAAATTAAAGAAAGGCTTAAGCCGTGTTAGTATATTTTGCTTTTTTTTCAAAAAATTTAACCAAATTTGTTTTCTGGATGTTTGAACACAGTGGAAAATATGGCGAATTTTTAGATTTTTGAAGGCTCATATCTCTGTTATTAAATAATTTATGAAAAAAAGGAAAACGATTTATGAAAAATATAATCATGCTAATATAGCGGCGATAGATTTTTGTAATAAAAAATATTGCTCTAGTGGCATTATCCAGGGAGGAAACAGACGACTACGTTTGTATGGAAAAACGGCCCTTGTGTTTCCTCTTAAGTCTTGTGATTTAAATTTGAAAACCAACATATCAACAAATAAAGAAAAGAAATCAAACACTTAAAATAAAGTTTTATCCATATGTTTTGTCATGTAAAGCCAGACTATTTCAATGACCCAAAGAATTTATATAAAGACTCTTCTAAATCTATGCACTAAAGAATAAATGAATAAATAACTAAGTAGCATACTGCACAAAGTACTATAATATGAATATGACCCATCAGCCGGGCTCACGGCTCAATGCGCCGGCGCATTGAGTTTGACGACCGCAGCAAAGGAAGAGGGCTCTTATGATGTTAATAGCTAATGGCCTTTATCGGCACACACGGACACGCCTTTATCTCGGTCACGCTTGACGACTCCGAAACTATTCATTGGATACATTGGATCACTGTGATTCCTTTGTGGATGTCTCAAAGGCAGAATAGAAGGCATTATTTTAACTTCAATTATAGTAAGTTAGTAAGTATTCGTGACGGTATTATATTTAGTGACATAAAAGGTGGTATACTTATGAATGAAATAGCTTTATAAGAAAGACAATATACTGGAGGTAGTAATTAATTATCAATTCTTTATAACTCTATTTCTAAATGTTATAGTCAGAATTCATGTTAAGAGTAGAGATAACATATCTAACGTATGCTCATGAAGTAAAAGATATCTATGAAACACTGAATATTACGGAAAAAATACTTAGTTGAAGTATTCAATAATATAAGTGTTTGGTTACGTCTGAGATCAGTATTTTTACCTAAAAATTAACAGTACAAATACGTATACTAAATTCTGTCATGTCAAGAATATTTACAAACTTTTAAGAGCTTACCATCATCCCGTATGACAATACTGGCCCTTATTCGACGTTCCAGGTTATTGCAAGAGGTTTCAATTGCTTTTGATAGGGTAAGAACTAACGGCCTTTTAATATCCAGGCAACTTATCTTTCAATCAATAAAATATTTGAAATTCTAAATATATTGAAAATGTTTTCTACGGATTAAGTACCTACTTACGTTGCGTTTGAATACGATACACATTCTTGCTGAGGCCACGTGGACAGCAGTTATAGCACGGGCTTTCTTTGCAGCTACCAGCTACGCACATAATATGTCACTTATTTTCACTAGTCAAAATGAACTAGTAACTATCAGAAGTAAAACAAATGAAGCCCTTATAATTTTGGTAGCTATAAAGCATTATATTCTGATGCAATGATCTCATAACTAACGTCTAACAGATACGTATCTAAAGTGTAAAGCAATAAGTCCAAAATTTAAGTCGAGTCTGCTGTACCGCAGCCTCAAGACGTTTTGATAAATTACTTAGTACAATAAGACCGACCATACTTTTCTGTTTTTAATTTGATGAGTCATCATTTACTAGTCAGTGTTGGGCTGATTTTTAGATTCCATTCCGATCCGAAGTCGATTTTGTAAAAATTAGAATGCATGATTAAAGCTCTTATTATTTTGCTGTTTCTATGTATACTCGTAAAAATGCTCGGATAAGCGAAATGGAGCAATTAATCGCTTTGAACGCAAAGGTTTTTGACGTGATAACGTCTTTAAAATCGTTTTAGTCGGGTGACATGTTCAGAAACTTGTGTCACACCAAAACCTCACGAGCGCGATCGCAGGTATAACGAGAGAGAGAGACGGACCGATCTCCCGTCTCATCTCGAGCGCTGCCAGTCATTCCGTGAAACTTGTCACGCGGAATCCTCACGAGCGGAGGCTGGCATAGCGTTCGAGTGAGTGGACCGATCTTCCGTCTCTCTCACTCTAGCGGCATACAAACGAATGGAGATTTTCTCGTGCGGTTAAGTTTTCGTTGAATGTTTAAGATGTAATTTAAAATTTGAAAAAATTGTTATCTTCATTAATTCCTTACTTCCCAAAAACTTGTATCACCAATAAGACGTTATCACGTTAACATCTCGATCGTTAACCTACTTTACAAACAACCAATTTTTTTTAAAATTTAATGAGTAAACCAACAGCGTTATATTACACTATTTGACAATGATTTCTTAATTATAAGTATGGCCAATAACAGGTATCGTATTTATTTCGTGTTTTTTTTTATTTGCTTCGGATTAAGTGTTCTGGGACAAAATTAATCGTTTAGTGCATTGTTTTTCATTATGCCAAAACAAACACAAGACTTATTATTTAATATTTTGTCAAAATATAATAACATAATATCTCAGATAAATTTTAAGCAAATAATATTCGATTATCACTAAAATAAATCGAGTCGAGTCAGACGATGAACATCGCTACGCTCAACCTACGTTCAAAGTTTGAAGAAAAACACGTTTTTCGTTTCTACTTCGCTAGAGACCGTCAGAAGCTTTCTCGTTGAATAGTCACTTGAAATAGTGAACTTTATCCAGCTGAATTTAATGATTCATTTTTGCATACATACAATTGAAACTTTACTTACAAACTGAGCGCATTATTTTTAAATACGCCATAGAATCTATTTGAATTAGATACTAACACCCGTATTTATAAGCCAGTAAATATAATTACTTGACTTAAAGTAATTACTTCAGTAATACTTTGTATTCCTTAATCTAGTAATTAGGGCAGAAGTTAGAAATATCTAAAGTTAGCATTGTCAGGCAAATAATATGACTATTATTGGTGAATCATTTCCTTCACATAAGCGGTAGGTAGTAACACCTTAAGTTATAAATTTGCTAAGTAAAAAGTAATTACTTCTTTATAAATACGGGTGTTAGACTGTTTACGTTTGAAGTAATTACTAAAGTGTGGTTAGTTGTGTGGTTCCGGCACATTTAAAAAATAGCACCACCCCTATATCTGGGTGTCGTAAGAGGCGACTAAAGGAGTAGGTATGGCCAGAAGAAGACAGGCAGTTCTTCTCTTCGCCATGGCCGAACTGCGATCGCCAACCGATGGAAATTTCCTCCTGACGGAGAGGCCTGTGTCTAGTTGCGGATTCATGTTGAGGAATGAACAAATCATGGGTACAAAATTCAAAATACGGTAATTCAGTTCGGGTTAGAATTTTCAATTCGTCTGTACTCCAGTCAGAAGAATTCATAACCGTAACCTCATTCTTTGCCAGACCAAATTACACAAAGCCGCGTCCAGACGCCAGTTGGTCCATATCAGTCAAACGAGAGACATACCATATGCGAATGCAATAAAACGTGGCAATTGGTGATAGTGCATAGGATGACGGTGCGCGCGACCGATCCCGCCGATAAGGGTCGGTCGGATGAGTCAGCGTTAATGGCCGGCGAGATAGGGGATCGGTCGATGTTGCTGTAATACATCTGATGCACTTTCAGTTGACACACTTTATTTAGGTTGCGAGCGAACGAGGTACTCCAAAGAATTTTTGACATAAAATACGAAAAATACCATACAGTTCTCTAAGTTCTTGCAAACTATACTTTATATTTGTATGATTTGTGTCATACAAATAAGCATAACTCTAGACTAGGTACACAGCCTTTAAACAATCTTTACAAAAAAATTAACTCACGTAAATCGTGAATTTTGAGTCGGTACCAAACAAGAAATCTCCGACTCGAAATTAGTGAATTACCTCTTTTCGTCGGTTTTTTTTACAGTTTTACCAATTATATAACAATTATAATTGAGTACTTATTGATAATTATAATATTATGTTGAAATTTTGCCGCGACATTTAAATTGATTTGTATTCGGCCTCAGTAGAACATAAAAAATATTTATATCGTAAAAGTGACGTATTCTTCTACATGTGTTGTTGACAAATAAATATTTACTTTTCCTTAAGGAGCTGGCGCGCAGTCTTGATTTTTAATAAAGGATAGGGATGCACTGCCTGATATACTAATATAAACATTTTAACATCGTCTTATTTAGCCACAAAACTAAATTTTGGTCCAACCAAGATATGCTTTAACCCTTCAAGCTGAGTATTATGCGCATATTAAGCCCACATAATATCTGGAGTGGTGTGCTGCCGAGCGCGAAATTTATGTCGTTAATAAGGGCTAGGAGGGTTAATTAGTTGATTTATGTCGGCCATATTGCGGCACTCTGGCGCACGCGTTATGATCCCCCATTGACAGTTTAATAAGGCCCGTGGAGCTATTCAGAGATAGTCAGTCGTGCGTTTGTAACGCTGAATAAACCTTTCTACATATGAGATGCTTTGTAATGTAGAGCAGGTCTTTGTATATATTTAGCATCCCTAGCGATTTGTACAAATTTGGTAAAGTCTTTTGTCCACTGCTGTTCGATGAAACTTCTAAGCAGCAACCGTGCCTGGATGATACTACTCGATCAATTGAACTACGGAGACTTGCTTGACTTGCCGATTTTTTTCGAATAGGGTTACTTTTAACAAAATACTAGAATTATTAGCATAGATGGATTAGAGTTACAAACCGGGGCGGTGTCTAGGACTCGCGACCTAGGTGTAGGTTTAAGAATAACAACAATTATTTTTTAAGTATATTAAACAATTAGGAAAGATTGAGCAGCACGGTAAACCTTTGTGTTTTTAAAAACAAGCATTTGAAATAACAAAAACAAGAATAATTAATTACATCAGTTACTTTAAGCTTCTAGCTTACTATGTGTGTAGCTAACTTAGTTCCGTGTCCCCTTTAACCTAAATAAAATCTAAAATAAGGGTGACTTAACCATATCCGTCAGTTCTTATGCATTGTTTGTCTAACAATGCTCGCGAGTTACGGCGCTATTGACTTTCAGCCAATGGGCCATGAACACCTTAAATAAAGGGTCATACAACTGACAGTATGATATAACGGCCAATGTTTTCCCTCGACTGATACAATAGGCTTCATTTGTTAGTAAGTAGCGAAACAACTTCTATGAATGGGGACGAGCAAGTTAGTATTAAAATGGTTCATGAAAAACGTTTGACGCTAAGTTTATCGAAAAGATAGATATTGATTATAAGATATTTTGCTGCTTAAGAATTAAAAACCGTTGTTATTTTTAACAAATTAACAAAGATGTCTGGGCGAGTGATCCTAAGTGATCTTAGTCGCCTATCTCTTATTAAAGTTACAGCCTATAATTATCCCACTGCAGGGAAAAGGCCTCCATCATTGAATTCAAGTTACCACTGCAATGATGGGAACTGGCATAATCACCACGCTTGCCAAATGCGGGTTGGTGATCACAAACCCGAGCAACGTTCGAAAATTCGAAACTATTTGTTGCCCGACCCGGGGATCGAACTTGGGACCCCGAGATCTTGGCCTGGTATTTAAACCACTAGACCAACGGGGCGTTGGCCTAGTGGTTTAAATACCGGGCCACGGGCCTATATATCTCTTATTAAGAATAGATAATTAATATGGGCGTTCAATGAAGAACTAATCTAATTTTAATTTTGTGGTGGTGGGATCTACTTCCTAGTGGTCCACCCTGGGCAACGGCATCTTTGGTTTTCTAACTAATGATGACGGCTGACAGATCCCACTGCGGTGGTAGGACTGGTAGGCTTCGTAAGAGGCCGCCTGAATGCTACCACCCTCCTGCCGGAGTACAGCACCAAACAGTTTTTCTGTGTTCCGCTGTTGTGTGAGAGAACCAGTACCTCTGGGTAAGCTCGCTCCATCTTAGGCTTCTTCTTAACCGTATAGTTAAGCATGTAGTCAAGAGCAAGCCCATTATTTGTATATAAAAAAATGTTATCAATAGGCTACACAAGCATATTTTTTTTTATTAGGGTATTTAACTTGATTTTTGACACCGCATGTTTCTTTTTTGTAATTTTTAAGTGGTATTTGAACTCATGACCTTTGATTTAAAATAACATTTGCGGTAATATTCTTTTTTTAAAACACTCACGACATAATTAACTATAATGGCTTTTTTTCACTTGTTGAATGACCTAAATAGATTGTTATATTCGAATGTTTCCTTGTAGTAATTAAACATAGGCTCCAGGTATTTTCTTGATTTAGATTTCCTTTCCTCCAACTGACATCAGAAATGTGTATTAGTAGCTCGGTTTTAAAATCTAATTAGCTAATAAACTGGTAAATAGTTGGCAGAGATACTCGTGGTAAATTTAGAAGAACCCACCGGAAAACTGTCACTAACAATTATGACACTCTATTTATTACATTTCAGGTATACCAGCCAAAACATTAAATTAATAGCCGTTTATAAATAACAGAATAGGTATCTACACACTTCCGCTACCGAAATGATATGTGGTTTCCACGTTCCATGGAATTCCTACGAAATATGTATAACTCAATTCAGTCATACCACTGAGATTCTTTATGAGTAAAAAATATATAGGGTAACTCTTTTGTATATGTTGTTATACGAGTATAACACACCATTGTTTTTCATTACCTATAGACATCAATAATAATCTTAATACAGTCGTGTGGTAGATAGTTGTGGTTGGATGTATGTTTAAGGGTGCTAACCTGCTTCTTAATATTCAAAGCCATTCATAATTGTGCAAACATGTAAAAAGTGCCTAAAACACTGTATACCCATACCCATGACCTATAAAACTGTAAGTAGGTTTTATTATTTAGTGTGTGAGCATAACAGTAGTAATAGGAAGCTAGTTAAGACTATTTGTTCGTTCTATGGACTTATCTTACGTAAGAAAGCTTACAAACTTACAAGGTAAACAAGATTCCTTTTTATTTGTTTTGATTACGTTAATGATCCTTACACAGATAACGAGTTATTGGCAGTAAAATATCCATAAATCGCAGAATCGAAAGGAGCATGATCGTCGTAATAAACAAGACCGTTTACCGGGGCGCTAACTCGCGAGTGACACACGGCTTGAATAATGGCACATATCATTGCGATTGCGCAGTAAAAATGGCAATTTTGCGTACACACAAATGCGCCCCTCGTGATCAGTCAGACGGCGAAAGAATGCTCCGGCAATCGAGAAACGTGTAAAACCTAATCATAGAGTTTACTTGATGTGGCCTTAACTTACATTTTGTAGTTTCTAGTTTCCACAAAATCTCACAATTTGCTAAAATTAGCAACAGATTAGCCTTAAGGACAAAACTTCGACATCAGTTATTAACCTTTAAACAAGCCCTAGAGCTTGTTTAAACTTGTTTTATAAAAAACAATTTTTCGAATTTCAGTTCAACTAGCCAAGTTTAATTTAAATACAGCCATCCTTTATTGCAAACAAACAAACATCCGAATAAACCGACTTTCACATTTATTAAATACTTACATATAGGATTTGTTAACCGTCTAATTCCGTATAATTTTTAAATCCATGTCGCTCTCTAAATTATTTGTCGTCTGGTACTATATAAATGTGTATAAAATCAAAGACAACTCCACTTACCTATGTGCAGTTCTAATATACCTACGGTAAAAGCATAACAGAGCCATCTCACCCTGTGTTTGTTTTCCCTGTACCAAATAGAGCAAGTTGAGTGGCTATCGCGATGAATGTCAGTTTCCTGCCCGACACCCTGTATTATCCTAGCTTCCCGACCATCCCACGAGAGAGATGTTTCACTTACCCATGTCAACATTACACTTTAATGTTCATTCGGACATGTTATAAAATTAAATGTTAATGTTGTCGTTACCATGTCGTTTATGTAGATGAAAAGGAAATCTTTATTTAGTTTTACGATAACAAAATGTGTATTTTTGTTTTTCAATCTGAAAGTGAAAATATGCAACTTTTGACCGAAAACTGGACCCTCGAAAATGACGAAATAAACCACCAATTCTAGTCGGTGCGTGACAATTGATTTGAAGTTTGGCGACGATGTAAAATGTTTTTTTCTTATTTCGGGCTCTTTGACTGTAAGGTTATTTGCCTTATATTATATTATTTAGGGACGGAATTTTTAATTAATATTTTAAATACCTGACCAAACAAAAAAAAGTTATATCGTCCAAAAAGTTGTTCGAATTCAAAATTATAAATCAAATTGAAAATCTTTATTTTCGATAATTTACCATTTTCTTAATATCACAAAAATTTTATACAAGAAGTTACTCTATCGCCGTAAGCCAATCTAAGGCACGAGCTACCGCATGTCCAATATGTTTCAAGCCATAAACACTGCATTATCTGCGTGTCAAATGATTTGTTTCCTCGTTATAGCAAAACACAATTCCATCATCTGATATTACCAATATTATGTAACATACGAGTATAATGGTACTTCTTGTTCATCGGATCGCACTCCAAATCGAAAAGCGTATCGATCACAGACCAAGCGTCGATTTACTGATTTCGCGCTCGAAATCTGACAACTGTAATCCATATAACGTTTTTAAATGTGCATTATATCTATTGAGATAAGATTCAACGTTTCATTTAAGTAAATGTTACCGGCTGCTGTTCATTGTATGAACGGTTCGGTCGCTTTGCAAAGCCGGGATGCAAGGCATTCGCTTTGTAATTCAGATAAGGCATTTACACGTTGCATATTTGCTTTATTGCTATCCACTTTATCAGTAGTTGTGCGTGGGCATAAGAGGGTGGTAAGTAAACAGATGATTAAAATACATTTTCCAAAACGAAAGCTCTGCATTGTAAAATTCGTTAAATTGGAAAGAAAGATGCCAAGAAATATACATATTTTGAAATTGTATTAATATTATATCTGATCAATAAACGTGAAATTCTTCTGACCCTGTAAAGGACTCCACCGTTTTGCACCGTACACGCTGCAAGGAGTGTTTTATTTTCGGATTACGGGTAACTTACTACATTTTCACTCTTGGATTCAACGCTAATTAACATACAAATATAATTAGGAAGTTTTCATGGTTTTAACGCGGGATAATCCCTAAATTCTTTGACAGTTGATTCAGTTTCGTAAGCAGCTACTCGTAAAAGAAATAGGTCACATTTAAATCTTGACACAACTTTTCTTGCACGTTATGATATAAAAAAAATTTCAAGATTTAAAACTTAAGGTAACTATATAATAGACTGACTATAAAGTAAATAAAAAAGTTTCTATCACCAAATTAGACCGACGAAAATCAGATAATAAACAACAAACATTAGGTCAGTGCTAAACAAACAATCAACGGTTATCGCCACCCGCTGACTCAACATATTTTTTGCATAGTACCTTTAAAATGTCTGGAAAAGCAGTACCTAATCAACTGACTGAATGACCAAGTAGATTTCACACGCAAATATAAAATTAAAAGTCTTATATAATTAATTGTCATTTAATTTAATCATAAAATATTGTTACTCCTTCCTTCTCATAAAAATATATTATTATAAAAAGTTGCAGTAACATAATGCATTCGTCGCGCAGTGAATTCCATCGAGGTTCTTTGATGCAACGATGTTGCACGTGAGTGCAACCTTATCTGTCGTTACGCTTCGCAGAGAACCTTTCAAGCCTTAAAAATTACTCGTACCATACATTACCCCTGAACATTGCCAAGCTACCCAATACTTTACAAACACTTTACTTAAGAACTCATTACGGTTGTTTGAAAAACGCACATGGAAACTGACGATACGATATAGATATACGTACGACTCTAGATAACAATTCGAAGGAGGAAAAATAAAATGTGAAATGAACAGCTAAATGCAAGACTATCACTCGATATGGCATCTACTATTTTAGAGGGGCCTTTATCCTTTGACGATTTTATTTTTAATTTAATATGTGCGTTCATCGCGGTATCAGCGCATAAAACTCGTGATCCGAGGCCAATTTAATCAGACCCAGGGATCAGTCGAGACAAATTCTTTTAATACATTTACATACGAGTATATCTAGGAACCGACGATGTTATATCTTAAACTAAACACGAGTACTTGTGGTAGGTTAAACTAAATGAAGCATCGTTTCCGCGGTTTCTTGAACCATGATCAAATAACAATCATATCGGTTGTCAAGTCTCCGTTAACATTACTTATTGGATTTGCTAAGATGTGATTTAATTTATCACAATTAAGAGGGGTAGGCAGCTAAGTGCTCTCAAATGACTTAAATAAGGAATTGAGATATACTAGCTGTGAACAAGGCGCCATCATTACCTACTTGCCTTTTACAGGTATATTTAGGCTTTAACAGAATTTGTTATGATATTCTTGGGAAATCTTATTTAAAAAACTGCGAATAAGCAATATTGCTCCGACATCAAAGACCCTATCTGATCTCAGTCATGAGTAGTCATGGCTTTTGACGTTGTGTTAATCGAATTATTATTAAAAAGCAAGACTTCTGAACGAAGAGATGAATTAATTTAGTAATTCTGCCTTTGACCACAATGGCGTAAACCATAATAAGTAATGCTTAGAATTCCCATCACAGCCTCAACTAATTAAGCTCAAGGGAACCGTGGCGTGCATTTCATAACTAATGTTAGCGGCGAAGGGCAGTTTTTGTGTGCACAAACAGGTGTAGGTACTCGTACTTGTGGGCGGGGACCACAGATCAAGAGTTACAACCACATCATATAGAGGAACATAGAATACGATTGCAACATGTTTTTGGGGGTTTCATTAAAACGTTCGTTTTTACCCATGTGGGAAATGATGAGTATTGGGTTTTGTGAATATACATTGTCTGGCATATATGTATATAACTAAAATTTGTTAGTTTTTTTTCTTAAAACAACCTAACAGTAAGGTCTCTCAGTAACATCAACAAGGTTTGTGATAGATACCTTTCAGAAAACCCTGCAATGTTCCATAATACTGTTCCTACAATATTACCGAAATAACGACTGGCCCAATCCACATTTCGTAATTTTACGTGAAATAGTGTTTTGGAATATCTGAGAAACCTTTATACCCATTTACGCGTTATGTGTACCTATATAAGCGTGTTTCAATTAAGGAAGGTTTTCCCATAACAGGGATATCGAAATATGTTTGTTTAGTTTTCAAGTGTTTGCTAATACCTACTTTGGTTTGGATTTTTCTCGTTGACTATCAATGAAAACTACAGGTGACATAATTTTAACAAGACGCGCCAGAAACTGAGTTTTCTTCAAATACGCTTGTGCTGGCTGTTCTTCCTGTGTGTGTGGTGTTAAAGCGATACATATTTGAGGCAGAAGGAACAGGAAGACAACAGATCACGACTCGCGGATCAACGCTCGCGCGGTTCGCACGCGTGTCCGTAGTATTTGCGCCCGCGCACTCATTGATTCCACGCATTGCTGTCATCGAACTTGCAAATGGACTGTGATTACTTTGAATGGGTGTAAAAAATACACAGCTTACGATGATTTTACTTCTAGTAGAACAAGGGTATTACGACTAACTTTGGGTTTTTGAAGTGAAACTTCTTTATCGGCGTTGGAAAAAATTTACCGTCACGTTTTACGTCACATTTTCGTCACATTTTTCGGTTACGCGCCATCTTTTTCTTGCCCCTACCACGGTTGGTTAAGACGATAGCAAAAAGGTAAAGTGAAATAATATTTAACCAATTTAACCAATTTAACCAATTTAACCAATTTAACCAATTTAACCAATTTAACCAATTTAACCAATTTAACCAATTTAACCAATTTCTGGCAAGTTGCATGTAGATCATTTTTCGAAAAATAAGGCCATAAAGAAGTTTCACTTCTTACGTGTGTACACTAGTACACGCACAACTTTTTTTATTCCCTCGAACATATAGCTCTTAAATGTCACAAACCCATACAAGACGGATGAACAGACGACTAACTGATTCTTTAGTTAGGGTACATGTCATAGTAGGATTTAGTCCTATTCATCCATAGCAGTTTAAAGAAGCAGCTGCGTTCTAGGTCAGTTTCTCGTGATGAAGACGATACCTAAAGCAAAAAAAAAACACAATAAAACTTTTTACACATAATAAATTACCGACGAAATGCGAGAAATGAGCCACTAATACTAATACTATTAATAAAACTGTTAGCTGCTTTGACTCTAATCGTCAATTTTTTTTTTTGTGAAAAAAGTGGAGCTTCTATTATGTCAACAAAATCACGCAAAACAGTACCTATCGATGCTGAAATTAATTAATTGATTTCCTATTTTCATTGTATGTGCTCAAACTTATTAACTTGACAATCCGTTAAAATTAACATAAATCACGATCTTGTCTCGAGCTTCGTGATTTCTAGCGTAAATTAACAAGATCCGCAAACTACGATGGAAACGCGACTTATTAAGTATTTTAATTAAAAATGTTTGCCACGAGAAAGCAATCCAAGACGTCATAAATGAAATTGAATCGTTTGCTAACCGACGCTATTACTTTAATAGTTCCTCGAGACGTGGTTGGATCTATAAGATTGATTGGATAGGATTATCTGCTACATTTTATATAATTTATTTTATATCACGCAAGGGAACCGAATTGAATTCGTTCGTGTAAATGACATCTCCAAAGCGAATTTTCACTCAGCGTTTTAGATTACTCAAATAATTTCGTAGCGCA
Organism: Anania crocealis; assembly: GCA_949315895.1. Classification (NCBI taxonomy): domain Eukaryota; kingdom Metazoa; phylum Arthropoda; class Insecta; order Lepidoptera; family Crambidae; genus Anania; species Anania crocealis. The sequence continues at coordinate 10,989,170 of OX438858.1, forward strand.
TCACTAGTGACTCTGAAGGATTTCCTTTTCCAAATTTCATATACTTATCTAAGGTCACGAGTTAAGACCGCATGTATGCCAGTCCGTCAGTAAGTTGTTTCCGTTTTGGATATACGTATGGGTATCGAAGATCTCTTAAAGCAGCATAAATTCAAGTGTGTTTAACTTTGAAATTAAACTGACCCTAAACATTTTTATATCAAAATTTTACTAGTTTGGATCGATTTTAAAGGTTTTCATTAAGATTAGGAAACTTTTTTACTTTTGAAATAAATAGTCTGTAACTTTTAGCGGAACTATTGCCAAATAAACAAATATTTTTTCCTAAGAAGTTTATATTCAGATAAATTGGAAGTAAAAGCAATAAGTACAGCTCACCCTCAAGATTTGTAAGGAATAAGATAAACATGGTTATCTTTAGAAATCCACTACTCCTATAATTAAAACCGGAATCCCAAAGGAAACGATTTTCTCGTTCAGGCAATATCTCGAAGAATTTCCCAGACCAATTTTATATCCAATGATAAACATGTTGCTTGTAAATCGTAACAGTATGGTTCTTTACGTAATATCTAATTATAACGTATACGTAAAATATATAATTAATTCCTACTTTATACAGGATATTCGAAAACAATAAAATTCAAGGAAATTATTAAGAAAGTGTATTAGACTGCAAGAAATGGGTTTTTAAAAAGACATCGAAAAAAAAGTACTACTGTCAACAAATATTTAGTACAGAAAACATTATATTTATTAAAGTAAGTAATTTATTCCTATTTATTTTTATTAAATTAAGATTAATTTATATTTAATAATTCTATTGATTACAATTATTTTTATTATAGGTACGAGTACTATACCATTAAAAATTATTTTTCCTGCATTTCAAACTCGCTTCTAAGCCATCTCCTTGAATATATATTTTGCTCGTTCGTTATTTATCTAGGTAGGTATCCAATTAACATAACGACCTCCGTGGCGGAGTTGCGTACACATCGGTTTTAAAGATGTCGGCAGCACGAGGTCCCGGGTTCGATTCTTGGTCGGGTAAATGTAGTAAAAAAAAAAGGGTTTTTATACTATTTCTCAGATCCGATTGTCTGTGGTACCTTTGTTGTTTCCGATTTCCACAATACGAGTGCTTTAAATAGTTACTCACTTTGGTATCAGGACAATGTATGTGATGTTGTACACATTTATTTATTTATTATTTACTAGCGGACCCGACAGACGTTGTCCTGTCTTAACTATGAATATTGATTACGAAATGGTTTAATAAAAAACAATGTTACTCATTGTTTATTATTATTATGCTGTACAAAATACAACATTCTTTGTCGTTTTTTTTTGGCGGGTATATAAATAGTTTTGTTGGTATTCCGACACGGTAACAGGCGAGATATTACTGGCCATGTGCAAAATTCAATTTATTTTTTCCCCCTATTAGACGATATTAGCAGCGCGCATTCTGTCAATGGTATGTCAAACGCCATACATTAAACAAGGTTTACAAAGTTCGTTCATAAATTTAAGGTTTTCGGAATTTTTCCTTTATGTGTGCTATAAAACGTTGCTTCATGCCAAATTTCAAGATTCTAGGTCGACTGGAAGTACCCTTTAGGTTTTGATTCCCTTGCGAGTATTTGCGAGTTTCTCAAAATATGCAGCTTAAATTGCTGTTTCTTTTGATTGCGTTGACATAGAAGTTTGATTTTGTTACAGCTTAAAGGTATTATAGACCTGAGTATTTGGTATGAATTTAAATTTAATACCTCTACGCGTTTATGAGGATATGGGTAGTAAGTTTAAAATTATTAAAAAAATATATATTATGTGATGTAACTAAAAATTTATGGTTTTCATAATTTTTCCTTTATCTATGCTATAAGACGTTGCTTCGTACCAAATTTCAAGATTCTGAGTTCACGGGAAGCACCCTGTAGGTTTTGATTCCCTTGCAAGTGTCGAAAATTTGCGGCATAAACGGCTGTATCTTTTGATTGCGTTGGCTTAGAAGTTTGATTTTTTCACAGCTTCAAGGGACAGTAGACCTGAGTAATTGATATAAATTTCAGCTTCATACCTCCACGCGTTCCTGAGAAAAAGGGTCTTGACAGACGGACGGACGGACGGACAGACGGACAACAAAGTGATCCTATAAGGGTTCCGTTTTTTCCTTTTGAGGTACGGAACCCTAAAAAGTTGAAATTGTCAAAAGCGATAAGGTTACATAACAAATAATTTAGTATAGTGACTAAGTTTTCTTAAATTTTCTAATTTTACGCGCAATTTTTTTAATTATTCTTTCATAAGGACATTCTCCTGACAATAACAAACAAAACAAAAAAAGAATTAGCGGAATCGGTCCGGCCGTTCACGCGTGATGCGATGACCAAGGGAAATAGGGATTCATCTATATATATACTAGCTGACCCGGCAAACGTTGTTTTGCCATAAAAATGATTAAATTACTAAAATGGCTAACAAAAAATAGGGGTTGGTGGTAAAAGGGTAAAAATTTAGGGTTGTATATATTTTATAAAATTTTAATATTTTACTACCCTACCCCTACCCTACCCCTACCCTACCCCTACCCTACCCTACCCTACCCCTACCCTACCCCACCCCTAACCTACCCTACTCCTACCCTACCCCTAGCCTAAACCCTTCCCTACTCCTACCCTACCCTTACAAAAAAGACAATAATTGATCAGTTATCGAGTGGGATGAAACATGAAATTACTATAAATTAAAAATTAATTAAAAAAACATTGTCCAGCGGACAAAATTGTGAATCTAAACCATTCCCAGATCCCCTTGAACACACACAAAAAATTTCATCAAAATCGGTCCAGTCGTTTGAGAGAAGTTCAGTGACATACACACTCACAGAAGAATTATATATATAAAGATAAATAAGATATCCAACATGAGTACAAACTGAAGTAAGTATGCCCAAAATGACGTTTGTCATTTCAGATACTAATACGCAACGAGTTAGAATATTTTCCTACATTTTAGCGACTGCTTTTAACTGTAACGCAGTGCGATTTATCATTCGAAAAATTTACGAAGTTATACATATAACTAGCGGCCCGTTTCGGCTTCGCATGAGTGGTTACGTTACTTAAGTTTTAGTAAAGATCCCTAATCTTTTCTAGACATTAATATAACCTATGTCACTCAAGGTGAATGTAGCTTTCTGATGGTAAAATAATTTTTGAATTGGACACAGTAGTTTTTGAGTTTATTCATTACAAACATACACATATAAACAACAAATCTTTCCCCTTTATAATATTAGTGTAAATTTAAGATCAAAGTTTCAAAGTGTTTCATATTTCCACAAAATGTACTTTGACGTCGTATTATTCTTAGTAAACTTTTGTTTTTTTTTTTATAAATAATGGTTAGAAAACCAAAGATGCCGTTGCCCAGGGTGGACCACTAGGAGGTAGATCCCACCACTGATGAATGCCGTGATGCTGCTAAAACATTTAATGTTACTTACTTGATCTTAAAAAAAAAAATAGAAACATGGTATTGATATCGATACTATTCTATAGTATACAAAGAGCATGAAATTAAATGAGTTGAGGTATTGATATTCCCCGCATCGAACTCCAGTTCGCGGATTTGTAAATAAAATAAGAAACGTGGATACATTGCTGTTATTGAAACGTGATATGTCCCGAATACATGGGATGAAAACGTTATTTCTTGTTTATTGTGGGTTTCCCTTATAATTTGACCGAAAAACTGGAGGTTGTGATAAGACTACATAAGCCGGGTCGACATTTAATATAATATTCACTTTGTTGTTCGCCATACGTTGAGATATTTCATTTTGTGTTACAATATTTGAATTTCTGAATACGGAATCCGCTTTAGAAACCATATTCTTGTATTTGAGACTCTTCAGTTTTATGTTTAATAATTATAAGGCCTGTTGGCCTTTTTTTATGGTTTTGGACCGTTTTGCATAGTTTTAAAGTATGGTGCCCTTGTCACTGTTTCGTCAATGGCTGTATGACGACCACCGCGGTCGCGTGGCGTTAAGACCGGGTTTTCAATGTGTTAGTTCTGGGACCCCAGGTTCTAACCCCGGACGGATCTAGGTATGTCAAAAAAAAAATAGTATATTGTGCCTGATTTTTAAGAACAAGTGCTTTAAATAGCTACTTAACTTGGAAGCAGACGAGAGAAGGTTGGCCCGTGAATTACCTAAGTACAGTTCTCAAAATCCCTGATCTTTCAATTTCGAATTGATTGTTTAATTCAATAAACACTCCTCTTCACTCAATACAGCGACGCTTTTGTGAAAACGCAACTTTACATTTAACTTACATACTTGAGCAGCCAAGGATATTCTGTTTCAAAATTTACCTGTAACAAATACAAAACATGTAATTAGTCTCTTGAACTAATTAAACTTGGATCGAAACTCCATTACAAAGGATTTATCTATTATACTAGGCAATAAAGCAGCAAATCTTAATATGTAAGTATATAAAAATTTCGTGTCACGTTGTTTGTCCGCGATGGACTCCTAAACTACTGAACCGATTTCAAATTTGATTTGCATACCGTGTGCAATTTGTATTTGATGCAACTTGAAAGATAGGATAGCTTATATTTCAATTTATAGTCGCAATATTATTTTATTTCAAATTTTCTGTGTTACATGGTAAGGTAAACACCATATTTGATGCCAATGACATTCTTACGTCAAAATCGAATGATATTATTCTGAGGCGATACAAAGTTCGCGGGGTCAGCTAGTTTAATAATAAAAAACCATTCAAAATGTATTATTTTCTTCATTCTCCCTGTTGTTTGCATAGAGCAAATGCACAGTCGTCAGATCGCAAACCTTCGTTAAAAATGAGTTGAAGACATTTGTCATTTTTGTGTTATCCGACTGAACATACGAAAATGTCATGAACGACAATAACACATGGATCCTCCGATATAAATTGGGCCCACGATAAGCGCCCCTTTGACGAGACCTGTCTGCGGATTAGGATGTGAAAAATTATAGCTTACATCGCCCCAGAGCGGACAAGCGTTTTGTAATGCAATATGAGGAAGGTGGATGATTTGAACTTTAACAACATACGCTACTCTTTTACTACTTATGTTCTTACTACGCCATTCAATTTAGAAAAAAGTTTTTTTGTACACGACTTTAACATTTTGGATTCAAGACATAAAACTTTAAAATTTTTACGTTGATCGTTTTAAATGTAAAACGGTAATTAATGATACGGTCCAAATCTTACTAGAACAGCAACAAGATCCGTGTGGAAATTGGAATCATCAAAAACTGCTCCCAGAGTATTTGTTCTGTGCGAAGTAGTTTTGTGTTAAGATCCAAATGTTTATTTTTTCAAGTACCGTACACTATAATCCTCGCGAGACAGACGGATAACAGAATCTGCAAAAACTTTGTAGCTTCATTTGAAATTCTAATAATACTAAAGCAAAGAATAACTAAAATCATTCACAGTATTCTATTTCTGTAAATTTCTGGCAGTGACTGATAGAACACCAATAAAAAGTACATACGCGGGCAAAATGCTTTTTTTGCTTTGTTCGGGTCTGGTCTAAATAAAAGTACAAAGCCAGGCGAAATCACAGCGTATACCGTAAATACTGTCCGAAGCCCGCAAAACCAATGAGTATGCGGCGAGGGTGACACGTGTCAAAATTCGCATTTTAGGGGCACCGAAATAGCGAGTACTTTCGAGCCACTGTTTATATTTTTTGAGCAACTATATTTCATTTGACAGCTTTTTTATCAATAGATACTAACTACTTGCGTTTAATTTAAAGGTAAGCAACAAACATATTTTAATCAACGCGCTATCGCCCTAAACTTCAACATAGACTAAGAATATTTTTACGTCAGGTATCATTTATCATATTAATTAATCTGGTAATGAATTTTCAGTATTGTATACTTTATTTGATATTTTAGCAACTTAATTGCAATTATAATATCAGTATACAGGTGAAATTTAAACTACTTTCCACAATTTTTGTAGCCTTTCAGTATCGTATTTAGAGCCCATTTATGAAGTAAAAAAATGTAAATCATTCACCCGAAAATATTTTTCGCAATATAGTTTTAAATTTTCACAGTTTTAGGCCTGGTTAGGTATAAAGGGAAAATCAAAAAGTAATGATTAGTATTCGTAATAATACGAATGAATTTGATGTGCTTTGCGTAAAAAAAGTGTTGCTAGGCGACCGTATCAAAAATTTTAGATTTTTGGCGGACATTTTCTAACTGCTTTATCTGGACATTTTTGTACCAAAAGAAAAAATACGTCATTTGTTTTTTGTCTCGTAGATTGATAAATTAAAATTTGGAAGGTGATTAAAATTTCACCCTGTCCTGTCCGCGCCATGTGACCTATGCGAGGAGATGCGGGTTCGAGTCCCGCCTGAGACATAATTTTTCAAGTTTATATACTGATATTTCAGTTTTTTATTATAATACCTACACTTTTGAACAATTGATGATTTTGTCCTATTTTTTGTTTCCATTTTACAATAAGATAATTTGAAATTTGATGCCTTAGTAACATGAATATAAGCTAAATACAAACATTTACCGTTAAAGCGGCTCCAAGAATTGGTCAATCAATAGGTATTTATAATGGAATTGATAATCGCAAAGCATTACCTACTTGAAACAAGATAGCAAGTCGTAAACAATAGATACTTAAGTGGAACTTATGTGCATACCTTTCTCTATTGCTAACAATTATAGATGTTATTTACTTGAAACATAGAAGGACTTAAAGCCTACTATATTAGAGTAGATAACTCCTTTACGTGACTTTGCTTTGATAGGATCATTTATTTAATACAAAATAAAATTTTAAGATTCTGATTTGTAAGAAAATATTTAAAAAATAATAATAAAACTTTGGACTTAACCATAGTATTTATATGAATTATGTTGAAATAGGTTAGTTTCCGCTTGCTGTATAGCAATGTTAGGTAAATGTAGGTAAATGATACCATTTACCTAACACGCTGTATACTTGAGTGTGTATGTATAGACTGCACACTGCAATACCTAAACGAATTGATAAAACAACTGGAAAGTTTGGTTTAACTTTTGTTTTTAGAATGTTAGGGAGAATGAAAACCGAGACAAGATAATCTTCTGCATAGTGCATACGGTTTGGTTTGCAACATTATGAGCTAAAAACGTAAGCTAAGATTACTTTTCGGTGGAACATTTACCTGACTGGCAGTAGCCACTGGCATCACTGCTGGATATTATTACACATTATGTTTTCCCCCAGAATGACGATGTATCGATTATCGATCTATCGTTACGCGTAACTACCAGTAAAGCTTTATGACGACCATTAGTGGACATTATCTGTAAAGCATAACCAAATATATTGCATCGATAACATATATATTGACATTAGAGTTGCATAGTGCAACGTTTTGAAAGAATGTTACAAAACAATGATTTTACTATTTATCATGGCGTAAAAGCGAAGTTTTTATAAGTGTATAACTTAAAGTATCAGCAAAACATTATTGTACGTTTTAGATAATTTATAGATTGTAAATTAAAAATCCAGTATTTTAAACTAGGTGCCCGCGACTTCTTATGCATCCAAAATTGTCCAACGGAAACCGTACTTTTTAAGAAATACGTTTCCGTGAGTAATAAGAAATCAAGGCTAAAATGTATCCTATGTGATATTCCAGCGTATAAATTACTTCCAAGATAAATTCCATTTAGATACATTCAGTCAGGATTGCGTGATTGAGTAACAAACATACTATATGTATTTTCTCTCGTGTTTATAATACCTACTAACAAGAGTAAGATTAATTTTACATAAAAAATTAAAGAATTCCTACCGCCTAAGGTTTAAAGGTTCCAAAATTAATTTCCAAATATAAAGACGCATTTCAAAATTTTCGTATTTAAAATTGTGTTACGTCCGCAACATTTTTCATGATAATTTTTTATTCAATGCCGATGTAAATTAAAATGTTTTGAACTTACAAAAATAGGCCGCCGATAAAGCGTCCAATTCGTCAAAACTTGAACAAAGTCTGATTTTTTATTCATTCATACCGATTTCCATAGGAAACGGTGAAACGCATTTGAATTTCTTATGGGAAATATTCTCTATTGATACGAATATTTGTTTTCTGCTCAATTCACCGCTCTCAAATCACTGGGGAAACATTCGCAAACAGCGAGTTGGGTTTTCTTTTGAGTTTGTCTTATACAATTTTGATGCTGTTGTAAAAAAATAAAGCATTTTCTTATAACACACCAATAACTGTTGACGATATATCTTTGACTCTTTATTGAAAATTATGTAATCAGGATATTATGTAAATTTCATAAAAAAAAATTAATAACGTTGAATATCCTTCCCACCTATTACAAACACATGACACTAACATGACATTACGTTACGACAATTTTTTTTACAAATAGGACCATATTGGTCTTAAAGACTGTTCTAAGAAACACCTAATCATTTAAGTTTTTTTTTATGGTTAACCTGTTACTACCGTAGCTTTACAAGTTATAACCTAATGTGAACGAAAAATAATCAAACTATTTATTCATTAGTACAGTCAGCACTGGAAGTCGCTATAGGTATTTTAGTACAATGTCAAAGTAACAATTTATCCGTTTCTATTAGAAATCTAAGTGATAACGGATAAATTGTAACAAACACAATAAAATAACTTTGTAACAAACAAAGTGCTCAGCGTTTTACGATGCTCACTGTACAAGAATCAGCCCTTAAATAATTGAGCTCTATATTTGCGTTACCTTTGGATGTTGGATTGAACCAAAAAAAATATTTCTCTCCACTTTTTGTTTTATGTTTTTAAGTTAAACATTGTAGATATAGTTCAACCGTCACAATAAACTATCTAGCATTCACTGCGTGGGATGCGTTTTTGTGAAGCCACAGCTGTTGACACTATGAAAACCAGATGTTACACGTAACTTAAGTAAAAATATTGCGAAAATACGATAAAACTTCTAGTGGCTTTTAAAGGCATAACATGATGTAATGAAACAATACTATTTTAAACTTGTTTCTTTAAACCACTTTATTTGGCTATGGTTTGTTTTTTATGATTAGGGCTTATTAATATGTTCTTGTTCATTTAAATTTACGCTAACTTTATACACTGAAAATAAAGATACCTATATTTACGGATTTAATTCGTATTTAGAAAGATTTTACACTGGGTTTTATGTTATTTCGAAGTTTCAAACGTTTAACAGCTTTAAAACCAACGACAGCAAAACTAGGCTGTTGATAACATCAAAACGAATCGTCGTCAGAATGCTCAAATCTCTATTTACTTACGGGAAACTCATCACTCGCAAGATGAGGAAGACGGCGAAGTCCCTAAACAAATAAGACGCGAACCGCACTGAACCGTCGAAACACTCTAATCCCGGATAAAAAAGGTCACAAAAACCGTCGTATCCCGGGCTAGTTAAATGCAAGTAAATTAGGTATCGGTCCGACGTCCGTATAAATGTCGACAAATTCAGGGACCCTCGTCTGCTAGAGTCTAATGCGATCCGGGAGAGCCCGCACAGACCGCTCGGATACGCTTGATTGAGGATCCTAATATACCCGCGATGTTTGGGCGCTTACACCCCAAAAGAAAATTGTGAAATATGGTTCATTTACAGTCTCACTCAAAACATGAAAGATTTATGGTTACAAGGGAAAATATTTAGCTATGTCAAGCAATTAGCTAAAGCCGTAGTCAGATGCTTTTATTTAATGTATAATTTTGATCCTATCGAAGACTTATAAGTATGAATGTAGTATTTATATGAAATCACTACTAAAATAATGGTATAGGTGGGTATTACTTGCTTGTAACGTTAATATAACAGTTTTTTTTTAATTTTTTTTATTAAAACATCTCTAATAAAATTATTGAATGTGAGTTCCCATTAAGTGTAATCGTCAATATACGAGAAATAACACATTATTCAGCCTAGCGAGTCAGAGGTAGCAGATCTTAAGACCGGCAGTAATGTATTCGTACAAAAATACGTATTAGGTAAATTGTCTGTGGTATTATCTGAAGTAGGTTTGCACATATTATTATGTAGTTATTTGATAAATGTAGACACGCCTGTGTGTGTAGTGCGGTGCGTATTTTTGAAGACCTATGCCCAGCTGTGAACTGCGTATAGGCCGTTAATGATAAGATTCCCACTAATTATTAAATTAGGTAAAAATTTTGTAAAAATAAACTTTTTCTGTTAAAAATAGTCACATAGGATTTTAAACTATCTTGTTGCATTTTTTAAACACTTAAAACTTAACACTACACGGGGACAACTTAAGTAGTCACTCTAAAAAATTTTTTTTTGTATAATCATTTTCTTAACAAAAACATTTGAATATTACTTCATTCTAAAAATACAAGGACATCTTTTAGCCAAAAGCAACCTCTGTGAGATATCTTTTAATCTTGATTGCGTTTATCACAAAAACGATCTTATTGAACTCAAAAGTTCCTTTATCAAATCTGCGCTACTGGATTCCTTAGGTTTATAGCCCTATAACTTTAATAGATTTGACAACCCAGGTATAGGTACTTTATAATAATTTACTATACACGACAGCAGAATCTACCACAAAAATATGATACATTTTGTAGTTGAAACTGAACTTTACGCGTTGTTCTGGAAGTCAAAAGAGTAAAAATTTACATTTATGGATAGGTTGATGTTACTTAAAAATTACTTGATAGAAATTATTTCATCCGCAAAACTGACTAAACCCAACTTCCATTGTAATTTAAATTAGACTTTTTTAAAAACATATTAGGTACATTAATTTTAGAATATGATCTGTCATGTATCATAATCTGAAATTCAGTCGATCTATTCGACTTCATACGAAAACGTGTCCAAAGTCCGACTAGCTGATGGATTCGTTCGTGTCAAAGACATTTTCCGAACGACCGACACTGATAATATGGAAATAAAAGCATTTGACCCCATTTCCCGAATTTTGTTTTATGTCGGGAGCAATAAATTCATCTCGAATTTCAACACCTTCGTCCCACCTAGAGTGAATGAATTTCTGGGAGCACTCCGGTAATCTCATCCGGGCGACGCCGCCGACGGCGGTCGCCTGCGAAATGGATGTGGCTCTCGATTCAATTTGCCCTAACGCTTCAGGGTGATGAAAAATTTCCCTTTCAAATTATAAATTTGATACCGTCGTCACGTGCTTCATCAATTTAATTATACCGAGAATTTACACCTCGATTGAATTTTCTTAATTCGCTTAGCACTGCAATGTATACTAATGGTGCGAACAAAGAGCGAGGATTTCCAAAACCAGCGATGGATAGCTGGGTTTAACTAGAGAAATAAGGGATCAAGTCGACTGCTCAGAAGATTGCAGTTTCCTTTGCGAGCGATATAATCTGCAAAGAGCCAAGGAAAGAATTAATTTACACAAGCTAGGGGATCTAAGCTGGAGCGGACAGAGGGTGAAAGTTTGTATGACAGCTTAGGTAAGCTTTCAGATAAAGTACCGAAGTGATCATCCAAATAAGTTACCTTGAAACCTGCTCCTTTATAAAGTACACAAGGCGCACTCACATGACTGATAAATTTTACGAAATATCATTTAAATATAATCTTCACTGCTCATAGGTATATTGTTTACCGTAAGCGGGTTCTAAACTTTTTTTTTAGAATTAAAGAACGAATCGTCTTACTGGTAGTTGATGGTAAAGGCGACTGCAAAAAAGTTTTTTATGTCTAAGGATTTGTGTCTGGAATGGAACGGATTAATTATATAGCTTAAATAGTTATATATTTTGCAAACGTAGATGCCAATTCGTACTTTTGTTATCCGATTGATCCGATTTGGGCGACGGTAATCCCGACTGCGACCCAATTAGTCCCGTCAGCGAATAGTTCTTGCTTCCCTATTTCACACTAACGATTCTTTAAACGTGAAGCTTGACAAAAGGAAGTTTCTTACAAAACATCTGATTATTTTTTCTCTTACAGTTTTTTATTGACAGTAAATTGTTTTTTTGCAAAGTACTAGAAAATTTAGTTCACTTAAAAAAATTGCATCGCGAAAAATTGGGCCTAGAGCCCACAACATTTCGCTTACCGAGCGACTGCTCTAAGCTTTAAGCTACTGTTTGTACAGTGAATCTATTCAAGGCTTTCGTCATTTAAATTTTCTAAAAAATTTAATGCTTAAATAATATCATGTAGTGTAAGTTGATTTATACTACATACCCACGTATCATCAAACTGTGGTGTGCTGTACTGAACAAGTAATCACTATAGTGTAATGCCAATTTTTTTTATCTCAAATCAATAATATCGTCATAATTTAGTAATAGTCGCCGGCACATTGGCGGGCCGAATGGCCGAAGTATGAAGTTCCGCAAACGAAAGAGCCAAGGGATTACCAAGCGCTATTAATCATCCCCAGGTATCGACGCGGATGCCTGTAATCCCGGATTATATCTACCTACAACCCGCCAGTAATTATTTCACTACGCTTTGAAGTTTTTCGCGATGCCCGACAGCTATTCGAAAATTGCGGAATAAATATTATGTCCAGCCTTTTTGATAGAGTATTCTGACACACAAGTAAGTATTTCATACAATCTTGGGTCTAGACTAGTGATGAAAATGGCGAATAGAATAGAATAGAATAGAATAATTTATTTCGTTATCACAGGTACAGAAAAAGAAGATGTTACATATAGGAAGTATCACTATGATTCACCGTGTAGGCATACGAAAATTGAAATGAATTTATACATTCGACAATAGCAACACATACAAACAATTGATTTGTTACATAATTTATATTAGCTTGTCATTAAAGTAGTAGTTTAGTGTATAATAACATTTAGCCTCTAATAAATTGACTAGAGCACATCTAAATGGTTTGTTTTCCAGGCCTAGTATGGATGTTGGAAGTTTGTTGTAGAGTCGCGTTGCCATAGAAACAAAACTTTTTCTCAACAGGGCAGTTTTACATTTGTATCTTTCAATTGCAGGTTTACGGGGACAAAGACTAGCTAAAGACTCGACTTTTTCGTATTTATCTAAGTTATATTTCACAAACAGACAAGATTCTAAAATGTATAAACATGGAAAAGTTAACAATTTCTTACTAAGAAAAATAGGTTTGCAACTATCAGTTGGTTTAAGACCAAATATGGCTCGAACGCATCGTTTTTGGGCACGAAAATTTACTTCCCGATATTTTGAATTGCCCCAAAAGGTTATTCCATATCGTAACGCGGACATAACGAATCCATGATAAGCAGACAAAACCGTCATTCTGTCCGCTATTTTTGAGAGTTTATTTAATGCGAATGTGAACCCATAAAGTTTTTTGCATACTGCTATGCTATGCGATTCCCACGACATATTGCTGTCTATTAAAATACCAAGGAATTTAATTGTATCAACTGTTTTAATAGGGACATCATTATAAGAAATATTTAAATTCAAACTTTGGTTTTCTTTGCCTAAATTCTACAATTTTTGTTTTGATAAAATTAATTTTTAAATTATTTTCTGTCATCCACTTTATTATTTTCTTCAAGGTTTCATTTATTTCATTTTCGTATTCATCTAAATTTGAACTTTCAATGGTAACTGTACAGTCATCCGCAAAGAGAACCATCGGATAGTCACATGAAGTTGGCATGTCATTAATGTAAACAAGAAATAACAAGGGTCCCAGAACACAAAGATACTCATTTGTTTTTTTCGCAACTTTGAATCTTTCCAATGAAATACATGTAACTTTACAATAAAACAAATTTAGGGCTATTTGAAAAATACAAATTTACATGTATAATACGTGTATTAATCAATTTATTTTTCATAAATTACAATGAACGAAAAACCAAACAATCTGGTCTGGAAAGGGTTATAGCTTCGGAAAGCACGTTAAGCCGTTAGACTGTTCTGTCGTAAGATAGAAGTCGTAAAAAACGTAAAAAACTTTGAAAACTTCAGACGTCACACGATAAGTCGAGCATATATAAGGGTTAAATTAGTTATTAAAAGCTTAGAAAATATAAAAATCTGTCTAAAAATCCTGCGGGGTAAACTTAACCGCGAGCAAAGTTAGCAGAGATTTAGTAAAAGTGAGATCATGGAAAAATGTATCATAGATAAGTTAATGCAGTTATTTATTTATTTAATTAAACATGCCGGCTTACAGCATGCCGGTTATGCACGAATAGCGTCTACTGCTGGACATTAGCCTCTCCAAACGGAGATTGTTACTATGCTTTGAAGGCGAGGTTTCGTTTGCTTTGGAATAGACTTGCCAATGGGGTAAAGACATGCTGCTGCCTATCTTCTTCTGACAGTACTACTATGCAAGGGTCTCGTGTTTAGTTTTAGGTCTTAAGTTTGGAACTCTTATCCAAATTGGCTAAGGTCTGTGGGTGTAGGTTATAGTCCATCTTGGAAAGGCACGTTGAGGTGTTAGTCTGTCACATGATAAGATAGACGACCTAAAAACCAGTCACGTCAGGCTTAAGAAACTCTGATACCAGATTATCTGTGAAGAATAATCATAAATAAAGAAAAAAGAAATCCACTAGTCCATGACGGGATGTCTACTCATACGACCTTTCTCAGGCTAATTTTAAGACCGTTAATAGCATGATTTAACGTACAAGTTCAAAATCTTCGAATCAAGTAAACTAATATTAAATCAAACACGGGAACTATTTGACGTAAAGTTATACCTATGAATGTGAGCTTTTTTATGTGGCGGAAGATAAAATAGGAAATAAAAGCGAAATGGTTTTATTTTGGTTGAATATCCCAAAGAATTAAATATGGAACAGTTGATTTTTAGTGTCTATCGGCCACATAGTAAATGTTGTTCATATTCATGAGATAAATTTATTAAACATTGGCTTCTGTTTTTTTTTTGTTTACAAGTAAACCGCACACATCTAAATAGTTAAAGAGTACCGAGTACTTTTGTCACTGTCATCATCGGCCTACTTTAGTCCACGACTGGACATAGGCATATGCATCTTCAAAAGCAAGGTTAGAGTGCCACCACCAAACATGGCAATTGAGTTGGGGATCGTAATTTAGACAGTTAAATAGTAGAAAGAAGACGCTGCTATCTGTCTTTTTCCGATCTAGTAGTCATCTTCTACGATACCCATATAAGGAGAAAAATTGTTGCTATTCTATTTTTATGCTGATACTATTGAACATTTTAGATAGATCAATTTAGATATAGATTTACAATGAGATACCTATATCCTAATCACACTTATATAACCTGTTAAGACAAATTATAATTTCTATTAAGTTTCAATAGAGTTTTCCAAAATGTAGACACGTTGTGTGAAATATTATTTCTACATATACCAGTTACGTTGTAAATCTCCGTGCCAGTACCTGTGTTCTAACCTTACACAAAAGACTTAAGCTTTGGTTTGATGCGCCATAAGCAATAATGAAAAAACCTTAATGCTTCATACTTAATCACCAAGACAGCGTGTATGGTGAATTGGAATGAAATTATTTAAGATGCCTTCACCATAAAGTACATACAGAAGCATATAGACATAATTTTTACTCATATACTTGTACGAGCCATCGCACATTTATGTAGAAATATTATCGCTAATCAATATCATTAGCACTGTAGCGGTGCCTTTACATGTCGACACCGCACTTGAGTTTAATATGTGAACTCATCAATTTTTATATTTAACTTTGATCAATAAATCAGTGCATTAGCAGCATTCAATCAGAGTGGTTTGTTTTATCATCCCTAAAGCCCTCTCATCATTATCATCCCTAAAGTGTGGGATTAGCCCCCACATTTTTTTGGTCCTTCGAGCTTTGAACCTAGCGTGCGGTTTTGGTTCATAGCAGGACCTCGCGTATCATTATTTTGGCGAAAATAATCGCGTCGTGAGGTTTCAATCTCAAATATCATCAGACATTCTTGACTATATCAAACAACTGAACTTATGTACTGTGTCAGTTCGTAGTGATCAGTGAATATTTGTGCGATAGTGGCTAGTTGGTACTGACTGCCACGCGAACTGTCATCATTCTACAATCACCAGCACCGTCTTCATCATCAACGGCCTGTGGGTTGGCAAGCTCGCAGCGTCGCAGCGAAGGGTAACTGATCCCGACTGTGTACAACAACTATACAAAAACCAAGTAAGACTGTTCTTTTTGTCTTTATCATAGCAATATATTTTTTATCATGGAGGAACTCATTGCACGTCAAGCGGAACTATATGAGAACCTCAAGCAGATACAAATCAACTTTAAAAAGGATTCGGATAGCCGTAAAACGCCAGACTATATCCAAGAGAGATTGAGCAGATTAGGCAACCTTTGGTCCGAGTTTGAGCATAATCATTCGGCACTCACTGAGTATAAATCTACCAGAAGTGCCGAACCCTATTTTTCAAAAGATATATATCAATCAGCTGTCAACATTTATCAAGCTACTCAGAACATGATTGTATCATACTCACCAGAATATAATCAGTCGAATCAAGAAGTTAAACAAGGTGGGTCTAAACAAAATAAGCAAGAAGATCAGAAGACCCTGTTGAACATGGGCACTGACCCTAGTGGTCAAATAGACGAGTTTCTAGTAGAGCAGAGGACGAACTTTAGAGCATTACGTCGACTTATGAGCAGCATACACATCGACGATTTGACAGAAAAGTGGGAGTTAGAAGACGAGTTACGAAGCTTACAAACTCGTTGGAATGCAATTGATTATTTACATCTTAAAATCGATAACATACTGCAAGGCGGTGATCTACATTACGAAGATCAATTTATCACTTACGAGACTTCTTACAAGCGCTTAAAAAGAGCTATCAATCAAAAAATTGTGTCTTCAGCTCACGTTCATCAAGTGACCCCCCAAATTGAAATTCCAATTTTTACTGGTAAATACACTTCCTGGCCTACGTTTTTTGACCTTTTTACTGAAACAATACATAGTAATAATGCGCTCAGCAAAGCTCAAAAAATGCAACATCTTAAAGGAAAAATCAAAGGAGAAGCTGAGCGCCTCATACAACATTTAAATATATCAGCCGAAAATTATGACACTGCCTGGGAGATATTGACACATCGTTATAATAATCCCCAGGTCCTATTTACAAAGCAAGTAGAGACTTTTCTTAATCAGCCGAACATTCAAAAACAAACATCATTTGAAATCAAAAGACTTTATGATACTAGCATGGAAACCCTACACGCTATCCATAATCTGGGTGTGGATACGAATACATGGGATCCGCTACTTGTTCATATTTTATCAAAAAAGTTGGATCACGAAACCTACTGTGATTATAAAGAATCCCGCAAGAACCCGCGAGACTTGCCAGCGTTAGATGAGTTTATGCAGTTTCTTGAAAATAAATTCACAGCCCTAGAGCCAATACATAAACGTGAATCATCAGCGTCTTATCAATCAAAGCCTGCCTATAATCAAGCAAAACAGACTTTTACAAAACCTCAGCCTAACTATTATCAAGGCAAATATCAGCACAGGACGCCTTATCAAGCTATTGCTACAACGCGTAATAAGTGTCCATTATGTACTCAAGATCATGATTTATTCAAATGCAAGAAGTTTTTAAGCATGACATCAGACTTAAAACTAAAAACAGTATCAAGGTTGCGATTATGTCAAAATTGCTTATACCACCATTTTAGCAACAAATGTTTTTCGTCGAAAAGGTGCAAGGAGTGTAACGGTGATCACAATACATTGTTACATGATGCATATGCAAGCACTCCGGTGTCCAATTCGACTAACATAAACATGCCGCCGCTTCAATCATCGCCGCAAGTATCTCATAATAATAATTCATCGAAATCACACTTCGATCAAAAGCCACACAATGTGAATTATGTCGCAACGAATGACGAGGAAATTTTGCTGACAACATTGTTACTTAATATAAAAACTGCTGAGGGAAATTTCATCACATTGCGCGCTCTTCTAGACCAAGGGTCGCAAATTTCCCTAATATCAGAGAGTGCAGCGCAGATGTTAGGTCTTAAGCGCCATCAGTATTCAGCATCTATATCAGGTATAGGTAACGGCTGCAAACAGAGCAAGGGCATTGTAACATTAGAGTGCCAATCAATCTATAAGGATTATAACTTTGATACTCGAGCATTGGTGATTACGAAGGTTATCAATAATTTACCTAGTAGTTCATTCAACAAGCAAGCATGGCCACACATTCGAAATATCAATCTAGCAGATCCGGAGTACAACATCTCACGCCCAGTAGACCTACTCTTAGATGCCAACGTCTACTCCAATATCATTCTGAGTGGTCTTATTAAAGGTGCACCGGAGTCCCCCATAGCTCAACAAACAAAGTTAGGGTGGATTCTATCGGGGAACGTAAAGAAAGCATTTAACTGTCACGTAATAATCAATAATTTAAGTGACATTTCTAAGTACTGGGAGATGGAGGACGTCACCACATATGACAATTCTACTCTAAGCAGGGAAGAACAATATTGCGAAGACCTCTATGTGAAGACCACGAGGCGATTAGAGTGTGGAAAGTATGAAGTAGCCATACCTATGAAACCCGAGTTTGAGAAAAAACTAGGATTGTCAAAATCAAAATCAGTAGCACAGTTTCTGCAACTTGAACAAAAATTAATTAAAAATGAAACCTTAGCCAAACCATATCGTGATTTTATGTTTGAATACGAGCATTTAGGCCACATGCGAAAGATTGACACTGTATTTGGACCTTCATGCTACTTACCACATCATGGAGTCTGGAAGTTAGATTCTGAGTCTACAAAATTAAGAGTCGTATTCAATGCGTCTTCAAAAACAACATCAAATAACAGTCTAAACGATCTAATGGAGCGTGGTCCAAATCTACAGCAGGATCTATTAACGCTTATTCTAAGCTGGAGGCAGTATAAGTACGTGTTAAATGCTGACATAGAGAAGATGTTTAGAATGATATTTGTAAGAAAATCTGATCAACAGTTACAGAGGATTATCTGGAGGGCATATCAAGAAGATGACCTTCAAGAATATCAGCTGACCACGGTTTCCTTTGGAGAAAAGGCAGCACCGTTCCTTGCCATGCGCACTCTCCGTCAGCTTGCTATCGACGATGGCGATAAATATCCGCTCACTCCAGATATCCTTAAGCATAATTTTTATATGGATGACTTATTCTATGGGAGTAACTCAATAGAAGAAGCCAAAATGGTTCAAAATCAATTGATCGCTATCCTTAAAGGTGCCGGGTTTAACCTGCGTAAGTGGTCTAGTAATGATAAACAACTGTTACAAGGACTCTCGACAGATCAAATCAGTGCATCAGCAATCGACTTTAAGGACACTGAAACCACCAAGGCGTTAGGCTTACGCTGGAACTCAACAACAGATACTTTTAGTTTTAATAATATATATCATCATTGCGAAGGCGACAAGAGCAAAACAAAACGTCAACTACTTTCACAAATTTCAAAAATCTTTGACCCCATTGGCTGGCTATCACCCTTAACAATCAGATCAAAGATATTATTTCAAAACGCGTGGGCCGCCGGAGTATCATGGGACGAAGAGTTACCGACTGAAATTCAAGAAGAATGGCAAAAATTAAGGTCTGATCTACAAAATATAGAAAAAATTATCATACCACGACATTTCGGCAACACCGATTTTATGTTCGAATTGCATGGATTCTGTGATGCCTCAGAAAAAACATACGCTTGTTCTGTTTACATCGTTACCATCAACGATAAGGGCGAGCGCACATCAAGACTGGTTGCCGCCAAGACAAAACTAGCACCGTTAAACAAAAAGATATCACTTCCTAGATTGGAGTTATGTAGTGCTTTGTTGTTGGCAACACTTATGAAAAAGATTTTGGAATGTTTTTCACAGACAAATATCAAATTGTTTGCGTGGTCAGACTCAATGGTCGTCCTTGGATGGATTCAAGGAGACATATCAAGATGGAAACAATTTGTTAGCAACCGCGTTCAACAAATTATCAATGTCTTGCCAATAACTTTATGGCGTCATGTACGGTCAGAAGAAAATGCAGCTGACTGTGCAACACGCGGTTTATCATGCAATCAGTTACTTCATCATTCTCTGTGGTGGGAAGGCCCTAAATGGT
The DNA here is from genome assembly GCA_949315895.1 of Anania crocealis. Classification (NCBI taxonomy): domain Eukaryota; kingdom Metazoa; phylum Arthropoda; class Insecta; order Lepidoptera; family Crambidae; genus Anania; species Anania crocealis. The sequence goes on from OX438858.1 coordinate 11,009,420, forward strand.
TGACCTCATTCGAACCCACAAATATACCAAATGTCAAATATGTACAACCAATATTAGAAGCAAAAAAGCCTAATGTGTGCACGGTCCTACACGATAAAGAAACATCAATCGTATCAGAATTATTATACAAACATAATTCTATTACTCGAGTGGCGAACATAATAGCTTGGATATCACGTTTCAACCCGCGCGCTCGTGCTCAGCAGAATGCTAAGTCGACAAATACACTGTCGTCATCGGAAGTAAGGAATGCACTTTACACGATAATTAAACATGTTCAATCAAATGATTTTAAGTATGACATAGACAATTTAAAATCAAAGGACAGGGTGCAAAATAATAGCAAAATATTAACATTAAATCCGTTTTTGGGTAAAGATGGCTTACTAAGAGTCGGTGGGCGATTATCAAACTCAAATGCGTCCGGGAAAAATCCCATAATCATATCAAATCAAGGCCGCCTCACAGAGTTAATCATTAATCAAGCGCACGCTGCTACCCTACACGGAGGTCCTAGACTGACTTTATCTTACATCAGAGATAATTATTGGGTACTGAGTGGCATGCGCACTGTCAAGAAGCAACTGAGGAGGTGTGTGACCTGTCGTCGCTATAGTCATCAAAAACTTAATCAGATTATGGCTGACCTGCCTACACCTCGAGTCACACCATCACGACCCTTCACTCACTGTGGAGTGGATTTTACAGGTCATGTAGAACTAAAGGCCAATAAAGGTCGTGGCATCAGAACAACAAAAGGATACATTGCTGTCTTCGTGTGCCTGTCTACCAAAGCAATACACTTAGAGCTAGTATCTGATCTTAGCACTGCATCATTTCTTGCGGCGTTCAGAAGAATGTGCGCCAGGCGTGGAACACCGAAGGAGATGTACAGCGACAATGGTACCAACTTTATTGGAGCTGCTAAACATCTCAAGAAAGAATATCAGCAAATAATTCAATGTATCAACACAGATTTTTTACATACCATCAATGAGTTTGGAACTAACTGGCACTTCAACGCAGCGGCCTGGCCCAGCGCTGGAGGACTGTGGGAATCAGGGGTCCGCAGTATGAAGTTTCATTTACGTCGAGTTATTGGCACTCAAAAATTAACATATGAAGAATTTACAACCCTTCTGACGCAAATCGAGGCTTGCCTTAACTCGAGACCGTTGTACGCCCTTACTGAAAATGTAGAAGACCTTGAGGTATTGACTCCTGGTCATTTTTTGATCGGCGGACCTATATTATCAAGTCCAAACTCAGAACCAAGCAGCATCACACTTCCAATGAGATGGCAACTAGTACAGGCCATGACTAGAGGCTTTTGGAAGAAATGGTCACACGAATATTTACAAACTCTTCAGACCCGTAGTAAATGGCATACTGTTAAATCCGATATCAAAATCAATGATGTCGTACTAGTACAAGATGAAAATCTACCAGCAAGCAGGTGGGGAATGGCACGAGTGGTCGATGTTCATCCAGGGAAGGACGGCCACGTGCGCGTCGTCACATTGAAGACGAAGTGTGGCGTAATCAAGCGCCCTATAACAAAACTGTCCCTACTACCGGTACATGATCATGAAGAGTCAAAAGTACAAAATCAAAATCGTAACTCTCGACAACAAAAACTTGATACGCAATCAAACAATAGTCCTTGAAGCAGAGTACAATGTCCTGAAACGAACAAATAAATCTAATATCACGTTATATACAGGGTGATCTAAGTTTACCCGTTAGCATAAACTCTATTAAGGATATTTACAAATTGCTTAGTGTATTCGGAAGAGTAAGCAATAATTATTTAATCATAGAAATAAAAATTCCCTTAGTAAGCAGTGACATTTATGAACTTAACAAAATAATCAGCGTTCCTCTTAGAAGATCGAATAATTTATCACTACAAATAATATCGACGCTACCTTACATCGCTTACAATATGAAAAAAGATGTCGTCATTTTACTGTCAGAAAATGACCTCCGATCATGCGTTACAGCCTCTACAGGAAGACTATTATGCTCTCTCGACAAACCCGTCTACGACCTAGCCCTAAAACAATCATTCTGTAAACTAAATCTAATTGATAATGATATCATGAATGACTCGCCCTGTATATCATCGCTTACTACATGCCGCAATCAGTCGGTCAAATTACATCACCGGAACTCATGGTTATTTTCCTGCTGCAATGAATGTACAATACGTATTTTATGCACAACCACTGGAATAACAGTAGGAAAGCTCATTGATAACGGAATAATAAGCATCGGCCAAGGTTGCACTTTAAGAGGTGATTCATTCACAATATACGCTCATAATAAATATCTTAACAAAATAAGTATCAATGACGAGATAAGCATTCCAGAAATATCAGCATTAAATAAACTAATCAATACGTCTATGCAAATCGACTATCCGGCACTAGAAAACAGTAATCATCACTATGAACAGATCAAAGATGAAATAGACACGCTGAAAAAGTCACAGTCAGGACAGTTTACCATACATGACGTCCACCACTATACTATTTCGTACGTCATCATCTTCGTTATCATAGTCGTCGGGAGCATCTTTGTGTGAGAAAAGATAAGGAGCAGGCGTTCAGCACAGCGGGCCTTTGAGGTCCGCGTCCAGCAGCAGCAGCCAGGGGAGCAGGAGGGAGCGCCCCTCCGCCCCCACACAACTAGTGTCAGTGACAGTGAAGTGACAAACATACCACGCATTCAAAGTGTAAATCAGGGCACCTCACCAATGGTAGCTCGACCAGTGCGGTTTAATATTCCATGTGAATCAGTATCGTAATCAACACAGTGAGCAGTGAACAGTACACTAATAACAAATGCACAAACTATATTTTTTATGAATACTTTAATATTAAACATAAATTTTACACTACTCATTATATCGTTTTATATTTATTTTGTAGTTCTGATTCATTGTTTTTATTGTATCATTAATTTTATGTAGGTACTTATCTTGTATTGTTGTTTTTTCTTTGTGGGCCAAGATGTACGAGCCATCGCACATTTATGTAGAAATATTATCGCTAATCAATATCATTAGCACTGTAGCGGTGCCTTTACATGTCGACACCGCACTTGAGTTTAATATGTGAACTCATCAATTTTTATATTTAACTTTGATCAATAAATCAGTGCATTAGCAGCATTCAATCAGAGTGGTTTGTTTTATCATCCCTAAAGCCCTCTCATCATTATCATCCCTAAAGTGTGGGATTAGCCCCCACAATACTTAAATAGTTTTTACCGACATTTTGTACCACACCTTTCAAGCAAACAGTTGAGCGTCAGCAACAAACAGGTGCGAATAAAAATACGCAATACTTACAAACTGACAGCATGTATGAATCCCAGATGCCTATCACCAGTATTTATTTTCGTCATCCCACAAACAATACGAGTCAAATGAATTCCTCAGAAATCATAACATGTGTTGGCACGCGCGTTACATAAAAAAAATACAGCTCACGCTACGTGCTAATTACATGTACATAAACAGGTGGTCATTAAACATAGCATTACGAGGTGTTACGTGAGAACAACAAAACTCGTAAAAAGAGAACAGCCATTAGGCATTTGTACAGCGACTTGTGGCTCCATTAGGAGTGACATTAGAGCTTAGTAATTCTCCACCACCCTTAAATTGTAATGACTATGAAATTACGCTTTAAAATTAGAACACATTCGTATCGTAGTCAAATGTTACAAATGTCAAAAATGAATGCAGTTTCAACACTTATACACGACGCTACACGACGTAACAAGACGTTATTATTTGTCCTGTTTCTAGTCGGTTTGAAATTAATCTAAACTGTTAGGCTGCAGTTAGACGACGCAAAAACTTGTTACTAGGTTTCGTTCATAGAAAATTTAAACTCTATTACCTAGGCCAAAACATTAAAATTCTTTTGGACAACCACACCGCGCGGTCGCCTCCTAGCTCTCTTGCCCGAATTTTCTGGATGATGCGCCGCCGCGCCCCTCAATAGCGCGGCGGCCGCGCGGCCGCCGCGCCTATCTCGGTTGCTCGAGTTTTCTGGCGCCCGCCGCTCACTTCGCAGTCACTCAAGTAACAACACGTATAATTCGTATTTCTTTTTCTTTTTTGCATTGACGGTACAAGTAATATGCAATCACCACTTTTTTCTTCTTTGTCAAGTTACTCATGACGAACACGTGTGTATTTAGAGAAGTACCAAAAGCAACTGAATGAGCCATTTGCTAAATTAATTTTAACTTTAAATGTAGTTACTGAAGAGCTTATTTTACTATAACAGTCAACTCTTGAAAACGCGTACGCGGTGGCCACGAGGTGGTAGTACGCGGTAGCCGCGCGGCGGCCGCGCGGCAGTTACGCGGCCTTTTGACGTACCAAATAAAGCTATCGCCCGGCCGCCGCGCGGCCTCTCAGTATCCCATATAAACGGGCCCTTAGCCTTTTTAACTAGTCAGCCTAGACCCTCTCGCTTTATCTATGTTACGCAAGCGATGTCTTTGACAAAGTCTTAAATCTTATTAGTTTGAAAGACCAACTTGGCAAATCCCAGCTGATAAAGAGTTTGTTGTCTAGACACCTCAATTAGTCGTTTGATTAATTACGAAACGTATTTGAATCAAATAAACATTATAGATTGCTTATGTTATTAAGATTTATCATTAGGTAGGTACGTATCAAGTCTTCAAAACCAGGTTAAACAATCAAAGAAGTTACTTGGATATGATAGGTAGGTACTGATATGTTAATTTACTTACTTTACTTTTTATTTCATTTTTTTTTAATTAACTCGATTCTCCGGTGCTAAAATGTAGCATAACGTTATGAACAGTTTTATTCAATCAGGTACTGTCCAACGTTTTTGTACCTACTACCAATTACCATTGCATTAACTTAATAGATATTGAACTCTATGTAAAAAATTTAAAGATAAATATTGGCTGCCAAAATTTTATATGCTGCGTGCGGTAGATTGATGAGATGGTGACTGTATAAAATTAATCAAAAAAATTTCGACCCACATTTTCCTGAGTTACAAATTGTCGACAAGGAGCGAGATGAAGTCTAAAATACATTTCGCAATGAAATACAATTTTGGATAGTACTTATGACTCATTAAAGTGGGTGTTGGCAAACATTAACAATTAGTTCACATCAACGAAAGAAAATTTAGTTTAACAAACACAAGGTAAGTTTCACAACGATTTGCTTCCTTCAAATAAGATTAAAAGATAAATCGTTTGTTTGTGAAGAAACTCTAAAGTGCTTACAAAAAGTATTTATTCTCGTTCTCGTCATTCGTAACGAAGAGAGTTAGTTTAGACTGTTTTCTTTCCTACTGGATTCTTAACAATTGCAAGATGATGGTAGAATAATTTTATCTTTATAACTGCTCCGTTTATCACATTTGAAATTATCCTTAAAGTCACAGTCAAAGACAGCGCTATATTGGTGCAATCAACAATTCATTTACCTCCTACAAATCATTAGAATTTCTCAAACGATATTGATCATTAACTATACTGAACATTATGTAGGCAGTGTGTGTCTACCTAGATACTGTTGACTATCCATTAGTAGATACATTTAACTCTATCCTGCCGGTGCTGCATTTCCTATACCTATTTAGGACACAGGTAACTCGTGGTTCTCTGATTGTCTTAGCAAATGATCAGTTCTGCGAGGCCTTCAAACTATTGCATCCGCACCGATGCACGGTCCGCAACGGGGGCACTTCCCGACACTTGCGGCGGACGTCGTCTCACCTCGACCACTATTATACGGCATTCAGAAGCTGGAGTCCCGAAGTGGGTCAGCCGCGTACAGAGTAATTTTTGAAACTCCAGTTAGCCGAAGGAAAAGTTTTCTATTTAATGAACGGAATATTCGTCCAAAAGGACTAATGAGTAAGCAGGTCCTAGTTACGGAAAAAAGCACGTCATTTGTTGAAAGATACTTTTTTCGCTTCATTTTCTCAGCTTGTAAGACTGTACATATAACTTTTGCGATATATTTAACTTTTCTTGTTGACTATAACTTTTTTAGTTGATTTATGCGTTTTTTATGAGTTTCATTGAAAAACTGTACACAATATATATGTGTCCACGTCTTGTTTATGTTTGACATCTGGCCCTCAAAAGAAGACAAAAGCGGACCGTCCCAGTGGGTCTGGCGATCTTGACACCGATACGCTATTGTCCTAAGGTAACATTGTTCAATAACATCAATTTATGGCCGGCATGTATGGCATCTCAGCGGAACTAATGTTAGGAATAATGGATCGTGATTGTATGATATGTTATTTAAACAAACTTGAGTCCACCGAGTTACATTAGTATGATTATCACTTCGATAATCACGTAAATTTTATTTTCTCTCGAAAACATATCTAGGTTATCAACCTCTTCTTTTTAAGAAAGATATTTACACTTTTGTGAATCGATTAAGCTGTTTGTCTGGTAATAGGTGTCATTCAATTTCCAATTATCTTAGGCACGTAGAACTAATCAATGCACTATGTGGTTAGTGACTTATGGCTTGATTGACAACCTAATTGACTTGACTATCTTAGTGTCAATGAATATCAAAAATTAACTACGATATCAATGTATCGATTTTGGGGTGGTGGGATCTACCTCCTAGTGGTCTACCCTGGGTAACAGCATCTTTGGTTTTCTAACCAACGATGACTAACAAATCCCTCTGCGGTGGTAGGCTTCCTAAGAGTCCGCCTGGATGCTACCACCCTCCTGCCGGAGTCCAGCGCCAAACAGTTTTTCTGTGTGTGGGAGAACCAGTACCTCTGGGTAAGCTCGCCCCATCTTAGGCTTCTTCTTAATCGTATAGTTGAATAAGTAGTCAAGAGCAAATCCATTATTTATTAAAAAAATATATATGTATCGAAGCACAACATTTTTATAGAGCTATCTATATTCCTTTGTTCCTATAGCATTTATTTGAAACGTATCACTGGGCTTTGTTTCAATAAAAAATAAAACACGGACACTATTCGCCTAACTGACGACCTTTACTGTGGCCACAAAATCCCCAGCATTGGCAATGATCTTGATTTCTTTTGGCAGTTTTTGTTTGGATTTTGACAAACGTTTGTGCGCCCATGCGATGTCCGCACTGAAGTGAGGCCAACAAAAAATATTAGGCTGTTTGTATGACACAAAAAGAGGTAGTATGTGTCACCGCTTCTTAGACGAATAGGCATTATGCCTTTAATATCAGCTACGGAATTGAAGTCCGAGTAAATTGTCGAACGACCTCTGCTACTAAATTACGTAAAATTACGTACAACATGTAACCTACGAAAAGCCTAAAATACTTACTTACATAAGTTATACACCTTTGATTGGAAAAAATTAAATGGTGTTCATAGACCCGCAAAGTTTTTGAAATTCTTGTTCAACATTATTTTGACGACCATTTGGATCAGCGGTAGTAAACGCTGCGTCTGAGCCATGGGTCGCGGGTTCGATCCCCGCACAGTACAAATATTTGTGTGCATGAACATATCTGTTTGTACTGGTCTGGGTGTTCTCTATATATTATAATTATATATTTACAAAAAAAAAGTATATAAGTAAGTTTATCGGTTGTCTAGTACCCCATACGACAGGGTACTTAATAGTAGCTTAATTTGGGACTAGATGGCTCTGTGTGATCCAGTGAGGCATGTCCTAAATATTTATTTATTTATTATTATCATTACTCTAGCTAAACTATGGAAAAGATGAAGAAAAACATATTTTAATATTATAATAAGAAAGGTATAAAACAGTTAAATTTTTTTTATATTGCCATATTAGAGCTTTCTAGTAAAAAAAGTATTTGTGATTAACCATGGAATAGGTGGGCAGGAAGACAGTTGACGGACATGTTGAAAGTGACAGTGTTTTTTGTCTCAATTACGGAACAAAAAAACCCAATTTTAAATTTAGAATCATTTCTATCGTCTGTTGAAAAAGTCTAAGCTGAACGTGCAAAAAAGGCAATGTTCGAAATTCAAACGCAAAAAAGGCAATGTTCGGAATTCGAATGCGAGATTAGTAGCCTTATTACCTCATGAGTCACACCGGTGCAAGCAGTTTTCCCATGCGGCCGCGCCCGGCGCGTGGAAGACTTGTTTTAGCCTGGGTCATGAGAACGACGCGACCTTGCTTTATAATTGATGCGGACAACTTTTTGAAGTTTTTATTTCATCTAGTTAAAATAATGGCATGAGCGATACTTATAATTTCGTACTATAAATCGCGCCGTGTCATTACACACAATAGACACTGCCTGCCTGAAGGCTTTCAATTTGAATTTATGTTAGGTACTTATATCTTAAAAGATGAATGGTACTTATAGCTTAAAGGATGAATACGGTAGTTATAAGTATAGCGTAAAAGGCAATTTTGAAACATATTACGTATATCCGTATAGCTAAATGATGAAGGATTAGCAGACCTAAGAAAATGTAACTATTCAGGGCTATAAAAATCATATGCCTACGGGCTATATACGGCACCCACCGTACGAGTGTACTTTTAATATTTTAACTTGTTGTCGAAAAGTTATAAAATAATATAAGCCATCATAATTTGGCCGGGTTATAAAGATGACACTGACGAAGAGTCAACGTCAATCATTCAATGGAGTTATTTTTTGTATCGGACTGTGTATCTAATTCTTGTTATATATCAATATTAGGAACATAAAAATTTACCTAAAATGTTAACTGTGCGAAAACATACTTAGATACACAATAGTGTTGTACCGACTAGTCGGCCATATTTGTAGTCGGCCCGTTTTTTGCTTATACTTATTAATATACCTAAAATTTGATGAAATTTAAATCTTTACTGTTATTATTTTTTATTAGAAATACAAAATCAATTTTACAATGTATTTTCAGTGCAATTTAGAACAGGTCAGGAAACTAAGAACCATTCGTTCGATACATTAACTGATTGGGCTTAAATCCAGACATTAAACAAGTAACAAAAAAAAAAGAAACTCAAAAAATTAAAATGACAATCAGATACAAGAAGGCACTTATCATAAAAAATGGCAATACAGTGTGATTAGAACATGTTACTCTAATTATTATAACCTAAAGCAATAATCGGCTTGAATAGTCGGCCATTTCGTAGTCGGCTAGTCGGTTAGTCGGCCAAACTGATAGTCGGCCCATCCCTAATACATAATACACAGAACAGATTTAATTATAATTTTAGTGTCATAATGAGGTATTAAGGCTGTTTTGTGTAAATGAACCAAATACGTAACTAATTATTTTACTAATAGGATCACCCTAATATAATGGATCCATTGTTAATCTTTTAATTAATAATAATTGAGTTGAACCAAATTATTTTATCACGTTTACATAATACATATATGTGCAACACGCATAAACTTGACCCAGACGTTTTAATACGTACTGAATTCGCACACGCATTCGAATTAACCTTGGCTGTTGTTATTTGAGCTACTTTTTTTTCTAATCTGTGGCTTTAAAACAGCATTATTAATTGAATTATTTTGAATACGTTACAAAAGAATAATTTATGGAGAATTGTATTTAAAAAAAATGTTAATATTCCTGACGATGTACAAGAAATTATCAGATAATGACGTAGGTGACTTTCTTAAATAAATCCATAAAAAACTGAAATAATTTATACTTACAACTCACTGGTTTTGTTTGAAGTAACTTTTTATCCGGTCACTACCTACTTGATGCCGATGTTTTATTATTAAAACCATTTGCAGAGGAGTTAAGCCATTAGTTATTGGCTATAGTATCCAGTGTTATCTGAGTGCGAAGTTTTATACACAATTATTTCTCTCACCCCTGAGAAAGAAAGTAAGCAGAAGTCCATACAACACTATGAAAAATAATATAATTATATACACGCGATTGCATACGTGATAAACGCTGAATTCGCGCAAACTGAGAGACACCATATTGGGTATATATCGGGATGCCTAATTATTTGTACTCCTAATTGTCATTGGCGCACAAACTATTAGCCTAAAATTTTTTCGCACATTTTTACTATTCCTAAACGTGTTTAGCCTATTTTTACTACGCTTAACTTTATATCGCCGTATTATAATTTCGCCGAATATATCATAACACCTACCCTTTTGCAGTTCCAAATTTTTATTCGCAGAAAGTTAAAAACTTAAAAGAAGTAAGCAAGCAAGCAAGCATAAGTGCATGCAAACAAGCATGCATGCATGCAAAGAAATAAGCATGCATGCAAGCGAGCAAGCAAGCATTTATGCAAACAAGCAATCATGCATGCAAACAAGCAATCATGCATGCAATCAAGCAGACATGCATGCAAACAAGCAATCATGCATGCATCCAAACAATCAGACTTCCGTGACGGCTTCGGCGCTGCGGGGCTCCGGCGGTCCCACGCGTGCTTATCGTCGCAGATGGCTTACGCTCACCACCGCAGCTTGGGCTTTCTGGCCGGCTGCGCCGGCCAGCCTCAGCCGCGGCGCCTCGCTTACAGCCTCCTGCTCCTCAGCCCGCGGGCCGCCTCGCCCCTCCGCGCCTACGCGCTTTTGAATTACACTCTAGGGGTAGGGCAGACAAGACTGCTTGGGGTCGGTTTGTGAGCGATTCGTTTCTTAAACTTTTCTGTTTAAAAAAAAATAGAGCGTAATGTCAAAAAAAGATGCTAATACATTTTAGTGCTTTCGATATTAGACATACTGAAATTAGGGTTTTCAATTTTTAGACCAATCTATAATAGTGCGAAAACAACTGTTACGACTAGACAATAATTATACGTTATAAGTTTAGGCCAATACGGTTCGGCCAAATGAAATTAGGACTTTAGATTTTAGGCGAACCGAAGGGCACCCCACCATATTACATTAAAATTGAATGTCTGGTATACCTACATCGTTCCACAATCAATTTCGCAAAGTTATCTAGAGAATGATTTTACATATTTTATCTTGTTTTATTTTCCTAACAATAAAAATTTTTCTTTGATCTGCCATTACCTGACCCAAAAATATCCAAATAAATTTGGTAAAATGTGTGTTTATGTACTGTTCAAAAACGATCTATTTAAACCATCAAAGGTCAGTCTAGTGGGTCATAAATTTTATGCTCGCACATGAAGTCGTAAATAGCCCGTGAATGTCAGAAATAAACCGAGTCCATAAAATTCGGCTGAAAGGAAATTTCTTTGGCACATTCAGTTATGTGCCACCACGCTGTGGGACTGACCAACTTAAATTTTGAGAATTTAGTCTTGCAAAATTTTTACAAAATACTATTTTAACACTTCAATGAGACCTTATTTTTTTCAAGGAAAAGGTCTCAAAGCAGACCTTTTTATCATGGATTAATAATTAATTTACGGTTAAAAGAACATCACACACCTAGTGGATTAGTTCTATGTCTATAGGTAAACAAAGAAATTTAAAATTAAAAGTAGGCGTCGGGTACACTATACGTGTTTCTTAATTTCTTTTATATGATGAATAAATCCATATAAAATAAAAATAATTACCAAAATTTATGTAGATATATACGCGCATAGTTTCTGTTATGTTTGCTACGGTCCTGAGAAGTTTTGTATGGATGAAATTGTTTGATTATTGTATGGAAAAAATCTGTTTCAGAAATATCTCCATTAAAAGTTTGTAAACCCGAGCAAAGCAGGGACAGACAGCTAATAAAACATAAATAAAACAGAACGGAAGCTTATTTAATAAGGATGTTCTTAATCATGCTAAATGTCGTAAATGTAAAGAAGACGTAAAATAAATCAGTCATATTAGACTCAATCTTAGGAAGTGGAACAAAGGCGAGCGGTTCGCTATTGCGATAGCAAACGTGCGCGTTGCGACACGGTCGTGACTAGCCCCAACGCGATAGAGACCTAGGCTTAGTGCCGCAATAACTTAATATACAGTAGGGATTCCTACACAACATTAGTAACGCCATATCTCAAGAAACCTTGTAAATTATAATGCATACAACCGTGTTATCTATATCGTATAGATAATAATAATTTGCCCACTACAATTACAATAATAATTAGTATAGCGCTTTAGATCAGTGCAGGGGATATTTATACCTGGCCTTATTACAGCAACTTAGCAAGTGTTAAGGCAATAGGGCCTTACGAAATCTTCACAGCAACAAAACTCAAACCGTCGGAGTTAGTTGCGCACAAGCTTAAGTTTAATTTGTCTAATCATTCTCCCACTTGCTCACTCGCCTTCGTACTGACAACATCGTTTCAATACAATAGCATTTCTACACCTACTTGGGATTTTATTTGCCACCATTATATCCTCCAAAGATATAACATGGTGGCCCATGAGGGGAACTAAAATCTAATCAGTAAATCCGCGACTACGAAAATTATTAAGAAAATTCAAACGAAGACAACGGCGGTTGGATGAAGAATTTTATTGGAGCCTTGCAGTGGGTAGACTAAAGCCACGGGTTCAACGGGAACTATTCGAGGAATCAAGGACAATTCGGGGAGCCAGAGCACGAGCAGTGGTGCAGCAAAAGCATCACATCGTCAGCAACGCGGCTACCGAAAGATAAGTGCCTTCCTTCACAATCCCAATTTCATCCAAACTTCCAAATACCTTTAAATTCCTATCTAACAGTTCATAATACTAATCCATTTGTGTAAATCAAGTTCTAAGAGTGTGTTTAAGTCGAGTTAAATCCTATTTAGGTGTAAATTTCATCAACCTTTTCTCAAATCGAACTACCTACCTACATTATTTATAAAACTAAAATCATTACATATTAATATTTTAACAGTCTTTCACAGTTTTGATAACGAATTGCGTATAAATATTGTCGATATTTAGCGAAATTGCCGAACATTCCAGGTCACACGCACTTCGCGTCGGATTATCGCACCGCACCGGTTCGAATACCTACCGAGCTGCCTACCTACCTACCTATCTCAGCTGCATTCCAGTTTCATCAGGTGACGCCGAAACGAGGAACGTGAGCCTATTCCAATTTATTATTTTGTTTGCAACCATTTAGTTAATTTTGTTAATTTCTACCTTCCATATTTATTTTTATTGTAACGGTTTTAGCTGCTAAACATAATGTCTGTTCCTACTAAAGAAGAGCAAATCTCAATTGGTTATAGCCAATTAATTACAAGACGATCGTCCGCTAAGGGACAGATCACGAAATTTAAGAAATATTTAGTGTCTATCCAAAACGAAAATGATTTAAGTGATATTCAATTGACAGAGTTAACTTTAAAGCTTGCAAAATTCGAAGCATTGTCCGTTAAGATTGATGACTTGCAAAATGAGATCGAGGTCTTAAAACCCGACAACATTACAGCGGAAATCGATGAACGCGATAAAATAGAACGAGACGTTATTTTTCTTATAGCTACCGCAAAAAGTTTGGTTGAAAGGTTTCAAAAAAAGGATGCCTGTGAACATAGACGTAGTTCTGTTCACAATAGCACTTGTTGTATCGACGACCCTCTTCACGAAATAGGTTTAAAACTTCCTCAAATTCAAATTGCCCCATTTGATGGTAAGTATTTCCGTTGGTTGGAATTCAGGGACACATTTGAGAGTCTTATACATAAGAACGATCGCATTTCAGACATTAACAAGTTTCATTACTTGAATTCGTATTTGCAAGGTGACGCTTCCAGGGTCCTCGCAAATCTAGAAGTATCTAGTAATAATTATAACGGGGCATGGCAGTTACTGTGCAGTCGATATGACAACAAAAGAGTGCTAATTAACTATCATCTTAACGCGTTGTTAAATATGAAGCAACTTGCGCAGGAAACCGAGCGTTCTCTGCGAATGTTAGTTGATAACGTCACTAAGAATTTGCGAGCTCTGGCCAGCATAGGGCTGCCCACTGACAAGTGGGATGTTTTAATAATATTTATGCTGTCATCAAAATTAGATTCATCCACTCTTATTAAATGGGAAGAGTATCGTAACAATTTAAATGATGATACGCCGTCGTTAGAACATTTTTTTAAATTCATTATAGACCGAGCTAACGTATTAGAATCATTAAATCGAAACAATAGGTCCGATAACAATAAATCAGATTCGAATAAGTTGGACAGCCATTCGTCAAAGTATGCTCGTGCTAGCTTAAACAATAACCACCAGAAACACGGACAGCCTAATTATTTAAAATCATTTGCGGGCGTTAGCAAGCCTAGGCAAAGTACGAGTTTTAGTAACAACCGGCAAAGTAATGTGTTAGTGTGCGTTATTTGCAACGAACGTCACAGGATATATGATTGCCCTACCTTCAAAGCTAAAAGCGTAGAGGATAGGATATCAGATGCAACGAAATATAGATTATGCGTTAATTGTTTACGACAAGGTCATTATGCGTCTGCCTGTCGGATGGGTACTTGCCGCGAGCGGGGCTGCGCTCAGAAACATAATAGCCTACTGCATCGTCCGTCAGAATCACCGTCAGTCGACCACCTCGCATCTATTGACGAGGAAGATAATGTAATCATAAATAATTATTGCAACAATTCAATTCAAACTAAAGGCCAAATTATACTGTCAACTGCTTTAATACAAGTCTCGAATCCAGTTAGTCAGCAAAAGATTAACGTTCGAGCTCTTTTAGACTGTGGCAGCCAATCAAGTTTTATATCCGAATCTTTAAAAAATAAATTATCATTACCATCTCATCAAATTGACTCAATAAAGGTCATTGGGATAGGAAATAAGGCAACCAGCTGCATAACTGATAGTTGTAATATTAAAATACAATCATTGCATAGCAATTTCAATGCTACTTTATCATGCCCAGTGCTAAGGCAGATAACAAGTCGTCTACCGAAATTACCTATTGATATAAACGAACTACATTTACCGTTCGATATACAGTTAGCTGATCCCTCATTTCATGAACCTGGTAACATAGACGTATTAATAGGCGCGGACCTATTCTGGGATATTTTAGGTAATGAGCAAAAATCATTAGGACCTAATAAACCCAAATTGAGGAATTCACATTTAGGTTGGTTAATATCCGGACCTCTTCCTTCATGTTCGAAGCAAACCACTATAAACTGCAATCACGCCACTGTTCCCGAATCAGCTGATAACAGATGAAAGGCAGTGGCACATTAGGTAATAAATTCAATTCAATTTAATTAAAATTTTATATAAAATCATTGAGGTGTTATCAGTGTTGAAAACACATTCTGCTACTTTATGTGAACCATTAATCAATTTTGAGAACCTATCGAGTCTTAATAAATTGCAAAGATCATTCGCATACGTCTTACGATTTATATTCAACCTTAGAAACAAACAAGACAGGCGCGTAGGTACCTTCGTTGTCAGCTGACGAGCTGCGTGAGTCATTGCACTCACTATGCGTTATCGCCCAGCGTGAGTCATTCCCTATTGAATACGATTTGCTCGCGAGCGGTAAACAGTTAAATAGCAAATCTAAGGTGTTATCACTATCTCCGTTTTTAGACAAAGACCAGTTGATACGTGTAGGTGGTCTCTTAGATGCATCATGCTATGCGTACGAGAAAAAACATCCCATATTACTTCACGCGTCACACAGACTTACAAAATTATACTTTGAACGCGAACATATAGATAAAATGCATGCGGGCCCACAATTATTGCTGGCAGCAGTTAGGGAGACTGTGTGGCCAGTTAACGGCCGCAGGTTAGCTCGACGCGTAGTCAGCAACTGTGTGCGGTGCAGGCGCCTACGGGGCGTTACCCTGCAACCCTTAATGGGGGATCTACCTTCGCAACGCGTAGACCCAGGTCATGCCTTTTCGGCCGTCGCTATCGACTATGCCGGTCCTTTCTACATACTAAATCGCAAGGGACGCGGAAGCCGCTTAGTAAAATGTTACTTGTGTTTGTTTGTTTGCATGCGATATAAATGCGTTCATCTCGAAGCTGTTAGTGATTTGACAAAGGATTCTTTCATAATGACCCTCAAGCGATTTATAGCGCGTCGAGGAAAACCAACAGAAATATTTAGCGATAATGGAACCAACTTTGTTGCCGCTGCAAAGGAATTAGGAACGTTCATACAACAAGTGCGCGAGCCAGTTTCCGATTTTGCAAGTCAGCAATCCATACGATTTAGGTTCATACCTGTAATGGCTCCTCATTTCGGTGGTCTTCATGAGGCTGGGATCAGGTCGGCCAAACAGCATATTAAGCATGTTATTGGCAACAGCCATGTTACTTTCGAAGAAATTACTACTTTATTTGCACAAGTGGAGGCGATTTTGAACAGTCGTCCCTTGTGTCCATTGTCATCCAATCCTAACGACCTCCTTTCCCTCACCCCAGGGCACTTCATCATCGGGAGGCCATTGACCGCTGCTCCAGCACCAGATTGGAAGGATTTCAAGGACAGCCAGCTGAACCGCTACGAACACCTTGAAAGGATGCGCCAGCACTTTTGGCAAAGATGGCAAAGAGAGTACGTCTGCGAATTACAGCAAAGAACAAAATGGAAGATCAATTCTGAGAAGCTCAACGTAGGCGACATGGTCCTCATAGCCGACGACAACACTCACCCTCTTGGTTGGCGGCTTGGCCGCGTACTTCGACTCATCCCTGGATCGAAAGACACTTCGAGGGTAGCTGATGTCAAGACAACAAAGGGCTGCGTTCGTCGCGCCTTAACTCGACTCTGCAAACTACCGACGGCCGAAGAGCTTCAGTGTTGAAAGTCACCTTTCAACGGCCGGGAATATGTTAAGGCAATAGGGCCTTACGAAATCTTCACAGCAACAAAACTCAAACCGTCGGAGTTAGTTGCGCACAAGCTTAAGTTTAATTTGTCTAATCATTCTCCCACTTGCTCACTCGCCTTCGTACTGACAACATCGTTTCAATACAATAGCATTTCTACACCTACTTGGGATTTTATTTGCCACCATTATATCCTCCAAAGATATAACAGCAAGCTTCTTTCTAGACCTACAAGTACTGAAACTGTTGCAAAAAGGTATACACAGAGCAGATTGATGAGCACGGAAGATACTCAATCGAATGCGGCCACCGGGATCCCCTTAAGTCGTTTGGATCTGAACCTCATCCTTGGCCGAGCCTCGCAACATGGCGGGACCCTGCTGAGTATTGACGGCTATGAGGTGAGCCCGACTACAGACCAGTCTGTAAGAACGCACCAATCCACGTAGGGTATTGCCTGATTTGAGTTGTTCTAGTTAACTGGGTATAATATGTGATGCAGATGCACGAGTCTCGTGCTTAATGGAAAATGTGCTGGGTAATTACAGGGAGTATCCATGTAAACGATGAACACCCAAGCAGCCATATTCCGCGACTCCCGCTTTAAAGTGCAGCATAAAATAATTTTGATTGCGCTATACTTTTTTACTTCTTACAAAGGAACTTTATGTTTAAAAAAATTCTAGTTTTACCATAGATATGTAACACTAATTAATCTGCCAGTCTTGTATGGACTGTAAGTATGCCTACTGTTACATCTGTTATGTTTTGACTTATTCAATAAATGGAGCTGCTGGTTTCTTCATTCAATTCTAAAGTCAGCACGAGCATAATTTACACACAGCACTGTTAAAGGAAGCTTTCTTTAGCAGTGTTATTTTTGTTTAGAAGCGCTATTGTGCGATGTAGTTGCCTCAATTATATATATATATTTTATAGATATGTATAATAATCATCAGTCTACTGCAAGATATGGCCTCGCAATGGGTTAGCGATTGAACATTTAAGTGACGTCCTGGCAGTACCCCTTTGATCGCCTCTTACGATACTTACAGGACTAAGGAAGGAGAGGTGCTTCTTTTGACTGTTTCTTCTGGAGGTTTGAATACCGGGCTAAGATCACGGGGTCCCGGGTTCGATATCCGGATCGGGCAACAAAAGGTTCAAGTTTTCGGACATTATTCAAATTGTAATCACCAACCCGCATTTGGTAAGCGTGGTGATTATTGCTATGGTAACTTAAATTCAATGAAGGAGACCTTTTTTCTGCAGTGGGATGATTTTAGGCCGTTACAAACATTTGGTCCCAAACAAGCAGCGTCACGGTCCGATTAACTTGATCTTCAGTGAATTTAAGAAATAGTAATACACATCGATTCATTTGCAGCCATTATTGCAGCGCTTTTCTTCTGTTTTGCTAAACAAAAGAAAAGCGCTTTATTATCCAACAGTGTCAACCTCATGGTCCCAAACAAGCAGCTCTACGGTTCGATTAACTTGGTAATCAAGTGATCCATGTGTGCTGCAACATAATGTGTGGCTCGGCGTCAAATCGAAGCTACGATTAAACTGATGAACGGCAATTCAACCGTCTGGTCACACTGACCTAATCCCAACTGACCAAATAATTGATTGTTAATGTAACAAGTCGCATTTACTGTCGCTACGCATACAAAACAAAACACTGTGATTGTTTTTTTACAAACATTTCAACTATTTATAACTGTAAACACAAAAAAACCAGCCAAGTGAGAGTCGGATTTGCGCATTGAGGGTTCCGTACCAACTTTAACTGAATTTGACGTCCACTTACTTCCACTTCAGCCAAAATACCACAATATTTAATTTACTGCAAAATAACTTTGGTTTTCATAGTATTTGTATGAAGAACAAAGTTATATTTGCGGTTGTTAAAAATTTGCTATTTCTCAAAAACTACCAGTTTGATCTCGTTCAAACCAATTTTCAATGAAAGCATTTGTTAAGATCTACATGTTGTATGTTTTTCAAAATTTTCACTTGCTTTAAAAGTTACCCACCCAAAGGGGGCACCCATTTGACCACTTTGGTAGCGTCTATGTTCCAAACGTTAAACTATTGGAAAAAATGGTTCTAGAAACCTCTATGTCATTTAAAAGACCCAACCATACCTAGATACCCCATGCGCATAGGTAGAATAAAAAAGAAGGCCCCCTTAAATATCATTATTATTATTTTTTGTATGAGAATCGTAAAGCGGTTAACCTGTTCACCGCTTACTTTACATCTACCTACCAAGTTTCTACTGTGTAATGATAATACTTTTAGAATAAAGTGGCTGTGACATACGGACGGACAGACAGACAGACAGGCTTGACGAAACTTTAAGGGTTCCGTTTTTGCCATTCGGCTTCGGAACCCTAAAAATGTGGTAGGCGGAATTTTGTAGACGGTTTACATTAAAAACATCGAATGCAAGTGTAAATAATAAAAAAAACAGTTGTACTTAATTTTTTACTATCAAAATGTCGTCATCAAAAAGTTTTTCATCAGTCAATATTTTTATATAAAATTTTAACCACTGTTTTTAGGCGTTCAGTATCGCATTAAGACCATAGACATAAGATTTATGAAGTAAAAAATGTACTTACTTACTTACAAGTCACCCGAAAAAGTCACCCGAAAATATTTTTCGCGATATAATTTTCAATTTTTACGGTTACCTGTTAAGGTATAAAGGGAAAATCATAAACTTATGAATAGTACCTACTAGTAGTAGTAGTAGTAATGAATAGAATTGATCAATATTACAATAATCTCAAATTGAATTGCGTTATTATCAGTCAAGTAGTTATTATGAAAATAAATTGAATTGAGATTATAATAAGAGATTGAGAACAATAAATTAAGTTAAATTAATTTGATCATTACGAATTGTGAATTTTGAAAATCTTTTAACTTGCATCAATAAATTAATAAACAAATAACAAATAGATACAATTTAATATTCACTCATATAATTTTATAATTATATATGAGTGAGTACTAGATTCAAAGCAAAACGACGAATCTTCTACATTGACGCTTTTCTTCTATATATTACAGTAGGTACCTAATATATATCTAGTTATCCTAGTTCGATTGATTTTTCCATCATCATCATTACTTAAGCTGAGAATCTGTATAAGTTATTTTGCTGTATATCTATATATGTAATATGCAACTTACCTTGAATTCGACAAAAAAAACCACGCAATGTCAAGTTAAGTCATTTATAGCAAGTCGTTTCATTCACGTTAGTTGCAGTAAGGCAAAACGTAGAAAGGTATTGTAATATTAAAATATAAAAGATCTCTTGCATAACAGAGAGGCGCGAATAATCTTGAAATGAAATGAAATGAAATTTATTTGCGTATGAAAAAGGGTAAAATATAGATTTTATTTTATAACAAAGTTCAGCTTTTTCAACTATATAGAAATAGCATGCAAAATAGCAAAATATTTAAACAAAGCAATCATACTCGTATACTTTATTTGATATTTTAGCAACTCAATTGCACTTATAACATCAGTATATAAACATTACAACAAAATACAATCAAATGTCAAATAAATCGAAATAAATTAAATTATAGTAAATTAAATGTCCAGCACGATATATATAAAATACAATCAAATGTCAAATAAATCGAAATAAATTAAATTATAGTAAATTAAATGTCCAGCACGATACATATAAAATACAATCAAATGTCGAATAAATTGAAATAAATTAAATTATAGTAAATTAAATGTCCAGCACGATACATATAAAAATAAAACAAAAAACAAGTCAGGTTTTATTTTAGGATTTATAATACAGTTGTCATAAAAAATAAAATAAAAAATAATAATAGATAAATTTTACTTTCATTCATAATGTCATAAAATCATTACTATTAATAACAGACAATTGGGCTGCATTAAACACACAACACTATCGAAGACTGGAGCCTGAGCTAAGATAATCCTGTATTCCAGGACTCCGATTATTATCATAATGTCATTAAATTAAATTAAATCATCAATTAAAATTAAGGAATTCATTTACAGAATAAAAACAATGCCTATTTAGCCAACTGTAAAGGGCGCACTTAAATCTACTAAACGGCAGGTCCTTTATGTCTTGGGGTATTTTGTTAAAGATTAAAATACACATCCAATAGCAGTTTTTCCTAAATTTAGCACTCCTAGGAATCTTATCAGACACTAGTCTATTGCTATTTCTGGTATTCCGCATATATACATCTTTGGCTTGTTTAAAATAATGCATGTTTTGCTTAACAAACTTCGAAATTTCAAATACATAAAGACATGGAAGTGGTAATATTTTAAGATTTTTGAATAAAGGTCTACATGGCTCATCAGGTGCTGTGCAACATAATGCCCTGATACATTTTTTTTGTGCAATGAATGCCTTGTTCACGTCAGTACCATTTCCCCATACAATTATACCGCAACGCAGTACAGATTCAACATAAGCAAAGTATGCTGTAAGGGCTGCACTTTTAGTAGCAACTTTAGTTAATTTGTACAGTGCATAGGAAAATCTATTAATTTTGTTGCATATTTTTTCCACTTGGGTCGTCCAATCTAGTTTCTGGTCAATCCATAGGCCAAGAAATTTCGTTACGTTAGTACCCTGAAGTGGTTGTCCTTCGAAATGAATATTTATAGTCTGGTTTATTAAATTATTAAAGTTAATAAAATGGGTTTTGTCAATGTTTATAACTAAATTATTATTTTTGTTCCATAAAATTATTGTTTCTATTGTATTATTTATGTCGTTTATGTGGTCATCTATACTTAATTTATTATTAGTTTTGACTATCACGGATATATCATCAGCGAATAGGATGCATCTATGCCTAACTATCTCTGGAAGATTATTAATGTAAATTAGGAACAAAAGCGGTCCCAAAACACTACCCTGTGGGACTCCAAAATTGTTTTCTCTAAAATCTGATTTATACTTTTGGACAACAGAGTTAGAGTCAAGTTTCGCTATTTCGACAGTTTGTTTCCTATTTATTAGGTAGGTTTTCACCCAATTTAAAGCAGTTCCTCTAATGCCACAATTTCCCAATTTATCCAAGAGTAGTTTGTGTGATACAAAGTCGAATGCTTTCGACATGACAAAGAAGAGTACAGTTGTATATTGTTTATCGTTAAGGCACGTGAGGGTCTCATTAACCATGTCAAAAACAGCATGTGCAGTTGATTTTCCTTTTTGGAAACCGTACTGATTGTGCTTCAGAACATGGTATTAGTCAAAAAAAGATGTAAGCTTGGCGTGCATCACCTTCTCATAAACCTTTGACTTGACTAATGTAACATTTATTAAATAACATAATTACATACCTGAGCGTTGATAAAGATATATTAGACTGAAACAAAAATTATCTGATGCTTAAAAGTTATAAAGCCTGAAAAATCTGTAAAACTACCAACGAAAATTTAAATAGATACACGATATACACGTGGCGATGACAATAAACGATAAACTAAAAAAGGTTGGCGACACATGATATTAAAAAATATATTATATATTATTTACACGATTGTGATTGGTTCAAATCTAAAATCAAAGATCTTCATAAAGTGAAGAGCAGATGCATAAAAGTCAAACACTGTAGGGTACAGACCCTACAGTGTTTGATTTATCTGCAAACTGCATGAATTGTTTGTGCAAACAGGTATATGAATAAAAAAAAGTAACAGCCTATAACCATCCCAAGGCAGGGAAAAGGCCTCCATCATAGCATTCCACTTACCACAGCAATGATGGGTGCAGGAAGATTCACCACGCTTGCCAAACCCGAGCAATATTCGAAAACATTTTGTTGCCCGACCTGGGGAACGAACCCCGGACCCCGAGATTTTGGCCCGGTATTTGAACCATTAAACTAACGAGGCGTTAAATGTTAAATAAATAGCCAATATTAAATATATAATTTAATAGGCTTTTCTGCCTTGAGTGTGAATAGTGTAGATTTTCTTTCAGTCACAGACGATAGCTCAAAGAGAGCAAAGCAATGACTGGAAATATTACACAATCAGCATCAAATTATCTGGACCTACTCAATCGTCAATAATCAATAATGAAAAATAATGTTCTCTCAGAACATACTCGATTACGTAGCCATGTATGTGTACTTACATTATCTTCCTAATATAATATTCTCCTTCCTTAATTGCTCTAAAAGGAATTCCTAATTACACTTGTGATTAATTTTCCTAAGAATCTCATGAACGGCTTATTTAAGGCCTGATTAAATTGGTTCCCGCTTTTGAAGCTTCATAAAATCAGTGGTGATTAATTTTAACTTATTAATTTTAAACAAGGATTTTGGGTATTAAATCTTGTTAGTAATCATCCAATAAAACTAACAGAAACTATTTTTTTTAGTTTACACAAAAAAAATTTTTCTTAAATATTTGTAAAATATTTATTTCAGGTACCTATTGGACTTATATCCATAAACATGGATAATGTATATGATATATGATGTGATAGTACTGGTTGGCTTATATCGTATGACTTGAATAAATAAAAGTCTTAAAAAGAAATAATGCCTTTCTAGCCTCATTGTAAATAACATAACAGTCGCTCTGTAAGGTAAAGTCTCTGTAACGGTTGTAGATTCGAATACATAGTCAAAATATTTTAAGTCATGAAATCGTTTTTTCAATTTAAACTTGGTATTCAATAAGTATAAAAACAGATGTTTTTATAAATATTTACCGCAAGCTACTACTTAGTCACATGATCACCATTAGCTTGCATCGACTGATGCAACTGCTGGACAAAGTCACCTCAAAACTGGGAAGGATTAGCCACATTAATTTGTCACTTGCTTGGAGATCGCATTTTCGCCAATGATGGAGAGAAGACGCAGCTGGCCGTCTACTAATCGCAGTACTCCTTAATCCTCTTCTACGACACTCAAGACAAGAAGTATTCGTTATCGGAGGCCTACGTTCAGCAGAGGACTAACGTGATCTAATTGAAGTACGCTATATTACGTTGATTATTAAAACTACTAGTGTTTGTTGCATAAGAGAAGCAAGTGTCGCATTTTTTCCTTAACAATATCAAAGCTTTGAAACTCTATATTTATATATTTTTATTGCTATTATATAGTTATTTTTCTTGTTAAAGATGGACCTAAATCTCTGATTGCTTGCAGTTCTACTGTAAATTGAGTTGGCAATTTGGAAAGTATGTTGTGTCATGAACTCAAGTCGAAATACAAACGTAATCGACTCTTCTCAACCTTAACCTATAATTGTGTCTATCGCGTCCTCACTCACACTTCCTTATGAGGAGCGAGACGGGAGCAGAATAATAATGGCAATTCGATTGCATTCTGTCACAAATACAGGGCAAGGTTGGAAGATATTATTATAAGTTGTAGGTTCCATATCGTATTTAATTGGTTAATAAATTTGCCTTTGTTACGGAAAGATCTTTAGCACTGTTTTAAGCAGTCGCAAATATTATTTTTGATCATTGAATTTGAAATATAATTAATCTATACTAATATTATAAAGCTAAAGAGTTTGTTTGTTTGTTTGTTTGTTTGTTTGAACGCGCTAATCTCAGGAAGTACTGGTCCGATTTGAAAAATTCTTTTTGAGTTGGATAGTCCATTTATCGAGGAAGGCTTTAGGCTATATAACATCACGCTGCGACCAATAGTAGCGAAGCATAAGTGAAAATGTTGCAAAAATAATCGCGATCATAATAATAACGGAAATTGACACGGACGAAGTCGCGGGGAACAGCTAGTAATCAATATATTATGTGAAACCTAAGATTTATATTAATTAATGTCACGTGTATTGGCCATTATATTTGCTATCAGTTTCCACTCAAATAAAATGCTGTTTATGGGTCTTTCTTTGACTCTCTTAATCATGCCAATATTTCTCAGAGTCGTGACTTACCCAACATTTTGATTGAATGTCGTCAACTATTTCTTATTTTTGTTATGTTACCTGAAACAATAATAAAAACAATTAATTATACAAGTTCAATTCAAAACATTCAAAACCACAAAAACTACATAACTAACTAAAGTGACCACCATTAAAGTCATTTATTTGGTATGATAGTTACTTTCAATAAAATATTATCTTTCATCCTTCCAACTATCGGCCGGTCCTAATAACCTATGTATCTTCAGTTTTGGCATATCGGAGATAGAAAACAACTTCTGTCTTTGTTTCTCTGGACGGCAAAATCAGAGATGTTGTTCTGTTTCCTATCTCCGAAATGTCAAAACTGGCGATAGATAGATTATTGGGACCGGCCGTTAGTCGGTACCTACCTTAATCACATGGATAGGCACCACAGAACATGGTTACAAAGGCTGTCATGAGCCATTTGTGTGAGAACCGATGTCGCCGCTTGCACCCCACTATACATAAAGGAGTTCAAAGAACGCCAATCAAGCTAATTGTTTTAACGTCACGCGTCCAAAGAAACCAATCACAGCGCGCACTTACAAGCATTTGCTCATAAACTCTGTGGCGCGCCTGCCCCGCCTAGATCGCCTTTCTAACCTTTTTCCATGTTCTGTGATATGCACCATACCATTAACCGTTTCGAATTCTGATGATCCATTACAAATATTTAAAGCTGATGCACACTAAGGCAACACATCTAGCTATATCTAGCAAATTTTAACAATTCTGTTTCGCATAACATCAAACATAGCCTTGGAAACGCCATATCATGATTGCATGCGATTCATCGCTGTAATAGCGCATAGAATGCGCTTCACGTTCGCCCCGTACGTGGCCCGCACGGCAACTGAACGATTTAAATAATTGTCGAGTTTAATTGAAGCCGGCGAGTTGATTGCCCGTCTTGTTTGTTTTGTTTTGAATAACAACTGCAATGGTAAAAACTGGAAAACTAATCAGCAGTTTTGAATTCATTGTTTGTTGTTCTTTTTTAATGGGTTTCATTATACTACACTATGAGTTATATACAGAATGGAAGTGAATCTAAAATTATAAAGAAAACTGACTAATTTATGGAACTTGCTCTAGTTATTGCATTATTGGATAGTCATAAAACGACAAATAAAAAACGCAATATCAAACAGTTTTTAGTTAAATTGTCGGTTTTAATATGTGCACATCAGTTTAGCTTGACTTTACACACTCAAATCAAAAAGAAAGTCAATTTAATTTTATCTACTATTAAAATCAATTTACAATGCATATTTGTAGAAAACTACAAAAGCAATTCTGTAAGGCAAATATGTTGCCAAATAAAACGTAGCTTATCTGCTTAAAACGTAAAAACCCTTTGAACAAGTTTGGACTAGTGAAACAATAGTTTGTTTGATCCGGTAAGCAACCGGGTCAAGTGCGGCCCGGATCAACGGTACACGGCAATTACGTAAACAAGTTTGCACTATAGAACGCCGAAAAGCTGTACCTGGGGTAACCAGAAAGTTGGTACTTGGTGGGACGTCTAGAATTTTAGAGTTTTTAATATAAAATATTCCTTACAAATTGTCTAGAGAATTACGTGTAGCGCTGTACACATAATAACATACGTGTATAAGTGACATACATGTAGTGATATACTCATAATTTGCATCGTAAACTCACGTTTTAGATACACGATAAAACATAAAAAAAAATAACCACTTATTTTGGAGCTAAATATTCTCAGTATAAACTTGAAAAATTTTGTCTCAGGCGGGACTCGAACCCGCATCTCCTCGCATCCCGCCCGGCATGCGGGTTCGAGTCCCGCCTGAGACAAAATTTTTCAAGTTTATATACTGATATTATAAGTGCAATTAAGTTGCTAAAATATCAAATAAAGTAGCTAAATAATCTGTTTTTAGTTTGATGCATAAAATTAAAAATAAGTTCATATGACGATATAGCGTTTTAGTAATATTTCGGGATCTAATACTTCTCAGGTTAATGGAAACAAAAAGCTAAATAAAGCCGTTATCTGTTATATTTATTGATCTTTCTCAGGTTGAATTTTTAAATAAATGCTACTAAACTGCATGTTAAAATACAACGTAAAATCTTTAAGAGAACCAGTACCCATAATAAAGGGTTATCTGTAAAGGTTTCCTTCATTTTTTAACTTTTTTATGTTTTGTAGTTATTCTAGTAGACTTAACACCGTTAGTTCCGGGACACCAACCGCCTGATGTCGACGTGATAACAATAAAACTTCTATTGTGTCTAGCATTGTGTCCCGGAATGTGTTAAGTAGTATCTTAATAATATATTTTCAAATAACTTTCCTACACCTTAAAAACATATATATATAAATCATTATTTGAGAAGAGAAGTGGGATTTCCAAAATTCTGTTCTGTGTTTGTCCTGAAGTATCATGCTACAAATGGAAACACTAACTCTAACGTACTAGCTTAACCTTTCTGTATTGCAGCCCAGGGCAATCTGACACCGTGACTGGCGTGTTTCGCCGAGAAATATATATATTTTTAGAATTATTAATCACTCTCTCTTTACGGAATGTTGAAACTTAAAATGTGAGGCGGTTTAGTTTGATGTGAATTTAATGACCAAAAGAGACATTACTCGACGTAATAATTTGAGTGACATTTGAGTTTACATAGTTCCGCCTCATCATGTCATTTGTACTGGGTTACAGAATCAACTAATAATATTTACATTCATTTAATAAGGTTATGTTTCATAATACGCTTAATTTTGGACTGTCGAAATGACTAATAATTTTGTTACCTAAACTCCTCCTTATCTTCTTGACACTTTGTCTTGACTATATTAGGGGTACGTTTTACCATGATCCTAGACCGGATGATTAAATAAACGGATTACCATCTGACCTCCATAATCATTAGACAAGACAAAATAATTTAACAAGTTTTAACAACTTTATAATTTAAATGACTAATGTAGGTATATTATAATTTATTTAATTCAAAGTAAAATTTAAAAAATGCCCCTCTTGCGTTAATCTAGACGTCAATATAAGCATTTGACCCATCTTTTGCAATAAGATTGAGCAGGGTTAATTTAATAGAGCGTATTCAAGGCTTTACACTGTCAGGGTAAGGCCCGGTAAGCAAACATTTGTGGGTTAAATTCCCAGCAAAAAAAGAGCAAATCGATTGCTTAAAAAACAGATTACAAACATACTGATTTAAACTTTAAATTATCACAAGACTTTAAACGCATTCTGATATTTTTAATAAATCTGTTTTCAACTTTTCAAATCATTCATTTTAGAATGCATAATATTCCATTTGAAATCAGAACCATTTAAACCGCGAATAGGGACGCTGCTGTAAGAATTTCAATATTGGCAGAAGTGGGTCAAGTTATAGCGGATCCGTTTCACAGCAAAATCGTCGCATTGTCTTTTCGTGGGTTTCCCGCCGAGTAACGCTGCGTTTAAAGACTAGCCAAGTCCATGACTAATTAAGATTCACGTAAAGTATAAAAAGGGATCAATTAAAAATAAAAATAAAGCAGTTACATGTGTCCGAAATTTCATCTATACTAGAACGGCCGGATTTAAACATTATCGTAGTCAAGCGAATTAAAGACGGGTTTGGAAAGAATAAGTTCCTATTCTAGTTAGTTAGTTAAGTAAGTTCTACCTATATCTTTTTAATGAAGACCATTCCTGAAGACATTAGATTCTGATGACTACATTCTTACTGGGGATATATTTATATACCGGATGCGTCTTGGCATAGCTGGCAAACCTACGGCTGACTTATAATAACACTGATTGTTTTTTTTGGCTACTGATTGAATGGATTAACGCTTTTTGGTTTAAAACACATTAGTATGATTTTATAAACTGCAACAAAGTGTAAATTATTAAATACAATAGAGTTGCGTAGTTTGCCAAAACTTTCACATCACACGTTACAATGGCCTACAAAAATTATACCTACTGATAAATCAAATGCCAAATATGCACCTCAAATGCGGTCATCGTATCACTTCCTGTCAAACATGTAAGTTATTATCTGAAAGGCTTTGAGACAATGCTATTTTACAATATTTGAACTGATAAATACACAGATATAACTATCACTTGTGCAAACATTTGGAAACACATCTTTATGCGTTTTGAACCACGTTGTCCAATGTTTGGATAGGATCATTCGAGGTGGCCCGGGTTGGTCAAGATGTTGTTCTAAACCTATGCTTTAAGTTTTTGTCGAAGTCAAGTCATCCTTCAAACTTCAGCGGGACTTAAATTACTTAAGTATTTGTTTAACTTGAAACAATAACTTGGAATGTTGGAAACGATATTAATGGTATTGCAATAACTAAAGTAAACGTACCTGTATTAGTTATTAGTTCTTTTAATGTATATAGTAAGTAAAATAATACTATACTATACTATACAGTTTCCATAGAGTAAGAAAGTACCGTTGTAGTAGAGTAAGTTCCATCTTAATCGTCATAATTTTTTCAAAATGTATTTACAAAAAGTTATTTTGGGAAATAAAACTTTCACGTGTAGGTACTCATGTTACACATTTACTCGTATACATTTCGCTCATCCGGAGCGACAGTGACACATTTGCAAAAATACGCGAAAATAACTTATTAATGCCAAAATACTAGGCATAATCATCTGCGTTGGCAGTGAAAACGCCTCAATTGTAAGTTCGAAAACCGTCCAATAGAGGGCAAAAAGTCTTTGTTGCATTATTCCATTTTGGCGCGCCAGTGCGGAGCAACGGCGACCGAAAAGTCAGTTGTGCGGGGCGCCCCCCAAAGAGTGGTCGTGTCAGGGAGCTACACAGACGCAAAGGTAAATGTGTCATATTTTTATTCAAAAATTCGGAGCAATAATGACTCATTTGTATTTTGTGTCGTTAGAGTTTTGTTTCACTTGTAATCGATATCACTTTTGAGGATACAATGACGTTTAATACAATTACGTCGCTGTTGCACCGAATACTTTCGTGGATTTGGTATTGTTATGGACTTAAGTAATAATTAAGTCTACATTATCCCGAAAAGTTATACATTTTTTACAATAATGTCTTATTGAAATCCGTTCTTACAAATCTTACATAAAGCATTAAAACATATTTATTTTTATTTTTAGCTGTAAAAATGGGAAGCCGTGCTCGTATGTTGGTAAAGCTTTGTGAGCAGCATGAATGTTCCGCGCCTAATAGCATTGGAGGCCGCTTGCCACTTGATTCAAAAACATCTCCAATGATTAAAAGTCCAAATGGTAAATATAATACTTACTTTGTAAAGTCAGCGTCAAAAGAAGCTAGGTATGAGAATGTTTGAAAAAATTGCATTGCCAATAGAATGTTCCAAAAATTAATGAAATGAACACAAAATTGAACCTTTAAATTCATTTTGAAAATGTACATTTCATGTTATTGTCAAAGGACAAACTCGGTTCCCAAACAAACTTTGGCCTGAGTGTGTATGACTAGAAATTAGAACATTCAAAAAGGATTTTATAACAATCAGCTATGCCCAAGTAGACAAAAACGTGCTCCAAAGTATTTTAGGTTATGTTGTATGTGTACACGAAAATCTCTATTTATGAATATGGTTTTGACTCATTGCTCACGAGGATGAGTTTCGTACAGAATAATCAAGACAATTTTTTGGTGTACATTTCATTCATCAACATTCAGGCCTAGAATCGGTCATCTCCTTTAGAAGTTCAGTTATTATGCAAATTAGTTTTTGATCTACTTAGCTAATTTTGACGCTTACTGTACATTCTTTTTTTGTAAACTTAAATCTATATTTTTTCTATGTTTATAATGGGAATGGTGAAGGCTTTGGCGTATGGCTAGTGTTATTATTATAACACTTTCTAATTCTAACGTTAGTTGACTATGTTTTAGAATTACTTGATGAAGAAAAACAGGATACCAACTTTACCCATAACAGTGATACGAATTGGTGTAATGAACGTAAGTCAGTTGTTTAATGATTGTTCACATTGATCTGCAGGGTTGGTTTTTCGTGAATCAGATTTATTTACACAGTCGCCTATTTTTTTTAGCAACTACTTCGACTGGACACATCGTTTCACCTCAAAATAACGGTAATTTATCACCCAGTCTTCTTGAAAGCCACGAAAACCTCAGCGAAGGCAAAGACTTTTCACCAAATGATAGTGGCGATGAATATGTGCCAAAAAAACCCGTAAAGCGCTGCCACCGTGTTATTTCGAGGTCATCGAGCTCATCATCCTCTAGCTCATCTAATTCTTCCTCTAGTTCATCCAGTACTTCTACTAGCTCATCATCAGTAACTAACTTGACTACTCATAAGTCTCCCATTAATTCTGATTTGATACATACAAGAGAAGCTTTGGCGTCACTTTTAGAAACAGTTGTTGCTAAAAAAGGTAAAAAAAGAGTTCGTAATAAATCGGCTTGGATAAAAAATGTTAGAAAACAACAAAAAAATTCAGGAAAGCAGTACGTATCTAGAAATGGAAAAACTATTGCCGAAAAATTTATTAAACCGTCTTGTCCAGAAAAATGTAAAAATGTCGTGATAAAATAAGGATTAAGCAGAAAAGAGAAAGCCGGAGATATAGCATTAACTAAAACTGATGCTGAAACAGTCGTAGCAATATACGATTTCAAAGCAGTCATGCCGGTTCCAACTGGGAATGGCTCGGCATTTTTTTATAAATCCAAGCTAAATTGCTTAAGTTTTACAGTGAGTATTTTTCAAGTCATGAAAGTAAAAACTTTTGATGACTTTTTAATATTTTTTTTTGTTTTAGGTCACCGAATTAAAAGACAATACTACAAGTTGTTATTTCTGGCACGAAGGGCTTGGTAATAGAGGAGCTATTGAAATTGGGACCTGTGTACTAAAATTTCTCAAATTTCAGAACGTCATCCTAATTGCAATATTATATTTTACTCTGATAATTGTTGTGGCCAGCAGAAGAATAGGTTCGTTAAATATCATTATGTTCTTATTTATTTTATTTTATTATTATGTTTTACTTCAGCTTAATAATAATAATTATGTTTTTCTTCAGGTTTCTCCTTGGCATGTACTACTATGCAGTTGAAACTCTTGCAATTGCATCAATCACGCACAAATTTTTAATTCGGGGCCACACCCAGAATGAGGGCGACAACGCCCACTCACTGATTGAAAAGGCAATTAAAAGAGCCAAAAAGTCTGGACCTATTTATAGTCCTCACCAGTACGTGCAAATTGTGAGGAATGCCAAGAAAACCGGTAATGCTTTTGTGGTTCACGAGCTAAACTATGACGATTTTTATGATTTAAAAAAGCTATTTGAGGATATTGGTTTAAATATTAACAAAGATCTGAAAGGTGATCCGATAAAATTAACAGAAATAAAAGCTATTCGATTTGTAAAAAGTATTGACACTTACTCTATAAAGTACTCTTACGCAGATGAATGGCAACAAGTAAGCACAAAATCCACAAAAAATGTGAGGAAAACACGGTCGGACGTGAATTTAGGAACCGCAGAAATTTGCCTAGAGTCAGCTTATAATTCAAAGCTAGCAATTTCAGATAAAAAAAGCGAGATTTGCGTATTTTGCTAGAAAAAAATATTGTTCCCAGATTATGGATTTAGAAAATTATTTTGCTAATGATTTCCGCTTGTTAATATACCGGCCTAGATACCTTCACCACACTACCCGCACTAACACTGATTTGAGGAAGCACCTGCACCACACTAACACTGATTGAGCAAGCACTATTTCATGCTGGAAAACCGCCCGCCCTCCCTCAATTATTAGAACCCAACACCAATATAATGAAAACCTCGACGCGTTTCGCCACTTCACGTGGCATCCTCAGGAGATGTTGTCGTCGGAGCGCAGCGAAGGCGACAACAAGGTTTTCCTGCATGAAATAGTGCTTGCTCAATCAGTGTTAGTGTGGTGCAGGTGCTTCCTCAAATCAGTGTTAGTGCGGGTAGTGTGGTGAAGGTATCTAGGCCGGTATATTAACAAGCGGAAATCATTAGCAAAAAAATTTTCTAAATCCATAATTAGTTATGGATTTCCGCAAAGTAACGCCTGAGTCTATTAATTTTATTGTTCCCAGATGTTATTCTGGATTTTACGAAAGCTTGTTTTAATTGTTATAGTAGTAGATATACTACATAATTGATTTTCTTTATAAAAGTATTTTTTCATTTACGTGATTATTTTGTAACTGTGAGTCATTTACGTACCTAAAAAGGTAAAAGATTAAAACTGTTAAAAGTTTACTTTATTAATTAGGTATAAGGCAATCTAATATTAAGATAATTGTAGTAAATGACTGTGATTTAAACATGCCATATTAGTAACTGATAAGACTGTACTTAGTCTACAAAATGTTGATTAGTTCTTAAATGTAACTTAAGTTTAATGTGAGAGGCCCATTGTTATTATTGTGTGTTGGTTATTATTGCATACATAATAATGTCACCGATATCTTAAAATTAGTATTAACATAATAAAAACAGATTATGATTGAAAAAATGTTATTTTATTTGAGGATTCAAACGACTTAATTTCTTAAACTGTCTTCATCGAGGGAAACAACGACGCAATTGTAAGTATTGAAACAAAAAAAAAATTTTTTTGACCGTTTTTGGACTACTTTATAGTAAAAAAATATGGCTATGTATGAACTAAGGGTTCCAGCTATAATAAGACACTCTGAAAATTAAAATTAGCCTTAAGTATGCTCCAGAATCTTCTTTCGAACTAAGAAATAATCTTTATTTTGATCTGGTGTAAAGTTAACTAATTTGCATTTGTGTCACTGTCGCTCCGGATGAGCGATTTATTTCTTATTCGACTGGTAAAGGTACTCATGTTACACATTTACTCGTATACATTTATTTCTTATTCGCCTGGTAACTATGGTATAGTGGTGGTACTAATAATTAATATTATAATATAACTAATGTGATAAAATTTTACTGTGAATTTCGGTTAGTTCAGTATAAATAACTATTAGATACAAGGTTTTTCGTTCAACCGTTATCAAATATTTTACGTACAATAAAATGTTCCGTTATTATTGCCTACTAGGACTGGATCTATCAAAAGGTTTCTAGCTCGACTAAAGTCTTTGTACTGCGAGTAATAGCTGTTATCAACTGCTAAGTTCAAAAATTTAATAAATCATTCCATAAGAGTAGAACGCCTGGTACATAATTTAATAGAATAGAAAGCCTTCGTGTGAGCTTAGGTTGGTAACTATTGAGAACTATTTATTTGTACTTTCGTCGAACTCGACTGACCGGTTTGTTTGAAAGCGACGTTTTTATTTTCTTAGTGGTAAAGTTTAAAATCACAGTGTTTTCGTATCAGCAAAGTCGTATTAGGAAGGGAAGATAAACGGTGCGATACAATATCCTATGAGCACGAAGCTCGTACAGTCACCGTCAAAATAACATGGAAATTTCAAAAAGTGAACACTCCACGCCTGTTTTTTAAATATTTTAAATCACATCTTACATAAATAAATTATGGCTTTATTCGTTAACTGCCATGGTCTCGGAACAACAAATTAACATTATTGTGTTTCATATTGACGTAGGTATTAGTGTTATTTTGAAATATGGATGTTATGTGTAAATGGCTTTATAATAAGGACAGACGGAAGTGACTATTAATACATTTTATGAAACAAAGTCACTTATCGTTGCCCTTCTGCAAACTTAAATATTTGATATTACTTCATAGGTTTTAATGCAGTTTGTTGTGAGTCAATACTACATTACAACGGCTGGGCTGGTCGCTAATCTATTAAGTTGTAACTTGAATATTTATGTGAATACAAAATGCAATTACATTTGGAAATACACGATGATTATTAAATTATATTCACATCTACTTTTATGGTTTTGTATATGACTGTACTTTCTCGGTTTTATTAGCTTGTTGCTTGAATTGAAGCATGTTTGCGTTGAATACAGGCGTGTTTGCATATGCGCTGTTGTAAGACTCGGAGTTGTTGTTTAGGATAACTCTAATAATAATAGTATTAGCATGTTTGCATTGCTAAATATCGGGTAGAACTGAATTATGTGTTAAGTTACATACATACTAATTTAACGCCGTGGAATTATTAAATCTATGTGTGAGTGAACGGTGTTAACCTCGGTAAATTATTAATTCGCAATAATTAATCATTAATTCCTCTATATAAATTGGTAATTAGCAAATCGGTTACAGCTTAGTTTAGACAAATTGAGTACAACGTAGCGTAGGTTTTTTTCAAAAACGTATTTTGAAACCGTTTAAACATGTACATTTCAGCTACACTTCTTACATATCCATTATAAGATCTAAGAAGTAATTAACAGATATTAAACAGATGAATTACCTACCTAGTCATTCTTACGCCTTCCTTATTTGATTGTACGATTCACTCCATTACTATAAGGAAACTTAACGAACTGAATCCAAACTAGGTATGTAACTGCGCTATACCAGCATGGAGCATAAAGGACACGTGTCGGACCTTAGCAAATAAAGCTAATGGCTTAACTTCTGTAAATGGCTCGCTGTAACTGCCGATAGTGATTTGCTGGCCTATAGTGTTGTGCAGAGTCTCACCTGACTCGAGTATTTATACTTGAGCGAATCCCACCTGAGTTATTACGTCTGCGATCAAACCGGTCGCTCACAAATCACTATCAAACTAGCCAATTCGGATTCAGCGCAAATTTAGATCGAAATTGACATCGATTTCACTGTGGAAAGTTTGTCTTACTTTTAACGCGACAATTTCTTTTAGCAAAAAATAAGAAATATATTGAAGACAATAGGAAAGTAAATAAATATTGACGCTTTAGTAGTAGGATAATTCTACTAAAATAAATATAAGATCAATTCAAAAACACTTTTGTTTACACCAGTATTTGCTCAAGAGTCTTGTTAAAAAGAAAATGGGGGCAACACGACCGGGGGCAAACCGGACTGACAAATTTTTCAATGTGGAGGCATACCGGACGGGGGCAACCCGGAATGGGGGGCATAACGGCCGGACCCGACAATTTCGACAAGAACAGATAAAGCTTATTATAATGGTTTAACTTATTTAATAACATCCATAAAAAAATCAAATAAATCTGTTTAAAAAAACGGTATTATAATACTATATAATTTATGATCCATTTTAAAACTGATTGTTTCACAAAATTACAAAAGCAACCAAAGGTTAGGCAAGTTTTATTCATCACATCACTACTGTTAGCCTAGTACCAGGTAAATGTGTCATGGTGATGCAGCGAGGCTGTCTAGTGGGTGACCATTGCACTGGAGCAAAAACCTTATAATATATCATTAACACCTGATAGAATCGTGCTTGTTATAGCCATAATAACTAGATTTTACTAGCTGCTTCACCCGCCAGAGATTTGGTTTGTCACAGTATTTTATTGATTCTCAATCCAGAAAGATATAGAACCAAAATTTAAAAAAAAAATACCTAAAACAAAAAAAGCTCTTTAAAAATAAATGCAATTGCTTTGTTTCTTTAACTGTGAATGATAACATTTGATTTTATTGTTTTAATCTCAAAAAATTCTATTAGTATTCAAAATGTTAACATGTTATTGAATTTATTAGGAAAATAAAAAAAAAATAGTTTTTTTTTATTAGGAATAAGATTTTCTCATAATTTTATTTTTAACTTTTCGACATTTTTGATAGAACGTTATTATCCTATTCTAATTCGAAAACACAAAAAACATAAAATTCGGTCCAGCCCTTCTTCTCGTGTTATAAGTGCTGTCACTAACACGACTTTCTTTTATATACATATTATTATGATAAGATACACTTGACAACTTATGTACCAAGGCTGTCACAAAATCTCAAAATTTCTGAATTAAATTTCACCTTTATTCTTTTGAGCTTTTCTGTGTTAATTTGACGGACTGATGTCTGTTGTAATTGTTTATTTTTTATTTTTTATTACATTAAACACGATTCCTGTTAATTACATAGACAAATTTATTTAAAACTGACCGCCAAACAAAATAAGAGATACTGAAAAAAAAACCATTGTGACATTTTTTTGTAAATTAAATTTATGTCTTTTAAGTCGTTTTGATCACATTTTTAACTTAATTTACAAACCTAACCGGTTTAGGGTAAGAAAGTCGACACTCTATACTTCGCAGGTGCATTCCGCTGACCTGAATTCAGCCATCTTGCCGTCAGGTTGTCTGGTCTTCATTAGCGCTTGACACCTGTCCCGCTGTACTTGCTTGATTGTCTTATTGGTTTACCTAACTCGCTTTGTTACCAGATATATTTTATACCATTACATAGCCCTAATTTAAATCTATCCAATTATGTGCCATATGGAAAAATAGCATCACCCTTTCTCGTCTTAGAGGTGTCAGAAGTGACGACAACGGAGAAGTACTGCCAGAAAAAGATAGACAGCAGCGTCATTTTTGGAATATTGGTCGAGTGCCAAACGTAGCGATTGTGGAAAATTCCTCTATGGACAAGACTACGCCCAGCAGTGGAGACAGATTGGGGTGATGATTCACCCTAACTAGTAGAGCTTAGATCGATATGCTTAAAATTTTTAATTATATGAACGATAATATATTAAGTTAATCTCCTTTTTCATCCTTCCAATTACTAATATTGTAAATTTAAAAGAATGGAAGGATGTTTGTCACTCTATCACGTCAAAACGACTGAACGACGCGATAAAATTCACGTACATACTCGTAGATTCTAAGCTATAGAATATAGGTAGTTAGAGAAACAAAAGTTGCACCGTTTCGGATAACTGAAAATAAAAAATGGTGCAACAGAAACCTTACACCATACACTACATTTTAATTCTACCTTCCATTACACGCAATAGAGTCAGATCCTAGGCTATTGTTACCTCTATTAAAGAACACGACAACCATTCCGCAGCCAGCTGATTATAATAACATTCAATGAATCATGAAACTAGGCAAAAAGTTAGGTACCTACGCTAATCTCCAATAAAATATTCTTAAATTAATATGCAAAAAATATATACGTCTCCGCTTGAATCAGAGCAAAGAAATAAACTACGTAGAGTAAGTAAGTTGTTTCTGCATAATGAAATATATTTTTACTGTCCCCTTGAAAGAATAAGGCCCATAAATTTCTCCGGCGAGTTCTCAGCGTAACTTTGTAAGAACTCTGTTCTCGGCTAATTACTTTGTATCCAGTTAACGAAGTGTTAACTTGTAATATGTATGCAGGTCTTTTGTCGTTGTTTTATAAATTGAGCTGTAATCGGGCTCAGTATGGGTATGTCATTTTCTTCTTGGCTAGCTTGTGAATATTCAAAGGATCGTGTTTTTAGGTTTAACAAAAGAGTACAACGCTTGCATAATATGAGTCCTCCTGAGCTAGACAAAAAATATGTTTTTTATGGAGATAACAGCTAAGCTAAGGTTAATTCATTTGTATTATATGCCCTATCTAGATGCTAACGTTTTTTACACGTCAAAATTAATGAAAGTAATACAACAGTAAGGTAATTCGGCAAAAGCATTGTAATTCCCGATCAACTCTCTCTTCGCTTATAAAAATTGTTCCTTGAAGTGATATTGGACTTTTATTTAAATAATATTAGGGGTTAAAGTATGAAATTGCCGTTTTGTATAGACGAAATCGAGAAAATACCATTTTTCCATACTAAATTTTTTTTAGTTTTTTTTAAAACGCCTGAACCGTTTTCGATGCAATTAAAGGTTTAAGTTAGATGGTTATAAAGCTACGCATTATAGTATTTAATTTTTTTAAAATTAAAGTATATAATAAGTATATAATACAAATATACTTAATTGAAGCAAGAAGGTCACCTGACACATTGTAAGGGGTCTTTTCAACGACTTCCTTTGAAGTAATAGGCACTAGTATTGCATTATTTTTTTGTCAAAAGTTACTTTATTTAGTTCTTGATACAATACAAAAAGAATTACGCAATAATATGACTATACTTAAGAGCTATAAACAAAATAAAAAGTGGGAAAATAATCGGCAATTTCATACATTAACCCCTATTATATAATTGTGTTGTTGTGAATTTGTGAAAAATCGCTCGCCACGAAGCAGTCAAACAGTGGTGGTCGTTTTTTTTTTTATCCCGGACAAGGAAAAACGTTAGGTCCAACTTTCCCCATTGATTCTCTCAAACCTTTTTAATATTGGAGCATACATCATTTTTCTGCCACTAATGTCCTAACAAAACATCTCCCGTAGGGTTTTCGCAACCGTTATTTCCGAAGTTTGTTCTTCGAGTGTAATAAAATATAAACGCGGTGTCGAAATTTGATGTTATTAATAGGCTATTGTGTTGTCTTACACCAAAAAACATAATGTGTTTTAAGAGGGAAGGCCTACAAAGAGCGATACGTAGATACGTCGTTTTCAATAGCTCCTTGAAATGTGAACCACTTTCATTATTCCCACATAAGACTTCAGGTCGAAGTTACAAACAATTTAATACAATAACCTCGTAAGTGCGTCAGAAAAATATTGTGTGATGTAAGGATGCCGATACATTTTGTGTAATATAATTACCTACCTAATTTGTATATATTTTTTTGTATATCGTGATAATATATTTTTATTGCTCCAGATAAGTTTACTTCTACACACAAAGTTTTTTAAGCTTATTAATTCACATTGCAGTTATTAATACATTAATAACTGGAGATGAAGATTGTATCTACAGGATTACCCATTTTTCCTGGTCCAACAACCTTTTACAAGTGTGATCTTGTATTTGTACTATTCAGTAGTATTCATTTATGAAATCATAATAGTCTTGAAAACTAATTGCAAGACATCCCTTACACCAAAATCACTGGTGACAAATTTAAAATCGCAAAAGAAGATAAAATCAATATGGATACAATGGTACAAAAAAAGTGTGGTCATGTAACAAGTATGAAATGTTGTTAAAGTTCTCATGTTGGTAATTAAGTTCAGCTATATGATCTGCATATCATTCCATATAAGGAACTAATAAATAAAATATAACATTATAAATAAAGGGAAGCTCTACTAAATACATAGCAATTAATTCATTTCCCGTAACTAAAACATCCAAAAGCACAAACAAATTAGCTTTAGCACTTTACTGTGAATATTGTAGCTGAGTTTGGGCAGAGTACGGTGTAGCCTGTCACTCGCCTGTTCAATTATACCAACTTCAAGAGGAGTTGAAAATTCTACCACTGAACAAACAAACGTCGTCATTTACCAAGCAATACAGTTCGAAAAGTTTCCATTTGCGAGATTAAAATGTTAATTGATTTTTATAAGGCACAAAGCTGCCATAGTTAAAAAAAATTGAAGAAAGAAGGAATAATTTAAAAAAAACAGTGTAAAGTCCTAAATGATCATGCCTACTACACCGCACACCATATCGCGACCACAACAGTGAACGTGTTAGACATGGGTAGAGTGGTTCCAATTTCCAAAACTGTTTTTCCCACTGCAGACAAGTGGCTCCATTTCCGTGTTAAACGCGTATCGTGACCGTACTTTGGCCGTCACGATTTCTAGCCGGTACGTTTAATCATGGCGTGTTAAAGGGGTAGTGGACAGAATCTTTAAACATGATTGTTATACAAGGACACGTGTTTTAAGAGAGCCATCTAAGGTTTGTTAGTGATAACTAAATTTACAAATGTACAATAATATTACAAGTCTTCTCAATTCTCAACGCTTGTTCTGTCTTGTTATATATCAGTCATTTTTATCCTCTACGATTAAAACTCATACTCATAGACACTGTCAAGGCTTTGACAATGATAAATAATTACAGTGTATCGTTAACCTTGTTTGGTTCAGTCTGTCGTAAAACAACGCTAATTATTAAATATATTACTGTCAAATAATATGATGAGCCCCTAGAATAGTATATTTCATGAAAATAGGTACGTTTAGGCTTTTAACTTTTTCATAACATATTTTCTGTCACGTCGAGTTCTTAAATCTGATTAAAAAATATGTATACAAAGTGTTCCTTTTGATATCCCATAACTCTAGGGTATTAATCAGACCATAGTAAAGAATCAAATTGCATATGAATTATTTTTCTTTTTTTTTTCGTTTTGACAAAATTAGTAGGTAGGTAGTAGGTATATTTCAAACAAAATCAGCCACTACTTTAGTGGTCTTTGAATAGTGAACTGTTGCCTTCAGTCTTCTTTTTACAGTGTATAAATCATTTAATTACACTGTTAGAATATTCACAGTGTTTCCAAGTAATAAAACAATACCATTAATCATATCAAATTTTAAGGGTGTAAACTATGTTTAACTTTTAATCAGATTTGTCAATTCAACTAACAAAAAACTTATATGTGTTTAATTAATTCTCTTACTCAATGTTTAAGTGGTAACACGGAAATGTTCCACAGCCATTTCAAAAAATTTAAGTCATACAAATTAAAACACTAATCTAAACCAGAATAGAGGGTTGGATGGGAGAATGGTAATTTAGTTGCCCGGCAAAGAAGGGTGTCCATAAATTGAAAGCGAGTAGTGATGCGCTGACTTTAAAGAACACAATCGATACATTACAAAATTTATGTTTTTTATCAACTCATCTTTCACTAAAGTACCTTATAATACGTAAATTATTAGCACATGTGTTGAATTGAACACTTATTAAAAACCATGTAATGCATATTAACAACCAATTCTAATAAAAAATGTTCTAGGTATTCCTACCTAACTTTAGATTCATTATATAACAGAATGCATTTTTTATACAAGTAGGTACTTACAGATGCCAAATATATAATAACTGTAACTGACAAAGAGTATAAATAAGAATTCATAGGTAATTGGGAGTAGTGAAGTGAATTCTCGATATATCGGCAGCGCAGACGCCTAGCGTGCTTTTTAGTGGCGCCCCCTAATGGCGTCAACCAAAAATATCCGGTCGTTAGCCGGCTCGTTCTTGGATTAAAATTAGTTAACAGTTTATGCAACGAGAGATTTAGAGTAACCACTTCCTCACTTCGAGCGTTGTAAGTGGCTAAAACGAGGAAAGGAAAGTGACCATAGCTACAGCACGCTTTGACTTAATTAGTCTTGCTTTTCAAAACAGTCGTCAATTTTAAGTAATATTAGAACACTAATTTCCTAAGAGTTTACTTACTTGTTTCAAGGTTTCAAACTTTTGCCTTGTCATTTACGAGTATAGGAACTCTTTCTTGTACGTACATGATCATTATACTTGCAACAGTGTCAAAATATCGAGTGACGTAATACCAAATGAGCCTAAGAAAATAAAAAAAATATGTTAAACTGTTGGATGTAATAAAATGATCGGAACCTTCGTTACAGCTGGCTCTTATGATACGGACCATAAAAGTTAAAATTTTTACATTACAAATCCGCTATATAAACAGTAAACATTTACGATCGTCAGCTTATTTAAGTGCGTTCATTGTTCATACCCCCTAAGTTGATCGATAATTTTGTTACAAAATCAAACAGTAAATTCGTATTTTAAGTGTATTTGATGAACCGACTGACGCAAATCAGTATCACAATATAATTACTTTATCTTCCTCCACAAAAAATCGGTTATGCTATGTTTTAACGTAATCTTGGGGGAGGCTATGCCCAGCAGTGGGCGTCGTTCCGCTGATATCAATCAATCAATTAATCAATCAATCGTTTATTTGCGTAATAATGATGATGACGATATGATGATGATGATGATGTCGTAACGTAAAGGGCTAAAGGCATTAAAGCTCACATTCAACAGATCGACATTTATTTAACGACAATGCACTGACCACAACAAAATATAGGTATCTAATGCGTTTCATAATCTTCCGACAGCTAAGGTAATCAAGAAATTATCAAATCTACCGTAACTGTGAACAATGAGCCGCGTTTGAATGACCAACTCGACTTGTGATTACCTACCTATTACAGACATTTAACGTTGCAATCAACGCAATGAAGCGTCGCCCAAGATAAGCGTTACGGTGATGACTGCTGAAATCGTGTAGAATGGAAGAACAATAAACTCTTTAATACAATCGATTATCAAAAAATGTATGCGATACGATACAACACTTCAATTCAAACGATAAGAATTTACGCAGTAGGTAACACCTCAGTTGGATAATCAAGCTTACTGACTCGAGTTACAA
Organism: Anania crocealis; assembly: GCA_949315895.1. Lineage (NCBI taxonomy): Eukaryota > Metazoa > Arthropoda > Insecta > Lepidoptera > Crambidae > Anania > Anania crocealis. The sequence goes on from OX438858.1 coordinate 11,052,401, forward strand.
GCGAAAATAGCATAATGATCGATGGATCTTATAAAAAACAAATGAACTATATTCCATACCGCGTGGAGAAAAAATCAAGAGGAATGTCTGATTAAAATACGTAGCAGCCATGCGAGGCAGGTCGTGGGACCAAATTAGTTTCGGCCACTCTTTATTTTTCCGCTTTATTTTCGGGCACTAATCGAATTCGGTGTCAGCTTTTCGAATAGCCAAGTGAACTGCTCGGCGTTTTTGACGTTTAGACCAGGCAGTGACGACAAATAAAAAAGATGATATCGATTATAACCTATACGTTAACTAGTCAGTAGACTACACTTTTACTAGATAAATGCTTAAAAAAAGCAGATATAAAGTAGCAATCGCATCGTGTTAAACAAAAGGTTAACAATGACGAGTTTCTTGCGCACTCCATAATTGTCCCAAAGCAGTGGCATACCACTGCTGCACATTTTATCATGTTAAAATATTGATACCTACTTACAATAGACAGAATATAAATGATTTCAAGGTTTTTGTGAAATAATTACGAAACTAATGTAAAGACTTTCAAAGACAATTTCTTACAAAATTTGACTTTTTTAAGAGATCGTCTGGTAGAGATCGCTATCAGCGATAAGACCGCCTTATTGTAGCAATTTTTCTGTTATCATATTTTTTTGTATCTTGTATTGTTCAATAAAAGTGTATTGTATTGTAGGCGATTAGTCTTTTCGTAAATGTTTACACTTCGTAAACTTAGTTAGTAGGTACTTATAGTACCTCCTATAAAACTAGCGCGCTTTTGGGCCAGGCCTCATATGCTATTCTTTTTAATGTCACATTGTATGATATTAAAAAAAAAGTACAATTACATTAAGAAGAACTATAACACTTGTTCAAATTAATTTTTATGACAGCATCGCGGCAAAGCTAACCCATGTCCCAACGTCCGAACTCTAACGTACCGAAGTTTTTTTTATAGAACCGCACCCCTCACCACCATCGACGAGTTTCACGATACGACATATTTCATTGTCACAAACTTAACTTGAACTAATTTTCTGAAAACACACTGCACTGGCATTAGCTGTTCTGTACTTAGATTGGAGATGGTAATATAATTATTTAAAACATACTTTTTTGTCATCAATTATTTATCGAAACAGACAAAAATACGTGGCTGACACTGAAAATGTTTAGAACTGGCCAGTTAGAAACATTGCTAATGAAAACTTTTTTGAATTTCAATTTTAGAACTCTTTGGTAACCTAATGTAGTATATTGCATTCATTTGTCATTTGTTTTTGTGAATTGGCGGCAAATCTAAAACTCTTGTTACACGTTAAAATGAACCTAACGCGAGAAAAGTTTCGGTCAATGATTTATTATGACTTTCGCTGTTTGCCTGTTGTCTTGGAAAAATTCGACATCAGCGCCCTCGAAGCAGGATCCTCTTTCACCACGACAATGCTTCAGCGCACTCCTCAAAACGGACTGTTGAATATTTGACTATAGCAAGTGTCGAGATAATGAGTCATCCGCCATACAGTCCTGACCTGGCCTGCCCTGCGACTTTCATTTATTCCTAAGAACTAAAGATAAAATTCGAGGTATTCGCTTTACAAGCCCTGAAGATGCGGTGAAAGCGAACGAAAATGCCATAGAAGAGCAAGGAGGATGACCCCTAAGGAAGAATGGGCCCACTGCTTTTCTCAGTTGTTCCATCGAATGCGACGATGTGTAGAGAGGAACGGAGATTACTTCGAAAACCAATAAAAGTATTAGCAAGTTTCTACATTAAGCCGTTTTTCATTTTCTAAACATTTTCAGTGTTACCTAGGTAGCACAAAAAATTAAAAACATTATGTACTGTAGAATAGAACATCTTCACATACCTACGCCAAATACCTTTTTTAATTGGTAGAATTATTATGTTACGACGATAATATAACAATGTTCAACATTTCAAAACTTCTATTTTGTCTGTAGAACTATCCGCTCCCTTATTAAAAGTAATACAACTACTTCTGCAAACTAAGTAATGTTATTTAATTAATGGTCAAAGTTTTACCCCGACTGCCATTAACTTCAAAGCCTAATTTGCCTAAAGCAAAAGTAGTTCGTGCCCCTTGTCGTGCTCCATTCCATTTTCCCAAGATACTCGGCTCAATAGGCACCGTAAGAGGAAATAGAGCATCCCTGCATTTGAGTGCAGCCATTAAAACCACATGTGCCAGACGTCACCTCACATCGCGATGCGTGTGGTTCTCAAAATAATAGAATATACGTAACCTAAAAGACGGACTAGTTGACACTACCTTTCACTGTTGACACTAGATGCCCGCCTGTGCCATGGTCGGTGCAACCTGATCGAAACGTCAGACAAAATTTTAAGGTATAATCGCGTTAAATTTGCCGTTAAAATTCAAATAAAGAGTTGCTATGGTAGGAAAAAATGCTTATAAAGTTCCGTTTATGTACCTATAAGATAATAGGTCAGAAAACACTCGTCATACATAACGAGTGGTTACTAAAGTTTCAAACTTCCAGGTAATTTATGTTTACGTCTTGTACACAAGCATTTACTGCGTTTGAGTGGCAGACATCACTTACAGTTACAACTCTCCTATAGTTTCCAATAGGTGAGCGAGCCTGGTAACGTTAGAAATTATCTTGAAATAATAATATTAACATACCATCGCAAGATTTGGTAAAACTATTATGACTTCACTCTCACATTTTTTTTTTCATTTAATAATAAAATAAGAATATGTAATGTAATTTTAAGTAACATAATATAATATTGATTAAACAAATAAATGTAATAAAATCTCTATTTAGATTTCTCTTTTTGCAAAAGTTTTGGTGTCGGTTATTTATATGCACAATTGTACAGGTTATACAGACAAAGCGGCTACCAATTTTGATTGAAAATAAAGCACAAAAAAGTTAACACACACACAACAGTCACAATAAACAATTGCGGTGCCTTTGTAAACATATATTTAATTAAAGAAAATACAACCTAAGATTTTGTTTCAAATAATGTCGACCATCAGTTATTTCCATTAGATGGGATGGGATGGTATATTTCACTCTTATTTAACAAGCTCAGCCAGCGACCCAATTACGACACCATAAAATAACTTGGCTTCATCAAATTTCATGTAAAATTGTATAAGACTTACATAAAATAAACGGATTTTTAAGCATTAAAATTTTATTACCGATGTTAATTATTAAAACTATTTTTTGTATTAAAAATTGTAATGCCTAAGGTGGGACTCGAGCCATAGCCTTCCGTGTACCGAGCGACGCTCTCACCGTTGTGCTATCAATATGTTGATGAATTTACTGAAGGCTGCAAGCCAGATATGAGTCTTTTGTTATGTGGAGTTCAACATCCGAGACACGATCTTTTCCAAACATTTAATAATAGCTTAAGAAGAAACAGCTTATTTGGTTTGCTAAACTAAAAAAACACAATTTCTTGAGTAAAAATTCCAACAACACAGGTACACCAAAGCCCCGTTCCAAATCGTTATCAGTCAAACAAACCGCGTCAAAGGGTTCTTTTATCGGAAAAATCGATTGAACGCTCTTCGACCGGAGCATAATTAGGGTAATGTTCAACAAACAGAATTTGGCAAACGCAATCTGAAGTTTGGGATGCGGTGTCGACGGTAATTTGTTTGCGAGAAGCTCAGGAGCTGTTTGTGCCCGTTCCATAATATTTACTATGCGGGATCAACCCGTTGATTTACACGCGGCCATGCGATCTGTGATCATTAGAATAAATCATCTTCATAGGGATTTGGTAACAGCCGGAGTTAGGACGGTCCAAATGATACCAAATAATAAAATAAAATGAAATGCAAATTAATTTATTAGCATAAGTACTTTAACTATTAAAGTACGTACTTCTTCATTTACCATCTATTAAATAGGTAACTTGTTTGTTTAAGTGTGTAATTATAAACTAGTTGCATTTTGGTATCATTTGGCTCGAACCCTTTTAGTGTCAATTACCTAAAACAAAGTCTTAACTAGTAATGAAATAACAAGAAAACTAACAAACATGCTCAAATACTTCAGCAGAACACAAGCAGTAGCTCAAAGCACCGCAACTGTCTTTAATTTTGACCAACACATGCCAGGCCTTGGCTTGGCCATGCCACCTCCCCTGCCCCAGGCGGTTACCTAAAACAGGTTCTGAGGCCACGGAAACGCCCGTGAGGCCAAATTTATACAGAACCCGGTGGGCTAGTCCGTTTACTCTCTGTTTAGAAATATTGCTTATATAAGCTGAGTTTTTTTGGTTTAAATATTGAGTATGATATTGCTGTGCAAAATTATATTATTACAACTCCAGAGTAGGTTATCAAACATTCATCGCTGTCTCAAAACGAATCAAGAAGAATTCATTTAATTTTATCTTGTTTTCTTTCTAAAGCTTTCCTGACATTATAAGCTCCTCAAAAAAAAAATTCTGAATGGTTTGTATATTTGCGCAAATTATTACCGTGGACTTACCGAGAAGTTGATAAAGAAAGTATTTTGCTCACTCTATATATGGTACACAAACAGGAGAAAATTGCTTTTAGAAAACATCAAAGGATCTCAATAAAACTCACTTATTTGAACAGTTGCTACGCGGCAGCATCTGCTTGTCATAAAATGGACTGAAATAAACATGATTTGTCGCCATCTATCACTTCGCGTTTAACAATTTTCTCATCACCTTCACCTTAGCATGAGGCTGAATTAATAACACCTAAGCATAGGTACCTTTTATTTGATGGAATTAAATGGAAAAAGATAAGTAAGTAGTAGGTGGAGTAAATGAGTAGGTGGTATTTTAAAGACTTATCAAAATACCAAAAAGGCATTAGCTTAAGTCATATAAAATTATTGACTGTAATGTTGATAACAGCAAATTAATAAGAAAGATTGATAAAATGCCTAAAGAACATGAATGTCACAAAAAAAAATGTTATTTGCAAAGCGCTATTTACATTTCCTCTTCTGTATTTGAGCTCTTTTAAAAGTTTTATTCCGATTACCTTAGAAACGGTCGCTGTAACCAAAATTTTCTTGGAGGTACGACGAAAAGGTATTACACGGTAAGATTTTAAAATACTATGCTCTGTTTTGGTATTAACGTGAAGTTTATACAAAAAACGATCAACAAGTAGTGTGGATCATACGGCTGTTCCTTTAACTGTCATATACTCTGTCGGCACTTAATTATTATATAAAAAACTCAACTTTCATAAAATATTGGGTTTTTGACCCAACTTAGAGGTTTAAAAAAGCCATTACAATTTAAGAAGTTTTATGTTAAATTACCCTAATAACATTTCACTCTACAGTCTATCCGTTGTGTGGGTCAGTACTATATCTCTTTTCGTCCAAATCCGAGTCTAACTGTCAAATAACAAACAATTCAAATAAACTGCTACTGCATTGAAAGCATTTCTTTTGTATATTTAAGAAACTAAAATTACCATTGAATTTCGTGCCGTGATTGGTCTTATAAATTTATAAACCCATGACACTTTTTCTACAAGATCTACTTTTTTTTAAATATTTAAGACATGCCTCAATGGGCCACACTGAGCCATCTAGTCCCAAATTAAGGTACTATTAAGTACCCTGTCGTATGGGGTACTAGACAACCGATAAACTTACTTATATACATTTTTTTTGTAAATATATACTTATAATACATAGAAAACACCCAGACCAGTACAAACAGACATGTTCATGCACACAAATATTTGTACTGTGCGGGGATCGAACCCGCGACCCATGGCTCAGAAGCAGCGTTAACTACCGCTGATCCAAATGGTCGTCAAAACTTTAATAGCCTATGACAACTAATTTGTAACTTAGTTGTAAAAAAAAAGTAACAACCCATTTTTTCGTTCACTGCTGAGCACGGGTCTCTCTCCTTTTTAAGGAGAGGGCTTAAGGCCTTAGTACCACCACGCTGGCCTAGTACGGGTTGTTGGACGGCAAGGGCGACGCTGTGGCAACATCACCCCGCCGTTGGACGTTTCTCAAGCCGCCCGAAGGCCTCCAACAGGGCTTAACGACTGTTATCTCATGATAACAGCCGGGACCGACGGCTTAACGTGCCCTCCGAAGCACGGAAGCGCTCAAGGTAAGATGCCACAAACGGTCACCCATCCAATTAGTGACCGCTCCCATCGTTACTTAACATTCGTGACAGAAACTGATCACGAAGAAGCATTAAGCTATGAGCGCTTCCAACTTAGTTGTGCTATAGCATTTTTTCTTTCAACCTTTAATATTAAGAAATCTTACTTTTCTTGCTTCTTTTACCCGTTTTTATCTAACAATTTTTCTGAGGGTATGCTTGCCATTTCAAAGGATGCTGTATGTTTTCGTAAAACTAAAGTATCGTCTTAGGTATTCAAGTCGATTTATTGGGTCGGCCGACGTGATGAGAAGGCAAATTTTCGCGATTGCGGCCGGTTAAATATTAACGAGCACTTGAAGCCCGCCCGTCTAACTGCCGATAAAAGATTTAACAGCATCCGAGTAGAGATAGCTGCGCTCGATAGTTTAACAGATTCACCTAGCTGAATGATTAAGGCCATGCCAAAACAATAATACTATCAAGCATTTTATAAAGTTTGATTCACAAATCAAACGACAGATTTTGTAATCCCTGCTATGTTATGCAAATTTAATACCGCGTAAGTATACAACACGTGTGTCACCGGCCTAGATTCGAAAAGCACCACCCTTTCTACTATTAATTAATAAGTAATTACTGCTAGAGGAAGATGGACAGCAGCGTATTCTCTTTACCATTAGCTTCACTGAGATCGTTAACCCTTGCCAAGTATATCGATTATAGCGAGATTCTTCTAAGGAGAGGCCTATGTACGACACTGGACTAATGCTTACTGGCTGGTAATGATGTATGCAAAACGCTAGTTAATAGAAAGAAGTAAATCTGAGAAGACTTTCAATAAGAAGCTAAAAAATTTAATCACGAAAAGTTCAACAATTTCCCTCGAAGAGATTCTTTTGTAGCGGCAGGGAGTGTAAAGATTTTTTTCAATATATTTTCCTCGTGACACCGTCGTTGTTCCAGAGAAAATTTTATTTCGAATGAACGGCCTGCGAGCCTGCATAAAACGTCTAATAAACAAAAAGAATCGAGTCATAAAGAGCGAAATACCAAAAAAGAGAGTATAGAGGAAAAAAACAAGTTCGAACCGGCTTCTATTGCATAAATCTAAAAGCAGTCTCTAATTGAATATTCTCTTTGCGTAATGCCATCTTATTTCACCCTTTAAAATAAAATAAAGCCTGAAAGCGAAACATGTAAATTTTATCGTGTCTGGGTGCGCCGGCCACCCCCTTCGCCCGGCGGGAACGACAGAGATTTTTTGCGAGTCAAGGTAAAGGAAACTTGGATCGTATTTTCCGCTAAAAGTTCCCTATTGCAATGCCTGTCGAGAATACTTCGGAGACTTACGGGCCGAGTTACAAAAGAATGGCGTGCTGAACCAAACTAACAAATCATGGCAGGACATAAAGGCCCGGGCGGTCAACGTTACACAACCACTGGACCATGTTAAAATACTTTTGTGAGGTCCGATGATTTGTATTCTTAGATTATTTATTAAAAAAAGAGGAATTACTTGACAAATATCTACTGTAGATACTGGTAGATACCTACGCTTTATAATTAATTAGAAAAGAAGAAACTCTTTATAACTTTTGTTTCATTCATTGAATTGACTTGCGATCCCGATTAACGATAATTACGTATTAGTTTATGATATTTTATTTAATTATTTCTCATTTAGTTTTTACTTTCATGAAAACAAATTAATTAAAAGCAATACATGCGTACGTATTAATTGATTAAATACTTTCAGTTCTAATTGCATTAGAGTAACATGAATTCCCGCTATGATTTTATGATAACAATTTATGACAGTTATCCGAAAGCAATAACATTGCTTTCATTGGAAATCCAAAAATCACAATTTCACGGTTTCCGGTTACGAATTGTTTCGCGTGATCGCTCCGCAACCGTGACCATCCGGTATGCTATTATCATCCCTGATACCGTAACTGGATAAAAGTCATTATCAATCATGGATTATCATGATATTTATAGAAACAATACATTTGCAGATGAATATAATAAAGTAAACGGCGATAAATATTGTTTATTTCAGTAAGACTAATATGGTACATATTCTGTACGGAAAGCAAATTCTAAAAGACTTAGAAAAATATCATCAATCAAAATTAACTATGGTAGAACTTAATTAATAGCGATATTTAAAGTTGATTCCTGTGAATAAAGTTTATAAAAAAGAATACGACTTTAGATCTTGAATTGAGCCGATAGTGGCATCACATATTAGGAGATAAACTCTAACGCTTTCTGAGTAAAAAACCATATACAAGTAAAACATTTACAAGTTTAATATGAATACAGCAATGACAAAATCAAGCAAACATAAATTTAAGCCTTTAACTGCCGAGGGACTAGACACAATTAAAATTTTATTGTTTGGAGGTCACCGGTGACCCCCATGGCACTTATGTGTTAAGATCGAATTAGATGGATTCGAGCATGGACTGTTATTTATTATGCTCATTATTATATTTAGAACACGCTCCTTTAATCTAGTGCAGCGTTTCCCATTTGCCGGGTCGCGACCTGGTACCGGGCCATGAAAATTAAATACCGGGTCGCAACATTCTCGCCTAGTTGTAAAAATAATACCTATCGATCGCATAAAAAAACTTTCGTAATTTTTCGCGTAAGTACTTTGATTATTTAGTAAGTAAAAAATAAGCAGCAGGTCCACGCTTCGCTCTAAAAAGTGACTAAATAATGTATAATAATATTTCTACTATTGATAAATGTATATTAATTTACTTAATGGGTTCAAAAGTACTAGATGGGTCACAAAGGGGCAGTGTTAAAATTACTGTTTGGGAAACACTGGTCTAGTGGTTTATGTACCGGGTCAAGATCTCGAGGCCCTGGGTTCTATCCTCGGATCGGACAACAAAGTATCGAATTTTCAAACATTTGTTCGGGTTTATGATCAGCAACCCGCATTTGGCAAGCTTGGTGACTTTGCTTGTATCCGCCATTGCCGTGGTAACTTGAATTCAATGATGGAGGCGTTTTAGGCTGCAAAAGTATATAGCCTATAACCGTCCCATTATAGGCTATATACTTTACACAATAGACCTAAAACTACAAATAGCGTAAGAGAAAATGGGCCGGCGAACCTATGGTCTGCAATTAACTTTTCACTTTATTCTATCTTACAAGTATATAGTTATCCACAAAATATTTCATCCAATTTAACCTCATAACTCTTAAGAAATTCATTTCCCGAAATCATTCGTTTTATACGAATTAACGTAAAGTTAGATTGCCTAGCGTTTGAACGAACGACAGTAAAGTTACAACTACAAAGGTTTACCGTACCGTTTTACCTTTTAACTTGTGAATATGGAACCCTAAAAGCTGAGGTTTTAATCCTTACTAATTTTGCAAATGCGAAAGTAAGTAACTCTGTCTGTCAGTTACGCAATTGCCCCTAAACTATTCAACTGATTAAAATAACATTTGCTATAAAAAAATGGATAAGATCGTAAGAAAGGACTCTAGGACATTTTGGAGCTCAATCTGGATAGCCGAAAAGCTAGTTCAATATGAATGTAAATTTTAATTCGATCCTACAGAAAACCAATATGACTAAACATGGCAGAAACATACGACGCTTTGTCTAAAGCTAACTATTAATTAAAGTACTGTTGTTCGTTATTGAATCTGATCCACAGAGAGTAGCGCTGTGCCAACTGCCAAGTAGTTTACTAACTCGATAAGAATCGGTTAACGAGTTTAGATTAAAATTATTTTGCGAGTACTTAATACCGAATATTGTAGTGAATAAATATTTTTATTTGTAGTGCGCTGGTTCGTATTAGTCAACTCTAACTCTACACAACTGTGACTACACTTACATTAAGCATGTAGGTTTAAATTGAAATGGTAAATTTTTAAATATTAAATTATCGGTTTTGAGAGTAATTCAAAACCACAATCAAAAAAAGAAACGCTCCGTTAATCTAGGGGTTTAAGTACCGGGACAAAATCTCGAGGTCCTAGGTTCGAACCCTTGTTCGGCCAACAAGACTTTCGAATGTTCAAACAATGCTCAGGTTTGTGATCATCGCCAACCCGCATTTGGCAAGCGTGGACGATTACAGGCCGTAACTTTACCAAATACTAGATTATTTATTAGTTTAATGTGAAGCTAAAATAACTTGTCGCATAGCCATTACTGTCATGGAATAAAATCAAAATTTCACGCCGTAGCCATCTCTATTTGAATACTGGCGATGGAAATTCGAATAACACTCAGTGCAGCTATTACTAGACGGATCCATGTAATGTTAGTTGGTTAGTTATACTCATTATAATAACAGAAAACAAATTAATCTATGTATATACTCAGATAAGACGGAACTGTCCTCATTATTTCTTTCCAAAACGAGGATTTTGCTATATCCTTAACAGACAGGTTGGCGATCGCAATTTAGCCGATGGTTGAGAGAAGACACTGCTGTTTGTCTCATAAACATACGAGTTATATCAATAGGTAAATGTTATGTGATACAACATTCTCCAACTCACTTAGTTGACTTTAATGTAAGCTTTGTCGATCTGCTATAACTGACTTGGTGCATCCCTAATGACCCAGTACGGGTGTGCCAACAATGGACGCATGGCTTCCGCCGATAAAACATCTGCCGCTGAAACATATACATATACAAAACAACCATAAAATCTATCCTATAAATCTGATACCTTCCAATAACAGTTATTAAAGCCATTAGTGTTTGCGCGTGTAATGGTATCGTCTAACGCCTGCCGGAAACAGCGTGCCAGATGATTGGATGGATTCCGTTTGTCAATATTATTTTAGTAGCAGCGCTCACTACAAACAATGAGCAACTGATGAGATGCAATAAAGGGTAGAGCAGAAGGCCAACAAAGCCGCCATAGATCAAGGTGACAGATAACTCAAAAAACATCTTTACTGCCAATCGCAGACATAACTATGCCTGAACAAAATATAGCCCAGACAAGGAAACCCGGCGGTTACTCAACAAAATCGCAACAGTTAGATTTCAATCATCACAAACGATATGGTAATTTGACGCGCAGCAACAATGACGGTCGCTTCCGATGTAATAAACTCGATTCGAAACTTCTCTTATCGCTTACGCATTCATTTTTATAACTATGCTTTCGTTTTTCACAATGAAATGGCAAGTTTTTGTTACTACAACGCAATAAATATTTCCTCCTTTTATATGTTGGTGTTTTAAAATGATACTTTTAGATTTTAGGTTAACAGCTCCGATTCAATCCAATTTGTCAAGTGAGTACCTATAACCTTTTATGAAATTGCAATGTAAGTCTTCTTTTATAAACACAGTCATTTTGATTCATACTTTAGAAGCCTATATTTCAATGTTTTCGGAGTTTAATTTCAGATTACTTCTGAAGCTGTAACTTTCAGGTAACAACAAATAAATAAACAAACAGCAAATATTAGAGACATACTCGCGAAGATTGTGCACGCAATTTATTGAACTTTCTCGCATCGATTTCGAGACGATTCTAACCACGACCGTTGATAAATCGAGTACGGTTCTGTATCGGAAGATCTTTTCACGTTCCTTATAGGCTTGAGGCGAGCGAATTGAGGCTTAAGAAATACCTTTCACATTTACGTGTGTTACCGTTACCCGGGATTTTAGAAGAATTGTGGAAAAAATGTGTACCCTTTCACCAAGGAACGTAATGAAAATTGTAGTTTAGATTACATTACACAACAAGATATTCCAGCTCTACAATGCCAACAAATTATCTCAAGTGTTCATACGATGAAACGGTTACTATACAAATGATTAGAAGTGCAACCAAAACAAAAATATTTTAAAGGTGTTTATAATAAGTAGTTGTAGGTAGCATACATAACTGCAGTGAAAAGCACGCAATGGTAAGCACACTATTTACGAGTCGGGGAGTAAATTGATTCCTGAGGGACTATGGTACTGTGAAATGTTTACGGTCTCCGGTCAATGTGTTTATGGGGCGATGGAATTTCGAATTATACCCAGTGCAGCTATTACTAGACGGATCCATGTAAACTTAGTTGATCAGTTATACGCATTGCAATAAAAGAAAACAAATTAATCTATTTAATCAGATAAGACGAAACTGGCCTCATTATTTATTTCCAAAACGAGGATTCTGCTATACCTAACCTTGGCAGACGATGGGTGAGAGAAGACACTGAAACTGTTTGTCTTCTTCTGGCAGTAACGGAACCACACAGTATAGGTATGAGGTCTTCTAAATACTTTAATCTTGTTTTGTTTTTGAGCTGAAAAACTTAGTTTAATTTAGCTAGTGCAAGCTCGACTATGAACCTTTTCAAAAAAAAATTCAAAACGGAAAAAATCGATTTTGTATTTTGGGTAAAACGCCTAATAACGTTTTTGAATTCAAGCGTTTTATTTGGTCAGACTCAACTCGCAGTACAAGCCACGGAGTAGGCGTACCGATTACCAGTCGGGTGGATTCAAGTAAATTGGTTCCCTCGGGATCTCTGACGCCTCGCAAACACGCGGTTCTCATCCGTGCCGCGCTCGTGAAATATTCACTCCGTCGAATGTGTTTATAAGACGCCGGAATAGTTACGTCAAGGGAATGTTTGTCATTACCGTGAGCCTTTTAGCCGAGCTAAGGATATGTCGCAAGAAATTTTATAAAGTTTGGAATTCTTCTAAAATATGAACCTATCATGCCAGCACGTAAGAGATAGAGTTCCTTTTTCAAGACTTATTATTATAACATTTTATGAGTAAGTTTATGAACTTACGGAGATAACTTTTTTTTAGTAAATAGTTTTAGCTTTACGTGTTATAACAAAACAAAGAAAAAATGATAAGAAAATATTTTGCGTCCCAAAAAAATTTTGGCTACTCATAAATTAGAAAAGGGTCAAATGGTTCCCATGGGTCTCTTTGGTAAGACTTAACTGCGTGTAAAGTTTCTGCAGTTAAAACAAATTAACACTTGCAAAATTTTCGGATTAAGCGTGATAGGATTTAATAACTATAATTTGAATTATCTTTTTATAATACAATAACTATTAATGAAAGTAATATTATTGAATAGTTTTTTTGTAATGATTTTAGCCAATAAATGAACACGTATTATGCTGGGCTTTAGCAATTGATACTACTGGTTATTAAAAAAATCACTTGACAGAAAATTATACACGAAATAGTTACCAATTATTAGGTATAAATGCAACTATAAAACGTTTGTTTTAATGTTTAAATAAAGTAGAACATGAATTTTTTAAGTACTAATTTGATATAGAAATACCATTCTTGACTAACCCCCGTATTTATAAAGAAGTAATTACTTATTGCTTAAGAAAGTCATAACTTAAAGTGTTCATACCTAGTCCTTAAGTGAAAGAAATTGGTCACCATTAATAGGCTATTTTATTTTATTATTTGGCTGAAAATGCTAACTTTTGGTAGTTATTATTAGTAATTTCTTGATTAAGGCATACAAATTGTCTCTCAAGTAATTACTTTTACTTGTTTATAAATACGGGGGTAAGTATTTGTTTAGCCTTCATGGTAAAACTGATCTTTAATTCATTAGGCCTTTAGTTAATAAGCTAACTAATCCAGGTGATACCCTTAACTCGTAAAATCTAAATCAGTCGACATAACTCCTTTGTTAGATTTATACAACGATCAGGCTGTAAAGTATGCCAGGTATAGGGACGATGTAATTGGACCCCACCTCCTGCAGGGCACGCATTCACTCCCTACCCGTATTGCCGTTAATGACGAACATATGGAGCCCTTTTACAGCTTAGAACCGATGCAATGCAAGCAGGGTCACAGATTTAACCATTGAAAGGGTCGAGAGTAAAAAATATGACCTACTTTATTTCACGGTCAAAAGCACATTTTGGCAAAAGCTGTTTTCTTTGCCTTAATAAAACGAATCAAACTATTTTTTGACCTCTACGATCTTATAAGTGGCAGCGAGAAATTGGCTGGCCGGTGTTATAACGTTTAGAAAGTATTGACACACCTAAGCCAGTCCTGTTACTTGAACACCATGTGCAATAGTTATAATAACAACTTACTAACCCCCGTATTTATAAACAAGTAAAAGTAATTACTTGACTACAAGTAAATACTTGAGAGACAATTTGTATGCCTTAATCAAGAAATTACTAGAAGTCATAACTACCAAGAGTTAGCATTTTCAGCCAAATAATATGACTATTAATGGTGACCAATTTCTTTCACTTAAGCACTAGGTATGAACACTTTAAGTTATGACTTTCTTAAGCAATAAGTAATTACTTCTTTATAAATACGGGGGTAAGTATAAATCACCATAACCGGTAATATTATCTTACCGTGAAGGCCTAGCCATCAAAGTCAAATTCTAGTTAAGCATGTTATTTTACGTAAAAATCTTATTAGAAAAATAATAAGGTAAAAGTGACTCATTTTATGATTGGTACATCTATATCAAAGTTAGCCCCATCACCTTTTTGCTGATACTACTCTATAGAGAAATGAATTCGCGGCCATCATTTCAAAAGTGTACTTTTCTGAAGAGCCCGCATTTCCGAACGATTTGCCGCCGTCAACGAACCAAAGAGCGTCAGCAAAACGGAACGCATTCGCAAACAAAACGTACTCGAGCAGCGAAGAGGCAAAATGTGTTGTGTTATTTATTATTCACTTGATGAAAACTGGAAAGTGGAATAAACCGTCAACCCGTACGTGACTTCGCGGTCTTGGCCCATCTCTTGGAAGCGGTTGTATGCTTTCTTCTTGTTGTAATCATTGCTATTGCGAGCGGCGCGGCGGAGCGCTCCGATTTACGTAACTTGTGAGGTCTTATTTGTTTTTTGAACAATAATAAAATATGTAACAAGGAGTTTGCGTTCTGTCCTAGGCCGTCTGCCAAGTATTTTTTATTTGCTGGTTGGATTTCGTAGCGTGACGGCTGTCTCATATCAGCTATGATTATCCTTATACATACACATACATCTGTGTGGAAAATTGCTAATATATAAAATATAATAGAAATACGTATTTATGCAAAAGTAATGAAAACGAATTTAAAGGTAGGTAATTCTGTTTTTTTCATTGGTAGGTATTTCAACAAATGCATAAAACACTAACATCCTTATCCGCTTCCTCATGATACTGTGTGATGTTATCATTTCTGTTACATGACATGTAATGCACTACTGAATGTTACTATTACATAATAATCATGATTAATGCATGTGTACTTACTATCACATACAATTTTGCTCTCGCTATGAGGTATAGTACATTTCCATGCTTTTTACTGATGAAATCGTTTCTAAATAATTATCAGCTTAGTTGCCTTTTATATGGTTATATTTTTTTGTATATAGATTTGGGTAGCAATATTTAAGACCAATACAAGTAATCCAACTACTTTCTATGTAGGTACCCAGATGATGAGGGAATTGAGCCTAATTTCTTTCCTTGGAAATGTTATAAGTCATAGTTAAATATTAATATGTTTAACGGTGTAAGTCATAGTTAAATATTAATATGTTTAAAATATACATTACATTTCATACATTATGTAACCTATATCGAGTTACTAGCTTGCAAGTTGCAATTAATAAAGTTTAAACATCACAATAGTGATTGATGTCAACAATTTGAACTATGTTAGGAATCGTAAAGCATTTTTAATGTCTATGATTACTCTTTCATGTCAAAGGTGCTATTTACACGTCGTATCGTTAAAACAATAGCCATGTCAGAAAGTACAATCACGACCTTTTTACACGTTAAAGTAAAAAACATACAAGATGAATTGTACCTACTACATTGTTTAAGTGAAAACGCTAACATAATATAGGTATAAGAGTTCACAGTACATTTGATCATTATCTATGCGTTTTAGAAGTACCACCCCTATCACATTGTAGGTATACACTTAAGTTTTAGTAGCTCAATGATTAGGCATTGTCCGGTAAGTTGCGGGTTCAAGCCCCATCCTAAGGCAGTCTAAACTTTTATTTAAGGAATTGTATTTAAAATTTTAACATGTAACGTTATTAAAATAATTTCATTTCACTTTAACCTTACAAAATACGCATATACATATTTATGTACACAATAAAATTGTTATGAAATACAAAGTATCAAACCAATACGCATAATTATTTATAGCCACTCACCAAATGTTTAATTAAGACCATTAACGAATGGGTGCTCGAAACACAAACCTGAAACAAGGAAATGCAATTTGTTATATTTTCCGAAACACCGATTTACAGTGAATGTGTTTTTGTGTTAATAACTAACTACAACTGGAAAGATCTCTGTAGCGTATAATTTCCCAATTAGTATTTAATTTCCCATACTCATTACTTTATTGCAACCGAAATGAACGTTTGGGTGTTACATTTATTAATAAATATAATAATAATTACTTAATTATAGGTAATTTCTAGTCATGCATGTTGCATCGATATAACAATATATTTCATTTCAAGAAAATAATATATTTTTCTAATTTTATGTTCAGTGGGCTGGTATAATTTAATATTTGAGCTATAATTGTATCTAAATCCTGTGTTTTTTTTTATTTGCCTCGGAATGTCACGTAGCAAGTAACAACACAAGTTTTGTTCTTATGTTTTTATGTTGCGTTTATTAATGTTTGCGTATCGGATTCAACACTTTTTTATTTTCTTTTTTGTTTTAATTCAGCCCCACTCAGTGAATCTTTTGAAGGAAGTAACCAAAAAACATTCTGCTTTTTAGTGCTAAGCAAAATTGCAGTACCAGCTATGCAAAAAGTTGTAAATTAAACTCACGTTCTAATTGTTCAAGAGGCTACTCTGACTGATCGGATGTTCTCGTTTTTTAGGACGTTTCGTAGCTTACTTTTATTTTATTTGAAACTAGCTGTTCCCCGCGATTTCGTCCGCGTCAATTTCCGTTATTATGATCGCGATTATTTTTGCAACATTTTTTACTCATGCTTCGCACTTTTTGGTCGCAACGTGATGGTATATAGCCTAAAGCCTTCCTCGATAAATGGACTATCCAACACAAAAATAATTTTTCAAATCGGACCAGTACTTCCTGAGATTAGCGCGTTCAAACAAACAAACAAACTAACAAACAATTTCTTCAGCATTATATTATTATTTGACATTTGAAATAATAGGTCCCAACTCATAGAGTGAGCTCAATAAAATAGCCTAAAAGCTTCGTTATTCACTACTTATAATATAAAAAGTTAATTTTCGTTGTACCTTTTGATGAGATTGATTTAATAAACATCTTAGTTGAAGTACAAGACTTACTTGTTTTTCTAAGAAAATAATCTTACTAATAATGTAAATTATACGAAAGTTGGGATGAATGTTTGTTACTCAATAACTCTAAAAAGGCAGAACGGTTCCTAATGAAATATAGGGGATCAAACGAGAGCTACTTTTGGTCTTACAAAATGTAGGTTTCCGATGGGATAGTTTCAACTTTATAACAAAACGCGTACTAAGCCATGGTCACTACCTAGTTTACTATCAACTTCGTTTATGTTTTATCTCTACATCGAATATCATTGAACATAACTTGAGTCTTAGCGTAGAGAAACATCATTGAAGCAAGTCATTATGAACTATCCCTCATCAACGTTATGTTTAACTATAATCTTTACAATTACGATGCACGAGTCCAAGAGAAATATCGCACTTCCACAGAACGCTACTTTCTCACGGTAGATGGCGTCTCGCTGCGACACAGTCATAGATTTAATATAGATGATAGATTGGCAATTGAATCCTGAAAACGAGACCAAAACTAGGTTACGCTAGTGTACATAAAGTGAGCATGTGCGTGAGATAAATAGTGCAGGTACTGCATTGTCTGCTTGCTTTCGATATCGATTCCATCGACACAGTTTACGTTGACGCAGGTGACTTATTTTTTAGTATTATTAAAAGAACGCCAAAAAACTGCAAGTAAATACCTAGATATGTTTTTTATTTTATAATTACTTATCCTCGAACAAAATCAATTTATTGTTAAAAATATCGTAGGCTTTACTTGCCAGTATTTAACAATTTTGCCTCATTTTGCGATCGCGATCCCCAAAGTTGAAATAAAACTGATATTTATTTTTCAATTACACATTACAAACGTACACTAAATATACATATATTTAATGTTTAACTAATGGGGATTGATGGGAGCTTGAACAATATGGACATTGATCCAGAGCGTAATATTACAGGCTGATCGCCTCTGTGTTAAAAACACTTAGGGTCTAAATGTAAACTGCAAATGCTTGAATATTTATTGGGCGAACATTCTTTTCTATTAGGCAATTTCAACCTTTTCTAACGTATTTTAACAATTTAGGCTGTATGCGGTTTACAATGTGAAATATGTCAGCTAATGAAATTTCGATAAGATATAATCGACAACGTCAATCACTAAAATACAAAAGTGACGTTAGTAATTGTTGAAATTCACGTATTTGATATTATTTTTAATTGAATTCATATGAATTTAAATCCTTGTCCTGGTGAAATGCCCTATCAATTAGTATACACAATTTTAGTCAAAGCTCTGAAATATTGCATTTTGCTGCTGGTAATCGCGATTGTGTGTTGACGTGTGAAATGTACAATTATGTTGGTTCCCTTTTTTAGATGAGTTACTTCCAGGTACTGAACATGTAACCATAATGAAAATACATCAACTCGACACTTTTTTACAATAATAAAAATGAAACTAGTAAAACTAAAGGGAATATTGTGTTGCGCGTGACAGACGTCAGAACTCAGAAAAACGCTACGGGTTCTTAGCGTGTACGTGAACGGCCTTGTGATCTATCTCGTTCTATCGTATAGCTGCATTGTATTCTGTCTCTTTTCATTGCCAATCTATCAGTAGTATATTAAATCTATGGACACAGTTCACCGGCATGCGCGACGCGACGGTGCGAAACTGCGAACGACATCAAATCAGTATACACCTCATAATTTTAAATTAGTGTTATATTTCACCGACTGTTTTTGTTTATATGACCTCGAAAAATGTCACTGGTTTTCTTTTTCTAAACCGTGATGAATTCGGGACAGCATCATTAACTCTATCAAGACTTTCTAGAGAGAAATTCATAATTGCATAAATTAATATGTTTTTCAGATAAGTACTAAAAATATCTTTGCAAGATGATAGCAAGTCAAAGAACTTAGATAGTAACTATACCAATATGTCAAAATATTTTATAGTGTAAAAAAGGAGTAGGTACTTATCATCAATAATCCTTTATCCTACCATGCTTAAGGATTATATATAGATAGCACAAATAAAAATGAGATGTGATCGG
The DNA here is from genome assembly GCA_949315895.1 of Anania crocealis. NCBI lineage: Eukaryota > Metazoa > Arthropoda > Insecta > Lepidoptera > Crambidae > Anania > Anania crocealis. The sequence continues at coordinate 11,071,926 of OX438858.1, forward strand.
TCTACTTTAGGCCGACAAACGGCACACTGTACTTTTACATATTATACATACAGATTCGAAAAATATTCCTCAACAATTGTTTTTTGCATTTGCAACAATTTCAAAATTGACTTAATATTGTAGCCTATGTCTACACTGTCCTAATTCCTGTAAGGCTTTGGTCCAAGCAAGTGCGACATCTGGCGGCCGTGCATCGACCTCAGTACCGGTTTCCGACCCGCTGCAGTCTGGCTGCGCTGGCGCATCTATCCGCAATGTTACCATGCATGCTCTGATTCTATTGTTTACATGAGTAACACAGCCGTTTACTGTAGCGGTAAATGAAAGTATTTCAAAGGCCATGGCTTTTGTTGCACATTCTCTGCTTGTTCCAATACTTTGGCAAATAGTTACTACTATGTATTAGACGTAGTGTGTAGTAAAGGCTATTAAAAACTGTTTGACAATCTATATAAACTTGTCAGTGCAAAACGGACCGAACCAGAGATAGTCCTGTTTAAATTGCAGATAGGTTAATACAACGTGAAAGAATAAAATACTTTTAAAGCCAGAGCTCAAAAAATACGTTCTTAATTCTCTCACGCACGCCTTCCTAGTACGAATACTAGACTGAGTAATGAGTGTGCTCCAACTTAAAATTCTTCATGAATTGATGATTTGCTATCAATCATTAGACGATAGAAGTTGGAAGCTAACTCAGTCGCAAACAAAAACATTTTCACTAAGCATTCGGTTTGAAAATGCTTTCAATGTTCAAATTATCATGCACGCATGAACAATCACAATGTTTTCATTGGATATTGTTACATTAGATATGTGTTTAGTCTTTTTGACTCCAACAATGCTGACTATACATGTACATCTTCCAGGATCTGACGTTCAATGAATCTCTAAGAATTTTGCTGCTGAACAGAATCAATGGGCCTAAAGACTGGGGGCTCACGCAATCCACGCCTAGCCACGCGTACTCGTTCCATCAGGCTGCACTGGCTATTCTCCACAGCTGTTATGAAACCAGCTGAGAAAACTATTTACATAATGTACAAGATACATTTCATCTTACGTCACGCCATTCATTGCTAACAATTTAGCTGTATAGTATAATAGTCATTACAAATCGATTATTTACTCCGTGCGACATTTTTGTCACATTTTTTCGTTATCGAACTTCGTAGATGAGTTTTGTTTCTTTTAACTAGCCCAGTAACAATACTCAGCTATATTTATTGTATTATATTAACATTAAGTAGAGCTTCAATGAGTCATTAGTTGACCAAAAAATATAAAAACCAAAATTGATGCTTGGCATTCAAAACGCTTTAAGCATGTTAAGAAATTAAAGTCGAACCGCCGAGGAATAAAAATAACTGCATCGTTTAAACAAAAGCAAAAAACAGCACCAGTTAAGAACAAAGGCCAATCATAAGCGAAAGGAACAGAGAAGCCTTGTTTTCATCGGTTTCCCACGACGTACGAGTACGTAGCGTGCGTAGGCTCTGTTGCTTCTTCTATCCCTTTCTAAACCATTCTTTAACACGCGCGAAAAAAAGACGACTATACTTTGCTGTGCGAACAAGAGCGTCCTGTAGGATCAGGTTTTGAAATAAGGTCAAAACTTAACTTTTCATTAACTTGTCAGTTGAAATGAAAGTTGAAAGAGAAATTTACCTGATTATTCGAAATTTTTAAGTGCTGCTTTTGTTATAAAAACTGAATAAGCAAGACATAAAAATAAAAGATATAAGAGATTTAATACGAAGAATAAGCCTAGATCATAATCTAACTTTTGGATATAATTTTGATAAATTGTGTATCAGCAACAACACCAAATTAAAATATATAATTATTTTAGTTACTCGTATTAACGATGTCTTTAGCATAATAGACTTGAATTATTGGTCTCCATTTTAGTTTCACAGAATTAATTCAACTTGTTAGTCTTGTTAAAACAAAGCAAAATGGGAAAAGTGATTTCAAAGTTTGAAGAGTCATCAAAATATCTAACAATGACTAACAATCTATTTTAAAGCAAATTTAGCATTTTGGGCAAAGTATTAAACGAAAAGGCTAATAAACATTTAAGTTTAACGATAACAATATCAACTGTACAGCCGCTAGAGGAAACAATACCTACACTTCATGGTAATAAGTACTTAAACAGAAATGATCATTTGCCTTGTCCTCTAAGCTCTGCCAACCTTGAGTAAACTATAAAATAGACTTAGCAACTTCAATAACTATGGGAATGGAGGCGTCTATAAAGGCCATTATTGCACAGAGTAAAATCACTTGAACATTGTTTATAGCGGAGTGCCTGTGGCAGGTAGTCGGCTATTGTGTTCAAACAGTAAACAGTCTTCGGGTTCTCCGGGATGGCACCATAACGCATATCTAAGACACAGATTGTGTTTGCGAGAGATATCGCTTTCGATCTTACAAATACGTTACTGTGAAACGTTTGGGATGCTGTAAATTGTCTCTATCTAGGTATAGTCGAAGAATTCAATTGTTTAGCAGATCAAAGAGTTTAGTAAAACTTTATTTTGCCGGGTTTGAATTGATCATATTATTATGTCTGACGAGAAGGTAAAGACACGAATAGTCATCAGTTTCATAACCCAGCAAAATCAAAGCATCTTGAATCTGCGTAAAAATTAAATTCCTTGACAAAAGGAGAAACAGCTTTTTAGTTTCAAAATCTTTGGAGTTACTAGTTTTGGAACCTGTCGGCCTAGGCATTACTGTCAACATAATTGCTTAGCAAGTTTGATTTTGCGTTAACTCTATATAGAAAAATATATCAAATGTTAGAGTAATATTGTATTGATGGTTAGTTTATTCTACTAAGAGAAAGTAGATACGAGTAGAAGTGAGTTGTTCCAAACAGACCATTGCAATATAATTTGACTATATTATTAAAATACTCTCAAAAATTGCATGCTTCAACGTTTATGTGGTATTAGAAGTTTTAAAAATAACCATCCAAAATAAATGGTAGTTATATTGTACAACACATTTTGAAACTTGTTTAAATTACGTGTTTTTCGACCACCAGACTTTTATTGGTCTGAGCATCAAACCAAATTTTCAGACATACAGGTTGCAAATGCTCAAGTTCTAGACAGGATTGTTAGATAAAAGAATAAAGTTTTCTTATTTAATTTCTTAAGATAACTATCCAAAACTTAGGTATGCCTTTTAATACTTAATTATGTAAATGAGCAAAACATGATACTGAAGAGAACGAGAACTGCTGACAAAGGCTGAAACGAGAAAAGTTATGAACTCAAAATGTTTGGGAACTTTTGAATAGTCATTATATTTCTTGGAGGGAATTGAAAATATGTTGCCTTTTGTCTCATCGTGACAATTCTAATTTTATCATTTGTGATTCAGAAGGTTCTTTCAGGAAAATATTTCAGTTTTTGACCTACGCACCAAAATGTTGGCTATGTAGGTAACCTGGGCATAGATTTACCCGTGATAGACTGTAAAGTGTTCGAAACGTGGGGATGAACCAAAATATATTATAGTTAACTAATAAAATGTGAACTATAAACGTGAACGTGAACGTGAGTTAAATCCGTAAATATAATAAATCATAACAAAGATTTAATTAATAACGATGGAATCAGTGCAAACTTACCAGCTTTAGTAAGACCGATCAAGCGTGAAGCGATAAATCTGTGGCAAACTTCAATACCAAATTTCCTGTTGAATAAAGTTATTGTTGCCCCGTTTCATAGCCTGTTTGTATGAAGGGGCACATTTCTATAGCAGGTAAAACCGTCCCTTGTCAAATGGAACGTTTCTACTGCACACGTGTTCGTAGTTCGTACAGGCGATAAATCAAATAGCAGCCTTACAATGTCACAGACTATCTTAGATGTAATGGCAGAACACAATGTTTAGAAAGTTCTAATCTAATAGAATGGTGTCCTATGAGTGTGTGTCCTACTTTACAACACTAACGCAAATGGAAATAATTACAATGTTTTAACTCAGCGAATTATTTGAATACTCGTAACTTGTCTTCATCTGAGACGTTTATTACAAACAGAGATATTCAAAAAATAAATGCTCTTGGTGCAAATAGTGAAGAAATCTGGACTCAATCAATTTATTGTGAAAAGATCCAACATCAATTTTAACGTTCATTCTAGATTTGATGGTGAGCAATTAAAGAATTAATATCTATACTAATATTATGAAGCTGAAGAGTTTGTTTGTTTCTTTGTTTATTTGTTTGAACGCGCTAATCTCAGGAAGTACTGGTCCGATTTGAAAAATTCTTTCTGTGTTGGATAGTCCATTTATCGAGGAAGGCTTTAGGCTATATAACATCACGCTCTGACCAATAGGAGCGCAGCATGTGTAAAAAATGTTGCAAAAATAATCGCGATCATAATAACGGAAATTGACGCGGACGAAGTCGCGGGGAACAGCTAGTTAACGATAAAAATGCGTCTATCTGTTATATATAATAGTCCTTCTGCCACCTCTTCACTTTTAAACCGATTTCTAATTTAGATGAAATTTGGAATAGAGATACTCGTAGATTGAGTCCGGAGAAAGGATATAGGATAGTTTTTGTCCCAGATGCTTTAAGGTAGTGAAAGTTGATACGGGGAATCAATAAATTTTGAATTAAGTTTAACGACAGTGATTGCGAAAATTATAGGTGTTTTTTATTTATTAACAAGGTACACCAACAGCATAATACTCGTATATTAGTATGTATTAATTAATAGGGGTTAAAGTATGAAATTGCCGATTTGTACTAAAAATCAAAATTGTTTATTTTTTTATTTTTAACAAATTTATTTAATCAAAATAGTTACCATTATTATCTATACATTGCTGCCATCTAATAGGAAGGTCATTTATGCCTTTGTGATAGAACTCTGAGGATCTAGACTGCACAAACTGTGTGAAAGCATTTTGTACTGCCTCCTAGGAAGAAAACTTCTTGTTACGTAGATAATTGTCCAAATCACGAAAAAAATGGTAGTCCGTTGGAGCAAGGACTGGCGAATACGGAGGATGTCGAATGGTTTCTAAAGGGTTCAGTTCCTGAAGGGTCAAAACGGTTTCTCGTGCTGTATGAGGTCTCGCGTTGTCATGGAGCAATAATGGTGAAGATCGATTCATGAGACATCTGCCGTTATTGATTGACCATCGGAGAAAACTATAGTGAATAACACCATGCTGAGACCACCAAACAGTTACCATTACCTTTTTATTGGTAAGTTTTGCTTTAGGACACTGTTGTGGCGTTTGACCTGGGGTCAGCCATTGCATTTTTCTTTTACGGTTATCATAAAGAATCCACTTTTCATCACATGTCACAATTCGATTTAATATTCCTTCATTTCTGTATGGATTCAACAAGGCAACACAAGTTTCAACACGCGTTTCTTTCTGCACATCAGTCAAATCATGAGGCACCCATTTTTCGTATTTTTTTATTTTATTGATTTGAAGCAAATAACTCAATATTGTAGGTAAGGTTACGTTAAACCATGCCGCTAATTCCTGGGTAGTTTGACTAGGATCGGCTTCCACCATCTCTCTTAATTATTCGTAAATCACCTGTGTGGGCGGTCTTCCTCGTGGCTCGTTCTTCAAGTCGAAGTTTCCATCAAGAAAGCGTTTAAACCAAAATCGCACGGTGCGTTCATTAGCAGATCCCTCTCCAAACGCAACATTGATATTGCGGGCTGTTTCTGCCGCGTTACTTCCGCGTCGGAACTCGTATTCAAAAGTCACTCGAATTTTCGCAGTATCCATCTTTCTTGTCGAAGTTAAATAACAAAAACAATTGAAAGTCGATATTCAAATTTTTCACATTTTTTAAAAGAAGAACATCATAGAAACCATGTGAAAAAAGTTTCATTCGTAAACCTCAAACCATGAAGATTCTATGTCAATTCAAAGAACCTATTACAATAAAACGGGAATTTCATATTTTAACCCCTAATACATAATAGTCTTATATTAATATTTAATATTTAAGTATCTCTGAGGAGCGCGATATAACCGAATTTCACACGGTCATAGTCGCGGGCAAAGAGCTAGTCAAGTATTTATTTCCCTAACAGTACAAAAACTATCAATCTAGAAATTACTCTTAATAATTTTCCGGCCTAAATTTTATCAGTTACCTATTCCTAAACTGAGTCATGCCCTTTGTTAGATACACAAACCAGTTCCACGAAAAAAAAAAATGATGCGCCAAGCTGACCTGTGTTGCTGCAAGTTCAGCTACGCTACAACACCGGCGTGTTTCAGTGTGTGTGGAATCGTGTATATTAAAGCTTGTAGTGCATGCGTGTGTGCGTGAAACGAGTCGTAACCTGTCCGATGTGGTTGAATGAAGAGTGGCTCAAGAGGTAAGCTACTTTCTACCGGTCGGTCCACACACGTGATTTTACTATGTTTACCGAACACTACGTTGTTAAAAGCGAAAAAAATGCGCTATGTTGATACATTAAATCGTCATGACTTTATAACCTGTTTTAAAGAAGTATTTTTTTTAATGATACCGTATCGGCTATGAGAGTGACTCTACAATACCGACCGAAAGTATGGATCCGATTTCAATCTTTCTGTGTCATTCTTGAGCGAGCTTGGTTCTCCTTTCACGTTAGAGCTTTAAATAATATGAGTTAACTTCAAATAGGTATATAAGCAGTTGTTGTGTCATATTTGGTTAAGTCTTTTATAATAAAGATTATTTAGGTAGGTCATTTTTAAAAGTTAATTTAACAATGAAAGATATGTTAAAGGTACCTTAGTCTGCCCGTGATCATGAACGCTGTAAAGTGTTCGAAACGTAGAGTTAAATTAAAAAATAAACGCGTACGAAATTCATAAACATAATATCTTTCATTTCAATTTTTAGTGTTCGCGTTAACTCAAGAAAACAGTTAATTCGACAACTTTAATTTACATCACTACTTTAATGATGTATAGATCAGCAATTCACGACCGAATTTGAGATTTATTAATTATTTGCCTATATTATGTACAATATTTATATTTTGACTACTATACTCGTAGTGGTAGTGATAACTATAATTACCAAAGTGCCGTTTCTTACACGAACACACTTCGAACGCGATCGATTTGCGAAAGTAAGACGACGAAATGTACTCACAAATCATATTTTGTGAAAGGGTTCGGGTTTCGTCGAGTGGGTAAATAAACTATTCGAATTTCCTCTCCCGGAAATTTGTATCCCCCGGGTAACGAGATTTGATCACATCCAACCTGGAAAAATACTTCGACTCCGTCGGACGGAGAAAGGACAATTTAATGGTTTCATTCCTTAGAAATTACTTAGGTATAGAAGCATCTAACAGAACAGATGATCAAGTTTAAATTTTTACTAAAATAGTACGAAAGAAACAAACTTCCAATCGACGTCGCTCATATATTCTATTTACATTTTCTTACCTCAATTTTTTTGATAGAGCTTAAGCAAAAAAATCTCTACTAAAAGAACTATGTTTAAGTTACGAAATATCGAAATGTCTTACCTTTATAAACTTTTTACGAAAACACTAAGTAGGTAATTTTTGAAATTCCAGGATTTTTTAAAAACAACTTATCAACGTTGATAAACAACTTTCGAATCTATTGCCTTGATATTTGCTAAATGTTGAGTTATTTGAATAGTATCGTTTTTACTAAAATTATAATTGCACACCATAATAAATTTCGAATATTATATTGTACATTTACTAGTAATTAACTTTAACAGACCTCAAACAAAGCCTTCACAGTAACGTAAGCAGCTGGCCCAGTAGTTCCATTATTTATTATGAATCCAATGCAATGGGTTTATTGCTATCACTGCCGGATTAAGGCAAGGAGGGCCAATTTTTTGCGGAGGTGTTATACCCAATATGGACTGGTTAATTCGGACATTGACTTGCTCGAATTGGATGAGGGGGAGGGATAGCACAAAGAACCCTGTCCACGCCATTAGGACCCATTGATACAGAATCCCGTGAGATGAAATATACGAGGGGAGTTTTGGAAGCGGCAAACTCGAATGAACCCGCGCCGTATTCGATTATTTGAAACGTAAGTCTATCCAATTGATAGATGGGACGAGCTATTGTTTACTTACGGTTACGGTATGGTAAAAGTTTTTGCGCCAAAGCATGTAGTGAAATGTTATTTTATGAACATTCAAAATGCGAGGATTGGTTAAAAACTGTTTTCTAAACTAAAATTGAACTTACTGTATTTAGTAGGGTTTGGGTTCATGATCCACCTAAAGCATATTTTATTGCAGCTAATGAACTATTGACCAAATTAAAACGGATATTAACTCTATCATTAAATTTTGTTTGTGCAATGTCTTGTTTTGTACTTGTATTTATTATTGAAATAATACAACTTACTATAAGTTGTAGGTGCTACTTAAAGAAACTATCTATTATCCTAACGCAATAAATTCTATATCCTGACGAAAATTAAGTAGGTACCTAGTTCGCTTTTGAAATACTTTTCTTATCATCACGGAATACGGACGAACGAACTATCCTTATTGTAATGTCAATCCTATTCCAATTTATTTACATGAAATATATCAATAAGCATGATTATTTCTCTTTGTCAGCCTCAAAAATTGTATAAACATTATACAGTAGCAGGTTTATTGTTGGAATCACAAATATGACAATGACAAAGATTGACATTATCATTTTGAATTTCATGCTGTTTCGAGGAAACAATATCTGACAAGATTGACTGCCGTTTTACATGTAAAATAAAATTCTCAATGTAACGGACATTTTAAGTCCTTGACTATTAAATCTGCCTATTTTAGTCTTCTGTTAAAACGGACTTGTTGTCGTTAATTGAATTCTAAACTTGAATACACCCGACCTCATTTGGGAGCCACAAAAGTTAATTAATTCCGTAGGTCCGTGTGGTCGCTGCACTTGCGTACATACATTAGCAACTATGTTACCGTCGTTAGTTTCCTACGGGTTAGTATGTACAAGTGATTTACAACGTTTAGTCCAGAAATGTTTGCTTAGAACTTTTGGGTATCGCTGTGGTACTCATTTTAAATAGTCAAACAGATTGTTCGGATCACACTCTGCCGTCTTTCTTTAGGCCTAGTGTTTGACGTTAAAACCAAACTACCTGAAGTACTAGGAGTTAACCGGTCAAATGAAATAGTATAACTCTTTTTTTGTTTGTTATTTAAGTATAAGTTAACATTGCTTAGCTACATTAATTGTATAGCTAAATTATAATTGCTAGTTAATACGGAACAGCATAAGAATAATTAGTTATACCAAAATAAATTTTGTTTTTAAGTGACGTGACACTTCTTTGCTCAGTATGACGTATGGTAGTTGACATTCCCTAATAAAATATGCCATAAAATGGTCACGTGCGGTATCCAAGCTGGGAAATTCTGCACTAGAGCAAATAGCCGAATTGTTAAAATAATGACCGGGGAGACAATGAAAATTATTAGAGCCCGACATCCCTCGCATATAAATTTTGCCACCCCACGATTATATCTGTCATTTATCTTTCGCCGATAGTACTGGTTCTACGATTTACCATGAGACCAAAACAGTAAATTTACATACGAGTGACATTTAACTTAGGTTTATTGATTTACCAAGCACATAGGTAGTTGATTTTTTTAGTAGGTATGTATGTATTGCAATGTTACAGAATTATTGTATTGCTAAAACAATACAATAATAATATTCCAACATTCCCAACAACATTGTTCCTATAAAAATAACTTATTACAATGTTTTGAAATTCAAAAATTTTTCTTTGAATTATATATGTTAAAGTTCCTTCCTCATTATGTACGTGCGTACCTACAAAATACTGTAAAAAGATAAATAATTCTCTACCTACAAAGTCTATCAAAATATGTATTACACAATGCAATATTGAAGTATTTTGTTGTTTTTGCTGTTCAATGTCTATAAATATTTTAAGGAAAACACATAGTTGACTCAATTACCGTTCACAATGCAAAATGTAAAGTTTCATATGAAGAATGTAGAGTTATCGAAATGATGTGGTTCACGGTTTGATGGAGAGCGTACAACTCACAGCAAAATCGCCTCACAATGTTTAAATATGCTGTTGGCTGGTGTTACAGTGTTCTGGCTAGCCCCGTGTCGGATTAGGTGATGCAAAGATTGTTAATGTATAATATACGAAGTATTGTACAAAATCCATAACATAGAAACAAAAACAAGCATAATATTATTATTAAAATTTTGTAATTTTTGCTCTTCGCATATCCAAAACTAACAGTGACAGATATACATTATGTATAGAGCACTTTAGAACTAGGCAGTAACAACACAATGCAGGAATAATCACAGATAAGAGAATATTAGGGGTTAAAGTATGAAATTACCGTTTTGTATGGACGAAATCGAGAAAAGTCATTTTTCCATCTAACAAATTTTTAGTTTTTTTAAAAACGCCTGAAGCGTTTTCGATGCAGTTAAAGGTGAAAGTTAGATGGTTATAAAGCTACGCATTATAGTATTTAAATTTCTGAAAATCAAAGTACATAATACAAATATACTTAATTGAAGCAAGAAGGTCAGCTGACACATTGTAAGGGGTCTTTTCAACGACTTCCTTTGAAGTAATAGGCACTAGTATTGCATTTTTTTTTAAGTCAAAAGTTACTTTATTTAGTTTTTTAAAACAATACAAAAAGAATTACGCAATAATACGACTATACTTAAGAGCTATATTAAAAATAAAAAGTGGGAAATAATCGGCAATTTCATACTTTAACCCCTATTATATTATTTAGGTAGTTTAAGTAATAAAATCTATCAAATCTGTACTGTATAGTACCTAGCACATTACGGGTCCAAATTTTTCTGTGTACCCATCTGATTTATTTAAATTTTAATAAATATGACAATAGGAATTTAATTGGAGTAATGATAACAGTCAACCGGCAAGCCCTCTTATGTTTTCGGAGGGTTGAAATCCAAAGCAAGCGTTATGCGGTATTTCCCCTAATGTTTGCTAGGTTAATATAACCTTTATATATCTTGTGGCAGAGGCGATGATAAAAAGGGTATGATATGACGGCAATACATCCCAGGGGGGCCCGATGCGCATGGAATGGCCTCTAGTTCTATGATTATCGGCCATTTTCACCCTGGGCAGTGAGATAAGGGGTTTTTGGTGAGCCATCCCTTTTTTTGGTTATCAATGTGACCGAGATTATGGTGATATTATTCCTTAACACTAACATTAATCTTTAAGGAAAATGGTAACTAATAGAAGTGTACGTTTCTTTTAATGCATTATTTGAGTATTATGTAGTTTACAACAGATACAAATTAAAACCAACGTCTAAGTAAGCAGCGCCTCCGATATTAAGCTCGCAATATCTTATTTGTAAAGTATGAAATCCAATCTTGCTTCAAAGCAAACATCCTCGTGAAGCGAAACAAATTCCTGATACGCAAAAGTAACTAATTTTTAACAAGTACCAAACACAAAACTCAGCAAAACTTATTTTTAAGGCGAGATAGAAGCCAATAAATTTTAAAAGATTATTAAATAATTAATAATTGTCGATAAAAATATCAGTTTATATAAAACTTTTGTTGCGAAAAACATGATTTGATTAAAATTATTATATTTGTATACTTTTGTGAACACAAATTTAAAAACATTTCCTAAAGTTGACATATAAAATAATATAAGAACCTACCTAGTAAGTAACAAATAGGTACTAGTTAATATTTGTATAGTAATCGTTATCGAAGAGATTATGGGCTTTACTTACTATAGTTCCATTCTAATATTGTTCCTTAATTCACACTAACAATATAGAATTTTCGATTTTTGATAATAATCGTTGTATATCTATCGCATAAAACTTGAATATCAACATTCCATTTGCAATTTATTTGCTGCAGCTTTACCGAGATTTGTTTTAAAACTGTGGCGAATAAAACGAAACATTTTTTTTGTGCAGTAAGTACCTAACTAGGTGAGTATATCTGTTGATTAAACTAACACCGATCAACCGTTTAATCAGGGATGCAGAAAGTACCTAATTAGGTGTGTATACACACCTAATTAGGTACTTTCTGCACAACAAAAATTCGATGTTTTTAGAACACACATACAACATCTATAGACAGGTACAGACATAACATAATCCAGGCAGGATCATTTATTTATTTATCACAACAACCACAGTCTGAAATTTGTGTAAAATGTATCCTGTAAAACTGTTGACAGTTTACAAAGTGCGAGTGTGCAAATCACATAGTAATAATGAATATAACTTAAGGCACATTTACAATAGCAATTATTCACGTGTTGTAATAACAAAATGACCACAACATATTCTGAAGACTTATAACATTTCGTCATAGACCAAATTACATGCTTCTATAGTGAGGACTTAACATTTAATGCTGAAACAAAGCAAAGTGACCTTTATTTTGAAACTGATAAGAGCTATGTCATGTTGAAGAAAGATTCGAATGTAAAGTGCGCACGAGTCGGCTGCGTTAGTCGAGGCCGAAGCGCCTAAAATGTCAGACAGCCGGATTCTAATTCACTGTCATGCTTGTAAAGGTTTTATTTTACAACCAAGGTACATACTTTATTTTTTAAAATCTAAAGGCTTCTTAACATATTTTTGAATGAAATTAATTTTATAAAACGTGCCTAATTTTTTCCCTACACAATCTTTGACATCGAAATGCGCCTCATAATATAATTTAAAAAAAAAAAAAAGAAAAAAAAATTTAAGAAAATATATTTATCTTTCGAATCATTTAGTAAATTTTTATTTTTATTTATAATATCAATATTGCTATTGTTCTGGATTGCTGTGAGTGTCCACGCCTACCACCAAACATGGCAGAAGCTGAAAACCAGTGCAGTGTTCTGCTCTTTGAGCAGTGCAAACACTGAGCTTAATGCCTTTTTGCATCGCTGCGGCAAACATAACTTAGAATAAGTAATTTTCATTTTTTTTTAAATTTTATTAATGTTGTTATTATTTTTAATTTACTACTTATGTGCTTTAATTTTCCTGATGTACAGTGTGCCTTATTGCCATGCAAATAAAGATTTTATCTATCTATCTATCTATCCTAATAACGACGGACAACATCACATAAATTGTTACAATTGATCTCAAAGTAAGTTGCTAGCGACGAAGGTACTTGCGACCATATTAAAAGGGGTCCTTTTCTACTAATGTAGGTACTAGAAACGGGTCAATACCCGTACTAGGTTCGAACCTAGGAGTTCGGAGTTTGCGAAACGTTTAAGACCCATGTGTGTACGCCAATCAAAAATGCAAGCTTTAAAAGTAAGCTAATACTGTTTATAAACATCATGCAAAAGTTTAATTTTATCTTATTTCTATTGAATGAACAAAGTAATCTGTCACTTAACATTTATTTTAGAAATATTCACTTCTTTATGGTAACATCGTTAGATAAAAGCCATTATAAAAGAGCACTTTACTCACAAAGGAGTCGTCACAAACGCGTTTGTATATTCTATTGTCGCCAATGATAAAAGTTCAAAGTTCACAAACAAATAAGCTGCGTCCACACTGCTTTACAAGAGCGTTAGTCAACACGAGCAAACACTCCTTTAGATAGAAGTCGAAAATCATGGCACTAGTACCAAAATACTAGCTGATTATTTTATAACTACCCTATTTTATTTATACAGATAATTTCCACTAAGAATAAACAGATTAACAAATTCATCGAAAGAGTCAAACATGACCACAATGTCACATTGACAAAGTAGTAACAGTTCCGCACCAAATAAATCCAATCTGTTAAATTTTCGGAATATTGCATCGTGAAAAATGTAAGGTTTTTAAAGCTAAATGCTCATTTCATGATATTTTTTTAACGATATTTTGCCCATGACTTCGTTCCAGTAAGTTTCGGGATACCTAGGTAAGTACGAGTACATCGGGGTTCGAACATAAACGTGTAATATAATGTGTGTTTCATATAGTATATTTTTTTTACAAACAACATGTCTGTGTAAAGTGACACAAAATACAACTTTAACGCGGTAATTAAATAGAGTTTTGGAACAAATTACATTCATATGTTTATTTTAATATCTGAAACTACAATACCAAAAAGTTTCATTAAGATCCGTTCTGTAGTTTCTGCGTAAAAGAGATACAAACATGCATACAATCTTTCGCGTCTATATTATTAGTAAGGATAATATTTGCGGTACCCTTCGATGTGAACGAACCTTTAGAGCTGACAATTTTGATGCGTCTCCATTTCTGACCCATCATGACTGAACGACTTTATCTACATAATGACCCTAGCAAATGGCAGAGAAAGATATCACGTAGGACGATTTTCGACGCTCTGCATTCCGAGAAACAATTCGAAAACATTGATTACAGTTATCGTTTGCTGTAATATAACGCAATATGAAATTATAAAAAAAAAACGAATTAACCGAGGGTCCTGTATTTCATAATTCCGTCTAAGACAGTATTTTTTTTAAACAAGTGACCTGTGTATCTTTATACCCCCTCTTATGTCAATTTGTAAAGTCACAAGTTAATAAGAATGGAAGAAGTCTAAGTTTGTAATTGTATGTCGTCCGGCATATTAACATTAACTAGGTGTGTTAAAATGTGTGTCACACTTAATGCATTGTTAACAAAGAACTTAGATAACGTTGAATGAAAGTGTTCAATATATTATGGATGTTGTAAGGCTGAGTAAGTTCATTACGTGGCATGCGTTACCTATCTCTATTAAGTCAGCGGCAATCATTACGCAATCCCGTCCAATTGCTTTGTTCGTGATAACGGTCCGAAGTAGACCACAAAATCATATATCGATCACAATATCTTACGAAAAAATTAAAGGCAATATAGCAGCTGGTTAGTTCACTTCTAAACCAGTCAGGGTTTATTCGAACAAAAAGCTACGGTCGCTTAAAATCTTGCCATACTTCTCTACTAAGCATTGCTAAATATTACCGACCAAAGTAATAAAAATGGTTGTTAATTATTTAACTTGGTAAATAAGGAAGACCTTAAAATATAACGGTTTCGAAAGGACGTCCTGATCATTGAAAGAACACTTTGTACGCACTACATGAAAACGAACGAAAAACGTAGTGATTACTTGCTCAGTGGAACGAATACTAAACAGTGTTTCTTTTAATTTGATTAAAGCAAAGTCATTGTCAACAGTTTTAATGAACCCTTTGTCATCATGATCGCTGATTAGTCTGCGTTCCGTATCATATTTACCTACATGCAAATTATTGTATTGCGTGCGAGCTGCGACAGTGAAAACAATTATGTGGAAAGAAATATAAACAATCATTATCGGTAACTTGGTTCTTTAATATGTATAATGAGAATAAATGCTAATTCTGAATTTCAATATTATACACATTAAATTGCCAGACTACAAAATACCTAAGACTTTTCATAACAGGTATTTCTTTCTGCTATGGGCATTGTAAAATGTACGTTAAATAAGAATGTCACTACAATTCTTCACGCTCTTTTACAATCACAGTAGGATTCATCCCACAACTCGACAACAGACGTACCGTGCTTGTAAGCCTACGCTTAAAACTTACCATAAGAGACTTCGTACAAAGAACCTCGAATTCTATCGATAAATTCAATTACGGTTGACAAAGCGTAAACTGGGCTCACTTGCCTTGGGTATTGAGGCGGTGTGCCTGCGTTTCGACACCTGACACTTTCACCACCTCGGTCTGACTAGTCACGAACGCTCATCGCTAAGTTTGAATCCTAACCAATTCGATCTTGATAACAACGATCTGAACCCGATTACGACACGTCGATTAAGGGACATTAGATGTTGATTCTTAATAGGTGACTACTTAGATAAGATTTGCAAAGATCATAATGAATCAAATCGATATATTAAATCAATCATTTTGAAAAACTTGAAGGAGAAACATTTAAATTAGGTCGTATTGGTAATGATAGTGGAACAGAATCCCAATTTATTGTAGTCATGAGTTTTTATGTTATTATTACAAAATGTGATACCTACCGTGTTTTTTAACTTTAGATACTATAAATTGCGGTCAACAGCAAATTTTACACAGGGTGGCACGTAGATAATTAAACTAATTAAAGCTTACATACTTAGTTAAGATCAATATGGAAAGTTTATAAATTCACTCCATACCAATAACACGCCACAACATTTTAATATTCTGGGATTTAGCAATGTTTATAATTATTAGAACCATTACCATAAATACTAGTTACCTACTTGATAAAGGAATATTATACGTATAATATTTTGTCCTTATCCCTTGTCAAAAAAGATTATAAAAATCCTACACGGAAAATGTTATTTTTAAGTAATTAAAAGTTAGTAACTTTGACTTTAGTGGGTACTTACTTATAGAAGGTATTTTGTTTGTATTTTGATACACTATTTACGGGACACTGTGTATATCAATCGTTGGACTTACAAAGGCAGGTATAATGTAAAAGTTGAATTGTCTAATATTAACTATACCAAATGTATGTCAGTATTTCGCAAGCACCAACCGCAACCGCACACCATTAAGTTGGAAACACACTCAAGTCTACTTTTAGAGTGGTTTTGTTTCACTTTTGTACTAAAACCGACACTACACACAATTGGCACAGTGTGGAATCTCCAGTATTGTATTGTAGAGTCATTTAGCAAACAATCGTTGTGTTACATATTGAAAATAACACTCGAGAGAATGTTTTAACGAAATTTGGTCATGTAACAAATTATGAAATAGATTGTACTACATTTTGTATTTAACGAATTATGACCCATTTGCTACCAAATCACGTACAAACTTATCAAGTCAAGACAAAATATAAATTATTACTGCTTTTTGCAGACACATGAAAAAAGAAGAAAGGAGAAAATGTGCCAATTTAGTTTAGATTCGTAGGTAGAATCTAAACTAAATTGGCACATTTTCTCCGCTTAGGAACACTCCTATGAAAATAATCAAAAGTTAAATCATTATCACTCTTTGTGGCTCAACAAAAAAATAAATACAAGTATTCACTGGCATAAATACAAAGCATAAAATTAGTAACAAATTATAAGTCAGCGCATGATGATCGTCGTCGATTGTTTGTTTGGCTCCGTCTCAAAATTAGCTACTTACTTCTAACCATACAATATTACATATTATTATAATATGGTTTTCCTTGATTCTTAGGGGGTTAGGTGAACTAAACAGATTGAAGTACAGTCGATACGAACAATAACCTGCTTTAAGTTATGCTATAAAGAATAATAATTGCTACCTACTGCAAAGATAAATCTTGCGCATCACAGTTCATAATATGAAGCTCATATAATATTCATAACCATGGTTCAACGCATTAACTAAATTCATCGATTGTAAAACAATAGCGCAATTTAGAACGCAACCTTCATACTTAATATCACGGATATTATTTGTTACAAATTGACAAGCAGAAATCGCGTCTAGTGATTAATATGTTATTTCAATTCCGTCTCATTTAGGTAATACATTCTAGGTATGTGTTACGCCCCGTTGGTCTAGTGGTTTAAATACCGGGCCAAGATCTCGGGGTCCCAGGGTCGGGCAACAAATAATTTTGAATTTTCGAGCGTTGCTCAGGTTTCTGATCACCAACCCGCATTTGGCAAGCGTGGTGATTACGCCAGTTCCCATCATTGCAGTGGTAAGTTGAATTCAATGATGGAGGCCTTTTCCCAGCAGTGTGATGATTATAGGCTGTTACTTTACTTTTACTTTAGGTATGTGTCATGTTATTTTATTTTACTTTTCTTTATCGAGTAATCCGAGTAGCATAATTGCGGATAATGTAAAGGGTTTAACGATACGTCAATTTTGGAAAAAAAAAACATTATTTTATGTAATTTAAACAACTTAACTTTAAATGATAACAAACAAGTAAACGAGCAATAGATAATTGTCATTAATTAAACTTCGTCATTAAGTGTTTGTCATTGTGTACATACACATGATCCACGTTTTCTATAACCAATGATCAATGCATTAAGTACAATATGTATTTTTTGTTCATTTTGCAAATATCATAAAAATCTTCAAAAGTTTAATACTGAAGCGCCATATTGTGACATTAAAAATGTTTGAGTCTGAATGTATCAAAAGTTTTATACAGTATTAAAATGTGTTATGTCAACATGTACAAACCAATACCCTCATTAAATTAGTAAGAAGGTAGTCAGTGTTTACAATTTTGTGAATACGACTGTAGGTACAACTGTACTGTGTTACTGTAGGTCGACTACCTTTAAGTGTTATTTGTAGTTTTTGTTAACACTAGCAATTTAATTGCAGCAGATTTTATGTTTATGATATTTCAACAAAACTCAAATTAATCAAATTTAACAATTATTAATATGAACCATGTGTCAATCACTTAATTCAAAAATAATAATTTACCAAGCATTCATGCTTCAACCAGATGACTTCAGCCAAATACGTCTGTCAAAAAGAAAGTTTTAACAACCGAAATATTCGTTTCCGACAAGCTTGCAATGTCCAGTTTCTAGTTGCATAACTTGAAGTTTTCCTGAGCAGTCAGACAATGCAGAACAAACTGGGATTGCGTTCTGAAAAATTCTGGAGATGTGTTTAATTAAGCGTCGAATTTATACCAACAAGAGGTTGGTATGCTGAGTTAGGTTAGGAAACCTATTCAACAAAACCAAAATTAAATAGAAATAAAAAATGTGAAACTGGTGAAACTATGTTTATAAGGTCGAGTGTCTGACTACAATAAATGTGTAAATGTAATTGCGATGTCGATTTACAAATTTTCATAACCAATCGTAATATAAATGGACATGGTCACGTAGGATACACAATTTCACAAACATATCTTTTCAGTTTATGCGACTTATCATAAAATAAGTCGTATTTAGTAAGTAACAGCCTATAATCATCCCACTGCAGGGAAAAGGCCTCCATCATTGAATTCAAGTTACCACTGCAATGATGGGAACTGGCATAATCACCACGCTTGCCAAATGCGGGTTGGTGATCACAAACCCGAGCAACGTTCGAAAATTCGAAACTTTTTGTTGCCCGACCCGGGGATCGAACCTGGGACCCCGAGATCTTGGCCCGGTATTTAATCCCTCGATCGTGAGTTATTCCAGACACAATTGAAATCAATTGTTATCGCGGCAGGCGCGTGCCGCTTGGGGGTTGAGGGATTAAACCACTAGACCAACGGGGCGTTTAGTCGTATTTATCTTACTAATATTATAAATGTGAATATTTATTTAGATGGGAGTTAATTATTTAATTAGACCAGAGAAGGAATACACGCAGCAGTAAAATAATATAGGCTGATCATGATGAGTTTTAACAAAGTGGGCACAAAAACGTACTATAAGAATAAAATTAAAAATAGAAACTATTTAAGATATATAATAATATAACGACCTATGTTTGAGTCTAGGTTTAAATTGTCTTAAACAGTGCAAATGAACATAGAACACTCGTGAACCTAACACATAACGCGGAACTTATTGTCAAAGCCATTCAAAGTGTAGACTAAGTCAATCCACTTTCGGTTATAAGTTTAGTTTCCAATATAGAAGAGTTTCTGGCGGCTTTGGCGCAAGTCGGGGCCATTAGGACGTTTTGGCTTGACGCCAGCGCTCGAGGTGCTAGTATATTTGTAAGCAACATTCAAGGAAGTGAGGAATCTTGGAATAGAACATCCATAAGGAACGAACGCCCGCTTTCCGTGATTAATAGCGGCCAAGTTTTTGTAAGTTTGAATACACAATTTGGAGAGCCTCGCAATAAAATTTAGTACACCATTAAACCATACCACTAATACAGTCGCAGACTGTTTTTGTTTATGCAGTAAAACTGCTAAAATAAACTACATTAAACCTTTAAGTGTTCTTGCCTAACCTATGGCAAGTGTGTTAATCATCGTCGTTTATTTGAAAAAACCATTGCAAGCAGTACACACAACAATTGTCCATTAAAACATTTACTCAATTCAGCAGGTGTGGGTAATGTAACACAAATGTAACACGATTTTTAATTATAAGACGCATTGGTCAATATTATCGGAGTTCTAATGAAGCCCAAGGCCCAAGCTCATGATGCGCTGGACCTAGTTCTCTGCGCGTACGCCGCGTTTCGCAAACATCGGCGATATTGACCGACAAACCGTTTGGAGGACAACACTGTTTACTGCCCAACGCTAAAATTTCGCTTGCGCCACAAAAATTAAGTGCGTCAGATGTGGAACTATCGCTGACGAGGCACATTAACGGATAGCTATGTCACGATACCATTGAAAAAAAAACTGTGTGGTTATTGTTTCTTGTTAGCTTAGTAGGTATGTCGGTTTTAAACAGTTTAATATAGATTAGCTATGCTCAATTTACAATTGAGGTAAAATTATTACACTAATAAAGAGCAATGTCTGTGACTTACAGCGGCGCTGCCATAAACCGGTTCACATTGATAATGGTAGCAATAATTGTTTCGCGTGATAAAATGAACACGTATGCATCGACGTTTAAGAATAACTAACTATTTAATAATGTGGTGGAAGTTCAACCTGCTAAACAATAACTGTGACTTGAATAATTTATAGATGAAAGAAATTTTAAAAAATCATATAATATCATGTTTTTGTTTATTGATTGAAAAAAAGAGGACATTTCAAAACTTTCACGAATGAACAAAATTAGCTATTGTTACGTATAGTATAAGATCCCACCATGCAACGACCTTCACCGAGCTGGTTATTGGATGAAAAGTATTTTATATGCAATTAAATATGCCAATAAATATATTGCAAATGGGTTGACTAAAAAATTTCAGTCCAGAGTAGAATTTTTAAAATTTGACGAATTTCAGGTTTGGTTTTTCGCATTCAACCCTATACCACCGTGTTCATAATTAAATAATATTTATTTGCATTTAAGTTTATTTAATAAACCAGACCAGTGCAAGTTACTAGTATCGATTTACCTGTTTAAATACCTGCCTACTCAAGGATTATGACGGGAAAAAAATAGTCAATCTAACGTTTGCATATTCTATGGGCTTCATACTTTCGATTGGTATGGAATTTGTCTATTAATTAACCAAACCAGTGAAAAGTTTAAAAAAAAAAAAAAAATGGTTGCCTGTAAAGTCGGTTTTACGGGCGAAGATTTTACGTGACAACGTCTTTTTCTCGGTAGAATATTTATTGATATGAATATAATTAAATTGCACAATAGGAACAAGGAATTGAATGAAAATAAGAATTGCACAAATTTTAACTATAGAAATATATTTTGTTTACTAAAACATTGTACATGTAAACTTAAACTTAACTAATTCCTATTTGAGTGATTTTGTTGAGGATAGGACGATGATAGGAGAAATATGAAATGAAAGGAAGTGTTTCTGCTGTAATGTGTCTTGCGAAAGTCAAGTCTTTTTCCAACGCCAAGAACGTTCGAGAAAGACAAAGACAGAGACACAAGCATGCGCCGATTCAATGCGCCTAATTCTCTAGTGCTGCGCGCGCGGCAGACCGATCATAGTTGAGTGGGAGAGAGACGCAAGGCATTCGGCGGGCCTCTCTCTCGTTCGGTGACTCATCGTAACGTTACCGAGCGTTACACTTTTTCATAAGTGACTCCCAGCCGCAACCTAATTTAAGACGTTGTCACGTCAATAAAAAAATTGTTAATT
Organism: Anania crocealis; assembly: GCA_949315895.1. Classification (NCBI taxonomy): domain Eukaryota; kingdom Metazoa; phylum Arthropoda; class Insecta; order Lepidoptera; family Crambidae; genus Anania; species Anania crocealis. The sequence goes on from OX438858.1 coordinate 11,093,715, forward strand.
AATCATAGTCTGTTTGATTTTTTTTAGGCAGCCCATTTGTAATATATTTATTGGCATATTTAATTGAATAGAAAATACTTTTCATTCAATAACCAGCTCGGTGAAGGTCGTTGTATGGGACGGGATCTTAGACTAGTATAGTACCTACCTGCCTTAGTGGGAATTCAACCTTAGTTACCTAAAATTGAATTTAAGAAACTATCAAGAGCTCAAAAAAACACCCAAAACTTTAAGTGAGCGCTCAATGGTGAGTTATCTTGTCTAGTTTTTGATTTTTTTATCTACGCTTTATGTAGACTGTTCAAAATTCCCTAATTATATAAAAGCATTGGTGAGTATACTTAGTTGAGCGATATTCCAGTTCACACTGATAAAGTCATAGCAATAATTGCGTCGCGTGATAAAGCATACAAAGATGTGTGCATCGGCCCACATCGGCCGACGCTCGCGTCGCATGCGCCGACCTACACGGATCTTGTTAATATGTGGGACGCAGCGAAACATAATGAGACTCTGGTGTTGTTCTTATAAATGCCAATTTTCTACTTTAAGAGACCGTTTTAAATTGTGATTGGGGTACAATCGAAGACTTAATTTAAAAACAAAATCAAACACTTTTTTTTAACTTGAGGGTTTTTTTAAGTAGCCATCTATGCTTGCATTAATAGTTTTATTTTATCCGCAATAAGTTTTTAAAAGATATATGTACGTCTCATTTACACAACACAGTAACTTCTCAAGGCTTTGTTTGTCAACCTTGACCAGCTTACGTTATTATCACTGTATCTTGAAATAGTGCAAATAGGGCCTAAATATGGCTTCAAGTGAAATTATTTAGTATTTTGATAACTATAGTTACCAACTCTTTTACCTAGGTACTATGATTTAGTTATGAAAGTACTGTACCACCATACAAATGATTCACTTACTTCATGTCAATATTTTTGTCTGCCTAACACGGTAAGCTTAAATTTATGCACCGCTTTATTGTTTCGCTATTTGCTATAATCTCATACCAGATGGAAATGTTCCAAACTCAGTTCCGCGTTTTTTAACTTTCGAAATCATACTTTTCAAATAATTCCATGCACAAAGAGCACTGCAATTTGGAGTTTTGTCCACTCTTAAGGGTAACTGAAAGATTGCACTGCAAACAAATAAAGGTAGGTATGTTAGCTTAGTTAATCATATGACACATTTTGTCTGTCGACAACCACTGCTTCACAAAAGGGGCACGCACACTGCATTGTAGAGTTTTTGCTTCTCGATATCTAAGCCGAGATGTCTGCAGGCACCACTTTCCACAGAATAGGAACCAGTTCTAGCGCGTTAGTCCGCTAAACGAGACTTGTTTAATTATGTGCTACAACCTACTAGTTTAAATAAATTAAAACTCATCGTCAATTGAGTATTAATTGTAAATGATGTGATAGATGTACCTATCTAGTCCAACAAAGCTTACTTTAACACTTGTTTTTTGTCAGTTTCTTCAGCCTTTATTTTCAACTAGCTGTTGCCCGCGACTTCGTCCGCGTCAATTTCTGTTATTATGATCGCGATTTTTGCAACATTTTTCACTGATGCTTCGCTTCTATTGGTCGCAGCGTGATACGTACCTCGATAATTGGACTATCCAAAACAAAAATAATTTTTCAAATCGAACCAGTACTTCCTGAGATTAGCGCGTTCAAACAAACAAACAAACAAATAAACAAACAAACAAATAAACAAACAAACAAACACAAACAAACAAACAAACTCTCCAGCTTTATAATATTAGTATAGATGTGTAACTAAAATTTAACAAAATGATATGTTTTTTCACTATAAGTAACATAGGATATTACATGATGGAGACTGTACTCTAGAATTTCTGACAGTGTTAGTTAATAATAGTATTAGTAATTGTTGGTTATCAAAATAAATTGCTTCGTTTGACTGTTTACCAACTACCTACCTATGTGAGTTACGACATATCTACCTATATTTAAAAAAGTATTTATTATTATTATTACTTTTAATAATCACGAACATTTAATATAAACATTAATTCGTGTACCCATAACTGTTTGCACAGTTGATTGTGGACAATCTGATCATCCATTTATTTATCAATACTTTAAAATGTTGTTCAATAAAACCAAAATATTACTGATAATTAAGCAATACGTGATCTACGCGTCAAGTTGTTTTAAATATAACGCTGAATATTGCAATCAGTTGAACGACCTTGTCATGCAAATATGTAAAACAATCGCTTATATAACGAGGTCGTCTACGTAGTCCATCGCCAGTCGTAGCGTGACCAAGACCATCAACTGTCTTGCGATGTTCACGAAATAGCATTTTGATGATACCTATCTGAAAGTATTGTACAGTTGTTCCATGGCAACATAATCATAACCGAAACACTACACTAATAAGACTTAGGTACTGCCTTCATTCTTTCAAGAAGATATAAAAACCTATTTCGTATTATGGAAAAAATTACTGATATAAAACTCTTCAAAAATTGACGCAACTTTTGTTAAACTAAATGTTATCAGTTTCAAAAACAAACAAATGTTAAGAACCAATGAAATTACAATTGGACTTAAATAACAAAACTAAGTAATTAAAGTAGGTACTTCACATTTCTTCATAATGAAATAAATACTCAAGGTCACAAAAAGCGCTCCACTTTTCGTGACTTTCCGTTCGTAAATGCTACGAAGAAAGCTGAATTCTTAGTATTGCAATGCGACCTTACACTACGCTAAAATTCATAGCTGCTCGTTATTTTAGCTGTTGTAAACATCTTTTATTTAATTCAACAGGCAGTTGAACTACCGTTATAAATTAATTTTGTTCGCTTTTTCATTTTGCAACAAAGATCCGGTTGGCCTTCCATGTCCGTCGTCGTAGCGAACTTTCAAAGACGTGAAGTTCATTTTCAAATGAGATACCTACCAAACCACGGTCACGTCATTGCACAAAACCTTATTTTCATAGTTTTGTTTTGATTACGATTACCGGATTGTTTATGCTTAGGTTTTGAACACATAATACAAACTTCTGTTCGAGGATGGCCTGATGGTAAGTATTAGGTGGATTATGTGCTAGTATGTCGTTTTATCTAAAACTAGCTGTTTCCAGCGACTTCGTACGCGTGAAAATTTGAATTTAATACAATCCACGTACCTACATTTTCCGGGATTCAAAGTAGGCAGTGTAGGTACTATTCCAGCCTATTATCTATCTCCAGGAAAAAAATTATATCTGATCCGACCTGATGTGATTGAGTATTGAGACTATCATGCAACGGTTGTTTATTTTTAAATTATATAGGTATATCTTAGTTTATATGATATTATAGATAGGTATGTGAATTTAGTCTTGAGTCTTACCTACAACGTGCACTGTAATACCTGTACAGTACTTCTAAATCCTGTTTTAATGAAATAGTTAGTTCCATTATGTATTATATTCTCTTAGAAAAACCAACAGCACCGAAAAGATCGAAAGATATCATATTTAATAAGTTGTTTACATTTCCAAAGATATACCCAATTTACAGGTAACAGGTTTTCATTAGAGGTTCTAATGAAAAAACTAACTATTTCATTAAAACAGGCAAATTCAGTAAATTTATTTACTCTATCAATCTGTTATACCTATTCATTCGATAATTTTCCTGTTTTCGATCATCTTCCGATGAGTTCCTGTTTCTAGTTGTTTTGTATTGTCTGATCGTTCTTAGGTTTGCTGTTATTTGAAACTTTGCATGTGTCGCAACTAGCAAAACATGATTAAATAATTTATTATAATACAAGACGTTCGTGTCCGGTAAGGCATGAAGTGAATATGGTTACGCAATGCCAATTTATATCCGACTGCTGTACTACATGTAATGTACAGAGGCATACAAAATGAATATTACCTCACTCCAATGTGTTTTAATTGTATAAGTTGAATAATTACTGAGCAGGCGCACAAAAGACTTCAACGAACGTCGGCATCGTATTCGCAGCGAAATCGCACGTGAAAACTCTCCTACTATTATAGCGACAAAAGACATCACATTGTTAGGTTCGTAGTTCGTACATTCACGGCTTCAGTTGTATGCAAAGTTGATGATAGCAGTCGTTTCACAATGCGCGAGAGACGCCTTTCTCCAAATCCGCAACTGGAGACATGACCGACTAACAGAGCAGACGTTTCTATTTATTGTTAATCGGTGCACAAAGTTTTGGAAGTGCAAAGAGCAGATTTACGAGGAATTGTTAAAGCGCACCTGAGTGGGATGGGCTGGAAAGGGAACCGCGGAGCAGGCGGGTGCGGCGCTATGATGGGCGCCGGCGGGGGATGCACGGGCACCGGCATCGGCACCGACACGGGGTGCGGCGGCGGCGGCAGCGTGCTGTACGGCGGCGGGGGCACGCTCTCAAGCAGGTCGGGGACCCGCGGCGCCCGCGCACGCCGTGCCCGCCGCCGCCGTGCGGGCTCCTCGGTCTGGCACTCAGCGCTCGCTACACTCCTCTCTCTATCGGTCTGCACGGCACTGTTCACATTACAACTGGGTGTATCCTGCACCTGCACTATGTTTACGTTTACACTGGACACGTTTTGTCGGCTCGGCTCGCCCGGAACGCGCACCGAGACCGAGTCCGACTTGCGCAGCGGGGCGGGCGCCGGCACGGGCAACCGCATCTCGTGGCGGGGAGTAATCGCGCAGTTCGACGCGCGCGCATGACGACCGCCGTTCGGCGACTGGGGCGCGAAGGAGGCCGAGGCGACCCCCCCGCCGAGGGCCGCCGCGCTTGCCAGTTCGCCATCGGTGCGGGAGCGGGCGAGCGGCGGCGAGCGGCACTCGTAGGGCTGCCAGAGCAGCGAGGAGAGCGCCTCGGCGGCGGAAAGCGGCGGCTGCGCATACAGCGCACCGCTCATCTCGCGACCACGCTACGCTGCCGCGCCAGCGCAGTCACCCGCCATCCGCCACCGCTTGTGCCTGGCAATAAACATTTCTAACGTTGATATTTTTTAGCAAACAAAACGGGAACCATGATCTTGATCAATTTAGTTCGAGCAAAAGCCCCAATGTTAAAGTTATAGTTCATGTTAATATTCACTATCATTTAAAAGCAAACAAATACAGTGCATAATGGCAATTGATAAAATTTATACGTGCTATCATTATATTAATTTTTAAAGTACTTAGAACTTTTGTTAAATAGTTTATATTATTTAAATTACCTATTTAAATAAAAGTATCCCATAACCAGACATAGTATACCTAGACATAGTAACCATGTCGGATACATCATAAAATCTCAAGTGAACAATTATTTCCAATTGAAATTAATATTACAGCAGGTTATTTTAATGTACTAATAATAACCTACACCGCGATAGAAGCAAAAACATAAACTACTCCAATCTACTTCTTACTTGATAAAGATCCAGTCAATAATGGAGTCGCTCAACCGTACAAAGTGCTTTGTTAATATTCGGATCCATTACATACAACTCAAAGTTAATAAAATCAGTCTGCCCACGACCATGATTCTTGCAATCGAATCGAAACGTAGGGAAGGTAAAAAATACTATTTTACCTTAAAATGTTAAACAGTGCAATAATTATGCCATTTTATGTGTTAAGTTTTAATGAAATAAGTAACTCACATAATAAACAAGGAAAATTGTATAATTAAATATATACCTAGTGACAAATTAAATATGGTTACATTGGAATATGAAAGTACCCAAATCGATACCTACGTTAGATTTAAATTAGGTAGGATACCTAATTCGTTACAACGCACTTATTATATCAAAATCACTAACTATTAATTAAGATTCTAAATATTGGTGCAAACATGCAGAGTTAAATATTATCCTACCTAACCAATAACTTTATAAAAAACCGTTTTGCAACATAGTATTCAAATAAACAATACCTATTAAAATTGTTATAAAGTTTTCGAAGAACCTGACCCGCCCCAAATTTCGTACTGCTTCAGAATAAATTAATATCGTTAAAATTTCATATGAGCTTTTAGATTTCTACCATTACCTAACTTGTTTTCAAAAAGTTAGGTCTTCAGTGACGATAACAGCGCTTGCTACATTATCGAAATATCGGAAACTCATATTCTAATAGTTTTTCTATTTATTCGCTAAGTTGAGGTGAATTCAACAAACAAATCATAGTTGAAATTGGTCAAGAATGGCTAGCCATTCTTGACTTGTAAATTTAGGGGTTAAAGTATGAAATTGCCGTTTTGTATGGACGAAATCGAGAAAAGTCATTTTTCCATACTAACAATTTTTTAGTTTTTTTAAAAACGCCTGAACCGTTTTCGATGCAATTAAAGGTGAAAGTTAGATGGTTATAAAGCTACGCTTTATAGTATTTAAATTTCTGAAAATCATAGTATATAATACAAATATACTTAATTGAAGCAAGAAGGTCAGCTGACACATTGTAAGGGGTCTTTTCAACGACTTCCTTTGAAGTAATAGGCACTAGAATTGCATTTTTTTTTAGTCAAAAGTTACTTTATTTAGTTTTTGATACAATACAAAAAGAATAACGCAATAATATGACTATACTTAAGAGCTATAAACAAAATAAAAAGTGGGAAAATAATCGTCAATTTCATACTTCAACCCTTATTACTGTAGCTTAGACGACTTTGTTTTATATTGAAAATTAGACGCAATTGCCACTCCTGAGTTGCTTTTTCTAATAGTGCACTGTAGTTTCGTAATGGTTTACCTACTACAAAGGTATTCACCAAATTGTCAAAATTATAAATGTCTCTCGGTCACGTAGCTGCCGTATCATCGCAGACAGAATAATAAGAGCAATTATCTTTGATGTTGCGCCATACTTTTTTGTTGCGTAATCTTAAATGTTCCCACTAGTGTTTTCCTTTTGTACTTTTATTATAACTTCTATTATTTACAAAATGTAATTAACTTCATTCCTATTACGAAAATATAGCCTCATGCCTAATAAGGTTTCCTTCTATTACAATTATTAATCTTTCCGAATCTGTATAGTAGGTACTCGTTTAATGAGTAGTAGGTGTACCATTTCAAATATTGTGACTTTATGTCAACAAACTTTACCGACTAAATGTAAAATCTTTTTACGTCGCACATTATTTCCTCAATTAAATACATTACCTGCTACATTGTTTAATTTAGAGACGAGATTTATTCTTTACAACGAAACTTCCTCTCTTATCCGGAGATTGAACGTTTGCACAAATAGCTTTCTCTCCTTATTTCTTTAATCCTTTCTGGTAAACGCGCCTCGACAGTAAGGGTCCAACCAAACTTAATATGCAGCAAAGCCCCGTGTAAGAATAAGCCTTAGATAGCGCAGAAACTTTATGAAATTTTAATATTGAAGCAGCAAAAGTCGAGATTTAAGCCGCTGTGCTTAGTGGGCCAGTCAACGCTTCAAAGTGGGTAACTAAAGAGTATACTAAAAGATATCATGTAGTTGCAGATTAAAATCCCAAGTCCCATCTTTCAGAGGACTTTCAGACGCAGTATAATGCCTACTACGCTTGAGTTTCAATAGGGTTTAAAATCGTCATAAAAACCCGTGACATGATTGGGAACCATAAAATAAAAAACATTTAGGTACACAATCAATATTTGAGCAATGTTTTACAATTAAAATTATTTGTTTTAGACTAAATTATCCAACTGAAGTTATTTTTGACCTTCTTCAGACAAAGCAGCGTAGATATTTCAAGTCTCTCTTGACTCGGTCCCTCAAGTCTCAATGTTTAATATTCGGGGCTTCACCTTCATCACACTTACATAAAGAAATTTTGCTTCGGATTTTCTAATTTTTTTATGTAAAACCAACAAATTTGAATCATTTAAAAACATCACCTTAGTGTACTTTTCTACGAGTGGTGTAACTACGTTTACAATGTGTTGTTTGTGAGATGTCGTGTCTTTTTTTTTATCTAAAGAATTACGTAGATCATAATTATATGACTATAATACACTGTAATATAATCTAAATATATGCAACCATTAACGACAGTACAGGGCACCAACCCAAAAAAACTTCAGCAATTGCAATTCACGCATTAGGTAGGACATTCAAGTTCTAGTATCGGCTTTGCTCTCGAATCTCGAGGTAAACTGTTCTCAGTTTGGAAGCTTATAAAAGGAGATATCGTGGTTACGTCAATATCTCTGGGAGATCAACCGCGGCCGCAGATAGGTGAAACGCAGATACTTTCTCCAAGGCCGCGCCGGCGCCAGTCCCACTACAACATTATAATCGTACACAAACAAATACGGATACAGTTATATCATGCGCGATTTAACACTCGTAACTTTCGATTCGATGTCATTTTGATGAACTTTGTGTTGTGTATTGGCAATCACAAAGCCTTTCTTTGTGGTACCTTTTTATTACAGCATTCTACGTAATTAAACGAAGAAAAAAAGTTCATAATTGGATGCGTTCCGTATCGTTCGCGTATATTTCTTCTATGTATTATTTGTATAACATTAATAGATAAGTGGTTTAATAATAATAATAATAAATTAATATAAATGGAATATCCAGTACAAGAAAATTTTTAAATTTGTACTAGTAGTTCATGAAAAAAGTTGACTCACCAAATTGCGAGGAGTGCGGTACGATAGACGATGTCCAACATTTGTTGGCGGAATGTGTCAGAAATGAGAGCCAGCGACGGTCTCTCATACAGGCTCATCAATTGAATTGCCTTAAAATAGGTATCTTCCAGTCTATACTGGGAGAACCTAGTTCCAACTTGGCTAGTATGCTCGCTGGTGTGGCGGATAGTCGCTGACTCTTACTTAGAATTAAGTTTAACTACCTATTTGTACAGTTTTTTTTTTTTGGTAAGGTATGTTAGGACTGGCATATCTTTGTAAGATAAAAGTCCTCACAAAATATGAGAATAAAAAAATTAAAAAAAAGATTAGAAGGCCTGATTTCAGCAGTGATCTAGGCTGGTGATGATGATGATGGTAATGATGATACCAACTTTGAGACGATTCAGTATACTTTCTGACATGTCGTGTTAGTTAAATGTTATATGCCAATTAAGATTAAAATATCCCAATATATGGGACATTGGGATACTTATACCTACACTTAATGAAAGGTACTTTGATATTTTTAAACATAGAGGTAATGAAAACAGAAACGTAATACCTACCTTTTATTAGTTTTGCGAGTTATTGACACAGAAAAATCTTTGCCATCGCGAATTCATATTAACGCTTAAGTATTTGCGTTTTATTCCCACCCCACCATTATTGCTGTGGTAACTTAAATTCAATGATGGACGTCTTTGCCCTGCAGTGGGATTATTAAAGGCTGTTACTTCACATTTTACTACTTTTTATTTATCTTTGGTAAATATTATAAAAGATATTCAATTCATATATCAAGAGTAATCTAAACGGCCTGGAACGTTTTGTAATACTAATATTAGTAGACTTTATATTTGTCCAAATATTTATAAGCCCCCTTATTAGTCGTTGACGAAATGTTTACTAAATACACATTAATTTATTGATTTTGCCTGCCACTTAGGCTAGTATTTACTATCTTTTATGCTCATCCAGATTAATCCTAGTCGTTTACGATGTGTTCCCAAACATCAAACATGTTTGAACGTAATTGTTTATTTGATGGCCTAATAATGTATACATTAATCTAGATTAGTGTACTATGGTATTAAGTTAAGCTGTTTTTAAGCAACTAAATTGATATTGTATATCCTTACTAATATGTATTTCGAAAGCGATAGTTGATATGTATGGAAGTTCGTTACTCTTGCACGCAGATACATACGGATTCAACATTCTTAACGGATTTCTGAAACTTTAATATCAGTATATAAACTTGAAAAATTTTGTCTCAGGCGAGCAAAAAAAAATTTTATTTCAAGTTATACTGATATTATAATTGCAATTTAATTAAAAATAGTAATAGTTTAGCTTGTCAAATATTACAAATTCAAATACTGCAAATTACTAGCAGATAATATACCTATGTACTTTTTTTATTCTTTATTATACTTAAACCAGTAATGCTACAATTTGAAGTAACAACCGTCCAAAGGCAAGATGTGTGTTTGTTTGTAGAGCAGATATAAAGTTTTATGAAATCATCGTCATTTGGTATTCACCACGTTTCTGTCGTTAGATTTCGTTGTCGGCAAAGCCAGCACACAAACCGAGTACCTACTTACGCTAACTGCTCTTCATTGTTGTAATCGCATCAATAGAGAGATCGCTGGGGACAAAGTACTGCATACTTTCTCCGAGCCAGTGACCTCAAGTGAAATATTACTGTTTGTCGGCTTGCCCTATGACCCCAATGTTTTATATAACACGATATTTACACACATAAAGTGTGATTTATTGGACGCCAACGGCGCAGTGAACAAGTCTTCCAAAAGGTTCAGTTGTCGTTCGGAACAAATGTTAGATTTTTAAGTGTGTTATTAAGGTAAAAACTGTGTTATGAAATCGCACTTACTTATAAAGAAATTTTAGTATCCAATTACCTTTTGATAAACTCACTATTAAACAATTAAACATAATAATTTAGTAAACATGTTTCAAAGCGATAATGTTTTTAGGGGGTTCCGTTAGACGAAAATCATAACTTAGTCAGCAAGACTACAAAGAAACCGTGTCCCGTATCTATTGCTGAGCTAATTTTACTAGACATAGATCACGCTTGACCAGCATCATAGATGTAGCAAGTCTTGTAATTATGTTTGGATCGGTTACCATCCCACCTAAAGCGTTAGACGGAGCAACCAGACCATCACAGAGTACTTTTTTTAATGCAGACCATTCTTGGATCATTGCTACATACCCAGTATAACTAAGTAAATGTGTCTGTTTCCTCACGATAGTTCTCCTTAACCGACAAGCATATGGTATAAATATGAGAATAGACTCCGAAAACAAGGTACCCACACACATGAAGGCATTTCAAAAGTTTTATTTAAGAAAAATAAAACCTATTTTAACCAACCTAAACTAGGAAAAATATTTAACTTTTTTTTTTAAACAATTTGATTGACGAACACAATGATATTTAAAAAGTTATAGATATGTTACATGCGCTCTCAATATGCGTCCCTAAAACGTCACAATTGTGACGTCTTTTCAAACCCATGAAAGAGAAAGTAATTGTGCTTTTCACGAGTATGACAAGGACAAAATAAGAATTACGCATGTGTGCAGTTGTTCGCAAGCGGCACATATATTTCGATAGTTTTGTAAGGGCATAACCTATCTATACTTTTTAAATATCATTGGACGAACAGCATAAAATAGGCTTTTTAGATGGCGCGTAATTAGGTATGTAAATTATTTCTTGTTAATCACTGACTTGAAATTGGTGCATAATATCATGCTTCTAAAATTTATTTTTAAAGACTGTCAACCTAATGATTTTAAACTTTTGCGATTTGAACACATATTATTTATAGTACACTAACGGGTCGTTATCGCGTTAAATAATATGAAGGTATAAATACCTATTTATTTACCCGACGTTTCGACTGGATTGCACCAAGCCGTGGTCACGGGCCGATGTGAGTCGTTAATAATAACGACCCGTTAGTGTACTATAAATAATATGACTGTCAACTTACTTCTCTTCTTTATTTGATATTTTAGCAACTTAATTGCACTTAATATATCAGTATATAAACTTGAAAAATTTTGTCTCAGGCGGGACTCGAACCCGCATCTCCTCGCATGCCGGGCGGGCGCCATACCATTAGGCCACCGAGACACTGCGACACGGCGCGAATTTTTCAAGCATATTCTTACGCTGTGAGACAGCGTTGCTTCATCAAATGTTAGGAGTTTGCACCCTTAACACCCGAAAGAAACATCTTTGCAGATGTTTGACAGTCAGTTAAGATGAAACAGCTATTTATATACTTTATTTGATATTTTAGCAACTTAATTGCACTTAATATATCAGTATATAAACTTGAAAAATTTTGTCTCAGGCGGGACTCGAACCCGCATCTCCTCGCATGCCGGGCGGGTGTTAAGGGTGCAAACTCCTAACATTTGATGAAGCAACGCTGTCTCACAGCGTATGAATATGCTTGAAAAATTCGCGCCGTGTCGCAGTGTCTCGGTGGCCTAATGGTATGGCGCCCGCCCGGCATGCGAGGAGATGCGGGTTCGAGTCCCGCCTGAGACAAAATTTTTCAAGTTTATATATTGATATATTAAGTGCAATTAAGTTGCTAAAATATCAATAAAGTATATAAATAGCTGTTTCATCTTAACTGACTGTCAAACATCTGCAAAGATGTTTCTTTCGGGTGTTAAGGGTGCAAACTCCTAACATTTGATGAAGCAACGCTGTCTCACAGCGTAAGAATATGCTTGAAAAATTCGCGCCGTGTCGCAGTGTCTCGGTGGCCTAATGGTATGGCGCCCGCCCGGCATGCGAGGAGATGCGGGTTCGAGTCCCGCCTGAGACAAAAATTTTTCAAGTTTATATACTGTTACTTCTCTTCCTTCAGGATAATATTACTATAAAACTATTCTAAAATCATTTAAATCGATAAATGAAGAAATATATTTAAAAAACAAGTATCCGCTTCGAATTCAGAACCTCCTTGTTTTTCGTCGGTTATAAAAAAATATAATTAAAGAACGTTAGATCTTCCGGAACCCTTGTATCTCCGCAAGTAAGACTTTGCGGTTATTAACAGTATTTCAGCTATTTACATGTGATAGTGATGATCTTAACATGAATGGTGAGAAAAATTATGAATTACAACTGTAATTACTCATTGTATGAAAGGTAAACAATTGCAAGCAGCTTTACGTTAACGACGTAAGTAATTAATAGTTTTAAAAATTTACTACCTTCTAATTTCGACGGCTTATGAACAAAGCGTTTTTACAAACTACACGCTTTAAAAAATTGTACTTCCAACTATCGTACCGAAGAATACCTCATCTTAACGGAAGTACTATATTTTGTTTTTACAAATTGAATTATACGTTATACTTATTACGGACTCCCGATCAAGGGAATCCATACTTTAATTTAATTATTCTTCTGTTTTTATTATTTGTTGTTATAGCGCCAACAGAAACACATCGTTTGTGAACAATTCAACTGTCTAGCTACCACGGTTCACGATGATACAAACCCTAAAAACGAAATGAAACTTCTTAGCATCCAGAGATTCACTGATATAACACATTTTATCTCACATTTTATATCACCTTACAAAACTTTTTGTAATCTATGGTGCCGCTGGCCGGGACTATTGCGTTGCTGGAAAAGGTATTCAAGGCAGTGCCTGTTACCTGCGACCTATTAGTTTTTTATACTGTGCTTTAGGTTTAGGAGCGCCTTTCTCCTCTTTCCGATGTGCCAGTGCTCACATTTACTGTCAGGGTAACCTTCCTTGCCTATACCTATTTGGTACCACAGAACAGACTATCTACTTGTGTAATAGTGTAGGCATTAAATAAAATAGTATCACCTCTTTTAGTCATATAGGTGTCATGAACTTTTGAAAAGCCTTAGTAACATTTTTGAACAAGAATACTTCTTGACCAAAAGGTTTAGATCATTCGATTACACTACTGATATGATATCTCAAATCAAGGGCAGAGAGCTCTGATAAAGTTACTAAGACTGTTCTATTACACAGTTGATAATAATTAATACAATGGGTGCCGAAGTGACATAACTTTCTTGTAAGTACCGCAAAAGCTGAGTCGTTACGATGACGAGTTACCGTTTTAAACACATTTTAACTATCCGATTACCTTGTTCCGGGATTTAACTTATTAGTAAGACAATCATCAAGTGCAGTTCTAGTTTTTCATCTGTTTGGTGTTTATTTGTGCTTAACGTAACAGTATTTTTAACAATTTTATTTCATTTATATTTTTCAGCGCAAACACTACACCTATTCGATTAGGCTGATCAAATCGTTACACTACAATTTTTTGGGCCCATTTTTTCAGCAAATTACGTATTTTTCGAGTTGTATGAATGTTTTGTCATATTTTTGTCTGAAAATATTGTTGGTAGGGAACTACGTTACGCAACGTACGGTATTTCGTGACGTCAAAGAGGTTTTCGTAAAACCAATCAATCATTACTCTTTGTTGCATTAAAATTACGCCAAAGAATCCCAAAAAGAGGGATTTGTGAAAAATTGCTAAGGATTACGGTGACGAACGAGGCTGCGTGTGCCGATTATCGAGCCGCAGCTGTAGTAAGTAAGTAATCGAGGTTTGAATGTTCAGCAAATTGTGTCATCACCAGTCATAAAGTTAGGGGTGCCACTGGAATACAGGCACATACATGCCCTTAAAATTTATCTGTTTACTCGAAGGACGAATGGACCTGCGGGTAACAGAGATAGAACCGCAGCTTTAATATTTAAGTGTAGTAACAGCCTATAATCATCCTAGTTCAGTGAAAAGGCCTCTATCATTGAATTCAAGTTACCACAGCAATGATGGGTACTAGCATAATCACCACGCTTACCAAATGCAGGTTGGTGATCACAAACCCGAGCAATGTTCGAAAATTTGAAACCGTTGGTTGCCCGACCCGGGAATCGAACCCGGGACTCCGAGATCTTGGCCCGGTATTTAAACCACTAGACTAACGGGGCGTATTTAAAAGTGGTTTAAATGTTTAGCAAACTATATTATTTGTTGGTATTTTTGGGGTGGTGGGAATGTGGGATCTACCTCCCAGTGGTCCACTCTGGGCAACGGTATCTTTGGTTTTCTAATCAATGATGACGACTAACAGATCCCTCTGCGGTGGTAGGCTTCGTATAAGAGGCTGCCTGGATGCTACCACCCTCCTGCCGGAGTCCAGCGCCAAGCAGTTTTTCTGTGTTCCGCTGGTGTGTGGGAGAACCAGTGCCATTTTCTGGGTAAGCTCGCTCCATGTTAGGCATCTTCTTAACCGTAGTGTTAAGTATGTAGTCAAGAGCAAGTCCATTTATTATTTTAAAAAAATTCGTCACTAATGTTTAAATACTCTAAGAAATGTATTCTTGATCACGGCTTTATTAAAAGAAAAATCGAAGTACCTTCATCGTATGTGCAAATTTCGCGGGCTTGGGAATGTGAAGTGCGGCGTCGGCTTATTTAGGTAATAATCGGATATCGATCGCAATATTAACATAAGCCTTCAACTCCTAACTTGTGTTTTTGATACTCATGTCTAACTAATACATTCTAACAAACTTAGTACAAGTTTTTTTTATTTCAGAGAATCAATAAATTTTATAGAATAAATGCCATTAAGTTAGTTTGTTTCTCTAACCTCTAGGCATTACAAATCAGAGCTTTATTATACTATATTAGATTAGACTAGTGAATAAGTTAATATCACATGAAAGAGTTTAGTCCAAACCATTTTATTTATTTATTAGGTATGAAATATCGTGATTCCTCTGAATTGTTTAATTAAGTATATCCCTCTCAACACTTGAGCTTCGATTTAGAACCTTAGGTAATCTATAGTAGGTACGTATCTTACTGCAATAAAATATTATATAAATGAATAAATTCAGAGC
This sequence comes from Anania crocealis, assembly GCA_949315895.1. Classification (NCBI taxonomy): domain Eukaryota; kingdom Metazoa; phylum Arthropoda; class Insecta; order Lepidoptera; family Crambidae; genus Anania; species Anania crocealis. The sequence continues at coordinate 11,109,323 of OX438858.1, forward strand.
TATGCAAAACTACTCGTAGCTATAAATTCTCTTAAATCTATTTTATAGTTGGGTGGTGTCGTATGTTTGAAAGCGGTATTGATGCGACTGGACAAGACTTAATTTGGTAATGTCCCAACCCTTATGACGATGGATTACTGGGCGGACGGCATCCGCCCTCAGCAGTTGTGACAAATGACTTGGTAAAACGTCGTTTCATTTGACAGCAGATTATTTTTAAGGGATCATGGTGATAGATTTCTGCACTGTGATAGCCCAAAGTTATATGTATCAATCACAAATCAATTAAATTTACTTATTTATACGTAATACTAGTAGCTTGTAAATGTATAGGGAAGTTGGGAGAGCAGTATCTAGCGTGCATGCTTAACAAAAGCGAACACTGATGCAAGTAACAGCTCCAAACACTTACTTGTTCTTAATGGTTGGCTTCAGGGGAAATTTGCTATACCAGAAATGTCAAGACGAAAAAAGGTTATCAGCACGACCTTCTTGTAATAAGATAGAGAAATATTTTACTCGGTTAAGATCGGTCTCCCGGATGTAGTACCTAGTGTGTAGCCCTAAATAAATTCGTCAACACGTTCAATATATTGGTAGCTCAAATGGTTTGAGTACTCAGTCGCCCCTGATAAGCGGAAAGTTGCTCGTTCGAGTCTCATCTAAGGCGGTCAAAGTTTTTATTCAAAGCAAAAAACAGTTTGAATTTACGTTAGTAAATACGTTTTTGAAACGGTTTTGTTCGTAAGAAGTGATAAATAATTTATATGATATTTTAAGCAATTAAATTGCAATTTTTAATATCAGTATTTAAACTTGAAAAATTATGTCTCGGGCGGGACTCCAACCCGCATCTCCTCGCATGCCGGGCATGATATTAAAAGTGATAAATATTTTTTTAAATTTAATCTGTAAAATAAAGTATGTACTTAACTTTAACGGAATCTCTGAGCTTAAAATTGATAAACTGTTTAACCAACATTTGGGCTTTTACTGTACTGTATAAATACTTATTCTGAAAGAGTGCAAACTGCGTATAATCGGATGAAAAAACGTATCAAACCTAATAGAAACTGTGCTGCAACAATAAAACTATTTATGTAGGTACTTAATTTTCATTTGATCTGTTTCAGTCATTACAGTCACACGGATTTTTGGGAAATAGTTACTTTATATTAATATTTTGCAACGTTCAAACCGAGACGTGTTTGTGCAGCTCTATTATTCATATTCTATGTTTCATTAATTATGCCTTTTGTTTTGTTTTGCATACCAATGTGTATTGACAAGTTAAACTGGATTATTAAACGTTAAATCCTTCTATTTTGGAACCTATTAGCAAATATAAAATGAAAACTTTACTTCTTTGCTATTATAACGCTTGTGAAAATATAAATTTACATAAAATAACAAGAAAATATTTACGCCCATATCACTTGGACCTTGTTGATTTTGTTAAATTTCGTTTTTAGGCTATTGCAAATCAATTAAGTTAACATTTTGTCATAAAACATATACATATGTCTTATCAATAAACATGATCTGATATAATATTTGATTATGATACTAAAAATCTATTTTGCAAATCGTTTCATGTTAACTTACTACTCTGTGAATGACAACAATAGTGTTCGTGTATTCTAAGCATAGTTACGCATTTTCCTAGTAGGTACATATATGTATACCCTTAATTACCAAACACGTAATATCTTTTCTACCAAGCGAAAAGTAGAATGCGCTCCCTTTGTCGTCACAAAACAACAATGGCTGGCGCCGGAACTCGGAATAAAAATGAAAGTGGATTCGCCTGTTATTTTTATAAAACCTGACAATCTTGTTTCTTTCTGTTCCGTCCTCATTAACATACTATGTCAGCCGTCCGGCGACACTAGACCGAACTTTTAACGCGATTTGTGGAATAAGCCACGTCTTATAAAGCTTTTTAAAAGCAAATTAGTTTGCAATTCTCCGGCGCACTTTTTTTTTTTCAAGTTATCAAAATAAGGTAAGGGGCTATACCGCAAAAATTTTGTTGTCTAGAACAACTATATTTTAAAAAGAGTAGCTACCTAATATTTTAATATAGGATCTCTTTGTTTTTCATCTATCAGTGTAAATCATTTTATTCAGGAATCGATGAACGGTGACCTACGCTTAGATAAATCTTATTAAAATAGAATATATTACTAGGCCAAGATCCAAGTAAGCCTACTAAATCGGGGTCTCATATCCATCAACTGGGTTTCGTAATTTCGAGTAGAAACAAATGCTTATAAATATAATATTTTGGAAACTGCGCTCGCATTTGTAAGTCTAGTAACATATGCGTGTATTTTAGTGCCTTAGTGAGAGACGAGAAAACATCATAAGGTAAGGATGCTTACACATTAAGAAGCATGTATAGTCATGGTACCCATCATTGCTGAGGTAACTTGAATTAATTCAATGATGGAGGCTTAGCTCTACAGTTGGATAATTATAGGCCGTTGCATAAGTAATCTACTGCATATTTTGATCATGGCTATAAAACCATGATCTAAATATGGCTTGATAGTGTCTAAAGCCAATTGCTCCTAATAGATACAAGATAGACGACATATAAGAAGATCGATACAAAGTCGAGAAAGCTCCAATCTGTGAAAGGTCAAAAACATTAAGCTCCGAATAAAAGAATAAAAATGATGCAGTACCAACAACTATCTCAAATTATCGTTTTAAAATCGTCCATTGATTTCAGTGATTCTTTCTAGTCGTTTTTATTGTTATTGAAGTAGATAGATAGTTTAAGTTTAGGTTCTGTCTGACATATTATAGTAATCCCTAAATAAAAATTGTTTTATTTGACCCAGTTGACTTGAAATTTTGAAGTTTTCCAGTAGGTAACTTACAGGAAAAGCGATAAAAATTCTAAAATTATTGATATTTTGGTACCTATCTAATTTTCAATACATTTTACAGTAAACCGCTTTCAAAAATATTCACAACAGTGAATTGACTTGACATAGCATCAAATTTGGTTCAGTTAGCCTATCTAAAGCTTGCATCAAATTCATTAGATTTAAATATATTTTTGACGACCATTTGGATCAGCGGTAGTAAACTCTGCTTCTGACCCATGGGTCGCGGGTTCGATCCCCGCATAGTACAAATATTTGTTTGCATGAACATGTCTGTTTGTACTGGTCTGGGTGTTTTCTATGTATTATAAGTATGTATTTACAAAAAAAAAGCATTTATGTAAGTTTATCGGTTGTCTAGTACCCCATACGATAAGGTACCTAATTGCAGCTTAATTTGGGACTAGATGGCTCTGTGTAACCCAGTGAGGCATGTCTTAAATATTTATTATTATTTATTATTATTATATTACAAGATTAATAAGAGTAATATAAGTTGTATAATCTTCAACACTTATTCGAAGAAATTTAAGGACTTACATAAATGAATGTGGACAACATCACATATTGTTCAGATAAAAAAAATTGAGTTACTATTTAAAGTACTCGTATTGTAAAAATCAGAAATAACTGAGGTACCACAAACACCCAGACACGAGAAAATGTATAAAAACCGTTTTTTTTCAACATTGACCGACCAGAAATCGAACCCAGGGCCCAGTAGGAGGCGACACCTTGAAAACCGGTGTGTACGCCACTCCACTCTGAGGTCATGTCGTGACAGTAGTCACGTCATATTTGCTGTACTATTGTTAAACGATGACGACTTCAGAGTGACGCCAACACTGAGGTTTAGGTATTTAGTTAAAGCGGAAAATAAGAAAAGTGGGCTTTTCTTCTTCCTCGAGTGCAGGTGACACCTTGAAAACCGGTATATACTCACCTACGGAGGTCGTTAAAATGTACATATTACTCTAATTAACATAAATATCAGAAAACAATAAAATATTGAATTATTAAAGGTGAGTTGACCTTGACCTACTTATGAACACTCATTAAAAACATACTTACAGGAAACTCTATAAGTTATTCATATTACATGCCTATTATTTCTAATGTAAATTTACTTGTAAATGGTCATGTTTTACTCACAATTTGTTTCCCGAGCGTGTTCACTTGGTATTTTCTTCGCCAAATAATATAATATCGAACTATTAAGAAATTCTACTGATGTTATGAGCTTATCGTTTTGATTGCACATTTCTTCACTTTTAAATAAAGTTTTGTAATACTGTAAAGGTCTGTTTTACTAATACTGTCAAGGTCTTTAATTAAAATTGGATACATTTTTGTTAATACGAGTATAACCAGACGATGGAACAATAAATGATTGAAAGCTTTAACAAGATTTTGAAGTGATCAATAATATTAAAATAATAAATCAATACATATGTAAGAAGTACTATACATGATGTGAATAGACAAATTGTTTTAATCAGTTGTATCATTATTATACAGACGTTAAGTATAATATAAGTAATAGTCGACAATGATTTCAATAATATTTCCATTACAACCAAGTGTTAGTTGCAAAAACATTTATCATGACAGAGAAAATATAAGAAGGTGAACACATAACACCTTATTTAAAAGCCGTGTTTTTAATAAGGTATTATGTTTTATTAGTTACAAGCTGTTGCCTTAGACTTTCTAGGCATGGTATTTCGGTAATTCGAAAACTAGCCCATTGGAACAGTAATTTTATTCCGGGATAAAATCCACATTATAATCTCCACTGTAAAGGCCACCTTTAGGGTATTCCAGTCTGTATTAATAGGGGTTAAAGTATGTAATTGCCGATTATTTTCCCACGTTTTATTTTGTTTATAGCTCTTAAGTATAGTCATATTATTGCGTAATTCTTTTTGTATTGTATCAAAAACTAAATAAAGTAACTTTTGACTAAAAAAAAATGCAATACTAGTGCCTAGTACTTCAAAGGAAGTCGTTGAAAAGACCCCTTACAATGTGTCAGCTGACCTTCTTGCTTCAATTAAGTATATTTGTATTATATACTTTGATTTTCAGAAATTTAAATACTATAATGCGTAGCTTTATAACCATCTAACTTTCACCTTTAATTGCACCGAAAACGGTTCAGGCGTTAAAAAAAAACTAAAAAAAATTTAGTATGGAAAAATGACTTTTCTTGATTTCGTCCATACAAAACGGCAATTTCATACTTTAACCCCTAATATTATATATCTCAGGTGCCAAATTTCAGCCGTTTTTAAGTAACAAACATCCATCCAATCATTCGGATTAGTATAGTAAGATTGATACTCAAAATCATCAATACAAACTAGTTTCATCATAAAACAAAAGGGGCAAAATTGGCCGGTAGAGTAAATTCACTACCGGACCAAATAATTCTCCGCCCGTTGGTCTAGTGGTTTAAATACCGGACCAAGATCTCGGGTCCCGGGTTCTACACCGGGTCGGGCAACTAAAAGTTTCGAATTTTCGAACATTGCTCGGGTTTGTGATCACCAACCCGCATTTAGCAAGCGTGGTGATTATGCCATTACCCATCATTGCTATGGTAACTTGAAGTCAATGATGGAGGCCTTTTCCCTTCAGTGGGATGATTATAGGGTGTTACCTAACTTAACTTTATCTTAACAATAATTGTCAAACGATACAACACTGACCTCAGCTCGTCCATTCGTTCATTTTATTACGATAATCTGCTCTTTGGCAATTTTGGTATCCCCTCTATTTTTTAGTTGTGCATGACGTTCGTAATAGGGTACGAGTATCTACGGCTTATCACAGAGAGGTCGAAGAAGTAAGTTTATTTCGTGAACGCAATACTCGTACCAGTTACACCTCAGTAATGATCAGAGATGAAACAATGTGGGGTCGTTCAATTCCAGGGCTTTTTGTAACTATTCTTTTAGTAATAGTAACCATAAAATATTACTTATTATGTCCTTAGACACGTCACTTATTATGAGGAAAAGTTTCAGCCAAGACTCAACCCAGCTTAATTTAGCCTTGCGTTGTTTATATATCAAACAATGTACTGTACTTATCAACTAGTAACAGTAACGAAAATAAAAAATATCTACGTATTTATATAAAATAAATATGTCGGTCGCTTAGGGGAATCTAATATTAATCTGGCACAGGGTGAAGCCAGCAGAAAAGTCGTATAAAATTATCTGGGACTAATCAAATGATGCTGAATTCCCTGATCGATTCTTAATTTCATAATCAATCAAGTAATTGTAGGATAGGTAAAAATCATCTTGTAAAATAAATTAAGAAAAATGATCAAAATTTTTAAAATACTGCTATCAAAGACACACTGAGTCAAATGCATAAACCTACATTCAGAAATAAAGTTACATATAACCAGTAAAATGTATCATGCCAAAAATTTTTGTAGCATGGCATGGCATAGCCTCAAAATACATTCGTACTTTCTGTCGGTTCAATTTTTAGTAAGAAAAATTTTGTATTACATTTATTTCCAGGGTGTGTGTAGATTACACACTCATGGATAACATTTTCCCCCAAAACATCCACATGGATCAACTCCGTATAAAGTCATGCATGGACATACAAAATAAAACTTAACAAAAAAAACTTAGTAAGCCGCTCTAGTTTTTGCCGAATAAAACTCAATAATATATTTTACGTGATTTTGAAGACTTTTTCCTATTGTTTTCATGTTACAACTTTATTCACTTCAACGTCAGTGGTGGTTTTAGTATAAGTTGTCATTGGGTAAAACCGCCTCAATGTTTATGCAATATCTTTAAAACATTAAACCGATCGCATTTACTTAGATCAGTAAATTCATTGAAGCGTTTAATCTGAACTAGAAACAGGAAAAAAGTATACGTGCCCGACGCGAAGATTGCTTTTTGTTCGATAAAAAATCAGTAAGTACCTATAACGACTCCATTAATTACGTCCACCTATAACGCTTAACAGTTTTTAAGACGCTCGTTCTAACTGATGTGACTTAAGTGTCATTTTACTTACTTGAACAATGTTTGACGAAAAAAAGACAATTACGCATTAAATCGGTGGTTTTATTACTTTGACTAGGAATCACAGGTTTTCACAGAGAATCTTGTAGCCGCACTACTACTTCCGTTCCCATGGGTGTCGTCATAATGGCGTCTAAAGGAGTGCTACCAGAAGTAGAAGGGCAGTAACGTTTTCTCTCTACCATTGCCCGAATTGTGATTTATCTTTCAAAGAGTAGCTATTATGCCACATAATCAACCTTTTTCAGAGACCTGTTTTCAGCAGCAGACTAACATAGGTAGTAGAAATAGCAGTAAGCAATATAAATAGGGCTACCTAATGGTACCTAGTTGTTGCAACAGCCTATAATCGTCCCACTGCTGGGAAAAGGCCTCCATCATTAAATTCAAGTTACCACAGCAATTATTGGTACCTACTGGCATAATCACCACGCTTGCCAAATGCGGGTTTGTAAACACAAACCCGAGCAATGTTCGAAAATTCGAAACTTTTTGTTACAATCATTTTCATCGTCATCATGGAGTATCATGGTGGTTTTATGTAATACTAGCTGCTCCCCGCGACTTCGTACGCGTCTATTTCCGTTTTTATGATCGCGATTATTTTTGCAACATTTTTCAATGATGCTTCGCTCCTATTGGTCACAGCGTGATGTTATATAGCCTAAAGCCTTCCTCGATACATGAGACTATCCAACACAAAAAGAATTAGTCAATTCGAACCAGTACTTCCTGAAATTAGCGCGTTCAAACAAACAAACAAACTCTTCAGTTTTAATAGATTACTTCTCTCCCTCTTTTATGCATGATACGTCAAGCTATTAGATACAGACGCTCGAGTTAACAAACAATGATACGAGTTATCCTCACTAATTTCGGTTTAACGTCAAACGGTTTAATTGCTTTACCTGTTCGTTATTTTCTTTATAGTCTCCAGTACAAATAAAGCGTGCCACGACATGACACAATCAAATTACACGGAGCATTATTTCATTAAGAGTCCGCCGCGCTTTGCCGTCTGCCCTGAATCTCGGATGATGGGCAGGGCCGGCTCAAGGGTACATGATCTTTTATTTAGATATTAAGATTTGTAGGATAATTCATATGTAATAAATATATTGACCTTTACTGATCTGTAAAGTTCTGTCTGTTTTTTTTTTATTTTGATTTTGTAAAAAATGTGTGACACTAAATATTCCACTATTTTTTCTTAAAAAAATATGTCATATGTCAAAGCAGAATTGACGCGTGTTATTATCATTAACACCGTTCATAGCATAGATATAGGCATAGATTTAATATAGATGATAGATTGGCAATTGAATCCTAAAAACGAGACCAAAACTAGGTTACGCTAGTGTGCATAAAGTGAGCATGTGCGTGAGATAAATAGTGCAGGTACTGCATTGTCTGCTTGCTTTCGATATCGATTCCATCGACACAGTTTACGTTGACGCAGGTGACTTATTTTTTAGTATTATTAAAAAGACGCCAAAAAACTGCAAGTAAATACCTAGATATGTTTTTTATTTTATAATTACTTATCCCTGAACAAACTCAATTTATAGTGAAAAATATCGTAAGCTTTACTTGCCAGTATTTAACAATTTTGCCTCATTTTGCGATCGCAATCGCCAAAGTTGAAATAAAACTGATATTTATTTTTCAATTACACATTACAAACGTACACTAAATATACATATATTTAATGTTTAACTAATGGGGATTGATGGGGGCTTGAACAATATGGACATTGATCCAGAGCGTAATTTTACAGGCTGATCGCCTCTGTGTTAAAAACACTTAGGGTCCAGATGTAAACTGCAAATGGTCGAATATTTATAGGGCGAACATTCTTTTCTATTAGGCAATTTCAACCTTTTCTAACGTATTTTAACAATTTAGGCTGTATGCAGTTTACAATGTGAAATATGTCAGCTAATGAAATGTCGATAAGATATCATCGACAACGTCAATCACTATAATACAAAAGTGACGTTAGTAATTGCTGAAATTCACGTATTTGATATTATTTTTAATTGAATTCATATGAATTTAAATCCTTGTCCTGATGAAATGCCCTATCAATTAGTATACAAAATTTTGGTCAAAGCTCTGAAACATTGCATTTTGCTGCTGATAATCGCGATTGTGTATTGACGTGTAAAATGTACAATTATGTTGGTTCCCTTTTTTAGATGAGTTACTTCCAGGTACTGAACATGTAACCATAATGAAAATACATCAACTCGACACTTTTTTACAATAATAAAAAGGAAACTAGTAAAACTAAAGGGAATATTGTGTTGCGCGTGACAGACGTCAGAACTCAGAAAAATGCTACGGGTTCTTAGCGTGTACGTGAACGGCCTTGTGATCTATCTCGTTCTATCGTATAGCTGCATTGTATTCTGTCTCTTTTCATTGCCAATCTATCAGCAGTATATTAAATCTATGGATATAGGATACAAGTAGATCCACTGACAGCCCGATAATGCGTGACCAGTTTTGATTTGTCGATGTGTGTGTTAACTAGTGACGTACCTTTAACATTTTTAGACTATCGATAATAATTGCAGTTTGTCGTTTGGAAAATAATGTTTACTGTCACACTGTTTTTATCTCGAGATTATGCACCTACTTTGCGGCATACCTAACCGCCCTCACTTCTTACAACTATAATAGTGGGCAGATAAATGTGACCGGGAAGTATATTTTTTACATATAATTTAAAAATAAACAGTCTTAATTAATAAAAAAAATAACAGGCATTGTTAATTAGTTTTCTTTATTTATTTCTTCAAAAGATTTTCCCTTGTCATCTGCTGTGCCGTGTGTGAGCTTATCAATGGCAGTAAGTGAAAAAGAACAAGTAAACAAAATCTGAATAAACATTTACATTCTGATGTATCAAACACTAATTATTGACTTTTAAACAAGATTATCTTAGTTATGTGATTCCTTACAGTTCTTCAAATTGTTAAGTTGACATTCATTTGAGACGCTAAACGTAAAATAACATCAAATTTCTCCGGAAACATTCAAGATAAATGTCGACAATAGTATCGATAAATTTGAGTCAAGCTCTAGCGTACATGTAAAATATTTCGATAAATTATTTATCCACCAAAATAATGTAAATAATCAATACATAGAACTTTATCTATACAAAATATTAAAATGAACAAGTGGATTGAAATAATTTTATATTTACAACTTAACAACAAGATCAAATTCAACAAAAATAACGCGTTTTTACGATGACGACTTTCTACGTATTTACCTGTGAAATGAGCAATTTTCTGGATTATTTTTGTGGTTGACTCCACAGGCACTCACAGAACATGTGACCATTGTTAGATAAAACTGTATTTACTTTAGATAATCTACGATGTACTAGATAATTACATAAAATGTTGAACCTTATATCGCATATGCCACTGGATGTCACTCTGTCAAATACGACAGGTCACAAAACGAAAAGATTTGTTTTCTTTTTCTATCTTGCTAGATTTCCATAAGAGGTTTTCTTCTATCTCGCAGGCTTTGTCCGTCTATTATATTCTACGTTTATGGTTCATAGTGATCCGTTAAAAATTAACGATCTTGAATGAACCTTGCTTTATAAACCCGATCACTGTGGCTTTTCCTGGTATCAGGAATTCAGGGTGATGACCAAGCGCTGATTAACTGTGAAATGTTGTTCATGAAAGTTCTTATTTCAATACTACGCGCTTCGTTAAATTATTACTGTACACACACATTAGTAAAACATTTGATAGGTTCAAATGTATACATGAATATTCAAAATCCTAGGATTTACGTTTCTTAGATCGCTCTTTGTCTTTGATAGACATTCAACCTAAGCCGTCCCTGCGTGCGTATGAGTACACGCCTGACCAGATTCAATTACAAGCAAATTGATTACGGTATGTCTAAGCTGCGGTTTCATTTCACGTACGCTGATAATGCACTGATTATAATAACAATGGGTTCGGGAGTAGAATATGTGCGACAGACGACTGATGCTGAGCTGGCTAACCAGACTGACAATTAAGCTCGAGCGCTTGACTGGTTTATGTAAACATCACATTTGTCAAACGCAATGCATGAAACACAGCCTACATTACCGCGGGTAGTAAGAACGCAAGCTGGTAAAATAGTTTGCATTGTAATGCCAATTACCTTTTGCAGATACTTAGTTTAATGTAGGCATACCAAAACTCTGTTGAGTATAATTCAGCTTGAAACTATTCGATAGCTATTCCCAGTCTATCAGTTTTAATATGCAAATTATACCCGTATAGCCACATCAATCAGCGACTCATTAAATCACCTTGCCTTTAATTTAAAATTCCAGTAAGTTGCTACGGCATTTCGACGAATGCACTCATAACTAAAAGGTTACTCTAGTGCGCAGTAAATACGCATCTATTTTCAGTAACACAAATTATAATGCCACAATACGTATCTCATCTGTATAAAAATTCGATATCCGCTCGTGAAAATGCACTGAAAAATAAAATTTTACATTTGCAAACATATGAGAATGAATTATTCAGAAACAAAGTTAATCCAGGGGCAGCCGAGGTGGGCGCTCTCGAAACTTCTCGTACATGATTTATTCGCAGCTTTGTGAAAAAAGTTCTGTCACGAACGGTCTCACCTGTCCACCTTATGCTCTCGGGTTCAATAAAACCCCAGCCGCCACCGACAAGTGAAGCCATCAAGCCCAGGGCGGGGTGCATAAATAATTTAGCCGGGCAATCCGACGCTTGTTTGCATGCGGATTATCATATTAAAAGGATATCAGGGTCGACGAACGGCAGTCCGATACGAATGCAAACAATATCATGCAACATTTATAAAGACAAACAGTAGCCGCGGCTAAATCGGCCGGGGAGCGCTCTATTGGGCGCTCCGAGTATAAATATTGACAGATCAACTCCCGAGTTATCGTTTGAGCTGACGCTCGCTCGCCGACGTTAATTGGGGATTACGATGGAAAATATGAACACATTTGCAAGCAAATCAATGTAGTGAATTTTCACAAAGTACCTATTAATTGAAGTGTGCTGAAACAAATAGGTATTTAACGAGAATGACTGAACTGTAAAATTCTGACTAAAGAAAGAGGTTGTTCAATTTGACGCCTTTATCACAATTTACCTCGACGTCCTTAGTACCAAGTGTTTTGGCTTTTTGTTCTAGAAATATACTTAATCTAAAGTGAACTTATTTGTCGTTAAACGAAATTCGCGTATAGAATTTCGAAGCAACACGCGTTTCATTTGTGAACGAGTTTTTGTTCTCCCTTATGTCAGACAATTCATGACGGTAATTAAATATACAAATAACGTAAATAATTCTTCTCTCTGAAACCGTTGGGTACAAGAAAACAACAAGACAAGAAATTGCCCTGATATTGCCGCAAGTTTTAGGGCGCTCATGTTTTGCATATTTGAACAAACGTTGAACTTGTTAAGTGCTATGACGCGAGAAGACGCGTTTGACTGTAATGTATTTCGCAGGGAGTGAATGGAATGAGATTTAAAGAGAACACAACTGATAGTGTTTTACAGGCAAGAAGAGATGTCCCGTCGAGACCGAATCGCGTCTGGGGATGCATCGAAGTTCGATAAGAAACTGGGACAATGCCAAATGTTTTTTGTATAAAGTTTATTTAGTTCTACTGGTTTAGTTAGAGGATAAAACAGCCGCAATCTCTAATAGCGTTTTTACAATAATTCAGAAGATATAAAAGAGATTATTTGTCTTTTGAGATACAATGGATATACATATTATATTTCTATCGATGATTCTCTTTGGTTTAAGTTAGAAACTACATTTTTTAAACAGGAATTATTCATATATTTTCGAAAGTTTAATTTACAAGTCCCGTCTTGCTAAAAATACCTACCTATTATCAGAGTAGCTTTACCCAGTCGGACAAATTGAGAAAAATACATTTCGCCTTTAATCGCCGTCATTGGCACATTGTAAGTCGCCTGGGATCCGCCTGTCCCCCAAAAAGGTAATGTTGGAAAATATTCGTGCACAAACGATGCCATAAATTGGAGTTAAAGGAGCTGACGATACGGTTCAGTGGCTTAACAATCCCTTTTGAGGGAACACAAGATCGCGCGCCGCACCGATAACTGGCTCCTGATTTTTATCTCTCCTCAGCGGTTGCGGCAAATCATTTTCCTTGGTGACCCAATTTTTTTTCATGAAAAATGTTTTGATCTTATAAAAACATCAAGTAATAAAGTACTTCTGCCTTATTTTGAAAGGACAGAAGCAAAAAGCACCTGACGATAAGATCGGGGTAACTCGAAACGTCGTTGTTTACAGAACCTTTTTATGAGAAGCTGAGAACGATCTCGCGAATTTATTGTATGTAATACATTTTCGGAGCCCTTTTCTTTATGTCCAAATGTTTTTGGATGACTAATAAAAACCTACTCTAATTTCTACAATATCAAGAGCTTGTGTATTTATACTTAACACTGACTGACACTGACTTAAGTAACTACCTACTCGTAAATGACGGGTCAATTTTATGTAAAGGCTTTTATAATGATATCTAGTGATATATTGACTTCATTCTTGCAAATCCGCAGTTGTGTAAACTGGCACTAATGATAGTCTAAGATCCCACCATACAACGACCTTCACCGAGCTGTTTATTGGATGAAAAGTATTTTTTATACAATTAAATATGGCAAAAAATATATTGCAAATGGGTTGCCTAAAAAATTTCAGTCCAGAGTAGAATTTTTAAAATTTAACAACCGAATTTCATGACTTTTTTTTTGCATTCAACCGTTTACCACCGTGTTCATAAATGAATAATATTTATTTGTATTTAACTTTATTTAATTAACCAGACCGGTGCAAGTTACTAGTTCGATTTACCTGTTTATATCTGCCTACTCAAGAGTTGTGACGGGAAAAAAATAGTCAACCAAACGTTTGCATATTCTTTGGGCTTCATATTTTCGATTGGTATGAAATTTGTCTAACCAAACCAATAAAAAAAAATTAAAATTAAAAAAAAAAAAAATAATCATACTCTGGACTGAATTTTTTTAGTCAACCCATTTGCAATATATTTTTTGGCATATTTAATTGTATATAAAATACTTTTAATCCAATAAACAGCTCGGTGAAGGTCGTTGCATGGTGGGATCTTGGACTATGAATATAACTAAAATAAGCACATACATAAATTGATTTATCTCTTGAATAATAATTTTGATTTTCTGAGATAGGACTAGAACCTACAACCTTTCGCTCTGACTATTAAGCTACCCAGACATTTTTCGTGTCGACGACTTTATGTAAGGTTTTAGTTATAAGCCAGTTGAGTTTCATCAATGTTTTCAGTTACCTTTCGAGGACCTTCGACATGCAAAATAATACTTAACTTTACACTGATCAATGGGTTTAACTGTTTTTTAATCAAATAAATTTAAAGTACAATTCTCTTTCCTGTATTTTCAATTCACACTAGCTTAAAAATACAAAGGAATTTTTAGAAGATAATTTATGAGCTTAAAAAATAATATGTAATATAATAATAATAATGATAAATATTAGGGTTATACCGACTAGTCGTCGACTAGTTGGTAAAGCCTACTAGTCGGCCATATTTGTAGTCGGCGACTAGTCGGCTGAAACGGCCCGTTTTCTGCTCGTATTAACATACCTAAAAATTGATGAAATTGAAATCTTTACTGTTATTATTTTTTATTAGAAATGCAAAATCAATTTTACAATGTACTTTAGTGCAATTTAGAACAGGTTAGGAAATTAGAAACAATTCGTTCGATACCTTAACTAATTGGGCTTAGATCAAGACATTAAACAAGTAACAATAAAAATAAACTCAAAAAATTGGCTATAATTAAGCTTACAACTTACATATTGGAACACTTATCTTGACCTAATAATAATGAATTAGAACTTAGTACAAGCATGTACCAGATATAAAAAACAACAGAAAGTTAAAATAAATAAAAATTTTACTACACTACAAACGAAAAATTAAGATGACAATCAGATAAAAGAAGGCACTTAACATAAAAAATGACAATACAGTGTGATTAGAGCATGTTACTCTGATTATTATAACCTAAAGCAATAAAAGGCTTGGCCGACTAGTCGGCCATTTCGTTGCCGACTAGTCGGCTAGTCGGCTAGTCGGCCAAAATGATAGTCGGCCCATGGGGCCGGGTTCTTGGGTTGGGTTCTTGTTCTTGCTTGTGCCTTTAAAACTATGTAGCACCAATATATACAACAATATGCAATAAATGAATATGAGTATGAATAAATATTCTTCTCATAAAACATATAAATATACACAGATTCATAAACTAGGTTATTTTGTAAGCATACCTACCTACCTCTATGAGATACAATGTAATAAACCTATCTTGTTATTAAGTAATTCATATTATTGGCTAACGATAACATGGTACTAAAATAACCGATACCTTTTAGGTATGAGTGTGTTGTGTTACTTGTATGAGTTAGTGGTGCCTTGTGTAAGGTGTTTGAGTCGGGCAAACACTTTGCTGAAAGTAACGCGTCAGGCGCTTAATGTGTCCTATCGAGTGTCACAGATTAATAGTTAATATACAGGCAAAACCCTCTAAAAACTATGTAGGATGTATTATCATTCTACTACTACATGTGTCTCTATATAACAATGATTAAAAGGATTCAATAATCTAAAATCGCTTTTATAGAGTCAGCGCCATGTGCGTGATAGAGCTAACCACAAACAATAATAAGTAAAATATAATATTATTTTATAATAATAATAAAATAAACTTTATTTAAAATGATCATATTATGACATGAAAACATTCGTGTTTGCTTACTTATGCCTGTATTTTGGTATCAATACAATTACTTACATTTTCAACATACATATTTGCAGTTGTCGTATAAGCTATCGTGAGGTAGATGCAGCCAGTCAATCCAACGTTAAGTTTTAATACAGCACTTAAATTACCACAGTTAGCTTAGAAACTCTCGCATGAATCTCGCGGTCTAAGTTACAACCGATAAACTGCAACATTGCGACGTTTCACTCCAAGTAATTAAGTTGAGTAAAATGTATCTCTTGCACGAAACTCGTATAGTCAGAGAAAAGTTGTACAGATTGAGTTAAGACATTTAAAGGTTGGCATACATGTTTTAACGGCAACATGAAAAACATATTTGTAAATGAATGCCTTCGCAGAACAAATCGCAATAAATTGATTATTCTAGCCATTGCCATTCATCAGACCTATTTTAACTACATATGAGAAAAAAAATGTGTTTATTGAATAAACAGATTTGAATGTGCTTTAAAATTTAAAGTCTAGTCTGTTTAAGTAGGTAGTGTTTAGATATTTGTGGTGGTAATAAATAAAGTAGAGTCAAATATATTAGGATCTCCGCAGAACCAATGATAGATTCTTAGCTAATACAGTAGATAGGAATTTAAAAGTGTTTAGTTTTAGACCGAGTTTTATGGTTACCAGCTACTTGTGGAACCAAAAAACCAAATAACCAAATTGTTTCGGCGTAACGAACGCTTTAATTAAAACACTCTACATGTATTGAACGGAAAAGATCAATATACAGATATTATGTACATACTTTTATTTCCTTTTTTCTTCTTATGTACTGTCTTATGTACTCAGTACATAATACACGTCTTTAGTTATTTTTTTAATAATAATAGGCACTTTTTTTTTTTTGGTCCCATAATTAACTTAAATTTTAGAAGTTTCGGTCTTTAAACGTTAGCTACTTTGCATGTGGTACTAGGTTCAGACAGCGGCAGGTCAACTTACCCAAAAAGTTAAAGGTCATTGAATTGGTTTTTAACTTTAAGTCCAACGAATAGAGATCAATATCAATTGAGAAAATTTGACGTTTTGTGGTAGGTTGGCGCATTTTTGTCTGTACTTAGTGCTATTATTACATTATCTCTCCATTATACGGATAAATACATCTATTTATATATAAATGAATCCCTATTTCCCTTGGTCATCGCATCACGCGTGAACGGCTGAACCGATTTCGCTAATTCTTTTTTTGTTTTGTTTTGTTATTGTCAGGAGAAGGTTCTTATGTAAGAAAAATTTAAGAAAATTCATCGAAAAAAAAAAAAAACTTAACTGTCATATTAAGTTATTTCTAATGTAAGCTTAGCGCTTTTGACAATTTTACTTTTTTAATGTATGGCATTTGACATAACATTGACTAAATGCGTACTGCAAATATCGTCAAATAGGGGGTAAAAATACCGAATTTTGCACATGGCCAGTAATGCCTGTCGCCTGTTTCCGTGTCAGAATACTAACAAAACTATTTTTATACCCGTCAGAAAAAAAAGAACGTTGTATATCATAAAGCATATTAATAATAAACAATTGTTTTTTTATTTTTATTATACCATTTCGTAATTAATATTCACAGTTTAGGCAGGACAACGTCTGTCGGGTCCGCTAGTATTAAAACAACAAAAGTTTACTTAAGTGACACTTCACCGTTGTAAATTTTTGTTGCTTTCTTAATATGTATAAAATATGCTGAGAGCCGATTCAAAAATGAATAAGAAATTTACTGTATAGTCTGCATCAACCCCTACTGTCTTTGTACATCTCCTCTTAGACATTTTAGCACCTGACGCGACTTACAAATTGTATTGGCATGTAGCGAGCCAAGTCCTGACTCAGCCAAGACTTGCAGCGGATACATATTACATATGTATATGTGACTCGGCTTAAACTATGTTTATTAGTACCTACGAATTCAAACAAATTTGATCTGGTTATCTTTTTCTACTGGACTGTGTAATTTAAGGTTATATGGTGAAAGAACTTAATAGTGTCGTAGCTCGAAAGATTTTTACTTGTAAATCGTGTTACTTAACCCTTTTCACTGCATAAAATTGTTGAGAGGTTTCTAATTACTGGATCGATCATAAAAAGACAGGCATAATATCAAAAGAGAACTAAGGCATTGTAAACCAGATGAGTGGTTCATTCAACTTCATAATCATTACTCTACCAATCCCAAATAAAATGGCAGGCTACAGCCGAGAAGAAGCAGTGATAAATGTGCCGACATTTATCACTGCTTCTTCTCGGCTGATTTTTTAACTGATTTTAACTGACAATCACTCACGGCGGCTCACAGCAGTAACAAAAATTATATATTTAAAAATATGGTGATCGAGCATTATTTCCACAAATTGCACTTATTTACCAAAACTGATGTGTAAATACCCTAAAATACATCCATAATCGTCTATTACCGTTATTAAACCCATATGAAACTCTTTCTTAAGCAGCGTACTAAGTAATTAATATTTAATTTAATAATTAATATTAATATCTACTGATAGCTTTGACAGATAATGCAATTAATTAATTACGTTGATTATATTACGCGCAACGTTAAATTAACCTACCCAGGTATGTATTATAGATTTATGATATGATGACTGATAAGGTAATATAAAAGAGTGTATTATGCATATTTTACTAATGTGGTATATACAGCGGACCTATATTATTCCACAATATGTATATTTAAAAGTTTACCGTACCCACAATACATATCTAAATGTCCTTTAGGTTTTAGGTACACCCGTTTTCATCAATGTTAGAAATATTATACAAATCGTAGATCGAGACAGCAAAACAAGAATTTTAATTTCTTGATTTAATTTCCAGTTAGTTAGTTATTAGTAAGATAACCAAAATAAACGAAGTAGTTGTAATAGTCAGAATAATTCAAATCCAAAATCCATTCATTTCTCCCTCTCTCTCTCTCTCTCAATTAGTGATCGGTTCTAAAGACGACTTCGGCAAACTATGTTGTAACGGTTAAAGGCAGTGCACGTGAAGGGATGTAGTCAGTGATTGGTTTGTGTTGAAAAACCCGGGGACTAACTATGCATGTCATTCCTTATTAAGCATATCGGCTTTACGTCTTTCTCTATACAAAAACAAAACAAATTTTACATTATTGTTGTTGATTGTGCCCATATTGTACCAGTATAATTACCTACCTTGCTTTTCATGGTAAATTTGTTGGAACTCTTACTTACTTTTGGCCTGTCAACCCTAATTAGCCTTCGGGTGGCATTTTCTTAAATATCATAATAAGACTAAAATGAAACAGCTACAGCTGATTCTATTGAGCAAGAACCAAAATGGATCTAGGCATCATATCATTTCAACCGAACGACACCTACATCTAGATATAGGCCTCCCCTAAGGATCTCCACAATGAACTGCGCCACGCGTCAAGATATGTATGCTTATTCATCCAATCCAACAAAAAATAATAAATTGAAACCCTCTCTTTTTTGTTAGTTTAACAAAACGAAAATGCTTTCTTGTGAAAATGTCACCGTAATATTGTAAGATTAGTCAGTTTACAAAACAACGCGTGAGATTATAAACTAAGGTTGGGTTCGGTAAGGTTAGATTGTAATCCATCGACGTTCTATTATGAACTGACCAAGTTACAATTTTACGGTGACAAATATGTATATGTTACTCAAGCAAATACATTTTAATGATTACGTACATTCTTGCAGATTAGTTTAGTTTTAGGTGTAGCTGAATTTTGAATACTAAAAGTGACATTACTTTATGCACTCATATAATACCTTAAAAGAACAAACTTATTTAAGGAACTACCAGCCAAGATTGTTTAGCTCTTTTTTTTCTTATTAAATATTGTCGTGCTAATGATCCCTGAAATCCGACTCTGTCGCACGCATTGAGGTCGTAGTCCGATGCACTCGGCCGTTCGTTCACTCGCTAGTCCTAGTGCCAATCGACGTCTTGAACCCACTGGAGTGCCGCTTTTACTCCTATTCCCTCGGAATAGTGCGCTACAAATACCTAACTTTAAACAAGTCATTGACCTAAGTTCTAAGTATGATTTTGACTTACTTATTACGTACTTCTGAGCAATGTAGATTCCGAGCATTATAGAAATTCAGTTTGAAAGACTCTTCGACAATATCCAGCTGAAGTTAAATTCAAACATTTAATAGCGTGTTAATGAATTGCAACCTAATGCTCTTCTCTGCATTCTTCTTCTAATTAAAAATAGACTTTTAGTTAAAATCTAGTTAAAATCAGTTTTATTTCTGCAAATAGGCCCCTGGAGGCGCTTTTACACGTCCCAATATTTAAACCTACCACTGCTTCGGGACAAATGTGGGCTTCTTTTTTCTGCTGTTATTTTCGTAATTTTAATTTAATTAGTTCTGCTAAATAAGAACAACTTTCTGGGAAAACGTTTTCAGTCTTATAATTTTGCTGAATAAGAAAGACTTTCTAGAAAAAGGCTCGTTTGCTTTATCTCCCATTCATACCTATACTTTGAATTTGGGGCTATTTTCCTTTGCGTGTCCATCAAACTAAATAGACTTATATTATTTCGACTAAAAATTTTTTTGTAGGAAGCAAAATATATTAATGGAAAAAATATTATTAATTAAAAATAAATTAGTTTGGCATTTGTCTTTTAATTGAGCATAAACCTGAAATGCTATTTATTTCGTAGGATGAATGGACACTGCTCCTGTTTATACTGAAATAGTAACCACAGACCACAGAGTTAGATTATGGCATCGTTAGAGCGTCCATTTTACATTCTAATAATTGGTTGCGATCTCCGCCATTCTCGTTACCAGAATAACTCATGCAAAATATCTGTTTTGTAGTCCTGGATTATATTGAGCTGTTGACTTAATTATGTATTCAAAGTCTATATGTATATGCTTATACAGGTACTCATCTAAAAACAGAAGGTAGACTTTAGTTCTAGTAAGATAGACTTTAGTTTGTTATAGTGTCGTCTAGTTTTAGTTTTCTACCTGGAAAATACGACTAAGATAAATCTTATTACGATTTTCTCTGCTTTACACATATTCAAGTATGAAAAATCATCTCTATCTTTTATTAAAATTGAGTCGAAATATTTCAATTGTTAATTTAAAATAAGATCGGTTAAATAAATACTTGGTGAATAGGCGTGTTATACTCGTACATAACTTGATTAATATGAATTGATTTGAAATCCTCTTTTTCGTCGGTCGAAAACGACTAAATAAATATAAATTAAATAAATATTTTAAGACATGGCTCACTGGGCCACACAGAGCCATCTAGTCCCAAATTAAGGTAGTATTAAGTACCCTGTCGTATGGGGTACTAGACAACCGATAATCTTACTTATATACTTTTTACATAGAAAACACCCAGACCAGTACAAACAGACATGTTCATGCACACAAATATTTGTACTGTGCGGGGATCGAACCCGCGACCCATGGCTCAGAAGCAGCGTTAACTACCGCTGATCCAAATGGTCGTCAAACTAAGACTAAGTTTCGGTAATACTCGTAAGTAGCGGCCGTTCATCCGCCGGTACAATTTAGCTAATTTATTCCTTGTACTTGGGACGCAAAAAGTTTCCCTCGTTAAGCGGAGAGACAACTGTAGTAAATCACTGCAAACTCCTCGACTATCGCAGATGCGATTACTATCTCCAAATTACGGAGAGGGTTATCCTGGTAGTTAGAAGATGTATTGTAAACTGTTAATAGTAGATGATAATTCTCAAGAAGAGTTAAAGAAAATATAGTGTTTTTCACACATAGAGTCACACATATTACTTTTCTTTTTGTCGTTGTATCCATTTTTATTGATAAGTTTAATTTTAAGTTTGCCATGAAAAATACTGCATTTTCAGAATTTATGTAACGGAAACGGAACGGAACAGTTTGATTAACGCCGAAAGCAGAGTGTAAACTGTAAAGGAATGGTCAAGCAATATGCTAGACCTATACATATAACTAGACCTAAGAATTTAGATGGATAAAATGTATATGAACGGGACAGAATACCAGAAGAAAGATATACTACAAAGTAAATACATTTTGAATAATAGTCAACAATATATATTTTTTTAATCATGACCAGCCAGCCACTTCTATTGTAGATACGAGTACAAAATGTTGCACTGGTCATCACCACAACGAATAAGGGACCGAAAGCTTCCAACGGTTTACTGCAATCTTTATAGATCATGGGACCCAAAGTTTATACTTTGGTTGCTTATGCAAGCTGAAGTAAATAAAAAAAAATGTGGACAACACCACATAAATTGTTCTGATCCAAAAGTGAGTAAATATTTAAAGCACTCGTATTATGGAAATCAGAAACAATGAAGGTACAACAAACATCCAGGCCCGAGAAAATGTAGAAAAACACTTGTTTTTACTTCTTTGACCCGTCCGGGAATCGAACCCAGGGCCAAGGAGGTGGCGACACCTTGAAAACCGGTGTGTACGCCACTCCACTCTGAGGTCATCTCGTGACAGTAGTCACATCATATTTGCTGTACCTATACTTTTTTAACGATGACGACTTCAGAGTGACGCCAACCCTGAGGTTTATTTCGGTAAAGTGGAAATAAAGAAAAGTGGACTTTCCTTCTTCCTCGAGTCTGGGAGGTTGTGGTAAATACCTTCTTTAGGTTATAAGTCACGTATTTCTGATTAAAAAGGTATATTTTATCAGTGTACACGATACGTTTCATGTTCAGGATTACCAGCCATTAAAATTTTACTTTAAATGAGTACCTTTCTTGCCCTGTTTTCTTTTTTGTTAGCAGTGTAAAGCACACTCGCCTCTGCCAAATCTGGCTGGTAGTTGGATGTTAAAATAATAAACAATTTTTAATACAAAACCACAGAATTTAGGACTTTTAGTTTTATTGAAAATGGTATTATCTGTTATTGAGTATTATATTAAGACTTAAAATTAAGGATGAATAAGTTAGATAGTGGAAAGGAGATTATTTTTTGAATTCATTGCGGATCTAATCAAACGACACTCATCGAACTATGGATAATAGTTCGATGAGTGAACTTATTTGAAAGAGCCATGCAAGGACCAAACCAAGGAACCAAACGACTATTAATTTGAATACATTCGTACATAATTATCTCAGATCTTTAAATGATCTGAGATAATTATGTATTACATTTTACCTGAGCTATGAAAATGTTACAAATTCTATATAAAAAGTTGGTGTGAGAGACGTTTTTTACATTTTCATATTACTTGCGTAAAACTAGTTATTTCTTTCCACGAGAAAATGTTTGTAACAATTTACTGCGCTGCTGAAATTTTTAATTAAATTTTTAATCATTAACCAACGTCCTGTTTTAATTATGATGATAAAGTGTAACACGTCGTTACATTTTTTGCATTTATTTTGTTTCAACAGCTCGTGCGCAGCTAAGGATTTTTACTGATAACGCCATCTATCCGGCTGATGGAACACTATAGGTGCAACTTTGTGTCTGTCATCCCACAATTCCTTTTTTTATCTAATAATTTGAATGTTATTTTTTTATATTATTACATTAATAGGCAAATGTCTATTTGTGTTGATTGTTTTTATGTAGTTTTCTACTATTTTCAGGGCTGAGTAGTTTCCTGCGTTGTTTGGCTTTATGTGTCAAGTTTAACTTTTGGTTCCAAGTCGTGACATGAAACGAAGAAAAAAAAAAGTTACTTGTCATAGAGAGGAGAAGTTTGATTACTATAAAAGCGGACGCCATTTCGTGGCCAGCTCTTCTTTTTCACATTTTTTATTTGGTCTTCAAGATTACTATCTTGATGGTGCGCAAGCGTGCCAATATATTAACATGCATGTAGAAGCCAAAATGCTTCATTTGTGTTAAGTAAATCTATTTTCTCTTCAATTTGTCTCCTTATGGACTAACATTTTTATATTGTCCCTTGATGGATAAATTTACATGATGCATCGCCTCATCTTGGTGATTGTTGCTGCATTTTTATGGGCTTGAAATATCGCCCTCCTCGCTCCTAGCTACTAGGACATACTCCTGCATCCTGCGCGCATGTGAGAATCTCTGCTCCAGGGACGGAGGGATATTTGTGGTTCTCCACGGTGACGTTATAATTTATTATGGGTGACATGATCTAATAACATGCTACTAGGTATTTATGAACATTTATTCTTTTGATAGTTTTCATCCATTGGTGATACTCCTCAGCTCATGGGTTAGGCCAACCTTAATTCTAGTTACTTGTGAGTGATGGAACGCCTGCTTCTAAGCTTTCCTTCACTGTATCTAAGACTAAGTTTAAGTACAGAACTTTTGTTTAGATGCATAGTCATAATTTATTCTTAAACTAATATACCTACTTAAGTCTATTCTATATAGCTTAAATTTTATGTTGCTGATATCTATGTTGAGTGTAATGCACATTTAAATAATATATTGGGAGACAAATTGAAAATAACTTGTTTTCCTTTCTATCTTTAATTAACTCTTTCTTGCTTCTGAGTTAAAGCAAGTGGCGCCCTCCACAGTTTCTTAGTACAGTTCTCCGAGCGCTGAAGAAGAACCCACGAGCTCATATCTCTAAAAACACACCCAACATCTTAGCTTGTTTCATTGGCGCCTCAACGGGTAGGCCTCTTTTAGAGATTTGTACTTTGAAGCTGTGTTTTTTTAATTTGTCTCAACTTAGGTTACTAATTTAATTTTGTAATCATGTCTCTTTCTTTAGATATTAATTATCTTAGTAAAAACGAACTTTTATATGAAATTCGTGTTAAGGGCCTTGAAGTATCAGATGATACTACTGTCGATGAGCTGAGGAAGTTATTGCGTTCTGTTAAGGGTATCACCAATCAGGAATTAAGCAATAAGTTTTTATTTTCTTTAGACTCTGCTAATGAGCTGAATATTTGTGAATTAAAATATAATGAAGTGTTGAATACCAACCATGCTGGTTGTATCAAAAAGTGTTGTTCTATATTAACTCATGTTATACTAAGACTTGAGCGAGTGAGTGTCACCAGTGAGGAACACAGGGCACTTAAAATTAGCTTGCTTGCTAATGCCTTTCTACTTCTTAACAATATTAAGTGCGGAACCACATCATCTAGTGTTGTGTCTGAACCTATACCTTCGGTATCTGTAGGTACTCAACCTCTAATTATTCAATCCTTTGGTGATGAGGTTAATCATCAAAATTCATGTTCGAATGTTAATTCTAAGCCTGTGCTCAATCAAATTTTAAAATGGAATTTGAACTTTAGTGGTGAAACACCAGTACACGACTTTATCATTAAACTTACAGATTACATTAAGTCTTCTAGAATTTCTGATAATGATTTCTTAAATAATGCCATTTATGTCTTGTCAGGTGAGGCTTTAATTTGGTTCAAATCTGTTCAACATTCTATTTTAACATGTAATCAATTTTTGCAATTATTAAAACTTGAGTTTCAATCTGTTGAGTGTGAGCGCTCCTTATTGAACCAAATTAGGTCACGGCTACAACAGCCTAAAGAAAGAATTAGAACTTTTATTAATACTATGAGATATTTATTTACTCAACTTTCTGTGCCTTTGTCTGAGAAGGAGCAACTTGATATTATTATGACTAATATGAATCCTTTCTATATATCTCGTTTATCTTTAACTAATGTTTACTCTATTGATCATTTAAAGGAGCTTTGTGCTAATTTGGAAATTGCCAAGCACAGGTGTGAGTACAGGGGCTATCTCAATCCGGGTCCTGATGTCATCATTTCTGAACTCTTAAAACCTAAAACTTCTCCCATTGGTAACTCACGGGTAAACTCTGTAGTGGTGAAGTGCTTAAAGTGTGATGGTGCACATCACTACAAAGATTGCGACGTGTATGTCGGTCTACATTGTTTCAATTGCAAGAAGCCGGGTGTTGTAACAAAAGATTGCCCTTGTATGAAGAGGATACGTCCAAATCGTTCAGGGGTAAACAACATTTTGAATCTTCGCATTTCTTTTAAGAAGGGTTTTACTTCTGCCTTTGAATGGCAAAACCATTTAAAATTTATTAATTCTTTTCTTCCTGGGAAAACCTCTGTTGTTACCCCATTGTTTAATAATCATGACTTAAATGATGTTAGGCCTTATCTTAATATTGACGTTTCAGGCGTCAAATGCAGTGCTCTGGCAGACAGTGGTGCTTCTGTATCCTTAGTCAGCACTGACGCCTTATCTACTCTTTCTCAATTAGGGGTTAATCCTAATGTGGTTCACTGCCACGAAAATTTATTAGTGGGTAACAATGCTCAACTGAGTGTTGTAGGTAAAGTTATACTGCCCATTTCTTATTCTAATAGATTTAACTTTATTCACTTTGTTGTTTGTCGTGATACAAACGTGCCTATTATATTAGGGGCTGACTTTCTTCGTTCCTTTGGTTTATGTAGGGACATCTTTGACACAGGAAAGTTATGTCAGACGTCTACTAGACCTGCATCAAACTTGATGTTATCTTCTTGTGAGACTGTGGTCGCTATCCATAATAAAATTCAACCATCAGTACGGGGATCCCATCCTATACCTCAACGACTGAGGGATGTTTTCAGCAGGGATCGATCTCCTAAGAAGAAATGCCACAGTCGCAGCAGGACATTCTACAATAGGTCTCGTAGGCAGGTGGATAATCCAGTTGGACGGCCTGTGTTAAGTGATATTTCACTGTCTGATGCTGTCGAGTGTTCTCCTCACAGATCACCTTCAATACTTAGTAAATTTTTACATTGGTAGTTTAACTTTCTGTCCTTTTTTTCTTTTTTTCTTTAGTGGGGATGTATTGTAACACGTCGTTACATTTTTTGCATTTATTTTGTTTCAACAGCTCGTGCGCAGCTAAGGATTTTTACTGATAACGCCATCTATCCGGCTGATGGAACACTATAGGTGCAACTTTGTGTCTGTCATCCCACAATTCCTTTTTTTATCTAATAATTTGAATGTTATTTTTTTATATTATTACATTAATAGGCAAATGTCTATTTGTGTTGATTGTTTTTATGTAGTTTTCTACTATTTTCAGGGCTGAGTAGTTTCCTGCGTTGTTTGGCTTTATGTGTCAAGTTTAACTTTTGGTTCCAAGTCGTGACATGAAACGAAGAAAAAAAAAAGTTACTTGTCATAGAGAGGAGAAGTTTGATTACTATAAAAGCGGACGCCATTTCGTGGCCAGCTCTTCTTTTTCACATTTTTTATTTGGTCTTCAAGATTACTATCTTGATGGTGCGCAAGCGTGCCAATATATTAACATGCATGTAGAAGCCAAAATGCTTCATTTGTGTTAAGTAAATCTATTTTCTCTTCAATTTGTCTCCTTATGGACTAACATTTTTATATTGTCCCTTGATGGATAAATTTACATGATGCATCGCCTCATCTTGGTGATTGTTGCTGCATTTTTATGGGCTTGAAATATCGCCCTCCTCGCTCCTAGCTACTAGGACATACTCCTGCATCCTGCGCGCATGTGAGAATCTCTGCTCCAGGGACGGAGGGATATTTGTGGTTCTCCACGGTGACGTTATAATTTATTATGGGTGACATGATCTAATAACATGCTACTAGGTATTTATGAACATTTATTCTTTTGATAGTTTTCATCCATTGGTGATACTCCTCAGCTCATGGGTTAGGCCAACCTTAATTCTAGTTACTTGTGAGTGATGGAACGCCTGCTTCTAAGCTTTCCTTCACTGTATCTAAGACTAAGTTTAAGTACAGAACTTTTGTTTAGATGCATAGTCATAATTTATTCTTAAACTAATATACCTACTTAAGTCTATTCTATATAGCTTAAATTTTATGTTGCTGATATCTATGTTGAGTGTAATGCACATTTAAATAATATATTGGGAGACAAATTGAAAATAACTTGTTTTCCTTTCTATCTTTAATTAACTCTTTCTTGCTTCTGAGTTAAAGCAAGTGGCGCCCTCCACAGTTTCTTAGTACAGTTCTCCGAGCGCTGAAGAAGAACCCACGAGCTCATATCTCTAAAAACACACCCAACATCTTAGCTTGTTTCAAAAGAACTCGGTGGCTACCCTGACAGCGTAATAAGTATTACTTGTCTTAGTTGCTGTTTATTAGGAAAAGCTGAGTAAATCATGATTTTCAAAAGTGTTCAATCATTATCGCATAGAACAATATTATATTACTTCAACCTATTTGATGTTCATGGTAACGCCACATTAATGATTTAAATCACAATAAAAATGCGGCTATATTAAATTTCGAATTTAACTACTAGCGCTTGTGCAAGTAATTATACATTTTAGATTAATGTTTTTTAAAAACTAATAGGATACTGGGTATTCTAGTATGTCTTTAGGTATAACTTTTCTTCCTATGTGTTGACGTGAAAATGTACCTACATTAATCGTATCGTTTGACCTTCATGGAAAAGCCCTAGAACAAATATGACACTTACTTCTTAGGTAGCTGGAAGGAGAAAACAATAATCGCTATTGCAATCTTAGAATTTAGTTTCTATCCAGATTAAATCGGAAACAGCAAAATTTGCATATCAGAAATTATTTTTTTTAATTCAAAATCGTACCTATTACGACAATTACCTACATAATCTACCCATGAAGTGAATAAACGACCAAAGTATATCTATTATATATAAGTATTTCTAATTAATCAAACATTTTTGTATCTAATCAATCACAAAATATACATATTTACAATCCAAACAATAACTGCTTTAACAAGGACCTATTTTCGTATCCAAATGGGAATCCGGAAGGCCCAATGTAATCCTTTTTGTTAAAAGGTTTGGGTCAGCAGCACATATACATACACCCTCATTAATGCAATAAAATGAATAATAGACGCCTCAATGGTAAAAAGGTGAAGCATGAATCGGACTCGCGCGACTAAGTTCCGGCACTTTTTTGTTGAATTTGAAATTTATAGCTTTTAAGCACAACCTGAAAACTAAAATAAAATACTTCAGATATGAAATCTGGAATACTCAAAGTTTAATGTCTACGTAAAGTTATTGTGAATTATAGTCTACTACGACGCTAAACGCGACAGAAGAAGACCATAAGAAAAATCCAGAAGCAATGCAAGGATTATCCTTAATAAACTTTGATAATAATAAGGGGAGAAGCCAACTAGTTAGTTGTAGGGAAGAGACCTGTACAAAATAGGTTCACTAAAGCTTACGATCACATTGATGGTGCTCGTACATTAAAAACGTCACCTATAATGTAGAGCTAGCTTTTACTAAAATATGTACCTATATGATTTAGATTTAGATCAACCTCAAGCAGGTTATGATGAGTGAATTACCCTTAATACTTCACCGCTATCTGATTATAAGTTGTTGTTTATAAGTGTCACCAACTGATTATAAGTTGTTGTGATTTGGGTTTTTCAAAAGACGGTTTTCCGTTTTTTAGGATATTGTACCAATTTCAACTTAATTAGTCTAGTTTATGGTCACACATATCTACATTAAAAAGAGTCTTGAAAGACGGACATTGATTGTAATAAAATCCAATATAATATTATTATCTCACATCAAAGTCATACACCACCCTTTCTCTGTCTATTATGTGTGTGCTAATGTGCCCACACCACACGACACGAATATCTAAAAAACAAAAAGATTTCTTTTAAGGTCCGAAACCCTAAAATATAATTGACACATGCGTATGCGAGACCACGATCAAGTATCTGTCCATAATGTCTGTTTGAATTGAAAACTCTGGCTATAAGGGAGAGAGGGTGAAGGTAAAGGAATAATAGAAAAGCGTTCGTTCGGGGTCAATGATTAATTCCACAACACGGACCGACAGCTGTACTCGCACTTTCATTTGTTTGTTCTGTTGGCATCGCCTAATGAACTGCCATGGCCAGAGGAGAAGTTTAATTCGATTTGCTGGTGGACGTGAGACCAAATAAACAGATATCCCGAATATAATAACACTTGCCGAGACTGGTCATCAATTTATTATGCTTTGCCGAAATTATACTTTTCAAAATCGGTTGTTTCTATTCCCATCAAACCCAAACCCGGATACCCAGTTCTTTCGGTTTCTTGGAATAACACAACAGCACTTCTGTACTTAACCCTTTTGGAACATTTGTATTGTTATTAAAATTATTGTCTCTTATTAAAATACTATAGTATTATTATACTTTGTAAGATTACTTCTCTGCTATTTATATTTAGGAAAGTCATTTTATATTTTTTTCACATCGACCTATTTATTCATACAGTATACTATTTTCATACCTTTAAGTGATTTAACTATTGTCAATACAACAATGAACTTATGTGCTTACACTCAAAATAACATTAAATTTGTATACCTCATTTATTTTAAATAAAAGAGCCTGTGGACATTATAAGGATATATGATAAACTAAAATGAGAGTTTTTGCTACTTCCCCAGCGCAATTCCAACGTATGCGCTAATTAACAACATAAAGACTAATTTTAAAAAATCCTTTAAAAATAATTGTGCTATTATTAA
Source organism: Anania crocealis (assembly GCA_949315895.1). Classification (NCBI taxonomy): domain Eukaryota; kingdom Metazoa; phylum Arthropoda; class Insecta; order Lepidoptera; family Crambidae; genus Anania; species Anania crocealis. Next base: position 11,139,720 of record OX438858.1, read on the forward strand.
CCGATAAGGAACAACAACAATTGGATTACAAAACGAATTATGAGTAGTAATTAAAATTAGAAGAAAGAACCGTGAGAGGTAGGTTTTCATATTTAAGAGCCCGGTTCCTTTAGGTTCTCCCAGATTATAGTTTTATTCCGTTCGATCGATCTCGGATGGGCAGAGCTAACTCCGATGCCCTAGTAAAAATGGTTGCTTACACGCAACTTGGTTAATTTTAGGCCTTATTTAATTTTCTCAGATAACAAGAACTTTTATGCGTACAACAAATTCAATGAAATGGTTTTCCCAAGTAAAACCATTTAAATATTTCCGGTCCTAAATAAATAGGTCATTTGAATTATTATTGTCGGAGATCTATTGAAAAAATATTTTAACCTAAATGCTATCAAAATTGTAATTCCTAAAAGAGAAAGCCCAAAAAAACCATTGGCAGAAAAACTCTCCTCTCGTTTACCGTTTTCATAATAATTTTCACTGAAGTCCTCCTTTATGGTAACTTTTTATTTTCCAGTTTTAATATCATGCGGAATGAAGGCCGGCTTCTGGCTGAATAGCCGGGTTCAGTGCATTCTGCTCGTAAATCTACGACTGTTAGCGCTGTCCGTATTACTGACTGTTTGATGTATCTGAACCAGCGTGCCATTCAAACATTGTAACTGCATGTTTAATACACATATTTAAAAGCCTTATGCTATGTAACAAATTGATAACTCATACTAATGCACGTATTGCACACGTATTCAATCAAATTTTGGGAATTGGAACTCGCTTCGAATACAGCTCGGATGGGTAACGGTTGTAAAGTCTTTGCATCCAAATCACCTTAGTGTCTCAAAACTAAAGTCTCTGTGTAGTGGATGTTTATGGAAGTCTAACGTGTTGTACATACGGTCTCATAAAGGTAGCACAGTGGGCAATGGAGTATTTCAGAGTATTTCATACTCAGTATTTCTCTGCTTATGGAATCAGAATTGAAGAAATCCGTAGGAAAACTAAGATAACCGACATCGCTCAAAGAGTTATTGATCTGACTGAAGTGACAGCGGGTGGGGAATGTATGTAAGATACATTGGTCTTTAAAGCGGAAAGGTTCTGGAATGGCGGCCACGCACCTGACGACGATATGGTTGATCGTATCCTCATGGGCCTGGAATCCGAGTCTGCTCCTGGTTGGGATGGAATTAACACGAAATTCATAAAGTTTTCAAGGAGTTTCCTAGTCCCACATATCACTACCTTGGCAAACCTCTGCTTTCATACAGGTATCTTTCCTAAAGCATTTAAAAATTCAATGTAACCCCGGTGCACAAGGGTGGAGACAAAACTAATGTCAATAACTACAGACCCATATCTGTGCTTACGTCAATGTCAAAAATTTTGGAAAAACTGATGAGTAACAGGCTAGTAAGTTACATTAATAAATTTAAAATCTTGTTAGATTCCCAATATGGCTTTAGAAGGGGAATGTCTACTGAGGATGCCATTCTGGATCTTACTTCTGCTATTGTTCGGGAAATAGATGGGGGTAGGCAGTGCCTGGTGGTCTTCTTGGACCTAAAGAAGGCATTTGACACCGTGGCTGTACCCACCCTTGTGCACAGGCTAGAGAGCATCGGCATTCGGGGCACAGCTTTATCTCTCTATAGTAGCTACCTGCAAGATAGGACCCAACAGGTCAAAATTGATAAAATCACTAGTTCTGAGGAAAAGGTCACATTCAGTATACCACAGGTAAGCGTCTTGGGTCCAACACTCTTTTTGATCTATATTAATGACCTTTGTAACCTACAAAGCGTTGGAGGATGAGTTGTCTGCTATGCCGATGACACCGCAATCGTTTTTTCCGGTAAAACTTGGAGTGATGTACTGGCTAGTGCTGAGCGAGGCATGGTAGAGATATAAAAAAAAATGGCTGGACGATAACCTCCTTACACTAAACATATCGAAAACCAATTTCATTTGTTTCTCCCCATCCAACGCTTCGCAGCCTGGGACTGACTTTAGCCTTAAAATTCATGGTTGATTGAACGAAATGTCTATGTCTTGTAACTGTCCAGTGTTACAAAGAGTGTCTAATACCAAATACCTCAGCATTACTGTTGACCAGAGGCTCAGTTGGCATCCGCAAATCGAAGTTATGATCACCAGAATCAGAAAACTGATCTGGATGTTTAAGACTCTGAAGCATGTTATGTCAACTACACTCCTAAATAACATATATTTGGCGCTGGCGCAGTCTGTTTTGACCTATTGTATCACGGTTTGGGGGGGCGCTAACAAGACTAATTTTATTGGGATTGAGAGGGCGCAGAGGTCACTCATTAAAGTTATATACTCTAAACCCTACAGATCTCCAACAGCTGCCCTTTATAATGTCAGTGGTCTCCTGTCGGTAAGGAAACTGTACATCAAAGGTTTGGTTTTGAAGCGGCACAAATTATTGCCTTTTGATCAAAAAGTTAATGAGAAACGTAGAAATGATATAGTTGTTACTACTAAAAGGAAACGGCCGAGGCTCCATACATTGTTTGCCTCAAAAGTTAAAATTCATGCGTCATGACCAAAACTAGATTTCTGGGTTTGTTTTTAAGTTTTATTTAAGAATATATAGTAATTCGAGCCGTAGATAGTGGGGTTTTAAAGTTAAATGATATCATAAAGATTGATGGGTTAGTCAATGCCATAGATAATTTTATACAACATAAGCAAGTTTAAAACTAAAATCTTAACAAAACTAACAATTTTGAGTATCAAAGTAATACACTCAGATACTTAAGTATATCTAAGTTGTTGTTTTTGGTTATTATGAGCAATTATGTGCATAATAAATAATATTCCGCTCGATCGACTATCATCGTAACTTAATAAACAATTGAATAGGGATATAAAATAAAATGCCGTTTGACGAAATATCATTTATTTTATTAAATCGTTGTCAATTAAAATGTCGTCAAGAAAAAGTCGCAGGTGGACTTAGTCCGTCTGAATTTAATCTTCGCCAAGACAAAAAACATAGATAACCATAACGTCTTAGCACCCAACAGTCCTGCTACCCGATTTACAATTACAATAATGCTGTCTTCTGTGTGTTCTGTTCTTACTGAATTGTGACATATAATATAAAAAATGTAAAAAATAGACTTTACGGAATTGCCGAGAACTAATACGACCATGAATTAAAGGCCTAAATACGTCATCGCTATCAGGTACTTCCAATTCCTAATAATTTCAATGCTAAACAAACCACCTTCTCTAATGTCATAATACGATGGCGCCTGTTTTATTTGGGATGTTCCTAAAGCTATCATCTCCAACAGACTTATTGACAAACGAGAAATGGTGTTTAGATGTAGTAAATGGGCACTAATGATTCGAAAATTGACTCAATGTCGGTGCAAGTTATTTTATATTACATAATTATTAATTATCCAAATTGAACCAACAAAATTCTTTATTATGACAGGCTATGACAGGCTATGACCGGTCACAGAGAATACTTTACATTTAACCTTTCTGAAATAATATAGCAAAGGCATTTTTCTGTACGGCCGAGTAACGGTATTTTACGCGTTTTATTTGTTTTTATTTGATAATTCAAGGCGAATGCTTTTTATTAAGTGTGAGAAATATACATTTAATCTGTAATTAGAATTATTTTATTATTTAAATGTGTTTATTTTTATTATCCATGTAAGATATTTTTTACGAAACTTACCTTTGGCTGAAAGTCTGGTTGTCCGAGCCGTAAAAATGTTGACATTATATTTTGTTTTCGGAAATGGTTGATCATTTTTAGATTCTTACATTCCTCTTTTCGTGGTAGTTTTATATCCCACTCGATAAGAAGAATCTGAATATAAGTTTTGCAATTTTAATTTAATTTAAGTATTTTCAAAAAAATATTGTCAGGTCTTCGTAAGTTTTTCTATAAACAAACACAAAACGACTTTGGGGCAATTTTCGGCCGTCTCTTTTCTCGTACTGCTTATGCTAGAAGACAATTTGATAACCAATCTACCTACGTTTATAATAAAACAAACCGTATACTTAAAATCTATCCTATGCAATTATATAAATGTAAGAAAAGTGTAACAGATTGGATTGAAAGTCTTACACACGATGAAATAGAAAATTTACTTATCAGAATAACCTAACACACACCCACGCACCACACCACATCACACCACCACACACACACACACACACACACACACACACACACACACACACACACACACACACACACACACACACACACACACACACACACACACACACACACACACACACACACACACACATTTATATATATGCATATATACATTGTAATTGTAATTTACCTTTGTTTTCTGATTGGGAAGTAGCGAGGGCTCAACACAACATTGTAATAAGTTTTATGTAAATAAAGAATTTTTAATTTAATTTAATTTAATGATTAAATTCGCGGTAAGCCGCTGGATATGGGTGGCGAGAGACCGTTCTGCGGGTCAATGCCTAGAAGAATCTAAGATGAAGATAACTTAAAACTGATGCAAGATAAAAAAGATTCAATCTGAGGTTATTGTCGCGACTTTCGATTTGAGGTTCTGACAAACATAAATACATTCGTAAGACAGCTATAAAAATACTCTTGTGATGCCAGCCGAACGTCCTGTCAAGGAATCATTGCAGTGTCATCAAGTTTGATCCGTGATATAATCTTTACAAAGAGGATTCCTGCATCAGATAACTCATAAACCCAAGTACTATGTGCGTACAGCATATCTATACTAATATTATGAAGCTGAAGAGTTTGTTTGTTTGTTTGAACACGCTAATCTCCGGAAGTACTAGTTCGATATGAAAAATTTTTGCAACATAACATTACGCTGCAACTAATAGGAGCGAAGCATCAGTGAAAAATGTTGCAAAAATAATCGCGATAATAACAGAAATTGACGCGTACGAAGTCGCGGGGAACAGCTAGTGACTAATAAATCTTAGTACATGCATGTCTTTTGAAAATTAAGAAGTAACACTGCCTCAAAGGTGGCAATGTTAGCTGTTTAATTTATACTTTTCCATTACGATTTTCTTAGCTTGTTTTTTTACGTATATCAAACATTTTAAATATAATATTTTTGCTAGAAAGACCGATTTGGAATTGGTTTTTATAGAATATTAAAGAATGTTTATTTCTTACAAGAATACAATTCACTTATCTGAGATAAATAGCTAAAGTTAGTCCTATTTAAATTTCAAAAAAACGCTACCTCAAAGCAAAGAAAATAAAGAAAGGTAGGAGAAATAAGTTAAAAAACAGTGCCAAAGAAGAAGTCACTCATAATGGTGTCTTATTGTTAAATAATCGTTTTGGGAAATAAGCTCTTAATTCTATACATTTGTAAGTAATCAAATTATGACCTAAATTTCGGTAAATATTTTGGCAATTTAAATAGATATATTAAAAATTAATATACAGTGCCAACGGCCAAGAATACGCTCTTATTTAAACTTTAAAAAATCACAAATACTAAATGCTCTAGACATGTTCTTAAGTACATACTACACCATACGTCTGAGTTTGTGAATTCAAGTGGTACTGCTTTCCGGAATCTATGCACTAATTTGCGCCTATAAACTCCCTGTTCGATCCCCAGGTCAGGCACCAAGAGTTTTGGATTTTCGAACATTGCTCGAGTTTGTGATCATCAACCCGCATTTGGCAAGCGTGGTGATTATGTATGCCTGTACCCATCATTGCTATGGTAACTTTAATTCAATGATGGAGGCCTTTGCTCTGCAGTGGGTTGACTATAGGTCGTTACGTTATGTACTAATTTATAAATACCCTACTAGTGAAAATTCACAAGGACACCTCTTATTCAAATTACGATGGATTGGAAAAGTTGAATGCTACCAGTCCCACTGTATTATTGTCCATAAGTATGTAAAACCGTAATCAAGCTTACCCGAACATGTTTTAATACCTACCTATCTATAATAGTAAAATGTTGTTGGGTATATTGTTTTAGCTTACGATATAATATACTCTTATTTGCTAACATACTTAATTAAAATCAGCTTGACAAGTTTCTTGCGCTTCTTCTCGGTACTAGCCTACAATTGTTTCGTAGCACTAGTAGGTTGAAATCTGGTTAAAATATTAAGATGTAATCAATTTGCAGAAATAAAGCGATAATACTCGTAACAAAACGGCAACGAAAACAAAAGAATGTTTATAGACTACGATTTTCCAAAAATAGGTAGGTACCACCCTGAAAGAGATTTATGCGATAGACAGACCGACACTAGGGATGAAGTGAACTGACGCTTCGCCTCCCCAGTGACAGACATTCAGCCTTCTCGTCGATTTTATTGCACTCTAGCTGAAAGCGAGAAAACGTTTCAGCGGTTTATAGGGCGAGGCGAAAAGTCGCTAGGATGCATCTTTTATCCTGTTCTCTGTCCGTTGTTGGCGAGCTTTTACAATGCTATGGAAATGTTCCTGATTCTTGAATAGCGGAAAGCATATCGTGTTTCGTTTCCTTTGTTTTATCTTTATCTTGCGGACTCCTATAAGTAAGGTATATTAGCCCCTCGAGGTCTTGAGTCTTAGCAAGTTGTTACTCGGGTTGTGGCAAGTTAAAATTTTTTATTTTATTGTGAAGATCGTTAATATTTAAAAAAAACGCGGTGTCTTAATCAAGTAACGATTCATTTCGTTGCGTTATAACAAAGTAAGGAAATATTTTCTTTGCAAATAATATTTAATGAAAATAACACCGGATGAATTGTGAACAAAATTATAACGGTCACTTAACTAATAACGTTATATTCAAGTGCGAAAACTTAAATAATAATACTAGCTTTTGCCCGCGGCTTCGCTCGCGTAAAATTCGGGGTAACAATAATATTTCACCCCTCTTATAAGGGGGAAAATTTTCAAAAAAAAATTATGCACGATTTTTTTGTGAGTCACAAATAGTCCGCATACCAACTTTTAGCTTTCTACCTTGAAAATTGCGGAATTCTCCATACAAACTTCCACCCCCCATTTTAGGGAAGTGGGGGTAGAAAGAGACAAAAAGTAGCCTATGTCCCTTCAACTATCTCCACTTAAAAGATCACGTCAATTCGCCGCTTCGTTTTGCCATGAAAGACGGACAAACAAACAAACACACACACTTTCCCATGTATAATATTAATTAATAGTAATAGTCGCCTATGTAAAGCGATTTTGCTGTTACGCGTGAATCTGATTTCTCGCGAAATCCTGTCTTTTCGTGTAATCACGTTTACTACACCGATATTATAATTTATAAATAACTAGTTGTTAATTAGACTTTATTAAAAAAAAAAACATTTGTAACGGATAAAAACCTTGGTACATATTATCGATCCAGCAGAATGCCATAAATTGTCGTATGATGGATGTGGTCAATACAAAGGCAGATTTGAAATTCAAAACCGCTGCGTATCTCGGCAACACAGCGCGATGCGTAGTTGACTTGACACTCGTCAAAAACAACGTTGCCGACAGTTTGACGCGCATTGACGGCAATCAGCGCGTGGGCCGCGGCCCGGTGACAACTGACGTTTCAATTACCTGTGCCGAGGGAGGTGGTGGAATCTGATTTTCCTAAACAATCGCTGTTTACAATGGCAAAGATAATCAATGACATTTCTCTTTTTTATGTCTACTACAAGCTATTTAAAATTTTAAGCTAAACTGAATTTTAATATAGGTATATAATAGAGCAAAAGAAATAACGCATATAAGAGTGAATAATAACTTAAAAAATTAGCACTAAAATAGCTCGTGTTAAAATTTAAAGAACCTTATAATGATTACCATAATACTTATGACCTGTATGCAAGTAATACCTACGCAATTGTCACCTGTATAACTATTAAGTAGGTTTATAATTTTAGTGGGTATCTATTAACTCATATAGGTACATAAGTATGTGATATATTTCTTATCACTATGAGTAAATACTATTTTGAAATGTTATAGCAAAACATAAAAGTTATTATAATACGATATTTACTTATTTTAAGTAACATCATATTCTTTGGTAACATTCACCTTTTGTGAATGCAATCTTCTAGAACAAAAAAATTATTTCAAAAAGTCTTAAGTTGTTTCTTGTTCTTTAAAGACCTAGTTTTTTTTAATTCAGATTATATAAAAAAACTAAAACCTAACCTTAATCCTCAAACTTGTTAGAGTACATACATTTTGTTTTGCAAAAACTTGGCTCTCGTATCAAATCACATGCAATACATTTAATCGATCAATACATTAATACCGAGAATTTCGCAGTATTACATAAGCGTTCATTGTACTTCCAGTGCGGGTCTAATTAATAATGGAACATTATAGAGAGTGTAAAAGCGTGTTTAATTAAATTTGTCTGCGTCGCATGTTTGAAAGGAGGCGATTAACATCTTGAAAGCGGTGCGGTACGAAGACGAAGGCGCCGTAATCTATGTGTGCGTTATGGTACATGACGGACGGAGGCGTGAGCGACAGCGAGCGCGGATTGCCAAACTGTACGTTATTATTATTACAAAATGAACATGCTTAACAGTTTGGGCATACTATAAATGTTCTCATAAATTTGCATGCCTACGACATAGGGCAGAACCTTGTTGGCACTTGATTTCATTGTCTTCCATCTCAATCCTACTTCACAATGTTGTGCAAATAAATGTTTGACTTTGACTTTGACTTTAAGAAAGGCCAGGCCATATGTCATCATACATATTGAAAAGCAAAATTAAAACACGTTTAAATAAATATTGATTAACTCCTATCAATCATATTTTAACATATTAAACACACAATAAAAATCATGATTCGTTAGCCGTTGAGAAGGATTCTAAGTCCACACTCCACATAATTATTTGGCGCTTCTCATAACTAAACACTAATAGAGTTCAAATAAGAGAGACAATTCAACTCCTAAGAGTTGATGATAAGCATGTTACGCATGTAATCTACTATTGGTCGGTGCTTTCTTGATTGGCACCGTCTTAAAATTACCGACTTCATTTACGTTTTTAGTTGAATTAATATATTGCAAATGAAGTTTTATTTTCAGGTGTTAACCCAAATTTCCTACTTCAGAGTGTCATTATTTTCAAATTTAATTGATGACAAATTGATTTAAATTTTGTCAGGAATCACTCTCGAGAAGTTAAATACAGGATGAAATTTTAACCACCTTCCAAATTTTAATATATCAATCTACGAGACAAAACACAAATGACGTATTTTTTCTTTTGGTACAGCCCAGTACAAAAATGTCAAGATAAAGCACTTAGAAAATGTCCGCAAAAAATTAAAAAAAATTGATACGGCCGTCTAGCAACACTTTTTTTACGCGATTCACTTCTCATTCATTCATTACGATACTATTCATACGTTTTTGATTTTCCCTTTATACCTTATCAGGCCTAGAAACGTAAAAATTGAAAACTATATTGCGAAAAATATTTTCGGGTGAAAACTTGAATAACATTTTTTACTTCATAAATAGGCTCTAAATACGATACTGAACGCATATAAAAATTTTGGAAAGTGGTTAAAATTTCACCTTGTATAACTTTCAGTTTCGAAAAAGAAGTACTGTTTTCCGTTGGTTGACAAAATAGAAATTTAAGTAGTCAATTTTTGAAAAATTACCGATTAATAAATAAGTAATTACTTTTTAGTAAGTCCTAACCAAATAATCCTCGACAATCGTTATGTTATGCACAGTTCAAAATATAGGTATATGTTGGGTATCTATCAAAACACATACTTTTTTGATACCGAATTTCATTTCACAGAATACTATTCTATGAATGTTAATTTCTTTTTTTCTTGATTTATCGAATAGTTAATAATCGCCGTTTCATAACATCGAATAACATTTCACAAGAAAAAATTTCGCAATTGTTTTGTTAAGCAGAATAACGATATATCAAACTAATGTTTCATAGAATTATTAAGTTATCGATAAAACCATTCATAAAAACATATTTCAATGTGTAACGGTTCCCATAGCATCTTTTCCTCAAATCGTTAAAAATTAATGCATGCATGAAAGCAAGCAGGCGGCATGCAGCAGGTACGCATGCATTTATGCATGCAAGTAAGAAGGTATGCATGCATGCATTAATGCATGCAAGCAAGCAAGCAGGCATGCAATAATGCATGCATGCAGCATGCATGAATTAATGCATGCATGAAAGCAAGCAGGCATGCAGCAGGTACGCATGCATTCATGCTTGCAAGTAAGCACATGCATGCATACGTATGCAAGTAAGAAGGCAGGCATGCATGCATTAATGCATACAAGCAAGCAAGCAGGCATGCATTAATGCATGCATGCAAGCATGCAGGCATGCAAACAAGCAGCATGCATTAGGATTTCCTCGTCTCCGGCGCTGCGGGAATAGCAGCCTTCGGCGACCAGCCTCAGCCGCTCGCACCTTGTTACAGCGGGCGGAGGCTGCTCTCCCTCCGCGCCTCCGGCTTTTGAATTACACTCTAGTATTGGGCAGACTAGTACCACGGCGAGGAGACCACGGCGAGTCGGGATTAACGCAGTTTATTTATTATATCAATATTAATTACATATTTATATCAGTTATGCTTTAAATTGTCTATTAATAAAGTATGCAATATAATATTAGTAACAAAAATCGTTTGGCAATCGTTTAGAAACATCTGCGAATTGTTTTATGGGGAATGAAATTCATTGAAGAAAATTGCGATTAAGTGATGGGTTCCCGTATATGTTAGTTAAATTCTAATCATGAAACAAATGTCTTCCATGTTTAACCACGAGCGATTCTGCAGTTGCCCGCTCGCGCGCATCACTATAACCCCGCACAATGTGTGTTTGCTTTACATCAGTCAAGGGAAAGCCGTCTCGAGGTCCTTTTACACACGATACCATCACTACAATCCGTTACTGCGCCCTGACATTCGTATATATCACGGCAATTTGTTGTGTTGAGGGAATCTCGGCTTTGCGAAGAGTTTTTAAAGTTTGTCGTAGGATAAAGATAATCTTACCAAACCTTGGTTGGATCGCCTTTAGTGGAAGTTTACACATCAGTAATTATCAGTCTCATCCTTCAGTCTGAGCATAATGACGCTAGAATGAGCATTTAATCCATGGAATAATAGACTGATGGTCCAGAATTTAGAGAATCTAATATTTCTGTCAGTCGGTTGTGAATGATGAATATTAATGGGAATCTGATAGTGTAGTCCGTTTGTATCGTTTGGTCAGTACTAAAAGCAATGGGGCCGGATCATTCCATCAGTCTGCCAACATTTATTTATTTATTTATTTAAACTTTATTGCACAAATTCAAATAAGTACAAAAGGTGGACTTAATGCCAAATGGCATTCTCTACTAGTCTACCAGTGGCTAAGCAGAAATGTTTGTGGGCGGTGCGACAAAGTTATTACAAAATGACATAATATTTGATTTTGAGCACTGGAGTTACTCCTACAAATAAAAGATGATAATCATAATAAACTACACATAATATCTATCTAGAAATAGATAAACTAAACAAAATTATAAAATATATAAACTAAATACATTAAATATGATATAATATACATTAAATAAGATGACGATTATAGGACCAAAGCTATGTAGATGATGATGATGATAACAACTTGTTAAAATGAGACTTAAGCAGTTTCTTAAAGCTATACTTACTGGGGACCTGTTTGATATCTTCGGGAAGAGAATTCCAAACCCGAGTGGATTGTAGAAGAAAAGAGTTGGATACGAAGCCGGTGCGGTGAGAGGGAATAGTGAGAGTAAGCGTGTTAGATGATCGTTATTGACGGGAGTGAGTAGAACTAAGAAAAGTGAATTGGGATTTAAGATAAGAGGGAGAATTGGGATCATGTAATATTGAGAAAAGAGTGCATAAGATTCTGATACACTGAAGTTGCAATCTGCACTTTGAGATATGGTCGTATTTGCGTAGGCTTTATATAAAACGAACGCCATTATTAATTAGACGGTCTAATTTGTTAAGTAGGGCTTTGTTTAAGTCACAATAACACACATCAGCATAATCAATGAGTGGGAAGATCAAAGATTGGACAAGAGAGATTTTAGCCTTAATGGGGAGAAAATGCTTTAACCGACAGAGAGAGCGCAATGAAGCATTGACCCTACGACTAACCTCGGTCACATGAGTCGTCCAATTGAGCGTGGGGCCTATGTAAATACCAAGTTTTTTGACGCTCGAGCAGAAAACTATATCTACCCCATCAATCCTAACCGGAGCAACGCCAGCAAAATCTATCCGACATATCTGTCGCTGACTACCAACAACGATGGCTTGGCATTTATCGGGATTAACGGCAACGCCATAACGGTTTGCCCAGGATGTAATATGCCCAAGGTCATTGCTGAGCTGTTCTACAGCAAGATGACTTAAGTGACACTGCCTGTACAGCTGCAGATCGTCAGCTTAAAGGTGGTAAGAAGAGCCTATGTCGAAAGTAATAGAAATAATGAATATTGAAAACAGAAATGGAGAAAGTATGCCACCCTGAGGTACACCAGTGTGCAGATAAATTCGGAAAGAGTTTGGTCGACACGAGCTGCCTGCTGGCGATCCCGAAGATAGGGGGCAAACCAGTCCAATGTATTTCAAGAAAAAATAATTTGGGCTAACATTCTAGAATGATCTTGAACCATGCAATCTATTTATCACTAAGTGGAACGTGGAAAACTGTGAAGCGACTCGCAGAATTTGGAAAACTTTAAATTATGCCGCGGGAACGCGAGCGATATTTCGGAGCTAAAGGCTGCCTATGTGCTTCTCCAATCAATAATCTATAGATATTCGTTCCAAATTTCATCTCAATTCATTTATTCGTTCTTGCGTGATTCATAATAACAAACATCCATTTGTATTTATAACATATACATAGGTATATACTAAATAAATAATAATAATAAATAAATAATTTCAGACATGCCACTGGGCCACACAGAGCCATCTAGTCCCAAACTAAGCTACTACTAAGCTTATAACTCGTACTATGGGTACTAGACAACCGATAAACTTACTTATATACTTTTTTTTCTAAATATATACTTATAATACATAGAAAACAGCCAGACCAGTACAAACAGACATGTTCATGCACACAAATGTTTGTACTGTGCGGGGATCGAACCCGCGACCAATGGCTCAGAAGCAGCGACTACTACCACGGATCCAACTGGTCGATACTTATTAGTTAGTAAGATCTCTTGTCAGACAAAGTTGGCGGTAGAGTTCACCAACAGACGTTTAAGTTTTAAACAGCGTTTAAAATATTATTTGACATATTTTGTATGGGAATTATGTCAAATTAATCGTCAATCTATGTTTACCGGCTGTTTAAGAATTGTTGAACTCTGGTCTAAGACTAAGACAAAAACCAATAATTTCTTGTACTTGTAAGTCTTCTGTTTACTTTTTGTAAAAGCATTTAGAATTATATTGATGTTTGAATTGAATTGAATGTAATTGATACCTAATATCGTATTCGCGTAAACAAACACGTTTTCGACTGTTACTTAATACAGATAACATCTGGTTTTCCAACGTGCCCCTGAATAAAGTGTTACAGACTAATGGAGCATAGTAGAAGGGTATTCCGAAAAAACAAAGCATTACGCCTTTGGCGCGCAACCGGAGAGAAAATAAACTTGCCCCAAGACACTTTACTCTCGTCTTGCTTTCCTTACAAATGAAGTGAAGCCTTGAATTACGCTGAAAATACTCGGCTGCAGGATTAGATAGCTGCGGAATGGCCGGACGGAACACCATGTTTTGTTGCCGAATTGATCTTGAGAATATTATTATATAAATATATTTGGTACACGGTCGAAGCCTAAAGAATTTTGTTCTCAGTAACAAGCACTATATAAAATATCATCAGTATATAAAATATGGAGAATAATAATTGCAATATTTAGGCTGAACAGAACCATAGTATGTAATTTAATGATATTACGGTTTAAAGTAAATAAAACCTATTTTTTGGTTATTACTAATTATTATATCAACTACATAATTTTGGAAAAAAATTGAAACTTTGTATGTAAAAATTAAACATAAATATGTATAAGTTACCAGATTACATAAAACCAAAATTTTGTAAGAAACGAAACATTGTTGAGAGGAAACACAAGGGCCGTTTTTCCATACAAACGTAGTCCCCTGTTTCCTCCCTGGATAAAGCCAGTAGAGCAATAATTTTTATTACAAAAATCTATGGCCACTATTAGCATGTTTCTATGTTTTCTATTTTTTCATAAATTAATTAATAAAAAGGATATGGGCCCTCAAAAATCGAAAAAATTCGCCAGATTTTCCGCTGTGTTCAAACATCCAGAAAACAAATTTGCCTAAATTTTATTAAAAAAGGAGAACATACGAACACGGCCAAAGCCTTTCTTTAATTTTTAATGAGAAAAGTATTTAAATCGGTCCAGTTTTGGAAAAGTAATCGGGGGACTACGAAACGTTGATTTCGTGTGCTTTTAGTAGGTATTTTCGGTCCAAGAAGCAGTTGTCTCTATCATACTCTGCGGTGAATGCGTTTTGCACTGCGCGACGGCAATAAGTTTTACAAATACCTATTTTTCAATATGCCCGTAGTGTTTCCTCTTAAGTGTAACATACAAAGTAATTTACCTGTAGGAAAAAAGTAAGTACCATATAATGTAAATATGATGGTTCCTGAAAATTATTTTAACTGTATACTGCAGAAGTTTTATGAATACAATAATAAAGATATTACGAAACCCGTATACCAACTAAAACGATAAAGTTTGTGAAACCGTTACATTTGAAGGTTGAAAGGAGTTAGAAACATTGTTCTAAGTTTCTTGAATAATGAAGGTTCAAAGTTGTTAGTTCTACAAAGATATGGATTAGTTGAAAATATTCTTTATTCAAAATATTTCGTGGAAGTATTTGGTTCAGCTATTATACATTCTACCTTTTACTCGCTCATTTGGTGGATTGAGGAAAACCTTTGATTATGAACCTGCTATTCAGTCAGTAATCGAATTCGTCAAGAGCAAGTAAATACTGTTATTTACTTGCTCTTGATCTATTTTAATGTAAGTAAATGCAAATACATACCTACGCTTCGATGTTTACGTGTAATTTGGGGCGAGGGTTGACAATCCTTGATTATATTCTACGTGAATTATTTCATTTTAAGATAACTTCAGAAACAATAATATGTAATCTCGGTTTTTTTCTCCATAATACTGAACCTTTTACTAGTATTAATGCCAAAAATTATTTGCGAAATCATTGTATGGTCTAAAGACAGGCGGTATAGAAAATCGTGTTCATTGGACCGAAGATTGATGACACCTTTCACGACGAACATTAATGCGTCTTTGTTAAATTTCGTGAAATTTGAATACTGTTACTGATTTCCTTTCTTACTTTATAGGTACTTTATAGCAGTCATTTACTTTTAAACAAGCGTCAAGCGTAACTTATTTTTAACTTTTTTAGACGTCCTAAATTGAATTTTTGTGTACTTCAAAGTATCAAGCAACATCAAAAGCATCACTAGCCAAACAAACCACTTTGGAACTTCAAAAGACAGTAGGCAGTAGGCACACGGGGGTATCGGCGCTGTCTGCCAGCAAGCAATTTACATCGGCTCCCCTCAATCCGAGCCTGCACGTGGGTGGAAAGCGAATTTTTTCTCTTTATTGTTCTTTAATTGCTCTGATTGGTGCGACGGGACGGAATAAAGCCGCGTCTTTACGGATTTGTCGGTCCTCTCGCGTTCAAACGTTAGCTGTCTCTAATTTGGCTGATTGTAAGGCTAGTATGTTTTGCCTTTTTCAGTTGACTCTTGTTTGCTTACGCACTTTTAGGTTAGAACTTCCCTAGGCAATTTACAACAGGTAGAACAAGAAGTGCAGTGTGTTCAGCCTTCATTGCGATGTTGAATGTTCCTAATGAGATGCATAGTATTTTAAATGACTCGTGTCAGGAAGTACAGAACAAATCTACTTCATGTTCCTGCCAAATGCCTGCCTGTAATTTATCAAAGTGTCTTACAGTTGGCGTTCAGGGAATCTATTAATTACAAGGATTTCCTCTTTCTCTCATTGCATAAACTGTCACTGTCACTCAACACTCTTCGATTGGAACAATTAATCTTGTGCAGCGCCGCCTCTGGAATGGGAAACGAACGATGCGGGCTCTATCTAAGATACTTGTGAAACAAATGTTAACCACGAACACTATTTAGTTTTAAGCATAGAATGAGAGGTAGGAATGATAAATTCATCTAATCGATACAAACAATTTAAAAAAAGGGTACCTATTTATGTCCTGGGTAAGCCTAGAATTAGATAGGAATGATAAATCAATTCAATTTGTACAAACAATTACTCTGAGAAAAAAAATGTATGTCTTTTACTTGAATTATACATTTAGGTATGAATTAACCAGTTTTGTAAGTCATCAACTGTATTAAAGGTTACATTTTGAAATAATCCATCCAAGAAATATTTTTTTACGAATTTGCAACACTTGATAAATTCAATATTTTTATAGTTCGGAATCTATTTTAGAGTTAAATTACATTATTAATTCAATTTAATTTTAATGAACTGTAAAAAGTTCTAATGTTTGATTCGGATCTTAACTTATTTCATTGCCTTTTTGTTAGGTTAGGACCAGTTACTTTTTTTAATTCCTGATCATGTAAGTATAGTCAAGCACTTTAATTGTTAACGTTTATATCGCTTCATTTTGTGATAATTGCATTTTCTTGTCATCTGTCGTACATAACTACTTAGGATATCTTAAAATCTGAAAAAAATTGAATTTTCAAGATTGAATTTTTTTTAATTAAATAATCTCATTGACTGTACGTACAACCTATCTCTGTCTTGTTTTGTTGTCATCGGTTTTATTTTGCTCAGTACTGAAGAAATAATACCCAAAGACTAATTTAAATTATAAACCGACGAAAACTAAAAAATGTAGTTTCTGGATATTTTTTTATGTTTGTTAGATTTTTTATGCTCTGTATTAGTCTCATTTTAATATATTATACAGGGTGAAATTTTAACCACCTTCCAAATTTTAATATATCAATCTACGAGACAAAAAACAAATGACGTATCTTTTCTTTTGGTATAGCCCAGTACAAAAATGTCAAGAAAGCACTTAGAAAATGGCCGCCAAAAATCTAAAATTGATGATACGGCCTCCTAGCTATACTTTTTTTACGCGTTGCGCATTTCATTCATTCATTACGATACTATTCATAAGTTTTTGACTCTCCCTTTATACCTTAACAGGTCTAGGAATGTAAAAATTGAAAACTATATTGCGAAAAATATTTTTGGGTGACAATTTGATTTACCTTTTTAACTTCATAAATAGGCTCTAATTACGATACTGAACACCTATAAACATTTTGGAAAGTGGTTAAAATTTCATTCTGTATATATTAAAAGAGGTCAAGGGGTTAAAACGGGGTTATGGTTGACAATCTTAAACGATTTATTTATAAAACGTTTTCTACAAATAGATAGACCGACAACAACTGTGATATAAAAGAAAAAAACTCAGTCATTGGCAATAAGAAATTACAGGCAATCATCTGCAGGCTACATACCGACGTCATGTTAAGGCATAAGATCCTGGAGTGATCCTAAGTCCTTCATGTTTGTGCTGGACTTTTTTATCGTTTCAATATATTCCGAGGATCTCCAGGTGGAGTTGTTAGTGTCTGCCGAGACTAATAGAGGGTATGTGCTACCCGACCATACCTAATTCAGTTTCCTGTAGTACATGTAACGTTATTAGGTAGGTATACTTCAAATCTATCTGGACGGTTTGAACGGCATTTACTCTGTAATTTCTACATCTACAAACTCTAACGAGTTACTAGGTATCTAGTTTGATAAGTGTGATCTGCGAATAGCATATTGATCGGTCAAACAGTGCGCGCGTTAATAAACGCAGTGATCTATATGGTTACCATCCATTGTGATAAAATTATGAATAGGACACTATTATTAAAATTTAAGCGATTGAAACCGAATCGTGGTTTGCGATAAAACCAAAGCTGTTTTATATCCTACCACTAAAATTACTTACTTCGATTAAGTGTTTTCTATGTTGAAATATTTATCTTTATAAAATATCATCTATACTATAATATTATAAAGCTTTGCTGTGTATTTGTTTGTGTGAACGCGCTAATCTCAGGAAGTACTAGTTCGAATTGAAAAAATATTTTTGTGTTAGATAGTCCATTTATCGAGGAAGGCTTTAGGCTATATAACATCACGCTGCGACCAATAGGAGCGAAGCATCAGTGAAAAAACAGAAATTGACGCAGACGAAGTCGCGGGCAACCGCTAGTAAATTAATAAATTGAAAAGGATAAGTACTAGTAATCACAACTGCACAAAGTTTTGCCAGTTTCCAAAAATTTAAAACATTGTGTTTGATTTGCCGTTTTGTTCCAGCCTAAAGTAGAATAGCACCACCCGTATTCTCGTCTTATGGTTGTTGTTAAAGAAGACTAAAAGAATACTGCCTGAAGAAAAGTGTCTTCTTCCCATCACTGCAATCGCCAACCCATCGCACGTGACGAGCAAAATCGTTAGAAGCTTAGAGATCCAGCAGAGCACTTATGGGCACCTATATTTAAAATAAATAAAAGCTAAAAAGGTCGCGGGAAGCCGCTGGATGCGGACAGCATAGGACCGATCGTTGTGGAGATCCTTGGGGGAGGCCTATGCCCAGCAGTGGGCGTCGTTCGGCTGATATGATGATGATGGTCATTATTCGCCTGCCAATCCTCAAATCAAAATCAAAATATAATGTCCCAGTCCCTCAAATCATCTACTTATTACTGTTGGAGATATAAATCTGCCTGCTTTTGATTAAGTTGAGTGTTAATATCAGTACATCTCATGTCGTTTGTTTTTCATCAAAAGAACGTTTTTATTTTCACTGATAAAGACACCGACATAAAAACCGTCAGTGGAAAATTTCAGGGTCCATTTAACAGATTCGTGTAATGGACAAAGATTAACGTACCCACTGTTTCATTAATAAACGTCCATTTTATCAAATTTACGAGAAATGTATTCGTTTGGTTAGAATGGATCTGTGATAAAAATTACAGTCCGTGTGACATCTACGAATGTGTTGTATTAATACGATTTTCATTCGTTTAACAATCTGGACAAACATTTTTACTTGAAATATTTATAGAAATTTTAAATTTGGGATACGAATGTGTTTAAAAATTAATGAATAATGAAACCTTTTTTCTGCCTAAAAGGGTTTCAAAAAATTTATACATTAGCAAGGCACCACACAATTAATGAATAAAGTAAGTAATGACTTACCATTTATTATTTCAACAAATTAGTAGCTAAGTAAGTACTATTACGATTTCATCTTTACAAATCGAAATACACATTAAACTTGAATAATCTTTACCAAACCAGCAAACAACAACGATTTTAACAAAGCAACCAAACGTACGCGTTGAAAGAGAATTTTCCAATAACGAATCATTATTTTTTGGCGGTCAATTCATCAAAACCGCACGAAGGGAGAGCAATTATAGAAAAAACCGCAGGTTTTAATAATTAAAGTTATAAAAACTTTTCAGCAAACATGGCGGGGGAAGGTGGAGGACTTTTGAATTCGGATTTGGTCATCATTACGGTCAATGGTCACAGCAATTAAGTTTGTTCGGAATCACTGGAGCCTAATTGAGTTTCGACATCGGTAATTCACAGCGCTTTGATAAAAGACCGATTTAATATAGAGGGTTCTCCTCGCTACTGTTTGTTTTCAGAGGAAATAATAAGCGCAATAAAAACTGTAGATACTCAATTCAATTTCATATACAAAGGCTGCTGACAGACTGCGTTTCAATAAAAAATGTTTTATACATTCTGACTAGCACTTTTATATTGTTGGTATATAGAAGAGGAACAACCGGGGTGTTACTTCTTACCAAAAGATACTGTTAAAATGTATCATTTATTTTTACAAAAATAGTGTAAATAAACTTGTCTAAGCTAAGATTAAGCGATTCCCTTGAATCGATCGAAGAATTGCTTCTCGTCTTCTGGGTGTCGTGAATCCAAATCTTGCTCAAATTTGAATACACTGGATTTTTACAACTAACATAGGCAGTGAGCACTGTACCTGGGTCACAAGTTCTAGTCCATACTTATCCTGTGTAAAGAGCAGAAGGACCAAGGAAGAAAATTACTTCTGAAACTCTGATCGTAAGCGATCTAAATGCAATAATAACCAACTAGACTTGTCACAGGGTGGACCATGGCTTAGTCTGATGGTGATAATATGAAAGAAAGTTGAATTAAATCAATCTTCCCTTTGAGTATAATATTAGATCTGAGTATAGTTATAACTGCATTAGACTTGCCTACCACAATCTAGTACAGCAAAACGATATGATATTGACCTATTTAGGTGTTTTGTAGATTTTGTTCGACGTTTATTGTAACATAAGGGTCTCAAACATCCTGGATAGATACAATCGTAACTACACTGATCATAATCAAACCGAGATCTAATTGAAGGGTCGCACCATTAAGGGACAGCTTTGCGGTAATAGAGCCACTCGAACAAAATCACGCCCGATAAAATTCTCGCCCCAAATAATTCGTTCGATATAGGTACGTACATATTTGAGGAAAAAGACGAAAACGATTTCTTTGTTCGGCTGATTCGTTTGTCTTTTGAATTTTCGCCGACTTGGGTATCCCTTGATCATTAAGTGCGCTTGTTAGTCGGCATTTTCCGCTGCGAAACCTTTGTACCGTTTAGCGTAAGCTAGACATACTACACGTAAACTATAATGGTATTTTTTATCATGGCTAACTCCTATTTTTTTTTACGTCAATCGCTTTGGGACGGCGCAATTTTTTCACGGCCAGAACTGTCTCGGCACGCCTGCGTTATCCACCGGCATTATAAGACTATTCATGAATATTAAATTTTCATTTCAGTAATTCACCGTTTGAAAGCAAAATACAACAGAGTAAGATAGATTTATTTGCTTCCAAATATATTTTACATCAAATGATGTAAAATATACATAGTTGGAAGTATCTTGCTAACTGAATTCTTCAAATAGGATGCCACAAAGAACCTACTTAACCTTTGTGTACTAGCACATTGGTCTCTCAGACCGATGATTTCAGTTTGTCTTATTATTTTTGTGACAAAAGACGTCAGAGCGCGTCGCGGTCTCTGCTATCTGTAGGATTCTTGGCTATCTTGAATTTGGTGTGGCGCGAACGTTCGTGCATAAGGCAGCGTGTAGTCGTATAATACGACAATCGGTCTGCTAGACCAACGCGGCACTAACACATGTCACAGTTTTTTGATAAGTTCATATTTTCAGTAACTCCAGTATCTTTCTGTTTCTTTTTTAATGGTATGACGAAGAATCTCATACGTTTACCAACCAACTGTGTTTCGAGATGGAGTCCTAGAATAACATAACTATAATTTTGGTCTAAGTTCATAAAGGTCAAAGAATAATGTGCTTAACCGCGCCGTTACAAAATACTGTTATTTTCTTTGAAACTTTTTGGATAATGCTTTAACACAATATTCTCAAATAATAATTGTTTATATCTCAGTCCCATAGACCGATGGCGGGTTACAATAATTGACGAGTATATACCAAGTTTAAATACGTAACCTCCTCAAAAGTTTTGTAAAAAGATATGATTATCTTTGCAAATTATGAACCTTAGCTCGACTTTGTTTTTATTCCTATGTAACAATCCTACAATGTAATACCAACACAGAATCACTACTAAATACCAGTACCACCAAGTACCAGTATCTACAAGTACATCGATTGTCTTAATATTCTTTGATCGAACGTAGAAAATAAGAGTTTCACCTTAATAGCTCAAATAAATTGGGTAGACTTAACATTTGTTCGTCCATCGGAATTGGGGAATTACGGCAATTTGTCGAGGATTGTCGGCTCCTAAGGTGCGTATGGAATTGTTCGATTGTTATCAGCCGTCACGGGATATCAATATTATACACATTACAGTGTACAATCGCTTATGAGCCGTTACACATACCTATTATGTAGTCATTTATGGTTTTTATTACCTACTAATAGGGGATTGGAATTATGAAATAAAATAAAATAGTTATTCATTGAACTTTGAGGTAGTTTAAATGTTCTATGCCTGAGGGCATTTTACTGTCATTCATTTCATTCACATTTTATATCTCTGAAGTCCCGGGCTCAATTCCCAGACGAGCACAATTTTATTTATGACCTACTTTTTTTGATATATAAACAAAATAAGCTCGTACTATACTTCATTGGAGACAACGATTATTATTAGTGGTTACGGCATTATATAAGTCGATTATCTGCGCAGACAAAATTACTTAATTAAAAATGAAGTAACTTTGTCCGTGTAGATAATCGGGTAGGTATGGGTTTTGTTAGTATATTTTAGTTTTAAGTTTACTCTTCTCCCATAAACAATAAACCGACTGTAACTAGAACATGAAATTATATTTCCTTGCCAGAAGTTCAGACAAAAGAAAGCATTCGCTTAATAGACTTCCCAAACAATTGCTGTCCTCGGAAACTTTACAATCTTTTGTAGAGTAACAACGTTTTCGGTTATAAAACTACTTGTAGTTTCGAACGCTGTGTAAAACTTTATGCCGCATTCCGTTGCCTATTACGCCCTAAATATATAAGGACAAACTACTATGAGAAAATGAAACAAAAAAGTTAAGTAACAGCCTATAAATCAATCATACCACTGCAGGGCAAACGTCTTGCCAAATGTGGGTTTTTATTTTATTTTATTTTATTTTAAGAGAAAATCTAGAGCATGTTCAGACTAATTATTATAGGTGTATTGAGTAAAACAATGTAATGCCAATATTTTCTTAGTTTAACATGATATACTTGCAATACGTGTACACAACAAAGTGCAGATATAATGCTAGAATATTGTACATGTTACACTTAGTTGGATCCCAATCTGACTTATTTTATCTTATTGACTCGTAAGTACATTAAATTGCTGTTACATTATTTTTTAATTGAATAAATTGAGATTCAAAGCAAGTACAAAGCCATGAATTGTGAAGCACAGTGACATTACCACTTGATAAAAAAAACAAAAAAAGAACAACTTGTATCGATTCCTACATTAAGATATTTTGATCCAAGGTAGGTACACAAGCCCCTCTCCCAAAGCCAAATATTATGTTACACATTGATTATACTGATTCTACAACAGATTATAATATTTGAAAATTCAAAACTCTTGTTCCCTGACCCAGGTATCGAACCCAGGAGCCCAAGATTTTGGTCACTCGACCAAAGAGCGTGGGAAAATGTACTAACGACAAAATGAAGACGGTTTAAACGGATGGTCTGACATGAAATATTTGTTATTCTCATCCTTTATCTCATTCACTCGCAACATGTCGCCTGCAAAGCCAACCTTATCTTTGTTCTGCAATCCCGAAGTCCAGCGGGTCAAAGTGATATTAAGTAATAAATTCGGGAAGGCAAGCGCTCTAAACGCTTTCAAATTACCGGGCAACGTAATGGTCCAGCTTAATATTCACGAAGGGATCCGCGGGCAGCGCTCCACATTTTATCCGACTGCAAATTGTTTTCGTTTTAAATCACTTAAGCCTTGACACGTGTCTACTGCGGACACGTTCCCAGCATGCACCCAGGGCTGACAAAGTGATGAAGTTTTACCAATTTTAGTTAAAAACGTAGCTATGGTGCCTAAATAGTGTTGTAATACGGATATTCTATTCTGCTCTGCATACCTATAATTAAAAAAAGTTTGTGATTTTGCTAAAACACACAATTCGTCTTTAGTTAATTTAGATGTTTTTATAAACTTTGTGTCCAAATGGCGCTCAGTTTCAGACTCGCTCATGTAGGGTCCTATACTAGCAACATCGAGCGTGTACGGGCCAAAGTTTTGTAAGTAAGTACCCTACATTATCGAACCTAACAGCAGTGGTCCTGACGTACCCAGAGTTACAAAGGCAGTCCGGGTTCATTCTTGCGGGCCCGATCTTAATCTGTTGTACGGTTTCGGGGTCCCAGGTTCGATCCCCGGGGCGGGCAACAAATAGTTTTGAATTTTCGAACGTTGCTCGGGTTTGTGGTCACCAACTCGCATTTGGCAAGCGTGGTGATTATGCCAGTTCCCATCATAGCAGTGGTAACTTGAACTCAATGATGGAGGCCTTTTCCCAGGATGATTATATAGGCTGTTACTTTACCTAAAATAAAAACCTTAAATAAATTCATCCTTGAGGAATCTGCTTAGCTGGTAAGTTAATATTTTTTCAAAAAATACAAACACAACTTTTAAATTTTGTTATCGATGTTTTCTTTTTGTATTAGATTTTTGTTATTTTTTTTTAACCAAACTACGATGTTGGACACCTTGAAAAGTATTGCTTTAAAAAAGTGTACTCAGGACGAATATTGCTATGCCATTCATGTTATCCTCAAATAGAACACAAATCCGAATCATTGAATATTTGCTTGTATTATGGATTTTTTAATTAGTTAAATAACGTTCTGTTATAGCTTTTCACTAAGAAGGTTTTAGCATATCGGAGTGTTTAAGGTAAATTAGCAACAGTAAAAACTTGAACATTCAAGTAAGACCCGCAAAGTTGGCAGCCCTTAACCCATGTGACTACATAGCACTGACTTCGGCGTACTATTATAGGTTTGTAGGTATTAGCGACCGAAAGCCCTTCCTATAATGAGGTCAGTTGTAGGACTAAGTTGTTAATAAAACTTTGAACATTACTCGCTTTTGCTCCGTTGCTTGCCGATTGAGCAAACTAAGTTCGTTCAAAATCGTTTGCCTTTAAGTTGTATAAATTTATTCGAGACTAGAGGAAAATATTTATATTTCGTTAACTTTAAGTAACGTTACAAAGTTTGGATTTACCGAACTGTGTTAAAATTACTGAAATATTATAGGTAGAACAAACGATTTGGCATTAACAAAACTCAATTATTTGTCTAAATATTCGTTTAAACTTTCATAGTATTATTTTAAAATATTTAAAGAAACCTTAGGGCCGTTGAAACAATAATGAATGCCATAAATAAGGCTAGATCTTCAATAAACAACAGTTACAATCCTATTATTTTCATTAATTTTATTATAAGTTTGGTACAATCGACGACCCGCTTTATGTACTTAGTGGTACGCGAATCCACCTACTACTACTACTACTACTACGCAAGGGCAGAGTTAAATCAGAAGTAGAATTAAACGCGTGGCTTAACTATGCACCATTCTATGGGGAAATAGCACCGACGCAGCCAGCCTTTTTATTTTGAAAAAAAAGTAATTAGAATTCTCGCCTACACAAAACAGACAGAAAGTTGCAAACTATATTTTAGAAAATTTAACATACTTCCCCTTCCATGTATGTACATCTTAGAAATATGAAAATTCGTCCGAAAACACCCCGAATTTTATACAAAGCGATCGGATTTACCCTCGAACCATTCATTGTTTAATCATAATATCTATCCACATATAAATATGCCTACAAGGAAAACTTCAAGCATTGATCAAATAGCAAGTAACATAGGAAATTCAAATGTTAGGGCTGATATACACCACTTTGCCTTATCAGACCATGACACAGGACAAACTCTATGGTTTTCAGTCCGTAAAAAGCTTAAGCCTTATTCTTACTCGACAAATCAATGGGGTCAATACCGCCGAGACCTTCGTGAAGAAAATATAAAAAAATTTCGTCAGTGCATTTCGTCACTATCTTTTAGTGAGGTATATGAAGAAAAGGACTGTAATAAATCGTTCAAGGTATTTCATGACCTCCTTAAGCTTTTTTATGACCTTTGTTTTCCGATAATACAAGTAAAAGTTGGGAAAAAACCGATTAAAAATAAATGGATCACTAAAGCTCTAAGAAAATGTTGTTTAAAAAAAAGACTTTTATATTTTTGATATCACAATGAAGCCGACAATAAGAAACACAACCAATTCGTGTATACCACTTACACTAAGATTTAAAAAAAATGTATTTTAAAATCACAACAAATAAATAATAATAATCATATACTGTCTTCTAAAAACAAATGTAAAGCCTCGTGGGACGTTGTGAAAAGTACTGTCAATTCAACTAACCATTATAAAAATGACATCAAGTTAATAAAACAAAAAGACATAACATTTGACCAACCATGTGACATTGCAGAACTATTTAATGATTTTTATATTAATTTGACATTCGAAAAAAATATGATTAAGGACGTAATCAATAGCATGTTTTGATTACCAGTAACTGAGAATGATATAAAAAAATACATAAAATCTTTACGAAACACTAATTCAACAGGGTATGATGACATAAATACTAAAATATTGAAGATGTGTACCGACATTATATCGTGCCCCCTCTCACATATAATAAACTTATCCTTCGAACAAGGTATATTCCCTACCCGGCTAAAAACATCTGTAATTAAACCGATTTTTAAAAAGGCGATCCTAGTGACATGGGCAACTACAGGCTGTTAGGTTCACTACCTATAACTTGCAGACTTCTTCCTTGTGACGATTATAAATAAAACTAGAGTTTCCTGTGAGTGCACTGCTTTATTGTCATCGAAACCATTTAAAGATACAAAAAATCCGAATGCTACCGCGATCTAACATTGTTCAACGACATCTATATATTTTGGAAGCAAAACTGTAGTTCGGAATTTAAAAACACAAACTAAATTCAAATTTCATAAAACGAATTCTAAACATACCGCCCACCATGGACAGAATGTCCATAACAAACTCGAAATGCAATTTTTACATGAAAAGATTAAATAAATTAAGTAACATTACTATCACACAATAGCACACTAAATTAGTTATTTAGAATAAATGAAACTCAAAATAAACAATGTTCTTAACAAAATTCAAAATCAAAATTTTCTTGACTAAATATTACACAAATTAATTGAAAAGTCTTTAAAAGTTATTATTAAAGTATAAAAACTCGTTACATCAATTACTATATTGTAAATATTAAACAAATGAAACTTAATCATAAGTCATGACAAATAAAGTATGGTAAGTAATTCAAGTAAATACAATCATAACTATTTTCAAATTAACGAAACCAATAATTAAAAACCATACATATACAAAAACAATAAGTTAAGTTACTATAGGGAAAACCATAAGCTTAGAAACAGTTTGTTGATTAATGTTATCATTTATACCACAACGCAACTAACCACCTGGTTACATTGTTTAGTCTTGGATGTTTATCTGATAAAACCCCGTAAAGCCACATAACTGTTAAAAAATTGAAAAGAAAGTGACATGTATTAATATACACCAATTTAGTGTCAGGTGTAGCTCTAAAGCCGCAAGATGACTCTTCATATGATGATCCTTGGAAATAAAACCGTTTGCACCTAACCAAAATATACCTAAACCTATGAAAAAATGAAATTTCTATTAAAAAATCCTGTTCTACTTTCAAAAATTCACCACATTTACTTCTCCATTCAAAACCGCCTTTCTCTAATAACGAAATCATCTTCTTATAGATGTCGATTGCTCCATCTGTTGTTTCAGAACCTTTTAATAAATTATCCATACAAAATTCTTTCAGTTCAACACAGATCGAGGGGTAACTGTTTGACTCTTCAATCGCCAGCTGCAGTAACGCTATGAATACTGTCGCAAAAACTTCAAACGTCACGCATAGCATACGTAAATGTTGTAAATTGCCATCCTTATCGTGCCATAATATACGTTGAAAGTCGGTATCTGGCTTTGCAACTTTTATTTGGCGATACATCTTCACTATGTCGGCTATAATACAAACACGAAGACTACGCCAACGCATTTCTAGATGTCTTAGTTCGGGTTGGAGTCTAGGACATACCATTAGATTTTGATTTAGCGAAACGCCATTTATCTCTGAGCATGACGCATCGAACAACTTAGTCTTTTCCTTATCTTGCCGCACCACAGCGTGATGAGGTAGTAGACACACGGCGCTAAGATTGTCTCTCTCTTTCTCAGTTACAACCTCTATATGATTAAGTTCGACGTATTCACTCAAACCCTCTGCATGCTGCTTTCTCAAGTCTTCGTTGTTCAATAACCTTGTTTCTAAATATTGATGTCTTCTTGCTGCAATGTCATGAAAGTTGCCATATTGACATTTAGGGTCTTTTTCACGAAATGGAAGTTTTACAATATATCTGCCCGTCTCGTCCCTCCGAGTTGTTTTAGCAAACATCTCTTCACACTTAAGTTCCTCTTCAGTCAGAATTTTCCTATAAATACTTTCTGATGATTCAATTATCCAAAACTTCTGTAATAATAAATTATCATCTACATGAGTGTGTAGAGTGACAACTGTGTCAGACCTCTGCGATTCCGAATACACCTGCCCAGATAAAATCCATTCCAACTTAGTTTTTTGGGCTACAGGACACCCAATTGGACCTTTTAGTACACCTTCTTCTAATATTTGAGAATATAAATCTGCTCCGAACAATACATCAATTTTGTTAGGAATGTCAAACTTGGGATCCGCTAACTTCAGTTTGTGTAGCTCTGGCCACCAAGGTAATAGCACTTTCTCCGTAGGTAAGAACGCCGTAAGTTTATTCATAACAAAAACCTTAACTTCGTAACTTAAAGTAGAATCGTAGATAGAACACAGCTTCAGAATCACAAAAAACCTAGAGTTTATAGCCGAATTCGTATCACTTCCTACACCAGATACAAGGATATTTGCTGGATATTTCTGCAAGCCCAATGACTGCACCGCTGCCTCCGTTATAAATGAGGCTTGAGAACCCTGGTCCAACAAACACCGCATTGTTATTTCACCTCCCTTTCTCGATTTAGCTCTGATAAGAGTAGTTGCTAACAAAACGCGACTTTGAGTAGTAGATGCACATGCTGTGACAGGATTAGGTACTGATGCTATATGTTCATGTTCAGAGTCAGCTGTAGTCACATTTACCCTAACACCCTTTTCGTCAAGTCCTACACACCTAGTTGGCTCTACGAGGTTATCATGAGTGTGAAGTAATGAGCGATGTTTTCTCTTACAAATTTTACACCGAGCCGTCTGCTTGCAAACGTAAACTGAATGGTTATTACCTAAGCAATTGTAACACAGGCGGTTGCATCGTGCAAAGTCCCTACGTACTTGTGGACTCTCCTTAGTAAACAAATTGCAATTAATAAGCTTATGATTTTCCTCACAAAACAGACAAGATGTAGAACTTTCAACAGTGTTAATATTTGAAATGTGATTTACTCTGACAGGTTTGTTAAATTTTAATTTATTGTCTAAAAACTCAATGGATCGAAATTTATGTTCTAAAAACTCCTTGAACAAGTCTAAGGTGGGCAACTCATCGAAAGCTTCGTTTGATCTAGCTTCCCATTGTTTTCTGGACTCTGTATCTAACTTTTGACTAATTATGTAAATTACTATGATATCCCAATTATTTGTATTGATGCCTAAATTTTGTAACGCGTTAAGACATTCGCTAGTCGTATCTAGTATTTCTTTCAAACCAGATGACGATTCAGCCTGCAAGGGACGTTGGTTAATCAAACTATTTAAAATGTGGTTAGATAAGTATCTCTTGTTATCGTATCTGTTTTTAAGGTGAGTCCAGCAAACATTATAGTTGTTAGTTGTAATAGGAATATGTCTAACGAGCTGCTCAGCTTCACCTGTTAAATAAGTTTTTAAATAGTGAAGTTTTTGAACTTCGTCAAGAGATTGATTTTGATCTATTAAACATGAAAAAAGATCGCGAAATGTCATCCATTCTGAGTAATTACCACTAAATTTTGGAATACTAATAGTTGGCAATCTTACGTTCGTATGCTTTATTGTAGAGTCGGACACACAATCTCCAAAACTATTATCGGAAACTGCTTTCTTCAATTGTGTAATTTTTAATCGTGATAGATTTTCTTTCAAAAGAACTTTATAATCGGTGTAAGTTTCCTGAACTTTATCAAAAATATTACAATTATAATAATCTGAAGCAGTCAAATCTGACTTTGACACGTTACGTAAAATATCACGGTGTGTTTCATAAAAATTATGCCAGTGAAGTTCTAAAGCCTCTAAACGAGTTTCAATATATGGAACAGTAATTCTGTCACGTAACGCTTTTTTAAAATTAGTCAAGTCTTTACTAATAATATTGCTAATATCCGTTTGCATACGATCGTACGATTCCATTTTTAAATAACTCTAAAATGCTTATTCTAAAATTTTAAACACACAAAATTGACATTCAGATAAAAGAAGAACAACTGCAAAATTTCAAATAG
The DNA here is from genome assembly GCA_949315895.1 of Anania crocealis. Taxonomy (NCBI): domain Eukaryota; kingdom Metazoa; phylum Arthropoda; class Insecta; order Lepidoptera; family Crambidae; genus Anania; species Anania crocealis. Next base: position 11,170,191 of record OX438858.1, read on the forward strand.
ACAAAGAATTCCAATATGACACGTTCAGTTCTGTTCGAAATAATTCAAATGTTCAACATTTTTGACAATTAAATCTGAAGTTGAGCAAAAAGTTCCCGTCACTGCACTTTTGCTGATATCAAAGTCGAAGATAAAACCAAATGACATTTATGTTCCATATTCAAATTTTCTTCAAATGTAAGGAATAGTACTCACACGATTCCTTTGGCAACTCACTTCACAAGGAGTCCATCCAATTCCAAATTTGTATCTCCATAGTCCACAAAATATGTCTCATAGTCGTCGCGATTCAAATCTCCAAAATCGCCTGCTATCGGTCTTGATTCAAGTACCCAAAAAAGCACCGCAGCGAGGCGTTGACGACAATTACGACGTCACAGATCCTTCGGATTCCAGTAATCCGGCGAGAGTAGGATCACTTGTTAGGTTCACTACCTATAACTTGCAGACTTCTTCCTTGTGACGATTATAAATAAAACTAGAGTTTCCTGTGAGTGCACTGCTTTATTGTCATCGAAACCATTTAAAGATACAAAAAATCCGAATGCTACCGCGATCTAACATTGTTCAACGACATCTATATATTTTGGAAGCAAAACTGTAGTTCGGAATTTAAAAACACAAACTAAATTCAAATTTCATAAAACGAATTCTAAACACAGGCCGATTACCTTGATACCCATTCTATCAAAAATATTGGAAAAGGCAATGCTTGAGAGAATGGATAGCTTTTTAAATAAAATTCTCGATCGAAATCAGTTTGGGTTCAGAAAGAGCAGTTCTACCACTCACGCGTGTTTCTCGTTAATAAAAACAATTACTGAGTCATTAAATATAAAAGAAGTCGTCATTGGTTTGTTATTAGACATGACCAAAGCGTTTGACTTTGTTTGTCACTCGAGATTACTTTCTAAACTCCTACAATACGGTGTAAGAGGTAAATGTTATGACTGGATACAGAGTTACTTGACTGAGCGACACCAAATTACTGAAATAGCAAAGATAGTGGATAATAAAATGATTACAGCACAATCTTCTTCTAGAATCAACTATTCTGGGGTGCCTCAGGGAAGCATTCTGGGTACTCTCTTATTTCTGTTATACATAAATGACCTACCTAAATCAATCAAGCACGAGTGTATTTTGTATGCAGATGATACAACATTGGTAATAAAATGTAAAGATCAAAATGCACTAGAAGCTGCTGCTAATCATGACCTCGGAAACTTTATTGAGTGGTTGGATCAGAATAAATTGAGAGCAAATTTGGAAAAAACAGGAATCATTCAGTTTAAACCTTACAACAGTGTAAATATTTGTTTAGATATAAAGAATAAAAACACTCAGATTCACCAAGTTAGTTCCACAACATTTTTGGGGATTGTAATTGATAATAATCCAAACTGGAAGGAACACGTTGAAAAAGTTTGCACTAAACTTTTTCAACTGTATGCTCTGCGGCGTTTAAGACTGGTGGCATCTCATGATACCGCATTGTCAGCATATCACGGGTATGTGTCCTCTGTCCTGCGATATGGACTTATTTTATGGGGCAACTCTGTTGATGTAGAAAGAGCATTTAAAGTTCAAAAGAAATGCATTAGAGCTATATGTAATGTTGGATATCAGGACCACTGCACACCTTTATTCAAAGACTCAAAAATCTTACCATTACCCTGTCAGTACATCCTGGACATTTGCATGTTTCTCCACATGCAAAATAATCCACATTTCTTTCCTTTGCATGACACTGTGCTTAAAAAACAAAATAGCAGAGATATCTATAAATTATATATTCCGAAACAAAGACTTAAACTTTTTTCTAATAATGTGTATTGTATTGCTATTAAAATTTATAATAAGCTGCCTATTATAGTAAGAGCATTGCCAGCAAACAAACTTAAAATTTATTTATTTAACTGGCTTTTAAAAAACTGCTTTTACTCAATTAAGGATTTTATGCAGACTACAACTCATGACTTGAAATGTATTGATATGATAATATGATTATGCGACGATCTAAGAAGTTAATGTAATTATAAGTAATTTTGACATTGTGTTATTATATTATTATTGTGTGTACCTATACTGCTCTATTTGTTATTTTAATTATTAATTTGTTTAAAAAGGATTGCTTAATATTAATTAGATACTATTTTATGTTTCTACGCCAAGATTGGCAGAATATGCTGAACGCGAATAGCTTTAAGACCTGATACAATGTAACCATATTCTAAGAAATAAACGATTATGATTACGATTATGATTATGATTATGATTATGAGAAGTGTTCGTAAGAACAAATTAATGTTACCGCCTGTCCATCTAAAGCTTCATTCATCAAGCCCAATAATCATGTCCATAAAAAATTACAATAAACTACCGGAATTTATAAAAAAAGAATCAAATAAAATTAAATATTCATAATCAATAAAATCTATTCCTTTAAATAACTGCTACTATACAATAAATGAATACCTAAATGACAAAAATCTAATAAAATAAAAAAAAATATAATCAAATTAATTAATACAATGACCACAAATATTAAAATTTATTTATTTTTTTTTAAATTCAATTTTATAAAAATGTTTAATAAGTAATATAATAAAAATATGAGATTAGCTGTTATTTTGATATAAATTTAATCGATATCTATAAATTGAATATAAAGTCAATTTTAGAAAGTATGTCTACACTTATTATTTGTTATTTTGTACTGAAATATTATGTAATTATGGCGTCATCCTCTCTGTCTACTACTAATTGTATTGTTGTGCCCGAACAGGGTCTATAATGAACTGTTTATGTCATATTTTATAACATCCTTGTAACATTATAGAACGCAATAAAATATTTGAATTTGAATTGAATTTGAATTAAATTAAATTAAGAAAACTATGAAGAAGACATAACTCCTGTTTTTTTTTTATTTTAATAATAGGGGTTAAAGTATGAAATTTCCGTTTATTTTCCCACTTTTTATTTGTATACAGCTCTTAAGTATAGTCATATTATTGCGTAATTCTTTTTGTATTGTATCAAAAACTAAATAAAGTAACTTTTGACTAAAAAAAAAATGCAATACTAGTGCCTATTACTTCAAAGGAAGTCGTTGAAAAGACCCCTTACAATGTGTCAGCTGACCTTCTTGCTTCAATTAAGTATATTTGTATTATATACTTTGATTTTCAAAAATTTAAATACTATAATGCGTAGCTTTATAACCATCTAACTTTCACCTTTAATTGCATCAAAAACGCATCAGGCGTTTTTAAAAAAACTAAAAAATTGTTAGTATGGAAAAATGACTTTTCTCGATTTCGTCCATACAAAACGGCAATTTCATACTTTAACCCCTATTATTTATTGTTGTTACATTGGTCTGATCTCAAAAAGAGTAACTATTTAAAGCACTCGTAATGTGGAAATCAGAAACGACGGTGGTACCACAAACACCTAGACCCGAGAAAATGTATAAAAACACTTTTTTTCTACATTGACCCGTCCGGAAATCGAACCCAGGACCTTGGAACAGGCGACACTTGAAAAATCAGTGTGCACTCCACCACGGAGGACATCAAAATTGCCTTAATCTAGACGGGTCTGGGTGCTTATAATCATTTGAAACGATAACGGGAATTAAACGCGATCATACCTTATTATTTTGCCTGACGTTTCGATCGGGTTGCACCGACCATGGTCACAGGCTGACTGGAGCCAGCGATGCAATCACTCCGAGGGGAAGGTAGATACCTACTACTACCTAAATGTTTATCTACCTTCTAAATGTTTATTTCTCCAAGCACCGTCACACACCACACTAACCGTGTCCTTATTCCGCGAGACACATTTAATTCCCGTTATCGTTTCAAATAATTATGCAACGCGAAAGTTTAAAAGTGCTTATAATTATGCTTTGAAAGGCACTTTAAGCCGTTGGTTTCGATTTTAGTCGCGAGATGGTAAGTAGTCTTAGTTAGATACAAGTAGTTCGATACAAGTCACGTCAGAGGCCTGTGATAGGCGGAAAGATACAAAAACGATAAGAAGAAGAAGATTGTACAATATTTCTACTTTAAAAAAAAACGAATGGATTTTTAATCAATCTGAAAATATCAAATAAACTTAACTTTATTATTAAATACTATATGATTCTCACTTTAACAGATCTATCAAAATATCATTACTCTAGAAAGCATTTAAAAAGATAAAGCAAATTAAAAAGTCATTAGAAAGCTTTTATCTTGGCGTTGAGCATCATTAGGAACACTGTAAACAAATACCCTTGCGGAGTTTGGATAAACGAGATAAAAGGGTACCGCATTTAACATTAAAAACATTGAATTATTCTCATAAGACTTAATCAAATAAAAATTAATTTTAAGGAAACAAATCTAATGTAGATTTTTATTAATTAGATCACACTAGGAATTCATAGATAAAATATAACACATAAAAAAATGTCGAAAAGAAAATTATAAAAAAAGTATGTATAATTTTCAGTTACACAATAGATTCTATACCTATTCTAAAAGTTCAATGACCTAATCAATAAAATGCCGGCGGCAAGCAATCAAAACACAATAGTGGAGCTTGATCCTATGCTACGGCTACGGCCGCTACGATTCGCTACGAATGGCTACAACCATCAAACGAATGATATTCCCATTGTTTTCCTTTTGTTATTCGTCTATGAGAACCATTCTCTTTTCCAATCCTCCGTATTTTGCATTATTTCCTTTTTTCCGACTAACGAATCGAATGTTTCATCTGCATTTCCGGTGGTATTGATGGAAAATTGTGCAAGCAATCGCATAAGCTTTGAAACGGTCAAACTAACGTCATCAAAAATATTGAGCGTTTTATTCCGTCATCAGTTTTCAGACTTATTTATATGTAAAACACTGAACAAGTAATCACTACGTTTAAAAAAGAGTATTAGACCTTTATTTAAATACAAATATTTGTTTTCTATAAAAAATGTCATTATACCTACTGAATTATTGTTGCGAATTAACTTATGACATTCTTTCAAAGACAACGTTTTATTGACTCTTGTGATATATCGACAAGAACGTATAAATCATGTTCAGTGCCAAATTGGGTTGGTTTTCGTAAGTAGTACAACAGAGTCTTGGCTACATCGTCAATTGGTTAGCTGGCAATTACTGGAGGCTTTAGTATCCTTTTAAGTAGTATATGTTTCCGTGTGTATTTATATGTATATTTTTAATTATTATCTGCTTTTTAAACTTACTCGTACCAACTAAAAATTACCGTAATGATAAAAGGTTATATTATTGAAATGAAAGATATTTTACGGATTTAGAACGCGTTTATTTTTGATTTAACCCGACGTTTCGAACCCTTTACAGCGTTCATGGTCACGGGTAGAGCCATGAACGCTGGACTCGTTCATGTATATTGGTTTGCTTATCTGTTATTTTTAGTCCATCATAAGCGCCTGTACGAATTTAATCCTCGATCTTTAATCAGGATTTACAAAAATGTTATAACAATTGGGATTGTGCTAATTAGGCTTCATGAACTAATTTTAAGCAAGATGTAATTTCATTAAAAAATTTGTCTTATTTTGTCAATTGATATAACGGCGAAATTACAACAACAGTAGTAATGCATAATTTGATTTAATAAAAGATCAAGTCACAATTTGGGAACACGGCAACGTTCAATTTCGATTGGAAAGAGAGATAAAGAATCGTTGTATGATTTGAGATAGAACCTTTAAATAGTAAAATATTTTTAAAACAAATCTGGCTCGACTATTGAGAGCCAAATTACAATCGATTACGTGATATCATTAACCCTGTGAGTCCGTGCACAGATTGCTTTTACACTCCTGTTTAATTTCGCAGTGCGAGTTCACAATATTAATGTTAATTATTAATTACAACGCAAACAATTATCCCGCCCTTTAATTTGGAGACCACGAGGCGGCAGTCTCGAATTATTGCGCTAAATACGAGGCACAATTTATCTTGAATCTCGTCAGGATCGGTGAAATTTAAATTAAAATGTAAATGTTGTAGGGTGGGACGCCTTCTCTAATTGCAAATCGCGTTCGTCCGTTGTCAAACTTACCCTGTTTGGTCCAGTGCCCCAAAGTGCCCCACGTCAGATTTGTTCAACCTATGTTAATTTACGAAGTAGTAAATTTTAAACCGGGATAATTATTTAAAAAAAATTTTTTAAACTCCAAGATAAATCTGATAATTTATCAGAAGATAGACATTATTTTGTAAACTGTAAACCCATTTATAATATTACAAATGCGAATATTTGGATGGATGTTTGAGTACCTACGCCAGAACGGCTGGACGGATCTAGATGAAATTTGGCGCAAAGATCGATTACTAAACTTAAATAAATTTTATTTTTATGAAATTGTTTGCCTAAAAGTAAACGTACGCCAAGTTTAACAAACTTCCGTGGAGACGAAGTTATTCGTCGTTTGATCCTGCGTATTTTCCTTTGTTTTTGCTGAGTTATTCGCACTCTATAGTCAATACGATATATTTCATTTTCATGATGATCGATTTTTTTGCGTTTTTTCTTAAACAGTGGAAAACCTATCAGTAATCGGATAGATGAGTGTACTGGGCGTCGTTAACGCAACCGAAATTCCTAAGAAACACAATTATTTTACGATCTCAAGGGAACGTCACAAAAAGGCTACCCTTTTTTAAATGTTTTAAAATATCAAAAATTGTCATCTCTAGATGTTATCCTTGCCGGTTGCCTAAATTTAATAGTATCGCCTCTTTCAAAAATAAGGAGTGCTAGAAGAAGACGAGCAGTATCTACTCCAGCATAGGCAAACTGCATTTGTCATTTTTTATTTTATTTTATTTATTCGGATTACCAACAACTTTTACATTAACACTTAAGCTATTTACAGTTTCAGTTTTTAACTTAATGCATAGCCAATTATAGGTAAACACCTCATGCAATTTTATGGCAAAATACAACTTCTACATACAATAATAAGGCTTATTTTAAATTTAAATTATATAAGTGCCGCCTACTAAACGTGGTGATTACAACGAAATCCGTTTTTACTTTGGGATAGATATGTCCAGCTGTGGACTGGTTTGGTTAATTATACTACTTTAGTATTATCTTATCTGTGATTATACATAGTTCTGTATTTACGACGTCTTATAGGTACGTGAACAATATCACATACATTGTTTTAATCCCAAAGTGAGTACCTACATAAAGCACTCTATTATGGAAATTAGAAACAACGAAGGTACCACAAACACCCAAACCAGAGAAAATGTATGGTCTCGAAACCTCGGAACTGGCGACACCTTAAAAACCGGCGTGTACGCCACTCCGCCACGGAGGTCGTCAATGATTTTTATGTTATCCTGTCGTTAGTCATGGTTTTGTACATAAACATAATTTAGTTCGTAAAAAGAGATTATGATAAATTAATAACACCTCCCGTTCTCTTTCCAAAGATGTCATAAGAGGCAGCCAAAGGAGTACCGCCAGAAGGAAACAGGCAGCAACGTTTTCTCCCCACCTCTGGCCAAACTGCGATCGCCTGCAAATCGTGGCATCTTTAGCAAAAATCTCCTTTTTGAGAGACCTTTTTTTATCAGTGGACTAATATGGACTGATTATGATGATAAAGCATTATTTCAAACTATAACAAATTCTATGCTGAATAAGCGTAATAAATAGTATATTAAAGTCCAACTTCAAAGCTTAACAGTAGCACCCACGCCACTTGAATATTCAACGATTATTACACATAAATGTTCAGCCAAGACCTTAACAGCTTATAATTAATACCACTACCTACACATAATATGTACAAGCAAATATGTATAGAATTTAGCGTTAAATAATGCTCTGTAGCATCTAACATGCTTTTAATATATTTTAATGTAAGTCTGTAACTTATTAAATACTTAATGAATAAAATTTGCGAACTGTATATACTTATGTTATATTATATTTTCGATTTTAAATTTAATTATTTGTTATAAAATAATAAAAAAACTCTTTGTCAACTTACCCCTCAACTCTTACTTAATTGTCATTACAAGAGACCGCTTCTAGTGATAAGACCGCCCAAATTGTGCAATTCTAAGTTAAGCTTTCAGTATCACTATTCTACGAGCTGTTTTAAGAAGTTATTTTTATGAGTTTCCAATATTTCCGCACCGTATCAACAAGATTATACCAAGAACACGATAGAATTTAGTTTTAAATTAATAATTATAAATTAAATATTTTTATCCTATTTTTTTGGTAGTAATCCATCTACTAGTAAGATTTATCTATTTATCCAAATTTTTTATGTGACGGAATATATCGCACCTGAATTTAAATTGTAAAGCTACTTTTATCGTGATTACTTTAATTGCAGCCTAGTTAGGAATAGGACCAAACGAGTATTTTAGTTCAATGGCAAGTAATAACTAAGTGATTAACTAAAAAAAACAGTCGTTTAGTGATCGCTACCTACTGGATGGTGAAGTACAATCAAGACTAAGATCAAGGCTTAACAAATACTCGAATCCTACGTTGATTTTTTATCTAATTTATTAGCTAGTATCAGACAACGTATGTATCCGTTGGTAAAATCGCATGGGTAGACAGATATTTCATTGAATGAAAATCGTAATCAGTAACAAACGTCTTATAGATCCGCCGTAGTCAAAATTTGATTCCGTCTTACAGTTTAGTTGCAGTTAAAATTCCCTGTCAGCTCGAAGGCGAGGCGATCCGAGCGGTAAATCTGCCTAATTGCTTTAGTCCACGGGCCTTTGTAACTGAAACCGGCTCCAGTATTTAGGAACTACACTCATAGAGCTAGCTGTCGGACAAACAATGTAACGAAAACGATATACAAATATAAACTAGAAGTTAATTATTACTTTTTCTGCAGGACCTACAAGTTAGTTAGATTAAAAGTGGTCCTAGCAAATATCCAACCAGATTTTAGTAAAGGATTTCTTTTATCATAAGTTATACTATGTATTGGAAGAGCAATTTATAAATAATCATAAAATAAAATCATAAAAGGTCAAACCTGAATGCACAATAAAGTTTTCAGAAGTTAAAAATTACTTGAGCGTCTTAAATACGTGTTAGCTTTTGAAAAGTTTACTTTCTATTTTCATAGTTTAAATTTAGGTCTACCTAGGATAATAAATCAGTTTCAAGAACACTTACTTTTTTTAATCATTCCAAATATCAAATGAACATGGTTTCCCATTCAAGACGCCTTGATGATTGTTTATAAATTTATTTTACCACCACACCGGTACTAAATTACTGTAATCAAAGTCACTTTTCATTCGTTTTTTTCATAAAGATCGCACCCGCGTCACTGTTCAATGAAGCAAATAAGCGATCATGACATTTCGCGCGTTTCGTTATACAGGCCACGCGCGTCTACCCTCCCCGCTGGCTAAGTTCGCACTGCCGAGTTACCACCACCCTAACGCAACACATGATTCTGAAACAACCCTGGGGGTGACTCGGTCGAGAGTGCAGAACCTTAACACACTGACACGAGGCGCCAGACGCAACATAATAGCAGTTCGTTAGAATAACCAAGAGTACAGTTAAGTAAACAGCTGCCCTTAAATTTTTACCGTTTCCGCTCGATCGGAAAATCTCTTGCCACGCCATTTGCTAACTAAATTGCAGGAAATAACAAAAAAAAATCTACTGATTGCCGGCTAACGGGATAAAGAAATTATGGACGGTGAATTTTACGTCCGACAGAATTTCCAATCGTTATGAATGTAAATTGTTTATGCTTTAGTGAAAAAGAAAATTACGTTGTTCGGCATAAAATGTTCTTATTACTCGTATTTTGATAAGTAGGGAATATGTCTCTACCTCATTATTTTCACGGATTCGATACTTATTTCGGTTCAGTTAAGTTGGCTAGTCCCGGAAGAATTGAATATTAAGCCACATTAGGTATAATGTTAAGTAAAGTAGTAAAATAGGGATTAAAGGTTACAACATAAAACAAAGTACAAAATAAGTTACATAGGGTCTAGCCATAAATGTATTCAATGTTGCTTACCTATAAGTAGTTAGGTATGTCAAATTCAGTCCAATATACACAAAACAAAGTTGAAGTAGGTAATGTTGTTGTTTTATTAAAATATCATAGTTACTATAACTTATAACATGTTAGTTTCTCGGTAAATTGATAATGTAATTTCCGGTAAACAATTTTAATTTTAATCGAAAAGTCAGAACATAAAAAAGTTAACCGAAAGTCTTAATGGACTAACAACCATAAACTTAATTACTTAAATTTTTACTTTACGAGGAACAAGCCACAAAAAAGATGGTAGCAAAGAGCTCACTCAGAGTAGTGACGACATTTACCCTTTTACCACTACATCTGATTCATTTAATGATGAGAATACAACATTTTCATCATCATTATCATCCCATATTAGTCCATCGCTGGTTATAACTTTCCATTTTCTCGTAATCGATAGGCATAGCTTGTTCCTGGGGCCTTATCAGTTCGATCGTGATTGAATTGTAAGATTTTGACATTTAGCCCATACTAGAACTGTCAAAAACCTGCAATTCAATTACGATTGTGATACGATTTGGTTAGCTGAATTAGGGGTCTGGTTTCTTGTGGCAGTGTTCTTTAGTATGCCTCTTAACCTCTAATGACACCCATAAGACGAGAAGGGGTGGTGCTGTTATATTTAAATTAAAGCTGGCACCATACAGCAACCCACATTAGCATTTGCATAAACTAAATCGGGTCAATTGAAATGATAATTAGACTCATATTTCGAGGGGCAAATGTATGCAAATCGCGGCATAGGTAGTACCGCGCTAAGTAAATTGTGTACGTGCTTGGACCGCCGCCGAGTGCGACCACAAGGATGCCGCGTTACCGCGAATACATTTTCGTATTACTGGGTCAGCGTATACGAGTACTTGCCAAATTTTAACGTTTTGTTAAGCATAACTATTAGTCAAACCTGATATAATAACGTTTTCGTACGAAATTTGCTTTGTGGCGTCTTCTTCACTTCACTGTCAAACTTGTGAGGCAGAAGCAGTCGGGCAGCGTCAGTCAGTTTGACTACACTACTTATTAGTCAAACTGAGATCGCCAACCCACATGCTAAGCGATTATGTACAGACAACAGCTCAGGTCAACCTACCCAAAAAGTTAAAGGTCATTGAATTGATTTAACTTTAAGTCCAACAAGTTCGACGACCTCAGTGGCGGAGTGGCGTATACACCGGTTTTCAAGGTCCCGGGTTCGATTCCCGGAAATGTAGAAATAAAAGTGTTTTTCTTCATTTTCTCGGGTCTGGGTGTTTGTGGTACCTTCGTTATTTCTGGTTTCCATAGGAGTGCTTTAAATAGTTTTTCAAATTGGGATCAGAACAATATGTGATGTTATCCACATTTATTTAAAAAAAAAAGAATTAAAAAAAAAGTCCATCAAGTAAGTTTGACATTTGTGGTAGGTTGACGTGCTGTTTACTGTACTAGATTTTAGTCTTTTGTACTAGACCTTTCTGTGAAATAGATCTATAAGTATAATAGGGGGGGCTACTAATAGTGAAACAACTGGAATTTGTTCCGCATTATTTTCAGAATAAAATTATGGGCTTTCAAACACATTTTTTATGAGAGTTCATGCTAAAATAAAGTTATATAATTAGGGCAGTGCTATCTTTATAACCAAATACAAATACAGGGTGAAATTTTAACCACTTTCCAATTTTTAATATAGCAATCTACGAGCCAAAAAACAAATGACGTTTTTTTTCTTTTGGTATAGCCCAGTACAAAAATGTAAAGATAAAGCACTTTGGAAATGTGCGCCAAAAATAAAAAAGACGTGTGGCACTCGGAGACTGCCGCGGTAAAGCTATTGCATAGCTTGCGTGCGTCAAACAGCACCCACCTCGTTAAACAGCACCCCGCTCGTCGAACAGCACCTACCTCGTTAAACAGCACCCCACCCGTCAAACGGCACCCCACCCGTCAAACAGCACCCACCTAGTTAAACAGCACCCCGCTCGTCAAACAGCATCCACCTAGTTAAACAGCACCCCGCTCGTCAAACAGCACCCACCTCGTTAAACAGCACCCCGCTCGTCAAACAGCACCCACCTCGTTAAACAGCACCTTGTTCGTTGAACAGCACCCACCTCGTTAAACAGCACCCCATCTGTGAAACAGCACCCACCTCGTAAAACAGCACCCCACCCGTCAAACGGCATCCACCTCGTCGAACGGCACCCAACTTGTCGAACGGCATCCACCTCGTCGAACGGCACCCAACTTGTCGAACGGCACCTGCCTCGTCGAACGGCACCCACTTAGTTAAACGGCACCCACTTCGCCGAATGGCAAACGCCCCCCGCTCGTCGAACGGCACCCACCTCGTTAAACAGCACCCCACTCGTCAAACAGCACCCACCTCGTTAAACAGCACCTCGCTCGTCGAACAGCACCCACCTCGTGAAACAGCACCTCATCCGTCAAACAGCACCCACCTCGTAAAACAGCACCCGCTCGTCAAACAGCACCCACCTCGTTAAACAGCACCCCACCTCATCAAACAGCACCCCACTCGTCAAACAACACCCAACTTCTCGAACGGCACTTGCCTCGTCGAACGGCACCCACTTCGTCGAACGGCACCCATTTAGTTAAACGGCACCCACTTCATCGAATGGCAAACGCCTCCCGCTTTTCGAACAGCACCCACCTCGTTAATCAGCATCCCGCTCGTCGAACGGCACCCACCTCGTTAAACAGCAGCTCGCTCGTCGAACAGCACCCACCTCGTTAAACAGCACCCCATCCGTCAAACAGCACCCACCTCGTAAAACAGCACCCGCTTGTCAAACAGCACCTACCTCGTTAAACAGCACCTCGCTCGTTGAACAGCACTTACCTCGTTAAACAGCGTACCCGCCAAACAGCACCCCTCTCGTCAAACAGCACCCACCTCGAAAAACAGCACCCCTCTCGTCAAACAGCACCCACCTCGTTAAACAGCACCCCACCCGTCAAACGGCATCCACCTCGTTGAACGGCACCCACCTCATCAAACGGCACCCACCTCGTCGAACAGCACCCACCTCATCAAACAGCACCCCACTCGTCAAACAGCACCCAACTTGTCGAACGGCACCTGCCTCGTCGAACGGCACCCACTTCGTCGAATGGCAAACGCCTCGTCAAACCGCACGCACCTCGTCGAACAGCCGTATCACCACTGTGCCGGTCGAAGTGGGGAGCGTGAGGTTTATTCGTTACGGAATTTCTGGATTCGGTCCCCGCGCTCAAGGCCCGCGATAGAAGCTATGCAATAGCTTAAAAAATTTTGATAATGAATCCTAGTAGCACTTTTTTTACGCGATGTGCATCTCATTTATTCATTACAATACTATTCATAAGTTTTTGTGTTTCCCTTAATACCTTAACAGGTCTGGGACCGTAAAAACTGAAAACTATATAGCAAAAAATATTTTCGGGTGACAACTTAATTTTCATTTTTTACTTCATAAATAGGCTCTAAATACGATACTGAACGAAACTGAATAATTTTGGAAAGTGGTTAAAATTTCATCCAGTATAAACATGAGTTTTATTAATTCTAACCCAAATAAAACATTTAAAAATAAAGCCTCTAGTCAGCAGAAAAATTAATAAAAACGCAATAAACGTCATTCCAAAAGTATGTCCATTTTCCATGTGTAGAGTTACACATGGAAAAGTCCTCCATTTGGACAGGCATATGTCAAGCAGTTGACTAATGTGTGATTTTTTGACATTTTGTAATTATGTCAAGTGCCAAAACTAATGTTAGTTACTCAGCTTTGTAACTATCATAGCTGATTAGTCTTTACACATTGAAGGGCTAGCTTATAACATGTCCTAACTTATCATAAGCCTATATTTTTCCACATGCCTTTCCAAATAAACGATTTTGCGATAATCGTCACGGTTGGCTACGGGGCTGGTTTGCGATCGCAGTTCAGCTAGGGGTTGGAAGGAAGACGCTGCTGATATTGTGCCGAATTATTACAAAGCGCGGGAACACTTTTTTTCAACGTTGATCTGTCTGGGAATTGAATCCTGGACCCCGGAGCAGGCGACACCTTGAAAACCGGTGTGTACGCCAGTCTGCCGTCGTCAAATGTATATAATGCCCGCATTATTCACTTGGTCCATCACATATACAGGATGAAATTTTAACCACTTTCCAAAATTTTTATATGCGGTCAGTATCGTATTTAGAGCCCATTTATGAAGTAAAAAATGTAAATTAAGTTGTCAACCGAAAATATTTTTCGCGATATAGTTTTCAATTTTTACAGTCCCAGACCTGTTAAGGTATAAAGGAAAACACAAAAACTTATGAATAGTATTGTAATAAATAAATGAGATGCACATCGCGTAAAAAAAGTGCTACTAGGGTGCATTGTCAAAAATTTTTGATTTTTGCAGACATTTTCAACGTGCTTTATCTTCACATTTTTGTACTGGGCTATACCAAAAGAAAAAATACGTCATTTGTTTTTTGCCTCGTAGATTGCTATATTGAAATTTGGAAAGTGGTTAAAATTTCACCCTGTATACTTTTGAACTTTTTTTAATCAAAAACTTCAACTGCCTGAGGTGGGACTCGAACCCATAACCTTCCTCTTACCAGCCGACTGGTCTTACCAATGAGTTACCCAGACCTTGTTTGTGTGGGAAAATTCAATCGGCTTTACGCTCTAACCCAGCTGTAGTTTCATCAATGTTTTCGGTCGTCCAACAACCCAGAGAAATATTTTTTCAAACAGCCGAAATTGTTATTCCAGGAATTGTATTTTCAATTTACTTACACTTGCAACTTAATTGCTAAAGAAACAGTTTTAAAAAATATGACTTTCTATCTTAGGTTACAAAAATATTGTCTAACAACATTAATTAAAACAAAGTAGCTGCTGATAAAGATGGAGCTCAGCAGGATAGAGTCATCCAATACTTACGCATAACTTACGGACACTAATGTAAGTAAAGACGCGCTAAGTAAATTTTGTACGTGCTTGACTCGGAGCGAACCACAACTAAGGACGCCGACGCAACGCGTAACCGCAACTATCCGTTCATATTTCTGTCTGAGAAATATAAACGTGTTATTTGTGTCATTTGGAGATAAAAATATATATTTTTTAAAACAATTAGCTAAATACCCACCAACCAAAGCAAATAGTTCTCATTAAGAGTCAGTTTCTCGAGGTAGATATTTTGTAAAGATAACATTCATCATCATCTTTTTTTTTATATAATCAATGGGCTTGCTCTTGAGTACATACTTAACTCTACACTTTACAGAAAGTGGCACTGGTTCTCTCACACACCAGCAGAACATAGAAAAACAGGAGGGTCCTGCCGGAGTCCAGCGCTAAACAGTTTTTCTGTAGCATCCAGGCAGCCCCCTACAAAGCCTACCACCGCAAAGGGATCTGTTAGCCGTCATCATTGGTTAGAAAACCAAGATGCCGTTGCTCAGGGTGAACCACTAGGAGCTGTAGATCCCACCATACCCCATCTTAATCGCCTCAGCCAAACGACGCCTTAGGATCTCCAAGACGGTCGGTACCGGATTACGATTTTGTTACGAAGTAACCTATAAAAACCGATTTTAAATAACTGATTTACTGATTACAAATAATTTCCACAAGACAAAACTATGAATACTCACAGTGAATTATTGGAATCCAAAGACCATTTCAATTGTAATTTGTGGGTGTTTTGTCATTTATTACATTACACTATACCTAAACACCATATACCTATGTAGTATTATATTATCTGTGCCTATGTGCAATCATATTATCATACATATGAGTACCTACTTCAATAAACATGTTTAAAGAGAAGCACGATGGACAAATAATTTAATATAGTATTAAATCACTTGACTATTTAGGACTATTAAAATATATTGACTAAATAAACAATGAAAGAGGCGTGACTATGTATACTGCCAGAAAAATATGGGCAGCAAAGTCTTTTCTCTGCACCATTGGCCAAACTACGATAGCTAACCCTGAAGAACGTGGCGATCATAAATCCTGCTTTTTCAAAGACCCATAGTCCAGCACTGGACCTACATAAACTGGTGATGATGACGAACACAAATAACAAAAAGAACTTAGTAAAAATAATAAATTACGAAAGATACGTCGACGCGTTTCTATGGTATGGAAAAGTTTGTCAGAAAAACGTAATGATGGATGAGGTGGCAACCCTTTCGGGAATGACCTTTTATTACACCTACACATAAGACCGCCATCCCTAGCAATAAAGCGTGAGTAGTGACCTACCCTCTCGCAGCATTCGACATCCCTCATAAACAGATCTATGATGGTGTGGCCTTGGCCAATACCCTTACATCATTCTCATGAAATATACAGGGTAAAATTTTTAACCACTTTCCAAAATTTTTAAGGGTTCGGTATCGTATTTAGAGCCCATTTATGAAGTAAAAAATGTAAATCAAGCTTTCACCCGAAAATATTTTTCGCAATATAGTTTTCAATTTTACGGTCCTAGGCCTGATAAGGTAAAATCAAAAACGTATGAATGGTATCGTAATGAATTAATGAGATGAGAATCGCGTAAAAAAAAATGTTGCTAGGCGGCCGTATCAAAAGTTTTGATTTTTTCCGGACATTTTCGAAGTGCTTTATCTTGAAATTTTTGTGTACTGGGCTATACCAAAAGAAAAAATACGTTATTTGTTTGTATCTATAATGTTTGTTATGGATATATAAAAATTTGGAAGGTGGTTAAAATGTCATCCTGTATAAGATGGACATGTGTACATATTTCTTTTTGATGTTCCTTCTCATACGGAACTGGTAACATTTTATTGAGTTTCGGGAATCTATCAATTGGAAAGTAGGGAAAGGAGACAGTTTACTACATAGTAGTTACTATATGTTTTATACGACACAAGATCAGTTAATTATACATTTAAGACGAATTATAAAAAATATAATCATTTCAACAGAAAAGGCCAACGAACAGTGTAATTAAATCCCCACTTTTGAATTGGTGATCATCAAAACAAATTATTTGTATTTTTTTTCGTATCTTAAACAAATTACCTTTGTGCTATACTCTATGAAACCCACAACAATCATTAAAATCGGTACTTTATAAAAAGTTACGCGCGGTAATAAAGGAAAAAAATTGAGGACCTTTTTTTTGTCATCGATGGGAAACTATATAAAAAATGCATAATAACCGGATACTAGCAGTTTGCCCTTTATCTTCAAGTTTTCGGTCAATTAGGTCTTCGACTCTTCGTTCTCATGCGTTTATCCTTACTAATCCTTACCTACTCCTTACTAATATTATAAATGCGAGAGTAACCCTGTCTGTCTGTTACGCTTTCACGATTAAACTAATTTTGAAAATATTTGGTACAAAAATAATTTAGACTTTAAGAAAGGTCATACACAGGCTATTTTGTATTTCACTGCTCAGCACATATTTCCGACCGCGCAATACAACGATTACCTAGTTCACATGTTCCTAAAGTGGCCTCTTACAACATCCAAAGATGGGTGGTGCTATAAGAAAGAGCAGATCTTTTTGGTTTGATTTACAGGCGCTATTAATCCCAAAGTAGTTCTCAATAATAAGCAGGAACACTCTAAAGAATTCATCTACTGGCCATTATTGCACCCTGTCAAACTACTAAGATTTTAAAATAATAAAGCAAGAAAACCGTTTATATTTAAAAGAATATCATCGAACCTAAATCACAGAAACTCAACATAATTGTCATCTCTTACTACTAAGTTACTAGAAACTCACAAAAACTTCGCAGCCAAGTATATTATGAAGGAATGTTAACGGACAAACTTAAGTGGTCCCAAAAGTTAGGAGATGGATATCACAAAACTTGCCGGGAACTTTGTCACTGAGTAGGTATGTGCTAACGAGCGCAGTTTGCTCAGTTACTTCTGCGGAGTATAGACATGGGATGTGTTCATGTGTGTATCTCCCATTGGGGACATACCGGGATATATTCGGACATCATTCTTTTACAAATACATTATACATCTACTGTTTATGAAAATACCATTCGTTGACGCCACTTACTCTATTGTCATATGAGGTAAAAGGAATCATAGATATGTAGGTCCAAAATAAGCTAAAAGAAAAGTTAACACCTGGCAATATGTATGGAGGGGATAAATATAATGTTTTTCAAGTACTTATAATAGGGGTTAAAGTATGAAATGCCGATTATTTTCCCACTTTTTATTTTGTTTATAGCTCTTAAGGATAGTCATATTATTGCGTAATTCTTTTTGTATTGTATCAAAAACTAAATAAAGTAACTTTTGACTAAAAAAAATGCAATACTAGTGCTTATTACTTCAAAGGAAGTCGTTGAAAAGACTCCTTACAATGTGTCAGCTGACCTTCTTGCTTCAATTAAGTATATTTGTATTATATACTTTGATTTTAAGAAATTTAAATACTATAATGCGTAGCTTTATAACCATCTAACTTTCACCCTTAATTGCTTCGAAAACGGTACAGGCGTTTTAAAAAAACAAAAAAACTGTTAGTATGGAAAAATTACTTTATCGATTTCGTCCATACAAAACGGCAATTTCATACTTTAACCCCTAATATTTTCTATGTGTCAACGATTTCAGTTGCTGATAAGCAGTTGTTTCTTTGTACGTATTAGTATGTTTTTTGTACGGTTTATAGAGAACAAGACGGGTGTATGGCTATGTTTTAATTGCTTGGGTACCAGTTTAGAGTATAGCCCGCAAGAAAAAGAAAATAGGTCTGATTTGACTTTTTCTACTTTTTGCCAATTAACCATTAAGTTACTTCTTGATTGACTAAAAACCAAAGACGATTATCATAACAAATAATTGCACTTTATTATATTATGTATTTACAACGTAATAGAATAGAATAAACTGTATATTTTTTGATTTGGTACCAGACATAATATAAATCTAGTTCCTATTCGACCACGCTTAAAAAGTTACTGGTAGTTTGTAAGACAAAATACCCTATAAACGATAGGTATAGTTAAAATACTTCGCGAAATTAAACGTTTGAATCTATTTTTACAAAGCTTTACGTAGCAATGTAACTAATAATCTTGGATCCAAAATTCCCGAAACTTTAAGATGTGGATATCACTATACTCAAAGAACTTACCGAGCAAGAAGCGATGTGGCAACGAGCGCAGTTTACACATTGGCCTTACTCAGGAATACAATTTCATTTTATTTGATTCCGTCTGTCTCTTTTTTGCAGACCAATGTTTCAAAGTGTGTGATAAAGATAGATAGATACATTTTTGCCGGCATCGCGTTTCGTAGTAGGGCCTCAGTTCCACTCACAAACATGTTACCGTTTACTATCCAAGCTTACACAGGAGACACATTACGATGTGTATTTTAAAATATTGAAACGAACAAACTATTCCAAAAAAGGACTCGGCAAAAGTAAAATACATACAGAGAAGAAAGGAAACTTAAAGTTTACTAAAAATGTACTTTCTTCGCTTAAGAATACCTACGCTTTCCCCTTCCTTAGGAAAACACAAATTTGAAATTGTATTCTTATAATTATTTCATCATCATCAGAAATTAATTTATTGTTTTCTAGTGTATTGATTTGCTTCAGATTGTTTGCTAAATACCTATTATTCGTGTTGCGTGAAAGTGCCAGCATCACAGCAAGAAACAATTGAATAATAAAGTCCAATGTCAAGGATGGAAATATACGTGTAATGATAAATTAAATATCGACTAAAATGTATAAATAGTATTACAGCTATGAGCTTTGTGAGCATTAGCAGTAATTCGTTCGTGGTTTCGTAGGAAGCTTAGGACAAATAGAAACGTTTGAACGATTTGAACATACAATCTTTAATTAGTTCCGTTAGTTAAGGTGTTCATTCTAAAGAGTACACACACAGGTTAACTACCTGACACTACCAAACACGAAGATGAAAGAGAGACTTTGAAATCTGTAAAGAGCTTTATTAAAATGCATTGGTGCTTGCAATCGGAGAAAATTCATTTAAAAAAAATCAATTTTACGGAATTTACCGATTTGGATGATTTTTGTTCGTTAGGGTAGCTCACTTCGTTTCAAACACAAGTGAGTCCTCATTTCCTTTCTACCCCTAAGGATAAAGAAATATTGACAGGTTACAAAGATATTTTTTTTTACTAAAACATAAACGATATGATTGTAATTGGTCTTAATGGGATGCGTTATACTCTTGAATATTTTTTTATACAAGAACTAAAACTTTTTAACAAAAATTAAACTGACCATAAACGCTAAATAGCCGCCAATTCAGAGACGATGCCAAACAATAAATCACCGACTGTCATGTACCGTCTTAAAATTTGAAGCTTAGTTGACGAGTATTGTCGGTAAAATTTACTATGACAAAAATATTTATTTTTGCTAAAGGAATCATAAAATTATACATCACCATTAACCAAATCAAAATTTGCAGCTCATTTGATTCGATAACACGTAGTCTTGCAAAGTGGTTCATTAAACTATGAAAAAGAATTTCACCTCGGAGAAAATGTAGGGAAATTGAGTTTGTCGTTGTTTTATCACTTCTGGTCAGGTTTGTATTTTAATGAGATTTTTTACGATCTGTTCGTTTTTATGAACAAACATTTTGTAGCTTAATTTATATCAACCTATAACTCTATTATTGCTAGACTATACTTTTGCTAGAGGTACTACTTATAATTAAAATCTCAATAATCTTTAAATTTAGAGTAAACAGTTATCATTGAATTATGCAAGGTGTAAATTGTTATAACATAATCTTTATGTATCAAATAAAAAAAAACATATTTGCAACACTTCCTAGATCCTAGGATATAAGATCACGGTCAAGTCTTTACGAAAGACATAAAGCGTTAAGAGGAAAAATGTATCAATAAAAATCATAGTAATAACAATCTTACGCATTAATTTATGATATTCACGAAGAATGTGCACAAAAACTTTCTACTCACTAAACGTAAAGATACTCGTATGTATTGAATGGTGTTTCGGCATCAATGGTTTTTGTCTCTAACAACATGCAGCTAATGATTGCATAAAAGTTTACCGGTCGATACACCTCTGGGAAATAAGTGTGCAACACTTGAGCACGCTTTGCTTGTGGAAAAATCTATGGCGGAAAAAAAACCGAGTTAGGAAATTGAACTGTTTGTTTAGCTCTGCATGATCCAATTGTTTACCAAACTTAAGACAGATCGATGATTGGTGTTCTTAATTAAATTTATCTGTTGCTACCTACTTGCTTGCACATGCTTTTTTATCCATGAAATCTATTTATATTATTTTGACGACCATTTGGATCAGCGGTAGTTAACTCTGCTTCTGAGCCATGGGTCGCGGGTTCGATCCCCGCACAGTACAAATATTTGTGTGCATGAACATGTCTGTTTGTACTGGTCTGGGTGTTTTCTATGTATTATAAGTATATATTTACAAAAAAAAAAAAGTATATAAGTAAGTTTATCGGTTGTCTAGTACCCCATACGACAGGGTACTTAATAGTACCTTAATTTGGGACTAGATGGCTCTGTGTGGCCCAGTGAGGCATGTCTTAAATATTTATTATATTTACTTATTTTTAATAAAAGTGTTTTAGATATTATACGAATTATAATAAACCGGCCAAGTGCGAGTCGGACTCGCGCACGAAGGGTTCCGTACCAAAAAGGCCAAAAATGTGTTTGTTGTATGGGAGACACCCTTAAATATTTATTTTATTTTGTTTTTAGTATTTGTTGTTATTGCGGTAACAGAAATACATAATTTGTGAAAATTTCAACTGTCTAGCTATCGCGGCTCTTGAGATACAGCCTGGTGACAGAGCGACGGACAGACGGACAGACAGCGAAATCTTAGTAATAGGGTCCCGTTTTTACCCTTTGGGTACGGAACCCTAATAATGTAAATTATCTACCTTACCTTACCTAATAAAACCTAATAAAAAATTATCATAAAATGTGTCAAAAAGAATAAATATCCTCATTTCATAATTATTTTCTTTGATAACTTATTTGATTTACCTACAATAAATGTAAGATAAGTAGCTATAAAAGACACTAAAATTATTCAAGGCTGCATGTTGTAAGCTAACGCAGTTTCATTATTTTTTTATTACCTATGTACTTTCAACATCTAAAAGAAATATTTCAAAAACTATTAAACGATGTATTATAATTAATATGAAATTCACCATTATTAACAATGAACAGTAGGACACAACAAAGAGAGAGAGAGTATATATGTTTCAGACTATAACATCTTTTAAATGCAAAACTTCAACTTTAAACTCATGATTGCGAAGAAAAAGGAATGCTTATCATAATATGGACATTAATATTAAGTATTACAATCAAACATAAATCTCCAATCCGATTCGATAGAAACACTAAAAACAGTATTAACTTTTCTAATCGCCATCAATCACGCTTGATAATATATAAAATTGAAAGACCTTTTTCATGACGCAAATGATATTGGACGACAGCAAGAGAACGCTAAAAGAAAAATCATTAGTGAGAACGTTCAGAATAGGGTGCTTGAGTGATGTTATTAAGAAAGACCATAACAGTTGCACGGCTTACTATGAAAATAAAGTTTTCAGCTTTGCCGTTGAGACGTCCCAGTTTATTCCTCGGAAATGCGAAGACGGGCGTGCCCACTTTATTCTCAGACGTTTCATCAAGATTATTGCCGATGTGGCAGCTTCGATGGACGCTATCAAGGAGCGAGAGACGGTCGCTGCAAATACTATATTAACTCCGGGAATGCTTTTGTACAAAAGTAGAAAAAACAAGGGCCTTAGTTGATGTTGTTGTTTGAAGCTTTATTAATGTTTTAATCATGAATACATTTAAAACTTAATTCTGAGAAAAGACGTTTTTAATGTAACAGTAATAGTTCAAATGTAATTTAAATCAAACATTTCTGTATGATTAAGTTGTAATTTTCACATAAACCATGGAAGACTATCTATAGTTGTTAACTTACTAATCGTTTCACAAAAAATAGTTGTAAGAGCTTACCAACCTAATATTTAAATGCTAAGTGAAGACCTATTAGTTAGTTATACATAAACGCGCTAAGGTTATCTAAAGGTTATATGTACATAAATACCTTTAAACACTTAGATTGTTAGCATGCTAAATATCTGATATAAGTATTCCCAAATGGAGCATAGTGAGTTACTACAACAACGATGCATTTAAAATGACATCACCTTAAAGCTAATGCAAAATCTCATATCATCCATCACTATCCATCAATCTACTTACTTACCCAGCAGCGTGGTTGACGCAGAAAGGCAAAGAGTATACTTAATGGGCACCGTTAGCTTTTGAAGAATTTATATATCAAAGGAAAATGAAACGATGGCTTATTTTAACGATATACTACCTGTAATCTGTATATAGGTATTTGTTGGAAGTATTTAACTAAAACGACAAAGAAGCACACCATTGTTCAGTGTTCAAACGTAGAATGTAAGTGATTCAATAACAAAGAATATTTTTTTGATAGTAGTAAACAGAGAAAAAGGTTTTAACAGAAAACATTTATAAAAAAAAATAAGCTCTCGAAGAGCATGTCAAAGTGCCTATACAGGCCGCTTTTACACGCTAATTGGCCAAAGTGATAAGTCGGCCTAATAATATCACTGACTCATTGAATTAGGATTATTGACATAACAATTTGGTTATTTACAGCTCTATCTAATGTACCTACGTTTGTTAAAAATCTTCGATCTTGTATTGCTTAGGTTATTGCAAACAGTGTCTATACTGTTCGTTTTTAATTAATGAATTTCAACGATTTGATAAATGAAGTCCCACCCAACCCCAAAAACATTCACATCCATTAGGAAAACTAGTGCTTAATTGAATTAAAAGGGTGCAAGGAAACCCCTACTTAACAATCTGGGGAGGCTATAAACAATGCAAACTTTAGACAAGTTTGAATGTATTGTGGCCGCGATTTTGTCAACAGGAAAATGGCGGACCCCGAACGTCGCTTTCGGATATTTATGACCGCGAGTCGACAAATTTTTGCATCCTTTTATCACCAGTGCCGTACTAGCCAAACGCGAAGGTAAGTAGAACAAAATAAAAGAGTTATAGTAAACGTACATAGAAAAAAATGGCCAAGTTTTTTTGAATTTAAGTTATCCGACTGAAGTGTTACAACGCACGTACAAGGTGACTATATTATTTGCTAATTCAAATAATTAAAATTTAACGGCATTTAACTCAAAATAGTGTCTTAATTTTATATTGTTAAAATAATCCAAACACAAAAGCCATTAACATAAACAGTATGATAAATTAGAGGGTTTTTGAACAAGAATTGCGTGAAATTATAAATTTTAGTTTGTGTTTTGTGACAATTTTCAAATGAATTTTTATGTATGTTTTCAAAATGGAATGGTTTTATGTTACAAAATCCTAAATGTGCACTGGTTTTTTTAAAATTAATACTCACTTAGAAGTATCAGTTACACCTAATCTAATGAGGCATGTCATAGGTGAATATTGATATTGTCCCTTAACACAACACATGAAATACAGTTAAGAACTAAAGCCGAAATATTTCTAGATCTTGGCCAAATACTACCATGCAACATCGCAAATGAACGCCGACACACCGTGCCGTAATTCAGCGGCAGGTAGTTTTGAGCGGATACCGTTCGCGTTGGCTAACTATGCAATTTCTTTTAGATTTATATTACTCCCCTTATGCGTGCTTTTTCAATAAAATAACAAAGCGTTCATAAAAGGCATAAAAACCACGCTTACCAAATGCGGTCACAAACCCGAAGATGGTCCGAAAATTCAAAACTCATGACTCAAAGATCTCGGTCCGGAACTTAAATCATTCGAGCAATGGGGCGATGTTGGATTCACCATATTCTTATTGAGTCACATCATTTATTCCATGAAGATAGTTATTACTGTTAATATCACTGCAAATCATAATGAAAGCTGCGCTAGAAAAAAAATTGACTATGCACATTTCTCCGATATTAATTTTAGTCGCTCTTAATATTAACGGCTATTATTCTCAAGCGGAGCGAGTCCGTATCTGTGGCAGGTATTCACGGGGTGAGTCGACCCGCAGCGCGCCATTAGGCGAGCAATTGCCAAGAATAGCTCCTTTATTTCGTATCGCCACCGCTAAACTCCGCTAAACCTTTGATTTACAATCCCGACTGATATACCTTATGCTGTTCATTTAAGCGGTGAGTCTTGTGCATATACTTTTAGTTATTTTGTATGACAATCGAATATGACCTCCGTGGTGTTTGGTGTAGTAGCAGTAGTGGTGTACACAACGTTTTCAAGGTGTCACCTGCTCTGAGGTCCCGGATTCGAGTCCCTGACAGGAGACAAAACAAGTACAATACAATACAAATAATTACTTGCTTTGGGGTCACAAAAATGTACCTATGTGATGTTTAGATTATTTATTTATTTAAATCTCACTATAAGTTAAATATAATATTAAGGAGCTTTCATTAGCATAGAGCATTTGCTATCATGAAGGATTCGATTTAGTTTTAAAATTGAGATTGTTTATTTCCTTAGCATTATAAAAAAAGGTCTAAAAAGTATTCTAAACACTTTTAACCAACCTATTAGTTGATTATCAGAAATTACATGGCATTCAGTCTACCTGTTGTAATTTTTACTTTTAATGAGTAAAACCAAGGTACAATTTAATACACCAGTAACTCGTTTTTCATGCGTCATACTTAAAAGTAGCAAACATGTGCGTAGGAAAATATATAACACAAACATATAAGTATTTATCAGCATTGTTAGTATGTACCTAGTATATGCATATGAGATCAGAGCACGCCCCGATTGGCTTCGTTTACAGCGCCAAGCGAAGTAACCTAGTCAGCTCAGAAGCGCTTCGAACTGCATAAAACTACAAAGACAAGGCAAGCGTTCTAGTACAGGGGTCCTATTATCAATTTCACCGATATTTGGTCCTATTTTGTTTTGCGACCGTCTTTCTAGCTGTTTTCCGCGACTTAGTACGAGCGTTTTTTTTTATTGATAACTGACACGGAAATCGTATATTTATGTTTACGAGATGAAAGGTAGCTTATATGCTATTCCAACCAGTAATCTATGTTATATTAGTATATCCCAGAGAAGTGTTAATTTGTGGTATCCTATGTTTTTATTATTTTCTTGATTTTTTCTTAATTTTCATTAACCTTTTTAATTAAGTAGTATCCTTTGAAGGATCACTTCTGTATATTAACTGTAGGTATATTAAAAATACGGCGAAAACAATTGTTTTTATTTCAGTTTAAAATATTTAAAGAAAGACAGATGTTTAATATTTACATCCTTTATAATACCAACATAATGTTTTCTTTTTAAACTTCATTTTCATGTAAGTGGCTTATAAAGTCTTTTTTGAAAATAAATTCTTTACATCCAAACCTAACCTAAAAAAACCCTGGAAATATAAGTTTCTTCTATTTGATGTGATGTTGTCCACATTTATTATTTTAGATTTAAAGTGGTATACAAAGAGAGATTTAGATTATACAAATGTAAAACTAGGAAAGCTTAACATTGTCAAATTTTAATAATAATTGCTGACGTTATTAACTTGATTGTGATTAGAGTTGAAAATACTGGCCGAAGTGCTTCTAGTTGGGACTATATTTGAGAATTGGACCGTACCCCGGCCCGATTATCAACGTCTACTGAACCGTGAGATTGTTTTCGAACGCCCTGTCTTTTGTGGAATGCTAACTAGTGCTCTGTTAGATACCTTTATAATATTGAAATTCATTTTTGCTAAATTTCGATCGCTCAAAGGTAAGATCTATTTCCATTTACGTTTTATGGTAGATACGTATTGAACTATTCAAAACAATATACCTAACTAAGTTTTGTGTGTTAGGCTTCATAGTTATAATATAATAGGTAGGGAACAAGTTTCTGTATTATGTATATAATATTTAAACCAGTTCTCTTACAGAATCCACAAACCAAATGATAGCGTAATATATTACATTTGATTTTATAATGTATCACGTATACACTTAGATCAATCCCAATTTAATCGAAACTTTCCCATTGAAATATTAGTAGGCATTACAAGGCTTTTAGTCCGGGCCATTTAGATATATTAGAAATTCACAGATGACAGAAGTTTGTCACTTTTCCACCGTAGGGAAATGGAGACAGCGTATGAATTTGTACAACGGACTTCGGGTTCGAGAAGGGGATAATCGGGAATATGGGGAGTACAAATGTGATTTATTACGCTCATATGAATAAAACATTACCTGTGAGGTCTGGAAATATCCATCACGCAAGGCTGTTTGTTTCTGTGGAAGTAAATTAGGCTCCCTCCGCCCGCTATAATTTGGGCTCGAGAAATCATTATTTTTCAGTGTCAGCAGCATTTTTTCAACATGAAATGTAAATACACAAAAAGCGTTGTGCATTACCATTTTATGTGGAACTGAGAAAAACGCTTTCACAATGAATATTCGAATGTATTTTTGATGTCGTTTTATTTATCACTTTTAGGAAAAATCGTAACCGAACCTAATTCGATTTCAGCAAGTTTATTCTATGCAAAATATGTAATTAATGTAATATTTTCAAAAGTGAAATACAAAATACTCAATGAAAACTAGTTATCTGTTATATAGCGTAAAATATCGAATGCATGGCTAAGAATGTATAGACCAATTTTTGCTAATTAATCTTATAACGCGTGCCTATATGACGTTTTAACCACAACTATAGTGTATTAATGTCCTAGTACAACAAAACAGAATAATATTAATTTCTATTCTTAGTAGTGCCATGAATTTGATGCAAGCAAAAATAAAACGCTATCTCTTCCTATGGATGAGAGTACCTATTTCGTCTTTCCTTTCACGATTGGCCAAACAACGATCGCCAACCTGCCTGCCAAGCTTGGCGATTATGTAGTCCGCAGTTGACTGATTTAGGCTGGTAATGATGATGATTACAAGGTAAATACGAGGGCGGGTCAATAAGTCCGTGACTTTTGGAATAAAACACAGATTTTTTGATAAACAAATTATTTTATTTTTCAACGTAGTCTCCCTTGAGCTCTATACACTTTGTCCAACGCTTCTCCAATTTTTTTATCCCTTCCAAAAAATATGATTTGTCGAGGTCCTCAAAATAGGCCTTTGTTTGCGAGATGACTTCATCATTGGAGTCAAATCTTTTTCCACCAAGCCATTTCTTCAGGTTTGGGAACAAAAAGTAGTCACTCGGAGCCAAATCTGGAGAATAGGGTGGATGAGGGAGCAATTCATAGCCCAATTCATGGATTTTTGCCATGGCAACTGCACATGTGTGCACCCTTGCATTGTCTTGGTGGAAAAGAACTTTTTTCTTGGCCAAATGAGGTCGGTTTTTATTCAAATCGTCATTGAAGCGGTCCAATAAGTTGGCATAATATTCCCTATTGATTGTTCTTCCCTTTTGAAGGTAGTCAATGCGGATTATCCCACGTGCATCCCAAAAAACAGTCGCCATAACTTTATTGGCTGACAAACCCGCCTTGGCCTTCTTTGGCGCCGATTCACCCTTAGAAACCCACTGTTTTGACTGTTGTTTGGTCTCTGGTGTGTTGTGATGGATCCATGTTTCGTCCATGGTTACAAAACGGCGCAAAAACTCCTCCATATTGCAATTAAACAACGCCAAACCTTCCTGTGAAGTTGTTACACGATTGCGTTTGTGGTCGACTGTGAGCAAACGCGGCACCCATCTTGCGGAAAGCTTTCTCATGCCCAATTGATCTTTTAAAATTGAAACCTCTGAGCCATGCGAGATCCCTACGGCTTCCACAATCTTTTGCACTTTCAATCTTCGGTCGGCCAACACCATATCGTGAATTTTTTCGATTGTTTCGGGTGTAGAGACCTCAACTGGGCGTCCAGGACGTTCGGCATCTTCAGTGCTTTTACGGCCACAACGAAATTCAGTAAACCACTTTTTTACCATTGCAATCGATGGTGCAGAGTCCCCATAGTATTTATCAAGCTTAGCCTTGGTCTCGGTAATGGTTTTTTTTCGCAAAAAATAATGCTTAATAAGCACACGAAATTCACCTTTTTCCATTTTTTCCTCAAATTACTGGGTAGTCTGATAAAAATAGCTGTCAAACACAAACTAACTGACGCAGCAAGTTCAAATTTTGATAGGAATCAACTAATAGATACCTGTTGACAGGAGTAGTGTTGCTTTTTCAGTAAAGAGGTCAGAAATTCAAAAAGTCACGGACTTATTGACCCGCCCTTGTATCTTTTGACACACCCCTTCTATTGAATATGCCATAAACTCTACACAATTGTTTATTTTGACGCTTTTACTTCCATATAACCCACTATTTCACCACGCCTATGAACAACGGATAACCAAAAACGCCACTTGAACTTGAACGACGAAGGGTCGTTTCGGCGTAATTAATTGTCTTGAAAACCGCAACGACTTTAATCAGGAGAGAATGAGGCGAAAACATCTCCGAGACGTTAGGTTCGCGTATCTACAGGGCGCAGGGATACGAATCATTGAGCAAAGAAAAACGGATCGAATTTGGTTAAAAGCCTCCAAAAGTTTCGATGTTCAAGCTAGTCTCTGTTGCTTTTAATTCTATTGAATCCTTTTCTTTGATTTTCGTTAGAAACTTACAAAGTAATGCTAGCTGATAAAATAAAAATACTTATAAGGTTTTTGTCATTTGCTCAAGACGAAAATACTTTAGGATTGTCTTATTAAAGTATCAAGTAGAGGCATTACTTAACCTGTTATAAAACCAAACTAGAAACACCCTCTACGCGATGGAAGGGTGGATTACCATTTAGAGAAACAACACCGCTTGATTCGTCATTTAGCCATGGCTGTGCGGCAACTTTACACCAGAAAGCAGATAACTTTACTTTTGATATTTTTCAGTATTTTTCAAAAGCACCAATTTTTTTTTCATAAATAATGGGCTTGCTCTTGACTACATACTTAACTATACGGTTAAGAAGAAGCCTAAGATGGAGCGAGCTCACCCAGAGGTACTGGTTCTCCCACACACCAGCGGAACACAAAAAAAACTGTTTGGCGCTGGACTCCGGTAGGAGAGTGGTAGCATCCAGGTAGCCTCTTACGAAGCCTACCACCGCAGAGGGATTTGTTAGCCGTCATCATTGGTTAGAAAACCAAAGACGCCGTTGCCCAGCATGGACCGCTAGGAGGAAGATCCCAATACCCCAAAGTATTATTGTAGTAATATATTATTTAGAAGTAAGGAAAAATATCTACAATAAATCTATCTAATGCTTATACTTTATTTGATATTTTAGCAACTTAATTGCACTTATAATATCAGTATATAAACTTGAAAAATTTTTGTCTCAGGCGGGACTTGAACCCGCATCTCCTCGCATGCCGGGCGGTTTATATACTGATACTATCTAATGCTTCTTTGCCTATTAATTGTACCAGTACCAGTAGGACTTAAAACCATGTTTTGTTTTAATTCCTTTATGTACAATATCGGCAAGTTTTTAATTTACTACGAAGGTGCTACTACAACGTGTTAGATTAATAACAAAAAAAATCGCCAGTGTTTACCGTTGAAGAGGCATTCGAAATTAGAAGTGCAGTGGTAATGAATAGGAGCGAGTGCACGTGCGACGGACCGGGGCCATTTGTTCCCGTATCGCCGCCGGTGTAAATCCACTGCGGGCCGCGCCCTAAATCTAACCCGTAATTGGCCTTTGTACAAAACACTGCAATTATTGTGAAATGCGATTTCGCTACACCTACGCGAGCTTAGACCGTGCGGCTCGTATTTTCGCTGCCTTAGCAATAACATAAACAATTTGTTCGCGGTAACGTACGCCGTGTACGAGGTAGTTTAAGTACGTACGCTAGGTGCAAGAATTACCTATAATATGTATATTAGTTGCTTTTGTCATGATCCTAAAATTGAATGATAGAAATGGATTGCAGTTGTTGGGTTGATGGTATTTTTCCTCTACTTACCAAACGTCACTGAACGTGAACAGTCGAAACAGTCAATATTATTTGTTTATACGTATTTTAACTTGTCCTCAAAGCTAAGCAATTGTCACGATCACAAAAGGAGGCACTAGGAATACTAGACAACTATACGATTCAATTTGATACTGTTACAAGTCCAGTCAATCTAGTTACCTCATGCAGTTAATAAGCAGAGAGCCAAGATAGAGATTAATTCAGTGTATGATTTTCTATCAAAACGCTATAAATGTATATTAAATATATATCGTTGGGAAAAGAGGCCCTAGGCATAGCAAAAAACATTGACAAAACTACATGGCTTGCAAGGTATAGAAATTGCATGAATTCGTCGGCACAAATAATATTTTGAAAGCTCAAGTTTGAAGAGCAGTCCCCCGGTCAGGAAAAGGTCAAGTCTCGCCGTTGAAATACAGTAAAAACAGAAATGCAAGTTACTGACAAAACTTAAAAAAATGCTTGGTATTTCCCAGCACGATGAAAATAAAAATGCGTGGAAAAACTGAAATAACAAATATCCGACATCGCTCGAAGTGGCAGTGGGCAGATACTTATAGAAGGTCGCGGGAAGTCACTAGATGCAGGTAGCCGGCCCGATGATTGTGATGATCCTTAGGTGTGGCCTGTTGCTGGACGCATTGGGCTTCGTTTGGCTAAGGTGATGACAATTTTTTTCATTATTTTGATATCAAGAGTGCTTGTACCTAGTCACGTAAAGTAATGTTATCTACATTTTGTAACATGACTTGAAAAAAGACTTGCAATTGTATTTACTTTTTTTTTTGCATGAGGAATACATACTTACACATTTTAAAAAAAACAATACAAGTAATTTAAATTTAAATTTTATTTAGCTCAATTGAGAAATTTCGATTTAGGTACATTTTTTTAACTTGTATTCCTTGTAAAAATACGTTTAACATGAGTTAGGTACTTATTCCGATTTCTATTTTATTATCTTGACCGAGCGTTAATAAATACGTTTACGTTTCTAGATCATTACTTGTATTATTATAAATTCGATAGAAACTTTGTCTATATACGTGGGTAACACTGAAAATGTTTAGAACTGGCCAGTTGAAACATTGCTAATGAAAACATTTGTTGAATTTAAATTTTAGAACACTTTGGTAACCTAATGTAGTATATTGCATTCATTTGTCATTTGTTTTTGTGAATTGGCGGCAAATCTAAAAATCTTGTTACACGTGAAAATGAACCTAACGCGAGAAAATTATCGGTCAATGATTTATTATGACTTTCGTTGTAGGCTTACTCAACAACAAAGCTATGATAGGCTGCGATTAGCATTTCTTAATCAAACCCCATCTCGTGCCACTATTTACAATTGGTTTAACGAGTTTAAGCGTGGACGTAGCAATCTCATTGATGATCCGCGTGAGGGACGTCCTTTAACAGCGACTACTGAAGATAACATCAGTGCTGTGCGACGGTTACCTATTTGAAAACCGAATTGTGTAAGTACGAATATCATTTTTCCGAAAACGTTTTGCTACATTTTTATTTTCCATATTTTTAATTTACCGAATACACGATTGACATATTGCTGATATTCCGAATTTCGTTTGTTATTTTTTTTTTATTCTATATGGTTTGAAATCTTACTCAACATATTATGCCAAAGATATAATTGTTAGATTTCGCTTTACGAGCCCTGAAGTTGCGGTGAAAGCGTACGAAAATGCTATAGAAGAGATCCCTAAGGAAGAATTGGCCCACTGCTTTTCTCAGTGGTTCCATCGAATGCGACGATGTGCAGAGAGGAACGGAGATTACTTCGAAATACAATAAAAGTATTAGCAACTTTCTACATTAGGCCGTTTTTCATTTTCTAAACATTTTCAGTGTTATCTAGGTATTACCATACAGACAAAGTCTCAAACGCTTTCACGCCTAAATTACAAAACCAATTTTGATTAAATTTTATACAAATTATAGATCAGACCTTGAAAAAGGGCATAAAATAATATGCTTTGTACCCACTGTTGGGCGAAGGTTTCCCCCCACACGATATAACGTTTAGTTTACGCGGCCACAGTCAGAGGCGAAAAGCTAGTGACAAATAAATAACTAAAGCAACTCCTCAATAAAACAAAGAACGTAAATAGTGTGGTATAAACTAAAAGATTAATATCGGTTCGCAAGTTGGGAGTCCTACGTGTGAACACGAAACTTGGTGGAAACCTCGCGGGGAACAATAAAATCACGGTTCACCGCTGCAGGAGACGCGACGCGGGTGGCAATAAATCTCATCGGAAGTATAGCTTTGATCTCATCCCACACGATTAAACACTTTTTAAGGACAAACGTTCTACATGTATATTAACATGTAGCGAACACAATGCAGCAGCAGATACTCATAGTTATGGTTAAGACACACGTACCACAAGGTTAGAAATCAATAACGTCTAAAGGTTTTACTATAAACTGGCAACAAGGCATTATATTACTACATATTTTTTGTAAACGCTATTTATTGCTCTACATCACACTGTTCCTGTTATCTTTTATTGATTAATCATAACAGTGATTTGTTTCAGTTTCCTAGCACATACTAATATGTATGTAACTACGAGTAATAATTTCTTATACCCAAAGATTGTCTGCAATAGATAATTTATTGCGATGAAACTGCCTTGTTTGTACCTACATTATATTTTTTTATCATTTTTATTTCTATTTACATTTTTTTTTATTTTTATAAAATATAAGGCTCCTGCAGAATACCAGCGGCGTCGTGGCAAGCCTTAAGCGGCCACGACAAATGCTGAGCGGGAGTCGTTTTTGGCATTGTTCTATTTGTCTATTCTAAATCTTGTAATCTGTCTTATGTGTCAATTTTTATTTACTTTTATTGTTACAATTTGAATGCCAAATAAATATGTTTTCTTCTTCCTTTAATGTATTTCTGTAATTATATTATAGCCTTGTATTTTGTGTAATAAAATGTTCATCTATCTGTCTATTTACACCTCTTTTAAGTACGTCACTCTTCTATACATGACCTTTAAATGTATTCAAAATAATTCATACCTAAGTAACGGCTAATGCTAAGACAAACAGAAACGTAGGAAGGTAGTAAGTACTTAGATGCAACAGAAATAACTCAGGCAAATAATGTAACTTAGGAATACTCGTACGTGAAAACAGCGTAAAGTTTGTTCGAAATCACAGTGGAAACAATAAAATTCACGGTTGAACACCGCAAGCGACGCCAGAGCAGCCCGCGGCCAATAAATCTGATCGGAAGTCGACCAAGCGCCGCTACTTGCTTTGGTGAAACCTTTGGTCCTAACGTAAGTACACTATTACTCTATATTATTGAGTGAACTGGTGATGATAGAAATAGTTTAAGAAGCAAATAACTCTATGGTTTAGCTGGTACCAGACATTTGTGCATAGTTTAGATTTAACAAGGATCACTAAATACCGACCGGCCGTCTAATTTGAACAAAAAGTACCTATCAGTTGTAGGTGTGAATCTTGTTTGAGGCATTGTAAATTTAAATTTAGTTTTTATCCTTTTTTATCATATTTTGTATGACTCCATATTTTGTGTTCATCAAATTGTTTCTATGCTATCTTTATATTTTATAAAATTATGTAGATATGACCTTGTTTCCTATGCTACAACAAATAAACAGCGTTTCTGTGTATTTTGGTATGAAACAGACTTTATTTTACGTGTTCATGATTTTTGTGACTCTCAGTTTTTTCTGCCTATTACTTTTTGCAGAGAGTGACACATCGAAGTAACAAATATAAATAAAACTTCTCTCGTCCGCGCTTTAACTGGTTTAAACCAAGAAAATAAAAAGATACCGGTGTCAACGTTTTACTAATGACGATAAAGTAGTTTACCGTCCATTATTACGGTGAAATATGAGAAATATGGGCAACTACACACCTACATTTAAGGCGTGCTTAAACAATAGCCTATGATATATCGACACATTGAAACGGTCGTCATTTCGCGTTCGCACAAATGAATGAATTCTACCACACAATGAACAATGGAGCGTGCCGAGGAGAGCCATGGAGATGATCGTTAAAAGAGTGATTGTGCTCTCCGAACACTATTACGGCTATTTATTTATCAGAACAAGGATATATTGTCCGGTATTCTGTCTGGGCAGAAAAAGGTCGCTTTGTGTGGTATGCAAGTATTTGTTTGATGTATGTGTAGAATAGTCGCTAGCTATCAACGTTATTGTTTTAAGAACAATTTTGATAGACCCATGTATTTCTGATGACGCTACGACCATAGAGTTCCTAGTTAAGAATGTTGGTACTTACATATTAGTAAACGCCCCGTTTGGTCTAGTGGTTTAACTACCGGGCCAAGATCTCGTGGTTCGATCCCCGGGTCGGGCAACAAAAAGTTTCGAATTTCCGAACGTTGCTCGGGTTTGTGATCACCAACCCGCATTTGGCAAGCGTGGTGATTATGCCCATCATTGCTATGGTAACTTGAATTCAATGATGGAGACCTTTTCCCTGCAGTGAGATGATTATAGGCTGTTACTTTACTTTACTTTTACTTTACATATTAGGTACATAAATGCTAATTTTATTGACAAGCAAAATTTTATGTAGTCCATTGTTGAAGTGAAACTTCTTTATCGGCGTTGGAAAAAATTTACAGTCACGTTTTGCGTCAAATTTTCGTCACATTTTTCGGATACGCGCCATCTTTTTCTTGCCCCTTCCACGGTTGGTTCAGACGATAGCAAAAAGGTAAAGTGAAGTAATATTTAACCAATTTAACCAATTTAACCAATTTAACCAATTTAACCAATTTAACCAATTTCTGGAAAGTTGCATGTAGATCATTTTTCGAAAAATAAGGCCATAAAGAAGTTTCACTTCTTACGTGTGTACACTAGTACACGCACAACTTTTTTATTAGTTGTTACACAGCTACACAAATTAAAATTAACTGTATGTCTAGATTTCAAATATTTCAAATAGTCTAATTTTGTTTTTGTGGTTATATGGTTTTTATTTTTCTCTCTTCTGTTTTTTTTTAAAATGGGTGGGAATTGCGCTATCGAAAACAGGTGACCCTAAGGGGTTAAGAGTTGATTCAGTAAGAATATTTATTTTTTAATTGTATTTTCATAATTGAAAACACAATTCCTTGAATAGAAATTTCGACTGAGGTGGAACTCGAACCCACAACCTTCCGCTTACCGGGCGACTAATCTGTGATATACAACAATAGGAATACTAGAATATCAAAAGGAACACTCCTTTTTATATCCCATAACTCTAGGGTATTAAACAGACCATGGTAAAGAATTAAATTGCATATGAATTATTTTTCAATTTTGTTTTTGTTTAATTTTTTCATACAAAATAAATCTAAAAAGTCACGTTTATGTAAAATACCCTTACCTTGTTATGAATGAACTTTTGAATGAAAACGATTTACCTACTCGTACCTACTTATCAATGAAACACCCACACACGTCAATGTTTTTTACAAGTTACGCTCTCCCGCTACTTTACTACTACACTTTAGTCTAAGTTTGCCCACGTCTCGCAAAACTAAGGATATGCCATACTGGTTACATTTTTTTAACAAATTTTGCAAAAAATTATGTTATATTCGAAACTATTGATTTTTGAACCACATGTTCTAGGGCGTTTTATATTATTTTTACCTATAGAACATTACCTTAGAGTTATGGGATATCAAAGGAACACGTTGTATAACAATGATTATTATTTTATATCACAGACTTAAAAATCTTTCGTTCTCAAATCGCAGATCGCCGTGAACAATTATTAATCTAAAATTCTAAATCATTGTTGCAAGGCTCACCATGATCTCTTAAAAACTTATTTCGTTGGATCTGCGTATAGTTT
This sequence comes from Anania crocealis, assembly GCA_949315895.1. Lineage (NCBI taxonomy): Eukaryota > Metazoa > Arthropoda > Insecta > Lepidoptera > Crambidae > Anania > Anania crocealis. The sequence continues at coordinate 11,207,295 of OX438858.1, forward strand.
ATCCTAAAAACAATAACATTAAACTTTTGTTCTGTGTGCATCACTATGAACTAACTGATATACGCGTGGATGAAGGTGCCGCTAAAACTTTCACATTGCTAATTGGTTTCCATTCAAACTTCGGATTAGCGGTTTCCTAGCATAAATCTGGAGTAAGGTTTTAAAATAGACTGCCAATCGATAGACCAAGTGAACCGTCCGTCGTAAATTGACCTTGTAGCTCGCGCCATCCCAGTAATTGGCCCTTTGTAGCCGAATCAATCCAATAACAAGACTGAGCTAACCATTTTATGTTCCTGTTCCCGTTTAACGGAACACCTACTCAGTCAGTATGCTAATGTTTGGAGAAGTTTAACATTGGAACAACTATTGTCGTATAAGATATTCGTTTCTTATTCGTAGCTTTTCAAAAGTAAGTGAGGATTTTAATTTACTCTATTATCATCCTAGTGGTGTCGTAAGAGGCGACAACACCCTACTTACTCCTCAATTTGTTTTCAATTAGCAAAACTTTGATCGTCAACCTGATTGACAAAAGTGACGACTATAATCTTCGTTTTGGAGAGCCGAGAATTAAAAAAAAGATCATAATTTTTAATCAACCGGAAATTATACCTGGGATGCTTGCGTAGGAGGCAGTCGAGTAATATGTTATTTGACAGACTCAAAACCCGTTGAATATAATATTTAAATTATTTTCCGATATTTACGTATCAATTTCCAGTTTCCATTACGCAGTTCCGCGATATCTCCAGATATGATACCGCAACATCTCGTGATTTATGCGAAGTTAGGAAACCATTAATCATGCGTTGTCAATTGGAAAGCGACCCATTTTAGCAGTGGGGGCATTTGTTTGGTTTTCTTCTCACAATTTACTGAGAGCGGATGACTGTACAGTTTTTTGGGTAATATTTCACAGCAGTGAAATCGCTCTTATTTATTCAACTAGACCGTGTTTGTTTATGGACCGGGGGGGACGGAGTACGTGCCGTGTATTTTGTTTTAACTTTTTATATGAAAAGGTTTGTTTCCGTTTCAAATATTAAAAAAACATGTAAAAGTTTCAAACTGGTTACACCCATGTATAATGTTACGAACACCTGCATGTTAGATTAATACTTATTACTATGTATTTATAAATGCCAAAGTAAGTATAATACTTTTGTTTATATCACTGAACCGATTTAAACGAAATTTATTACTGAGACCCTCTTAGAAGATAGGATAGTTTCTATTTCTGAAAATCAGATGAGTAAAGGGAAATATAATTTCTCAACTGGAAAAAGCAATTGATCTCTAAAGCGTAATACGAGTATCAAATCGAATCAAATTATTTATTTCAAAAATATTAATGTTACAACTAACGTTAAGTTAAGACTACAATTCTTAAAAATAATACAAAAAGCTAAATTAAAAGTTTTCATTGAGGACTAATTAGAAAATCGATCTATGCGGAAACGCAATAAAAATGTGTTATAATATGTAAGATACATATTAATCAGTTATCTTGTTGTCTAGGTCTATTAGAAGTAATTATAGTCATTCATCAACATAAAACAACATTTCCGAAAGTTGATCACGGTTTGTAATAACCCGCCAATAATAATTTAGTAGGACCTACAACTTTAACGTAATAGATCCGAGTGGTGTAAATATCAAAGTTCTTGTCGTATTGCATCAGGCAAATGGATTTTGTTGGATATTCGGTTTTGCGAAAATGAAGCTGGGATTGAAATACATTACTGAGGGAATTTGGTCCACCGCAGAGCGTCCATAGTTTGCGTACAAATACGAGTAGAGCCAATTTCGGAATGCTAATGCGGCCATAATGAACTTTAGCTATATCGTCTATTGTTAATACTGTGTCGGCTTTGCTATCGATTTATCATTGATCTAGAAAAAGCATTGTTCAGTAACTACAACCTGTACTCTCTCGTAGAATGTTCACACCCGAAGAGACACAACCGAGGTGCTAATACCATTATGAGACCTTTTTCAAAATTGAAATTATTTACATCGGGTCCACATTCTATGGCAATAAAAATATATAATAAATTACCAAACTATTTAAAGGAAATCAAATCCATTCCCTCTTTTATAAAGCACCTGAGATTATATTTAATAAATAAAAGCTATTATAATATTAATGAATTTTTTAACGATAAACCAATGTAAATATGGAAAATGTGTTTCAATTACTTTGAATTTAAATATAAGTTGAATACCTAAGTAATTTAGTTTTAAAATAATACAATTTAATTTTAATTTTAATTTGCAGTTGATATAAAAAAATTGATAGTTTTAATGTAAAAGATGTTTGAAAATGTATTGAATGTATTTTTTTTTTAATACTTAAATACTTATTTTGTGATACATTATAATTTATAATGCATGTTATACAAAAATGTTGCAATACCCTCGCAGTGTTCATGTATAGATCTAAGCTCTTATAACATCTTATGTACTTCATGATGCAATGAATAAATTGAATTGAATTGAATTGAATACAAATCACAAAGTACCTTAAACAAGTCACTTATCTTTAGGAAAGGACAAGGGAAAAAGTCATGATTGGTTCAAAACTTTAACTACTTTGGATAAGTTGGTTTGTTACAATAATTTAGTGTTCTGCTCGGTTGTTATTGAAGTGCAAATTTAGATATAATTTGTTCTGTAAAAATAATATGATTGTTCAATTTGTATTTTGTTACCGAGCCAAATAAATAAATTAACGTTTTGGAAATAACATTGACCTAAAAGCCTATGTGTCATTATATTTTGATAGATATACTCGCAATCATGTAATAAATAAAATTAGAATATAATGAATGACTCTCTAGAGTAGATAGATAGATAGATACATAAAGTCTATCCTCAAAATTGTTAACCCTACTGAAACTGTAAAATTTTTAAGAACCTAGGCATTCAAATTGATATTGTATACCGCTAATTGTGGAAGAAACAGATTTTTCTTAGCGACAGCGTCTCTTAACAGAGTCCGAAATATCATAGCTGTGCCTACTAAACTGCTATCTGTTCAGGTTTCATTATCCCATTATTGATTTCTAAATATATTTAATACCTTTATTTAAATCAAAATCTCCTCTATTAACTGAGTTTTTGGTCCACAGAAGTAGTTACCATGTTACATAACACGAGACTCAGCTTAAAAGGCTATCCATCTGACTAAGGCGTGACTTGCATAAAAATATGCTTTCCTATTATTTACTGTATAAACTCGCCGCCATGTTTCAAGAGTACCTACTTTTTATTTTTGAAGCCATGACAAGGTTAAGGTAAACTTCTGCAATTTTCCCCCCTATTGCTACAAGTACCATCAAGTCTATAGATTTGTAATCGGCTCAATGCATTTTCCAGCGCTTTAACACAAACTTATTCTGATAACTTCTCGGTAAATTACCGTTCATGTCCAGTCACGACGTCAAACTTCCTTCCATACATCAAATATCTGATCTATTGTTTGTCAAATATTTGTTATAATTGAAAAGAAATGCACTACCCGCTTTTCTGGCTCGGCCCTTCTCTTGTTGTGGTTGTTGTTCTATCTAACCTAAACTAGAGCATACCTAACAAATTGGGGTAGGTATACAGGTTGGTGAAATGGTGTGACGATCCGCCTACTATGCAAGAGCCTAGGGTTTAAGTTCCGGTCGGGTCAATTTATGATACGATCTTAGAATAAGAATAACACCCGTATTTATAAACAAGTAAAAGTAATTACTTGCGAGACAATTTGTATGCCCTCATCTAGTAATTACTAAAAGTTAGAACTACCAAAAGTTAGCATTCTCAGCCAAATAATATAACTATTAAGAGGAAACACCACGGCCTTTTTTCCATACAAACGTAGTCCCCTGTTTCCTTCCTGGATAATGACAGTAGAGCAATAATTTTTATCATAAAAATCTATGGCCACTATTAGCATGTTTCTATGTTTTCTGTTTTTTCATAAATTAATTAATAAAAAAGATATGAGCCCTCAAAAATCGAAAAAATTCGCCAGATTTTCCGCTGTGTTCAAACATCCAGTAAACAAATTTGGCTAAATTTATTTTAATTTAAAAAAAGAAGAACATACGAACACGGCCAAAGCTTTCCTTTAATTTTTGATGAAAAAAGTATTTAAATTGGTCTAGTTTTGGAAAAGTAAGAGACTACGAAACGTTGATTTGGTGTGTTTTTAGTAGGTATTTTCGGTCCAAGAAGCAGTTGTCTCTATCACACTTTGCGGTGAATGCGTTTGGCACTGCGCGACAGCAATAGATTTTACAAATACCTATTTTTCAATTCTCTCGCCCGTAGTGTTTCCTCTTAATGGTGACCCATGTCTTTCACTTAAGCACTGGGTAGTAACACCTAAAGTTATGACTTTACTAAGCAATAAGTAATTACTTCTTTATACTCGTAAATGCGGACGTAAGAATATTTATTTGCTTTTGAACAGGGTGCACAAAAGTTGGTATGTTAAGTAATATGATCACCATCCAGCCATTTACGATGATTTAAATTTATTAAAGGGCAGATCTTTAGTATTTTGTCTAATCTTATTATAAATTGCCACACACATGCAGAAACTGTTCTTGTTTTTACTATTACTAAGTTGGCCCCTTCCGTCGCGGATCGCGGCTTGGAAAACCCACTGCAGGGCAATCATTGATTTCAAGTTACCACAGCAATGATCGATACAGGTACAATCACCACGCTTGCCATATGGGGGTAATCACCAACTCGAACAAAGTTCGAAAATTTGAAACTTTTCGCCTGACCCGGGAATCAAACCCAGGACCCCGAGATTTTGGTCCAGTACTTAAACCACAATACCAACGGTGTGTTAGATTATTAAGAGAAATAAAAAAAAGAATTTTGACTGATATTGTTTGTTTCATTACTGTGAATATTGTCAGAACTTTTTTTTTTATTGTGATTCAAAATCTCCGTCACTATCAAGTAGGTACTTCCTAAAAGTCCTATTAAACTTGATCGCTTCAGAATCGCATCGATTGGTCAACAATGATGCGTAATGGATGATAAAGTACATCCAAGGATCCAACTCAATGCTGAGCACTGAATAAAGCCTAAGTCTAACAAAATGCTTGTTTCCTGAATCATACTGTATCTTTTATATCTGAGCAACTTTAGCACCACTAACTAATAACATCCAAAACAATCTTTCCAAGGGAAAACACGATTGATTTAACATTAATACTAATTATCTACTCAGATAATCTGACTGACGCAAGTTGATTACTATCATTTAGCATTCAAATCAATTTGTGGTCGTTATGCAAACAAACATCAATATTATTGTTCAAATAGTACGTGACCGGTCGCCGCCGCGGCCTCTTTCAATTATTGACCAGTCTACGTGATTAATCCCATAATTAAAGCCGCAGTAATGACCAGACGACGCTGCACTCATAATCGACAAACAACGTTGATTATATCTTTATCGAAAGATCAGTGTAGGTTCAAAAAATTAACTTCAAACTGCAACTATGCAATATTGTTTCTTCGTCTAACTCTATCACAGAAAAAATAGGTTTCTTGAGTTTTTTTGATGAGATCATAGGGAAATAAATGCACGTTACAAAATAACCGTCTAAGAATTTCTTAGTGCTACATGTCTAAAAGATAATTCTACGCAATTTCACTAGTACTTATTATGTAAATTACATTACCAAAAGTAAAAGTATTGCTAGTAAATTATTCTGCAGATTTGAAATGCAGGTGAATTTTAAGATATTAGCATTTCAAATCTATTTTCAAATATAATGTTTGTGATATGATATTTTTTCAAGAATATTCTAGTGTCTGGGTTTTTCAAGTAGCCTGTTTAATTTATATAGGCATAGGGAAAGAAACTTTCCCTATGATATAGGTAACTAGGTACTTATTATATAACTGTGAAAATAAAGAAGTTCAGGATAGAGACACTAATAATATTAATTTTTAGGTATGATAAATAAGTATTTATATACAAATAGGTGGCTTATGATAATATCACTTGTGTCTTAACCAGCCTTTTACAACTTGAGTGTAATCCCGACATAATATGCTCATATATCTCTCGATTCTGCTTACGTTATTGGTGAGTTCATTTTACACGGAATATCCACTGGAGTCGCGACGTATCACAGTGTCATCGCTTTTCATAATTGAAGGATTTATAGCATATACGAAATTTTAATGATGACAGGAGCACACTGCAATTACTGAGTGATTATTTCGTTCGATTTCATTATTGTAACCACAACGACTATTCACAGACCAATCTCGCTCGATTAAAAAAAACATAAGTAGATAGGAACAAAAGTAGATACTAAAGACTTGTTGCTTCACGACTGAAATGAATTAAATTATCTGCTTGAATATCTAAGCCCCGAGGACAGTTAAATTTCACTCTGTATTTGTACAAATTTCTGAGTATACTTTATTTATTTTAATATACAAGTAGGTACCTTGGTTTATACAAGCATCAACAATTTAACATCAATCAACAGTATTTGTGATTGTCGCTGATGTCTAGTAATAGGTACTTTTGTTTGTAGCAAGCAGCTTATCAACCAATCTTCATAAATGTTATAACAGCATATGCTGGAAAATTTCACAAAATGCAACGAAGAAACGAGAAGTACCGATTTTTACAACGAAAATATTGTACGTCTAAATCAGTTAGCGAGTCCAGAGCCAAAACTTGGTAAAATATTTCAAGCATTCTCCATTTTAAATCGGGTCAAAAGGCAGAGGCGGTCTGACCCAAATTTTATGTAGGCAACTATTACATAAACATATGTGTGTGATAGTTTTTCTGCAACCTGACGTAACGTAATGTGCATAGCAGATAGCGATGATGCGGGCCACGAGGTCAGGGCAGGTCAATTACTAATCAAGCCAAGGAATGATCTTTTCAACCGAGTAATTACCAATTGGACCGTTTAACTCTTGACCACGAAGTTTCTAACAACCCTTCCATGCGGTGTAATTATAAGAGACAATTAAAGAGAGAGCGTGCTATTATCACAGTGAACTTACAAATAACGAAAGGCTATGGGCGACAAAAAAAGGGAAAAGTCATTCACAATCTCATATCAATTATAGTAGCGTACTTGCAGTTAATCCCGGAAGCAGGACAAATATAAAACTCTTTAAACTATGCAAATAAGTTGGTAACAATAAAATCAAGATTGTGGAACTTTTCAATAGCTTTTCGGGTATAAAAAAAAAGTAGTCCGAAGCTGCATTTTGTTTCTTGCTATTGCAAAGGTCGATTGCCTTTGTCTATTTAGTTTGCACACCGCACAACAAAAGAAGCGGTTCTGGGATCGAACCCGGTTTAAGCAAATATTGTTATGGATGTCATATACGGGTATAATATATTTGAGTAGCTGTATTGTCTATTCCATATACTACTAGCGCGGCTTTGTTCTAGTAGGAAGTACTTAATTGGTGTGATAATTCATAAAAATGAACAAATCTGTATTGTACCTATTATGAGAGGTCTTCTTTAAACTTGGGTAGCTTAGGGATATTAGGGTAATTAAGTCTTTTGTTTCCGTTTATAATGGCATTAGTAACCAGATTTACATTTTCACAGTTAGAGTAGAATGTAAATTTTAATGCCTTCACGTTGATCTCGGAGCTACGATGTTAAATTGCAAATGTTGCTTGACTGTCTAGTATGATTGCAAGTTAACAACTCCCTGATGAGAGTGGGGCTTCATTGAGAATTCAGAGTAGGAGCATTATTCTCAGCTAACGCAATAAGAGCGTAACTGTTTTCACTATCAAATTAAAGGCGTTGCCGACTCTAACTACATTTGAAATGCTTTGCTTAAATTAAAAAGTAATTTAGAATGTCGCTCGTAGACGTAAACAGTGCAAGAATCGGGTTCTAATTTCTATAGTAATGTTGTAGACACTTTGTTTAATTTTTTACCTGAACTGCTTCACCAGATTTTACTCAGTATAAGGTTAGCGTAACATAAAATATTTGCGTAAAGTAATATATTAGCTAAATACAATGTTTTGTCAGCTCGTATCACAGGTGGGACTTGACACCATCTTGACATCGTGGCCCGGCAGTTACTACTGGCCCACATAGTAAAGTACACTTTTTCCTTAACACAACTACATTGCAGATTTTAACGGCGTCTTACTATCTGCCTTATAAATCTTCTTATGTTTTGCCAAGAAATATTCGTAGTGACTAAGGAATTTTAGTTTCTCTGCTTTTATCTTATAGCTAAATAATGTTGTAAAGCTGATAAACTAAAATTATGTTATAAACTAATGTTTCTAATTTGTTCATCAATTAACATCTTTTCACCTTGTACCTGTACTGTAAAAAGTGGATGCCAAATCAACATTCTGGAGAAGAACAGAAATACATTTCTAAAATATTTGACGGCACTGACTCATCAAATTACCATAAACATTTCTTTTGGTCGTATTATTAAGGTAAGTCCATGTCATCAATGAATTTATTACATAGCTTACACTTACGCACTGTACCACCCAAGGCGCAGTTTGAATGGCTTCGTGTGCAATTTAGATAGAAGGTTGACAATAACACCCACTATAATCATCATTCACCACAACAACGTGGAGGAACTCGCGCAAAGCAAACCAGTCGTAAACCTGAGAGTCGCTCTCCAGTCACGCGTCAGTCTGTGAGAGAGTTGCGCGTGCGCTGCGCCGCGCGCTTTCAAATACAATATTCGATATTTTCTAAAGTGAAACATAAGTGTTGTGCATAAGTATACGACCAAGCATCGATACGTGAAATCGTTTTCCGTCAATACACAACGTGAAGTGATGTTTGGTGACATGTGAATACCCATATGCGTTAATTGTTGCCAAATAGAGATTACGTTTTTATGGTGAGTTTGTGTTTTTATTATAGTAAAGGTAATCAAAATGATAAATAAAAGGTTTACCTTTTTTATACCTTAATGTTTCAAATTATATTATTTTACTGGTGTTATTTTTAGTGTTATCAGAGAAAGTTTTACTCAACGCAAAAATAACACGTGCTTTGTCAATATATTTACAATTATAATATCTTAAACTCTGCAACTGAAGTGGTAAAAAAAACATATAATAGTCAGTAAGCATTATACCAAAGTATATAATACTACATACTTGAACAAAATTTCTTGATAACAATATTTTCGGATGCGGAAATTTTAAGCTAATATGTTAGTGCAACTTCGTCCAAAGAGTTTGTCTTATTGCGACGCCTAGTGTTGTTTCACCTCTAACATAATAACGCTGTTCTCAATGCATATTAATGCAAACCGCATAACAACTCCTTACGGAGCAAGGAATGTAACAATGTGGTTGCGACACTTCCTGGTATAAGAAACAACATCACTAGTCGTGCAATACTATAACTAAAGTTATTATAAAATATTCTGCAGATCAACTGTGCCAAATCTATTTAGCAGAAATAATGTTAACAATATCAGAAACGGTTATATTATAATCTTGTTTAATTAGATCATCAATACGCCTAGGTAACTATATTAAATTACGCCATAAGATAACAAAATTGAGCATTTTGTGAAATGGATTATACCTTATAGACATTACGAAGGTTACGTAATACCATAGGGAAAGAAATGTAATACTTACTCTGAGTATATTTTATTAATATTTATTTTACGGCATGACCTTATAGATCCAATATTCACCTTAGACGTTATTGTCAATTCATAGAAATATTGTCTAAAAATACTGCATTTTCCTGCACTACAATGTTTAAAAGTAAATATACAAAATCAAATTATGAATACACCAAACTGAGGAGAAACTTTGGACGGCAACCATTGTTCCAATCAGTACCAGCGCAACTGCTAGATTCAATAAATCCAGACCTGAAAGAGCAAAAGCTGTACATGCTACGAAATCCGGTACACCGTCACGTTCAGGCAACAATGCCTCAGTCAGAAAACGATTTAAACACAAAGAAACTTGTGACTCACGAGCAAGGCATAAATCATACGGAAGGTGGTTGGCCGCGTGAAGTCCATGTCTATAACGAGGAGCATGTAGCACGCCATCGTCGACGTGTGTTGCACGATGAAAATTATGTACACTCAGTTATGAACCTGGCTCCCGTAATTAAGCACTACATAGACCAAAACAATGCCATCGACATGTATCAAACATACTTCGTGGACATGATAAATCAAGAACCAGTCGAAAAATATAACGTCCGTATAGCTAACGTATTTCGCGATCCTTTTCATCGACCCGTATCAAGTATTGTATGGACAAATGAGAAGAAATCTAAATTAGCCGTCGCCTACTGCTACAAAAATCACGCGCCTGGCTCGATGATTGACAACATCAATACGTGTTATTTATGGGATACTTGCGTGCAGAACAAACCAGTGAACACTTTAGAGCCAAGTCATCCTTGCTGGCAACTTGCATGCTCTCCTAAAAATCCCGAAGTCATTATTGGTGGACTTGAAAATGGAACTGTTTGTGTTTTTGATTTACGTGCAGGATCTAAGGCTATATCATGTAGTTCAGTATACAATTCTCATCGAAGTCCTATTACTGGGTTGCTTTATATTCATTCAAGAAGTCAAACTGAATTTTTTTCTGGCTCACCGGATGGACAATGTCTATGGTGGGATTTACGAAATCTTTCAGAAACGATAGATCGATTACCCATGTCTATTAAAATACCTCCTGGACAAAGTCCAGACCTAAGTAATGCCGAAGGTGTAAGTACCTTACAATTTGATCATGGACTTCCTACTAAATTTTTATGCGGGACTGAATCAGGATACGTTATTAATGTGAATCGCATGGGAAGAGAACATTCAGAAGTACTAAGTTCATATTGGAATGCTCATTTGGGCCCGGTAAGAGCTGTTCACAGAAGCCCGTGTACACTGAGAATGTTTTTAACTTGTGGAGATTTTTCAGTTCGAATATGGAGCGAAGAAGTTCGTACTGCACCAATAATAGTGACAAAACCGTATCCTCATCAAGTTACTGATGCAGATTGGGCCCCATTAAGGTATTCCTGCTACATGGCCATTTGTGCTGGAGGTGTATTCTATTATTGGGATTTGCTTCGTAAATATAAGGAACCCGTAGCTATGTTAAAAGTATCTAAATATGAATTGACTAAACTAACAGCTCACGTGAAAGGTCAATATGTTGCAATGGGAGACAATTATGGAAGTACATTTTTAGTCAGTTTGTCTGAAACTATGTCTTTACCTGGCAGTTATGACAAGCAGCTGGTACATCAAATTTACGACAGAGAGACTAGACGTGAACATATTTTAGATAATCGTATCAAAGAAATTCACTTAAAACAGCGTGCTGAAGAAGCTGCTAGAGCTAAAGAAACGATAACTGGTGATAGTCCTGATGAAGATGAATTAGTTGAAGCCGCAGAGGAGGCCTATTTTAATGTAGTACAACAAGAATTACGACACATGGAAGGAACGCTGGCAAGCATCGACTCATTAAAATAGCCGTAGCATATTAGACTTTGTCAAAAAATGTTACCTTATAAACCGTTTTGGCTGCCTCAGGCGAGATATTTCGGATGTTTATTTTATTTTTATGTTTTTGTATGTTGGTGGTAAATAATCAAAATCTTGATGAAACTACACTGGCTTAAAGTGTAAATAAATCTGTAGACGCAAAACACATCTCGGTAGCTTAGTTGGAAGAACTATCACTAGCTAGCGAAAATGAGTTTATACCTCGCCTGAATGCAGTCGAAATGTATTTTTTATGGAAAACATGTAAGATAATATCATAGAACTTTTATTAATATCCATGACAATGCTTTAGGTTATTTTGTGTTATTATGTCATAAACAGACTGTTTCATAAATATATTTCATTTGTATTATCAATAGAAGAATTCGATCCTAGTTGCTAGTTAGACCATGATATTTCCATAGTCTGTGACCTAGGATGGTGAAAGGCGCAAACAACATGTACATAACTGAGTACACACTAATGCCAAATGGTAACATTTTGCCACAAAAGTAGTTTTTGTGGCGTAATGTTATCAATTGGATGCGTAGGTACAAACTTACTTTTCCTATATGACCGCAAAGTGTAACTTTTTACAGGGTTGATCGTTTTTTTCATATTTCATAAGTTGGTCATATTTAAAGTAGAAACAAAAATTATGTTACCTATTGTTAGAAAATTAGGTTTAGGTTATTAGGCAGGCTACAAAAATTAACAAACAAAAGTATTTCTCAGTTAAGTTTAATATTTTACCGAATGTCAACTAGCAAGTTAATCTATTGGTTAATTCAGTATCACAAATTCACAAAACTGATGCGAACAACACCAAAATATAGAGATATGTACTGTAGGCGGTATTGTGGTCGACTAAAATAAATAAAATATGTTAATTTCAATCTGTTCTCTCTCATAACACCATGAGGTCAAAAAGAGAATTTAAAACATGTTTATTTTATTCATGCACTACTGGTCCTAGTGGTTACTTATAAGGTTGTAGAGACAAATTACCATTTAACATCTAATTCAAACGTTGTATCACGATTCTGTAGATTGCCGTCTAACAAAGTCATAGTCAAAACAGAGCTTTGCTTTTCCGAACTATTGTTTGCTTATAATAGGGTTCCTTAAAATCGAACAGACCCAAACCCGGATGTTTAGAGCGGCCGGGAAACCCGCATGTTACCCCAGGCAGATCCGGCAGCGAGGGCCATGACCGACGATTTATTTATCTCACACAACTAACACAAAATGACCTCTTACGTTTCATTAAAATTCCCCTCTCCCCCACGCAGAGTAAATGAACGGGATGGGCGAAGGAGGTCTTATTAGAATGGTAGCGTAAATTACTCGTTCGTACCCGTGAGTTGCGTGAATACAAAAGTGCGTCACCGGCAACTTTCACCGCAACTCGATCCAGCTACAGTCGCACGCGCATGGACTATGAGATGGCTAACAGCAAGGTTTCGAGTATCAACCAACTTACTAAATAAATGTTTCCGTCTACCTACCTATATAACTGTAAATTTTTGTAACGCCATAATATGTCAGTATATAAACTTGAAAAATTTTGTCTCAGGCGGGACTCGAACCCGCATCTCCTCGCATGCCAAAAAAATTTTTCAAGTTTATATACTGATATTATAAGTGCAATTAAGTTGCTAAAATATCAAATAAAGTATATAAATAGCTGTTTCATCTTAACTGACTGTCAAACATCTGCAAAGATGTTTCTTTCGGGTGTTAAGGGTGTAAACTCCTAACATTTGATGAAACAACGCTGGCTCGCAGCGAAAGAATATGCTTGAAAAATTCGCGCCGTGTCGCAGTGTCTCGGTGGCCTAATGGTATGGCGCCCGCCCGGCATGCGAGGAGATGCGGGTTCGAGTCCCGCCTGAGACAAAATTTTTCAATTTTATATACTGATATTATAAGTGCAATTAAGTTGCTAAAATATCAAATAAAGGCCATAATATGTCTCATAATATTTAATTGATTTAATTTGTTTTAAATAAGTTAAGTTTTTTATAATCGATTCCTTGCAGAGGTACCCACAAGGTACAATTGGAATGGAATGAAACAACTCTATCACTAAATCAAAAATGAAAACAATCTATCACTGAACCTAACTTAATTATTAATTGTAGAAAAGAACGCTCTTCACAACAAGTAGCTTTGAAAAAAACTAACTACTAACACTAACTAACAGAATTTTAAACTATAAAAAATGCTTGAGAAAAAACGTGCACGTTTGTTAGGTACAATCTGTCAGTAGAATTTTTAATTGTTGGTTTTAAATTATAGCGGTAGTACCTTTTCATTACTCAGAGTTATACGATATAAGTTAAGTAAAACTGGTAAATCACTTTAGTGGCATACAGTACCACATAGCACTTGCGTTGTAAAACAATTAAACTGGAACCTAGTGCAATAATAGAGTCGTGGGAAAATAACACATTCACATATTTCTACCGACAGGTGTAGAGAGGTAGTTAGTTCTCACCCAAAATACTGCATTGTCTTAGCCATCGATTAGGAGATTACATATTCAAATAAGAGTTTACACTTAGATAGAGTATCTAACATGTAGTAATCTTCAGAGTTCGGGGGTCTACCGCTGCATCAAACTAAACCTATAATACTGATATAAAGCTTCATCAAACTAAACCTATGAAACCTATATAATGAGTCGAGATGAATATGCGCTAGAAAGATCACTAATTATTATTCTCTGACTCGGTGATACTTGGGCGATGTTTCTATCTTATTATTTAGCAGCAACGTCACCAAAAATCCAGTTTTTGTAAGTCATTATCCAGTTGTAATGCGTTAGTACTTAAAATATTTATTCAAGCTCATAACGTTTAACAAGAATTTAAATTATGAAGTCAATATCGGTTAATTTACTAGGCTACTGAACTTCAAACAGGAATGTTTATACAATATGTACCCTGTACATAATTTGTTGGCAATTTAATGTGACCCAGATCTGGGCTAACTATTAAGATTGGTTACGAATCATTAGTATCCTTTGAAAGGCTAACTCAATAGCCAACTATATAAATATGTAAAATATAACAACATTGCCAGACTCCAAACAAAATAATGGTACTAAATTATCCTTTTAATAGGGGTACCTAATTAGAATTCAACATATGATACATTTAAGGAAACATCTTCAAGGTCAATTTAATACAAGGATATTACATTTATCGTTCTGACCCAAACTGTTTTAATACAAATACTATGACGTTGTATTAACAAAGGCATATTCATTTACCTACTTTGATTTAATAAATATGTATATAAATAGACCTTAACAAACCTTGAAACATTATGGTGTAGTATTTGAACGGTGTGAAATTGTGGTACTTTTGTTACGGTCTTCTCTTCGTACAAGGCTAAAAGTTAAAAATAAAAAGCGTAACGCTTTGATACGGATTATACGTATCGATACTTATTTTTTTCAATGATACCTATACGAAATAATTTTTTGTAACTGTTTACGGATTTCTTTCTTCCTATTCCTAGTAAAGGCGTAAAACAAAATTATTGCAAATTGATATTATTTGTGTCGAGTGTTTTCATCAAAACAAATGTCTGGGCTAGCTTAGAATAGGTTCATATAAAAGCTTTTTGTAGAGCACAAACTTCATGTAGAGCACAACTATGCCGGTGCAGAGTGCTGAATGTAAAAAACAAAATTTATGTATCTCCGTGTCTCATAAACATACGTCATTTCTTACATTTAACCTAAATACAATATATCTTACTAAAGGATTTAAGTACAGACTATCATCATTTAACCAGTGATATTTTGCTTGATACCAGTACTAGATTGACATAGATGCGTGTTTACCACAAAAAGTGTAGCCTGGATATTTGCCTTACAAAAAATATTACATCGTGATTCGTGACAATCCAAATATAACAATAAATCAATTACATCGCTAACAATTTTTTCATAAGCAATCTGTGTTAAAGCGCTGGACATTGTGCTTTAAGTAGATGGAAGAAAGAAGTTTTTAGACTAATATTACTGGGAGACTGAGAGGTTCAAATAGAGGAGAGTTTACGCTTTTTATTTTTGTTTTTTGTGGTGTCGGTACAAAAATAGAACAGCACCACCCCGTCGTTTTGTCTATTTGTCGTAAGAGGCTGCCAAATAATTACTGCCAGATGAGAACGGGCAGTTGGATCTTCTCTCCATTGGCTAACTGTGATCGCCAACACGCACTGCTAATCCTTTTGGAGTTGTCTGTGTCCATCTGTAGACTGCATGATGTGGATGATGATGATGATGAGGTCAAGATGTAGATGATGATGATAAGGTCAAAAGTGAAAAGCGGATATTTTATATTTGTTTTGGCTTATTTGCAGTCAGCTTACACAAATAAATTTTACATAGTAAAATAAAGTAATGTAACGGCCTATAATCATCCCACTGCAGGGTAAAGGCCTCCATCATTGAATTCTAGTTACGATAGCAATGATGAATACAAGCATAACCACCACGCTTGCCAAATGCGCGTTGGGCACAAATTGGATCACAAACCCGAGCAATGGTCATAATTCTAAACTTCTTATTGCCCGACCCGGGGATCAAACACGGGACCTCGAAAACTTAACGATTTATTAAAGCTAAGTGTATTGACTTCTTACAAGTAAACATAGGATTAAAACACCGGTTTTTTTTTTACAATTTTGTTAGAACGTAGTAAATTAAAATGACTTATGTAATTATATTTCAAATACTAATATAAATAAACTAAAAGACTGTCTATAGACAGTCTATAGCATAAATAATATAATATCTACATTCTGGTGTTTATGCTTAGGCCCCTATTTCACTTGTAATAGTATGTATTGACTATATTGTAAATATTTATTAGTACTTACAACTAATCTTATTGTAAGGTGCATAATTTTTAACCACCTTGCCGCTCAATGTAACTTGAATGAAAGTAGAACTTGTCCTATCTTCATCGATGTTTCAGGCTGAAGCTCCTTATTTATTGAGAGCGCAACCGTGCCTGCCTCTTCCTCTTTGTTTCAATTCAAACTGTCAAACCGTAGATTACAAACTATTTGAAAACAAAATGTGGTTTAAAAAAGATACGTTAATTCTATGTCCGTAAAACTTTCTGTTATGTAAAATAAAAATAAAAAAACTAGCTATACAATCTGTGACAGACAAACGTCCTCACCAAATGAGCACCTACCGAACTTTTGGGTGCTTTTTCACCTCAGTACCAACTTCAATTTATCTTTAAGTTTTGTAAGTAAGGTCTAATTTGCATTACGGCAGGAACACACCATTGCATTGTAGGTATTTAAACACTTGGGCAGTTAAAAGTGTCATTTTTTGTAGGTACGGGACTGTGTATCTAGCCTAACTCTTATATTTATCGATGCCATTACAAGCTTAAATAAATCTTCCTAAGCATGTAAACGCTGACATGTGATATCCATAATAAATAAAACTCTAATACTTAATGTTCTTTTTTCAAAATATTTTATTCAAAATATAATAGGTACCTATTTTGAAAAAAGAAAAAGGTCTCAATGTGTTAAAACTTTATGGAATTTTGTTAATAACAATGTGTACGGCAATGTATTTCACACGAGCAAACTATGTCTACATTGTGCGTGTGTGGGTGCGAAAACCTCGGTGGTTTGCTCATCGAATGCCAATGTCAACTAATTTGCAAACCCGTCGTACTGTTATGTTGGGCTGGAGACCGCTGGACGCGACCATCTGACCCACATCGGTGCGAATGTGATAATTACGCCGCGAAAACTCTGAACGATGTGGACGTTAGCTGACCGGGCCAGACAGTGGCTCTCAGACGTTATTAACCTTTTTTACTTTGCGAAAAGCAGCTTTATAACTGTTGGTTATAATGCTATTTTTAGTATCGTAATATGACGTACGGTATTAATAATAAGCTCCGACGTAAAATAAAACATAAAGCCCATGTACTTAACTGTACTCACAATGTCATCAATCAAATAAAAGAAACATAATTAACATTTTAGATTTATTACAACGAATGCTGCGATAGGACTAAAAGCTTTTTTATTCATTAGGTATTATTCATTAAATAGTGGATAACACCTAGGGCTAGGTCACAGACAAAAATATGATTGATAAGAAATAAACTGTCTGAAAAGTATAAATTATGTATTAAAATTAATCACATCCAAAAAATACGGTGTCTTGATCGTAATCTTGTAATTTAATAATGTAACTTAGTCTATATTTTTAATCCAATTTATAAATAAATTGAGTAACACTCCTTTCTAGGACGCCGCACAGTGGTCCCAAAATTAAAAAAAGTGGACATGCTTCCTAGCCTAACCAAATATTTTTTTTATTGTTGGTCCTACTATCACTATTATGGCAAAAAAATATTATTACCCTAGCTTGACTAATTCAGGGTGAAAAAAAATAAACAAGTTTTTTTTGTATGGAGGAAATTCTTTTTTTGTCGATTGATCGGAAACCATAATGAGATCAGCTATGAAAGTAATGTTAGAAAGGAAGTCATTGTGAGCATTTTACTCCAAGAAACATTATACTTATCTCTGCCGCTTTCGGAGATATAGGAGTTTAAAATTCGGATTTTTTCGACTTAAGCCGCCTATTTTTAAAAATCAAATTTATAATATTTACTATAATAACTTAGTATGTATGCATCACACACATCGCACACACACCACACCTGACGATTGTTGGTATATATCAGTAAATACCCTTGAGTAAATACTCAAGGTTGCACATTAGGGTCTACATTTTCTAAAGTTTTCCCACTCGGAAGAAAGCGATCCTTGGTTCAGTATTAAAGCATTGACTTCTGGCAGTAATTGCTTCTGTTGTCGGACAAAATTTGGTCTTATATGAGTAATGTAAGGATCTGAACTAATCAAAAAATTATGAATTATATCAAGATTGGTTTGTATTCTGCCAATTTTTCTTGTATGAGCCAATCTTACATTCCTAAAATCTTTGTTCCTAGCTTCTGATGCTTCTTCTGAGAGTGAGGCTATAGGGATAAATTAATACTGACCACAAATATCAGCACCATGTAATAAGAGTTTATGGACACTGCTAGGCATGTAATACCATGGATACAAATTTACGTAAAGAATGGCTGTCTCTTTACAACATTCTCTAAAATTACTCATATTAATCTGTAGTCCAGATGAGACAGCTTGTAAAATAATAGCAAATCTTTTTATTAAATCCTCATTAATACCCGTTATTTCAGCAGATAATTCGTAATCCATAAAAAACCTTCTGGCAGAGTTACCATCGTTTGTTGTACCGAAACCCTGTTTGACTACGTCAATCAAAAATCCTGTTCGTTCCCGGAATTCTTCTTGGGTCATATTTTTCTTTACGTTTCTTAATAATTTATCGCTATTTCGAGCTGTCCACTTTTTGAAATCCATGTTATATGAAATATGTAAGATGCATTCCATACATCTTATCCACATATGAAGTGAAGACAACCCATATTGGTACATATCGACTCTAAGGGGTCTTTTGGAAACGAAGTCTAAATCATTCATTTTACTTGGAGGGGTAAGACAAATATTGCAAACAGCTGCTGAAGAAGTGTTTGAAATCACGGTGGCAACTTTTCCATCAATCATCGTCATATATAAATTATGATGAATTTCAAGATTACAAATAATTGTCGGAATAAGTTCTCGAATTTCTTCGTTAATGGCATTGTTTTCTAGTTTAATGGTTTCGCTCGTTTCTTTGGTAAATTTAAAATCAATTGGCCGACAATAATTTGTAGAAGATGGGGTAGGGTTTTGCCATAAAATATTACCACTTTCATCTTCTAAACGAAGTGGTACCAGACTTATCATGATAACAGATAAATCATCCATTGGAAACTCTGACATTTGCTTATAATTGCTCTAAAAGGATGAACCATCAAATCCCCATTTGCTTATTAATTTAAGCGACTTCTTCTCTGCTGAATCATGCTGGATCACTTTTAAAATCTTACTCGTAGTCAAATCTAATAATGATTGCAGTCGTATTCTAGCTTCAGATTACAAATAATTGTCGGAATAAGTTCTCGAATTTCTTCGTTAATGGCATTGTTTTCTAGTTTAATGGTTTCGCTCGTTTCTTTGGTAAATTTAAAATCAATTGGCCGACAATAATTTGTAGAAGATGGGGTAGGGTTTTGCCATAAAATATTACCACTTTCATCTTCTAAACGAAGTGGTACCAGACTTATCATGATAACAGATGAATCATCCATTGGAAACTCTGACATTTGCTTATAATTGCTCTAAAAGGATGAACCATCAAATCCCCATTTGCTTATTAATTTAAGCGACTTCTTCTCTGCTGAATCATGCTGGATCACTTTTAAAATCTTACTCGTAGTCAAATCTAATAATGATTGCAGTCGTATTCATTCTAGCTTCAGATTCATTTACAGTTATGTCAGTGTCTGGAGGATAGCAAGCTTTTTTGCATCCAGAAGCTTCTGATATGATGGAAACCCGGAAATATTTTCAGAAGCAAGAATAAACTTTAAAGTAAAATATTGCCAATTAAACAATTTTTAAGCAGTGACGAGAGCCAAAGTCTTGTCTTCGGATATATTCGGTTTTGATTGCTTTTGATTAAATAAAAAATCATGTACTTCCTTACATTTTTTTTTCGTCTTTATTAATTGTATCTATAATAAATGCTTGATCTTTTTTATTCGATTGTTTTAATTTAGTGCACAAAGCGAAAACTTATTCCTCTTCAGAATGATCGAGAAGTGACAAACTACGCCTTTTTTTCTGTTTATTTGATAAATCTCCAAATGGTTTTTGAACACTACTACTACTAGTTGATATTTCAGTATTCTCCTGTGAGGTCTCAAGAGTTGAAACTTCTTCCACGATATCAGCCGCAATGCTAAAAATGTTGTTTAAATCAATATTTTTACATTGCGGCCAGATGGTTTGAGAATGTAACCAATGTTCCTTTTTAGGAATTAAAAGTCTTTAGAGTTCTATTTGCAATAGACCACTTTCTTGTTATCTTGTTTTTAAAATTACGGCAAAATTGATTGATAGTATTCAAGTCTTCAGAGGACAATTCGATCCCAATTTTTTCTATAAGAATGTGAAATAATGCGTCAGCATTATTAAAACCCTTGTCTGATTTCATAGCTACATACAAATCTAAATTCGAAACAAATACCGACATTTTCAATAATTTTCGAAAGGACTTAAAAGTCTCTTCGCAGATTATAAAATGCAGTTTAGTGCCCGTGATAAGAAAACAATACGACCAAATTATGGAATCATACGAAATAAAATATTTAAATTCAACAAAAAGCAAATTCAACATTAACTATAACAATAATAACAACAATTTCTAGATATTAAATAATAAATCACAAAAAATATTTGTATTCACGAATGTATACAAAACTGTAATACGTCTTATCGACACCACATGTAGTTGCACACTGAAGCACAATGATGGAAAATACGTCGACATGTTTTTACAAATGGTCGTATCATAAAAACCTGTTTTGACAAGTTCGTACAGGTTTATGCGGAAGCTTTTTAGATTGCTCGTGACGTCATCCCCTGTTTTTGTACCTGTCTTCCTGGAATTTCTTCACATTACTTAGTACAGGTACAAAAACAGCGTAATAAAATATTCAATAATTAAGGATATTTCCTTAACTATTGAATATTTTTGATCAAAAATATCAATTTTGCATAGATATGATCGTCAGGTGTCATGGGTGATGCATACATACTAAGTTCTCCTAGAGTAAATTATAAATTTGCGTTTTAAAAATAGTCACTTTAAATCGGAAAATTCCGAATTTCAAACTTCAATATCTCCGAAAGCGACAGAGATAAGTATGATGTTTCTTGGAGTAAAATGCTCACAATGACATCCTTTCTAACATATATGACTTTCAAAGCTGATCTCATCATGGTTTCCGATCTATCGACAAAATAAGAATTTCCTCCATACAAAAAAAACTTGTTTATTTTTTTTCACCCAGAATTAATTAAGCTAGGACAATAATATTTTTTTGCCATAATAGTGATAGTAGGGCCACCAATAAAAAAAATATATGGTTAGGCTAGGAAGCATGTCCACTTTTTTTAAATTTGGAACCACTGTGCGCCGTAGTAAACAAAAAAGGGATAAAAGGAACCTGCAGTAAGTAACCCTGATAATATCGCCATGTCCATCTGACTGACGCAGACAAAATAATAAAATAAAGTTCTGAAAAAAGTGGGTAAGTATAAATGCCTCTCTGCCAAACGAAACCCACTGCTGGACTGGACATAGGCTTTCCACCGCCCGTGCCACCCGCATCCAATGGCTCCCGCGACCTTGTAAATTAATTCGAACATGACCATGTGAATTAAGGAAAAATTAAATTCAACAAGACAGCATTTGCAACTTGCAACCCTACACAGTCCGTGGAAAACACGCACTTGGCTGGTTTTAATAATTAATTTGTGATAAAAAGAAACTGTGGCGATACTGCGAACAGATTAAGCTATTTCAATAAGCTATACATATTTATCACAAAAAAATCGAAAAAGGAATGGTGATTACTTTAATAAAAATTTTGACTGCCTCAAAACCGTTTCGATTCCGCTAAGCGGCAGATTAGGATATACAGATATTGCCACATACATATTATTATATCATACATGTACAATACATATATTTTTCGTTTTCAATTCACACCAGCAATGTAGTTGCTTAAAAAACAATTTCAATAGTAATCTTTGGTTCCAGTAGCGTCACGATGGGCAGCGCGGTGCGATGACACTGACGCTGGTGGCTCTCGTGCTGGTGGTGACGGCGTGTGGTGCGCGCGCGCAGCTACGGCCGGCCGACGCGCCGACAGCTGTCAACGACACACGTGAGTGAGTCCCGATGACTGTTCGCTTGTGGGGGTAGACCATAGGGGATTAAATTTTGTCGATCCATCGAAGATAAAAGCATTTCACTTATAGTTTACACTTTTAGTTTTCGGAAGTAAATTTTTACAACATTTTTCCTTCTTATGGTTAACACAGGTGTGCAAAACAGTAATTTGTAAAACGATACAATGAAAATGTTACATTTTCGATATACTATAACTCTGTTAAGCAGCTTACCATACTCTTGTTACGTTCTGTA
Organism: Anania crocealis; assembly: GCA_949315895.1. Classification (NCBI taxonomy): domain Eukaryota; kingdom Metazoa; phylum Arthropoda; class Insecta; order Lepidoptera; family Crambidae; genus Anania; species Anania crocealis. Next base: position 11,230,023 of record OX438858.1, read on the forward strand.
CATGGAACAGGATTCACTATAGAACTTACAGTGTGACGAATAGATTTTATGGCAAATTGACTCTTCCCGATTGACAAACTCGATCCTTGATACTGTAGAAGTGTGATGGGATGCCACTAGCATGACGAGCCTTTTCTAACTTATGCCGGTAATTCCATCAGTCAAGAAGAGTACTGTAATCTAACCATGACAAGTAAACACTACGTAAACAAACGTTGTTTTAATCAAAATTAAACAAGATTCTGCTTTATAAAATGTCGTCTATAAAACCTGGTAAAACAGCGACGTAATATTCGTTCCGGATTGTATGTCGACTTAAAATATAATAATTTTATAAAAATAAAAAAAAATAACTAGAGATCAATTTACACGTAGTGATTATAGGTACTTCTTAATTAGGCTCTATATTTTCTAATGCAATCTATTTATTAACAGCAACAGGTACTTCAAGTACACTAATCAATTAAGAGAGTACATAAACTTCCAAACTAAATCTTGAATAAATGTAAATGTTAAATGAACGAAATCCTCAAATTAATTTGTATTGATAAAGCTCCTAATATTGGAACAACGGAACATTTTACTTCACTTTATTTTTTTGTACTAATTAGCATAGTAGGATGCCTACATTAATTTAGTGTTATTTTCATTTAATACACAACAGAAACTGTAACCACTATTATACATATATTACACGATAATACAATTGTTTGGCAATTTTAGAGCTTAAAAGCTTTGACAGTTTATTACATTGTTAACATTTCTGTAAAAGTGAGCAATCGATTTGATTCACAATTGTTCACAGCTAATAAAAAAAAATGCACTACATCTAACTTAGACTAATAAACTATAATTTATATTGAAACCCTGAAGCTTAGCAACTATGTATTAAAAACTGGACAAGAGTGAGTCACCCTCTCGCTAAGGACCTCGAACTTATTAAAATAAATGGTGATATGGAATCGTGTATTACATTTTTATGTAGAGTTAGAAAATGTTTTCTTTTTCTATACTTTGAACTAAATAATTGGTATGTATACTATCAGCATTATATATTTGACTAATAAAAACATTGATCACTTTTAAATTTTGTTACCTCGTGAATTGCGTTATGATTGTTTTAATTGATAAAAATTTATGAATTATGATCAAGATTATTTCTAGTCCACCATATAATCTAATTTGGCAACCCTACCAAGATGTAAACTATGAATACAATAGTTTATCGTATCATAACTTTATTAATATATTTTTGAGCGTTATATTTGCTATTGTTTCAATGAAACACTTGATTAAACATATATTGTTAGGTAAACGCGAGGAGCCAATCATGCCTCCCATCCCAACATCCATTCATTAAAATTTATTATTATCGATACATCAAAATAATAATTCTGGGTGTATCGAACATACCGAATCCGATCCGGTATAATCGATACATGCTGGTACCATAAATTTAACAACATTATTTTAATTAGTCCTTAATTAAGTAAACTGAGTCTCACGAAAGGTGAAGGTCGCAGCAAGTGCCGGGATGCTGGTGGCAACTGACAACTGGGCAAAGAGATCTTTTAAGAAGGCCTCTGTCCAGAAGTGGATGTCATTCCGCTGAGATGATTATGATATTGATGATGATGATGATGATTCTAAAACTTTACTAAATATGTCTACATGCGAAAGCAACTTTGTCCACTTTTAAAATAACTTAAATCCGGCTTGTTCAAACCTAGGAACATACCCAGGCTACTTTTCTGACTCTAAAAGTAGGTAACAACAAACACACTGTATTTCTCGCGGCCGGCAGAACCTACGTTGCATAATTTTGTACAACTTCTTTAAAGCTGCTAGTTGGGATTTCAAAGTAATGTTTAGTACCTACCTACCATGGTGGTAAGTGGTATAAATTTCCTGTTTGATCTACCTTATGTCAGCCAAGTGATCAATGAAAACTAGAAAGCAGTTAAATAATATTGGGTCATTGACTCAATAACAGCTATTATACTTCGCTGTAGGATGATGAGTAGTTCTTGAATCGACTTATATTTTTCCGCAGTTTCATTTCTAGTATTATTGTATATAATAATTCGTCGTTCATCACATTTACTCGCATAAATAAGCTTTAAATAAAAAAATAAGGTCATCTTTTTTGACTACTTTGAATTCTAATGCGTGCGCGCTAAATGTGTCTGTGCCAAATTTCTAACGTCTTTATGTGTAGGATTGTTTAGAAAAAACAGCTCGATGCTCGTTTGACTTGTTTAGTGCATTATTAAATACGACACACCTAATTATTAAATACCAGCCGTGTCCAAAAACATAATATATGCAAAATGAATTGTATGTAAGTTATGTAACTTACTAAGTAGGTACCAGATTATTATTCTAGTTTTAAATGTGACTTGCATGAGCGTAGGTGCGTAGCTATAGTGTAAAGGTAAAAATAAAGTTTCGTTAACATCTTAATTTGTTTCTTTTTGTTATAGGTACTTAGGTACCTACATACTATTACGACTTTCAAATAATACGCAAGCCTGACGCGTATTAGTAACGTAAAGCTATAAAATTACCGAACAAAATGTTTGTAACGTACGTGTAGAACGTAGGTATAAAAAATACTATTGTGTGAAAACCTCCCAAAGAATATAAAGCGGTTACTTACGTAAGGCAGAATAGCTAGGCCATTCAATCGGTCGGTCCCGTTAATTGAGTGGTGGCTCTGTAATCGCATATTGCTCGCGCTTTCCCTTTGGAAAGTAACGAAGCATTGCAGTAAATCAGCAGCAAAGCACACTACACTTCAATTTTAGTGTCATGATCGGAAAACAATTTCTACGAACGCCAAATAAGAAACACCAAGATCCAGTGTTTTGCGAAATGTTCAATAATTTGTAATTACAACATCCCATTGCGTTGTCTGCCTACACTCTACTTGATGCAAACTTTGGAACCAACACCCGGTTGGTGTAGTTTTACCTTTAGTAGGTGGCTTGGAAAAAAAACTGACACCAGACTGTCCTAGAAAGATACGATAATAAGAAAAAGAAAGAGAAGATCTAAACTTCGGTAACAATAATCATTGATATAATTTCCACTTCTCTATCCAAATCCGCGGCTACAAATAATAGGTATTATAAGATAAGTCGACAGTGCACCATTAAATTTAAAAGAAATGAAAGTAATTTATCTAACATCTGGTTGAAATAATAGTATGTGGTAATGATTTGTAGGATAACTTAACGATTATATCGATTCTATGTCTGCTAAGGGAAAGCGCAGCTTGCGGTGGCAGTAGAAATTTATAGTGATTGCTAAGCAATTAAGAAGTTTCTTTAAGTGTTCGACTGAACTGCTTGGCTGATTTTATTACCCTTTAAAGCTTAGTAGCAAAAGTATGTATATGAAACCCTTGCGTTATCATACGGTCTTGCTTTAACATAGGTACGATTAAGGTTCATTAGGTACAGATAGTTCTGAAAATAATGTAGTATTATTATTGGAAATATCTTGTAATTGTATTAGAATTGTGCAGGTCACTATTAAATAATATAAATGAATAAAAGACGTGTGGCACTCGGAGACTGCCGCGGTAAAGCTATTGTATAGCTTTTTTTATCAACTTATCTAAATATATAAAAATGAAAACTGATTTAATGACTGACTGACTGACTGACATATCAACGCACAGCCCAAACTACTGGGATTTAAAATCTGAAAATTTTTACCGTGCTTCCTTTCATAGTGTAGGTGAGCACTAAGAAAGGAATTTTGGAAATTCCGCCTCTAAGGGGGTAAAAAGGGCCCCATAAGTTTGTATGAAACTCCGTCAGTTTTGAAGCTAAGTCGATGAAAATTGGTATCCAGGTACCTAATTTAAAATTATGAATTACGTCTTTCAGGATTTTTGAAAATTTAATATTTGAGGTGATAAAAAATGGGGGCAAAGTTTGTTCGGTTCCGCGTCATTTCCATACTCTTTACATATTTGTACTCTCTGACTTCACTTAGTTTGTTATGACATTCAATGTGTCGATCAGAAAATAAATATCATTCCTTACAAAATTTGTATTGTATTTAATAATATGGTATTATTTTAGAATTTAATAATTGGCGCCGAAATGGGTGATTTTTTCTTAATTAAAACGTACACGAAATTTAATTAAAGGCTGCATTACCAAATTCGGCAGCCAGATACAAACCCTACGAGAAAATTGGAATTTTTTGGAATTGGAGAATTTGGAAGAGATACAAATAATATTACTGATATCCACAGTTGGAAAATGAGATTGAAGAAAAAGACGACCTTCAGGATATTACAACACAGCTTAAACTAAAACTGCAGAGTTTGAATTCGATAGCACGAAACAATTCCATGTATGCAGAAGGTACTGAGGAGCAAAGGTCGGTCACAAACAAATCTTAGGACATCTAAATTGAACTCAGTACCATTAGACAAGGGCGAATCATTTGCGACGTAATGCGGGAATCGGGATACGATCTCCGTTAAAATATGAACACCAGAGTTGGTGGTAAATGTTTATTACACACACGAATCACAGTTATCGTTATATTAAATATATTTAGCTTCACAATTTCAAATACACGATAATATTGTACATCATAATCAATCCTCTGTCATACAGTAAAAAATTGCCGATCTAGTCGGCGAAAGTCGGCCGTGCCAGCCAGCAACATTGCAAATAGACACGGCCCGGGACACGGGACTTTCGCCACACCACCCCCCCACGGAGTAAATAAATCCAGGAAACTTAAGCTAAAGATCAAACGGGACTGCAAAGCGTACCCTACGACCTGACCGTGTAGTGTAGTTATTATTGCTGGGAATGGTGGGAATCGGTGGTGGCGATGGGGTTGGGATCATCGGAGGAGGTAACAGATCCGTTACAGGCGATGACGGCAATGTAGGTGCAGGTGATGAAAGTATTGGCGGTGAAGTCTGCTCTACCAGAGCTGGCTTCACGCGATCTAGACTGACCTCTACCGGTTTGCCATTCAGTTCCAGCACCACGGTCTTCTGTTTTAATTGTAAAACAGGGTGTGGACCAGTGTAAGGTGGTGTGAGGGGTCTGCGAACCGCGTCGTCTCGCAAAAAAGCATGTGAGGCGTTTGGCAAATCCTTGAACACGAAACTACCTGGATGACAGTGTCGGGATGCTGGAACTGGTCGCAATTTGGCAATTTGTTGCCGGAACCTTACGACAAAATCGCAAGGATCCTCCTGACGATGATGTGAAGATGGGTTTAAGAACTCACCTGGGAGGCGTAGCGCTTCACCGTATAAGAGCTCTGCAGCGGAAGCCTTTAGATCATCCTTGACGGCAGATCTGATGCCTAAAAGGACAAGAGGTAGCGCTTCAACCCATGATTCTTCGTGACATGTTAAAGCGGCCTTTAACTGCCTGTGAAGGCGCTCGACCATTCCATTCGCACAAGGATGGTAACTGGTCGTGCAAGTTCTTATGGTGGCACAGCATTGGAGAAGTCGTCGAAACAGGTCCGATTCGAATTGGCGTCCCTGATCAGTGGTGATGACAGTGGGAACGCCGAATCGAGCAATCCAGCCAGAGATGAATGTGCTGGAGACTTCTTCAGCGCTGATACCTACCATGGGCCAAACTTCTGCCCAACGAGTGTAGCGGTCAACTGCGGTTAGACAATAGCGATACGAACCGCAGGGTGACAGTGGACCGATGATGTCGATATGGACATGTCTCAGACGCGCTGTTGGGTTGGTAAAGTGTCCCAGCGGCATTTTAATGTGCCTGGTTACCTTACTCTGCTGGCAGGGAATGCATGAACGGGCTCAGATGCAGCAGTCTTTTTGAATGTTAGGCCAAACGAAACGGTCTGTAACCAAACGGCACGTGGCCCTGACTCCAGGGTGGCTTAGGTTGTGGATCCTGTCGAACACCCGTCGTCGAAGTGGTGGTGGCACGTATGGTCGCGGCTTACCGTTCGAATGGTCGCAAATCAGGTTGTAGGCGGTGCCTGGAACGTCGGTCTGTTTGAGGACGAGGGATGAAGAAGTATCGCCTGATAACAAAGCCTTCGTTGTCATGCTGCTGAGCGTGCGCGAGATCTGAGAAGTCAGCCTCGATGGAGACGGCTTCAATGCGCGACATTGCATCAGCAACGACATTGTCCTCACCCTTAATGTAGACGATATCCGTCGTAAATTGGGATATAAAGGACAATTGATTCAATTGAGCTGGTGGGAGACGTTCTCGACGTTGTGTGAAAGCGTACACCAGAGGTTTGTGATCGGTGTATATGGTCGCGTGTTGCGCTTCCAGGATGTGCCGATAATGTTGCACGCTTTCATACACCGCAAGCAATTCCCTGTAGTACGCCGGCCATTCAGCTTGACGAGGTGTAAGCTTCTGGCTGAAAAAACCGATGGGTTTCCAGTTATTATCGATGCGCTGCTGCAGGCATGCTCCAATGTGAGATCGATCGATCGATGTATCAGTAAATAATCTAAGGGGAGCGTCGTTCACAGGATGTGCCAGCAACGCAGCAGAAGAGAGGCTCACCTTGCATGCATCAAAGCTCTGGAGAAGTTCTGGCGTCCAGGTCACTGGTACGCTACCTTTTCCATTGATGGCAACAATGGCGTTGATAAGAGGGGCCTGTAGCTGAGCCGCCTTGGGAAGGAATTTACGGTAAAAATTCACCATTCCCAAGAAACGGCGAAGGCCTTGAACAGTTTTTGGAGGCGGATAGTCTTTTAACGCCTGGATACGGCTCTCAGGCGGTCGAGTGCCGTCTGCGTTTATACAGCAGCCTAAAAATGTGACTTCTGAGGCGCCTAGAATGCATTTTGCGGGGTTTACGACAACTCCGTATTCGCGTAACCGCTGGAACAAGATTCGCAGGTGTTCGGCATGCTGAGATTCAGAGCTCGAATACACCAGAATGTCATCAACGTATGCAAAACAGAAATCAAGCCCCGCGACGACTTGATCTATAAAACGCTGGAACGTTTGTCCTGCGTTTCTGAGTCCAAACGTCATAAAGGGGAACTCGTACAGACCAAAAGGGGTGATGATTGCTGTTTTGCATACGTCGTCAGGAGCTACTGGAATCTGTTGGTAATCTTTTAACAGGTCCAGGGTACTGAATACGGAGCAGCCAGCAAGGCTGTTACAAACATCCCCAATGTGGCGGACAGGATAGCGGTCCGGGACGGTACGAGCGTTCAGGGCCCTATAGTCTCCGCACGGGCGCCAAGAAGCGTCCTTTTTCGGCACTAAGTGCAGTGGAGAGGCCCACTGGCTCTTTGAGGGTCTAGCAGTTCCACACTGTACCATCTCCTCAAAGGCGTGCTTGGCTGCCTGAAGTTTTTGTGGTGCGAGGCGTCGCGGACGGCAGGACACGGGAGGGCCATCCAAGGTCTTAATGTGATGGAAGGTGTCATGTTTTACCTCTCTAGGTATTCCAGGTGGTCGGGTAATCTCTGGAAATTCCGCTAGAATATGCTGAAAAGGTAGGCTGGCTTTGTCACAGGAGACAGCCTTGACACTTGTCTGCTCGATGGATTCTATGACGGATGATGCTGCATTGGAGACCTGTCTCTCCGTCAAGCAGGCGCTTGCCAGCGCAATCTGGTAGCAGACCGTAGTGTGCCAAGAAGTCTGCTCCTATGATAGCGGTACTTACATCAGCAATGATAAATGACCAGCGGAATTCTCTGCGGAGGCCAAAATTTAAACAAAGGTGCATGGTGCCATAAGTTGGTATGACACTGCCGTTTGCGGCGTGCAATGTGTAATCTGTGACTACGCGGCGAGAAGGTAACCACCGATCTGGGTAGCATGACAAATCAGAGCCAGTATCCACCAGAAAACGGCGGCGAGATACTAGTTCTGTGACAAAAAGTCGGCGACTAAGTTTGGGTTCGGTGTTACCAGCTGCCGACACTACTGACAACGCTGCAAGTTTTCCGAAGAATTCCAGCTGCATGGAGGTAAGCATTTGCTTGCCTTGCTTCGGAATGTTCGGTGATACCAACAAACTTTCTCACCTGCGGATGTAGACGCGCGGGTCTGGCTGGAATTTTGACCTGGTGAGTAGGTATTCAGCCTCCTGCTCCTGCTACGGTTGCGTCGCTCAGCATTCTCGGTGAGAGCAGCTACTTGTTTAACCAGCTCATCGATGCGTGCGGATAAGTCCGACGTGGAAAACACTGACGGCGGGCGCTGAACAGGAGTACTTGGAGAAACTTCTAAAATTTTGTCAGCTAACTCTGCTACTTTATCAAGTGGCAGGTCGGCCTGAGCAGCTAGGATAGCTTGGAGATGCTGGGGGAGCCGGCGCATCCACAGCTGGCGCAGAATGTTATCATCTGACAGGGTAACACCTGCCAGAGAACGCAGATGACGCAGAAATTGCGAGGGGCGCCGGTCGCCCAGCTCCTCCTCGCTAATCAGCTGACGGACCCGTTGCTCCTCCGATGTGCCCAGCCTACGGATTAACTCCGCCTTAATGGTGGAATATTTGTTTTTTAATGGTGGAGAGGTGACAATGTCTTCCACTTCCCCTATGATTCTTGAGTCCAGATGAGCGACTACATAGTCATATTTAGTTTGGTCCGCTACCACCCCAGCAATATTAAACTGGCACTCAACCTGAGCAAACCAGGTCGCAGGCCGATCCACCCAAAAGGGAGGAAGCTTTGCAGCCACCTTAAAAACCTCCTTATTGGGTGCTGAAGGCAAAGTATCACTATAATTTTGGGTGGGGGTGGTGTTATCGTTTACATGACCAGTTTTTAAATGTGTTGTTAATTGAGCTTGTAAGGTAGCATTTTGCTCTTGCAGTGGCTGTGTGATGGCTAATAATTCTTTAAGTTTGTTTTGTAATTCAAAATTCTGAGCCTGCAAAGCAGCAAAACGCTCCTCTATGTCTGCCATAATTTATAAAGTAGTCAAAATTTACTTAAATATTTACACGAAATAATAAAAATATTTAAAAATAAATTATCAAAATATTTGGAGTTTTTCGGAAACACTGAAAAACACTGACGTGACGTTATGCTGGAGTCTCGAATAAAAATAAATAAAATGTACTTGAGAGTCCTTGGGTGAAATCCGTATAGTTGCTTGCCAGGCTGACTGCACCGACTGTACCGTAGATAGACTGTAGTAGATGTCCGTGAATGTTGAAATGTAGAATGAAATGGCGATGAACGATGCTGTACCCAAAACAACCAAACGTGGTTTGACGAAAGTTGCGGTCGGTCTATGCCGTGACCGTCGTCTCCTCGACGATTATAGAGTACCTCGTGCTCTCTGTGCGTCGGGTATGGGGTTCTTCGTGCTCAATGTGCGGGGTCACCAATGCGGGAATCACGTCGGGGTCACCAATGCGGGAATCGGGATACGATCCCCGTTAAAATATGAACACCAGAGTTGGTGGTAAATGTTTATTACACACACGAAACACAGTTATCGTTATATTAAATATATTTAGCTTCACAATTTCAAATACACGATAATATTGTACATCATAATCAATCCTCTGTCATACAGTAAAAAATTGCCGATCTAGTCGGCGAAAGTCGGCCGTGCCAGCCAGCAACATTGCAAATAGACACGGCCCGGGACACGGGACTTTCGCCACACATTCAAAAACATCATTAAACGGTTGGATACTTACTTAAAACTGAACAGATGTGATGATATCGATACAAGGAAATACACGTTTCAACATCTTTGAGCCCAGAATTACATCAGAAAACGTATTATATTATATTTATGTGCTCCACGGGATCCTTGTGAGTAAGAATTTGAGGACTTAGATAAAATTCAGTTAGTACTCGTAAATTATCAACAACTCAAAATTGGACAAATTACTAGAAGATTTAACAATGGTGTTTGACGGAACTCTTGTTTGCATATCAAACTTTAAAGCTCAATTAGTGATTCAAGAAAATGTGACACCAATTTTCATCTAGCCGCGACGTATTCCATACGCCCTAAAGGACAAAGTTGACGAAGAAAATAAGGAGGCTATGTAACGAAAATTTAATAAAACTTGAAAATTTCTATTGGCTGTCTTATCTATATTTAGGTACATATTCAGAAAATAAAATCAGTACTTACTATATCATATGAATGGTATTATTTAGAACTTAATCATTTTTTAGGGTTGCGTACCCAAAGGGTAAAAACGGGACCTATTACTAACCATCCCATACAACAAACGCGATTTTTTTGTCCTTTTTGTTCGATATTAATAATGGCAACAGGTAGGCACTTGAAATATTCACAAAACACTCAGTTATATTTCTAACTTTAATAATAAAAATACTAAAAATGCAATTTTTTGCCTATTTTTGCTTGATATCAATAAATGGTAACAGGTAGGCACTACATTAACTAAATTAATGTAGGTAGGTACCTACTGTTGTTTACGCAGTCAATGGTACGGAACCCTTCGTGCGCGAGTCCGACTTGCACTTGGCCGATTTTTGTTTATACGGTAGAGACAAATGTTGGGAAATCGTAAAAAGTGTATGGAACTACACTGATATGACATTATCAACTATATTAAGCAGTACAAAAATACTTCCTAAACTGGACATAGACCCGTATCTCAGGCAGAAAAAGGTAACAGGTGTGTTGCAACAACAACAACTAAGCAGCTGGCTGGTGGGTTAAATCAATATAGACTGGTAGACCATTTGACAAGCTTCCATTTAGAAGATAATTTGATAAACTTCCATTTAGTAACGATTTATTTTTTCTAGGACGCACCGCTTTTGAGGGCCTGGCAAAGTTTGTTTAGTGAAACTGCCTATCTAACGCAACCAAATTATCTTTTTATTTAATTTCCTCCATATTTAAAAATTTTTAAAACATAAAAATAAAACGTTGAGAAAAAAAATCACCTCACTTCATAATTCCGTGTTGTTTAACTTAGGAATAGCTACCACCACCCACCCACTAATGACCAAGCAGCAGTAATTAATGATGATTCGCTGACATCATTTGAAGCTGAAGAAATAAATAACAATTTATAGACACAGTGGTCAGTACAGACGAATCCAGTTCTCTATCCTGTCAAGTTTCTGAACACTATTAATCCTGCTAATCACCCTCCATCCATCCATGCCTCGAACCCACATCCCACATGAAAGTTTTGTGAAACTACGTCAGCTTTATGCTATATGTTGTTTAAATTTTGTAATGTTGTTTAAAGAGATTTTTTTATAATTTAATATTTGAGGGTGTGTAAAACGGTAGAAAATTGTGTGGTTACCTTAATTACACATCATATTGAGGTACTTGAAACTTTGTCTATCGATCATGAAGGGAGAATGACAATGATGGCCACCCCCGGCACCGTAGGCAAGGGAAGTGGAGAAAAAAAGTGGAGGAAATGGGGTTGAGTCATGACGTAAACTTTGTAACAGATCAAATACCACGCGCGCGAAGCCGCGGGCATCAGCTAGTGCAATTATAAAACTAAAAAGTATCACCGCTGTGCCGGTCGGAGTGGGGGGTGTTAGGTTATTTTCGTTACGGAATTTCTGGATTCAGTCTCCACGCTCAAGGCCGGCGATAGAAGCTATGCAATAGCTTAATTTTATAATTTTATGTATTTTCTAATTTTGACTTTTGTAATTAAATTTTTGGTTGGTGGTTACCATAAGCAACCATACTGTCAAAATCCTTATTTTCTTCTAAATTCTTTTAAATTTCGGAAATTCAAAATAAAAATGTTCGATCGTGCCTCGCCTCGAGTGTGTGGGTGTGGGTGTTAGGTTTTTTTCGTTACGGAACTTCTGGATTCGGTCTCCACGCTCAAGGCCCGCGATAGAAGCTATGCAATAGCTTAATAAAATAAGGTAAAACATCCCTCCATCAATCTAGTCAATTACCTACCTCGCATAAGAATGACCCAAATCATCTAATAGTAAAGCACAGGATATTCTTGATCTTTACTATGTGCTGTGTCCAGCACAGTGTGCTGTGTTCTACAGTTTGAGATACATATTTTACTTTGTGGTGGTACCTACGAAACAATCAAATTTCGAGTCTGACTCCCACTTGGTCGGTTTTAAATATAACGCTTTGAGTTGTAAACTTTCCGAAATGACTTATTCCGTTAATTTGACATGTTAAACACGTCCAGTCTTTTGCCCTAATTCCCATATCGTAGTAGCATCGTGTTTTAATAGTCACCAAACGGAATATCGACTTAAATCACTAACATAATGAATTTGTATGTCACGAGTGCGTAGGTGCGGTGAAATTTTAATGGCAAGTAACCAAATAAGTATACATCGATGTTTGGTAATGCCTTTTGTCAGTAAATCTTGCAATTTACCTATACAATTTTTTAATTTTTAAACGGTACATTAGTGAAAAAAAAAAAATTATGTTCTTTCCATTTGAAATTATTTCTGACAGATTGTATCATTACCAACAGCGATGAGGAAAATGTTAGTTTTGGGAATGAAGAAGTTAGAAAATATTTTATTTACAGTCACAACATAGCACATAATTATGAAATTTTGACAATTTCCCGATATTTTTACCATTATACATTTTGCATATCTCGGCGATTAGTAGACTAAGCCATTACAGTAACCCATACATTATTTATGCCTAAACATTGCATTAGCATACACAACTTCTACGTGGGTGCCGTCTTACCAACATGATTGAAGGCGTGTTTTAATTTAAAATTGCCTTTGCACGTTCGTGCGATTAAGTAAGTTGTTACTAATTTGCTTACGTACCTACTTGCATTCCAGATGTATTTAGTTTCTAGCTTAATATTATATAAGAAGCTATGTAACTGTAATAATGACAAAATGTTAGCAATAATTTACAACTTGGTTGATGATTCAGGTTAACAACAAACTGATAGTACTTACAAGTGTTTGTTAAGTTTACCTAAGTTTTGTCATACTTTAGATTTAAACATACCTACTTCTTTGACTTAACTTTTTTATTCCACGTAAAACTAACCCCTCGAAGACGTAATGTGTCTTTTCTGCCTAATAAAATCCTCCTACTTGGTCGTACACTCTTAGACTCCATTTGTCCTACTAATGCTTTTCTGGTGCACTAACTCATGAATGCAATCTATCGGGAATTATTCTACCATCTAGCCTTTTATCTCAATTCAAGGAGAGGTCGGAATTCGGTGATACTTATAGTGAAAATATACACAGAAAACGATATTTATTTATTTCTTCAGTCCCAATAATTTAAAATCAAAGCACTAATTAGAGTCATCTAAATAAAGGACTTAATAAATTAGATTTTACGTAATAGACACACACCTAATCCAGGAGATCCGTAGTTTTTACTACAAAAATTAAGTTGCAAATTGCAAAAATATGAATTATAACTAGCAAGTAATTTTTTTTTTTTGTTGGCCTTACTTTTGACTAGTTAAGGGTTCACTTATCTTCGTCATTCTTTATAAGGAAAGCTACATAACCAGTACTTACAGAATGAGTGGAATTAATATCTTCACAACACCGTAGTAAAACGCTCCTACTATATAGCGATATCAATTATCTTACAGGGATGAGGCAAGAAGACTGAGATTTATATTTATATATTTTTTTTAGGATGTGGTACGGAGTGCGTGCGATGTGCGGCGGACGGCTGCGTAAAGTGCGCTCGTCTTCTCGTCTGGCCTGGAGGCACCTGCGCCCAAGACTGCCCTTCGGGGACCCGGGAGTCCTGGGCCCATGATGACCACCTCATGGGACGGGTGTGCTATCCTGCTCACACTTATAATGAGGTAAGTGAGAGGTCTCTACAACGGATTAAGTTAGTAGGTAACCTTAGTCCCTTACTGTTTTCTTGAGTTTACGCGAACACTATACATTGAAATGAAAGATAGTTTACGGATTTAGAACGCGTTTATTTTTGATTTAACCTTTAACCTTTGATTTAAATTTTTTCAAATTACCATCTTAAAGACGAAAAAAAATTTTTTCAAATTACCATCTTAAAGACGAATAACACCTTAGTCTACCCGTGACCATGAACGCTGTAAAGGGTTCGAAACGTCGGGTTAAATCAAAAATAAACGCGTTCTAAATCCGTAAACTATCTTTCATTTCAATCTTAGTCCCTTACTAGTGTGACTACTTACTACACATATAATAACTGTAATCATTACGCCAGGATTATTAAAGATAAATGAAATGATGTAGCGTTTGTTAAAAGCCTTTTTTTTTCAAACAATTCGCTAATTTAAATTTAAAATACAGTTCTCTGAATAAAATATTTTTTAGATTTGTATAACCTCTTTCCATGTTCTGTGAAAATCATTAATGAAACTACGCTGACTAATAACTTAGTTTTAACGTAAAGCCCTGAAAAAAGCCGTCGACACATATGTTTTAGTAGGTATCTCAGTGTTGAGCAGTGCCCCGAAAAACGGAAGCTTCAAATCTTAAGCAGCGTAGGCAGCGGATTTATTTGTCTAGAAAAGTTTATTTTTAACGTGCTGTCTGTCTCGGCTTTGCACGGGTTTACCAATAAAAATAATACAAGCAAACGGTCATTATAGACTATACTGCCCGCGACTTCGTCTGCGTCAATTTCGGTTATTATGATCGAGACTATTTTTGCAACTTTTTTTACTGATTCTTCGCTCCTATTGGTCGCAGCGTGATGTTATATAGCCTAAAGCCTTCCTCAATAAATGCACTATCCAACACAAAAATATTTTTTCAATTCGAACCTGTACTTCCTGAGATTAGCGCGTTCAAACAAACAAACAAACTCTTCAGCTTTATAATATTAGTATAGATTTTCGTCCGTACAAACCTTCTGAAAAAAACAAACACAATAAAAAAGAATTATCCAATTTGGGGCCGTCGATCGGAACTAATCGGAAGTTATACACGTATTACATTTTCTTTTTATACTAAGATATCGAGCATTTCTGCTACAGCCTACAGTTCATTAGAAAATAAAATATATAAATTTAGCGTTTTAATTAAACATGAACATGAACTAAAAATCAACGCTTACCAAATAAAGCGCTTAAACGTTTCACTAACACTTGCTCTCGTATCCCACTTACCGTAGGCATCCAGAGATAACAAAAACCATTGTGTTAACTAAATGTGTCAGGACATGAAACTGTAAACAAACTATTGCTTTTAAATTAGGTGCCAATAGGGCTACCACCTCACACGATTCATGCGGGATGTCTTTTTAGGAATCCTGCTTTTTTACAATAAACATCAACGCATATTTTTTCAGACATGCCACACTGGGCCACACAGAGCCATCTAGTCCCAAACTAAGCTACTACTACGAAGCTTGTCGTGTTGGCTACTAGACAAAGACAACCGATAAACTTACTTATATGTATAAAATACATATTGTAAATATATACTTAAAAAAAAGTAAAGTAACAGCCTATAATCATCCCACTGCAGGGAAAAAAGGCCTCCATCATTGAATTCAAGCTACCACAGCAACGATGGGTGTACTGGCATAATCACCACGCTTGCCAAATGCGGGTTGGTGATCACAAACCCGAGCAATGTTCGAAAATTCGAAACTTTTGGTTGCCCGACCCGGGAATCGAACCCGGGACCCCGAGATCTTGGCCCGGTATTCAAACCACTAGACCAACGGGGCGAATATTTACTTATCATACTTATAAAACACCCAGACCAGTACAAAGAGAAACAGACTTTTACATGCACACAAATATTTGTACTGTGCGGTGATCGAACCCTCGACCCATGGCTCAGAAGCAGCGTTTACTACCACAGATCCAAATGGTCGTCAAAAATATGACAGACATTTTTTTAAAGAAAAATACAGAAATCCAAAACATGGTCAAAGTGATTCATCATCATCACCATCTCAGCCAATGGACGCCCACTGCTGGACATAGACCTCTCCCAAAGTCCCACGTCATGGTCACTCGCATCCAACGCGACAGCGAACTTCGTCAAACACGATTTTTATTCGTCAAAGTGATACAGATAAAGCTAATGGTGGAAAGAAGACGCTGGTGCCCGTTGTCATCTAGCATTACTCCTTTAGTTGTCACCACTAACGACAACCATAGGACGAGAAAAGGTAGTGCTATACTATGTATGCCGGCACCACGTGGTATTTGTTTTTAAAATGTTTTATTTACCATTTCTCGCAATCTTATTGCTAAAAGTTAAGACTGGTTTTCTATAAGTACCTATAAATAACATTATCGAAGGGACCCTAAAAAAATACAAGTTTGGTAGCCCTATACAAGTGATGCAATCTTTGACGCGCGCTACGGCACAGCTAGGTGAGGCAAGTGTTGAGTCATTAAAAATCGTTAATCTAAAGAATGTGTATAGAACGATTACATAAAACTTTGTAATCAGATGATATGAAATAATTTTTACAAATCATGTTTTTCTTTTCTTACATCACCCGTTAGAGCCATGTAACGTTCGACAGATGCTATTATTGATAATGGCCGTGATGAAATATCGTCCGTCTAAAGGTAGTGTGATGGCCCCACTAGCCATCAATGTTTAATCCGTAAACTCAATCTCGCTTAACAGCGGTGTGCTATTGAAAGAACTATACATGTTCGTTCAGAGTTAACGAACTATCCAGTAGATCATTAATTTATCAAGAAATAGGTGCTCGTAACATTTTTTTTTATCGCATACCTTAGTAGAAAAGTTTTAAATACTTCTTACTCAGCTATCAGATATGCCTGTTTTACTACTTTTACTTCGGCCCGTTTAAGATATAGATCAACCCAAAAAAATGTACCTACTAAATAAAAATAAAAATATTTATATTCATGCATATCGTTTTGAACCAGCAAGACATCTAAAAAAAAATTATTGGGGACCATTCATTCTTCCAATCATTCTTATTGATTATCCGAGTTATCCAGTGTTTAAGAGGAAACACTACGGGCGAGAGAATTGAAAAAATAGTTATTTGTAAAATCTATTGCTGTCGCGCAGTGCCAAACGCCTTCACCGCAGAGTGTGATAGAGACAACTGCTTCTTGGACCGAAAATACCTACTAAAAGCACACCAAATCAACGTTTCGTAGTCCCCCGATTACTTTTCCAAAACTAAACCGATTTAAATACTTTTTTCATTAAAAATTCAAGAAAGGCTTTGGCCGTTTTGGTATATAATTTTTTCTTTTTTCTAAAATTTAGCCAAATTTGTTTTCTGGATGTTTGAACACAGCGGAAAATCTGGCGATTTTTTTAGATTTTTGCGGGCTCATATCTTTTTTATTAATTAATTTATGAAAAAACAGAAAACATAGAAACATGCTTATAGTGGCCATAGATTTTAGTAATAAAAATTATTGCTCTACTGGCTTTATCCAGGGAGGAAACAGGGGACTACGTTTGTATGGAAAAACGGCCCTTGTATTTCCTCTTAAGGGCCAGTTATAACAGTTACAAGATATTAAGGGGACTACTACAGCTAAGTGCTCAATCAATAGGGGGTGATTTAAATTTAATTATTTCTAAACAAAATCAATTCTCAAAAAACTAGAAAAGTATCATTTGAGCAAATCACCTCTAGTATTTATTGAATCACAATAAACTTTTCATTTAGTTGTTTTTAAAGTCGAATTAGACGCTAACGCCAAAAGCGGCCGCTTTTAGCAATAATGTATAATACAAAAGAATGCCAGAATAAAAAGCAGTTAACAGTGATTCAATAAATACTAGAGGTAATTTGCTAAAATGATACTGTTCTTGTTTTTTGTGAATTGATTTTGCTTATATGTAAAAAAAAACAATTGGGGACAGCACTTAGCTCTAGTAGTCGCATTAATCAAGTTAAAGTAACGATTTATTTAACTTTATTGAAAAAAAAATCTTTTTATACAAGGTTTTTAACACTAGCCAGCATGGCACCACTTTAGACACATCTACGTAACTCACAGATCTGCTCAAACAATGTTATGTTTAAACTCTTTGCGTTCTGGCTTTAAAAGAATCTTTGCACAGGTGTTACGAGTAGGTGTACCTTGTAGTGTAGGAACGTATTTGTACTAACTTCCTTACTTTACGAACAAACTAGTTTAATATTATTTACTGTCACACAACTTAAGACCTATAGAGTTATAATTTCCATTACTTACTAGCTAGAAACCTTCATTGCCTAAGCTGACTGGCTTGAAGCTTAAAACTGAATTCTCACTAAAGAAGTACGAGTATCTTTTGAAAGAATTCAGTTTTTAGCTTCTTTAGAATTTATAGCTTGATTGTGGCCGATCGTACTGGCATACGTTGAACTAAGAACGACTTCATTATTTTTGATTAAAAATATAATAAGAGTATAGTGTGTCAGGACTTCCTGGAACGTGAATAAAATCCTTAAGTGTTTACTAAATATTTATTCACTTTTTTTCAGGTATTAGTAGGCAGTGCTTGTGGGGCTGTAGCATGCATTGCGCTCATAGCCGCTGGCGCTGCGTACGCGCGTTGCCGTAGCAACGCGAGATCGCGTGCGCAACCGCTGCCGCAGCGGCCGGGACAAGACGATGACACGCGCCTGAGAGAGTTTCATAAACAACTTGATTGTTTGAGGGTGAATAACTCATTTATTTGATGATAGCTATTCCTATATATGATAGATTTATGCTATCCCACGGGAACCGTACTTTTTACCGAGATAAAAAGTGGCCTATCTATGTGCTATTTCAGCATTTACCCATGTTAAATTTCATTCAGATATGTTCAGCCATAATGGCGTGACGTGAAACGTCCATCAGAACTTTTGCATTCATAATATTAGTAAGATAAGATTGGCATCCATATTGTAACATCGGTATGTCGCGTAGCTCTCGTAGACGCTGCTACATGCTAGTTTATTACCATTTGGCAGCTGGTGTTCACTGTGCCTCAGTTACTATGCCTCTTTCACAGCAGTGAAATTACAGACGAGACGAATTCCATGAACAACTCGATTGATTGATGCTAGGATTTTCAAAATTATCACGATTATATAATATACTAAGAAAGTGACACTTATCTGTTTTGGATTAAATCACTATTGCCGCCATACTTGGCACGCGACTTGGCGATCGCAGTTTGGCTGTCGGTGTGGGAAAGACGCTGTGTCTGTCATCTTTTGGCGCTACTATTTTAGTGGCCTCTTACGACGACCATAGGTAGAGAAGGGCTGGTGCTATTCTCTTTATTGCCGGCATTCCACGGCATAGACTTATTTCAGGTTATTAATTAATTACATTCGTTTTTATTTTCGTATTTCAGCCACATGCCTACACGCTTTTAGCGATCTTGAACCATACCCGGAATCAAGTGAGAGAGCTCTATCAATTGGGTAACAACGATGCTGCAATGGCATACAGGTCTGTACTGTAGTTTCTTCGATTCATATTGTCTTAATGCAGGGCGGTAGTCAATAGGTTCAGGCCTGTACACACTGGATATGTATGCATAAAACTCGTGACATTTCTGTGTATCCAGCTCCACCTAAATTTTCACCGTTTGTAATAAAAAGCGAATGATGATGATATCACTACTAAAGGTTTCATTTTGTGACTGTATTACCTATACTTATAGTCTTATACAATTATTATATTTTTGTAAAACTCTCAAACAATGTTTATTATCACATTTACATGTAGGTATACCAAGTCGAGAGGACAAAGAAATCTCGACAATAGTTGACGTATTATCAATACATTCACATCTCAACGTGAATTCGCTTTGCTCGACCATTCCACATTCACTGTAATCACACCGGGCTGGCTCTGAATGCTTTTCAATTTGGCATCAATAAATTAGTCAGACAAAGATCTCCAATTTAATCTTGATTTGTTTGCTATGGCGTAACCTTATTTTATCTTTTGCATTTGTTAAACTTCGTAATTGCATTAAATGTCATGATATCAAACCGCGCCTTTGAAAGAAGGGCATGTCACTTAGGTTGGCGCAACGTCTACGAGTACCTATTATTAAGTATATCAAGTAAAACCGTTTTCGAATGCTACGATAACCGATGGTCAATAAATTTTATCTATAACATTATACTTGAAGTAACATTGGACTTGAAACCAACGATAGTAAATGGATAATAAATAATAATTGTTGTTATTAAACAACTGCATAACTTGAAATAAATCACGCTCGGCACGAACAGAATAAAAACAAATGAAAAGCTCACTTTATTAGTACACTACATTAACATCAAAGTTATAACAAAAGCCGTTAAACCCATTAAACATTTCATCGCATCCTGCAAGCATCTATTAACAAAGCTCAGAGCATGCATGTGCGCATTGTTTATTGACTCTACTTTCAAAGTCTTGGTAGAACATGGTAGAACCAAGACTTTATTAGACGTATTGCAGTCTAGAAATCAGTTTAAATTATAATACGCAATGAAATTGTATTTTTAGTCGTGTGATAGTAATTATGACATGATATGCGTCAATTTAGTCCATATAAACTTTATAAATTAAATCTTTTTTAGGCATGGTAAAATATTTTTAGATCTGTACAGAATTTTTAACCTTATGTTTCATTACAGCTGCGTACTCAGTGACCTGGCAAAGCTTCTCATACTGCTAAACAAGCAACACGTACCAGTGGTCCCCGAGGATTGGCCGCGACTGGCCAGTTGGGCAGAGAGGTAACTTTGGAAAGCTAAATTATTATTCTGGTGCAATGTTAAAAATAACGATTCTGTTGAATACCGTGCAGTACAAAGGAAACGTTGAAATATAAGGATAGGTATATTTCTAGTTGATTGGGAATCATATTACCTACTAATACGACTTAAAATGGTTACTTTCTGATCAGCGTAGGTAGGTACTACCAAAGTCACCTAATCTACCTACTCGTAACAAAACTCAGTCAATTTCATCATGCGATCCTAACAAGTAACAACAAAAACCTTTTTCAATCATGAGGTGGGAACGTTTTTGTGGCTCCCCGATATTGAAGCCCCGATTATTTTTATCTCGTACCCAAATTAATGAAATAAATGAATTAAGGTTGACGTTAAAAAAGGTTATTCCCTAATTCTAATCAGAACGTAGAAATTTTTAATGTCGCACTTGTGACCTGCTTGTCTTCAGTACATTTCCGCAGGCATCATGGTTAAACCTTTTCTGGATAAGCTTTAATACTTACATAGTAATAAATAGGCAGGGACAAGCTGGTTAAAGAGTTTTGTCAATGTTCTTTACAGTTTACGTATGCTTGCAGGATTCTAAAGCGGTACAGTAGGTCGGGAGTGAGTCAGCCACAGCAAGAGGGACAGCTTGTGAACATCGTTCCTGCGCCACCGAGCCAAGGTTCCGACTCGGAAGCCACTCAGCAGTCGTTCTCCACGTTCAAACCCCCGTCATATTCCCCCACCTCATATGACAGCAACATGGATAAGGAGCTAGAAAGCCAGTGCGGATGGAGTGACGCAGGTCGACCCCCCAGCTACACCCAAATAGAGAGAGAACGAGAGAGAGATAGGGAAACGATCGTTCTTTCTGACCCGTGGGAGAGAAGGCCCATTGTGAGGCGCGAGAGTGTCTGGCTTGAGGACGAACTCTTCGAAATGACGAGACGACCGCAAGACGAACTTACAACTGAATTATAAAGCAATATTCTAATTATTAATTACCTACCGAACTAGTTAACCCACCATGCGCTGTAAATGCTAAGTATATACCGCAGAACAGCCTTTTACGATGATTCATTTAATCCCTCAACCCCCAGGAGGCACACGCGTGCCGCGATAACAATTGATTTCAATTGTGTCTGGAAGACCTCACGATCGAGGGATTAAACGAAGCACATTATCATGCTTGCTTAAATTAAGTGCCTACCTTAATTATATTAAGTTGTCGCTACCATCTACTTAAGTGAATATAATATTTTACAAATCTGAAAAGTACAAAATACTATTATTCCAAGAATAGAATCTACGAGTAGGTATGTTAACTATTTTAAACATTAACGATTTGCAATGGTGCTTAAGTAATAAGTAGACAGTGGTTGCAATTTAAGTTTTATCGGTGTAATCATAAAATAGTTCATTCAAATACCATTCCGTACCTGTAACAGTAATTGATTATATTACATTAAATTTCTTACGTATTTTTGATAAATATAAGTATCAAAACTTCGTTACTTACTACTAATTGCACATACTTTGTGTACAAATTGTTGGTATTTTTCATTTGTACGATTAATAGATTGTATTGTATATTTGTTGATAAGTAATTTAAACCAAAATAGTAATTAAGTAATTTAGATATCTAGTCTTACTCTCACCCGTCTGAAATAAAATTGTTAAAGTTTGCAGTAATAATTTTTAAGTCATTTCACTTTCCTGTTAAACTATACCTCTCAAAATAGGTGGGTAGATACACTGTATGATTTGTAATAGTTACATTATTATATTAAAAAGTTAATTTTTGTCCTAATTTAAAAACGAAAGGATCTCAATTAACTGAACAATCATAGTAGTTCAAACAACTTTTATAATAAAAAACAACGAGCGATCATTTAATACATTTCTACCTACCTACTTGTAATTTTATAGTCTATGTTAGGTAATGGCTTAGCTTAGGTTTATTCCATAAAATATAGCTTGATTAGAATGACACCTGTCAAACTGAGGTGACTGGTGATGGGCATGACTCGACTGATCAAACGAAAAAAAAAAACAGATGGCGAATAAAATAAAATGAAAATCACTCAGATATATTAAGATTTAAAAGTAAGTCAATATCGTGATCATTATCAGAATAATTGTAACAATCATGAATATCAATTAGAAAATTTTTATCGCATGTAGAATCTAATAAATTTGAAAATTTTTCGTAAACTATTAATAATTGCAATTTGATGTCTTTAGCATCAACCAATTCTCATTAAATCATTTGTAACATTTATATTACATTACTTCGATTTTGAAGTATGGTTAATCTGTCGATCTCGATTTGTCGATTTTACGTCATCACTAGCGATTTTGAAAAATGACGTAACCTTGTAAAGACGTCTTTTAAAGTTAAGTGTAATTTTTGTGACTGGAGTATTTTAATGTTTTTAACTTTAAATATCAATTTTATATAATCAAATTGATTAATATGTACAGAAAAGTATAAAAAAATATTCTTAACATGCCAATTACCAATATTTTTTCGTGTGCAAATGTGTTTCACTTGTGTGACGCTGGTACAAAGTTACGTCGTCTGTTTCAGTGAGAACTGTCGTTCTAATCAAGCTATATTTTAAGGACTATAGCTATATAGGTATAATGAATACCTGCTGTATTGGGTGAATATGAATTTAAGTAATTACCGAATTCCTTGAGATTACTGAACAATATTTGTTAACTATGATATAAAAGATGATAACAACGAAACCAACAATTTATTAGGGAGATTCGCCCCATATCAGCTTCAAATTTATATTCACTCTGTAGGTATACAAAATGACTTTTTCATCATCTTCAAAATTTTTGTAGGCGTTCTGTAACGTATTTGGAGCCCATTTAAGAAGTAAAAAATGTAAATCAAGTTTTCACCGGAAAATATTTTTCGCAACATAGTTTTCAATTTTTACGGTCCTAAACCTGTTAAGGTATGAAGGGAAACTCAAAAACTTATGAATAGTATCGTAATGAATGAATGAGATGCGCATAGCGTTACTAGGAGGCCGTATCAAAAATTTTAGATTTTTATCGGACCTTTCCAAGTGCTCAGAGGTGTAAAAGTAACGAAATATTGCGTACCCGTATGAAATCGTTACTTCGACAAAGAGGACTCGTTACTTTCGTATCGTTACGTTACTCGTTACTTTTGATACCTCATTAATAACACAGTGCGGAACAACAAATCGAGTACGTGACATCATACATAAATGATGATATCACGGAGTCGCATCAATCGTAATATGTAGAAAAATACTTTTAAATTACAAAATTAAGATACATTTTTGTCTTTTTTTTTCAATTTAACAAATAAGGCACGTATTCATAAAACATACGATCAGCAAACGTTACAACACACGCATCAACGATTCTTTTGCGACCTAATACGAAAAATGCGAGTAACGAAATGCATTCGTGAGTAACGATTCGTTACTCGGTACTACATGGAGTACCCGTTACTTTGTACCGAATACATACGGTTTGTTACAGCTCTTTTTGTACTGGGCTATACCAAAAGAAAAAATATGTCATTATTTTGTTTTTGTCTCGTGGATTGTTATATTAAAATTTGGAAGGTGGTTAAAATTTCACCTGTATAATCAAATATTTTGCTACATATTTTACTTACCTGCTGAATTGAATAACAATCAGGTACTGTTTTCATTAATAAAATACAACGAATTGATTTCATGTTCTTAAATAAGTGAGTAAATATAATATTACAGTGCCTTTAGTAGGGTGTACAAAATTAAAAAGATTGTTAGTAAAAATTAAATTTGTTTTTGGATTTGTTTTATTTATTAGCAAAAAATCCTTTTGGGCGCAGCCCATAGATCTAAAGAATCTAAAAAAAAATCTAAAGGATCTAAAAAAAAAATACTGGAAGAAGTGCCTTTTTTTCCTGATTTCGACAATGTATACAATGTAACTCAATTTGGCAAAAAATGTTAGATACGTCTTTTCAACTAACGGGGGCAGACTTGTCTATAGATTCTTGGTACACTAAGCACAAAAGTTGTAAGATCACGAAACACAAAAAATTCTAGATTTTCATGTTTATTACATACCTATAAGCTGACATGAAGTAAGCTATCGGGCATGCAGCGAGCTAACGCACATGCAGGAAACCAGCGGGCATACAGCAAAAGCAAGACACATTTAACGACCTCCGTGGCGGAGTGGCGTACACACCGGTTTTCAAGGTGTCGCCTGCTCTAAGGTCCCGGGTTCGATTTTTTTTTTTTTTCAGTTTTGTTTGTGATACACACAGACTAGGTTAGGTACCTACTACTCTATGAAAAGCAACAAGCAATTTTGCTACGGGTAAGATCATGTGTGAAACCATTCAGTCTAAAAAGCACAAGCCGGAAACCGGAAAAATCAAGATGAATATACATCGTGTTTTTACCTATAGGTAATTGGTATTGTTATACCAATTACCTATAGGTAAAAACCGAAACCAGCCTATGTAAATGGTGAAGTCAGAAATTTGATATCATCGGAATCCAAAAATTTAAGTTTGTATGAAAATAAAAAAATTGATGATATCAAATTTCTGACTTCACTATACTATTTATATCTATACTAATATAATAATGCTGATGATTTTGTTTGTTTGAATGCGCTAATTTCAGAAAGTACTGGTTCGAATTGAAAAATTATTTTTTGTGTTGGATTGTCCATTAACGAGGAAGGCTTTAGACACATCACATACAGGGTGACATTTTAACCACTTTCCAAAATTTTTATAGGCGTTCAGTATCGTATTTAGAACCTATTAAAGAAGTAAAAAATTTAAATCAAGTTGTCACCCGAAAATATTGTTCGCGATGTAGTTTTCAATTTTTACGGTCCAAGACCTGTTAAGGTATAAAGGGAAAATCTAAAACTTAAGAATAGTATCGTAATTAATGAATGAGATGCGCAACACGTTAAAAAAGTATTGCTAGGTGGCCGTATCAAATATTTTAAATTTTCGGCGGACATTTTCTAAGTACTTTATCTCGTCATTTTTGTACTGGGCTATACCAAAAGAAAAAGTACGTCATTTGTTTTTTGTCTCGTAGATTAATATATTAAAATTTCATCCTGCATAACATTACGCTGCGATCAATAGGAGCGAAGCATCACTATAAATTGTTGCAAAAATAATCGCGTTCATAATACCAGAAATTGACGCATCGACGTTTCGGCTAGGTAGGTATACCATTTACCTATTACCCTGTGTAGAAAACACAGCAGTCTCTAAAAATTTTAGTCATTTACAAACTAATAAATCGGGGTCTAAGACTAATAAAAAGCCTAACTTAGTCTGATTCTGATACCGCAATTTATTTTTTCTACTAAAGTGTTCCTTATTTTTATGAATGTTAGTACTTACAAAAGTTAAACATTACAGCATTTTTAACAATGATTATGCACCATTTACGCAAATTGGTGTGATGCTAATTTAAAAAACAAAGTCCCTAAAAACTATTGTTGGTTTAATGTATTTTCTTTCTTCTTTTGGGCTAGACTAGCCTGCTATACTCATGCTAATACCTTAGGTCATTTCGTTGAAAAAAGTAACTGTCAATTCAGGTCAGCTGTCAACTGTCAATGTCATTAAACATGTCAGTCAGTTCGCTCGTCCGTACTCTGTCGCTCGCTCGAACGTCAAGCAAGTGTTTCATGATTTTGTGAAAAATAAATTCATTTCAATATTTTTAGGTAAATGCTGAAGATTACAGCAATAATTGTAAATTGATTCAAAATAACATAGTGATATAACAGTCATATAAAATGTGTTGACTGCTAAATTTCTCTTTGTTTATTGTGCGCTGAAATCCTCAAAATGTATTTTGCTAGACGTTCTGCAACGGTAAATTCTTCATAAAACTACTAAGACTTTCTGTCTGTAAGATAAGCCGTACCATTCGTTTTATAATCATGTAATCTACTTCCAACATAAACACAAGCAATAGAATCGCTCATTAATTGCCCGCAGCTTCGTTAAAAAAATTCATGTTGATAAAGCTAGATCAAACAAGCTTTGTTCTGAATGCGGTGTACTTATCGGTCACAGAAATAATCAACCGTTTTTAGTGGTCCAAGAAGCATCAATTAAGAGTTTTCTTACATTAACTGTACTGTTGATAAACCAAATGGTAAGCACCTCTAATTACTACTACTAATTGCATTAATTTAATTCCTGTTTAAATTATTTTATTCCTAACGAGGCTTTCACGATTATGCATTGTCAAGAAGATTACATAAATTATTTAGGCTCTCATAATAATACTTGTGACAGTGATAAAAATTTTTAGCTTTCAAGTACGATTAAAGGTGTATTGATTCCAAGTGCAATAAATTTTCTCCATCATGAAGCAGCTAGCGGCATGGTAAGTTTATATAAATTATATATAATAAACACTATCTTTATTGTACACTATTGTCTGGTAGCTTTTTTTGGAAATATAGTATAATCTAAAAAAAATTAAGTAATTGCAACAACTAAGTAATAAAGGCAGTTTTTGCTATTTATATACCTTCCTATGAAATAGATACCAGACTTGATGTGTTGATGTGTTTTTAATGTCCTTAAACATTAAATGTTTATATAAATATACACTTTTATTATTTTTCGGTTGAAATTTCAACAATGCATAATGTCACTTGTCTTTGAAAAGTCTTCAAGACTTAAGAATATTACATTGTATTCTGTAAAACATACTGAAACTGTTGTCAAATATTTTGGAAATAATATAATAAACACTGTTTTATTAAATTTACCACATAAACTTATGTACGAGTAACCAATTCTTGATTCCTTTGATAATGACTTTCTTAGAATCTAAAAGTATTCTGTAACTACAATACTAGTGATTATGTTTTAACTCCTACAGGATCATAAGACCGCCGGCGATCGCGATAACTATAGATTTTAATTGTGTCTGGAATAACCATGGAATAACATACAATAGAGAGGTTAATGAAATAGCACTGACTCATATTGATGTATCTGCCAATTCTATTTTGATATTATGAAGTGGATTTCAAAGTTATTTTAGGTCTTGTTAAGGTGCATTACTTTCTGTTCCTAATAATTGTTGAAGCTATCTCAAATTTTGTTCTACTTTTAGTAAATTTTCTACACATTCTGCTAAACACATACCTACTTTAACAGACTAAAAAAATTTGTATTTCTTATCGCTTTATGCTCAAGATTAAATTACTTTGAAAATATCTAACAGTTGTTTCTGTCATTAGGTATTTAGTAATAATCGCTTGCTGCAATAATCAATAGATTGATTTTGCATTTGGAGTTCTTTGCCTATTCTTTTTAAATTTTATATTGATCTATCAAACACTACGTATTTGAAAAAACACACTTTAAAGTAACATCATAATTTAAGTTTGCCTATACATATTGCCATATCATGCACAAAAAAAGATTTGAAGGAACTTCATATATTAGTGATAAACTGATAAAGTATCAAGCTTCTCATGGCAGTACGTCTTATAGATACCCACCTGTTAACATTAAGAAATAAAATGTATTGTATTAGAGTAAGTACTTTTTTTTTACTTTGTGGATGAATTTTTGAACAATTTCACGTTCCAATAGAACTTAAAAAATAAACAAAATAAAACATTATTTAAATTAAGAGATTTAGGTACCTACTATATGTGTTAGCGTTTGCATCGCGCCAAATCGTGTAGGAATCCGGATACACATAGGTGGTACAACATTGCCAGCTCAATCAATACTATAATTATCTTGATAATTTACCTGTTCGAACTTTATTCAACAGGTATCAAAAGAAGATCAGCTCATACGACAAAGAGGAATGGGAGACCATGGTAGAACAGCTGCTGATGCGTGGGACTTATCGTCGGCGCATAGTAGACTTTTCGAGCCACGCGCGCTCCTACCTCATAGATGTCGATTTAGTTAGAGGTAACGGACTTTCAAAGATTATTTTTATTATTTATAAAACACCGATCAACACAAATGCCAAATTATTGGATTTGGTTGTTTAATCATTTAATTATAATATCGTTTTAATATTGACTACCTATTGTACGAATTCAACAACATTATCTAACTACATATTGCTCAATCGAATTGTACAAAAATACTTTTCTACTAAAGCATTTTATGAGTTGGTAAACAACTCTTTAACTTGCAAACCCTGCTCAGCTCTGATAGTGTGCCTATTACTTTCATGATATGTATCCATATACAACCTTTTAGCTAGCAAGGGAGGGGAGTACTAGTACTACCTACTCTAACAAAAATTAGCAACTTTATCTTAAAACTTGAAAAATATGTCTCTCCATGCATTCCGGGCGCGGCATAATTTTTTAAATTTAAATACTGATATTATAATTGCAGTTAAGTTTATTAACTATCAAACATCTGCAAAGATGTTTCTTACGGGTGTTAACAGTGCAAATCTCTTAACATTTAATAAAACTACGCTGGCTTACAGCGATAAGAATAAGTTAGAAAAATTTACGCTGTGACGTAGTGTCTCGGTGGCTTAATTGGTAAAGTGCCGCGTCGATATGCATGGAGATGCGGGTTCGAGTCCCGCATGAGAAATAACTTTTCAAGTTTAGATACTAAAAATAAGCAATTTAAAAAAAAACTTATTAAATTAGTTTATTTTCAGGATCATCGTTTCCTAAAGCAAAACCCACTTTGGGCATGCGACGCGTAGTATGGTTTGCACTTGTACGCCTGGTATTTCTCCCAGCACTATACCAATGGTGGGCGCAGCAGACATCGCCGGCTTGCGCGAAATTCCTCCTCGGCCTATGGATAATGCAAGTCGTTAACATGTCTCTGTATTTCATATCGCCTGCCACATTGGACGTCGATGTGAGTGTTCTATTATGGAAAATTATGAATCCACTGCATAATTTGTTTTGTTACATATCATTGTATTGTAAGATTATATTTATCAGGGATTAATCCTTGTTTGGTTTTACAAATGTTTTCTACATTCTATTTACCTATAGCATAATAACATTTTAGATTACAACACCTTGGCTTATTTATTATAAATGCTACCTAAAATTACGAAATTGTTTAATAATTTAAAGTCGAAATCTGATTTAAAATGTGAGATCTTTACTCAAAAAATATATTTTCTATCCATTATATTTTTTATGTTGATAAAACCAGTAAAGGTTTACACAGAGTATTTAAAAATTGTATTTCAGACTGACTGCTGGTTAGTGCCACTTGGCTTGATGTTGGTGCTAAGTGTAGTCCATTCGCAAATAGTTAGCACCACAGAAATGGAGCTAGCGAGAGTGCGGCCTCGATCTACTTACAGAAGAAAACTACCACGATATTTTCGGTTAGCTATCAGTAATTACTTATTTTAACATAATAAACAGTAAATTTTCTTATTAAGGAGTTTTAGTTTTGGTATGTTTACCATGTATTTCTTCGATGTTTCTACTCTTTCATGGCAAGCTTCATGATTACTGAAACACTGAAATATACGCGGGTATTTACTATGGGCAAACAAATCGATTTTCCATCAGCACCAGTACAACAAAAAAAAATTTGTACTAGGATAACTAGGAAATTTGTACTATACAAAAATGTTTCTTTTTGCGAGTCTTAATGAAATCATTAAATTTATCAGACGATCGCGTTCAGAATGTGACGGTGGTAGCGGAGGAGGCTCAGGAGAGAGTGGCGCGACTTCAAGCCAGAGTAAGGGCCCGTCAAGCAAGCCTGCAAAATACAGGCGTAATAGGCAATCACGAACAGAAGTCGCTGAAAATGGACTCAGGTATGTTTGAAACATTTTTTTAAGCAATTCTTCGAATTGTATAATCCATTATAGATATTTTTGTGTCAGAGTTTTTAAAGCCGCCTATGGCTATAACAGGTCTCTGACGTAGCTTGTTTTTACGACTATTGTCTTGCGGTAGAAGCTGGGACGTGTTTTACCTACATGCTTACCCTTTTTGCAGACAACGCAAGAAGGAAGTACTTACAAAAGACAGCATAATAAAAAATATAGAACCCCCAATAAAAAATAAAGCATTAATAAAAGTTAAGGTTAAAGATTCCGACGATGAAGACTACATGGCCTGGAAAAAGCCCGATGTGATAGCACCTATAGTGACATTTACTCCTCCGCCAGACGATGCGACACCAGGCACGTCATTTAGTTACAAGTCAAACATACTAACAAAGAAACATCTAGAAACTTTTAACGTAAGACAAAACCAACAAACGCAAGTTGCAAGAGCAATATTTGCCGACGGCGACGATGGATTTGAAAGTCTCAATGGTTACAACTCAAATGGTAGTGATGGAGAAAATCGTACGAAAGAACATGATGTCCAAAGTGAGACTAAAGCCGTTGACCAAGAAAAAAAGAAGCGAGAGCTGACAGATGCTAAAATATTAACAGAAGTTCCTAAGGTTTATACTGAAATACCAAATAAAGAAGTTGCTCCTAAGAAGAAAGAGGATGATGAAAAGTCTGTCGAACCTGAATCAGATGGTGGTGTGCCAACTATAAGCCCTAGTGTTGCGAAACGAGTCGGTGTAAGGTTTAGAAGTTCGTGGGTTAAAGATACGATACCCAGAGATTCTAGCGATGATGATTTTACGTCAGTCAAAAAGAAACAAAAGGTAAATACCTGCCTATTATACTAATACACTAATTATTGTGTTCATAAAAAAAATGCTTTAATACAATATGCACTCGAAAGTCCCAATGTCATACCGATACACTATTAACTTATTTTTTATAATATTAGGTGATAGATGGGAGGAAATTACAGCACAGCAAGACAGGTAGATAATAGGGATACTGTTTGAAATGACAAATCACCCCACATCAGCTAGGCTTAACACAGACATCGCTTGACACGATTAGATCACTTAGTAAAAAACAAGTTCTTAATAAATATGTCACACACGTAAATAGATAATAAGTCCTTAATAACAATTTAGTTTTATGGTTCAGAAAATAAGGTTTACATTTCATTGCAAACGTAAATATATAAGTTTCAACTATTTTTAGAGATCTGACATCTAGTTGCTAATATGGTCTAAGTCATGTCACATTTTTATCAGTTTACTATACTAATGTTTTGAATTTGTATAGAAACTAGACAATTACCAGTCTTCGTCATCCGACGGTGAATGCTCAGCTTCGGCGCCATCCATCGCTCTCCCATCGCACCATACCATGTCTGACTGGGTTGGGCAAACCACTAACAGTAAGCACATGTTGTTTGTTAACACGATCATTGCAGTACGTAGCGGTTTGTGAGGCTCGTGGAACTAAAGAAAATACTACATTTATGTATGCGTTGCAAAGTTATTTATGTAAGTATAGGGAATGTGCCATAATTCACTAAAACAAAATATTGTTAGTTGGTCTTTTAAATGCCTGCGAATCAAGCTGCCTAACAGGCAAGCTATAATATCAATTGTATTTTTTAGGCCCGTAATGAAAGCCTAACACATAAAGTTAAACATTCCACAATTCTAGCTGTTTAACAAATATACGCCACGCCTTATTTTTGAAATTTTAAGGTTTATAAAAAAAATATTCGGTTTGTGCGACAGCCAATATTTGTCAAAAAGGCCTAAAATAGCTGAGCAGAATAAAGTGCTGCGTACTGTTTACATTTAATAATTGAAAAGTGAATAAAATGTAATCTCTTATTAAATTGAACGATTCATTAAGTATTTTATCTATGGCTTGAATGTCAGTTGTTTCATAATCCATGTGGTTGTTCGCTCATCAGAACATATCTTGACAGGCGAAGAGAGCAGCTATGGTTCCCAATCGGAGGGAGGACACTCTGATGTTGAATTCCATTATGCGGCGGACAGCTCTTGGGACCCTTTTGCGCTTCTTGATCCTACTAGCGATACAGGTAAGGTTAATTAATAAACTTAAAACACAATTTTAGATGTCATTAAAAAAATGTTTATAATATTCAGGGCCCCAATTCCGCTAATTTACAAATGGCTCAATAGATCCGTAATTGCATCTCAATCATATATTTTGACATTACTACCATTCTATGGAGCTATTTGTAAATTAGCGGAATTGGGGGCTAGCTCTGTTAACATTTTATAATCAAAAACCATAAAACAGTTTTTTTTTTAATGAAGAAAAGTTAACAGATCCCAAAGTTTCAGACAAAATTGTCACGTCTTTTACTTTAATCAATTATAACGATGCCAGTTCGACTTATTTCTAATTCTCAGATACGAGGGCGGGTCAATAAGTCCGTGACTTTTTGAATTTCTGACCTCTTTACTGAAAAAGCAACACTACTCCTGTCAACAGGTATCTGTCAGTTGATTCCTATCAAAATTTGAACTTGCTGCGTCAGTTAGTTTGTGTTTGACAGCTATTTTTATCAGACTACCCAGTAATTTGAGGAAAAAATGGAAAAAGGTGAATTTCGTGTGCTTATTAAGCATTATTTTTTGCGAAAAAAAACCATTACCGAGACCAAGGCTAAGCTTGATAAATACTATGGGGACTCTGCATTATCGATTTCAATGGTAAAAAAGTGGTTTACTGAATTTCGTTGTGGCCGTAAAAGCACTGAAGATGCCGAACGTCCTGGACGCCCAGTTGAAGTCTCTACACCCGAAACAATCGAAAAAATTCACGATATGGTGTTGGCCGACCGAAGATTGAAAGTGCAAGAGGTTGTGGAAGCCGTAGGGATCTCGCATGGCTCAGTGGTTTCAATTTTAAAAGATCAATTGGGCATGAGAAAGCTTTCCGCAAGATGGGTGCCGCGTTTGCTCACAGTCGACCACAAACGCAATCGTGTAACAACTTCACAGGAAGGTTTGGCGTTGTTTAATCGCAATATGGAGGAGTTTTTGCGCCGTTTTGTAACCGTGGACGAAACATGGATCCATCACAACACACCAGAGACCAAACAACAGTCAAAACAGTGGGTTTCTAAGGGTGAATCGGCGCCAAAGAAGGCCAAGGTGGGTTTGTCAGCCAATAAAGTTATGGCGACTGTTTTTTGGGATGCACGTGGGATAATCCACATTGACTACCTTTAAAAGGGAAGAACAATCAATGGGGAATATTATGCCAACTTATTGGATCGCTTCAATGACGATTTGAAAAAAAACCGACCTCATTTGGCCAAGAAAAAAGTTCTTTTCCACTAAGACAATGCAAGGGTGCACACATGTGCAGTTGCCATGGCAAAAATCCATGAATTGGGCTATGAATTGCTCCCTCATCCACCCTATTCTCCAGATTTGGCTCCGAGTGACTACTTTTTGTTCCCAAACCTGAAGAAATGGCTTGGTGGAAAAAGATTTGACTCCAATGATGAAGTCATCTCGCAAACAAAGGCCTGTTTTGAGGACCTCGACAAATCATATTTTTTGGAAGGGATAAAAAAATTGGAGAAGCGTTGGACAAAGTGTATAGAGCTCAAGGGAGACTACGTTGAAAAATAAAATGATTTGTTTATCAAAAAATCTGTGTTTTATTCCAAAAGTCACGGACTTATTGACCCGCCCTCGTATCACAACAACAGTAACTGTAAACCGCGCCCTGAATTATTAAAAAGTTCTTTTATAAAACATGGTCTCTTTTTTTCTGGTTTCTTTTCAAGCAAGTAAAACAAAAGTGTAACAGTCAAAAAGTTATGTATTTATTTATTCCTTTGTTTAATTTGGACTGCCAGGGATATTATATACATTGGTAAATTACTTATATAATTTTTATAGGTGATACTTATAAAATGTAAAAATCTTAAGGCGGCCACATCATGCACAATACGGACGGAGTTTTGTTAAAATCAGAAACTAATTATAATGTAAAATTAAAATTTTGAAGGACAGTACATACATGTTTACATGTATAAAATAAATGAGCTCTACAACATAAAACATAAACATATGAAAAGGACTACACATTATTGTGTTTGAATAGTGAAATGTACGATGTGGGAACGCGGGTCGACCCTCCGCACGGAACTGTCGGCGGTGGACATCAGCTGGTATGTGGTCGCGCGGGCCGAACGGGCCATGGCGGCCGACGGATGCCTGTGGGCCGGCCTCGTCATGGCGGCCACTGTTGCACTGTTCTCGCCGATCACTAGGCTTGTGCAGGTGCAGAAAAATTTAAAAATTTTAATACTATGTAGATAATGCTATCCTATCCTACTTCATATTGTAAAGGTGAAAGTTTGTGAGTATGGACATGGGCGTACCCAGCTTCTGGCGTAGGAGGGGGCAAGTCAGATCATCCGCGGCTGTTTTGTCATACACACTACACAAACACACCTATAATGTTTCATACATTAGGTATATGTAGTGTAATGTGTAGGGCAAACAGCCGCAAAAGATCCTGCTTTATAGGTAGTTAAATAAATAAAAGTAAGATTGACTATGCATGCATTTTTATTTTATTTAAATCACTTTTATTTTAAAAGTAATTTTTGAGGATCTTCTGCAAAACGGTTTATAACGTCTTCCGTGAAAGAATTGCCCATACTATTTACAAGTTTTTATGTACACTGAGCAAACAAAGTCCATTTAACCTGTCTTCAATCATTGTTGATCTCAGCCACGTTTTCACGCGTCTGAGAAGGCATTGCCAGAAAAAATTCTAGGGTTGTTTTCATCCATCGTCGCGCGCGGTTTTTCGACAATTGCATCGTGCATTTTGCCCACATTTTTTTGCCAGTGTTTACTGCGCGGGTTATTTAAAAGTTAGAGCATAAGGCCGTGTTTACACCTTAATTAGTAATTAGGCGAGTTCATACATGTTTTGCGAGATTTCCAAGAGGGGGCAGCTGCCCTCCCCTGCCCCCCCCCCCCCCTGAGTATGCCCATGAGTATGGATGTCTGGATGTTTGTTGCTCTTTCACACTAATACGACCAACGGATCTAAATAAAATTTAAGCACGATGTTAGTTTATTGGCTGGAATAACTTAAAGGCTACTTTTTATTCCGGGAAAAGGTATAGTTCCCGTAGGATAATTTCATTATAGTCCATAAAATATAGCTTGATTAGAATGGCAGTTCTCACTGAAAGAGATGACGTAACTTTATACCAGAGCGTCACACAAGTGAAACACATTTGCATACGAAAAAATATTGGCAACTGGCACGTTAAGAGTATATTTTTATAGATTGCTGTACATATTAATCAATTTTATTATATAAAATAAATATTTAAAGTTAAAAACATTAAAAGATTCCAGTCACAAAAATTACACCTAACTTTAAAAGACGTCTTTACAAGGTTACGTCATTTTTCATAATCGCTAGTGATGACGTAAAATGGACAAATCGAAATCGGCAGACGAACAATATTTAAAAATTGAAGTAATGTAACATAAATGTTATAAATGATTTAATGAGCATTAATTAGTACATGCTTAGAACATCAAATTGCGATTTTAAATATTTCACGAAAAAATTTTAAATTTATTATATTCTATATGCGATAAAAAAAATCTAATTGATTTTCATGATTGTTCCAACTATCCTGATAATGTTAAAAATCTTAATATATCTGATTTTCGTTTTATTTTATACACCATAACTGTTTTTTTTCGTTTGATCAGTCGAGTCAGTCCCATCACTAGTCACCTCAGTTTGAGGTGTCATTCTAATCAAGCACAGGAAACGAAAAGAGAAAGATGGACTTTGTTTCGTAATTTTGTGAAATTATCCTAAGCGGCATTTATTAAGATAAAGTGGCGGCATTGTTATAATAATGTGTCAGTGAATAGGATAAATCAAATAAAAGTTAGAAACAAGGCAAGGCGCTCTCATTTGACTCTGATCCACGTTCTCGCGTAAAATTCCTGCGATCATTGAAATGTATAAACCACCCATATTTTTCAATGAGTTAGGTTAGTTTAGGTTTAGGTTAAGTAAGGCTATTATGTTTATGTAAGTATTTATGATATTGAATGTTTTTGAAATTAACATTAAAACTTAAGACTAGGCTGTATGGACTCGTCCAAAGCCGTAAAATTTTTATGGAAAAAAATGCTATATTTTAAGGACTATAATAGTTTAAAATTCAATATTCCACGCGTTCAAAATCGCGGGCAACAGCTAACTTCACATATATTTGTTTTTAAGAACCATCATCACCAGCTTATGTCAGTCCTCTGATGGATTCAGTCCTCGACAACAGGAGAATTTGCCATATAATCGCCACGTTTTCGCAGTTTGGCTGATGGTGGAGAGATCCACACTCATCATTACTCTTTATTATCATATCAAATTGTGTTACTTATAGTTCTAGTCATCGTCTTTTATTACTAAAAGTAATACTGTTCGTTTGTCAAAACCTTAACAATAAAATAGTTGATGCTTTTTGTGGTCACCAATTCTTTTTTTTTTTTTTTTTTAGTATCTTGTTAAAGACCGAATAATAAATAAAACTGCCGCACACTCCGAATACTGAATATTTGTGGCATCTCTAATTAATATACTCTTAATATTAGGACCACAAACCGACCTATAAGTCAAACTACTTTTATTACACCTCTTTTTTGATAATCGTAATAATTGTTTATTGGTATATTTCAAAACAAAGCTTTATTTTTTTTTATTTTAGGTAGCAATTGACCAAGACACGAGATCTGAAGAAGAAATACAGTCGATGACGCTAATCACTTACATTCCTTCCTTGATAGTTAGCTATTGTCATGGATCTGTATTTTCATTGCTTAGTGGTGCTTTTGGAGATAATATTTGGTAAATATGCTCACAGCAATTACTCATCTTTTTATTTCTATCAAAACGTTAACATTTCTTAACGTTAACGTTTCTTGAGCCAAATGCATGCCGGTCTTTAGTTTAAATCCACTTTACTTGAAAATGTATATATATATTAAAATCTCAGTATCTCAACAGCCAACCGCTAATCTCAACAGCCAACCGCTATATCCTACGATATAATTAAAAAGGGTAGATAGGGGTCAGTACTATTGTCACTTAATTTATTTAATCGAAGTGAAATAACGTGCATAACATAACAGTAGCAGACGATGAGAGAGACGTACACTAGTACCATATCTTCCCTTTATAATTCTTATGTCAATAGAAATAACCAATATAACTAAGCATGTCAACTATCCAGTGCTTTTGCTGTGTTTGTGATGAGTAAATAAATAAAGAAATTAGTGGGTACTATTTTCATTTTATGTAACGAAAGGCCCAGTCTGTTTGTCGGTACTGTCTCATAATGCGGATGGAAAACCATTTAATAGACTAATTGCCCAGTACATCTTTTGTAGGCCCATCTATTAATACAAATATAAAATATGGCCATGTATATCCAAATTAATTCTGATGTTTCCATTCACAAATAATTTGAAGACACTATTCACACTAAAATTACACATGATTTTATGCCTAAATCCAGAATCTGGATTTATTTTTATTGGTGTGAAATCTGTTATATTTATATGAGTACGATAACCCGTGACGTGATATTTTACTATCACCATACAAATATCGTGGCAAAACATTTTGACAAATCTTATAAAGTATGGTGATGTCAAATGATTGAGGTGTTTCCCAATTTATAAATTGTTTCAGCGTCTTTTATGACGCTAAGGTGAGAGAGTCGCTAGTATAATGTGTTATTTTTTTGTGTGCACTAGGGAAATAACAACAAACATAATATCGTGCGCTCTACGGTTCGCGCTAAGCGGACTGGTATTCTTCTTACTAGCGGTGGCTGAGCGCGCCTTCAAACAACGATTCCTGTATGCGAAGCTCTTTTCCCATCTCACTTCGGCTAGAAGAGCGCGGAAGTCAGAATTACCTCACTTCAGACTTAATACTGTACGCAATATCAAGACTTGGCTCTCTACGCGCTCCTACTTACGGGTAAGGTGTTTCTTTTGTTATTTTGTATACCTTTAGATCCTGTTAAAAACGTAAATCGTCATATCTTAAGTACTACTGAAGAGGAGCTTCTCCAAAAGAAGTTTTTTATATCACAGTCTGGTCAATGGCGGAGAGAAGACGCTGCTGCCCGTCTTAAGTTCTTCTAGCTGTGCTCTTTAGTCTGCTGTTCTATTTTAGAACATCACTTCAAGGCATAAAGGATATAACTATGTGTTTATGCGTAACTAAAATGTGTAATATTAATTATTATAATTGACTGTTACTATTTACTGGATAATCGTAAATAACAAAATTGCATGTATGAAGTACCTATCTAACTGTAAATTGGCTATAATTTTTGGTTAATGGGACACTATTTTTTTATCGATACTTAGGTACTTTTTATTTTGATTTTTTTATTCGGTTTTTTATTAGTTGTAATATAATATTTGTGTCTATTAAAGGAGATGTCCTAAATTGTATGGAGGCCAGGCCCAGAACCTGTACACCCCACCAAAAGATAGACCAATACACCTACAAGATTTTGTTATTATCCAATTCTTTTAAAATGGCTTCGTTAAGTGGTTCAAATAAAGAGATAGTAAGAAAATAGCAATACAAAACAACAAAACCATCATGGCGGAAGATGACATTATGATGACGTCTGTCAGTTTCAAAATCGCGCAGCTAGGAGTCGAGTGCCATCGCTTACTGTAGTAATAACAAACATTATGAAAGTAATGTGTCGATCAATACTAAATACAGAAAACGAAAAAAAAAATGGTTATTATGAACTACAATAAAAGCGCGACAAGCAGAACAAAAACTTGAAGTGAATGATTATGCCAAAGTGAGAAGGGGTATCTGATAGCTACTGACATTTAAAGTTTTTTTAGATTGACGCCATCTTGGAATGCCTAATGGAGTTTGATAAATTATTCGATCTTATTTATTTTTGAACCACTAAATTATACGTTAAATAAATTTATATGTATTTTTCCCAGAAACAGTATTTTTTTCTTGATTTTTGAAAATGGTGTACAATGTCTGGGCCTATTATGGGACATCTCCTTTATTTATATAATTTTTAGAAAACAACTGTTAGTTCGACATTATATTAATTTTAATTATTAATTTCATGTAATAATATACATTTATAATACCGCTAATATACGTTTAACTTACTCTAAAAGTAGTATTTTTAATATCGATATTTAGCGGTCGGTGTCATCGATATCAACATCAGTTTCTATATCGATATTTCATCTATATCACTACATCTAATCTCATCCTTTTTTTTCGATACCTTACAGCGTCGCGGACCTCAACGTTCGGTGGACGTGATCGTGTCAGCCGCGTTCATGTTGACGCTTATCCTGCTCGCGTGCGTCAGTGCCCAGCTACTTAGGGTAAGCATAATGATTAGTTAACGAAAATCGGAAATATCCTTGAATTATTATATTCTACTACCTTTTTTTTTACTTTTACCTTACTTCGGATTTGTACGGGAAAATATTTACGTACTTCATTCAATACGGATACAATATTATGGTTAAAAGTTTTTTTTTTTTCATAATGTGGACAACATTACATAAATTGTTCTGATCTCAAAGTAACTTAACTGTTTTGTGGAAATCAGAAACATTGAAGGTACCACAAACACCCAACCTGAGAAAATATAGAAAAAGACCCGTCCGAGAATCGAACCCGGACAAAGCAGATAGATAGATAGAGCAGGCAAAACTTTGAAAACCGCCGCTCCACCACGGAGGTCGGCAGGGTAGGCGGGGTATAAAATAGGGACATTCGCAAAACAGGTCGTGACCTTGACGCAATTATCTACCTACACAATGAAATTTTTATATTTTCATATTTCATATTTATTTATTCAGTACATAATATAATTTTGCAGACAATAAAGGCATGAAGATGTAATTAAATTAAATTATGACCTCAACGAGGTATTCGTGATAACATATTATCATTTTAAATTATCTTAATGTAACATTCAAAATTTCAATTACAAATTAAATAAAATAGTGTCAGCGCAGTAGTCAGTAAAATTTTACAAAATGTCAATAAATTATAATTACAGATGTCAAATTAGATATAATATCAAAATTAAAAGTCAAGGAAAAATCAATATTTTAAAGTAATAATAATGTTTTAAAGTAATAATAATAATCTGACAACATAATAAAACCGCATCATCCGAGTTGAGTAGAGTTAGAGGCCGGGATGGTAACATAGTAAAAGGTGAGGAATACGTGTTGAAAAGATGGAAGGAACATTTTGAAAGTTTGTTTGAAAAAGAAGAAGCAGCGCAAGAGTTAAGTAGATGAAAGTGAGAATGACAGTGCGATAGAAATGGATTAGATTCTAAAAGCGTTGAAAAGTATGAAGTCGGGTAAGGCTGCAGGGTATGATAGAGTATCAGTCGAGATGCTAAAGGCTGGCGAAGGTGCAGTAGCTAATCAGCTGTACTGCCTTAGGTTGGTGCAAGGCTGTTATAGTTCCGCTGTATAAGGGAAAAGGGTCACAGCTAGACTGCAAAAATTATCGCGGTATAAGCCTGCTTAGTGTCGTTGGCAAACTGTATGCAAAGATATTGATTGAGAGAGTGACGAAAGAAACTGATGAGAAAGTATGGGATGCTCAGGCAGGATTTCGAAAGGGAATGGGATGTATGGATCAGGTCTTTTCCTTGCTATGCACCCATAGCTGAAAAATCTTTGGCTAAAAACCAGAAAGTCTATTGCGCATTCGTGGATTTGGAAAAGGCCTATGAAATGAATTGTGGTCATGAAGTGTGGTATTCATGTATGGGGTGAACAGTATTTTGATACAAGCACTGAAATCCCTATACAAGGATTCTAGTGCTTGTGTCAGGATCAACGGGGCGTACACTGAATTGTTTAGCATCGTAAAGTGTTAGACAAGGATGTGTAGCGTCACCATGGCTGTTTGACTTATTCATGGATAGTTGCTTGAAAAATTTGAAAGAAAGTGAACGGGGATTTAGAATGAACGATTTGATCGTCAAATGTCTGATGATCAAGTCTTATTCGCATCGTCGGCAGAGGAGTTGCAGGAGATGGTAAATATTGTGCATGAAGATTTGAACAAGAAAGGAATGTAAGTGAATGTAAATAAGACAAAAGCAATGGTTTTTGAAAAGGAGGATAGCATGACAGAGTGTAACATTTTGATAGGAGATGAAAAAGTGGAGCAAGTGAAGGAGTTTGTTTATTTGGGATCAATGTTTACAGCGGATGGAAGGTGTAATAGTGATATTGAAAGGAGAGTAAATGCCGGCAACATGGTAAATGGAGCGTTGCACGCTTTTATGAGCAGTCAGAAGGTTTCCGAAAAGGCCCGCCTGGCTGTGCATGGAGGGGTGTTGGTTCCAACACTGATGTATGGGAGTGAAAGTTGGATGTGGCAGAGAAAACATGAAAGTAGAGTAAATGCAGTAGAGATTAAGAAGTATGATTGGAGTCAATCTGAGTGACAGGATTAAAAATAGTGTGATAAGGGATCGATGTGGTGTAAAAGAGGATGTAGTGACCAGTATTGGAAAAGGAATGCTTAAATAGTTTGGACATGTTGAGAGGATGAATGAAAGCAGGTTGACTAAAAAGATATATATGGCGAGTATGAATGGAAATGTTGGAAGGGGAAGGCCTCGACGAACTTATTTTGATCAAATCGGGGAAGTTCTAAAGAAAGGTCAGGTCAAGAGTACCCTAAACCGGCGAGCGTGTATGAAAAGATTAATGAATGTGGATGAAGCGAAAGTAGTCTGTAAGGATCGTAGCAAGTGGAAAGGTGTGGTCTCTGCCTACCCCTCCGGGAAAAAGGCGTGAGTGTATTATGTATAATAATAATATTATGTATGTATGTATAATAATAATAGTGTCAATGGTATTAAATAATTAAATTTTATCATTAAAATATTCATTTAAGTTATAATATGCTTTTGTCACTAATATTTTCTTTAACTCTATTTTAAATTTATTACCTTGGAGGGCCTTTACAAAGTTAGGCAAATGATACCTTTACAGCCATATAATGTGGACCGCGCTTGTATAATGCAAGTCGGGCTGCAGGCAGAACAAAATCATTTGCGCGGCGCGAGACCATAACGGCTCGACGTGTCGTCAAAATGATTAAAATATGTACTGTGTTTCTTTATAAAACGACACAATTCAAATATGTAGACGCATGTGACGGTGAGTAATTTATATTTTACAAATATCGTCCTACAAGTTTCTCTTGGCGTCGTGAATGTAATAATTCGAAGACATCTTTTTGCAAC
Organism: Anania crocealis; assembly: GCA_949315895.1. NCBI lineage: Eukaryota > Metazoa > Arthropoda > Insecta > Lepidoptera > Crambidae > Anania > Anania crocealis. Next base: position 11,272,904 of record OX438858.1, read on the forward strand.
ACAGATACCGCGGAAACATCGGTCTAGTTGCCCCAAAATATAATCCCGTACCCCATTCAAGCGGCAGCCTGGCTGTGGTACGCAGTGAGCGCACTCTCTTCGTTTGTTCTTTTACGGAGTTCTCGCAGCTCATAAGAGAAGCTACTGAGCCTACTCACCAATATTTCCACGTGTGGTTTCCACGACAGCGTCGAGTCTATCGTGACTCCAAGCAGTGAAAATTTATTCACTTGTTCAACAATCTACGAGACAAAAACAAATGACGTATTTTTTCTTTTGATATAGCCCAGTACAAAAATGTCAAGATAAAGCACAAATATATAAAATGTTTGATGCGGCCTCCTAGCAACACTTTTTTTACGCGATGCGCATCTCATTCATTCATTACGATACTATTCATACATTTTTGATTTTCCCTTCATACCTTTACTTACAGACTTAGGATATATTCGGGTGAAAACTTAACCTAAATATTTTAACTTCATAAATGGGCTCTAATTACGATACTGGACGCCTATAAAAAATATTTAAGATGATGTAAAAGTCATCCTGTCTAAGGAAATGACGGACAGTCGAGACAATTTCGAATTTGGAGAGTTACTTTTTTGATAGTAGTTTATGGAATCAATATTGATTTAAGGACAATCTGTCATATTCAGGACTCAGTAACTCTGGAGCGCGGTTGGCTCCTCGAAGCGATGATGTGGAGCTGCTGCCTTGGCATATACCTACTGCGCTTGCTAACTCTTGGCAGCAACGTGAACCGAAAGTACCGTGGCTGCCTCTCCGCGATCCTCACAGAGCAGATCAACCTGCATCTCGCCATAGAGCAGCGTCCAGAGAGCAAAGACCAGCTCACCGTTGCCAACAACGTGCTCAAACTGGCCGCTGACCTACTCAAGGTAATTAGAAATAAGAAAAGCTGATAATTTTATCTTAAGTAAGTTTAATTTATAAGGATCATACTGCAAAAAAATCTGACATAACATAATAAAAAGTGGAGAAACCATTTTTTAAAACTGATTACACCGAATATTCTGAAAATTTAAGAAAAAAATTTATATCTCGAAAACTAAACGTTTGGACCACCCTGTATTTATGTTATCTGGTTGTGAATAACAAGTGTTTTTATAAAATAATGTTGTTAGGTATTTGTCCTCTTCTTGATGAAGTGGTGCAAGGTCCACCTACAACACAAGGGTTCCGGTTCCAATTCAAATTAGAAAAATATCGTATCTATCGGATCTGGATAGGCACGATAAGCCGTTGGTCCCGGTTTCCGTCACAAGATGGAAGTAGTAGACAGGTCTCTGACGTGACTTGCTTTTACTACTACTGTTAACTGCTTTTCATTCTGGCATTCTTTCGTATCGTACATTATTGCTAAAAGCGGCCGCTTTTGGCATTAGCGACAAATTCGACTTTATAAACAACTAAATGAAAAGTTTACTGTGATTCAATAAATATTAGAGGTAATTTGTTAAAATGATGCTGTTCTAGTTTTTTAAGAATGGATTTTGTTTAGAAGTAATTAAATTAAATCAATTGGGGGCAGCACTTAGCTCTTAGTTACTTACTTAGCCTTAACAAAGAAGAAGTTTTATTTCCACAATCAACCTGTTTGTTTGTATCGAAGAGCAGACAAATGCTTGACTGATTCGCCTTTTTAGCCAATAGATGATAATGTTTCCTGCCCCCAAACATGTCATAATTCTTCAGTGGACTAATTGTTAATCTCATTGTTTCCAGGAACTAGACGCGCCTTTCAAAATATCGGGAATATGTGCCAATCACTATTTATACACGATAACTAAGGTGGTCATATTGTCGGCTCTGTCGGGAGTGCTCTCGGAAATGCTAGGATTCAAATTAAAGCTACATAAAATTAAAATTAAATGAATTATTTTTTAATGCATTCATCGAATGATATTCCTTGTTCTGATAGAGAATATAAATGTTGGTTTCACGAAATATAAGTAAGAGGCAAACTTAATCTGCGATATATGTATAATATCTTAGGTAATATTTATATGTAAGTAGCAATGCAGCTCTTTAGACTATTAGACCGTCCGCTACATTGAGCGTAAACATTTATAGAGAACTGTTATGGGGGCTACCTGGGTAGCCTTAAATCTGGATTTTAGACTAAAAACTATGTCTGTCTATTTTTTTAAAATAAATGAAGGAGCTTTAATTAAATTTCGATTAGGTCATGTTCATTGATATCTCCATACTATTTGCTCACAAAACGGCATTCCGCTTAACGCAGCGGACGATCTAAGACTTAGTTCAAATACATATTTTAAAATAAATGTCCCGCCTGAGACAAAATTTTTCAAGTTTATATACTAAATGTCACAGTCACAAAATAGTGTAATAGGTAGAATTGGATTATAACATTTATTTAAAATTATTATTATTGTTAGTGTAGTCGTGTATTTGAATAAAATATTCTTCTGTAAAGTACAGATCTTAGTTATTCACATATCGGTGTTGTGGCGGACGTAAAAGTTATTACAATTTAAAGAAATAAAAACGTGTTTTAACTACTTGTTTTATATTATGGTAAGTAGATGTATTTATTAGGAATCGAATTTATAGTTTTAATTTATGATCTGATATAATAACCGAAAATAGATTAAAAGTATATCCTCATCCAATTTGGTTATTTATGTGAAATTCATTGCTGTAGAATTTATGTTTTCCTTGGTGGAGCTGCACGATTTCTCGCCATAGTTCAGCAATATTTAAGACGAAAAATAAGCGTATTTGATATTGTTTTCTGAACTAGGCCGCAAACATTGAAATCCGTCGTCTTGTTGTATGTACTGGATTCTTCTGTAAACAAAAACAGAATAATTTTAAATCAATAGTGTATGTGTTTTTTACCTTAGCAAGTCTACTATTTTCTGATCTCATATTTTCATAAGAAATTTAATATTACAAACCTACTTAATCCTGACTTAAAAAAAACTGTTAGTACAATGTTAGCAATTTCTTATTTTAACATTTTGTTATATTAGGTTAACAATAAACTTGAATTAAAATAAAAAGAGGGTGATACGGTGCTCACGTTTCACGCGCGTTCTTACAAAAGTGAACCTAAGTTTTATTATTTTTCAATCCCCAACAGGTCTGTAATTACGTTATTTGTTAGTCTTTAGTACAAGAAAACGTTAAAAATGCCATTCTGTGCATTTATTTAGTGCACAAATCACTCAAGTTATCATAAGAAGACGTATGGAATAAGTTTTAACTCAATACAGATTATTTCCAATATTTTCTATTAATATTTTTGAGGTATTGCAAACGAGCGCGTGCGTCACGTTTTGCGGTTGCTCCAGCGCAGCGCCACGTTGATTGGTTGGCACTTGGCACGCAGGTGACTACTAATCAACGCGGGAAAATGGCGCCGAACGCGGCATAATGGCGCCAAGCGCCGCCGCAACTGGTCTAGAAATCGTATTCTCGAAGAATGAACGTACCGTATCCTCCCCTTTTTGTTTTCATATAAGACAATAAAAGATTTATTTTGATAAGAGTCCTGTCTCTATTTTAAAATGTCTATTTTATGTACAAATTTTACTAACGCAAGTGTGATATATATAATTTGTGACCTATATGAACAAACATTCATTTTGATTTTGTATACTTTGAAGCCGAGCAGTGGGTCTAGCACAAAAAACTATCGAATTCGAATCGTTTGCGTGTTCGTATCGCCATCGAAATATTTAGTGTGAAAACTTAAACAGCGCTCGCGCGGTCAAAACGAGAACTACGAAACAAAGCACGAACTTTGTCGTTTGCTTTCGATACGCAAACGATTCGAAGTCGATAGTTTTTTGTGCTAGACCCACTGATGACTTAAAATACCTACAATTGGGTAATTGACACGTCAATCAATTGACACCCTTTTTATGATCTGTCAAAACCGTGAAAACGCAAAATTAGCCTTTACTTGGGAAGATTTAACCCAGGAAGGCTAACCGTAGATTTTGTGTGGCAAATGAACTATGATGACTTCTTAGGTTACAGTTGAGTTAAAGATAATGACATACGTAAAATTTCTTGGTCACAGCAATCAAAAATCTAATCTATTAAATGTTTAACAAATACCTAAGTTTGATTTGGATTTTTAGGCCTTAAATTATGTATTTGTAATTTTTAGGCCTTAAATTATGTATTTGTAATTTTAAAGAAATTGTGTTTTTGAAAAGAGATAATTAAGGCTCTAGGCGTCAGCCTATAAACGTTAAAGAGCAGAAACGTTGTCTTTCGATGTTGGAAACATTTGTAGTCTGCGAGGGTTAAATCTCATTAGTAAATGTTTATTTGTAAAGTTCACAAGTAAATAGAACAATATTTTTATCTTATGTTTATGTTCAACACGTAATATAAGTTAAGGTTATAGTAGTCTTAAACTGTAATTTAAACGAATTACCACACTACCAATCATGATCAGGAACCGTTCAATAATAATATTAAATTTTAGATTTCGTAGCGTTTACAAGTTATTTATGTTAACACGGGCTGTTTTTTTTACATTGCAGTACCATCTTTCATCACCTTACATCCTTAAAATGAAATTGAGTGAGGAAGTTAAACCCTTGTGTTTTTTAACATCTTACATAATTAACAAATGCCCGATCAATATTACTTATACTCACGGGGTGAAATCGGACTTTAGAACCAAGTTTATATATAGATACCATTGATGCTTACTGGCATTACATAACTTAGTAAATACAACAAAGATCTACTACGCTCTTTGTATATTATTAAGACAAAAACAAATAATGCCATTAGTTGTTATAATATTTGTTACATTTTGTGATAATTATATTATTTTAGTAGTTGGTGTAGTATGTCGAGTGTAATATTTCACAAAATATTGACAGAATAAAATATGCGTAGTATATTATACTCGACGTAGTACATTCATCAGTAAGTCAACCTACACATTTCAAATTTCCCCAATACATTTTATACTTCAAAGTGGATCAATATTGTTTTAAAAAACAAATGTTTCATGGTAGATTGATAAGCTGTTGACTGTACCGAAAAAAACTACACAAATGCCATTTTATAACATAGTCTTTATTGTTAATAGAATATGTTCCTAAATTTACTCTACTGTTTTGTAAGACCATTCAATGTATTGTAATTTTAAACTATGATTCGTAGGTAGAAACAATGATCACTAGCATATTTGAAGTTTATAATATCATAGTATTGTTTTTTTTTATGCATGGAATATTCTTTATTGTTAAATATTGATGCTTATTAATTTTCATAAGGAAATCGTGTTCGATTTTGTCGATCGGTAGACACAGTACTGAGATGTATCTACTCAATTTTTATTATTTTTGCTGGGACATTATTATGTGCAATCTTCGAGTATTGAAGATCTATCAATGGAGATAACAAACATTGGGCATTGGTAACATGCATTCTTACATACATATTTTTTTACGACAACCAAAGAAGTTAGTGCTGTGATAAAGAATTGATATTTTATTTAAGACTAATCAACGGAATTTTCTTTCATAATTTTCTGTTCATCGGCTGCCAGCGTCGTACGTCATTGCTCTACTGTTATACACAAATAAATTTCGCCAAAACTAAATAATTATAATACTCATAACGACAGTTGAAGTTAATCGCTGTGGGAAGCTTTTTAAAAACAATACTGCATTATTACTTCGTACGAATTCTAGAATCGATACAAAACAGTCTCAAAGAAACAACTTTGTTATCTCCATTGGTCGCATGTGAAGAGTACATTAGGCAATTTGGCGATCATCATCGGCGATGGGAACGATAGGCGCGAACGTAATATACAGGGTGTGTAAGATAGTGAGTATATGGCCGAATCTGTAAACAGGAGATTTACAAATAATCAGTTAGGTGATGTAAGGAGTCGCGAGCTCGCTGTCAACTCTATATTTACAGTTTTGAAAAATTACTAGATATTATTATTATTCATGAGTAGATATCGAAATCTTTAACTATCCGCATCTTATATTGGCCACACTTACTTCTGCAATTGGTGCTTAGATTTAAATGTGAGAAGATACCTTTGGAAACTTATGTAATTGTTTAAACTTGTACGTACAGAATAAATGTGTCATATAGATATTAAGCATGAAATGCAAAGTAAATGAAAATTGATAAAGAAGCAATTGTTTTTTTTCAGACTTCCTAACCTAGGTACCTGCGAATACTAGAAAAAACGGAGCCCACATAGGATCACTTTGTTGTCTGTTAGTCCGCCCGGCTAACCGTCTCAGAACGCGTGGAGATATTTTGAGTTGGAATTAAAACCTTGAAATTGTCAAAAAAATCCAAGTTAACGTAATTATGGCCATTTATGCCGAAAAAAACGTATAAGTATTTCGACTCTCTCAAGACAATCAAAATTCAAAGGGTGTTTCCCATTGACCTACCTACACTATGAAATTTGGGCAAGTAATACAGTCTCATACTACAAGTACAAGAAAAATTATGAAAACTGTACATTATTTGTAATTAATTAAATAATACTCGATAAAATGTACCTGGTCTGAAAATTTGTACGGAACGGACGAGTCCGACTCGCAAATGTCCCGTTTTTATACCTACCTTACCTTTACCTTAGCCTCTGATAAGGATCGATCGATTTAACTTGCGTTGTGAGTTTTTGAAAGTCAATACGTTACACATGGAACCCTGAATTGATAAATTGTTATATAGATAGATACCCGCGATATTTATGAAAGTCCGTTGGGGATGTCGTTAACCTACCTACTCTATATGGGATATACGTGGTAAAAAAGACAGATAGACGGACATGGCAAATCTATAAATATTATTTGTATTGACTACGCAAAACATGTTATTTAATGATTAATTCTGATTTTGTTGTCTGTGAAACAAACAGCATCCTGCTGTCTTGAGTTAACTCTAGACACAACTTTTTATGTAAATAGCATCGATATATCCTATTTGTTTTTCTTTCGGGTTTTTTGTTTTAATTTAATAATTTGGCTTACTTCAACCTTTTTAATTAATCACGGTGAATACAGCGCCGCATCCAAAGGCTCGGAGAACCGCTCTGCAACTTTTTCATATTCCCACATCCCGGATTTTTTTATAGCTTAATCTCACTCCAACCGTTTGAGCTGTAAGGCGTCGCGTGCCAAACAATTATACAAACGTAGGTACTAAAGGGAAGCCCAGTAAAACAACCTTAAATATTAAAATTGATATATTATTACGAGCAAATACACAGTCACGTACACAGAAAAAGAGTAAGAGAGAGAGAAGATACTTTTTAATTATTTTGACGGCAACCGCACGCGAGCAAAGAGGTTGCGTTCGGTAATGCCTAACAGTCGGCCTTCCTGATCTACTGCTCGCCCCGAGCAGTGTTATTATGCTTAAACACCTTCTTAATGGTAACCTGAGTACATCTCTGCCCAAGCGTCTCAAGGTCTGGAACAGATGACATCAGAATCGGCTAGCTTCTTAAGGCTAGTTTTAACGATTGAAAGCAACGTCTTAATGTTGACATAACCAGGTGACTTCTTAATGTCACCACAAACCAACCACTTGGTATTCATACAATCCTAGGTGACTTCTTAATGCCACCACCAATCAACTTCTTAATGTTGATATAATCACGTGACTTCTTAATGCCACTACAAATGACATACCATATTTATGCCATTGACTGAAAGTGCACATTCATTATTTTACGTCGCGACGTCTTTGACTAAATACACCTCTTAAGGCATGCATGCATCAAACAGCAGACTCTGCTGTCAGCCTCTTAAGGCTAAACCACCGGTAAACAAATTAACTACTGCAAACGTTCTTAATCTTTTTTTTTTAAATCTAATAATTAACAATTAGTTAACATAACATCACCATCTTAATGGTTACAACAGTTTGTTACAAAATTAGGCCTTCAACAATGATAAACCCTTCAAAATGGCAAATTAGTAACATTAAGATTAAGACATAGTAACAAGTTTTAAGAATCTGAGTCCGAACAATCAGATTCAGGACTGTTAGACTGAAAAGGTTTCAATTTATCACGAGTCATTACATTTTCATATGCCCTACTACGACCCTGTGTACTCTTAATCACATATCTATCACGTGGCAATACTTTGGTGATCCTGAAGGGACCATCAAAACGAGCTACAAGTTTGCCACTTCGTAAACCCTTGCGCATTATCTTACGCTCAGCAAAAACCATATCTCCGACCTGAAAAGCAGGAGCGTTTCGCCTTTTCTTATCAAAGGCTCGTTTCGACTGTTCTGAAGCCTTAGCAGAACGAGTTAAAGCCTCTTGCCTAGCGTGATCTAAATTAGGCGAACGAGATGGGATAACAATATCACCTATAAGTCGCGGCCTATAACCATATAACAGTTCTAATGGACTTTTGCCAGTGCTATTGTTGATATTCGAATTGAGTCCCAACTGAACTTTTGGTAGGAAACGTTCCCAATCGTTTTGATCATCACCGACATAAGATACTAGGGCATCTAATACGGTACGGTTAAAACGTTCAACCTGCCCATTTGCACGTGGACTAGCTACGGCAGTCATAACGTGTTTTATTTGTCTTTCAGTGCAGTAATCCTTAAAATCCTTGCAGCTAAACGCTTTGCCTCTATCGCTTATGATACGAGTAGGAACGCCGAACGTCTTAATCAACACGTCAAATGCCTGTAAAACGTATTTACAGCTAACATCACGAACAGCTTCGAGCCAAATAAATATTGTAAATGAGTCTACAATTGCTAATATATACATTTTACCGGACGGGCTTTTACAAAAGGGGCCAAGGTGGTCTACGTGTACAGTGTGAAACGGCACAGGTACTCTCTCTATGGGATGCATCAACCCTACTCGACGCCCGGTACTCTTTTTGGCATACTGGCAAGATACACAACCCTGAACGTATTTCTGAATAAAACGTCGCATATTACCAAACCAATATTTAGACTTTAAAGCGTCATACGTCTTTTGAAAATTAACGTGTCCGTTGTTATCATGAAAGGTTTGAACAAGAGACCAGCGACATGCCCGAGGCACAACTACTTTTAAGCTGTCGTTAACTTTACGACAAAGAACGCCGTTTTCAATGACAATCATTAGCAAGACCTGTCAAGTTACCGCCCGCAATTTCGTCTTTTAGTTGGTCTATCGTTGAACAAATCGAGTCGTCACCCTGTTGCATAGCTTCTACAAAACATTTATCATTTATGCGCATTACAAAGTTAACAGGGTTACGGCTCAATGCATCCACATGGGCCATTGACTTCCCAGCACGATACTCAACATCAAAGTCAAAGCTCTGTACTTCAAGCCACCAACGGGCTATGCGTGGAGATAGATCTCGCTTTGACCAAGTCCAACGCAAAGCGTTACAATCAGTAACTATTGTAAATTTTATGCCGGTCACGTAAACTTTGAATTTGGCTAAGCTCATAACAACTGCTAATGTCTCCAATTCGTAGCTATGGTATTTCTGTTCAGCAGGAGTAGTTTGACGGCTAGCGTATGCAATTGGTTTCCACCCACCGTCTGGTTGCTGCTGCAACAAAATACCACCCAGGCCAAGTTTCGATGCATCGGTATGAATTTGAGTGTGATATTTAGGATTAAATAACGACAAAACAGGCCTATTAATAAGACAAGTCTTAATTTTATTAAAAGCGTTTGATTGAGCTTCGCCCCAGACCCAAGGCTGATCTTTTTTTGTAAGCATAGTGATAGGACGTGCTAAAGCTGCGAAACCAGGGACGTATCGCCGAAAATAATTTGCCAAACCCATAAACTGACGGGCTTGATGAACGTTTTTAGGCACTTCAAAATCACGCACAGCTGCTAGTTTATGTTTTGCCGGTCTAACAGTGCCATCGAATACCTCATGACCTAAGTATTCAATCTTCGGCACAAGAAATGAGCATTTATCTAAGCGTAGCGTCATGTTCGAATCCCTAATTCGCTCTAAAACTGCCCTAAGCCTTTCTATGGCCTGAAATTCAGATTCAGCATAAATTAAAATATCATCTAAATACGCCGTAGCGAATTTGAAACGCAAAGGTCCAAGCACTTCGTCCATTGCACGCTGGAACACAGATGGAGCGTTAGCTAAACCGAAGCTCATGCGTGTATATTGGAAATGACCGTGCGGCGTTATAAAAGCTGTATAAGGTTTACTGCTTTCATCCAGTTGAATACAATGATAAGCCGATTTTACATCGAGGCATGAGAACACGCGTTGTTCAGATAAATAGTCTAATTGATCTTGAATTAGAGGTAACGGGTACCGATCCCTTTTCGTTATTTTATTTAATGCACGATAGTCGACGCACATTCGCGCTTCACCGGTCTTTTTCGGTACGAGAATTACTGGACTCGCGTATGGTGACGAGGACTCTTCGACTATCCCTTTGTTTAACAGGTCATTGACAATCAAACGTACTTTTTCCCGATCGGCCATCGACATACGATATGGACGGTAATAAATGGGCTTTGAATCTGTCAACTCTATGTGCATTTTTGTAGAACATTTACCAATATTATTTTCGTCACCGGAAAAACAATCTGAAAACTCAACTAAGATTTCCTCGAGCTGTGAAAGTATTTCCGAAGATAATTTCTCGCCGATTTTGTAACCATTCTTTTCATCTGACAACGTCGCACGCGCCACACACTGACCTAAAGGTAAGGTTACACTACTATCCGTTAAATTTAACACATCCAAAACCGCATGACAGTCAATAAACTCAGTTTCGCGTTCCAGTATCACACACTCGGCTCGAGGCAATTCGTGTGTGGTAGCATTAACTAGTACAGGCCCTAGGATAGCCTCCTCACAGGTAACTATAATCTTATTAACGCCTGGTTGCAACGCACAAGTACTATCAACAGGTATGAGCTTTACACGTTGAACGGCCTCACAAATACTTGGTAGTTCCGATAAAGTATTCGCATTATACATGCGCAGCGATGTTGGAGTTTTAATAACGTATACGTCAGCATATTCGGTAAAAGGTTGGCCTATAATAACACCTATGTCTTGTGCGCAGTCCGGCACTATGTACGCTGAAGCTTCGCACGTTGCCTCGTCTGCACTAACCTTTACCCAACTTGTACCCGCGGGAGTTATTTTAGAGCCGCCAAAACCCCTAATTATGCAACCCGTTTCACACGATCTTATGTCTAACTGCAATTTCTGGGCAATAGATTCTGTGATTGTTATACAAGTACTACCAAAATCAATAAAAGCGTATGCCGGCAAACCGTTAATTCTAACATTCATATAATACTTACTGCTACCAGATGCATCCTTAATTATTTTAATCGATTGAGCCTTCCTATTCTTTAGTTTAAAACAATCATCCTTAACATGACCGGCATGATTACAGTACGAACATTTTTTAGTTTTTGTATAACAATCATTCTCGTCGTGACCGCGTTTGCCACAGAAAACACAAGTTAACGTCTTATCATTTTTGTTACGTCTTTTTGTAGGGCACTTCGACGCAATGTGACCTCGTCGCTTGCAGTTATGACATTGAATTTTTGAATCAAATAAACTCGATTTATTACGATCGGGTATGTGCTTAGTTATTAGCGACGGTTGCCTAAAAGAAGACAGATACCTAATAAGGCTAGGTGTGTCCCGACAACCAGCAGAAATAGCGCCGACTTCTATTAAGTTATTCCCTATTGTGCTTATTATAGCTTCCGTAATAAGCGAGTCGGGCAACCCGCATGCGTTACCTAAAGCGAGCTTATCATAATAAAATTGTAAATAATCCTGATCGGGACGTCGTATTGCATTGACTAGCTCACGCATTAAACTTATTTTACTTCGATTGGATGGAAACGCTGTTAACAACTGCTCTTTCCAATCATTCCAACTTAGGTTTAAAACGCTCAGCTGGTTATACCATTGCTTCGCATACCCTTTAAGTTTAGATGTACAATTAAATATGACAGTTTTTTCATCCCAGCCGTACATACTCGCAATACCTTCAATTTTTCTTATCCATTGTTCAATCGAAACTGTAGACTGAGGGTCAAAATCGGGTAGTGTGTCATTATGACCTGTGTATCGTATACTACTAGACTGAGTATGCTGTACATTAACTGACGTATCTGAATTAGGTAGAAACGCGTTATGTTGAATGGATTCACGACTGCAACTACCACCCGCGTTGTTATTGTGGTTATTATCAGCTGAGTAAGACGTAACCACCTCGGGCGCACAATACCCGCCAGCTAATGGCGCGCATTGCACGCTAGTCGCAACACTTGCACGGCCTGTGCCGGCTACCGGAGCGCTCGCACAGCCCGCGTTCGCTGCCGGCGCCGCTCGTCGGGCACTGACCACCGACGGGCATGGCGCGCTCACGACAGGTGCGCACGTATGCAAAGAGTTGGTGTAAGCGTTCTCATCTGCAATAGTCGAACTTAAATCCTTCGAACTGCGTTCACCGCCGCCGTTCATGCCACTGCTGCAGCCCAATGCCGAAGAGAAATCGATCACGTTAGCATTGCTATCACCACTAACGGTAGTATAACCTGGCCTGGATCTATAATCATAGGTAGGCGACATGTATGCGAAATTGTACCTTGGTATGGCAGACTGGTTACCACCACTCGGAATTGATGAACCTGAGCACTGGCCGGTACGCCAACGGACTCCGCTCGGTACAGCCATGGCGTCGCCGCCGCCACAAACGCCGCCATCAGCGCTAAGTTCGACGCCGCACGCTTGATCCCATTGTGTGCCGCCGTCGACGCTTCTATCACGGCGTCGGGTTCGTTGAGGTTCTTCACGAGTACAACTTTTGTGTCGTACACGCTTCGGTACAGATGAAAACTGCGATGATGAAAGCCGCCGATTCGTAATATCCATCAATAGTTCGCGACGCAAGGTATCACAATCACTGTCACTATTTTCATAATTTACACTTTCACCACAACTACTCATATTGCGTTAATAAGAAAGAAACTAATTTAATGTCTAAATTGCGATGAAATTTTGTGACTCGAAAATACGAAAATTCAAACAGGTTCAAACCGGTTTTTGCAGGCGCAGCGTCCCGGCGCGCGACAGAATTTTACAAGTGTTCAAAACAACAATATTTGTGATTATTTTGCCGAAATAACGTTTACATGAGCACTAGGTCCACTAATCTCACTTCTGAGCTAAAGGGAAGCCCAGTAAAACAACCTTAAATATTAAAATTGATATATTATTACGAGCAAATACACAGTCACGTACACAGAAAAAGAGTAAGAGAGAGAGAAGATACTTTTTAATTATTTTGACGGCAACCGCACGCGAGCAAAGAGGTTGCGTTCGGTAATGCCTAACAGTACATATACATGTATGTTAAAGGTACTATTGAAAAAACAAAAAACCCTACTTCTGACTCAGTCGGGTAAAAATGACAATTTGTGCGATTTAAACGACGTTACTAATGTCATGTCTCATACCTGATTTTATGGAAATTCAACCTTACGGAGGTACATGACAAGTTTATAAAGGTAATTTTTTTATGTAAAAGTAGGCTATAATCATACCACTGCAGGGCAAAGGCCTCCATCATTGAATTCAAGTTACCACAGCAATGATGGGCACAGGCATAATCACCACGCTTGCCAAATACGAGTTGGGGATCGCAAACTAGAGCAATGTTCAAAAATTCAAAACCGACCCGGGCATCAGACCCAGGACCCCGGGATCTTGGCCCGTTATTTAAACCACTAGATACCGACACACGGTGTGTACCTACTCAAAAACTAGCGGTATCCGTCTGGTTCCTTCTAAACCTGTAGTAGGTTTAGTCTTTAAGCGGACAACAAACACCCTCCTTGTTTCTTGCCCTGGGCCCGTTGGGGAGAGAGTTGGAGATCGTTCACACCTCTGGTCAGTACATTCTATTTTCATATAAATACTTAAAATTTTAGCAGATATTTATGTCACATAAATAGGGAAGACTACACACTACACTAAAGTAAATCACAGATTCAAACTATTTAAGGAACAACTTGGTTTGCTAGTTGACGTACCTAAGACCGGTTTCGGGAATACCAATGATGGTAACACCGCTAGATGCTTCTTTGCAAACCCGGATATATCGTCAAATATTACTGGCATAGATAAAGATCTGATAGAGGTTCAGTATCATCTTAAAAACTCTTACGAAATAAATAGCGCTAAATTTGATCAATATGCTAAGGACACAGCTATGAAGTATGTTGAGCTTTATAATTGGTATCCTATGACACCAACCGTACATAAGGTTCTGGTACACGGCAAGGACATCATACCTAGATAATTTCTTAATACCTATTGGCATGCTCGGAGAGGACGCACAAGAAAGTCGCCACGAAGATGTGCGGTACTATAGAGAACATAACACTAGAAAAATGTCCAGGAAACTAGCCAATGAAGATCTCATTAACATAATTCTTGTATAATCAGATCACATTATGTCTAATATGAGATCAATATCCGTTAATTATAAGAACGCCTAAATTTATTTAAAAAAAACTGAAGCCATACTAATTGAGAATTGACTTTCACATTTGCTTTTACATAGCTAAATTGTATATAAAACATAAGAATTTTACGTTTCAGCAAGGTATTTTACATAATATAATTTTGTACCCCTAACTTTCGAAAACTGACCACTGTGCGTCGGCTGAAGTCTCCCGCTCTCGCTATGTTAACTCTCTTCTCCGGCTGTTATTAATTATTAATTAACATTTATGGTGGAATAGCAGCAAAATAACAGTTTCGTTATAACTACTGTTTGTCTAGGGTTATTTAAACTACTGTTTGGATAGGGTTATTTAAAAAAAAACAGATATTTTTTCTAACATACCGATTTATTAAAATAACAAAAAATATGTAGCACATTCTTCAAAGCATTTTATACAAACTGTAACTTCCGTAGTTTATGACGACTACTTTTTACAATCTTACTCGTTGTGCTGTTGCTTACATATTTTATTAATAGTAAAATATTATCCATATCACGATCAACGATTAAAATGAAAAGGCAAAGTGCATTTTGAATAACCCCGATAGAAAGAAAAAGTGTCACACAACATAGGTATTTAAACCTTAATAAATCTATAGTTTATTTTATTTAACTAATGTCTATATTGACGAATGCATTATTTGCAGTTAGAATTGTTTTTTTAAGATGCTCACTTTGTGAAGCCTTTGATAAGATTTAAGAAATAAATGAACAAAAAAAACAACATAGTAGTGAGGGATGTCCACACACAAGATTACTTATTTACATACAAAATTTGCAATGATATTGAATGCTTCAAAGGCTTTACAAGTGACTTGTCCTGTTTCCATTTCATTTCAATATTATTCTAATATGAACACCTACACTAAACGCGTTTAAACAAACTCATTACAAAGTAATTTGTAATTTATATGTAACTACACTTACACGTGTCACCATGCATATACCTACATGTCACACTAGCTAAATTATAAATCACACCTCTTATTGCAAAATTATTTTCTCTTCAACATGTAAGATTATAAATTTTCCAGAATTGTGTTATTTGTAAATCTATACATGCAATGCAACACCCTTATCTGATTTGGCACATACAAACTATTTATTGGTATGGATGGAATTCCTTGCTCAACAAGCTGTTCGATAATACATTATGTTCCTTACGTAGCGACGTTTTTCTTACAAATTATAAGGTACAACATTTAAGATATTGTGCTTTTCGCAGCAGACCCGACCCTGTCAGAGCACCACACAGGCTTGTAACAGTCGATAGCTGGCGTATCAAATAAGCGTGTAGCACGCAATACTTTTGTCTGTTCCAATCCCCGTTAAGTAGATAATTTGGTTAAAAACGCTTTTATAGCATAAATTAAAAATAAAAAAAATAAAAGTGACCAACTGTTTTTGACCCAAAAAAGATACAGCAGGCAAAATTTTAGAAAGAATTAAATGTCATCTGCGCGTGCATGTGACACTGCCAGTTAACGGTTTCCCATATGATTCCATACTTTAGTGCACTGTTGTCCACTGCACTATTATAACTATGACACATTAAAAATTAAAAACCGGCCAAGTGGGAGTCGGACTCGCGCACTGAGGGCTCCGTACCAACTTAAACTAAAATACCACAATATTTAATTGACTGCAAAAATATCTTTGTTTTTCATAGTGTTTGTATAAAAAAACAAAGTTATATTTGCGGTTGTTGAAAATATACTAGATCTCCGAAACGACTGGTTTGATCTTGTTCAAACCAATTTTCGTTGAAAGTATTTGTTAAGATCTACAGGTCTAATCATATAAAAAAGGGACTTTAGTCCCTTTTAGGAACTGAGGGATTATGTATTTCTTTCAAAATTTTCACTTAGTTTAAAAGTTAGAGGGGGGGACACTCATTTTACCAATTTGGAAGCGTCTATCTTCCAAATGTTAAGACTTTTGGAAAAAATTGTTTTAGGAACCTCTACGTTATTTTAAAAGACCTATCTATAGATACGCCATACGCATAGCTTTGAGTAAAAATTTTTTTTTGTTTTAGTGTGGGAAGCCCCCCCTTAAATATCATTTTTTTTTCATTTTTTGTATGAGAATCTTAAAGCGGTCAACAGGATACACCTAACTATCAAGTTTCAACTGTGTACTGCTAATGCTTTGTGACATACGGACGGACAGACAGACAGACAGACTTGACGAAACTATAAGAGTGCCGTTTTTTGCCATTCGGCTACGGAAGCTTACTGTTGCAGTCTGTTTCTTTTCATTCATTAGTCAATAATTCGTAGCAAAGTGATACACTGAAAATAAATTTCACAAACTGCACAAAATGGCGGTGAGAATTTAAGAAATAGACTGAATTAGACATATCTCATTTCAATTTGGATTAGAACAAACCATAAATAGGAACTAAAAGCAGTCAAGAATAGGTGAAACGAAAGTTAAGATATTGGAAATGTTTAGATAGGTAATGAGACACGATAACAGTCGCTAGGTAGAAACGCTCAGTCTCTGCGGCGATCCCGCGACGACGAGCGATGCGAGCGGCTGCGGCGGGACTCGCGGTCGCGGCCGCGGGACCGCTCGCGGGAACCCTCGCGTTTGCTTCTGCTTCGAGATCTGCTGCGCCTGAAAATCCATACAAAACTGAGCGATGAGTTGACGTGATTTTTTAAGTGACAGGCTACTTTCTGTCTCTTTCTAACCCCCCACTTTCCTTAAATGGGGGGTAGAAGTTTGTATGGAGCATTCCGCAATTTTTAAGGTAGAAAGCTAAAAATTGGTATGCGAACTATTTGTGACTAACAAAAAAAATCGAGCATAATTTTTTTTGGAAATTCGCCCCCAACCCCTCAAATAACGCGTGCGAAGCCGGGGGCAAAAGCTAGTTCATAATAAATAAGGTACATGGTATAAATCCCGAATCAAATAACTCTTGTATTAGTATGCACGTAACTTACTTCCCATCACGCTCGCGTTCCCTTGTCGCGGTCGCGGTCGCGCTCCCTGTCCTTACCGCGCTCACGCTACCTGTCCGCGTCCATGGACCGCTCGCGGTCCGCATCCTTTGCGCGGTCCCACTCGGCGTCCTTCTCGCGGGCTGTCTCGCGGTGGCGGCGCAAGCTATATTTTAAGGACTAAAGTATGCACGTAACTTACTTCCTATCACGCTCGCGTTCCCTGTCGCGGTCGCGGTCGCGCTCCCTGTCCTTACCGCGCTCACGCTTCCTGTCCGCGTCCATGGACCGCTCGCGGTCCGCATCCATGGACCGCTCGCGGTCCGCATCCTTTGCGCGGTCCCGCTCGGCGTCCTTCTCGCGGGCTGTCTCGCGGTGGCGGCGCAAGCTATATTTTAAGGACTAAAGTATGCACGTAACTTACTTCCTATCACGCTCGCGTTCCCTGTCGCGGTCGCGGTCGCGCTCCCTGTCCTTTCCGCGCTCGCGTTCCCTGTCCGCGTCCTTGGACGAGCGGTCTGCATCCTTAGCCCGGTCCCGCTCGGCGTCCTTGGCGCGGTCGCGGTCACGGTCGCGGTCGCGGGCCGTCTCGCGGTGGCGGCGCGCGCGGCGGTCCAGCTCGCGCCCGCCCACGTAGTGCCGCCGGCCCCCGCCCCGCTCCCTCTCAGACGCGCCGCGCTCCTCGCGACGCTTATCCACCGTTCTCTGGAAGAGATACGATGCATTCACTTGTAATTAGGGCTTGTTTACCGGTTTATTTTTCGAAACGTTATCGTCTCTCTCTCGATTGTATGTTATTCCAGACACAATGGGGGCTATCGCTAGTGAATTTGCCACTAGAGGCGCTAGTGTCGCGTGAGGTCCAATATCATTCACTTTGTACTGGTTTTAGCGAAATTTGTTGCATAAATTATAAAGTCTTTAATTTACCTGCTGGAAAGTGATCTCCTTCGTAAAATATCGCAAATATGGATTATTTGGCGATTAATGTGAACGCTTTAAAAGCGGAATTAAGAAAAAGCGCAAAAATAGGCGGCCTCAAGAGTAACTATTTCAGAAGTTAGTTTGTTGATATCAAGATAGTTATTTATAAACAATATAACCTTAATTAGATTCAAGATATAACACTTTGTTTCGGCACCAATCGCCTTTGATAGCTATACCTCCGGACCTCAGTCTACAGTGGCGCCAACTGGTGAGCATAGAAACGGTAGTCCCCATTGAAATCAATTGTTATCGCGACCGCCGGCGGTCTTATGATCCTGTAGGAGTTAAATGCCTAAGAACACTTTGATTTCGGTTTTGTTTGAAACGGAACGAAATAAAAACGTTTTTGAAGAACATTTTCATTTCGTATTTGGTTAAAATAAATGTTTAATATTTTTTTTATTTCGTTCTTTCCGGTCGCGTCGATACCTACATACGAAACGATGGACACACGGTATACGAATTTCATTTCAGGCCCCTAATTCGCGTAACCGAATCGTATCACAATCGTAGTTGAACGACAGGTTTTTGACAGTTCTAGTATGGGCTAAATGTCAAAATCGTCCAATTCAATCACGATCGAACTGCGATTCGGTTACGCGAATTAGGCCCTAGGCCTAATCGCAGTTCGATCGTGATTGAATTGGACGATTTTGACATTTAGCCCATACTAGAACTGTCAAAAACCTGTCGTTCAGTTACGATTGTGATACGATTCGGTTACGCGAATTAGGGGACCAGTTCACCTTGTGACCTTGCGCGGCGGGATTAACCGGTATTTCAATAATGTTCTTATTTCGTTCAAGTTCCGAACTTAATACGAGAGCGAAACGCCTTATAACGGTTAAAACGTATTAATACCGGTAAAAAAATAACGGTTCATGGTCCTGCTTGTAATACAACATTGCTTTGGCTCGGCTAAACCACATTTGATAAGCAACTTCCTGCGTATTTCAGTGTTCAAGTAGTCTGGTTCGAGGACATTGAAACGCGCAGTCCGTGCATTTTTTACCGTCTGACAAACGAAGCCCACGTCATGTAACCATTATGTATAACATCTTGGCAGTGTTATTAAAAATAAGCTTGGAAAAATATAAAATATTGATTTAGACTGTCCACTCACTATGAAACACACTGTGATGTGTGTAATTTGTCTCCACTACTTGGCGGCAGCATTGACAAAAAACAAAAGTTTCTTCCAGTAAATCAATAGGGCCACCAATTTATGAATTCTGTAAGATACTATTGGAGGAAACTAATTCTTTGACTTGATAAGCTTTAGGGACAGATTTGATAGTAGTGAAGAGCATTAGACGACAATGATAAGCTTTTCACTTAGTTGGTTTAGCCAAGTTTTATTTGCCCTTAACCATTTTATTGGGCCATTATTATATCTTCACTTAATTATCAATACACCAAAGGGTTTATTTATACAACAATTGACAATTTAATTGAAAAAACTTACAGGCAACTTTCCATCCTTACACGCACCTCACACAGACAATAGAAAATAATTATTATAAGCATCAAAACAAATATGTACGTGATTTGTTACCAAATTTATGTTTCCAACTTTCCATATTAATAATCTCATATAGTTTTACCTTCAAGTCAGATAGTTTTTCGCGAATAGTGATAAATCCGAGATGTAATTTTCCTCCAAAATGATCAGCAAGACGTCTGTCGTTGTCATGGATACCCAGGTAAGCCGAGCAAACTTCGCAAACGCGTAACTTTTGTTGTTGATACGACGATGCCGGCATTGAATTGCGATATTCCTGCTCAGCAGCGCCTTTCTTTTTACGCAATTCTTCGATCTGAAAAGATTAAGTAAAATCATATACAGTAACGGTTACAATAAAAATATTTTACTACCTAAATTGATTTTGGTACCTCTCCCATTAGTTTCACACTTTCTTCCACCATTCCCTCTTCTCCAAGTGCCTCAGCCCTAGCAAGCTTTTGTCCGATTTGCTCAGCCAGCTCATGTACTGCATTGGCCTTCTCTGTTACTTCAGCAGACAGTTCTTCTTGAGTCTCAGCGAGGCGCTGTTTGGCCGCAGTAGTACGTCTATCGCAATCGGCAATAAACGCCTCTAAATGTTCCGTCGCCTTTAGAATACAATACAAGATTAGTCCAAATTTTAAAAGGACAGCATACATCCATTTTTGAACTTCTGTTTTTTTTTTGCAGTCTTATTATAATAATTCACTTAAACCATTAAAATTTACTTAAATAATAGATAGATATTCTGGTCTGGCCCAGACTCATAATCCATTTATGTAATAAAATAATTCAGGTCAACTTGCCGATGACATTTATTGAATAACGCTTAGAATAGGGTTGTTACAACTTTGACCCAAAATATTATTGTAAAAAACCCTAAACTAGCCCTAACCGGTATTACCCCACAATGCAGAGTAACATCATTATACTATTTTCTGAAAATCCTGAACCTGAAGTCAGATAGAAAAAAATACTGACAATCCAAAAAAATTCTTAAAGGATCAATTTTAAAATTATTCCGAGAAATGAAAAAAGACCAAAAATTAAAATAAAAATGTGCAGTACTTACATCAATATCATAGAAATAGTCTTTGGTTTTGGATGCTAATTCATAGTCCGCACGCAGGGCCAAATCATGTATTTTAGGACACTCACCTAAATCCATACGCTGCAATAGAAATTAAAATAACAAATAATAACTTCTGCATCACATGGTCCAAGACATAGAGGGCAATACTTTGAACAATTGTATTTATTACACATATTACAAATAATACGCTTATTTATTTTATATAAAACAAATTAATTTTGTAATGATAGCCATAAAGTACTATCATAAATATTTAAAAGACAAAATTGTTTATTAAAATACATACAATATCACCAAACTGCGCCCGGGAACCAGGTTCATCCATCATTATTTAGTATGTATAACCAAATTTGTACTTACAAATTATAGAGGAAACTCCTGTTCATATGTAACCTATTTAAAACTAGTCATATAATATCCTAAATATATCAATATAGATACTATAGAAGTTACTGATTCTTTGAAATTCTTATTATTGCATAGCACAATAATGCTAAAGAAAATACATTTGCCTTCCTACATTATCCTCATAATATACCACAATCTTTGAATACTTCAGATTCTTTACCTATATAGCATTTATGATTTATGTTACGAGACAATGCAAATCATACTACAATAAACTAAAAAACAATACTCATTGACGATTTTCCCCAAATTTCTAGAAGTATTTGAAACAGACTCTAGTAGACATAAAAAGTTAGGTAAAAATAGTAGATGAAATCTTTAAATGAATATTATACATAATACCCTTGTGTCCAACAAATTCATTATTTTAATAATATTTATCATGTTTAAAAATGGAAAATATATATGTCTGTTGTTTTCTTTAAATAATAAATAAGCATATTTGAATGTTTTTATGTATATGTAACTGTGTCAATCTTTGACATAATTACTGTATAGTTTCACTTAATTTATCTACAATGTAAATTTAGGAAATTTACTTACACCTAAGTACATAAATTCTGTCCGACAGAATCTGAACTATAAACATACATATTTCCTTTGACAGAACTGCAGGGTAGGTTTAAAATTACATTATCTCCTAAATGAATTAACTAGTCATAAAAAAAAATATTCTCATTATAAACCCTACTAGAGACTACTATTTTGTACTATAGTCTGCCTATTTGCTTTTAATGTTTAATTGAATGGATATGTAAAATTTTTATAATAATGCTCTCCTATTATTATTATTATTGTTACATGCAAATACTATTCCGGTATTTCTAGCCATGTAAATAGCACAGTACGTACCCAATGCAGTAAGAGTGTTTCAGCAAATGCTCTCACCTGGCTAGAGATTTTTTCATGTTCCTAAAATTTTACTGTACTCACCGAAGCAGCATTAGTAACTGATGGATATTTATTAATTTATAAGTGCCATATTAAATTAAATCCTGCTTAGCAGTAATAATACAATCAGCTAACTATAAATGTTTTATACGTACATCTTGGTACTTACAGAACAGCCTAACTCATACAATCTATCCCTCATCTGTTAAGTATTGTGATGAGCAATAAAGACTAGTGTTGGGCATTTTCTGAAAAGCATATTTCACCAAAGTTAATGCCACTCCGATGAAACGATTTCCCAGCGTCACTACATTACAATAGGGCAACATGTATAATAAAAATAAGAGTCATGTACATTGGAAAAGACATACATGTACAAATATCATAGCAATAATGAGCCAAAAATAAATTTCATGGTAAAGGAACATTGAAGGTAGAAAAGATAATACTATTCCTAATATTATATGAGGTAGTTCTGAGAAGTTATTAGAATGTATTTTATATGTAAACATCTAGGGAGAACATAAAAGAAATGTCCTATGTTTATGTAGCATCAAAATCAACTTGAATAGATGGTTTTTAATGAAGTCTCAGATTGTTACACGACGAATACGATCCGAAATTGACTACTTACCGTAGATGATAAAATTTCGTGGGGACAACATTGCAACAAAAACGATTTGCACACCGAATCATCGTAAAATTTGACTCCGTGTTTATCAGTTTCACCTGCAAAATTTAAATGATTTAATCCGCGTTCAGGCGTCATATTTATAATTAATAAAAATTCCCAACAAACTGTACAGACCATTACGCGCTGTACCCATCAATTGATCTAACATCGCCCTCATTTGCTCGTGTGCAGACATGGTGAATAATTATAAGGACCGAGGTTGACGTTCAGAATTTGTAATTAAACACACAACTTAATAATATTTTTGAAAATCGCAATGTTAGACTACTTCCAAAACATACAATCAAACCGCATTTTAATTTGATAAACCTTCCATCCAAGCAAGCCAACAAATCACTTCTTTTTTATCCAAACAAAATGGCGTGCGTACTATTATGCAGTGCAGTGAAAAATTTAAGAAATATCGATATTTTGATATATCGATATATATCAAAATATCGATATTTCTTCAAATTAATAATTTATAATGCCGCCCGGCATGCGAGGAGATGCGGGTTCGAGTCCCGCCTGAGACAAAATTTTTCAAGTTTATATACTGATATTATAAGTGCAATTAAGTTGCTAAAATATCAAATAAAGTAAATAATTTATAAGCTTTAAATCAACGGAATTGGAAATGAGTACTGATATCCATACAAATAATTCTGCCACTTTCGGCGCGAGGGGCGAGGAACGCACACTAACAGCGTTTACAAACAAATGCATTTTCGATCATGTCGTTACGTACGCATACGAAGAAATTGTCAAACGCAAGCAAACACAGACTACACGCACATGTTTAAACACACAGCCTATCAGTATACAAGATGACGTCATTTTCGAGTAAGGAATGCTAGAGTAAGACACGATCGATATGTCACTATCGATGAGTTCAGCCAATAATTAATAGGCTACATGAAGGTAGTATTGTTGTATCTGTTGATAGTACGATATACGAACATACGTCTGATACCAAGCTTTCAAAGTGTCTGGAATATGACCGGACCCACTTTGTGCAAGGCGATCACTGCAATCCTATTTTCTTTAACATCCCATTCCATATTGTAATTTGATAAGGAACACGATAAAATATGTGAAATTCCGCAAAATTGCAAGAACTTTTTCCAAATTCAAAATATAAATAAGTTGTAAAAAAAAAAGGTTTTATGTAACAGCATTTATGGCCCGACAAGTTATTTACAACTTAACAAAATCACCTATAAAAAGTATAAAATAAAAAAAATAATAATAATTATAACAAAAAATCAAAACAAAAAGTTTTCTTTAAAAAGTAAAAAATAAAAAACAAAACTCAATCTTAGAGTACCAAATTACGTATTATAATATAATATGTCGCATAAGTCATCGTCATTATTGATATGTCGATATCGACATTTGTTTTAGGCTGCCCGCCCACGTCCGACTTTTTGTAGGACCGATAATCGGGCCGATTTTATTATAGTAGGCAGCAGCATACACAATCATGACCGATTTTTTGTAGGACGTGTGCGTTGCTCCATTGCTATCAGGGGGCTTACCATCAGCTTATAGCAAGCCACTCAATTTCCAGGCAGTTCAACAGTAGGTCTGCTTTTGCGCTAGAGGTGGACGGTTTAAACCATAAACAGTTTCTGCAACTATGTATCGATACGATACCCAAAAACTATGTATTGGTGTGCACCGAAACTATTTATCGGAAATAACACGTTATTGCAATCGAATGTATATCACTTAGTAATTTTAAACCTTATTTCAAGAACCATAACGTTTAACAACTGTGTACGGACTACGGTGCGATATGCTTCGGATTCGTTCGGCTAACGCGATGGCGCCCGAACTGAACAGGAATAGGTTAGCGAGCGAGGCTGTTAAAATTAAATGAATTTGAACTTTATTTTAATATGGTCAAGCAACCAGAACATTGATTGATACATTGACGGACGTGTGCATATAGTTCAATCAATTATACATCATGATACATACACTTAAGATCGATAATTGATTGAAATAAATTTTACCAAATTTAAAATGACCTTTGGCTTTGAACTTTCATTCTTCTTTCTCTTTGTGGCTTACGTAACAGGTGCAATAAATAAATAAAGTTTTTTTTGTTTCAGGGTGAATATTATTGTTTAAAAAATAATGTCACGTATTAATTCAAGTGTTTTGCGGGACTATTTTGAAAAAAACAATTTAATCATAAAGAAAACCAAGTGTCGTGTGAGTGGAGATGTTTACAGTTATATGGCGTCAACCGGCAATTTAAAATCACATTAAAAAAATATTTACTTACTAAAACATTTTATAACCAAAAATATCAACCATATCGGTATTTCAATATTTTTGAATGATAATATTTAACGGGTTTCGCAGTTATGATTATCATTCAGAGTAACTGTTTGTTGAGATATTCATACGTATTAACCCATAAATAGTTTCAGAAAATAACTAGTTTCAGAAACCGTTATCAAAATACCAATAAATAGTTTCGGTTCGGTATGCGAAAAAGAAGTTATTACACATCGCTATTTTGCGCTGCTAAAAATCATACCATAACCGCTGAAAAGCTGAACGACTTTAGCATCGCTAAACCAAAAGATGAACTGCTAAGCTTGTCTATGCTCTGTTTGTCTGCAGATTGCATGAACGAGACAGAGCTATACTGGTTCAGATAAATCTGTCTCTTTTTATTTGAAAACGTTCAAATACGCATATACATGTTTTTTTCCAAATTACCGGTTTTTGAAAAACTTTCTACTTATTGGATTTTAAAGAGAAAAAGTCGTTCTAAATGTTACTATTTTGCAGGAGATTAGTTAAAATACTAAATTCTAGTAAAATTACCTTCTTGGCGATAGTACTTAATGTACAGTGTTGGGTTATTGAAAATTTGGATAATCATATTAACGTGATTATGATTGGAACGGTTCTGTCTGTATTTTTTGGCGGTGACATTCAAAAATTGAAGAAATAGGTATTTATTTATAGTTTGTTTCCAATTCCATTTTCCCGGAGTAGTACGTAGTTACGTTCTAAGACTATTTTGTATTTACAGTTAAACATTAAGTTAAAGCCTATTTCCACAATGTCATACTTGTGTTTATTTATTGAATAAAGTAAAGTGGAATTGTAGTTAATTTTATTAAAATATTAGAAAAAAAAGGGATCATGCATTGACTTTCAGTGAAAACCAACAAAAAAAACGCCTAGTTCCTCACACCCAACTGTATGGCCTTTGGGAATAACAGTTAACAAATCTTTAACAGCTGGAGGTTACTCGACTCCAAGCGAATGGCAAGGGTGATGAAGGGTGGCAGAAATTTAAATTCTGCAGGTGATGTAGTCATAAAATTAGGGTTTGAATGAAGTTACACTGTGTGGTAAAAGACTACTATTACTTTTTGCATAGGTATTTTATTAATCTATTCTATTTTAATACTGATTGGGTAGACTAAATGCAAAAGTTAAAACATAAAATAATTAATGATTCAAGGAGAGGAAGAGGAAACAGGAAATTTTATTACATATTAGGTATTCTCTACCAGTCGAGCATTTGGTTAAGTCGACATGTTTTGCAGAATATTTTTAATAGAAATAACAAACACATGATTTCATTTAAGTAATATAATTACAAAAAAAAATATTTCGAACACATATTAAAATAAAAAAGACATACTTAATATAAAAGTACTTCAGTTTTAACCCTAAATTTAAAATCTAACAAAACAACCATAATTTAGTATATGTATTAACTGGTCAGCAACCGAAGTTGTGGAATCGAGCCATATGACAATTGATTTCTATTTTGTCTGGAATTACTGGCATAAAAGGGGTTAAAAAAACATTAATACATAAGCTTATTGGTGAACCTCTTCATCTGTGAGATAAAAAAGCTGCATTGCAAATGTAATGTACAATTACACATGCTTTTGCAATAAGGCCAGCTACCTGAGGTTGGTAATGTAACATTGAAAATGAGTCTATAGAACATCTATTGATCTCTCTCTGTTTTTATGAGTTTTTACATGTCTCTGTAGGTATAGGTATAATAGGCTTCAGGAAAATCTAGTTCTGCTTTAACAATTGTTGTCATCCATCATAAATTTGAGCATTGGATATCTAGATTCACCTACAATAGAAGGAAATATTCATTAATTTTATCATCTTTGTAAGACTGCTGCAATGTGTTTTATAAGAACTAAAACTTTGTTGTCTTTTACACCCAGGTGATATTTAATAAAACAAAATCAGCAACATATTCATATCATAACACAAGGGTTTCAGGTGCTTTAACCTGTAAAATATGTTTCTTTATCTTTTCTTTTAACTCAATTGAAAGGAAAGGACATATCTTTAAAGTTAAACTAAAATGTGTATTGTATGTTTACCTAAAAGCCATACAGATGCTATAGTGCTCAGTTCATTCAAGTGAGACCACAAAAGATGATTAGACCATATTTTATTGTAAAATGATGAATCATAGCCATCATTTACACTTATAATTTCCATGTATTTGTTACAAATCTGTAAAAAGTATTACGCATAAATATTAGTAAGAAAGAAGAGTTATAAAATTTAGAAGTACAGTTTTTTTATTATATTATAATTGTATATAATAATAATAAATTTTTGTAAATGATGATATAAAATAAACATTTTATACAAAATACTAATTCAAAGACCTTCAGGTTTCTTTACACTGTAGTTAGGTTCCATAACTATGATAAAACATGTACATTTTCACAAAACTGCTGAAGAAAAGTCTGAGAAACGCACAAAATAAGTCGAAAAAGTTAGTCTCCTAGTAACTTTTTCAAGATGGCTAGGATGACATTATCTTCGCTCAAAAGGACGTTTACCTGCTGTCAAATTGAGTGTCATGGTACGAAAAGTTCATAGTAAAAAAACGGTGAACGGTTTAGAAACGTCGACGTAAATTGGCCTGCAACAGGCCTGCTAAAAACGATATCATAGTACAAAAGAGCAATGCAGTCCAATAGCAGTCCTGCTTTAAGAGCTAATGGTAAGGCCCCAGTACGTTCTATTTTTCTCCTACAAAAAATCGGTCACCGATTATCGGACGTGGGCGGGCAGCCTTAGGCTGGGACAGCCCTAATTTTCCTTCAGTGTGGTCAGTTCTTAAATTCAAAATTGCATCATTTCGTGATAAGTTTACTAGAACGTATTAAAAGTATTAGAGAATAACGATTTAAAATATAAATTAGATGAAACTTGCTGATTTATTTTTATGATTTATAAATAAATAATAAATCTATAATGAATTGAATAATTGATTATAGATTACTGATTGCCATGTTTTTGACGACCATTTGGATCAGCGGTAGTAAACGCTGCTTCTGAGCCATGGGTCGTGGGTTCGATCCCCGCACAGTACAAAGATTTGTGTGCATGAACATGTCTGTTTGTACTGGTCTGGGTGTTTTATATGTATTATAGGTATATATTTACAAAAAAAAAGTATATAACTAAGATTATCGGTTGTCTAGTACCCCATACGACTGGGTACTTAATAGTAGCTTAATTTGAGACTAGATGGCTCAGTGTGGCCCAGTGACGCATGTCTTAAATATCTATTTATTTATTATTTATGTATTTCGTCGAACATAATTATGCAGTTATATGTTTTCAATAATATATTATAATAATAAACAAAACGCATATATAATTACACGTTTAAATCAAGTCAAATTGTATAAACTACACCTTTAAAAATTACCCTAAATTAGATACGATTACTATTTAGTGGCAACGTTTATTGATTGGTAATTTTTCATGTTATCATGCAAATTTATTGTATTATTTGTCAATATTAAGTCAAGATTACTTAGAAATGGAAAGTAAAGTTAGCCTATTGTAAACTAGTGGATTCCGAACTCTTTTTACATGCAAAAACGCTGCGATTCGGCATTTTTAGCTCAAGTCTGTTGTGCGCTACTGACATTCGCTGAATGACGTGGAACGTGCGGCAACTAGTTTTATATAACCAGTATGACCAGTCTCGTACCGCAGCCAAAGGTACGCCTGTCAATGGCCACTCCCGTTGGTTAGATACTCAAAGTTTATAAGTATCGGTGGTGATATTTTGAATCTCATTATATCGCTTCTCGATATTTTTTTCGGATATCAAATTCGATATCCTTTTATGAGTTCCCCCGTCCGATCTCAATAATAATTCTTAATTAGAAACGTAGGAACGAATGAGTAATGCATAGATTTAATACAGATGATAGATTAGCAATTGAATCCTGAAAACAAGACCAAAACTAGGTTACGCTAGTGTGCGTAAAGTGAGCATGCCGT
Source organism: Anania crocealis (assembly GCA_949315895.1). Lineage (NCBI taxonomy): Eukaryota > Metazoa > Arthropoda > Insecta > Lepidoptera > Crambidae > Anania > Anania crocealis. Next base: position 11,302,294 of record OX438858.1, read on the forward strand.
GAGACATTGATTTAGGATACAAGTAGATCGACTGACAGCCCAAAAATGCGTGACCAGTTTTGACATGTCAATGTGTGTGTTAACTAGTGACGTACCTTTAACATTTTTAGACTATCGATAAGAATTGCAGTTCGTCGTTTGGAAAATAATGTTTACTGTCACACTGTTTTTATCTCCAGATTATGCACCTACTTTGCGGCATACCTCACCGCCCTCACTTCTTACAACTATAATAGTGGGCAGGTAAATGTGCCCGGTGAGTATATTTTTTACTTATGATTACAAAATAAATACATTAAATTTATAAAAAAAAATAACAGCCATTGTTAATTAGTTTTATTTATTTATTTCTTCAAAAGATTTTCCGGTGTCATCTGCTGTGCCATGTGAGCTCATCAATGACAGTAAGTGAAAATGAAGAAGTTAACAAAATCTGAACAAACATTTACATTTTGATGAATCAATCCCTGATTCTATAACCTTTAACAAGATTATCTTATTTATGTGATTCCTTACAGTTTCCTTCTTCAAACTGTTAAGTTGACATTCATTTGAGACGCTAAACGTTAAATAACATCCTCCGGAAACATTCAGGAGAAATGTCAACAATAGTATCGATAAATTTGAATCAAGCTCTAGCGTACATGTAAAATATTTCGATGAATTAATTATCCACCAAAATAATGTAAATAATCAACACATAGAACTTTATCTATACAAAATATTAGAAGTAACAAACGGATTGACATAATTTCACATTTACAACCTAACAACAAGATCAAATTCAACAAAAATAACGCGTTTTTACGATGACGACTTTCTACGTATTTACCTGTGAAATGAGCAATTTTCTAGATTATTTTTGTGGTTGACTCCACAGGCACTCACAGAACATGTGACCATTGTTAAATAAAATTGTATTTACTTTAGATAATCTACGATGTACTAGATAATTCCATAAAATGTTGAAGCTAATATCGCATATGCCACTGGATGTCACTCTGTCAATTAAGACTGATCACAAAACGAAAAGATTAGTTTTTATTTTCTATCTTGCTAGATTTCCATAAGAGGTTTTCTTCTATCTCGCAGGCTTTGTCCGTCTATTATATTCTACGTTTATGCCGTGAGATAAATAGTACAGTACTGCATTGCCTGCTTGCTTTCGATATCGATTCAATCGACACAGTTTACGTTGTCGCAGGTGACTTATTATTTAGTATTAGAACAAGACCAAAAAAAACTGCACGTAAATAGGTATGTTTTTATATATTATATTTAATTTCATTTTCTCTCGTAGGCTTTACTTGTCGGTTCACAATTTTGCCTCATACTTTATTCTAATAACAAAATAAGTTTCGATTATTAGTTTTATTAATAAGTATTTATGGTTTAACTACGTTGGCGAATTGTAAGTATAAAATATGTGATGTTTAGCAACTACAAAAATTTCAATAAAATTAAATATCTATTGTATGTTTTTCTTTTTTTTATGAACCATCCTTTTAGAAGGTTCTGCAATAAATCATTTCAACAAGACTCCATTACGGCAGTAATATAACTTTGAAGCGATGGAAGACTCTCTAGTTTTTTTATCACTGCGACAACTTAACAACTTTTTTACAGGCCCGTGCCTTATGTGCCCTAACATTTTTAAGTTAATGTATGCTTTTACGTTACATAAACAAATGTATTTTATTCTATCCGCGATCCCGATCGCAAAAGTTGAAATAACACTGATATTTACCTATTTTTCAGTTACACATTACAAACGTACACAAAATAGAAGCGTTTTACCTTACAATAAAACGCATATTAAATACTTACCTTATTCAAAGCTTAATAATAATATTAATAAGGAGATAGACCTTCCCTTTTTCGCGCATGTTCCCTACCTTTTCTTCTCCATAGCTCTCTCCCTTTCACACAGCTACTAGCGCCACCTGGCGCCCCCACCAGGCAGTGTTCGCGTTTTGAATTTTGTCGCGGACTTCTAGCGTCATTGTGTAAGTTTTTAAACCAGCAGGCAGGATTAAAAATTTAAGCTTTGAATAAGGTAAGTATTTAATATGCGTTTTATTGTAAGGTAAAACGCTTCTATTAAATAGCTTCGCCTTATTCAAAGCTTAATAATAATGAGACGTGTTTGTTATCGCCTGGTGGTAGGAGAAACGCCAATGTGATAATACATTGACAAGAAAAGAGGTATGATGTAATGTAATAAGTATGAGGCTGCAATTTGTAAATCTACATGTTAAAGTTCAGAATGAGCTGTTGATTATTCTGGTATTAGCATATTTCAATTAAGAATCGTATGATTAACTACTAGTTATTGTAAATTAAATGAAACTGAAGCTGTGTGAAAATGATGTTTTTATTATATGTACAGATATATTTTAAATATACACTGAAATAAAATCAATCGACCAATAGAAACAAAACTGGGAAAAAACAAAATAGTCATTGTATTCAATCCATACACTTGAAAACTTAAGAGAAAACCGGTACATTAGGTACGTCTAATACAATAATTCTTATTTGTAGGTATATCTAGATTACCCAAATAATGACAAAACAAGATCACGCAACAGGCTCAAACAGATTCATAATGCTACTGCTTGAAGCAGCTGGTATAATTTCTTTTTTATAAAACTTTTTGAATGTATTCTCTGATCTCCAGTTGCCTTTTGCAAGGATGTCATCGATTTGTAGTTTGTTCGACCAGCTTTTTGAAGCAACAGCGGATCTACAGCTACCCGGAGATGCTATTATACCAGCCTTTTCGAGCAAAGACTTGACCCAACCTGCTAAAAGTGCCCGTGAAGCGGGCTTAGGAAAACCTCTAAGATTAATGAACAAATTGTCACATTTTGCTTCATTACGTCTATCATTTAGTAATTCCTTCGTACGAATCAGCCAATACACTGGGTCTAAATTTTTATTTACAGAATTGTGTAAAATCTTCCAGCCAGACTGCTGGTATTTAGCTGAATCAGTTTTTGACCCAAAGCTGGGCCATAAAATAATGCTATTGTTTGATTGGATCATATGTTTTGAATCAACATTTAAGAGTGTCAAGTCATGTATTCTTCTACCCGAACAAAGCAATAGTAGAATAGCAGTGTGTCTGGAAGTTTCAAACATATTACAATCAATGGTACTATTTGCTAAGAATAATAAAAGATCATCAATATTCCATACATGACTTTTTCTTGTTACCGGTTGTTTGAGAGCAATTGATTTTAATATGTGTTTAATCAAAGGATGATTACTTATATTACCTGATTCGTTAGCATCACACAGGGTTGAAATAACAGATTTGTGTAGTAAGATAGTGTTATAGGACAAATTCTCGACTAAGAATAAATCGGCCAGGAACTTTGCAACACTAGAAGCCTATGGCGCCATTGGGTCAATACTGTGAGAGTCAGCCCATTTTAACCAACGAAGCCAGGGAGCTTTGTAAGTTTTCCGCGTTGACAAACGCCAGGCTGACTGCAGAAGCTCAACCTGCTCCGGTTTCCAGTTCTTTAGACTCTTAGCCCAGCCCCACATTTCCACACCTCCAACGTCATCTCTTCCACTTTTGGAGGAGGCAGTTGGGTTGCAGTATCCACCAGACAGTTTCTGAGGTTCTTCACTGTGAAAGGGGGTGCAATCGCCCTTTGCTTGAGGTCTGCCCGCCAAAATACCCGATCCCACCGAGGAACCACTAGGATGTAGCACCCTTTCGCCTGGTTCAAGTGAGTGAGAATCCTTGGTATTAGGTAGGGAGGCGGAAAGATCCATGCAAGTTGATAATTCCATGGTCTGGAGAACGCGTCGTGAAACAACGCCTGATTGTCGGTCAGGTCTAGTGATGCATAGTTGGCAACAACATGTGCCATTCTTGAGGCAAACAAGTCGATCACCGGAGTGCCGAATCGATTGAATATCTTGTCTGTACAGTGAGGCAGAAGATGCCACTCTGTAGTCTGCCGATGGCGGGAAAGAGAATCTGCGTGTACGTTGAATCTGCCTGGCAGATAATGGGGAATCAAATGTATTTGATATTGATCTAGAATCTCGTATACCTTGTACGTCAAGTCCATCAAGTACGGAGACTTGGTTCCCCCCTGACTGCGGAGGTAAGCAACCGTTGTCTTGTTGTCGCATTGGAGTAGTATTGTTGAATTTGCTAACGACCGACCGTTGGTTTGAAGGACTTTTAGAACGGCTAGCAATTCTTTTTGATTGCTGTGTAAGCTCTGTTCCAGAACGCTCCAGGTTCCCGAGAGAGAACAATTGTTCAGTTTGGCACCCCACGCTACATCCGATGCGTCTGTTGTTAGATAGTGACTTGGTGTGGGATAGTGAATTGGAGACACCGTTTTGTAATTTTGAAGCCACCACCTTAGATTTGTCAGACATTCCTCTTGCAAGGCATACTTCTCCTGTGTGGATGTTTGGGGAATGGAGTTTAGAAACCTGAGCAGATGACGATAATTCAGTCTGCCCTTCGGAACGACAAAACTTACAAAATTGAACAGGCCTACGAGGCTCTGAAGCTCTTTTAGGGTAACTGTTCCCTTGTGAAGGAGCTGAATAATTTTGTTGACACATCCTGCATGTTTGTTCTGCGGAAGGCATTTGCGGTTTAGCCACGGGTCCCAATGAATGCCCAAATAGACAATTTGCTTTTGAGGTATTAGTTGGCACTTTTTGGCATTTATGTGCCAACCTAGGAATTTGAGAATTTCCACCACTTTGACCACCTGGCTCTGTAGCACAGAAGCATTCTGGTGTGCTAGTAAAAAGTCGTCTATAAAGACGATTATGCGTATGCCCTGTTCCCTTAGAATTTGAGCAATCCAATTCGTTATGGATGCGAAAACTTTCGGGGCTGTGCTTAGACCGAAAGGGAGGCATGTCATTTCCAAGAGTTGCCCGTCGTAAATCAGTCGTAGGAAGCGTCTTTGGGCTTGGGTTATGGCGACGTGAAAGTAAGCCTGAGAAATATCGATCTTGCATAACCAGTCCCGCGGTTGCAAAAAGTCTGGCACGCGACACATATTTATGAGCTTGAAGCGCTCTGTAATTACATATAAATTTAGGGTTTTCAAGTTGAATATGGGACGATACGAATGGGCGTCCTTCTGAACCAGGAATATGGTTGAAAGAAAACTTGGAGTTGGCTGTTCTACTGCCTCCAAGACTCCCTCTTCCTTCATCAGGTTTATTATTTGTGACATGGCTGGCGAGGGCGGGATATTTAGGGCACTTTTTTGTGGATTTGGAACAGCGAGAGGTGGTTTCACAGCAAATGGGATACGATAACCCTTTATGATTTGAAGAATGTAATTCGGAGCTTCCATTGCTTCCCACTGTGCAAGAAATTTGGTTAGTTGCCCTGCTCTGAACCCCGTGCCCCGCTGTGACGAGTCAAAACCTTCTCTTTTTACTAGCATCGGACTTCGAGTTTGGGCCAGGGGCCGCAAACTTTCGATTTGTTCGAAATTGATCGTTAGGTCTGTTTTGTCGGCCGGGTCGAGAGCGAAAAGAGCCCCTAGAGGTGCTTGCACCTCTACGATTATTGTAGGTTTGTCCTTGCGGAGGACGCATTTGTTCACCCTGTGAGGGTGCATTATAAGGTGGCTGAAATTGAGTATAACCAGATCCACCAATGTAATTACCCTGCGAGGGCATAAAACGATCAACCAGTCCCTGCGAGGGATGGGCAGCGGTCCTGTTTTTTAAAGCTACTGCCTGCGAGGCAGAAGCATTGGACCTATGAAGTGGCACAAAAGCTTTTTTCACACCGCCAGCTTTTTCTAGGGTAGCAGTTAATAGATCGGCATTAAAAAGATGCTCATTTGATGGTGCAATCTTTCTTACTGTTGCTTTTACTAAAGGGTCCCTGATATGGTTAATAATACCATCCCTACGCATTTGAATAACTTCTGCCCTGTGCCCACAAATTAACTGTAGAAGATCGGATGATACTTTTGTAAAATCACCTTTTTGAAATAAATCTATTACTTTATCCTTAATCAGATCATAATTTAAATTTTCTGGGGATTTTAACCAATTTAATAAATCTTTTACTGCATTTTGCGAACACTCCCTTTGTTTTATAAGGCAAAAAGACATGGCTGCATATGCTTTTTCAGTATGCGCTAAATTACGTAATATATCATAACCTTTAATTTCGTCATTCGTGTCTAGCTCGACAAATCCCGGGGATCTACAATAATTCTTTTGTGTATCTGTATACCGCACTTCGCACCATTCATTTGTATTGAAATGTTGAACATTGTTAAGAATATTAAGATAAACATCCGTAGACTTAGGAACTGTAGGGTCTTTTAATTTAGTTTCAATATCGAACAAAAAATTATTAATTTCGGTAGAGGTACCCTCAGTATTTTCAATAGGATTAACACTCTCAATAACTTGCGAAGATTGAGGGTAAAAATGGTCTAATGAATCATGTTCGAGTGAAACACAATCATCGAGATTAATTTGGGGTTCCCTATTATCTAAATGGTATCGTAAATCGCTTACTTCCTTAAATAGTTGCTCTAACCTAGCATCGGACCGACGAGCCCGTTTGCTACGCTTATGATGACGGTGTCGGTGTCTACGCTTGCGCTTAGACATACCTTTAGAGGAATCCGAACTTGAAGAATTCGTACTTGAGCAGTTGCTAGATGAAGAGCTTGATCTTGACCGAGGCCTAGACGGGCCTGGTTGATTGGGCGACTCCTCCTCTCTCAGATCTTGCGCAATGTTCGAATTATCCATCCTAAGATGCAAAATTTATTAAAACACAGAAAGAATAGCATTCACTTCGATACTGAAAACCTGTTATGGGACTATTCTAAAACACTAGTTAAACTTTTTTGTTAATCTTAAATATTAACAAAATCGGAGAAGATACTGAACCGCGGACGAACGTTTAAACGTTATTAAACTTTTTCCGCATATGAAACAATGGTATTAGTGTAGATTAAGTGTAAAAAATTTTTTAAACACTTACTTGGTAGGTAGAACAATATGGCGGTCTGCTAAATATTTATTGTAGTAAAGACAGACCGACCGCTAGAGGCGAAAAACGAAACGCCAATGACGCTAGAAGTCCGCGACAAAATTCAAAACGCGAACACTGCCTGGTGGGGGTGCCAGGTGGCGCTAGTAGCTGTGTGAAAGGGAGAGAGCTATGGAGAAGAAAAGGTAGGGAACATGCGCGAAAAAGGGAAGGTCTATCTCCTTATTATTATTATTATTAAGCTTTGAATAAGGCGAAGCTATTTAATATACATTATATTTAATGATGACAATATGGGGATTGATCCAGAATATTATTTTATAGGCTGAATGCCTCTGTGTGAAATACACGTTAGGTCAAAATGTGAACTGCAAATGCTCGAATATTTATTGGGCGTCCATTCTTTTCTATTAAACATTTTCAGCCATTTCAAACGCATTTCAACATTTTAGGCTGTATGCGTTATACAATGTGAAATGTGTCAGCTAATAAAATGTCGATAAGATAATATCATCGACAATGACAATCACTAAAATACAAAAGTGACGTCAGTAATTGCTGAAATTCACGTATTTGATATTATTTTTAATCCCTCAACCCCCAGGAGGCTCTCGGGTGCCACTATAACAATTGATTTCAATTGTGTCTGGAATAACTCACGATCGAGGGATTAATTGAATTCTTATGAATATAAATCCTTGTTGTGATGAAATACCCTATCAATTTGTATACAAAACTTTAGTCAAATCTCTGAAACATTGCATTTTATTGCTGATAAGCGCGATTGTACCTACGTATGAAATGTACAATTATGTTGGTTCCCTTTTTTAGAAGAGGTACATCCAGGTTCTGAACATGTAACCATAATGAAAATACACCAACTTAAGACTTTCAGTGATAAACCTGAAATTAGTAAGACTAAAGTGAATATAGTGTTGCGCGTGACAGACGTCAGAACTCCGAAAAACACTACGGGTCCATAGCGTGTACATGAACGGTCTTGTGTATCTATCTCGTTCTATCATATGGCTGCATCTAAAACGTAGAATATAATAGACATTAGACGGATAAAGCCTGCGAGATAGAAGAAAACCTCGGAAATCTAGCAAGATAGAAAAAGAAAACTAATCTTTTCGTTTTATAATCTGTCTTAATTGACATAAGGGCACCCACCCAGTGACATCTGCGATATAAGCTTCAAGTCTTCAACCTTAGAATAATAACGCTTAGAACGATAGTTTCATACATAATTTCTCTAAAAATTGAAGCCACTTACTTATCTTTGTGTGCGCAAACATTGGCACACACATAAGCGTTGATATAATGTTGCAAGTAAAATTAAATTTCCCTAAAAAGCGGGGTAATTGTTGCAGTGTTCCAATTTTGTCCCACTGGCCTAAAATGAGTCGCTTACTTCACGCTGCATTCGATTTCATACAAAAGTCATGTTTGTGCTACACGGCGACGCAAAATGAGTTTTCTGCGGCTCAGAATATCTTTTGACAAAAAAACACAACTCAAAATACGGTCAAATCAATCAAATGACGGTCGTTTGGCCTCAGCTTTGTGCAAATTGTTTTCAAAATGTGTCGTGAAATAAATCGTAAAAAAATTGCATTGTACATTAATTATCAATATTCATTTTCGTTAATAAAAAAAATACGATCGACTGATTCAAAATCTAATATATAAAATTCTCGTGTCGCGGTGTTTGTAACCAAACTACTCCGAAACGGCAGGACCGGTTTTCATGAAATTTTGTGTGCCTATCGGGTAGGTCTAAGAATCGTTAATGATTTATCTTTTATTCCTGTTTTTTTTATCCTATGAAGAAAAAGTGCAGTGGGCGTAGCCACGACGGGACAGCTCCTTATCTTATAATATTTCACTACACTATATTACCTGCCAATAGGTAGAGGATTTAATATGTAAGTAGAAACAAGTAAGAATTAAATTAGAAATATTTAATAACAGAACTGAAACTATCAGTACGTAATATACTTACTTATTAAATCGTATAATTAATGCCACACAAAAATGTAAAGAAAAAAAAAATGAAAAATCTGGGAATTTTTCCTATACCTGGCAACATTTTCATTGCAATGGCGGCTGTTTTGTTTATATTTTACTTTCTAGTTTTGACGAATGTTTAACTCAGAATTATAAGTTGCAAAACAGTAGTTACGGGTGAAATGTGATCTTCGTATCCTTATAGTTATTGTGAGACGCGTTGTGACATCCTTTTACTGTGCAGTATGCACTTTTTAAATTAAATTACGAGAGCTGTTGATAGTGAGACTTTATAATGATGACCATAGAGTATAGTAAATATACCAAATGATGACTGACGCGACGCCAAACGTACTAAGTCTTAAAAGGCCAACTTGAAAATGCATCAATACGCTAGGGCCTACTAGGGTTCTAAGCGTTATTATTCTAAGTCTTCAACATTATGGAATTATCTAGTAACTAGTACATCGTAGATTATCTAAATTAAATACAATTTTATTTAACAATGGTCACATGTTATGTGAGTGCCTGTGGAGTCAACCACAAAAATAATCTAGAAAATTGCTCATTTCACAGGTAAATACGTAGAAAGTCGTCATCGTAAAAACGCGTTATTTTTGTTGAATTTGATCTTGTTATGTTGTAAATATAAAATTATTTCAATCCGTTTGTTCCTTTTAATATTTTGTATAGATAACGTTCTTTGTATTGATTATTTACATTATTTTGGTGGATAATGAATTCATCGAAATATTTTACATGTACGCTAGAGCTTGATTCAAATTTATCGATACTGTTGTCGACAATGATCTTGAATGTTTCCGGAGAAATTTGATGTTTTTTTACGTTTAGCGTCTCAAATGAATGTCAACTTAACAATTTGAAGAAGGAAACTGTAAGGAATCACATAACTAAGACAATCTTATTAAATGTCTATAATCAGGGATTGATTCATCAAAATGTTAATGTTTGTTCAGATTTTGTTAACTTGTTCTTTTTTAATAACTGCCATTGATGAGCTCACACGGAATCTTTCTGAAATCTTTTAAAGAAATAAATAAATAAAACTTATTAAATTGTTAATAAACAAAAATAACAAAAATAAAAGCCATTGGGCTTTTATTTTTGTTATTAATTGTAACTATTTACTTTTAAATCATATGTAAAAAATATACTCACCGGGCACATTTAACTGCCCGCTATTATAGTGTAAGAAGTGAGGGCGGTTAGGTATGCCGCAAAGTAGGGGCATAATCTCGAGATAAAAACAGTGTGACAGTAAACATTATTTTCCAAACGACGAACTGCAATTATTACGGAAAGTCTAAAAATGTTAAAGGTACGTCACTAGTTAACACCCACATTGACAAATCAAAATTGTTTCTCAGCAAAAAATAAGGTTAAAATTTAAAATTGCTACTTATAATATCAGTATATAAACTTGAAAAATTTTGTCTCAGGCGGGACACGAACCCGCATCTCCACATCAAAAATTTTTCAAGTTTATATACTGATATTATAAGTGCAATTAAGTTGCTAAAATATCATATAAAGTATTTAAAATTGCTACTTATGTATAAATAAATAATATTTTATTTAAGACATGCCTCACTGGACCACACTGAGCCATCTAGTCCCAAATTAAGGTACTATTAAGTACCCTGTCGTATGGCGTACTAGACAACCGATAAACTTACTTATATACTATTTTTTTTGTAAATACATACTTATAATACATAGAAAACACCCAGACCAGTACAAACAGACATGTTCATGCACACAAATATTTGTACTGTGCGGGGATCGAACCCTCGACCCATGGCTCAGAAGCAGCGTTAATCCCTCGATCGTGAGTTATTCTAGACACAAATGAAATCAATTATTATCGTGGCACCCGAGTGCCTCCTGGGGGTTGAGGGACTAACTATCGCTGATCCAAATGGTCGTCCAAATGTATATATTATAGTGTTTATGTAGACAATTATATATTTTTCTATTCAGTAACCTTTCCTTCCTTCCTGATCCTTTATAGATTCCCGGTTTGTTTTCCTGTCTAATAAATGTTTCCTACCTTTTACCTGTTGTGGCGATGCACAAGCCGTGTAAGCCAAAAAAAAAATCAAAACGCATTATCGGGCTGTCAGTCGATCTACTTGTATCCTAAATCAATGGGCTGCATTATATTTTGTCTCTTTGCATTGCCAATCTAACAGCAGTATATTAAATCTATGGAGTAACCTGATAATCGGACTCAGTTAGTTCCCTTCGCTTAAAATCTAAGAAAAAAATGTCTGTAGTTTATGAGCGGGTATGTACGTTGCCTAAAATCTTCGAGCAACGCGGCCTTCCGTCCCGGAAGGGAGTAGGCATAGCGAATCTATTCTATACAAAAAGTTCTGGCATTTTTTGCGGGGGGAAATGTGCACACAAGCACAGGTTCGCATACTCACATACAAAAACAACAATGTAGTGACGACACTCACACACAAAAAATTAAACAATTCAGCAACAATTCGTGTACGGATAAGTTACAACTCACACATTGCCCCGTTTTCAACGTAAATAGAGTTGGACTTAACTGTTCATGTGGCAATATCGATATTTTTTTTCTGAAGACGGAATAAAAGTAACAAAGTGAAACATTTATTTATTAGTAGGATCTTTACAACAACTTTTGATATTCAAATAACGATCGATTTTGATATTGATTTTTTGTGTTAGATTTGATGGGTACGAAACTAGGACGAAAACTTAATTTTATACCGCTAAGAGCTGATGATTTTATACCGCTATCGCTACAAATGAGCTGTTTAGAGGAGTGACACCATATAAACCGTGACACGACATTTAAAAATATTAGAGGGATGGGAAGGACTGGAGGGATTGGAGGTATGGGTTGAGGGATGGGAGGGACGAACTCTGCCGAATCCGCTATGGTTGCATAATGAATTTGAGAATAGTAAATTACGTATCTGCGTGAAAATTAGTGATAAGAAGTTCATTGGTTCTTAAAATGAATTAATTTTGTGTAAATTAAATTTGGCGGATGCAATTTTTTTCAATAAAAAAGAAATTCTGGTGTCGATATATTTTTCCATGATAGATCTTGCAAGTAAATTTAATAAAAAAAAAGTTAATAAAAAAACCGAGTTTAAATGATTACATTAAAATCATTTCTTTATATTTCAATGACAAAGGAAAAGAAACAAGTTGCACACAATACATAATAAAAACCGGCCAAGTGCGAGTCGGACTCGCGCACGAAGGGTTCCGTACCAAAAAGGCCAAAAAAACGGGCCCCCAATTCCGCTAATTTACAAATGGCAAATTAGCAGAATTGGGCCCCTGGTGTGTTGTATGGGAGGCCCCCTTAAATACATATTTATTTTATTTTGTTTTTAGTATTTGTTGTTATTGCGGTAACAGAAATACATAATTTGTGAAAATTTCAACTGTCTAGCTATCGCGGCTCTTGAGATACAGCCTGGTGACAGAACGACGGACAGACGGACAGACAGTGAAGTCTTAGTAATAGGGTCCCGTTTTTACTCTTTGGGTACGGAACCCTAAAAAATACTAACTAGAAAGATTAAATCAAATAAAAATAAATTATTACTATTATGTTATTACTATTAAAGAGTTTCAAACTTAATAACAGAAAAGAGATTTTAAATCACACATAAAACCATATCAGCAATTATTTGTCTAATGTGATTAAATATATTATATAACGTCATCGTCGATAACCACCACACTTTATCGACAAACATTATGTCATGTGAAAGTAATAACATCACTATGTTGCCCAGCGGCAAGAAATCGGATTTATCGCGCGACCGATCTGAAATTTACACGGGCGAGCGGACCTGATGTTGTCGAACAAATCCAACAACTATTCAAGAATAAAATATGCGAATTTAGTGTTTAAATGTAATTAAATTGCAATAATAGGATACAAATTTACTTACATGTGAAATGAAACACCATCAATCAATCAATCAATCAATCAATCAATCAATCATTTATTTGCGTCAAATATGGTATACAAGATGTCAGATTACAATAAAAGAATCACATATTTGGGCTACAATAATTAGCATGCAAATGTCAGTTTACAATAAAAGATGAAAAATAATAATAGTCGTTAAAATGTCAAAACAAATCTGGTTATGTCCGAATTCCAAATTATTCATATTAAAAGGCGAATTATATTATATTATAAATTACACAAAATTACTGAGTCAGTGTTAATGCCTTAACCTAAATGCCTTTTTTAAATTTGAAAAAGTCCTCTAGACTATAAAAATTATGGTGGTTCAGCCAGCGGAATAAATGTTTTTTAAATACTGGTAAATTATAATTTTTTATGTCATTTTGTAAACTTGATTTTGCAGACCTCTTTTTACAACATAAAACTGAGCAATTCGGCATTTTTAATACGGCAGCGTTCACTTGCGCGACTGGACTCGGTCTAGGAAGAAATCTGAGCGCAACTAGTTTTTATAAACGCTAATGCCCAATTGGGCTAATACTTTTGACAGAGGGGAAACGCTTCGTATGGCTACTCCCTTACGGGACGGAAGGCCGCGTTGCTCGAAGCCTAAAATACTAGTTTTGAAATCACATGACACCGTGACACACGTGGGTTAGTGTAGGTTAAATATACAAATGTACTCTGTGGTGTAGATTAAGATAAAATAAGTGTGTGAGTAGTTAAGATATTTTACGTATTTATTAAGCATGTAGAATTCGCAGTAATGACATGGCATATTTTTTTCAGACCTTAGCCGGTTCCGAAAGGAACAATTAAACAAAAAAATATTTAAAAAAAGCAGCTGACACTGCTGCTGACGCTGACAGTCCTCCCAGGAGGCTTTTTTGGCGGGAGTTCGTGAGATACGTTTGGAGCTTTGCTCTAAGGTTTGGAGTCCGTTTCTTTTATCGATTTTTTATTGTTTATAGTGATTTTTGAGTCGTAAAAGTGGTGTTATTTTGCGAAACAAAGTGTCGTGCGAGTGAACAATATACAGTTCGGTGAAATAAGATGGTTTATGGGTCGTAACCAAGAAAAGTGGACCGTGAATTTTGCGCAGGAACGCGAACATTTCACCTCCTCCTTGGGGACTTCTTTTCATTCCTTCAATCTTTCGACTGTCTCCAAAAACTCCATCGAAGCATTAAAACGTCTAACATCGAAGTTTTAGTGCAAAATAAATATAATATTACTAAAGAATTGGCTGTATAGACAAGTATCCGAGGCCTTTAAACTAACTAAAAAAAAAAGGCTGACAGACAGCTGAGACAGCTGATCTGTCTGATACCTAATCTATCGAATTCGAAGATAGCGAGAGCGAGGTAAACAAACCACCACTAATAAATCAGTGGTAAAGTGTTTCTAAGGGCATATTTTGCTCAAGTAATGAAATAACTATTGTATTTGATAAAAACGATGCCACTCTCGGTGCAAATTCTGTTGCCGTCAATTCCTAAACAAACAGGAACAATATATTTTAGAGGCTATGTTAATATTTTAAATAAGAATAAAGTTACCATATATATTACAAAATTCTCTGAAAGCAAAATTTTAATAGATAAAAGTAAAACTGAAGTAAAAGATAATATGATTTACGGGTTCTGCAAGTGTAAAAACCAAACTTCTGTTTCAAATAAATCTAGAACTTGTGACAACTTTATAATTTTGAATCCACTTGGTGAACTATCAGTAACAAAACTTGTATTAAATGGGAATGATGTTGATATAAAAGATAACTACCTAATAGTATTGTATGATTATAATAAAATTCGTGAATCTGAAGTTGAATGGGAATATTGTGATAAATTATCACAATTGCAGTATTTAATTCATACTGAAGACAGTAAGCCTTTAAGCAAGGAATTGAATTCCACAAAGCTCTCATGTCCAGTTTGGTTATCGTCTTCCATGTTTATTCAACATATAATAAATTATTTCAATATCCTAACATGGCTCTTACTTACTCTCAAATCTAATGGAAAGGTAAGCTGTATATTATATGCTTGACTTTATTTTTCTTTCGAAATAGCTTAAAATGGCAAGTTAAAACTTGTCCTCATTTCTGTCTCACAAGTGCTTAAACATTATTTTTCAGATATCGATTAAGCAGGGCAACTTAATATTTGCCATTGTGATGGATCTCATTTTAGGATATGTAATATTGGAATATCTAACACAGGATACAAAGGAGCTAAGCTCTTTATTAATGGGTGTATTGGAGGTATATATTTTTTTATCATTTAATTCAACAATGTCACATTTTTGGCCCTCAAGCCAAACTTATAAATTTTCCAAATTGTCCCAAAAAAGCCTTGCATTACAAACATTCTCCATCCACTATCTTACAAAATAGTCATTGTCACTTGTACAGTAAGTGTGTGTAAGAATGTTTTCTAGTTGATGATTGTGAGTCTAGTTTTATTATTTATATAGTACTCGTACATATTGATGACTAAAATCAATAACAAAGTTTATACATATAATTGATACCGCCACACCTAATATCCATATCATAAAATTGTCTTTTTAATTGCTTTGGACATTGTATTATGGAGACCCTTTTTATATAATGGTACAATAATTTGATGAAGGCTTCTTGAAGGTGAATAATATTTCTTGCCCTTTTGCTAAAAGTGAACATACTACTATAGAAAAGATGCTTTCATTGGAAACACCTTTTCATATTAATTGTAGCATCTGTATGACCACTGCACTGTGTGTGAAATTTTTTAATATTTCTGTGGAATGTTTGTGTTAGTTATAACAGGCTTTAAATGAACAATTATTCTTGTAATAATTATCAGCGTATGTCAGAGTCCATGTTAGCCCTTTACACACTAATAATGATAACAATATACACTTCATGGCAAAAAATATTAAAACTTTCTAATCAGGTTTTTTTTTCAGAAACTCATAAACATGCTTTATTCACTACTGAAGTGGCTCATGGGAGCACCAGCTGGCCTGAAACTAAATAATGCTTTTAATAAAATGCTTGGGAGATATTTCTCCTACCATGTTCAACTTTGGTGGCTGTTTTTAGGTAATAAATTGAAAATGTATACTTTTTGTTTTCATACAAAAGGTACTTATTATGGTTCTAAGTGTTACTAGTCTATCTATGTATATACAGCCACAGGGTGTTAAAAACCAAACGCCAACCTTAAAGCAACGGACATCAAACCAAGACTATATCACAAAAAATCATTTGTAAGAAATGTCTAAATGATTGTTTTTTTGTAAGACTCAACAAAATATTATAATTTATAGCGCGCAATGTATAGCAGTCGGGACGCGCGCCAATGCGCTGGCGAAGGCTGCTAAGGTCAAATCCTACTGTTTTGCAATTTAAAAATCCTTATTACGAACGAAATAGTATTACTTACTATCTTTTTATTATGTTTTTATGGAGAAAAGTTTTTAAATAACCTTTTACAACAGATTATGTAATAAATTGGAAAACAAAATGTGACTTTGATACTTATTATCTTCGGAACCAGAAGTATCCCTGATATGGTCATGAAGAAAAAAAAGATCCTAGTAGTGCCATCACTAATTTGTCCATCCATAGACAGACAAGACGTTGTTTTCGAGTCGGCGTTTTTTTTAATCCGTTATACACTATAAACCATGATTTTTGAACCACCTGAAAAACGAAGCCTACGTTAAGTAACCATTATGTATAACATCATGGCGGAGATTTTTATTTTATCAATAACATTTATTTCAGAAAAATACTACATATTGATTCAGACTTTTAATTTGGAACAGAGTGACGCGCACGAACTTATTATTTTGCTTACACAGTTACGTACGTTCGTGCGCGTCACAGCTGATTCCAAAATGAAGAGCTGAATTAATATTTTATATTTTTCTAAGATCTTTGTATTGATAAAGTGTGTAATTTCAGGTGGTTGAAATTGCACGCTGTACATTTGTAACCTATATGAGGCCTGGGAAGGTTGGGACTCAAGGTTTCCAGACTAGTCAATGAGACTGTCCAAGTCATCAGATTAAAAACAATGCTACTGTCTACAGTCTCCCACAGTTCAAGATACTCTTAATAATAATAAACCTGTTTATTCCATGACTAATTTTAAAATTTAGATTTCAAATGAAGTTAGTATTGTTAGACCCAAGTTCACCAACATTTAAACAGCCGGTAAACAAAGAGTGACGATTAATTTGACACAATTCCCATACAAAATATGTCAAATAATATTTTAACCGCTGTTTAAACTTAAACGTCTGTTGGTGAACTCGGGCCTTAGTTTATTAATTCACTTATTGAATATGTTAGTTGTGTTATGTTTCATGGAATCCTCTTCGGGTGAAGGCCTCCTCCAGATTATTCCATTCTTCTCTGTCTTTCCCTTTTGTTATCCATTGCAAACCTGCAGTTTGTATAATATCGTCTATCCATCGCTTGTATGGTCTGCCAACCTTTCTTTTGCCATCTGGTCCTCTCCATGTTGTCGTGCGTTTTGTCCACCTGTTCGATACCCTCCAAAGATACTCTTAACAATAGATTAATTTCATTTAGTTGTTTATAAAGTCGAATTTGTCGCTAACGTCAAAAGCGGCCGTTTTTAGCAATAATGTACAATACGAAAGAATGCCAGAATGAAAACAGTGATTTAATAAATACTAGAGGTAATTTTCTAAAATGATATTATTCTAGTTTTTTGAGAATTGATTTTGTTTAGAAGTAGTAAATTAAATCAATTGGGGGCAGCACTTAGCTCTAGTAGTCCCCTCAACGCTTTTTCGCAATGAAACACAATTAACGGAGCTACAGACACGTCACGTCGCTCACCTGTTGGGGACTAAAACATAGTGTGACAGTTAGGCTTACCTGGGAATGACCTCGCCTTTTTGTTTTAATCACATATTTTTATATCTATTTTTCAGATGTATCAGGTGAAAAGTTGGATATTATATTACATTTATTTTATTACTTGGGATACCTAGGTTTTACATTTCAAGCTGCAATGATATCCGACATGATTTGTATTGCAACATTCCATTCGTATTGCATATACGTTTACGCTGCAAGGTAATGTTAACATATAATTTAGTTATTTCAGTATATTATTATATTATCTCTGGTTGCCTGCAAAATTTCTAGCTCGCTTTTCGCTCTTAAGGTGTTAAATGCGTTAATTATTAGCGTTTTTTCTTTATTTAAGACAAAATATTTAGTTTTTATCATTAAACATATTATTATAATATTGTGTCCAACTGACATTGATCCTAACTGAAACATATGCAACTAATTTAGAGCTTACTAAAAATTTGGCGCGACATAAACATACTAATAAAGCAGTAGGTACTGCAGTATAGCTTGAGATTAGTTATAAGATTTTTTTCAAGCTTATGTTATTTTACAGAATGTTCAATATTCAAATATCAGGCCTCATAGCGTTGCTGAGGTTTTTTGTAGGACGAAAATATAATCCACTAAGAAAAGGAATTGATTCATGTGAATACACAAACCAGGAATTATTTGTTGGTACTGTAGCTTTTACTATATTGCTACTGTTATTACCAACTACTCTCATGTACTACATCGTTTTTACAATGGTAAGAAGTTTACATTACTTTTATCCCTTACAAAAATACCATTCCCATAGTGCAAACTGTGCCTACCTACCATAACTAAGTATCTAATGTAAAGATAAGTTTTTGGCACATTTTCTATCTGTATCCTCACTAATATTATAAATGTGAAAGTAAATCCGTCTGTCTGTTATTCTTTTACGCCTAAACTACTTAACTATTTTTATGCAATTTGGTAGGTACGGTCTGTACCTACCAAATTGAATAAAAATCAGTAAAAATCTGAGAAAGGAAAATTTTGTATCACACTGCAAGGCACAAAGTGTAGTTTAAATTGAAAAACCAACTTGAAAATAAACTTTTGAGCTGCCATAGCATAATATTAAAGTACTAGCTTTTGCCCGTGGATTCGCTCGCGCTCGCTCTTTTATGGGGTAGGGGGCGGATTTCCAAAAAATAATGCACGATTTTTTTGTTAGTCACATATAGTCTGCATACCAATTTTTAGCTTTCTACCTTGAAAATTGCGGAATGCTCCATACAAACTTCCACCCTCCATTTTAGAAAGAGACTAAAAATATGTATAAATAATCATCTATGTACCGTGTTTCTTGTGAATAAATAAATTTGAATTTGAATATGTCACTCTCCATCCCTTCAACTATCTCCACTTAAAATATCACGTCAATTCGTCGCTCCGTTTTGCCATGAAAAACGGACAAACAAACAGACTCACACACTTTCCCATTTAAAATATTAGTATGGATTACTAGTGATAAGATAAGATATTGATTAACCACTTTTTCGCTGGTCTATGTTAGCTATAAAAATAGATCCTTTAGGCAATGGCTAATGAAGTGTACAATTTTCCCTCTTTTGGGAAATTGCTCCTTCCCAGTACTCGTAGTATACATCAAAAATTTTTGTCTGTATGCGTGTCGGTCGGTGTAGCTGTTCACCACAACTAGATATTTGCAAAAATCAGATGCGTTTTGCCTCACTTTAGACGAAGCGTTAGTATGAAGACTATCCATGTATCTAGACTTATTCATATGGCATTAACGCAATATTATTATAGCCTTCGCTGATGTGTATCGACTGCGTTTTACTTGTTTTTTTTTTTCTCTCTCTCTTTCTTGCATTTCGGTACAAAAATGTGTCTTCTTTTTTCAGTTTCGAGTACTATCATTATTGGTGCAGTTTATTTTGGCTAAATTAATTTATATAATTCACACTCTTCCTTTGTACGTTGGTGCATTGTGGCTGATGCGTTCTCCGAGGGTAGCAGGTAAAGTTAAAATATTTAGGTGTCCTTTTAAGTATTTATCTTATTATTGTCAAACATTTAACAACACTATTGAACACGGATTTGTATGGTGCGGCGTCGCCAAGTAGCATCTTATGAAAACCATGGTTTATCTAGGGTAGTCTGAATTACCTGGTTCGATTAAAGAGTCAAAAAAGTTACAGGCCCTCTGATATTCAAATACAATATAAAAAAATACCCTGTTTTATTTACTCAATAGTTCATGTAAATGAAAGGACATGGATCCTTCGATCTCATTTTAAAGTTTTTTTATCGCTGCTTTACTCGCGTTGTATAACATCAAAGACAGTCAATATTACAAATAGCAACTCATTTTATTTGTGTATAACAGAGCCAGATCTATATGACTCTTCTGTTTCTTTCTAGGTAATGTGCTATTGGAAGTAGTGAGCCATGAAGAAGCGTCACCTTTAACTATTAGATTGAGGTTATTTAACAAGTCATTAGTATACTTAATAAATAACTTTAAGCCTCCAATTGAAGAACAAAAACAACTTGTATGGACAAACTTTTTCTCAAATGTGTTCAGCGGTAAACAAGTAATTTAATATTAGTTCAATAAAACACAATTTGGATTTTTACTTAAACTTTAATAGTGTTCCTCAGTTTCAATTGCGCACAAAATAAATATATATTTGGTCACCGCACACGTGAATTTATAAATGCTTAGTTATTACTAGGTACTTCAATTATTTGCTGAAAACTGGGTAACAAATATTTTAGCAATAATTCATTAAAAGATTCGTATTAATTTAATATTAATCAAGTAATTTTAAACCAACTAAACCTACAAAAACGTACAGTTAAGTTGTGTCACGAAATAAGAATTTTTCATAATCATTTCATTTATGACTCATGAAAACATATACAAATATAATAATAATAAGGCCTTAGTTTTACTGCCTGTAATGAATAGAAAGCACGTCATGTATAAATTGAAAACAATGTAGTCATGAATAACTTGATTATGATATCTCTATGTTATTTATGAGCACATCACAGTTGCAAGATACCATATAAAATATCCTTAATATCTAGTCGGATAAAAAAGCCAGACTCACATTGCTGTCTCCAATAATCTGTCGAGGTTCTGTGTGCATAAAAAATCGGCAAGGAAAATACACCACGATTTTAAGCAGTAAGTTTGTAGCTAATCAAAATCTTATACATTTTTGTATTTTGTTTTTCCATCGATATATTGGAGCCTCTTACTGTAGGTAAAATAAGTAAGCAGTAAACGCATTTCATATTGCATTTCAAGAATATTAATATAATAGCACTTAGGATAAACGGCAAGATTTAAATGGTTTAACAGTTGGCATGCCAGTAGTTTATTACATATGCATACAATACAACAGTATTAGTTATCGAAGATGAATTTAGAATGGTTATTGTTAAACACAATATTTATTTAGTTATTAGTAACATCATGCTGAAATTGGATTTAGATACAATTGTTATAATATCAAAAGTATTTCTGTATGAACTGTGTATTCCTAATGATATTTCCGACTTCAAATATTATTTGTTATATAATGTAATATTTTATTAATATATACATGAAATAATCAAATCATTGAATGTTATATTTACTCAAAGTAATAAACTGAATAATTTATTTTGAATACAATGACATAAAATGTCTCTTCTAACAAACTACTGATTTTTCTTTACTTCAGTGAATTTTGGTATAATATGAATGTAATGTCTAACTATGTACACTATTGTGTAGAATATTACATATTAATATAAAATGCCATATATAAATAATACAGTTTTAGTTTTCATAAAATTTTACAATTATAACAATTTCTTACTACTTCTTGAGCTACTAACTATATACATATTTAGAAAACATTTCGAAAACAAAAAGCCACCAAAAGACGATAACACAGTAGCACATATTCTTTTTAGAACTTGAAATTTAAATTATATCCAATTGTTAAAGAACCAAATTAAATGTAATGTTTGATTTGATGCTTGTCATATAAAAAGTCGGGGCTGTCGGACTATTGTGTCTACTCATAGATATATTGTGATATATAGATTAGACGAGATGGAGTGATAATTAAGCATAGGACTTACACACATACAGGGTGACCACATTTTGATTTTTGTCAGACAAGTGCATTTTACTATAACGTACCGTAATATAAATTACAATATTATGTGAAGCAATTAAAACGCACCACATCTCGACGTGCTATGTCTCCGGTGGGATGGTCGGAAATAAACTTTTGAATGTACCAAACTACCAATCCTTACCCTATTTCGTAATCATCACAGACATTAGTAAATTAGGATGTGATTTCAATCACAGTAGATGCTCGATCAGCAAGATACACCACTAAGCTGTATATATTAAAAAAGAAACTGCTTTGTATAGTATCTTACTATGCAAGCGAGAGCTGCTATGCAGTGTAGTGGAGACGTGGTGATGGTATTCGGACGTTTATTAGTTCTTGAGTACACACCTGTAGTCCTTACTGACCTCGGCGCTCGCGTTTGGTGAATGCTCTTTAGGTCTAACTGAACCACGACACGATGCTAATTTTGATTCCAAAGCCTACAATGAAGAAAAGTACATGATATGAATGAGTTAATATTAGTAATGACAGATAGATATTGATGTGCAGTTAAGCCGTCACCTTGAGTGCAACACTTAATATAAATATATACATATTTACACAAGTAAAAATATTATTTACACTTTTGTACACAATAACTAAATAAAGTCATATTTACAATGATACTCTAAATTAATACATATTTTATCGCAACTCATGGTAACTAAAAGAGATGTCCCATAACAGGCCCAGACATTGTACAGCATTCAAAAAATCAAGAAAAATTTACTGAATTTGGGAAAAATACAAATAATGATACAATGTATATAACGTATAATTTAACAGCTAAAAAATAAATACAATCTAAAAAATATACCTCGTTAATAGGCATAAAAGATGCGTTTGAGGAAAAAATAAAAAACAATAAACTCTAAATGTCAGTAGCTGTCAGATTGCCTTTGTCAATATTCGGCATAACCGTTCTTTTCAAGTTTTTGCCACTCGTTTTATTCTTAAGTAAAAAGCTAATATATAATCGCAAATATAGTTAGGCATTACATAATTTATAACTCTTTGTTTTGTTTGTTGTTATTACAACAAGCACGAGTACGCAAACAATATCACTTGTTCGAATCGGTTTATGCGATTTTGAAATTTTCAAAACTCTCAAATGTCATCAAAGTATCATCTTCCGCCATGATAGTTTCTGTTGTTTAGTATTGCTATTCTAATAAGTTTTTTTTTATGTTGAAGCCATTAAACGATGCTATTTTAAAGAATTTGGATAATAACAAAGTGTTGTAGGTATATTGCCCCATCTTTTGGCAATGTGTACAGGTTCTGGGCCTAGCCTTCATACAATTTGGGACATCTCCTTTACCAATGTCAAGTTCTAAGAAAAAAAGTTATCTAACTACTAAAATTAAAGCTAGTCGAAGTAAGCGACAATGTTATCCTAATAACATAACAATCCAGTAAATAGTGCGACATACTGCAACAAGTAGTATTTATAAGCAAAAGTTAAAATTTCGTGATAAAAAGTAAACTTAACTTCACAATGTCTCACTATTTCCTTTTACACCCTGCATGACAAAGGATGGTTTTATTTAACAATAGGCTTCACACGTTAGTATTACCTATACGTCTGAGTATGAATGTGATCATCTTTAAAGTTGATATTAATAACCTATCCTATCCTAGTTGAAGATGTGCCTATCTCAGGATATCCTCCTCTGTTCCGCTGTTATTTTGAACACATTGACAAAAAATATTTAGGAAACTATTCTATCGTTATCACTGTGAATAGATCTGTCAACTTTAATCCTTGCCCTCAACATGTATTCAATAATAACATCTTAATAAATGGTACACCACTACAAACACTACAGTTCATATAACCTACAGAAAAAAAACGTCGGCCCATGCGACCTATTTGTCTGTGGTTTTGATATACATCGCGATCCTAGTAGGTAGTCAATATACAATGATTCTGTGAGCTAGATGAATGTGTGATAATAGAGGCTTCCGAAATATGTTTACAGAGTCGATATTTACAATGCTAGCGTAGGTTATTGCTCGCGACTTCTTGAAATCGGGACTTGTATATTTTTATATGGATAGAAAGTATACAAAATAGCCATGTGCTATTTCAGCCTGTATCCTATCTCCGTGACAAATTTTATTTAGATCTGTTCAGTCGGTAATATTGACTAACAAACGTCCAACCAAACTTTTGCATTTATTAATCTAGTAATATTATAAACAAGAAATGTGTTAAAACGTTAAAACAGAGTATGTATTGTATACATAAACATTAATCAAAAAATATGGCAAATTTAAATACATGCATTTTAATATTCTACCTACTAAACTTTAACTATATGATTGTTAGTATAGCTATCAAAATGTTTGTTTAGTTCTGGTATGATCTTGGTTTTTCTTGGAGGCAAAACTTAAAAGGCTTTCAAGCCCTTCCCTAGATCGTACAGCAAAGGATCTTCTTAATTTCCCATTTTCGCCTTGCCCTACTCTAGTTAGAGGTTGTTCCGATGACCTTTGTGAATGATACTGTAAATGCTTGTGTGATACATTCTCAGTATAAGGTCCAGAGTTTCGACGGTTATGATTTCGGTATTCAATAGGATCATGTTTTTCACTGTTATCACTTTCTGTTGTATTTGCAACGCCTTCCTGCGGCGCTAAGTGGTGACTAGCAGCAGATGACGCCTCGCATGAGCATTTGACCTTACCACAATCACGGCAAAGAAACCTTTCAAGCTGCAAGCAATAAATAACATGCATACTACACACACAAACAACCATGCGCTATCTAAAATAAAATTTAAAAATAAAAACGTTTACTGTGCAAAATCATATAAATAGGACTACATGTAAGTAAACATACCTAGATGTTGTTTATCTAAATACAACGTGTTCCTTTTGATATCCCATAACTCTAAGGTTATGTTCATAGGTAAAAATAATATAAAACGCCCTAGAACATGTGGTTCAAAAATCAATAGTATCGAATATAACATAAATTTTAGTTAAATTTGTTAAAAAAATGTAACCAGTATGGCGAATCCTTAGTTTTGCGAGACGTTGGCCAACTTACACCAAAGTGTAGTAGTAAAGTAGCGGGAGAGCGTAACTTGTAAAAAACATTGACGTGTGTGGGTGTTTCATTGATAAGTAAGTACGAGTAAATAGTTTTCATTCAAAAGTTCAATTATAACAAGATAAGGGTGTTTTACTTAAACATTCGTGACATTTTAGAATTATATTGTATGAAAAAATTAAATATATATCTAATATATAAAATTCTCGTGTCACGGTGTTCGAACTTGAACTCCTCCGAAACGGCTTGACCGATTTTGATGAAATTTTTTGTGCTTATCCGGTATCTATGAGAATCGGCCAACATCTATTTTTCATCCCCCTAAATGTTAGGGGTAGTCCACCCCTAAATTTATTTTTTATTTTTTAGACAAAATTTTTAATTTCTATTTTTTTATGATACAACATACAAAAATACATACAATCCTAAATTTTTACCCTTTTATCACCAACCCCTATTTTTTAATAGCCATTTTAGTAATTTAATCATTTTTCATCCTGCTCGATAACTGATCAATTATTGTCTTTTTTGTAAGGGTAGGGTAGGGGTAGGGAAGGGTTTAGGGTAGGGGTGGGGGTAGGGTAGGGGTAGGGTATGTGTAGGGTAGGGTAGGGGTAGGGTAGGGGTAGGGTAGGGGTAGGGTAGTAAAATATTAAAATTTTATAAAATATATACAACCCTAAATTTTTACCCTTTTACCACCAACCCCTATTTTTTGTTAGCCATTTTAGTAATTTAATCATTTTTATGGCAAAACAACGTTTGCCGGATCTGCTAGTATATATATAATATTAGGGGTTAAAGTATGAAATTGCCGTTTTGTATGGACGAAATCGAGAAAAGTCATTTTACCATACTAACAATTTTTTAGTTTTTTTAAAAACGCCTGAACCGTTTTCGATGCAATTAAAGGTGAAAGTTAGATGGTTATAAAGCTACGCATTTTAAATTTAAATTTCTGAAAATCAAAGTATATAATACAAATATACTTAATTGAAGCAAGAAGGTCAGCTGACACATTGTAAGGGGTCTTTTCAACGACTTCCTTTGAAGTAATAGGCACTAGTATTGCATTTTTTTTAGTCAAAAGTTACTTTATTTAGTTTTTGATACAATATAAAAAGAATTACGCAATAATATGACTATACTTAAGAGCTATAAACAAAATAAAAAGTGGGAAAATAATCGGCAATTTCATACTTTAACCCCTATTATAATCGAAAAATAATTCATATGCAATTTGATTCTTTACCATGGTCTGTTTAATACCCTAGAGTAATGGGATATCAAAAGGAACGCGTTGTATACGTACACACAAAAGTCAATGCAACCTTTTGGCATCATTTTTTTTTTCTTTCGGCAGGGATGAATCTCAGGTCATAATTAGATACCTATCTAATAAGTTCAAATGCAACAAAATAAGCCCCTAACCCGTAACCTACAAGAGATATGAACGTTTATCTTTTGTTATTATTAAGTAGAATTCGTGTATGCGTAGACTTAGCGACGGGTTGTAACTACTTGTAACTTGTTACGGGGAAAGGGGGAAAGGGAAGGACAATGATGACGCCCTCACTTACCTTCCACTGCTAGGATTATGACGTGTCCGTGCGTCTCCTGTGACTTTCTTTACGATATTTTACGACTTTGCTTGTTTTATTTTGGACTCTGTTTTGATTGTGTGAAATTGTGACCCGGCTGTGCCTACTGGACTTTGTGTTATGTTATTACTTACGTGACGTGACGCAGTATAGTGGACAATAGGACACTCGGAGGTTGTTGTCACGTAATGTCAATATTATGGTATATGGGCTGGAGAAGACATCAACAAGACTTAACTCCTCCAGCTCCATTTTTATAAATGAAATCAAAAATGAAACTGATATTAGTGGCTATAAAGTGTTTTATCTATTACTAGAGACGCTTTATATGAAACTGCCTTTTCGTTGCCAAAATCCCAAATCACATCAAATCAATCATTTATTTGAAAGAATACACTTTATTTTTGCAAGTTACACACTTAGTAAAATAGGACAGTGAGTCGCAGGACCTCATGGAGTAGGTCAGTGTTTCGTTTGTAACAACCTTTTGGCTAATTAACAGTCAATGGTGCCAACGGGACCCATACATATCGAGACTTCTTTGTGCAATTAGTCGAAGAATTATATCAGTCTATATGGGTAGCCATGATCATTATGGTCGGGTTATCGGGTAACTGCAAACCGACCGTGGCAAGAGTAAAACCTGAAAATCCGCCTACCGTTAACCAAAAGTTCTCAAAATACAATTTTTATTTACCATAATAAGTCAGGGTACGTATTCCTATGACAAAAAACGCCTATTTAGAAGCCGTCATATCTCTGGTCGGTTGCAACTTAGAGCCAGAATTTTTTCTTTAGTGAATATCTTAAGCCTTGTATCCACTTGAGCATGATCAGGCGAATGAGCGGCTCATTTGGCCGAGCCGCTCAAGTGGAGACGCCTGAGCACGCTCGGCCCGAGCAATTGCAACTTAGAGCCAGAATTTTTTCTTTAGTGAATATCTTAAGCCTTGTATCCACTTCAGCATGCTCAGGTGTATGAGCGGCTCATTTGGCCGAGCCGCTCAAGTGGAGACGCCTGAGCACGCTCGGCCCGAGCAAATCCGAGCGCGCTCAGGGCGAGCCGGTGTCGGTTTTTGTCCGTGCTCAAAGGCGCTCAGTATTCGCTCTGCGCTCAGTGTGGACGGTTGTTTTTGTGTTTGAGGCAAGCGCGTCGAATTCCCCGAGTTTTAATTACAGTAAATATTCAAAATCAATCCTTGACATTCTTGTAAAGTTGTTAAATGGTTCGTTATCTCCTTCGAAAGTCAATTCACGAACTATATTAGCCGAGTTGTTTATTCGATGACGATACATTTCTCTCATCTACCACCTTGGTGGTTTTCTCTTCTTCTTTATGGCACAGTGAATGATTATAAAGGCAGCAGCAGCTACACGGACACGTGAAGACATGACGGAGCCGAGCATATACTGAGCAGCCTGAGCACAGCTTTTTTAATGTTGAGGCTTGTTCATACCAAAACATTCATTTTGTTTCTCTGAGCATGCTCAGACGAATGAGCGGCTCATTCGCCCGAGCATGCTCAAGTGGATACAAGGCTTTAGATATTTCTCTAATTATGATCTAAGTTTCGTTAATGGCGAAAGAAAAAAAAAAGTGATGCCACCGGCCATACTAAAGGTTGCACACCCCTTTGCTCTTTTGAAGAAACATTGTTATGGTGTGAGGTGGTGAGAGTAAAAATGGTATTAATCAAGGGACTATCAACTTTTTTTTAAATTTACCAGACTGAAATCATTTTTAAATCAAGCATTAACTAAACTATCTTCACAGGGTCAGATTCAAAAAAACATTGTAATGTTCTTTTTATTTATTAGTTTTTATCTGTTTGTGTTAGGTAAATGGTATAACAAGCCTAAACCAGCCTATGTTAACATTTATGCATATAGATGATATAGACAATGGTGAAGTCAGAAATTTGAGAACATCATTTTTTAAAATATTTAATACAAAAATCGGTATCTAAAATATTAGTTTGTATCTTTGTATGTAAATTAAAAATAAGATGATATCATTGATCTGAATTCACCATAGTTTTTATATGCATATTTTTGGTTTCGATAAAATTTGCTATACCATTAACCTAACACACTGTATAAACTGTAACAGATTTATTTAACATGTGTATATTTTTGATTGGTCCGAGGGGTTCAAATATATGAAATATATCCTAGTATATGGTGGGGTATGCAGCAAAAACTTTTGTCACCACATAAAATATACTTCCATATTTTTTACGCATTTTTCTCACCAAAACCTCTGTTAATTTAATGCTTTATCATTGCTAATTTATTACTCGCATTACTCATTCAATATAATACTGAAATGATACCCAACAATATCTGATAAACAATACATCTTTGCACTTTTTTCGTAAGAAATCAGGGCTTAGCTAATTTTAAATTTTCTGTGTTCTGTACAACATCAGATTTAAAATACAAAAATACCTTCAATACAATACATAAACACATAAAATAACTAAATATCTAGTTAACATATTTTAGAATATCTACATAAAAAGCTTTAAATACATACCACTATTAAGATTCATAATTTAATAGCCCACAAGGAACTAGACAGTACTACTATGCAATGTGCAGAGCTCAAATAATATTCTTCTGATAAATCAAATATTCTAACGTGTATAATACTACAATAATAATTACAAAACATTTGAGTAAATTTGAAAGTATGTCAATTTGACTCACCCCTACTTTGCGAAGAAGGTCTCCAACAATGTTTATTGCTGTAACCCGAGATGAAGGTGTCATAGCATTTCCATTGATTTCACCTGTACAAACATACATAGATTAGATTTATTATAAGGTCAGATCAAGATCCTTTTAAATTACAATTTCTTAGCATTAAGGTTATTTGTAGAACATACTTTTACTTCTAAACTAAGTGGTTTCAGAAGGCCAAACCAAAAGTGGTAAATAATGACGCTTCTTTAAACTAATTTTTTTCTCGTCATTGTAATTTACAAAACTTTAAAGATCAAAACGCATGAATATTGCAGAAAATATTAGTATTTTCTTAAGAACACAAACAAAAACTTTTGTAATTGATTGGTTTCATACAAGCAAATTAATTAGTTACGATACAATCCATATAGTCAGACTGATACAACAATATCACGCAACTCTGTTTATTATACAAATATTTTTTAATGTATGATTGATTACAAACAATGTTAATATTGTTTGTGACATATAAGCTGATCTATCTATGAGTAAGTAAATTGATATTTTACGTTTTTGAGGAGTTGTAATAGATGTCTGGGTTTCAATTTCAACATGTGTTCGGGAGTTGTTAATAATTCCATTGATTGCTGGAGTTTCATTTTCTTCATCCTCTTTCTTGTGTGGTGGAATTAGTTCCATTACTTTTAATTCTTGTTTTAGATCTACAAAGCATTAAAACATTATTATATCCTCAGTAAGCATACAATTTTTTAATTTTGACAGTCACTAAAATGATTGAAATTACTTTTTTATGCATTTATGGTTCACTTAAGAAATGGCAGTTAGTAAACAACTAGTTATTTCCTTTAAATAATCCAATATGTTCAGTCTATAAATTTTGTTTAGCAGATTTACTAAACTTTAATATTGCCTGCTAATAAATATTTCAAAAAATTATAACACAAATTACTCATCAGTTTTATAACATGTCAAAATTAAAGGGCAGCAAATTCTTTGGAATATTTATGTTAATATTAATTCATAACAAAAACCTCTAAAAATATATTTTGTAGTGTTTAACAGCTTTAAGATCAAAAATTATCAGTTAAATCAAGACAAAATCACTCACCTCTAGCTTCATCATTTGCCCTCTGTAACCTAACTCTTAAATTTTCTATTTCATCAACTTCACTCTCTAAAACAGCATTTCTTTCATATGCTTGATTTAGCAGTGCTTCTATACATGAAACTGATTCTGATATAACCCTGAAAGACGTAACATGTAATGTTAACTTTCTAAACAATTTGAGATTTTGATATTGAACTCTAGTTGGACTTGGACATTATTGCTTAATGATATGAATGTTAGCTGTTATTTACGTTAGTAAAATGTTTACAACTGGTTATTGCAGCAAGTTAAATAAGGACAATTTATTTTAGTTAATTTTCAATTAATCTATGGTAATAATAATAAAGTGCTCGCTAGCCTAAATATCATTTCAATAATTAACACTAAGCAAAGAGTTTTTACAAGGCACAACTACAAAATATACCTCAATGGGTACATTTTTACAAATCAAACATTTAATCCCTCAACTCCCAGGAGGCACTCGGGTGCCACAATAACAATTGATTTCAATTGTGTCTGGAATAACTCATGATCGAGGGATTAATTGTTTTTCTTTACATTAACAGCAAAGCACTAATAAAAAGTTTATATTTCCAGGGTACTTCAGAGGTCAAAGAAGTACCCTAGTATAAAAGATGTAATATTCTTTAAATGTACAAACAGTAAAATTTGTTTCTAATACATAATACAATTATCTACATAGATCACTAATATTTTTTTTTAATATGAAATTACAAACACAATACTATCTACAAATAAATCCAATTGAGGCTCTTTAAAAATTTTAATTTTAATGCATAACTTTTTTTTTACATACCTCTGACCTCTCTCTAAATCATCATTTTTTTGTTCTAATTCTCTGATGTAAACAGCTTGTTTATCTTTATCAATTTTTAAAGCTTGCAGTTCATTTTCTAAAGCATTAGTTTCATGTTGACTCCTTTCTAATTTATTCTGCAAAATAATTAAAATTTACTAAGTACTAGCTTCTAATAAATTCAACTAAACATATTGATAAAATTGACAATAACTCACTCTTAACATTTCAATTTCATTTTTAAGCCTTTGATTTTGATGTTCTAGATCTCTGTTTTGTTTTTCAACTTGCACTAATGAGGCTTCCAGTTCCTTTTCCAGTTGTGCTGAGTTTTCGGTGTATTCATCTAACTCTTGTTGTATGTCGTTAGCCCTAAATTTCAACAAAGTGAGTCATAAATGAATTTATGGCATAATTTTATACCTACATTCATCAATCGGTGTAGTTAATGAATACTTACTTCTGTTCATAGTACTTAGCTTGTTTTTTCCAATATTCCAAGGATTCAGAGTCAGATTGTCTTGGAGATTCCATTTTTGATAGTAAGATTCTTTCAACAAACGATTTCTCAAGGATAAAACTTTAGCGCAGCATTACAACAATAACATCACCATTGTTAAATTTTCATAAAGTAATCACTGGTTTGTATGAATTTGGATGGAAATCGTTACGAAACAATATTTTCGATAAATTATTTATTTACAAAGTGGCCGTTAAACGCAGATTATGACACAACTTTGCCTTTTCTTTCTCACAAAATTAACAAGTCGAGCGAGTCAATCAATCAAATGTCAGTTTTTTAAAATGGCGAACACACACACTGACACACAGTAGGCAATAGGCATGCACGTTACGATTCGATTTAAAAAAAAATCGATCAACTGAATATAATCTAGTGATTTTTTAAATCGATATACGATCTTCATTCGAATCGTTTCATAAGTAAGGTGAATCGAATCTTACAGATCATATTCAGAGACAATGACGTAGTTATGATTTTACTAAGAACATTCTTAATGAAAAAAGATCAATTACAAACGAATGTCGACACTATATTCACATCATTGGCCTGCAATGTTAATGTTACAAAGCGAAGCAAGTTGATAGGAAAAATTTTAATAATGAAACATAATGTTGATGCAGATAGGTAGTTCTAAAAAGTTCTCGTTAATTTTATTTTGCTTTAGTCGTTATCGTCATACCTATCACCGTGTGTGAAATTGTGCTATTATGATTATGGCACCACCTATTAAATCCAATTTGATTTTTGAATCGATGTTTATGAGATCGATTCAATAGCATATTATCCATTACCATCCAAAAAATTAATTCAAATAGAAAAATCATTTACATCCTGCAGAACCAATGTAGAACCATCGAAATAGTATATAGACTAACTGACAGCTCGGTAATGCGTGACCAGCAGACCTATGAGACACAGGTCTCATATGTACGGAATAATAGTCACTGAATGGACAACTCAGCTGACTTCAGTTGATCACGAAATTTTGTCAGCAACTATGTTTTGATAGTTCACAGATAAACACTTAGGCTCAGCACTGAGCACTCAGCAGTGAGTCAGCAGCGATTATCACTTTGTTGACTGTCAAAAAAGACTAGCAGTCAAAAAAGCGCTGCAGTTTTGATTTGTCAATGAGTGCGTTAACTAGTGACGTACCTTTTACAATTTCAGACTATCGATAATAATTGCAGTTCGCGTTTGGAATATATATTTACTGTCACACTGTTTTTATCCATAGATTATGCACCTACGACTCGGCATACCTAATCGCCCTCACTTCTTACCTACGTTTATGCTTCTTACAGAATTATGATAATGATATTGACTTTATGAAGAAGGATTTAGTGTAACTTGCATTATTAAATAAAACTACATAAAAGAAAATAATGCTACAAGGGACATTCAGTACGTTAAAAATTTTGGGACGTCAATATGTAATCCTACCGATTATATTTATTGTTTACTCTGTTATTATTAAGAATCAAACAGACTAATGAAAGCTAAAACATAGGGCTCTCCGAACTTCAGACCGCATGTCAAAGCCACAAAGTCACAATGTTTTTTTTTTTTGACGGACCTGTCTTTGAAACCTCATAAGGAAGGCTTTAATCAGTTAAACCGGGCAGAGTGTGGCGAGCGCTGAAGGCGCTCAGCCTAGGTCCGCCACGCTAGCGGTGCCCCGGTGCGGCCGAGGCACATGAGTAAATATTCTTACAGAGTACAAGCTTCTTAACTTTTGAACTATTCTGATAGGGCTGACACCTGTTGCAAGTCAAAAAAAAAATAGGAAGTAAAAAATACGGTAAGTACCTATCTACATAATAAAACGTGTATTTCAAAAGGTATAAAATATAAGGTATAGTGTAATTTGACAATACTAAAGTTGAATTAGTTTATAAATGGCTAACCCTAAATAATTTATTTTTCTTTAAATATTTCTTATTTAACGTGTGATACAGTCTGAATATAATATAATATTTCTTGCACTTGTGTCGATCCAGACATTTCCTATACAATTATCCGGCAACAAACCATAGCAGTGCGTAACTGACCCTTTGTTTTATATATTTAGATTTCACACCAATTTTCCATAATCAATATTATATAAATAATTGAATTATAGAAATGGTAAAATCACAATTCGTCAGCCAAATCACTCAAATAAATGTCGTCTAATGCGCGCGACGTGCAGGCGGCAGCCCTGTCATTTATACCGCAACTGAATCGGCGAAAACCAGTTCTTACCCTGGCGACGCGTCAGTCGGTAAGATGTCACGCGTACATCGCCGCGCTATGTGTGAGTGGAACAATAGCGAGTCGCATATAGGTAGCTTGTATTCTGGTGGGAATATTTATTCATGTGGCCGAGGGTGAGGCTCGCTCGCACCAGGGCCCGTACTAGCGGGCGTGATCGGGCCAGTGTGGGGTGCTAAAGGCAGTCACAATGTATTGACTTTACGTGTCATTAATGAATTTGATTTTTCTACAATTTACAATACGAATTGCACTTTCTAGTTAAATGTAAAAGTTCTTTGACTGCTACCTATGCTGCTACTGACTGCCTGACTGACCAGTTTTGCGCGGGAAACGAAATGTGAAAGATGGATTTTATTTTGTAATTTTGTGAAATTATCATAAGCGGCATTTAGTGATAAAGTGGTGGCATTGCTTTAATAAAGTGTCAGTGAGTAGGATCAATCAAATAAAAGTGAGAAACAAGGAAAGGCTCTCCTAGCTGACTCGGATCCACGTTCTCGCTTAAAACTCCTGTGATCATTGAAATATATAAAGCACCCATATATTTCATATGTATACATAGTTTAGGTTAAGTTATTATGTGTAAGTTTGTGTAAGTCAGTACTTATGATATTTTATGTATAAAAATAATGAATAATTCCTACTAATGACATGGCAGCATGGTCTTAGACCTTACCCGGTTCCGAAAGGAAGAAATACACAAAAATATATGACAACTGACAGCAATGACAACTGACAGCCACTACTACAAAGCTTTCAAACAATATCCTCGTAGTATGAAAGGGCTTTCTTGTTTATTTTTGATAAAATGTAAGAAAGACTAGTTTCCAGAAGATTTATTATGTGTCTTCAGTCTGACCAATATTTATTGAATACAAATCAAGTGTTGACATCGTGTAAAAACGTTTTGCAATGCCATATAATCGGTGAAAGAATTTCAGAATCCTGATTGTTTATGACTGACGTGTAATGTTTCCAACGGCGGACACTGAAGATATCGTACAGGTCACGTCATTAAACCGAAAACCGTGTGTTTCTAGCGATGTGCGAGATTCGCCTGAAAATACAAAATTTACAAAACAACACATCAATAGGGAGTTAACGCTAAACATGTTGATCAAAGAAATGATATTTTGCATAGCACTTGCGCTCACAACATACGGAGCACTTCACAATTCGTAAGTTCTACAAATTAAACGTTTTCTAGGCTTCCACTATAAGAAAATTATTAGTGAACTTGTATTTAAATTTTCAGGCCAACAAAAGTGTCTAAACATCCTCAAGCAGTAAGATTCTTTAGCCCGGACTCTGCAGTTACCGATTGGTATAAAGGTCAGCTTAGTAAGGCTCTGACTGTTTTGAACAGTTTTGACATCTCTTTTGTTATGTACTATGCTCCATGGGATGCAGAATCACAGTATGTTCGTGGAGAGTTTGAGAAAGCAGCAGGTGTGTTGGGTGATCGGGTAAGTATAGTTAAGACAACTTGAGGCACTACTAAGCTATATTTATAAGAATGATTAATTATACTTATAATTTGTAGTACTATATTTTCTTTACTTCTTTATTTATCATGTTTCTGTAACTGTAGTATCATTGTTGTAACAACCTAGACTTATAATCAGTAAGGCATGTAAAAGAAATATACCCATGCAGTTAAGTATTAGTGATGTAACAAGTGTTTGCATGAAATATAAGCTTCAAGTGCATGTCAGGTAAAAGTGCCTCTCTTGCAAGTACAATATTTCTTATACCAGAATATACCTTAGCTGTACAACAACTGGCAATGATTGCCACAATATTCCATGAGGAACAACCCGTTAGCACTCCAGATCTAATAGAAGCAGCCTAAGTTTATCAGGGATAATGTCCACTTCTAATGGTAAAACAATATTTCAAATCGGTCCAGTAGTTTCGGCGCCTATTTAATACAAACAAACAATAAAATCTTTCCTCTTTGTAACATTTGTGAGAATATTCACATTCCAACTCAATTCAATTAGTTACATCACTATTGGGTATTTTGCAAACATAAAATGTTTCTAATTTCAATTCCCAAGTTTCGTAACCTGTTCTCATTATAATATGCGTTTTTAATGTTTTAAATAATTACAGGTGCACTTCTCTGCAATCAACTGTTGGAACCCAGGTAGTGAATGTAGATTGCAACATAACAAAATACCATCATGGCCTATATTAATGGCTTATACAGTAACATCTAGAGGTGTATTCTATAAAGGTATGTTTTCTTTTGTTTTTTCAGCCATTAGTGATTAAAATAGTTTTTTTAACTGTTTTGTATTACTTGAGCAGTATGTAATTGATTTGATAAATTTTTCAGGACCTAGAGATGCCCAAAACATTGTGAAATTCTTGCAATTAATAATGAAACCGTTAGAAAGGGTTTCTTCTACTGAGGACTTAGTTAATTTACTATCTATCTGTGATGTAGGTAAAAGTGTAAATATTTTTTTGTACAATGAAGGAGTGATTAAAATATTGATTTACTTTTTAATGTTTTTTTAGGCTGTAGCAGTAGGATATACACCACTCACCCAAACTTCAAAGTTTTACAATATTTGGTACTATGTGGCACTTAAGGCTCGTGAATTTGATACTATTGGTGAAATATGTTTTGCCACTGTCACATCAGAAGAGTTAGCTGTAGAATTAGGTGTTCATAGTGTACCCAATGCACGTCTTATGTTATGGAATACAACAAAGGTACTATTTTGCTACTTTTTATTTTATATTACTAGTCTAAGTATTACTACTACGATCATAAAACCACCGGCAGTCGCGATATCAATTGATTTTAATTGTGTCTGGAATAACATACAATTGAGGGGTTAAGCAGGACCAACGAAATATATGCAAAGTAAGACTGATGTCTTACTTTGACTTTTACCATCTGATATATTATCACAATATTCTAGTAAGGACTTTCTGTTTATAGCTAAAAGTTATTAAAAAATTGACTTTCCAAAGTGGCTATACATATAGTAAATTGAAAAAATTATGACAATTATACTATAGTTAATTAATCTCTAGATAAGTAACTTTTGACAATGATATCTTCTTTAAATATTGATAATGATATTTTCGCCTCACCAGACAATAGGCTCTATTTCGTGGAACATTTTGTTGGCTTAATAACACTTCTATAGAATCATTATTCATAACATTTATAATTGCTACAATTACAAACCTAAAACGAGGAGGTTAGTTCAATTCAAAATATTCCCTGCATGAAAATGCCATTCAGCTAAAAAAGCAAGCTGCTCTATGGTAGCTATAGTATTTTTGTAGATGTTTTTGATTATGTACCTCTAACATCCGAAATAAATGATTTTAGAAATGTTTAACTATCTGATTAGAAGCTCTAACTTATTATTATATATTTTTAAAATTATTTCTTGAATAATTAAATTGCTATTGTTAATTGAAAATACAATTCTCGGTCGCGCTTTTATTAGAATTATACAGGGTGTAAGAAAATGTACGAGACAAATTCAAGGGTTGTCAATCGAGTTTAAGATAAATTACAATTATTTAAAAATATATGCCATTGGTATTTATTTATATACAATAATTACAATTACACAATTTTTTTATATGTAAAACATAACAGGAAGGAAATTAAAAAAAGGTAGTATAATTAATAACAAAGTAACCTAAAAGTCATAAAATATAAAAGATATCAGCCCCAGTGCTGCCTCCGGGTATGGTGCCCAAAACGCTGGTAGCATTACCTCTCTCGATAGCGATGCTTATCCGCTGCTCGAGGTAGCTGCCAGCCTTTTGATCACCAGTTGCATCGTTAAGCCTTTTAGACAGCTTCTTAAAGAGAGCATGGGCACTTGGATCCCAAGGACATGGGTCCTGCGCCGTTTGGCGTTGAGACTATGGAGTCTCAACGCCAAACGGCGCAGATACGTAGCCTTTATTTAAGGCTGCATATTTTCGTCGCTTCAAAGCCTCAGCAGAGGCCGCCGCCGCACATGCAGTAGTGGAAGTATTGCTAATATGGGATGGCGCGAGTGTGTCCACGCAGGTTGCATCCCATACAAGGGGACGATCTTGTTTCCACGGAATGAGAGTCACGCCGTCAGGTCTCTTGCCGTCGTCACGGCTGATGAGCACAGCGGGCACATTGACGGCGACTAGAGCTCTGCGGATGACGTCATTGATACTGGCATGGCGGGAGACACGGCCAGCGCTTAGTTGGCAGGAAAGACCATGGTGCCCAAACTCACTGACGCGGTCACCACAGCGGCAGCGATTGGGGGTGATTTGTTTTGGCGCCAATTCTTAAAGCAACTGATATAGTCAGTGTGGTTTTGTCAAGCAGGGTCCCAATATTGACTGAAGGAAGAGCTTGCAGCCAGTAACCGGACTCTGCTTGAGAGGCAGCTAGAAGGCGGGCACGCTCTGTTGCATTATCAGAAGAAGCGAATAGCTCACTCTGAATTTGCAAACAAAGAGGCTCATCCCACTGTATCTGGCAGGCAGTTGATGAAGGAGGATCAATCCCCGGGCACGCCGCTGACCAAGCACTTCTTGCTTCCGCTAAGTAAGCCAACTCCACTGAGCCTGACAAGGGACCCAGTATTTTATTATAGAGATTGGCTGTACTGTATGCAGAAGATAGAAATGCTGGCAGTGCAATACTTGAAATTTTGCGCGTGCCGAGTCCTCCGAAACGTACAGGGAGGGTGGCCTGTGTCCAAGAAGTTTCTGTAAATTTGTAATTTAGAATTTTGGATAGAGTTATTTGAAGAATAGCATCTAAATTATCTAAAAGGTCTTGAAAGCGCCATAAATGGGTACAGCGAAGAAAATACTTAAATTTATTTCGAAAAGACGGTCGGAGGACTTCTGAAATTGGGAAACTTGTTTTTGAATAAATATTGGAATCGAGTTTAGAATACAGGGAAAAAAAAAAAAAAAAATTATTAAAATTCTTATATTTTTTTTTATTTGCAAAAAAATTTGATTTGCCTTTAACTGTTTTAGAGAAAAGTTAACCATCCATCCATTGTAATACGTTTAGAAATAATTAAAGCTTTAAATTGCCCTCCAAAATTATTAATATACACTTCTTGTAGCGCGCTTCGCTCTATCGTACATAGGGCCAGAGCCCGCACGATTCATTTCAATGAAACAATGCAATTCAGCGATTCGTCATCTACATAGAAGGAGAAACGTAACCGCGTTGCTAATAGAAATAGTTGCTGTTACAATTTAAGTAGTACGTACGTACGTACTGCATTTGTAGTTACGTAGGTCACTACGTCGAAAGTCATTTCCTGAAAGTCGTTTCCTGTAGTAAATAATAGACTCATTTATTGGCAATACTTTTTTTTATAATATAAAAAAAACCTGTATTCTAAACTCCCTTGAATTTGGCTCGTACTTTTTCTTACACCCTGTATATGATGACTTTTTATGGAGTTGACTAATGTTGTCAGGGCCAAACGTTATGCATATTAAATTATTTTTGATTTGTTGACAAGGAAATAATGTTAATTATTTTGCAATAGATAGTACGATATTACTATTTGCGTCATATTCAGATCTGCAAAATTGGTTTTTTTCTAATATAGTATTTTCTGTACAGGAATATATCACAGAAGAGTCCTTACAGCTCTGGAACGAGTCTTCATTATTGCAATGGGTCTTAGAAAACTTTACTCAACCAGTTGCTAGAATCATACCTATGTGGAAGAAGGCTTTTAGTTTTGAAAGATATGTTGACGGAAATCCTATTTTAATCCTATTTACACCACTTAACCCGTTATATGAACAACTTCCGTCTTATGCCCTGGTATGTTAATATTGATTTTTTACAATTGAATATTTTTATATTTTGATTTTTATTTGGTTACTGATTTCATTTTAAAATCATTATTTGTTACAGTTACGCGAAGTGGCAATGGAATACTACAATTGTAAAACGAATGGTTCAAGTCATTGGACATCTGAACTCATAAAGTTACAGCAAGTCCAGAGATTATTATATCAACAAAGGAATTATTCTAAATTCTGTCAGGATCTCAAGTTTCGGAAGCCTATTCGTAAACAAAGTAAACATTTAAAAAAAGAGATAGTGTCAAATAACAATAATTATCCTTGGTATAATACAACACAGAGAAATCATAAGTCATTGGCATTTGGCTATCTATTGAAACAAGGTCTAGCTATATCGAAAGAATTTGACAGTACTGATGATGAGGTTAATATGGTGAATACTTTGGCGATGTTGCAGCATTGTGATACGAAAGTGATGCCTGCAGAAAAGGAGATTTATGATATTTATGAGCAATGTGAAAAATATGAAGAAAGTTTGTCATCTGAACAAGGATTGGAGGATGACCAGTCGTAGTAAGTATTCGTAACTTAAAAAGTGTTAAAGGAGCAGTGACTTTAAATACAAAATTTAAAGACATTTTAAACAAATTGCAACAGCTATTTTATATTACATGGAACTTTGAAGTTGGTCTCATAGTAAAAATAAATAAAGTAAAAAGTTAATTTGCATGTACTCATCATCAACACTAAAAAAAAGTTAAATGATAAAATACTAGTAATTATATAAGTTTATCTTTATTTTAATTTCCAGTATGGAGACATCGAAGCTGCCCTTCGAAGATGATCCATTATCCCATGAAAATCTTCTACAAGACTACTGGCAACATTTCTGCAGAATATTCAATTTCGCGAACGAATTTGGGCCACCAATATCCCCGGCAAGGATTGAAAGCGTAGATAGACAAAATATATCAAATATCATCGGGCTTGCGTGTGAGAAAAACTTTACTTTGCACATTTTAGCCGTGGATAGTGTCCGTAATCACCATTTTGCCGAAATGTTAGGTGTTGATATAAAAAACAAGAAAGACATGACTGCTGTTGTTATTTTGGATAGCAAAGTAAGTGTTTGTTTAGGTTCATTTATTTTGTTTTTAAACAATGCATAACTATTTTAAGATGTATTTCACTTCACATAACTACCAAATCATGCATGGATTAAAGATTGTGCCCGATTGATTTGCTTATAATGGGCTTGGAAACCTTAATTAAAGAGATCTGTAACTTAACCAATGCCTATGCAATGTTTACTTCACTTAGGCTTAATAAAATTTGATATAGCGTTATTCGAATAATTGAACATTTCTGTTTTACAGCTGGAAACTCAGTACATGCTGTCAGAAGAATATAGTGCCAAATCTATTAGAGATTTTATTTATAACTTTACATATAAAAAATTAAAACGTTCCTTAAGAATGCACGTAGAAGAGGCACTTCACACGCATTATTTTAGTTCCGAAGGGAACGTGGACGAGAAGGGGACCAATATAAGTACAGTTGACATAATAGATCTAACAACCAAAAGTTTTAGAAAAATGATGCGAACGCCAGGAACAGTAAGTCATCTTGTTTTACTTTTGATATACTTGCAAGAAACTTTAGTTTGTGATGTGGATCAAAACCTTCTTGCTAACATGATTTGAAAACAAAAACATAATTTATTTACAGTATTTTTAAAATTCAAGCAAATTATAATTTTGAAGATAAGACACAGGTGACTTTTTCATAACCGTAAAATTTTTTGTAGGCGTTAAGTATCATATTTGGAATTTTGGGCCCAAAATTCATGAAATATTAAAAATGTAGATCAAATTCACCCGAAAATATTTTTCTGAAGGTTTTTGAAGCTATGAAGGGAAGATCAATAACTTATGAGTAGTATCGTAACGAATGAATGAGATGCGCATCGCGTAAAAAGTATTTTGCGAGGAGGCCGTATCCAAAATATAAGATTTTTGCTTTATCTAGACATTTTTGTACTGGGCTATACCAAGAGAAAAAATACGTCATTTGTTATTTGTCTCGAATTTTTGTATTTGTCAATTTTAGCCACGGATCACACTGAGTTGTATGCTCAGATACCGCGATCCGCTTCCAATAAAGTAATTAAATAATGACAGTGGAAACAGTGTTGTTTTTAATTTATTTAAACACTAGCTTTTGCCTGCGACTTTGTCCGCATGAACTTCGGTATTGGTTCGAGAGAAAAACGAATGTTTGCTACGACAATTATACAGGTGACTTTTATCATAAAAATCGGCCCAGCCTTTCTTAAGTTATAAGTGGTGTAACTAACACGACTTTCTTTTATATAATAAAGAGAAACAAAATGAAATTGAAGGTTAACTAACTGGCAGCGCCAGTCTCCTGTGTCACGTGACTTCACACAAAATCAGCGGCTCAGCGGTAATTACACGGAATTTAAACACCTGCTTAAATAACAAGCAGCGCCTCTACCAAGCACTTACACGTGCACTATATACGTACACTACCACACATTTTGTTTACTCCAAAATTAAGACGGCGTCTTGTGGACCAGATTGTAATTGTAAACGTATAGGCTGCATCGATATGCAATAAGAATTAGATACAAAATCCCATACAAAAATTACACTCATAATAACTGTCCTCAATAATTGAAGTTTATTTTATGTCAGTGTCATTTTTCAAGTCTTTCTGTCTGTCTGTCCGTCCGTCTGTTTGTCTGTACGTCCGTCTGTTTGTCTGTACGTCCGTCTGTCTGTCCGTCCGTCCGTCCGTATGTCACAGCCACTTTATTCTGAAAGTATTAGCATTACACAGTTGAAACTTGGTAGGCAGGTGTATCCTGTTACCCGCTTTACGATTCTCATACAAAAAATAAAAAAAATATGATATTTAAGGGGCTTCCCAGACATAAAAATAAAACAAAAAGTTTTTTTTTACTCAAACTTACGTATGGGTTATCTATGGATAGGTCTTTCAAAATGACATGGAGGTTCCCAGAACCATTTTTCCCAAAAGTTTAACATTTGGAAGATAGACGCTTCCAAAGTGGTAAAATGGGTGTCCCCCCCCCTCAAACTCTTAAACTAAGCAAGTGAAAAAAAAAAAAGCATAATGTAGATCTTAACAAATACTTTCAACGAAAATTGGTTTGAACAAGATCAAACCGGTAGTTTTTGAGAAATAGCACATTTTTAACAACCGCAAATATAATTTTGTCCTTCATAGAAA
The DNA here is from genome assembly GCA_949315895.1 of Anania crocealis. NCBI lineage: Eukaryota > Metazoa > Arthropoda > Insecta > Lepidoptera > Crambidae > Anania > Anania crocealis. Next base: position 11,345,532 of record OX438858.1, read on the forward strand.
TGCTATAAAAAACAAAGTTATTTTTGCAGTAAATTAAATATTGTGGTATTTTGGCTAAGTGGAAGTAAGTGGCCCCTAATTCAGTTAAAGTTGGTACGGAACCCTCAGTGCGCGAGTCCGACTCGCACTTGGCCGGTTTTTTAAATTGATATCGGTTGTTGTTAAGTTATTTACTTATCTAGTTCATTATACAGGGTGTTAGGTAAAGGGTATAACAAGCTAAAATCAGCCTATGTTAACATATGCATATAAATTGATGCGCATCTGGATTGAGTGTTCTTTTTTTACATTTTGTCACAAATTGTCAAAACCCATAATCGAAATAAAAAAAATTGTCACTCTTAAGCGATCGAAGATATTACATGCCTAATATGTGGATCACTCAATTCAGACATTAGACAAAATGGCTACAAGCTGAATCTTAAGAAATACTTACTCTGTGAATGAAATTTTCATATCAAAAAATTGTACTGAATTTGGCACATTATTTCACAAAAAATCAAGATACTTCAACGTAAATCCAGAAATCTATGATGGTTTCATTGGATCACTCAATCCATTAAGATTAAAGTTTGGCATACGATTTATTTGGGTATGTTGTTTTATTCACAAGTTTTTGGATTTTCATTTTATTATCAAAGAAAAATTTTGTAAGGTACCATTTTGTTTGTTTTGACCACAATACTAACGGAATCTATACTGACGGATCCTAATGATCCTATGTATATTAGTGCAAGTGTAAAAGCACATATTTACAGGAGAGCGATCTAATGATTCTAATGCTTGTAACTTTATCATATCTCAACATAAATATTCGAAATTTTAAAATGTGATACTTGTACATTATTGAAAAAAGGTTGACTATTAAGTATTCCTTTTTTAGCGAAGAATTCCTTAGGGTGTCAAAAATAATATTTGACAAAACAGTTGGCAATGATAACTAAATCTGTTAAAATATCAAGAAAGTATAAACATCAAAACAAGAAATTATAAGATTTTCATAACTTAACCGATTCATTGCGGCGGTAGTTTTTTTAGACTTTAGTGCCTGGCGGCGAACAAATGTTCCGTGGCTCCTCTGAGGCGCCATTCGCCATGAACTTTCATGGCTCCTCTCAAGCGCTCGAGCTCCATGTAGTATAACTGATCGCTGTTTTGTCGGTTTCCACTTGTTTTTATTATAGTCTCAATTCAACAGCAAACGTAAGCGGTCTAATAAATCATTTAAAGTGTTTAGAAGTGACTAATTAATGTGTTTATACGGAAATGGAAGGTAAGTGACTTATTTTTATCAGTTGTTGTAAACCTTTTGCTATATGTTTGGCACGATTGATTTATCAATTCGTTTCTGTTTATTATTGTTTAATGCCATGCGGACGAAGCTACTTTAGACATAAAAACACTCTACTACATAAACAATACCTCTAACAATTCTGAGTAAAATTATTTCTTAATTATTTTTAAGTAGCTAACATAAAAAATAATTCGGTATCGGTATTAATCATATTGATCTTTGTATTGAAAAGGTTTACAACTTCTGAAGTGTGTTTTCTCATGAAATATCCCGCAACGAACACAGAAATCGTAATCTGTGAGACAAATAAAGACACTTTAATAAAGGGGGGAAACTTTAGAAATGCTATTTTATCAGAGTTTTACATGTAAATATTTAGGCTCTGCTCGGGCGCCACCCGCCATTCACAAAAAATACCAATGGCGCCTCTAGGGAGCCATCCTCACGGAATCGGTTAAATGAGAATAAATAATGATGAAATAAAAACGGGATTAAAAGGTAAGGTACCACATGCCACAATACGTTGACCGTAGTCAAAACTTTTATTAAACGGACTAAAATTTTGGAATGATTGTTCATTCCCCAAATATCGCTGAATGTTAAGTTAGTGAAATTGGTGATAATCGATGAATAAAATGAATATCGATGATTAAGTAACTGTAAAAGATGTAATCCACGAAGTATGGTTGGTCACGACGTCACCATCATGGAAACACGGAGACAGGTTGAGGTGGTTTATTTACTTAACGTACATTATAGTAAAATATACGCAAGTACCAAAAAATAGATGTATTACTTTCGAAAGGAGAATCAATGCCTAAGAAGGTACAATAGCTTAAAAGCCAATTAAGGGCAGGTGAGACACCCTAAGGAATTCCTCGCTAACAAAATATAAGTCAGGAGTACTTAGTAGTCAACCTTTTTTCAATAATGTTCAAGTATCACATTTTAAAATTTCAAATATTTATGTTGAGATATGATAAAGTTACAAGCATTAGAATCATTAGATCGCTCTCCTTGTAAGTATGTGCTTTTGCACTTGCACTAATATACGTAGGATCCGTCCAGTATAGATTCCGTTAGTATTGTGGTCACCCTACAAAATTTTTCTTTGATAATAAAATGAAAAACCAAAATCTTATGAATAAAACAACGTACACAAATAAATCGTATGCCAAATTTTAATCACAATGTAGTACAATTGTTCTAGGTAGTTTGTGTATATGTCGCAGGGCAATGAAGATATCAGGGATTTCATGAAATCCCTAGGGATATGACGAAATCCCGGTAAATGTCGAATATTCTTGTTTATTACGTCTTTTTACTAAAATTATCTAGTGATATGACAAAATACTAATATGAAGTCAGAGATATGTCATTTCACTAAACTAAATGTAGTGAAATAAAGAATACTGTTGTAGACACAGGCTGATTACAATTTTGACATGAATGGGCGCCATCAATCCGATGACGCCCATTGTTACATATCTGGAATAATTACCACCTGGCATATTAACTTTTGTACAACAAAAAAAGTTCATACGAGTGATTTGTGACTGAGCGATCGTATTTGAAGTTGAAATTGAATTTTACTAAATCACTCGAAAAAACAATCTTTCGCCACTGAATGGGGTGGTAAAACCACCAGTTTTAGTAAAATATCCACTAAGTTGTCAACACTGTACACGAGCCGCGCCAGCTCGAGCGACGCATTTGTTTCGCTCCCACTAGTGCTCCTGTGGGTACTAGAGCGAGCGAGAGAAATGCATGGCTCGATTTTTATTCGGCAGTTTCCCCTTTTTCCGACATTTTACTAGATTTAGTTTAGAGGAACGACATATCACTGACAATAATTTGGTATTTTGTCATATCACTAGATACTTTTAGTAAGAAGACGTAATGAACAAGAATATTCGAAATCTTCCGGGATTTCGTCATATCCCTAGGGATTTCATGAAATCCCTGATATCCTCATTTCCCTGCGACATATACAATTTACCAATAGGTAGTTATCTACATGCGTTTATAAAGAGTTCAGCAAAGTTGAAAAGGTTTGATTGGTCATTACTTTTGAACTATTAACATTTGTGGTGTGTTATTAATTTGTACCAAATATATATGATATATTCCAAACTTATCTTTAAGGTGAATACAAGTTATCATGTATTTCGTAAACATAACGCCGTATTTCTTGGATCACTCAATCGAAATGCGTCTGGACTCTGGATTGAGTGATCCAATGAAACCATCATAGATTCCTGGATTTACGTTGAAGTATCTTGATTTTTTGTGAAATAATGTGCCAAATTCAGTACAATTTTTTGATATGAAAATTTCATTCACAGAGTAAGTATTTCTTAAGATTCAGCTTGTAGCCATTTTGTCTAATGTATAAATTAAGTGATCCACATATTGGGCATGCAATATCTTCGATCGCTTTAGAGTGACAATTTTTTTTATTTCGATTATGGGTTTTGACAATTTGTGACAAAATGTACGTTTTGGTTTTCTGGAAAAATAAAAAAAAAAGATCACTCAATCCAGATGCACATCAATTTATATGCATATGTTAACATAGGCTGATTTCAGCTTGTTATACCCTTTACCTAACACCCTGTATAATGAACTAGATAAGTAAATAACTTAACAACATCCTATATCAATTTAAAAAACCGGCCAAGTGCGAGTCGGACTCGCGCACTGAGGGTTCCGTACCAACTTTAACTGAATAAGGGGCCACTTAATTCCACTTAGCCAAAATACCACAATATTAACTTTGTTTTTCAAAGCGTTTCTATGAAGGACAAAATTATATAAATAAAAACAAAATGTTATCGACGTTCTGACTTTACCATAGTATTTACATGCATATGTTAACATAGACTGGTTTAGGCTTGTCATACCATTCACCTTGCACGCTGTATATCGTTGTTGTGTAACCGTACAGGCTCACATGGTGGCCGTGTGTGGCGGCGCGTGCACGGCGGGCACGACGCGCGCGCTGGCGGCGGCCGCGCGGCTGCTGCGCGCGTGCGGCGTGCGCGTGGCGGCCGCGCGCCTCGACGCGCTGCGGCACGACCTGCCCGCGCACCTCGCCGCGCCGCGCCACCCCGCCCTGCTCGTGTTCACCGCCGACGGGTGAGTGCGCTCCCCACGCGGCCCGCCCGAAGCGATACGAAGTTCGCAGGGTGCGCTAGTTGTTTTATAAGTGCTCATTTTGTGAAGATGATTTTCAGTCGCTGACGGTATGTTTAGTTTTTTTATTTTTATATTTATAAAAGTGTCTAATACTATAAAAATTTGGGTGCTCTTTTTTCTTAGCAGCATTCAATTTATTTCTATTGAGACTTGAATGAAACATGACAACATAGATTCAATCGCGGCCATTTAGAAGTGTTGTTTTTTGCGTAGCACTGTATATTTGTTTTATTAAGCACGAGCTTTTCGACCACGACACTGCCCGCATGAACTACACGTATTATCGCGCGTAGGGAAACCTGTACCAGACAGTAGCAATACAGCCTATGTGCTTTCTCAGGATCTAATCTATCTTCATTCCGAATTTCATCAAAATTAGTATTTTAAGCGTAAAAGCGTAACATACAGACTTAACTTGCGCATTTCGCTTTTCTACACAAAATTTTGCAAAGTACGTAACAAATATTTACGTAAATAAAATATATTTTTCTTTACAGTAGTGTAGAAGCGGAGTCCCGCGCGTACCCGGCGACGGAACGCATAAGTACGAGCGGGCTGGTTGCGCTAGCGCTGCGAGCGCTGGGCCCGCGGCAGCACTTGCGCGTGCGACTCGCTTTGTGCGCCAACACGCAGGTATGACACTTTGTTTTTGAAGTAGAAACAATAACAATTAATTTATCGATATACAATAAGAACTAGATACACAGTCCGATAGAAAAATGACACCTAACCAAAACTGTCTTCGATTGAATGATTGACGTAGATTTTATGCCAAACTAGCGGACCCCGCGAACTTCGTATCGCCTCGGTATTTGACATCTTAAATGTCATTGTCATCGAATATGGCGTGATTGTAAAAAGATAATAGAGGTTAAAGTATGAAATTGCCGATTTGTACTGAAAATCAAAATTGTTTATTTTTTAATTTTTAACAAATTTATTAATCAAAATAGTTACAATTATTATCTATACATTGCTGCTATCTAATAGGAAGGTCATTTATGCCTTTGTGATAGAACTCTGAGGATCTAGACTGCACAAACTGTGTGAAAGCATTTTGTACTGCCTCCTGGGAAGAAAACTTCTTGTCACGTAGATAATTGTCCAAATCACGAAAAAAATGGTAGTCTATTGGAGCAAGGTCTGGCGAATACGGAGGATGTTGAATGGTTTCTAATTGCAGTTCCTGAAGGGTCAAAACGGTCTCTCGTGCTGTATGAGGTGTCGCGTTGTCATGGAGCAATAATGGTGAAGATTGATTCATGAGTCGGGGCTGTTTTACTGCCAGTTTTGCCAACATTGTTCGGAGTTCGGCACAATAGACATCTGTCGTTATTGATTGACCAGATCGGAGAAAACTATAGTGAATAACACCATGCTGAGACCACCAAACAGTTACCATTACCTTTTTATTGGTAAGTTTTGCTTTAGGACACTGTTGTGGCGTTTGACCTGGGGTCAGCCATTGCATTTTTCTTTAACGGTTATCATAAAGAATCCACTTTTTATCACATGTCACAATTCGATTTAATATTCCTTCATTTCTGTACCGATTCAATATGCCTTGGCAACACAAGTTTCAACACGCGTTTCTTTCTGCACATCAGTCAAATCATGAGGCACCCATTTTTCGTATTTTTTTTATTTTATTGATTTGACGCAAATGAGTCAATATTGTGGGTAAGGTTACGTTAAACCAGGCCGCTAATTCCTGGGTAGTTTGACTAGGATCGGCTTCCCCCATCTCTGTTAATTCATCGTTAATCACCTGTGTGGGCGGTTTTCCTCGTGGCTCGTTCTTCAAGTCGAAGTTTCCATCACGAAAGCGTTTAAACCAAAATCGCACGCGTGCGTGCGTGCATTAGCAGATCCCTCTCCAAACGCAACATTGATATAGCGGGCTGTTTCTGCCGCGTTACTTCCGCGTCGGAACTCGTATTCAAAAATCACTCGAATTTTCGCAGTATCCATCTTTCTTGTCTAAGTTAAATAACAAAAACAATTGAAAGTCGATATTCAAATGTTTCACATTTTTAAAAGAAGAACATCATAGAAACCATGTGAAAAAAGTTTCATTTGAAAACCTCAAACCATGAAGATTATATGTCAATTCAAAGAACCTATTACAATAAAACGACAATTTCATATTTTAACCCTTAATATTAAGAAATGCATTTTCTTTTATTTTGTAACGTTAACTCTTCAACGTTTTTAATGCTCATTATCCTATTCCTGACGAAGACAAATCCAAAAACACCAAAATCATAATGATTTTTATGATTTTGGTGCTTTTGGATTCGTATATTTTTATAATTAGAATTCTTCACAAAACATGTCCTGGTAGCTCAATTGGTTAGTTAGACCAAAGGAAGCAAAAGGATATGGGTTCGAGTTCGAATAAAAATGTTTCGTCTGCCTGAGGTAGGGCGCGAACTCACAACCTTCCACTTACCGGGCGATATACCTACAGTGATTTATTACATCTATGTTTGTTCCCAGATATCAATGGAGAAGAAGACTTGTTTGAGAGATTTAAGAGAACACGTGACTACAGTCATAGCCAGGAGTCTCAAGTACTGGAGGCGCACTGAACACAGGGAACTCAAGGACGCCCTCTTGAAGCGGCTTCAACACTTACATCAAGTATCACTTGACTTGAGCACTCTTCATATAACCGATCTCCATGAAAATAGTATAAAACAGAAGAATTTGTTAAATTCCCTTAGTGAACTATCAAATAATTGGGATATAGACGTCTCGATATTAAGAAAAAATGTCACGTCAACAGGAACCAAAAGTTGATATTAACTTATGTTTTTGTATATAGTGTACATTGCTCATTTTATAAAATACCAAGGTTATTTATTTTTAGAAGATAAAGCGTTATTAAAATGTTGACGAAAAAGTCCTTTGTCGTTTTATTAACCCTTACAAAACATAACTCCACCTAATAAAATTGTAACAGGCGGCGGATGTCTGTACATTATACATTATCTGAAGATAAAGTAACAGGTTTTTATTAAATCATCGGAAACCAATACATTATTTATTTTTTGTCCGTCTGTTTGTACGCGTATCAAGCAAAAAGTAGTGCATGAAATTGCGCGTACGAAGTTCAGGACAATCTTTTAAATTAATGAGCCAAAAATTCAAGCGACGTAATCATAAAACAACTAGCAATCGTTGACTATTTGGCACCAACCCAAATATTGTAACTTAATGTTGTTCGTAGCTTTTTTTATAAATAGCTATAATAACTTGTAACATTTAAGAAGCTACAACTCTTCTACATTAAATTGTAGACACATTTAGTATTTGCCGTTATCTATAGATGATCATTAACTAACTTCTAACCTAGGATTAAAATAATAAACAATATTTTCTTTGTATTTTAAATATTTAAAAATATATATAGCAGTCTCCAGAAGTCTCATTACAAATGACTAAAACTCAACGTCTCTGCCAAAAAAGGACAGCGTGTTCTGTCTAGTGCTGCTACGCCAACCACGCACGACGCTTAACATTGTCGATACTGATTTCTTCACATAGGTGTCTGTAAAGTGAAAAATAATATATTTATCAAATGACTCGATACCACATAGATTGCGAGAAACAAAAAAGCAAGCCATGAATGATTGATGCATTGCTTTTCACTGCTCTTAACAAACCACTAGCGAGCCAGTCGCTCGGTAGTGGTTTGTGAAGAGCGTCTCTCTAAGGTGCAGCGCAGACGACAGACTATCAGTGACGCACTTTTTAGTTTGTGAAAATAAAACTTTTGTAATTGTATGCATTAACGCACACGACGCGCAAAAAGTCCGGCGCACAAAAAATCCGTGGTATTCGGGCAGACCGCGACGCGCCGCGCCGCGCAGCTCCGCAAAAAACTGTGCGATAATAATTGAACGTTTGCTTCAACGCGTGCTAACGTAGACGGCGCACACTTTAGTCTGCAATCTGCATTCGTTAGGGGTACCGAAAGAATGATCGAAGATGTGCGTCGTGTACGTTGAGTCTGTGAAAAATCCGCGACCGACTTTTTGCGCGCCTTGCCTACTTTTTGTGCGCCGCAGATTCGATCACACAATAAGTGTGCCGTCTGCGCTGCACCTAACCAATGGAGCTACCAAGACATTGTGGCGATGAATTTTATTCAAGGCTTTTTATGATGTGAGCCAGCGGAGTTTCAAAAATGTTTTTCGTTATGTACCTACAACACCCGTATAGCAGAAGAATAATAAAGTCCTAGGAGTAAAAAAGTTAAGTAAGGTATTTTCAATTTACACCAGCAATTTATTTGCTTACAAATCAGCAACATTGTATAAACATCTTAATGCTAAGGCGTAAAGCTTTCACTATCGCGAAATTATTGATGTGTGGACATTGAGCTTCATAGTTTTAGCACAGTCTATGAACCATACAGTCGTTCGACGCCTTTGATCTCATGGAAAATGCCGACAACGTCTAGACAGTATCGTGACGGCCAGGGTTGTCAAAAGTAAACAATATATTAAAATATTTATTTATTACAGATGAATCTACTCGTAATCAGCACCCCAATGAACCTCAAAAGTGACACACGTATCAAATTATAAAAAAATACGTCCGCCATCTTAGATTTTAAAAAGGATGGCATAATGGTAATCAGCACCCTAATGGACCTTAAAATTGACACCCATGTCAAGTTATAAAAAATTACGTCCGCCATCTTGAATTTTAAATAGGATGGCATTTTCGTGATCGGCACCCCAATGAACCTCAAAATTGACACCCATATCAAATTATAAAAAAATACGTCCGCCATCTTGGATTTTAAAAAGGATGGCATTTTCGTGATCGGCACCCCAAAGAACCTCAAAATTGACACCCATATCAAATTATAAAAAAATACGTCCGCCATCTTGGATTTTAAAAAGGATGGCATATCCGAAGCACACCACTGAACCTCAAAATTGACACTCATATCAAATTTAAAAAAATTACGTCCGCCATCTTTAATTTAAAAAGGATAGCATTTTTCGAAATTGACAACTATTTATCTTATTAAAAAAATATATGTTCACCATCTCGAATCATTCGATATCAGCATTCCAATAAATTCCAACAAACAAATATAAAATAATTTAAAACACAAACATTTGTTAGCCCTGAATGCTGTGTCCCGAACTGTTAACATCGTTTTGTTCGCAGTTCGGGCTCGGCCTTCCCGCGTCTCGCCCCTCACACCCTGCACAATTGCCCTGTCTAGACGTCTTCGTCGAACGACTGTTGGTTCATAGACTGTGGCTTTAGCGTGCGATCTATAAGTATCGTCGTAGCTAGATCAGCTACGGCGTAGGCAGACAAGCTACGGCGTAGGCAGACCAGCTAGGGCGTAGCAAAATCTGCCACATTTTAGTAGAAAAAATAGCTACGTCGTAGCAGGAACAGCTACAGGTGGCTGCAGCGTAGCGACATACTTACTATTTTAATAGTATGGTACGGTATGGTAGTGTTTTTTCTCTTTTTGGTAATGTACTGAAATGGTTGCAGTATTCATTGTGCCACGGATAAATTCTATTTTTAAAGTTTTTTAATAGGTGTAGATAAAATGTTTTGTATTGTACCTAAATAAGTAACTAGTTAGAAGGATAATATATGGGGACAACAACAAATGTAATTTTGCCAACAGTATTTTTTTTGTGTAATAAAACGATTATCATACCTACCACCTTAATAGTAGTTACCTACATATTCTATTTTTCATCTACGCATATGACCTATTTGCAACGATTGTTATAAAGTTTTACCAACCTAATGAGCTGTATTCAGTGTAGTTAGGGAACAATTGGTGGAACGGCTTGATGAGGAATACTAGGTCGACCCCCACCACTCCCGACAAATAGTCGCTTAAGGAGCCCGCCACTCTCACGTCGTTGCTGCTTTGATGGACCTGCACAAATCATGTAATCACAACGAAAAGCACCGAGACAATAATTGCTGCTTTGCGAGAATGTCGACGCACTTAAAAATTATGTCTAATTGAACTAACTATTCCGGATGATCATACATTTATTTAAAAAAAATAAGATAAATTGTTTAAAAAACTGTAACCGGGCTACGAAAATGCAATGATTTCAAAGTCACCCTGTATATTTGCTGTATTGTTTAAACATTTTTGTACTCAGAATTTTTTAAGCTATTGCATAGCTTCTATCGCGGGCCTTAAGCGCGGGGACCGAATCCAGAAATTCCGTAACGAAAAAACCTCACGCTCCCCACTTCGACCGGCACAGCGGTGATACGGCTGTTCGACGAGGTGCGTGCGGTTTGACGAGGCGTTTGCCATTCGACGAAGTGGGTGCCGTTTAACTAAGTGGGTGCCGTTCGACGAAGTGGGTGCCGTTCGACGAGGCAGGTGCCGTTCGACAAGTTGGGTGCTGTTTGACGAGTGGGGTGCTGTTTGATGAGGTGGGTGCTGTTCGACGAGGTGGGTGCCGTTTGATGAGGTGGGTGCCGTTCGACGAGGTGGATGCCGTTTGACGGGTGGGGTGCTGTTTAACAAGGTGGGTGCTGTTTGACGAGAGGGGTGCTGTTTTTCGAGGTGGGTGCTGTTTGACGAGAGGGGTGCTGTTTGGCGGGTACGCTGTTTAACGAGGTAAGTGCTGTTCAACGAGCGAGGTGCTGTTTGAGAAGCGGGTGCTGTTTTACGAGGTGGGTGCTGTTTGACGGATGGGGTGCTGTTTAACGAGGTGGGTGCTGTTCGACGAGCGAGGTGCTGTTTAACGAGGTGGGTTCCGATCGACGAGCGGGGTGCTGATTAACGAGGTGGGTGCTGTTCGAAAAGCGGGGGGCGTTTGCCATTCGACGAAGTGGGTGCCGTTCGAGAAGTTGGGTGTTGTTTGACGAGTGGGGTGCTGTTTGATGAGGTGGGGTGCTGTTTGACGAGCGGGTGCTGTTTTACGAGGTGGGTGCTGTTTGACGGATGAGGTGCTGTTTCACGAGGTGGGTGCTGTTCGACGAACGAGGTTCTGTTTAACGAGGTGGGTGCTGTTCGACGAACGAGGTTCTGTTTAACGAGGTGGGTGCTGTTTGACGAGTGGGGTGCTGTTGAACGAGGTGGGTGCTGTTCAACCAGCGGGGTGCTGTTTAACGAGGTGGATGCCGTTCGACGAGCGGGGGGCGTTTGCCATTCGACGAAGTGGGTGCCGTTTAACTAAGTGGATGCCGTTCGACGAGGCAGGTGCCGTTCGACAAGTTGGGTGCCGTTTGACGAGGTGGATGCCGTTTGACGGGTGGGGTGCTGTTTAACGAGGTGGGTACTGTTTGACAGATGGGGTGCTGTTTAACGAGGTGGGTGCTGTTCAACGAGCATGGTGCTGTTTAACGAGCAAGGTGCTGTTTAACGAGGTGGGTGCTGTTCGACGAGCGGGGTGCTGTTTAACGAGGTGGGTGCTGTTTGACGAGCGGGGTGCTGTTTAACTAGGTGGATGCTGTTTGACGAGCGGGGTGCTGTTTAACTAGGTGGGTGCTGTTTGACGGGTGGGGTGCTGTTTGACGGGTGGGGTGCTGTTCGACGAGCGGGGTGCTGTTTAACGAGGTGGGTGCTGTTTGACGCACGCAAGCTATGCAATAGCTTTACCGCGGCAGTCTCCGAGTGCCACACGTCTTTTTTTCTTCTTTCATTTGATACCCCATTCATTATCACTTGAATTTTATTTTAAAGTAACCCAATATATTGTTTTAGCATTCACCATGTAGCTTTGTTTTAACAAAAGGTAGCCTAGGTATGTCACCCGGAATATATAGATATGTATTCATCCTATTACGGAATCGATAGATTCACCAAAATCGGTTCAGTAGTTTAGCCGCCATTGTGGAACCCACATGAATACCATGATTCATAATACATAGACTGCTAAAATCATAACCCTTCCTGTTGGCTTTGCCGTAGTTGGGTAAATAAGCTCTTCCGAGTACTTAATCATTTTTAGCTTAGTCTCTAATCTTACATACCAGCGTTTATTAGAAGACCTCGATCGTTGATAGATTTCCAAATTAAATAATTAGGGTTGCTTGGTTTTTTTTTAATGCATTAAGTATCAAGTAATATTTCCTCTTAAACTTATTAGTCACAAAATATATTTGGTAGGTACTAAATGCAATTTATGTTTATCTTAGAATAGTGAAACCATTCTTTAATCTGATATATGTACTTATTCAAGACCTGTAGGACTTGCTATACCTATGCAAGCAATGCTTTATTAGTAAAGCAGGTAGGTTACCTTTATCTTGCATTAGTAAATTTGATCCATTTAATAAGTTTTTTTTTACTTTTAGGTACTTACCCTGCATGTAAGTAAGTGCTCTATTTAGAATGGATATAAAACATATTTTAGAGAGATCGTCTAGTTAGATAACAGAATTTAAAGGTCGATTAGATTGTTTTGTTGCAATAAATGGCGCTATCAGCAACACATGTTTCTCTCTTCAGGCCGATTTAGATATGTTGATTTTATGGTGCCATGACGTTGGCTTAGTTTAAATGCCGATAAAACCAAACTCATGGTTATCAAATCCCCATACATGAAGTTTCCTGCTCCGAAACCAGTAATTTCCCATAACCACGACTGCCTTCATCACTTAGGAACTTGTCAATGTCCTACTATCGAAGTTGTGGCCACACAAAAGTACCTCGGTCTAATAATTGACTCGAAACTAAACTGGGACTACCACATTGAACATGTGTGCAATAAACTGCGTCAATTCTTGGCAAATATTAAAATATTAAAAAATCTAATACCCTTCAAAGTTAGACTTATGCTTTATAACTCGTTGGCAGAATCATATATTCAGTATGGTTTGACAAGCTATGGTCGAACATATAAATCATATATCAAACAAATCATCATAGATTTGTTTGATATATTATCCATCCATCCATCTCCAAATAAGAATTCTTAAAATTATTACTGCGTTAGTTACCGCGGCTAATAAATAGTTTACCTTCAGCTGTATGCAAAAAAATATCACAAAAAACTTAAAAACCAAACTCAAAAGTTATTTCTTATCTAAATCTCATTAACTACGTATATATTATAATAAAATAGCCTTTATAATGATCTCTCATGTGAGAGTTATATTTTAAACTGGGTAACACCTGCCTGGTTCTTATCTATACTATTCCCTCGATCGTGAGTTATTCCAGACACAATTGAAATCAATTGTTATCGGGGCACCCGAGTGCCTCCTGGGGGTTAAGGGATTAAACATAGTATTTTTATTTATTTCTTACTACCTGCTCATCTCACAATTGTCGAGTTGTTATTGACCTACTGTTTATATGGATTTATTTACTGACCTAAATTTAACTCATTAGCATCATAGTAAACCTCCGTGGTTTTTATATGTTAATATTTCCTTTATGTTCATGTAATTTTGTTAATATGATAAATACATTTTAAAAAAAACATCAGATTTGTCAGATATTACATTTTGTTTGTCGTTAAGTTGCTAAAAACCGAAACAGATAATCCAATATTGTTTTTAATGCTTTATCTTCTAACTGTGGGGGTCGTAAGAAGCGACCAGAGGGCGACGATATAAAAACATTGAGGCCAATATTATTTAAAAATAAATTGTTTGACTGACTTTGAGAATGTAATTTTTTTAGTGTAAAAGAATTGACTGTATAATATCACTAAAATAATTAAATTTAAAAATAATATTATATAATCCTTTAAATTTGTACATGCCATACAATCGATTTAATCTCAAAAATGTATCTGTCGCAGTATGATAGATAAAGCCGTAATATAGTTATATCCCTTGGGATATAATTATAAACTGTAACGCTTCGCAATCGTAATCGCTTTCGTGAAACTACGAAAGCGATTCATTACTATCTTACTAAAATTATAATTATAATACGGTTCAAGTTTATGATATAGTAATATTACTAGATTAAGTTTAGCGAAACCTAGTAATATTTTTATCTGACTAAACTATCTACCATAGAATAAAATAAAACAATCTATTGGTTTTTATTTTTATTACATAATCAACTTTATGTAACCTGCAATTACTTAGGGTAGACCGGGTACAATTGTAACATCGGGAATATCTCTGGAACTATGACCCACACACTTCCTCCTTTCCCCTCGGCAGGGCGCTAGAAAGCATGCCGACTAACTGTCACGTGCCCAAACGCGCAGCTTGACACGGACGCATGTGACGGTTAGAAGAAATTTTAGCGTAGTCAAAGTAAGTTTTTTCTTACTGATTTTATTGATCATCACAGGAAATCTCAGCATAAATTTTTTAACTAGCTGTATTTTGACAATTGCTTGGTTTTTTATCGGTACATTAGTAATCGGACAACTATATTAATTAAAATTAAGTTAAATTATATTAAAATAAATATGAATTGAAACAAGGTATTTTGTTTCATGATAAATCTGGTACAACTGACCCAGGGCACTTACACTTACATTTGTATCAACTTTCCTCTTTCGCTAAAATGTAAAATATATCAACTTGTATTGTTTCTACACATCAAAAGATGATACTGACTTAAAGCCAAGTAATCTAAGTATCATTGTACAGACAACAGCACGTCAACCTAGCACAAAACGTCAAATTTTCTCAGTTGATATTGATCTCTACCTGTTGGACTTAAAGATGAAAATCAATTCAATGACCTTTAACTTTTTGGGTAGGTTGATCTGCCGTTGTCTGTACATAGATACCTATTGCCGTGAAATTCTAAATTAAGCCAGAAGTAAGTGTCAAATGTAAAATTCTACATTTGTACCCGGTCTACCCTACAATAATTTTTAGAAATAATACTAAATAAATTATAGTTATTAAAATTATTAGTAAAAACGATCGTATTTTTTTTATTTAAGCACTAACAAAACTATTCCGATAGTGAATAATTTAGAAATTTTGAATCAATGAAAAAATTTGGTACCTACATTAAAACTAATCAACAGTTTTAAAACAATCTTCTTTTAAGGTATTTTTAAATTTTTGTTCTGAAAAGACGTGGAATCATGTCATTTTTAAACGGTTTTTTTATGTTATCGGCAGCTTTGTCTCTTTGGTCCTGAATTTTATTTACACTACATTTCAAAAAATTTTTTACTAAACTTAATTAAACCGTATCATAATTATATTCCTAGGGATATAACTATATAACGGCTTTATCTATCATACTGCGACATATCCATCCTATTGTACCGTGTCTCAAATCAAAATGATTTGATTTGATTTGATTTGATTTGACGGGTAACAGCGTCTTCCCTCCACCGTTGGTCAAACGGCGATATTATGGCCAACTCGTCTGCCAAGATGGCGATTATCTAGCAGAGGACCGATAAAGGCTGTTTATTTATTGTTGACTGACCTCGTAAAGACGTCCGTCTGGCAGACGTGACTGTCTTGCGGTATATTCGCCAATGTCCTGCAAAGTGCGATAGTTGCTCGGTTGACGCGTCGAATACCGCCACGGATACAGGATGTATTCCTAAAATTAAGTTTTAATTAAATTATTACTTTAAACATAACATATTTTGTAAGTTCGTAATAGTTGAAGATCTGAGTAAGCTGAGTTGCTAGTGGTCAAGGCGGGTTCAAAGCACTGTCCTACGATACCTACCGACAGTTACATTATGTGGTATTCCTCTCAAATCAGTGTCCCAACTTTAATAAATGGGACACTGGGTCATTGTAGGGCAGCACAACCTGCACAACTATTATACATTGACGAGGAGAGGCAGCGTAGCGCAAGCTAAGCGCTAGCAGTTAGAAACAATATGTAGATCCGCAGATTTGAAGACGTCAAATTGACGTTATTCAGAGCGTTCTGCCAGTAATTATAGATACGAGTACACAGCCTGTGGATCGAATATACTAGAAAGGCCTTCAGCGTCCCGCGCGTTCAATATTATAATGCACTCGGGGCGCTGATTGACTGTTTGCCGCGATACTGCAGTGTCTCTAGAATGTTCGCTGCCGCATACACAGACTTCTATGCATTTAATTTTATGCGCAAACGAATTGCATCTCTTTGGCGCCAGGTAGGTATGTGACAAGCCTCATTTTTGGAGATAGTGGACCTTTGACTACCACGTGGACTACCACGTTCAAAAAATAATACATAGCATTTTTCTTATATTCATCCATATATACTAAAGTAGTTATGGATGTTGCTATCAATTCATATGGGCTACTTATTACAAAAATGTTATGAAAAGTAGCAAAAAATTGAACTTACTTTTCTAGGTACAAAGCTGGCATGCAAATGTATTGCCAGGTGGACCATCTCTCCAAGACCATCAATGTATTTGCGAATGGCCTGTGCTTCTCTCGCGGAAAATGGTTTAGCGCCTGGGTAGTATTGCGAGCAACGTTCAGGAGTTCTGTGTACGTCGTCTGAAAAAGTGATTAGATTCAAATATTCAGATTGCGATACTTAAAGAAATGCTTGGCTTTCTGTTTAAACTTGCAAAAAGGAAGAAAAAGAAGGTAAATAATGTTAAAATCGATTTCAAGTGTCAGGATAAATATTTGCGCGCGTTTATGTCTTTTTCTCGTTGAGATTTTGATAAAGATCTCATTGCTTGCAATAATTTTCTCGTGCTGTCTTTCACAAAATACAAAATCTTTTTATTTTACTTAACATCATGTTCCCACTACCTGAAACATAATTTGCTTTACGAGTATAAGTGAAATTATTATGTGAAATGTAGAATTTGTTGATAGTATTTTAAAATAGAGTTTGTTGGATGAAATTGTATTTTTTGTTTTAAATGTAGGTACAGACAACAGCACGTCAACCTACCACAAAACGTCAAATTTTCTCAATTGATATTGATCTCTAAAATCAATTCAATGACCTTTAACTTTTTGTCTGGGTTGATCTGCCGTTGTTTATACCTTCAATAGGTATTACCTATATAAATATGAATATATTTCAAGTTTACTCTTCAACAATGACTTTGTATTAGGGGTTAAAGTATGAAATTGCCGTTTTGTATGGACGAAATCGAGAAAAGTCATTTTTCCATACTAACAATTTTTTAGTTTTTTTAAAAATGCCTGGACCGTTTTCGATGCAATTAAAGGTGAAAGTTAGATGGTTATAAAGCTATGCATTATAGTATTTAAATTTCTGAAAATCAAAGTATATAATACAAATATACTTAATTGAAGCAAGAAGGTCAGCTGACACATTGTAAGGGGTCTTTTCAACGACTTCCTTTGAAGTAATAGGCACTAGTATTGCATTTTTTTTAGTCAAAAGTTACTTTATTTAGTTTTTGATACAATACAAAAAGAAATTACGCAATAATATGACTATACTTAAGAGCTATAAACAAAATAAAAAGTGGGAAAATAATCGGCAATTTCATACTTTAACCCCTATTATTATGACTCGGCATATGACTATACTATACATTCTCGTAGGTATATATTAGTGAAAGTGATTCTTATCTACGCTTCGCGATAAAAAAACTGACCTTGCCAGTGATAAGCGAAGTTGCGGTTTACGTTAATACCAAAGCAAGTTTCCTGAGCATTTTCAGTTTCCACATTCTTGTACCAATGTTTAGGGCGTGTTCTATTCCTGGCACTCGTATTTCGTGACCACAGTAAGGGATCTACGGGCCTAGCGTCCCGCATGCCTTGAGTAAAGTGCAGCCCATCAGGGTTGCCCATAGGTATCAGGTACCTGAAACAGTATTAGCTACTACTACTAGCTCTTTATACCGGCTTTTTACGGTTAAACCAAGATAATGCAAGCAAATAGTCTGTTTAAGACCATGTTTACCCATTACACTCTTTTTCATGTGATATTTTCTATAAACGTTTTTATCAAAAAATTTCTTCCCTACAAACCAAACTTTCTCCTCACCATTTCAAACATAACAAAATAAGAATTATTAATTTAGAAGAATAACAAGTTTTGCGCGTACATACACTTTGGTAATTGTGTGTTTTGGCAGTGTTAAATTTTAAATATTGGGTTTGCTATTTATTTTGATACACACTGTGACGCGCACAGATGTAGCTGTGTAAGGTCCAATCAAACGAGACCCTACCAAGAAAACAGACGTTTAGAAAAACATATTATACTAAAATACCACTTCACTACAACTACTAATAGTACAAATAAATAAATAATAAATAAATGTGGACGCATCACATAGGTAGGTACATTGTTCTGATTTTAATTTGAGTAACTATTTAATGCCCTCGTATTTTGGAAATCAGACACAATGAAAGTACAACACCCAGACCCGAGAAAATATAGAAAAGCACTGTTTTTTTCTACAGTAACCCGTCCGGGAATCGAACCCGGGACCTCGGAGCATGCGACACCTTGAAAACCGGTGTGTACGCCACTCCGCCATTCTTCTAATTTTAAATCATAAATTAATACAAAGATACACCAGCTCTTTACTAACCAGTCGTAGTCGTTAAAAAAAGGTGTTTGATAGTTGCTGTCATACAGTAACTTATCTGCCAATTCCAGGATTGCATTTGGGGCTCCCCATGCCATTCCATTCAAAGCTGTAGAATGCAATTGGCATTAATTTCAAAACTTAATTTTTATATATTAGTAATATACAGATGTAGTAGGTGGTATACATTTTATAAGCGCGGTAAGTTGTAGCTATATAGGTATTATATTCGGCATTCAGTAAAAAGTAATACTTATTTGATAAAAGCCGAGTATACCTCGTTAGTCCTACATCAGTATTTAATAGACCAAATACCGACGTTATTAAAAGTCACAAAAGAAGCGATTAGTCGTTTTAATACCTTTTTATTCAAAGATTAAGTCTAAAGATTATGATTTTATCATTGCCACGCACGTGATCAGTACCTATTGGAATAATATTTGTACTCGTATTAAACCATTATTAGTACTCGAGTCAAAGGGGCCGTAATTCTTTGTCTTGTTTTTAGCGGTACCACTTAACTATAACCACGCGCTAATATTTTTGTGTTAGGTCTAGTTATCGAGGATGGTCATCCTTAGTAATAGGCTATATAGCATTAAAACAAATTTAAGCAGAGTATCAATGCAAAGTTGCAAAAAGGGGATTAAGAAAATCCTTTTAGAGCTTACTTTGCGTACGGTGCGTAACAGTTAAAAGTATGGTAAAATCATGTATCACAGAATTTTTCGCCTTAAAAAGTCCGTGATATTGATACTTATTAGTAGCGGGCTCCTTTTTCCGCATTTAGTTAGGCTACAATTGGCCCAGTATGCGTAGGGGGATTGGTTGGGGTGGTTAGTCCAACAATACCGACTCATTCTAGAAGAACTCGGTGTGCCGAGGAAAGTTGCCCGACACTCCTACTATCGCATATACTATCGCAACTATCTTCCATCGAGATAGTTCCATCTCTGGGCATTCTAAGTCCTTGACAGCTTATACCATCTTTAAAGGTTGACTTTTTAATAGTAATCCAATTTGTTATATTAAAATGCATTATTGGCGAAGATATTTTAATGAAACATTCAATTAATCCTTATCCAAATATGTTATTTAATAAATAAGTAGGTATTTAATGTAGTCAGTCAGTCAGTCAGTCAACAGTCAGAAAACTCTTACATAAACGGAAAATAATTACGTAGCTTTTCTCCTTAATTTATGGGAATAAATCCGTGGGGCATAAAAAGGAATGTTGACAACATCACATACACTATTTTGATGCCAAGGTAAGTAGCTATTTGAATACCTCCTATAATGAGTATTCCTGGTTTCCTGCTTTGCCTATCACTACGCAGCTCCAAGGCTACGATGCTCCTGTTCTCGACTGTGGTTGGATTTAAGTAGACGGCTCGAGCGACAGCCTTATCTTCGCGAGCGATTCGTTTTGTCTCTTCCATAAGGATTTTGTGATCAACATATTGTGTGTACTTCAGCTCTGCACCAAGAGATCTGACTGCTCTTATTTTAGCACCCGATCTAAACAACATGCTTATTCATAAATAATAAGGACTACAATTAGTGAAATAAAACAGCTGGGGAAAGTTGTGATACAAAACAGCCTTGCATATCAAAAAACTCAAAGATAACTTTACCAACTTGTAGGCTATCTTAAAAATCTAAATAACGAAGTCAAAAAGAAATAAAGTACAATCTCCTGATTCGGGTACATTACAAATTTTGTTTTTATGGAGGTATAACCGATCATTATTAATCTAAAAGTACATACTGGATCACTAAGAAGGTTAGTAAGGATATTAAAACCAACAAGATGCTTGAAAATTTGAGGGGATTCTTGAAATTTTTACACAGGTTTTTACTTTGCAAACAAAGTACTAAGATTATCGAAAGAAATGTAAGTTTTTGCTTATACTAAGATATATGCTGATAGTAAAAATAGTATTTTCGTACCTATTAAGCTGTATGTTAGCTATGATAAAATCAAACTTTAACTTACTGTTCATAATTTCGAGGTGGAAATAATATCATAAATAGAGCACCAAAAATATACATTACTGTAATTAAATAAACCTTAATTTGCAAAAGCATACTTTGTATGAATAGTTTTATTTCCTCAAAAACAATTCTGCCACCACTGTTTAAACGCCCACCAAAATCTTCTATCACAATGACAAGCATTTTATCTATTTCAGTCACAGAGTTCAGTTAACCATAACTTTAATATCAAACTATTTTCAAAATTAATGTTTTAATGTGTTTAAACTTTTCGTTTAGAGCAGAATTATCTCGAGCTATAAATAAAGGCTGGCCAGCCGACTGGATAAAAAATGTCTAGCACGTTATTGTCAATTTGTCAAAGTACAACATGCGATGTCAAACTATTGGATTTTTGTAAACATGAAAAGTTATTTAATTTTGATTATTTTAGGTTTTACACAGTTAGTAATTTGTTTAGATCTATCCAACGTCTCCTATGACGACGATTATCCTGTTTGCCCAATCAACTGTAAGTATAAGGCAACTGATAAGATTGATATTTCTCTGCCTGCCTATGTTGTTTACGTTCTAAAGGTTATTGCTTTCAGTATTTCGAAATAAAAGAGCGCATACAGAATACACAAGATGGAGAGCAAATCTAGAAACTACTCCCGAATTTATAGTAAAAGTATTAGACGAAGACATGACAACTCCAAATATAAATAAAATAGTGGCGGTCAATATTCAACCAGTGACAAAAGGAGGTGAGAAGATAATTATTGGTGGCGTAATTGTGCCTCCCTTTACTACTTCACAGTCACAACCACTGACTGACTTGCCTCGAGATTACACACGTTTTGTTCCACCTACTACAGTACCCGTAACCAAACTGGAAGAAGGACTGTATTTAGCCCCAGCCTCTCCTCCAAGAGCCCTAGATAAGCTTTTACCAATAAGACCAAAAGGTATGACGACTTAATTATGTCTGTTCTACTAGTACTAGTTAAATATTTACTGAAATACTGGTCGTGTACTAATTGATGCTTCTGGTTCTAAGTCCAACATTTGTATTTTCAGTAAATAAAGATTGTTAAAATAATGAGTGTTAACAAATGGTAAGCATTTCATTTTACTATTTTTTCATAGGACGAAATTCACAGCGTGATGAAAGTCCTCCAGCTAGTCCACAATTCCTGGCGCGCACTCCAACTTTGTACGCTAGGCAATATGCTCCAATAGCGCCTGTAGCATTTACTCGTCGAACAACTATTTCCCCACTAAAACCTCCAACTTTTACGACTCGTGTAAGTATAAAATATTATTATATATTTGCCATTTAAATACTTACACGTAGGCAATGATATTTAAAAAGTAATAGATATGTTACATGCGCTCTCAATATGCGTCCCTAAAACGTCACAATTGTGACGTCTTTTCAAATCCATGAAAGAGAAAGTGATTGTTCTTTTTACGAGTATTACAAGGACAAAATAAGAATTACGCATGTGTGCAGTTGTTCGCAAGCGGCACATATATTTCGATAGTTTTGTAAGGGCATAACCTATCTATACTTTTTAAATATCATTGCACGTACTAACAGTAGCAGTCTAAATCTTCTTAATCTTAATAGAATCTTCAAGATTCGATAGAAACATCCTCATACCCTACAAGAACATCTTTGGTTACTGATTTGTTATGGCCAACAAGGACGAAATCACCTGAACCGAATGAATACAAAGTAATACACGATTTTGTAGAAGAAAGTCCTGATATTGTGATAACTAGAAGTACTCATAGCCCATTATACGGTCCTAGTCGTACTTTAACTACACAATCTGCTTTTGATGAAGAAAGTGAAATAAAGATCCGTACAGAAAAGAGTTACATGGATAACAGGCGGCTGGACGCAGACACTCCACGAGAACTTGAAAAATCACTCGAAAAGAATGATAAAGATTCTGACGTTGTTTATAATATGATGTTCTATAGCGATGAAGACATTGAAAGTACAAGCAAAAAAGGTGAACAGGAAAAACCTGAAAGTTATGACGAAAAGAACCAAATCCAAGAAGAGACAGATGACAAAACTAAAAAAGAAATAGAGATAACGACAGCAATGACTAGTGAATCAGGATCTGAAAGTCTATCACAAGCAGAGTATGCAAATTCTGATGAAACTAACAGTACACCTACACGGTCATCTAAAATTGCTCTTGATATGACATCTGCAGAATCGACTTCGAAAATCACACCTAAAGAAAAAGTTCGAGGAAAACGAATACCGATATGCAATCTTCTTAAGCTAAGACAGTTAAACTTTAATTCGCCTCGAACACTACCGGAGGTATTTATTGTTTTACATAATTTTAACTTTATTTTGCTTTAAATAGATCTACTGATTGTAATTAACTATGTAACAGATTTCATCGCAATTAAAACAGTGGGCTGATAATAGTCCTTTAGCAAAAAGGGAGGACATTACGAAAGGAAATCTCACTACCATGGAAAATCCTATTTACATGATGATTGTGGACGATCCCAGTAGCGGTCAAATAATTTCAGCCAAACAAACCGTTATGATTGTTGCGGGTATGTTGTATTAAACAATGTAGAGATCTTTTCGCATACATTATAAATATTATTTCTATTAATATTGCTCTTAACTATCAATCGATGTTTTAGGAATCCAAGGTCGTGACCATCATGCTGTAGCAGCTGCTATGTACTTGTTGTACCAGCTGATTGAGCGTAGCGAAGCACACTCAGACCTCCTCACCAAATATCGTTTTTGGGTCATTCCAGTTTTTAACCCTGATGGATATGATTACTCAATGACATTTCCCCAGGTATGAAGGATTTTCATTCTATTTTACAGAGTTATTTGTATTTTTATATTGTATTACAGAGTAATTTGTAGTGTTATAACAAGATACTGTAAAGGCATGTATATTATTATGACCTCTATGTATAGAATTAAATCTTAAAAAGAAACAACTCTTGGAAGTTTAGTACAAATAGCTGACTGTTCGTTTTAAATTGTAACTAAGTAGTCCTGTTTGTTTTTAACGAAGATTTGTTTGCGGATTAGGTAACTCGCATTTATTAAAATTCGTTTTTATTTTAGCATTACAATCAGTTCTTACAATAATCATATCATCAATAACGTTTATTACAGTTATTAGTGTTTCACAGTAATGACGAGAATCGGGTCGCTCATATTCCTCCATTACATTTTTTTTTTGATAAATAAACAAAATAATGATAATCTGGTCACTCTTAAACCTTCATTAAAGAAAAATATGGATAAAAAAACAATGATATTCTAGAAAAAAATAATACCAAATTAATATTACTAGCGGGGATGGTTATGGGTTCAAGTCCTACCTAAGGCAGTCAAAATACCAGGGCCCCAATTCCGCTAATTTACAAATGGCTCAATAGAATCGCAATTGCATTGCAATTGTATATTTTGACACATTTATTATGGTAGTAATGTCAACAGGGGCCAAATGCTGGCAGACTTCATGGAGAGGGAGAACCTCTTTATGATGAACTCCTTCTTCAAGAAGCCCGTAAGCCGCAAATGGACCTGGATCAGCCCGGACGGTAAAGTCAAAAACGAGATCGATTTTATCATGTCAACGAAGAAGCACATATTCGATGATGTCGCTGTGATCAACGCTATTAAGACAGGAAGCGATCACCGCATGGTCAGAGGCACATTGAATATCGACGTAAAGCTTGAAAGAGCGCGACTGATAAAATCCACGCTCCGACCAATACCGGCTCAAATTCAAAACCCCGAGTGCTTTCAGCTCGAGCTTCAAAACCGTTTCGAAGCCCTTGAGAACAGCATCGATGTGGACGATCTATACAACATGGTGGTGGATACTGTCCGTACGGCAGGGTCTAAGTACTTTAAAACCCGCCGTCCCAAATCAAAGAAACTCTCCAGTCAGACTCTCCTACGAGAAACGAAATGAGGCTACAGAACTCAGCGGATGCTCATCGCTATCGACAACTCAATAGACAGATATCTAAGTCTTTGAAGAGCGACCTTCGTCAATTTAATACCCGACGTATTAAAGAGGCCATTGAGCGGAACAAAGGCTCCAAAGTGTTCGCCAGAGATCTGTCTATTGGGCAAAGCCAATTGACGAGGCTGAAAACTGAGACAGGTAGCATCATTACGTCAACACCTGAAATCCTGAGGGAGATTGAGAGTTTCTATGGACAGTTATACTCCACGAAAACACCTGTTGAAAGCAAGGCTAAAGACCCTAGAGCCAAGCTTACCCGACACTATTCTGAAGATATCCCGGACGTCAGCCTGTGCGAGATTAGAATGGCTCTCAAGCAGCTTAAAAACAACAAGGCGGCGGGTGATGACGGAATCACAACAGAGCTCCTTAGAGCGGGCGGTAAGCCGGTACTTAAGGTCCTCCAGAAGCTCTTTAATTCTGTCATACTCGAGGGCAAAACGCCAAAGGCAAGGGGCAGAGGCGATGTGATGCTGTTCTTCAAGAAGGGTGACAAAACTCTCTTGAAGAACTACAGACCCATCTCGCTTCTGAGCCATATCTATAAGTTGTTTTCGAGAGTCGTTACGAATCGTCTCACTCGCAGGTTCGACGACTTCCAACCTCCCGAACAAGCCGGGTTCCGAAAAGGCTATAGTACCATAGACCACATTCATACGCTGTGGCAAGTTATACAGAAGACCGAAGAGTATAACTTGCCACACTTTGCTTAGCGTTCGTGGACTATGAGAAAGCCTTTGATTCGATTGAGACCTGGGCAGTGCTGCAGTCTCTCCAAAGGTGCCAAATAGACTACAGGTACATCGAGGTGCTAAAGTACTTATACCAAAACGCCACCATGTCGGTCCGATTACAGAACCAGAGCTCTAATCCGATCCAACTACAGCGAGGTGTGAGACAGGGAGACGTTATTTCTCTGAAACTGTTCACAGCTGCGTTGGAGGATATTTTCAAGCTTCTGGACTGGAAAGGACGCGGCATCAACATTAATGGCGAATACCTAACACACCTGCGATTTGCCGATGATGTAGTTCTTATGGCTGAGACCTTGGAAGACCTGAACATTATGCTCGAAGATCTCGGTAATGCTTCTCAAAGAGTGGGTCTTAGGATGAACATGGACAAGACGAAAATCATGTTAAATGCCCATGTTGCACCCGCTCCAGTTAACGTTGGGAACATTGCAATCGAAGTTGTTGACCACTATGTTTACCTGGGACAGATAGTCCAGTTAGGTAAGTCCAACTTCGAGAAAGAGATCTCTCGTCGAATCCAGCTCGGATGGGCAGCGTTCGGGAAGCTCCGGCATATATTCGCGTCCGAAATACCTCAGTGTCTCAAGACGAAAGTCTTTGACCAGTGTGTGTTGCCAGTAATGACCTATGGGAGTGAGACGTGGTCGTTTACTATGGGTCTCATAAGAAGGCTCAAGATCACCCAGCGAGCAATGGAGAGAGCGATGCTTGGTATTTCCCTACTCGATCGAATCAGAAATGATGAGATCCGCAGGAGAACTAAAACAACCGACATCGCTCGAAGGATTGCATCGTTGAAGTGGCAGTGGGCGGGACACATAGCGCGGAGAACCGATGGCCGTTGGGGCGGAAAGGTTCTCGAATGGCGACCGCGTACCGGACGACGTTCCGTGGGCAGGCCCCCTACAAGGTGGACCGACGATCTGATCAAGGTCGCGGGAAGCCGCTGGATGCGGACAGCACAGGACCGATCGTTGTGGAGATCCTTGGGGGAGGCCTATGCCCAGCAGTGGGCGTCGTTCGGCTGATATGATGATGATGATGATGAATGTCAAAATATACGATTGCGATAAAATTGCGATTCTATTGAGCCATTTGTAAATTAGCGGAATTGAGGCCCTGGGCCTCAATTCTGCTAAATGTAAAGTAGGATTGCACGTCGCTAGCATGGCAATAGCATAGAATGACAGTTTTGGTTTTCTGCTCCGTGAATGAAAGTTAAATAGCCGCTACCCAGCCGCTATCGAGTCAAACCGGTATTCTATTAACCAATGGCGTCACAATAGCCTCAGCGTGGCAACATAATTCGGTATTCTCCTAACATTGACGTCGGTGTCGATAGCGTTGGCATCGTCGACAACTGTCAAAATTTGCCATTGAAAAGCCATTGTGCAGCTATACGTATTCAGCTTAGATTTTAACAAAAAGTAACCGCTTATGGTCTCTACTTTATGATTTGAAGCCAAGCTGAGACGATGCTGACGACATGCCAGCGATAGGCTATCGAGGTTTTTATTAAAAAAAAATAGAATACCGTTTTTATCCCAATGGCGTTGGCATATCATTGGCATGTCCGTGACATAGCAAGTTGTCGTGAAATAGCAGAATTGAGGCCCTGTCTTGCTGTTTTTTTAACGCTTAAAATTAATGTATATTTTTATATTACATCAATACTTTAATCGCTATACTGATTTTGGTTAAGTGACTAGGAACTTTATGTGATCGATCACTAAAAAAATCCATTTCAATTTCAAAATATATCAACGAGGTTACCAGATCATAGTCCCGGGTTCGATCCCCGGGTCGGGCAATAAAAATGTTTAAATTTTCGAGAATTGCTCGGGTTTGTGATCACCAACCCGCATCTGGCAGGCGTGATGATGCCAGTACCCATCATTGCTGTGGATACTTGAATTCAATGGTGGCCTTTTCCCGGCAGTGTGACGATTATAGACTGTTACTTAACTTTTTTACTTTATATCAACTAGATAGAACTGGTTTTATTCGTACCTGTATAATTCGATATTGAGTATTAAAGGTATCGTTCGATTTGTTTACAATGCTTTGAATTTTCTTTTGTACAGCGAAGAGAATGGTCAAAGAATTTGCGTCAGAACTGGGATATTTGCAAGAGTCGAGATTCGTGTTCTGCTTGTGAATTGTATGGTCTTCGGTGCACCGTCCAACAGTGCTACGGTGTCAACCTAGACAGAAATTTTGAATACCAATGGATTCCTGGTCAGCTTAGTATTTTTATATTATTTATCATTTACCTATAGGTATTTATTTTTATACTGCGTGATGATTATTGTTAATGTAACGGGCTTACATCATATCTTTACTGTAAATTTTTTGCTCTTGGTATAGTTATACTACCTTATAATCTAATCATTATTGGTCACAGGAATCTGATTCTTGATAACTTTAATACTAAAGAAATAAAAGTAATTCTTATTCTATCGTATTTCTAATCTTATGAGTTCATAAAATAAAATGTTAATTTTATTTTGTATACTTGTTTTATAGAAATCGTAGACAGAAATTGAAATAGTAAGGTTGCGATTCCACATAAGCGGCGCCAAGCGGAGGGGAGAGTAGCGTACCTTTTATTGACCAATCACAGGGCTCACTCCTTTCCACTTCACCCAGCTTCGTTTCTATTGCAACGCAGCCTAAATCTTAGAACCGATAAAAAATTGTACATATTAAAATAATAAGTGTAGGTACTACTAGTCACTCAGACCCACTCATTAATTCATACGATGGTACTTACTTTCATATATATTGATACGATATCAACAACGAGTGTTAAAGGTTTATTAGCCACTGTTGGATTTTACTTTCTTGATGCATTTTACAATTTTAAACATTAAAACGATTTACTGCAACCGAATCATTTAAAGGTAGGTTGCATGCAGACCTGTGCAGGCAGAGGCGGCGTAAGGCGTGGGCGGTGTGGGCTCCTCATAGTTTTAGTAAAGAAAAAGTATGGAAATCCCAAAAGTACATAATAAATACATTAAAATTGGTTATAAACTAAGAGATATTTCACTCTTTGGCTTAAGTGTGAATGAAATACTAGATGTTTCTGATAAACTATATCACGAAATTAATTATACCATCTGAGGGCCTCGCAAAGTGCTTGCCCATTCTATCAGAGGGCCTCGCGAAATGTACCTCGCCCACAGTCCACACTAAGTTTAGGCCTTGCGCCGCCACTGTGTGCGGGCTTAGTAAGTGTGGGAGTTAAGTAAGCCAGTATTAAACCTTAAAGATTATACTTTCAGTATTTACTAATCGAGGCCTAGCTACGGTGCGGTATTTTGATGATGAACAATATCATGATTTTAACCGTTTACAAAACTTTCAGCGGAAGAGTTAAAGGCGGAACACCCGTGCGGTTCGTTGCACGCAGGCGCGCGGCAGCTGAGCGAGGCAGAGACATGGGCGCTTACGCATTACCTTCACGAGCAGCGCACGCCCCTCTTCACTTTCATTGCTTTTAAAGAGGGGGAAGTACTTGTTAGTATCGTCCTCTTTATTAGTTTAGAAATCAACTTTATAGAGCAGTCCTTTAAAGAAGAGAATACCTTTAAAGAAGGAGGTTTGCAATTAGACGCGTACTTTTAGACCTTAACGGGGTTGCTCGAATTCGTAGTTTTTGCATTCCTTCAAATAAGGTCCATTTGACATAAAAATTTAGCTACATATTAACTTTACCCGCACGTCTGTGAAACACAAAGGGACCGGATTTATTGATTACCCAAGTATATTATAATCTTACTAATTAATATCATAAATATGAAAGTTCGCATGTACAAAGTCGCGGGCGGGCATCAGCTAAATAATCGGCAAATTACAATTGTCTTAATTTAATTTCCTATTACTAATTCTTATAATTGAATAAAACTAATCTTATTAGTAAACATTTCTATCGATCATTTCATGAAACTAATCACCGGTAATCCCCTATTATAACGATATCTATTAATACTTAAACGCCGAATGTCGTCAAGTAATAAATGAAATTACTTTTGGGGCCCGAATTGAACTAATAAAGGCGATCTACGAGTATGACTATGATAGAAGCACGTGCAGATAGTATCTACTTGTTAATTTTTTTACATTATTGTATGTGAGTACATTTGAATAAAACTGAATTATTGTCGATAAATATCGATTATTCCATGCAATCAATCTTTGATAAACCACTATATTAACTATATCCATGACACATCGACAATGTTGTAAGGTAAAAAAGGTAAGATAAACTAATTAAAAGTAACACTAATATTTTTTACTTACAGTAACAATAATATTAGGGGTTAAAGTATGAAATTGCTGTTTTGTATGGACGAAATCGAGAAAAGTCATTTTTCCATACTAACATTTTTTTAGTTTTTTTAAAAACGCTTGAACCGTTTTCGATGCAATTAAAGGTGAAAGTTAGATGGTTATAAAGCTACGCATTATAGTATTTAAATTTCTGAAAATCAAAGTATATAATACAAATATACTTAATTGAAGCAAGAAGGTCAGCTGACACATTGTAAGGGGTCTTTTCAACGACTTCCTTTGAAGTAATAGGCACTAGTATTGCATTTTTTTTAGTCAAAAGTTACTTTATTTAGTTTTTGATACAGATAAAATACAAAAAGAATTACGCAATATTATTAGACTTAAGAGCTATAAACAAAATAAAAAGTGGGAAAATAATCGGCAATTTCATACTTTAACCCCTATTATATTTTGTTTTCAGGGTGTCATGTACCCTTACTCACACACAAGAAAACTGCGCGCATTTGATCACGTGTATGTAAGTACATAAACATTTTCAGAAGCAAATGCAGATCTAAGATCTTCTGTAATTAAGTACAATACGACAATTTGACGACCGACCAATCTAGGTTAACTATTAAGCAATTGTTATGGATTCGAACCCCCCAAGTGACAAAATGTTTGCATGAGCATAAATATTTGTACTTCAGTCACGGCACAAACCTTGGCGGTGTCTTTAGACTTATTCGCCGCTGCAACGCATCCTTGTTTTTTTCGGCGCGGGATTTGTACCAAACCTACTCTCTGCATAAGTTGCTTGAGGAACTTGTATTATTGGAGTATAGTGACACAAGAGATAGTTTTTTTTTTTCTATTTAGAACTATGTCCTGAATAAATCTTGTGAAAATTTGTGACCTGAATTTATTTATTCACAACATCGTGTGAGAGGAAGGGAACGCAGGGCGCTGGCGGTGAGGTGCAATAGTTGGCCTGCAGGTTTACCCCCTACTGATCAAGTAAAGATCACGCTGTTTAAAGCGTATTGTCAGAGCTTATACACAGGTAGCCTTTGGACCACCTACACTCAAAAATCGCTGAACGTCCTGTGTGTCCAATATAACAACGGTTTCAGGGCGCTGCACTGTTGGGCTTGCCTCGCTTCTGCAGTGCGTCGGAATTGTTTGCTCAGTCGCATACTGACGGCCAAATCTTACGCAAGAAAACTGCTTAGTTACTGGACAGAGTACGGGCGAGCTCCAAAAGCATCTTGAAGACTGTTGCGGAGAGATTTGAGTCTCCTATATATACATATATAAGCATTCCGTTCGGTTTCTGACCAAACAGATAAAATAAAGCCTTCTTTTGGTTAGAAACCGAAAATGAAACGATATTTCGTGTAAAATTAAGATGTTCATTTTGTCAGTTAATTTATTCAATTAATTCTTTTATTTTACTAATATAGTTGTTAAGAAATACTAACCAAATGGATCCCTGTAATCTTTTTGAATAAATAAATTATAAATTAAAAATTATTATTATAAAAATCAATTTTCAGAGGCAACGAGCTTCACGCGCTGCGTCCGCAGCGTACAGCATTAGTGGGCGGCCGTATGTGGCTGGCCAGACGTCGGAATTCCTTCGTATGTCTTTATTATTTAAATAACGTACAGTCAACAGTTCATCAACCTACCACCAAACGACAAAATTTCGATATAAGTAGTATCAAATAAATAAAGCCATTGTACATTTTTAAAGAAGTGGTCATGATTTATTGAAATGTAGTTATCACTTTTAATCAACACGCTTGCCAAATGCGGGTTGACGGTGATCACAAAGCCGAGCAATGTACGAAAATTCGAAATTTTTGTTTCCCGACCCGGGGATTGAACCCAGGAGGTCTTATCCCGGTATTTAAACCACTAGACCAACGGGGCGTTTTATCCTACGCTTTATCGTAATGATGATGCTTAGTTAAAGGGATTATACACTTGTGACGTGTAATATTTTTATCAATGTAAACGTCTCAGCGTTAATTGTAACGCGTATCGATTTCAGATTAGCACAACATGTAAACGTTGACCTTGCTTGTTTTACAGCGCTGTATGCAGGTGGCATTGAGGACTGGGTGGACGGCCACCTAGGCATCGATAACACGTACACTATCATGATGTTCCGGCCGACGGATTCCTATAACACTAAACTTATTACAGAGGTTGTTTTTAATTGTTTGCCTATCTAAAATGTTAAGATAAGAGTACATTATATCGGCATTGCAGCCTGTTTATCATCACCTATCGTTTGCAATGTATAGACAAAACATTAGAATGGAAAGATTTCTGTTAAGTAGTTTGATTTTGCTGGGCTGTTACCACCCTTAGCCTCTTGGATGAGCCGCAGCTAGTATAAAAAACATGAATACTTTTGATTTAAAAAAAAGTCTTATATACAACCTCTTTAAATGAATAGTTACTAAATCATGATATATTGTTTTATTTACAGCGTGTGGTGCATGAAGCATACGCAGCAATGGACACGCTACTGCTACAAAGCATAGAGGCACTCGGTCCGCCACCGATCACTCTCAAAAGAAGAAACACCGCCACGAGAATTAATCCAACGTGGTTCAATATTTATTTTATTATTTTTATCAATATCCAGTTGTCTCGATTTACAAGTCACAAATATAAATAAAATAAGAATTCATAGCCCGATGTTTGACTTTTTTGTTCTTGGGATTGAGTTATTAGGATGTTATTAGGATTCCACTTATTTCTCAAATTTACATCGGTGGTAGCACTGATGTAACTAATAGGAAGATCTTGTTTCACGTGGTTACACCGTTGTTGGGATCGATTGTTGATGACACTGTCGACAGAACACAAGAGACTTGTATAGTATAACCGTAATGATAAGTGAAATATTACCGAACCGACCATATAGGTCGGACATATTTAACTTATATAAACAACTGAATATTGAAATAACAAAAAGGTTGAAAAACAAATGAAGATCACAAGGCAAGTGAATAGAGTTGACGTTTTTATGGTGTTTCGGATCTATAACCCCTACCCTTGCATATTTTTTGGGAGCATAGTTTGACGAAAAGCATTAGTATTACCACACTTATTTGTTACAAGACTTCGACAATCAACCTCTAGTGTAACAAATGGAGAACAAGTATTTTTTTCGTTGTTACATCAGTGTATCCAGAAATAATTGGTTAATTCACACCGCTGCCCCGGGAACTCTATCGGACTATTGTAAAGCGAAACAGTCGAAATCTACACAAAGATACAATTATAACTCTTTACATAAAAAATACTATATACAGGGTGAAATTTTAACCACTTTCCCAAATTTTTATAGGCGTTCAGTATCATATTTAGAGCCCATTTATGAAGTAAAAACTGTAAATCAAACTTTCACCCGAAAATATTTTTCGCAATATAGTTTTCATTTTTACGGTCCTAGGCCTGTTAAGGTGTAAAGGGAAAATCAAAAATGTATGAATAGTATCGTAATAAATGAATGAGATGTGAATCGCGTAAAAAAGTGATGCTAGGCGGCCGTATCAAAAATTTTAGATTTTTTGCGGACATTTTCTAAGTGCTTTATCTTGACATTTTTGTACTGGGCTATACCAAAAGAAAAAATATGTCATTTTTTTTTGTCTCGTAGATTGATATATTAAAATTTAGAAAGTGGTTAAAATTTAATTAATAGTTGATCTAGTGGTAAGTACCTACCGAGCCAAGATCTCGGAGTCCTGGGTTCGATCCCCGGGTCGGCCAACAAGAGTTTCGAATTTTCGACCATTGTTCGAGTTTGTGATCACGAATCCGCATTTGACAAGCGTGGTTATTATGCCTGTACCCATCATTGGTGTGGTGACGTGGGATGATTATAGGCAGTTACTTTTACTATATTTAGTTAATTATTACTAAAAAAAGGTATTCGGGCCATCGATTTTGCCGATAACTAGGATAACCACGAGATACAGACAAACTTAATACCTGCAATAAATAAGGATTACTATGTAATCAGTAAAATGACGTGTTAAATCTTGATCACGTTTATTTTTTACTCAACCCGTTATCCCCTCTTTGGCTGCCATTCGTGTGAATTAAATTCGGCTGAGATTTTTATGTAGAAGCTAAAGGTTGTGAAATACAGAGGCAATTTTAAATTATACTTTTCATGAACGCAGACGGGGTGGGCGCTTGCCGCGTTACATACTTATATTAAGCATTTTTTCTTACTTTAAGTTTCAAAGTTCATTGAAAACGTTTTAAAATACCTGATTAATTGTAGGTATTTTTCATTATTTGTTGACGAATAACATAATATTATTTATTATTAGGGTACGATACCACTTAGTGAACATAGGGCAACTCTTAACCTAGTGTAGAATAAGTATTATTAAAACAACATTCAGTGACGCGGACCAAATGGCGACTAATTTCACCGACGCGACGTTTAGCTGTTTTTTTATTCTGAAATAAAACGTAGTTTTTCTAGCGTTCTGTTTATTCCGGCTGCAATTTTTTGTGTAATCACGATGTTGAGTCTAAGTATATGTAATTAAGATAAATAGGATACAAAATGGAAAAAAAAAGTTTATATCAAATATTTAACCTTTTCTTGAACATCGATCGTCGGCGATTGCTTGTTTGGAACTGACATGAAATTTGATACTTCCTTATTTCAAATTTTTGTCGGTAAAACTTTTGAGTGTACCTATACATATTTTAATTTTTTAGTATGCTGTACGTTCACTAATTTTTTTAAGGTTTCTTTTCACATTAAAATTAGAATAACATACGGATTTAGAACGAGTGTTGAAAACATCTTTTTTGTATCTGTGAAAAAATTCGAATGACTTGAATATTATCAGTATATTAACTTGAAAAATCATGTCTCAGGCGGGACTCGCACCCGCATCTCCTGGCATGCCGGGCGCGGTGCTATACCATTAAGCCACCGAGAGTGATAGGCGTCAATTTTTCAAGCATATTCTTATCGCTGTAAGCGTTGTTTCATCATATGTTAGGAGTTTGTACCCTTTTAACACCCTTTATAGAAAGAAGAAAGAAATATCTTTGCAGATGTTTGACAGTCAGTTAAGACGAAAAACAGATTCGAATTAGTACTGTACGGTTGGCCAAGAAAGTGGTCTTTCAACCAAAGGTTGCAAATCATTCATAGAACAGCAGCGTTGATTTTTCCACGCAACAATATTTTGACAGCACCAATAGCTACTCATGAAAACTTTATGTTCCTTTTCCCTGAGTATTTCTTAGTACTTGTCCCAATCGCGACATTGGCGAAATCGTGTAAGGCTCTTGCCAGAACACTAATCGCCACAAATTAAAAGAAGAAGAAGGAGAAATTTTGCCAAAACTAAGACCACTTTCTTTGCCAACCGTACCTGACCTAATCAACAAATGTTTAACCAATGTAAAAGTTATATTTTTTTTTAAAAGACGACTACGCTATTATTGATTCTCATTGATTTAGTGTTATTAGTTCAGGCATAAAAGTGTAGAAACAGTTGGTATTAAAAAAAAATGATACCGTTAAATAGTTATTTTAGATAACGCTAAAGTTAATACATCATCTTGAGATTACCCAAAACTCAAAAGTGGCATTAATTAATCGGTAGCTAATACTGGTAAATTACATACATGATTTTGAGTACTTTTTTTAGTGTTTAAATTTATTTGAGGATATAATATTGTTTAAACTCTTTTACGAGTATATTTAGGGAAAATGTATGGAGTATTTGATATTTATGCAATTTCATTGCAATAATAATAGCAGTATTTAAACTTGAACAATTAGGGTTCCGTAGCCGAATGGCAAAAAAACGGAACCCTTATAGTTTCGTCAAATCTGTCTGTCCGTCCGTATGTCACAGACAGTTTATTCTGAAAGTATTAGCATTACACAGTTGAAACTTAGAAGGTACGAGTAGTTGTATCCTGTTGACCGCTTTAGGATTCTCATACAAAAAATAAAAATAATGACAACAAGGCCACAGAACTTGAATCAAGACTTCAATTCCACAAAAAAATTGTGGCAGGTGCACAATTAAAGAGAGCTGGGTTTGGTACGAGAAAGAAGAAGGAAGACCGAGACATAGCAAAAAACTTTCCACGACAAGATGAAAATGACAGTTACAAAGTGCACGCTATGAATTTAGAAATGCAAAACGAGTGGATTACATTGGTGAGTTTTGTATACCGTTTGCTATGAAGTGGCGCACCTTGCTGAAACCTTATTAAAATGTTATCTAAATGCCTTCCAAATGACCCTCCCTGACCAGAGTAACTTAGTAAGGTGGGGAATAGCATCTGAAAAACGTTGTTATACTTGTGGAGAGGCGATATGTACAACAAGACACCTATTGGTGCAATGCAAGGTGCTCTGGAATAGGGGTCACTACTCACATCGCCATGACAGACTTAAAATCATACGTGAAGCTATAAGCCTTTCAGTGGCTAGGGCCCAAAAAGGATTGACTACAACAAAAGACAAGTTAATTTCATTAAAGAAGGCTCCACTGTAAATTCTATGAACAAGCCCTACTCAATCCTGGGTACAGCATCTGACTGGACTATTTTAATGGATACGAATGAAAATAAAATAAATAAAGTCCCCGAGGTTTTTTTTTTATAAATAATGGACTTCCTCTTTACTATATACTTAACTATACGGTTAAGAAGAAGCCTAAGATGGAGCGAGCTGACCCAGAGGTACTGGTTCCCACACACCAGCGGAACAAAACTGGTTGGCGCTGGGCTTCGGCAGGAGGGTGGTAGCATCCAGGCAGTCTCTTACGAAGCCTACCACCGCAGAGGGATCTGTAAGCCGTCATCAATGGTTAGGAAACCAAAGATGCCGTTGCCCAGGGTGGACCACTAGGAGGTAGATCCCACCACCCCAAAAATGTGGATGTGTGTGTTTCATCATCCAGACCGGACAATTTTCTTTTTTCTAAAGCTACAAAACGGATTGTACTTGTAGAGCTTACCGTGCCGTGAGAAACTAACATGCCTAAAGACCACGCAATAATGAAAGAAAACAAATACTATGATCTCCTAAATGAATTAACGAAAGACGGTTATATAGTTAGTCTATATGCTGTAGAAGTAGGAGCGAGAGGTATACCAGCAAAATCTCTCTATAACCTGTTGAAAGACCTTGGCTTGGCCAGAACTGCAGTAAGTTCTATACTAGAGCGAGCAGCAGGTTCGTACCAGATTTGGCTGGGCAGGGGGAGAAACACGAGTAGTGATGATGAGTGTCGATGTACATCGGAAAGGGGCCCCTTAAACCTACACCCGTGTCACAAGTCCCGGGAGCTACTCGGAGTTTCTTTTTCTGCCACACGATGGACCCGGCACCCGCAAGGTGAATCCATGGAACGCTAAAAAGTTTGCCGGGCTTCTCATACATAGAACTAAAACAAAAAATATCATTTTTACTCAAACCTATGCGTATGGGGTATCTGGATAGGTCTTTTAGAATGACATAGAGGTTCCTAGAACCATTTTTTCATAAGTCTAACATTTGGAAGATAGACGCTTCCAAAGTTGTAAAATGGGTGTCCCCTCTAACTTTTAAACTAAGCAAATGAAAATTTTGAAAAAAATAAATAATGTAGATCTTAACAAATACTTTCAACGAAATTTGGTTTGAACGAGATCAATCTGGTATTTTTTGAGAAATAGCACTATTTTAACAACCGCAAATTAACTTTGTCCTTCATACAGACACTATGAAAAACAAAGTTATTTTTGCAGTCAATTAAACACTGTGGTATTTTGGCTAAGTGAAAGTAAGTGGACCCCTAATTCAGTTAATGTTGGTTGGAACGGAATGGAACGGAACCCTCAGTGCGCG
Source organism: Anania crocealis (assembly GCA_949315895.1). Classification (NCBI taxonomy): domain Eukaryota; kingdom Metazoa; phylum Arthropoda; class Insecta; order Lepidoptera; family Crambidae; genus Anania; species Anania crocealis. Next base: position 11,383,427 of record OX438858.1, read on the forward strand.
AGTCCCACTCGCACTTGGCTGGTTTTTTTTTTTAATGTTAAGAGTGCAAGCTCCTAACATTGATGAAACTATGCTGGTTTACAGCGATAAAACATAGGCAGGTACCTACTTGAAAAATTAACGCTGTGGCGTAATGTCTCGGTAGCTTAAATGGACAAAGCACCGCGTCCGGTATGCATGGGGGATGCGAGTTCGATTCCCGTCTGAGACAAAATTTTACAAGTTAAAATACTGATATATGGATTGTTGAAGCTTTTATGATATGATGTATATATGTTTCATTGCAAATAATAAACTCGATACATTATGAAATATTATAACAAAAAAGAGAAAAAGGCGACTCAAGCCGCGAAAAAGAAACAGAGATACCTTGTGAATCATGTAAGTATTGATTGATTACTAGTGATAAAAATTGGATTCCTTACGACAACAGCGTGCGAAAAATATACAGGCTAAATGGTAGAACTCCATAGACAGTAGTGAATCACGGATGTACACGCAAAAGTTGATGTTGTGTTTGTGATGATGAGATTGGTAGATGATGATTTTTCATTATGAGCTCTTACCATCGGGCAAAAACATAGATTCGTATCCAACAACTAATGAGACTCATCACATCACGCAAGAAATTGAGAAAAAATTACAGAATTGATCAACAGAAATGGCGTGGTCTTTTATAATGATACAACGGCATATATCACACGCATAATCGACAGATTTTAAATCAAAATAATCCGACTAGACCTAAGAATTCTGAAAAGACCGAAATTGGTGTAAATCAGAGGGTGCAAGGTCAGGAATACAATATATTTACCTTCATATAATGGATGTATTAACACTTTCCAACCATTAAGCTCGCTCAATTCATGCTGAGTGGCCAAATAACTCACAAGATGGAAACAAGTTATCGAATAAAACAACACTGGCGTTACTGGCAGTGCCTGTGGCTAGGACCAATCTACTCTCTAAGACGCCGCTTGTCCGTGCAATCCTCGTTGTGAACCAAGTTCCCGAGAGGATCGACGTGTTCTGGGATAACCTGAGTGATCTCGTAAAATGTATTTTATATGTTGTTTGTTATGTAAATTAATCGTGCTATTTAAATTTTATATTGATGTTTGGCCCCCTCTATCGCATTGGATACGTATGTCTGTTATGATAGTTGTAGGGATGATGTTAAATGAATAAATAAATAAATAGACACGTATTATCAAAAAAATTTCTGTAAATAAACCTTCAAGTTATAGTATGTATGTGCAAAATCTGAAGAAAAAAAGACGTGTGGCACTCGGAGACTGCCGCGGTAAAGCTATTGCATAGCATTTTTTATCAACTTATGCAATTATAAAACTAAAAAGTATCACCGCTGTGCCGGTCGGAGTGGGGGGTGTTAGGTTATTTTCGTTACGGAATTTCTGGATTCGGTTTCCACGCTCAAGGCCCGCGATAGAAGCTATGCAATAGCTTAAAAATTTCCCCGACCATAATTATATTTTAGTCATTGTTGAAAAAATCGGTTCTGTTAATTTGGATTACAATATTTAAGGTTAAATTCGTTAAAGACTTGTGGATAGAGTCGGTAGTAATGACATTAGAAATGCACAAGATGTATTCATAAATCCTAATTTGCATTAGATGAGTGATTGTAGCGAACCACATTAATACGAGTCAATTAGCACCACAGGAGAACTACAAAAGTTGACAATAAATTAACATAACAAATAGCGGATGACATCGTTGAAACTTCGTAGTATAAATATGTTTATTCTATCGTCGTAGATGAGAAATACTTATTTATTTCAGGGCTCGCTCAACTTCTTTTAACAGAAATATTCTGTATATAATAATTTATTTTAAGTTGGTCGACAATTTTTTTACCACGCTTTTATTAGCTTGGGTTGTATCTATCTATGTATCTATGTATGTAATGGAATCTTTGAGCATAAATTTGACCGATTTCCAGAAGTTTGATTAATTTGAAACTTTGCACACGTATCAAGGACCGATGACAATGCAATAATTTAATAACAGTTTTCCCAGTTTTCCTCTGTAAGAGGGAGTAAAAGAGATAGAGCTAGCGCGCGATCTGTATCAATTATGTTTCCTGCATAGGTTTGGACTTACAGTCGGTAAAGAAGGAATCAAATCTTATAAACTAAACTAAAAAGTAAAAAATAAATTATAGTTTTATAAATTGGTCAAATTTATGCTCAAAGATTCCATTACATACATAGATACATAGATAGATACAACCCAAGCTAATAAAAGCGTGGTAAAAAAACCACGCTTTTAAAACAGATTGAACTAAAAAATTAAAAATAAAACTGTAGTAATCAATTGAAAAATTCATATTATTGTACAAAAAGCGTGGGGGGCTTGATTTAGATTGTTGTAAATATTTTATCAATAATTTACTATATCTGTGGATATCATAACAAGCACCCCACGCTTTTTGTACAATAATATGAATTTTTCAATTGATTACTACAGTTTTATTTTTAATTTTTTAGTTCAATCTGTTTTAAAAGCGTGGTTTTTAGTTTTTTAATTACTTGTAAGTAAACACTATTGTGTGATGATAGCTTTCCTTATTTTAGTTTTTTTATGTATTTAGCATAAATAAAGCGTTTAGCTGGCAGAGGGTGACTTGACTAATAAAAATATCACTAGGTATAAAATTGAAGTCTTCACAAATAGATTCCAATATCGAAAAAAGATGTTTGAACATCATTATATCCAATGACAATGACAATCCACGTTGGGAAAGACTAAAAAAAACGATTTGTATTTCATAATAATTCTCTCTTGTGTTTACTCCGAATAAATGAATAATATGATAACTTAGCCTAACCGTAGACGGACGGACTGAAAGACAGGTTTCTTTGTTATCAACAATAAATTAATTTAGGGTGCCAAAATGGCAAGTAAATAAGGGACAAAAAATACATATTTGAAAAAAGAAGTTGACGAAAATGTAATTGGGATATCCAGAATATATCAAGTCTTACTGATTAACTCATAGGAGACTAGGAAATTTTTCTATGGGTATAGATAAAAAGGAAAATAAACCACATATGTCACAGCAACGGACGAATACAATCATTTATAGATTTTAATGTAACCCTAACCTATAAAATAATAAAATTTTAAAAAAAGGTTCCCTCAGGAACAACGACAAATAACTACATACTTCCTACAGTGAAAACGCTTTATTATTTAGCCAACTTTCAAAATAATTAAACATTCTAACTCTATGGTAGCGGCTACCTACAAGAAATTAACAAAAATATTAAAATTTAATTGCTATTTTAGTAAGATGTGTTTCTAAAACTTGTCGCCTTCCAAGTTTATTAACATATTTTGCACAAATTTGTACCAAAAGTATTTAAAGATATGACACTAATATTTGGTAGAGCTTTTAACAGACATATAACAAGTTTGATATTTCTTACCAAAATATTTGTAACTAAATTAGATACTAAATGTTATATATATTTTATTGTAAAAATGTTTCTTGACATGGTGTTATCTTTCAATTATCATAGTGTAATTTTAAATATTACTTGTCAATGTACACTTATATCTGTTATGGCTTAGGGGGATTGTTTGATTATCATCATGCTTTGAAGTATACGAAACCACAGGCAATGCCAGGATAGATAAATACTAATAGAATCCTTAGTCGAGGACGGACGTTGGCTTGCGGCTGATAGTAATTTATATAAAACCTGTGCAGATACCTCGCGAGCTCTCAATCGTCTGTTGTACATAACCACTCTTGCTTAAGGCTAGCCAACCTTAGTAGTTGGTAGCTGTCTTGTAATGTATTAAGTGATTGTAGGTTGTAGGTACAAGCCGACCATGGACTTCCTGAGTGGACTGTATGCGGACGAAAACACTTGTTGATTTCTTCAGAGTTTATTTTCTTTCTTGATAGGTGACCGTGAGAGCAGGGACAATTTTCGCCTGATCACGTCCTATTCTTATTTACATTTCTTAAATTAGCCTAGTGACTATACAAAATTCGTGATTTTCCTTAGATAGACAAAGATAGAACACACATAGTCTCTTTTACTCTTTGGACACTTTCTCAATCCACTCACATAATAACTTCGGAGAAAAGAGAGGTCCGATATGTGTATTGCTATCTCTGTCTTACATATTCTAAACCTACCTACAGGCTTCTTAACATTTTTTTCCACTTACAATCCTACCTACATGGGTTTTTTCTAACGACCTTCAGAATCTGTTAGGGGGACAGGGACAGCCTATAGGATACCTCCGCCGCGCGTGAGCGGGACGGCCTATAGTTATTTTCCTTCACCCCAGTACCTTTAAACAACCATACCAGATCCTACCTAATACTTTAGATATTGTAAGTGGAAATAAGAAACCGGTATGCTATTTTATTGAAATAAAACAAGCCCTGCGCTAATACATTTCCTTATAAACTAAGGCCCTAACAGAAATTACGTTTATTGTGATAAAATATAAAGTCTTTACATACATACATATTCAAAGCTAAAATAATACAATAATAAGGTTAATTACATAAACTAAATATTAAATTAAACGAGATTGACGTGTGTCCGTAACAGTCTCCCCCCGGTGCAGCGCTGCGCAGTGCGGAACCTCTTCATTCTTCTACCGGCAGGACAGCCAATCTCGACGTCGGTCGACGAAACACGCCACCCTTGGTCCTTACTTCAACATTTCTTACTCCTCCGTCTGGTCCGGGATGAACACGTGTGACGACCCCTCGGGGCCACACGTTGCGTGGAAGCGTGTGGTCCACCACGATGACTAGATCGCCTGGTTTGGTAGCGACCTCGTTGACGTCACGAGCCCCTCTTCTTGGTATGAGCTCGGGTAGGTACTCCTTCAGCCATCTGCGCCAGTACTCGTCGGCTAGACCTTGCGCGGCCCGCCATGTCTTCCTCGACGATTGCTCACACGGCCCGGTGATGGGTAAGCCGTGCGAACCACCCAGCAGGAAGTGATTAGGGGTTAGCGCCTCGGGATCGTTAGCGCTAACCGGTACATGTGTGAGTGGTCGAGCGTTCATGGTGTGCTCGACTTCCATCAACAGCGTCAGTAGAACTTCTTCTTTCGGCGCCTTCTCGTTAAGCGTGACACGTAGAGCGTTCTTGACAGAGCGTATCATCCGCTCCCACGCCCCGCCCTGATGTGGTGCTCCCGGTGATATGTAGCGCCAGTCTATGCGCTGGGTGAGCGCGAAGTCGCGCAGAGCCGGTTCCCACTCCGCCATTGCCATACGTAGCTCGTTGTCTGCGCCCCTGAAGTTCGTCGCGTTGTCTGAGTACATAACTTGTGGCCACCCTCGCCGTGCTCCCATGCGCCGTAGAGCCATTATAGCCGAGTCGGTGGACAGGCTAGCTACTAATTCTATGTGCACGGCCCTTGTGGTGAGGCAAGTGAAGAGCGCTCCCCACCTCTTTTCATGTCGGCGGCCTATAGTCACTGTCATTGGCCCGAAAAAGTCTAGGCCACAGTTTGAAAATGGTCTAGTGAAAGCTTCTAGTCGAGCTCGTGGTAGATCTCCGAAGACTGGTCTCCTTGGCTTCGTCTTCCTCATGCGACAGAAAGCGCACTTGTAGGCTACAGCGCGTACAGTCGGTCGTAGTCGTAGTATCCAATATCTTTGTCGTAGGTCGTTGACGACGCGTTCGTTGTGCGAGTGGTGGGCGCGACGGTGTTCCCTATTGCACAACAACCGCGCATACGGGTGGCTGCCGTCCAATATTACGGGCGTAGTATCGGGGGCAGACACACCCGCTGCCCTCGTACGTCCTCTAGCCCGCAACACACCATCCCCGTCGATGAATGGATCTAACATCTTAATACGACTGCTCGCCTTTATGTTGTAGCCTTTTCTTAGGCGTTCTAAATCTTCGCGGAATGAATCTTCCTGTGCTTGTTTCACTAGCCACGTCTCTGCCTTTTCTATATGTCGTATAGTCAATTCTCTAGTACGTTTACGACATTTCTCTATGAAAAGTAATACATATGCCATTGCTCTCACTAGACGTTCATAATTCGAGAAACGTCTCGCATCTGGCACGCTCCATAAGTCATTTGTAGTTACGTTACATATGACTTCGTTGTTTTCTTCATTATCGCCGTCTGCTGTCACATTCGGTGATGGCCATAGCTCTTCGTTTGAGTATAGAAACGACGGTCCGGTGAACCATCGGTCTTCTCGAGACTTTATATCGTAGTCGACTCTCGTTGCGTCGTCGGCTACATTTTCTTGCGTCGGCACCCATCTCCATTGGCTAGGATCGGTCAACTCCGTAATTTCACTCAGTCGGTGCGATACGTACGGGGTGTAACGCACTCTCTCGTTCTCTATCCAATGTAGAACCGTTCTAGAGTCCGTCCAGTATGTAACTCTATCGGGTTGCCATCTGTGCTCTCTCGTTATAATTGACGCAAGTCGTGCGCCGATCAGACACGCCTGTAGTTCCAGCCGTGGTATCGTCTGAGCCTTTATCGGCGCTACCTTCGCTTTAGCGGCGGCTAACATCACTCGTTTCGACCCATCTTCGTATTCCACGACCCAGTATGCGGCCGTAGCGTAAGCAGACTCGCTGGCGTCGCAGAATACGTGCAGCTGCTTTCTAGTCACTCCCCCCGTCTGAGAGTATAGACGGGGTAGACGCAAACTGCTTAGAGCGTCCACACCACTCAACCATATCTGGAATTCATTGGCTATTTCCTCGGGTAGCGCTTCGTCCCAGCTTGTGTCTAGGCGCCACACCTTCTGTATTAGTATCTTCGCTCGGATGGTGTAATAACTCAGTAGTCCAAGTGGATCGAATATTGACATGACTGCGCTCAGTGCTTCTCGCTTCGTAGGCGTTCGTTTCAATGTCTTCACTTCTTGCGGCACTTTGACTAGCACCGTGTTAAAACTTAGTTCGTCGTTGTTAGCGTCCCACATAAGTCCCAGCGTTCGTCCATATTGAGTCATAGCGGCACCGAGCTGTTTCGGTGTCGTGGCACGGCTATCAATTGGCAGCTCACGCAACACGTCCGGCCCGTTTGTATTAAAGGCTGTAAGCGTGAATCCCGCCTGCGCGTGTACATGACGAACTTCTTCGATGACGTCACTTGCTTCTTGTTGTGTATCGAAACAGTCGACCCAGTCGTCCATGTAATGGTTCTTCGTTATCGCTTCGTGTGCTCTTGGGTACGTACTGGCGTGTTTCTGAGCGTTGTAATCACGTACGCTATGTGCTAAAAACGGTGAACTCTTCGCTCCGAAGATCATTGAAGTCATTTTATAACGCTTTGGTGGTGACGTTCTGTCGTCGCCTCTCCATAAAAACATTTGCGCCGGCTGATCTCTTTCTAAGATTTTTATCTGTAGAAACATCTCACTGATATCCGCGGTCACTGCTATGGCTCTTTCTCGGAATCTAAAAAGCATTCCCGCCAAATCTCTCAGTAAATCGGGACCTTCTAGTAGTGCGTCGTTCAGGCACACTCCATTGCTTCTAGCGGCAGCGTCGAACACTAATCTCAGTTTACCGGGTTTGTTCACATTGGTTACTGCGAAGTGTGGTAGATACCAAAGCCGTGGGCTATCTATCTCGTTGTCTTGGCTCTCTTTGGCGTAACCTTTTTCAAACATATTATTCATCTGTTTCGTGTATGCTTCTTTGAACTCTTTCGATTTGTCCATCTTTTTCTCGATTGCCATGAGTCTGCGCCGTGCTAGATCGTAGCTCGGTGGCATAACATTCACATTTTCCTTCCATGGTAATCCGACTTCATACTGTCGTTTGACATATCTTACTGAAGTTTCAAAGGCTTCTTTGGCACGAATCTCATCTGGATTTTCACGTTCTTTCTTTAAGATACCCAATGAATCTATTTCAAAGTGTTCTTTCACCATATTGTGTAACTCGTCATCCATGGCACGCGTCGTGCACTGAGTTAAACTTTGCTTGCCGTTGACATATAGCACAGTATTTTTCTCCTTTATCACATGAGACGGCGCTATTCCATGAATCACCCACCCCAGAGTGGTAAGTGATGCTACTGGTTCATGACGTTTGCCTATTAGCAGCCTTCTGCTGACTATCAGGTGCCAATTATCCGCGCCGATCAGGATACGCGGCTTGGCGCTTACATAACATACGTCTTCATTGTTTAGTACACGCATGTGTTTATATCTCAAACAACTTTCATTTATCGTTTGTCTATGAAGTTGAAGATTCTCCATTGTTCTCGCTCTCACCGCGTGCTTCTTATTGCCTTTAGCGATGATTTGAATCTCCACTTCCGTACTTTTATGTGGCACGCTCTGTGCATTCACACTGCAAATGTGTAAGTCTCGAACTGGCCCTTCTGCGCCGACGTAATCTGCTAACTCTTTATCGATCAGTGTAATTGTTGACCCCTCGTCAAGTAAAGCGTACGTACGTACTCTACCCATAGGTCCTTCTACAGTGATCGGACATACTTTTAACAATACCTTGGACGCGTCTATCGAATGATTGACAGATGCGACCACCTCTTGGTTTTGTTCTGGACTCTTGCTGTCCCTCTCTGACATATGTAGCATTCTGTGATGACGTCGACCACAACCATTCTCATTACATACTTGCGCTTTGCATTTGAGACGCCGATGTCTATCTGATAAACATAGAAAACATAATCTTTCTTCCTTTAACCAGTTCCATCTTTGGTTAACTGTCATAGCTATAAACTTTTTACACAGTGACATCTCATGGTCTCCACCGCAACACAAACAGGGTTTCTTTTGTGCCGTCCTCCTTTCTTCGGCTGTGACGTACACTCCCGTATTTTTCTTTCTTATGTTTGTGTTCGGTTTGACTGACACGACTTCTCTTTTTGTAGCGGAATAATTCGACTGCGGCGTATATGCGTAGCGTAGCGCTTTGTTAGCCTCTTCCATTAGGAAATGTGACAAAGTGATTATCTCTGGCTCCGAATAGCTTGAGTATTGTACTGCATAGTCGCACCATCGAGATTTCAAATGCGGGCTAAGTTTATCAATTATCTCCCGTGTTAGCATTGGATTTCTCAGGTATCCTCTGTTGTCTATGGAGTCCAGCGTGCAAACAATATTCTGTACTTTGATTGCAAATGTATTCAAGTCACTGGCAGTCGGTCCTAGGCGCGGCAGACTCTTCAATTCATTTAGCGTTCGATCAATTATTATCTCCGGCCTTCCGTAGCACTGTTCTAGAGTTTTCATAATTATGTCCGGATCGGATGCGTATGATAATAAAGCCGCTACTGCTTCTTTGGCTTCTCCTCTTAGACAGCTTCTTAATCTAGCCAGGTTCTCAGCTTTAGTGTATGCGCCTGTCATGGTTGATTCTTGCATTGCTGCCTTAAAAGAAAGCCAGTCTGTCGGTGCCCCGCTAAATATCGGCAATTCTATTGCTTGTCGTGGTGTCGGTCGTCTTGACATGATTTTCTCTAATGTCGCTGCGAGTACCTCCGCCCCGTCCATCTTCATTCGAGGCTCTTCCTCCTTTTTATTCTCTTCCGGGGGTTGTGATGGATTCAAATGACGGTTTCTAACCATCTCTGTCATTTGAACATCTTTCTGTCTTTGTCGCTCTTGAGTAAGAATGTCGCAAGGCTCCTCTGTGGTGGGTAGCTGCGTTTCTTCGCGACGCCGGGACTGCGACTTGTCCAGCCAGTCGTCCACTCTGGCTTGACTGTCACCGGCGGGTATGCTCTCACGGTCATCGTCGTCGGTTTCCATAATTGTAGCTATTTCATATTCTAATCGTTTTTGAATTAAGCTTTTCTCAAGTGCGGCGAGCTTCTCTGCGGCCAATAACTCCGCTTGTCTAATTCGTGCGGCAACGCTTGACCCCCTCGATGACGGTGCCTTTGTCCGTGGCACGTCTGTGTCGGCGTTGGCATCTTGACGCTTTGCTATCGGTGCTGGGTCCGTCTCCATAATATATCCGCCTTCTGCGGGTACTTGACTCTTTGATGTTTGCACCGATGGCGATGCAGGTGGCTCTTCAAAATCACATCGTCTTGAGTTTTCCATTGCTTGACTCCCGGCGGCCTCAGCTTGTCTTCGCGTTGTTGGCATCTTCTTACTTGCAGCCCCTACTCCTAACAATCCCGGACAGGTACGCTACCGTGGGGAGCCTGTCTGGGGATGGATGGTCGTGCAGGAGTGGAAAGGGAGGAACCACCCAGCAGAGAATGTACGCAGCCGTAGGGTGCTCTGTCCTGGCTGGAATCACCAGAACCCTCAGCAGTGCCTACAGTCCGGCCCCTACGCTTGCGCACACCGTACTGGCGTGGTCGGACTAGTTCGTAATCGTTTGCACGATATACGGCAGCTCGTCCGTTGACTGCACCGCCTGGGAACGGCGTTAACTCGGAACAAACACCGTTTGACACCGTTAGGTGGTGAATGCCCGAGCCGCGGTACACCCGCGTCTGGTTACACTTTCTTCTCTTCGTTACACGATGAACGGTTACGACGATGTTGCTTCACTGTTGCACTGATCTTCAGACTGATCTTGATATCTTGCTGGCTTCACTTATCCGGATCGCATGGACCAGACCTTGTAGGTTGTAGGTACAAGCCGACCATGGACTTCCTGAGTGGACTGTATGCGGACGAAAACACTTGTTGATTTCTTCAGAGTTTATTTTCTTTCTTGATAGGTGACCGTGAGAGCAGGGACAATTTTCGCCTGATCACGTCCTATTCTTATTTACATTTCTTAAATTAGCCTAGTGACTATACAAAATTCGTGATTTTCCTTAGATAGACAAAGATAGAACACACATAGTCTCTTTTACTCTTTGGACACTTTCTCAATCCACTCACATAATAACTTCGGAGAAAAGAGAGGTCCGATATGTGTATTGCTATCTCTGTCTTACATATTCTAAACCTACCTACAGGCTTCTTAACATTTTTTTCCACTTACAATCCTACCTACATGGGTTTTTTCTAACGACCTTCAGAATCTGTTAGGGGGACAGGGACAGCCTATAGGATACCTCCGCCGCGCGTGAGCGGGACGGCCTATAGTTATTTTCCTTCACCCCAGTACCTTTAAACAACCATACCAGATCCTACCTAATACTTTAGATATTGTAAGTGGAAATAAGAAACCGGTATGCTATTTTATTGAAATAAAACAAGCCCTGCGCTAATACATTTCCTTATAAACTAAGGCCCTAACAGAAATTACGTTTATTGTGATAAAATATAAAGTCTTTACATACATACATATTCAAAGCTAAAATAATACAATAATAAGGTTAATTACATAAACTAAATATTAAATTAAACGAGATTGACGTGTGTCCGTAACAGTGATAGTCAATTGTTTTTACACCGACAAAAGACTCAAGTGACAAAGTGAAACAAAATGGTGAGAAGTTTCAAAGGAATTGCTTGTTAACGAAGTGTTTGTATATCTGAAAATAAATATAAATATATCACTTATGGGAATTACGAAAATGGAAACTTAATTTTAAAAAGTACCTTTAACGTTCAACGTGTGTTTTTCATTTGCACAAGGTATACGTTAGAAACAGAAACATTAAAAATGTAGAGCCAAACCACAAACGATCGTTAACTTTTGAACTCGTAACTACTTATTTGTAAAAAAGTAAGTAACAGCCTATAATCATCCCACTGCAGGGAAAAGGCCTCCATCATTGAATTCAAGCTACCACTGCAATGATGGGAACTGGCATAATCACCACGCTTGCCAAATGCGGGTTGGTGATCACAAACCCGAGCAACGTTCGAAAATTCGAAACTTTTTGTTGCCCGACCCGGGGATCGAACCTGGGACCCCGAGATCTTGGCCCGGTATTTAAACCACTAGACCAACGGGGCGTTTTATTATTATTTGTAATGTAGAGTAATAAATTATGCACGAGTACTTACAACCCATATTAAGCATTTTTTGGAGGTTGCACCTTTAAAAATTGTACTAGTAAATCGGCATAAAAAATCAAGATACTGAGTATCTTAATTTTTTTTATGCACGGAGATTTTTATAATGCATTTTCATACTACCCTCTTTTTCATAAAATATCAATCTAAGGAAGATAGGTATTTTGTTTACAGAGTCAAATCAATGGAGGCTTTATTGCCGATGAACCATCGAAGCAATCACCTGACGGTAAAAAGTCCTCTAGTCAAGATGTTGTTAAGGTAAATACTTTTAGATGCAACATTTTTAATGTACTGACAAATATAAATGTAATTTATCAAAAAAATTTTTAAAATATAATTTAGTTTAGATTACTTTATGTCAACACAAAAACTTTATTTTATTATAATGAGATTTTAAACTAATAGAATTTCAATTTTGAAACGAGATTTTCAACTATTACAATATTTTTATACAATATTTTGTCGAAAATATCTAACATTTTAATTTCATTACAAATAATAACGTTGCTATTTGAAAAAAGAAATCATCATTAGATTTTATTTTTGTATGTATTATATTTTTAACTAAAAAATAGTTTAGATAGGATTTTCAATATAAATAAACGCATTCTCTCTCTCTTCAGTTTACTAATAATTTTAACTATTTTTATCCGAAAAAAAAAAAATATAGCGAACCTAAGAAATTAACCTAACTAAGTTGCGGTCAAAAGCTTGCAAATTAAGTATTACTTACTAGTAAGACCTTAACGTCTTCGTCATATAGGTAGTGCTCATTTTTATCATAAATCAGCCCACGGCTGGACATAGGTAGAATTTGCTATGGTCACCAAAAAGCGGGTGCTCTGTGCGATTGCTATTGAACCAATGGTAAAGAGTGAGTGTGAGTGGTACCTCTCGCGACACCCATACGACAAGAAGGGGTGGTGATATTTTATTTTCGCACGCACCGCATGACACGTAGTTATTTAATTAAGAGTTAGTGCAGAATTTGTCTTCATTTAGTTAGTGTATTTACAGAACTTTTAATATTCGACAACTTCTACAAATCAGATCACATTTAACTGTAAATATACTTTACGTTGATGCAACATAGTTTCAAAATTACTTAAAAACCGCCGGTTTCTTTAGTATTTTTCTTGTTTTCCTGAACCAAAGATAAATAGTAGCACGTTTTGGCCGTTTCCAATAGTAGTACTTATTTAAGTTTTCATTGTTCTTTATTTATACTAAGTACCTACCTACGTATTATACGTAAACATGAGTAAAAAGGAAATTAAAAACATTTGTCTAGCGATGATGATGTAGATAAAATTACATTCTATGAACATACTTGATAACAATAACCATAAAGATACAATTGAAATTATTATCTTATATTTTGACTGATATCGCCTGATATGTATTGAATTAGACATTTAAATTAATTTATTGATAGTTAACTGTTTTATGATCTTTTTATCGTATCAGCGTGTATAAAAAAAATACATACATATAAAAAAAACTGAACTAGATATAAAAAAAAATTAAAATCGATAAACTTGTATTATTAATTATACCAGAAATGATAGAGATGTTTGTTTAACGAAAAGCTTTTACTTATTAGTGGGGGAAATTTTCAGGGGAGTGACCCGGAGAGTGATCAGCCCGAACGTGCGGTATGGGGGAATCAAATAGAGTTCCTGATGTCTTGCATTGCGACATCCGTCGGGCTCGGCAACGTGTGGCGGTTCCCCTTCGTGGCCTACCAAAACGGCGGCGGAGCGTTCCTCGTGCCGTACATCATTGTATTGTTTCTAATTGGCAAACCCATGTACTACCTCGAATGTGTTATCGGCCAGTTTAGCACCAAGAATTCTGTTAAAGTATGGGCGTTGGCACCAGCCATGAAAGGTAATAATCTAAATTATAATGTTTGTCTGTGTAGTCAACATAAATACCGAAACACTTATCTTATCTTATCAAAATTAAAAAGACGAGGTCTAAAAAAATTATTTTCCTACTGATTGTTTGTTGATGTTGGATGAAAGTTTGTTTCGAAAAGGTTCCGTAAATCATTTTTGCTGTCGCTTTGATACTTTGGTGCAATGTCAGCGCTCTAGTACGAGTAAGGGGAACACCCAAAGATTCCGAAATTTTTAATTTCAAAATTGAATATTCCGATTTTCAATACTCCGAATATAATAGTTCCGAAGAATTAAAATTCCGACTATTCGAAATCATGAAGAACATTTTCCAGAAAGTCAAAAACTAAGTACGAATTTTTATTTTCCGAATCTCATTCATGAATACGAAGGTTTAAAAGTCCGCTGTGTTATTGGCCCGATAAACATTATTACGAATTTCAAATTTCTGAAAACTCATTGTTGAAATTAAGAATTTAGTTGAATCCCGACTCACCGTGGTCTTTCTGCCTTGGAACTTGTCTCCCCAACACTAAAGTGCAATTTAAAAGCCGGAGGCTCGGAGGGAGTGCAGTCCTCGCTCGAGATTTTTTACGCAAGGGCGAAAGGACTGCACTTCCCGCAGCGCCGGAGAAAAGTAAAACTAAATGTATGCATGCTTGACTGCTTGCCAGTATTGCATGCTTGCTTGCCTGCATGCATGATTGCAAGCTTGCTACTCTGTTACCTGCAGGCTTGCATTTGCACTTGGTAGCACCTAGTTAGAGTAGCATTTAATATGCATTAGTTTTGTGTAATAATCGGTAGATTCTTAGGTCCTGAAGCGTTTAGTTTTTGGTTTTGTGTTTTCGGATTTTTAATATTCGGAATTCGTATTTATGATATTTCGGATTAATAAAGACTCGGAATTCATATGATTCGGTATCATGAAATTCTGCATTTTGACAATAGTACCTACTTATAAACATTAGGAATTTTGAAAATCGGTATTTTGAAATTCGTGATTATCAATATCGAAAAAAAAATTCATATTTATGTAGTGTACCCACAAGAAAGTCATGCTAAAATAAACACAGACAGCACCTTAATAATTTACCGATCTAATCCAATAATAAGATACGGATTACATATAAAACACTTCCATTTTTAATGTGTTAAGAAGAGGTTTACAGATAATAAGATGTTGTTGTTCAGGTACTGGTTATGCTCAGGCTTTGACATGCGGCTACATCCTATCATACTACGTGTCCATCATCGCCTTGTGCTTGTATTACTTCGCAATGAGTTTCCAATCGACGCTCCCATGGGCTATCTGTGAGCCCGAATGGGGCGAGGACTGTGTGCCTTCAGCCCCCAACCACAACATCACTCCTACTGAAAACTCTACAAGCAGTGCTGAATTATTTTTTCTGTAAGTTTTTTTTTATTTTACGACATATCAGCTAACTTGAAACTTGTTATTATAAACCATCAGCAGCTCATATCAGTCCAATGCTGGACATGTCTTCTATAATTCCCTCGCTTGGTAGGCTAGTTGGCAATCTCAGATTGTGGAGCGAAGACGCTTTCGAAGTCGTCTTCTTCTAGCAGTTCTCTTTTAGTCTCTGCTTACGAAACCCATAAGAAGAGAATGGATTATGCTGTTCTATATCTGTGTGTAAATAACACTATGGAATGTTAAATGTAAACAAAGTACATCTGTATCATTAACTTAAGATTTTATCACACGCACAACATACTCCAGTTCAATGAGAGATTACGAGTTTTACTACGTCATGAGAAGGGTGTAATGAACTATTGACTACAATAACTATTTGACCGAATATATTTTTCAATTAAAAAGGTATTTTATATACACTGATCAGAAGTAATCACCTGACTTCTAGTAACCATCTCTTTATTTATAAATGTACTTTATCTTGCTATTGATATAATAGACTTGTGCATACTCACTGGTATTTATCTTCTTTACTTTGTTGATAAAATCTTACTACGATATCGTTAATCAAGAATACGCATTGTCATAAACCACCTCTGGGTCAAAAATTGATCTGCCCTGTATACTCGGTGCAGGTCGTTGAAAAATCAACGAACGCACTGCATGTTGTCTTGAACGTAAGTCAAGTGCAAGTCCTTATGGGGAAGGTAATAAGCGTGGTTCTGGTGGTAAGAAGCTCTCCAAGCAACACTGGTAGACTTTGTCTAGCTCGTGTCGTTCCTTTAAGCAAGCACTTAAGATTTGAGACCTGTTTTCATCAAGAGTGATAAGATGATCAAGAGCCTTTTGTTAGGTTTGTAAGTACTTGCCTGCATAAATTAATCGCATACTTACCTGTTAATTTCCAGGAGGACGGTACTGAGGCAAAGTGAAGGCCTAGAGGGAGGACTTGGTTAGTTGAGTTTTATGAATTTTGTGAACTCTGCTTTTCGTTACTAACTGGACTAGCTGTTAAGGTTATTTACATCCTTTCACATTTATATAATTCACTGGTCTTCCGTAGGTTTGCCAATCTGGGACCTGACTTTGTGCTTGTTTGCATCATGGCTGATCATCTTCCTGATTGTAGCCCGAGGAGTGAAGAGTTCTGGCAAGGCTGCCTATTTTCTTGCTCTTTTCCCTTACATCGTAATGATCATTTTACTTATTAGGTAATTTTTATTAATCTTTTAATGTATCTATTTGGTCTAATAACCTAAAGAAATTAACTGAAAATGCAAATAAATGTATGTATATTGCAGTACTGCAATTTTGGATGGTGCTGGTACAGGCATCCTGTTTTTCCTTACTCCCCAGTGGGAAAAAATTCTCGAACTTGATGTAAGTACCTTTAACACATTTCAATTTTTCGGACATAAAAAAATGGGCAACATCATAAAATAACAATAAAATATTTAATTTTTACAATTCACTTCTGTAGATGTTCTTATGTTCTTATTAATCTTTAATTCTAGGTATGGTATGCTGCAGTCACTCAACTTTTCTTTTCGTTGTCTGTGTGTACCGGAGCCCTCATAATGTTTTCATCTTACAACGGATTCAGACAAAACGTATACAGGTTAGAACGATACTTAGGTATAGGTATTTCCAAGTTTTATTTATTAAGTACTAATTCAGTTTAAATAATATTACCTCAACTGTTTATTTCGGTAACTTCGCTTAACATAGCTTTAAGTTTAAGCTATAGTAGTTCGTTTGGAATATAGTCTAGCCAAAGGCAGTAAATTCAAATCTCATCTGAGGCAGTTTAAGAACTTTGCAGTTATATGTATGGAAACTCTCTAAAAACAAATATTAACTAATAAATGTAGAAATGAAAACACAAAATGTTTTCAATTTGTTTTTTCAAAGATTGTCTGTGAAAAAACCTAAGAAATTATTTTACCAAATTTTTATTTTAAAAGAAATTCAAGATTTTATAGCATTCTGAACACTACAAAGCGTCCAGAATGCTATTAACTCTTGAATTCCTTTTATAGATCCTTT
Organism: Anania crocealis; assembly: GCA_949315895.1. Lineage (NCBI taxonomy): Eukaryota > Metazoa > Arthropoda > Insecta > Lepidoptera > Crambidae > Anania > Anania crocealis. Next base: position 11,400,765 of record OX438858.1, read on the forward strand.
TATTGTGATTATATAACTCCGTACATTTTTTCAGAGATGCTATGATCGTGACAACATTAGACACTTTTACGAGTCTCCTCTCGGGCATAACTATTTTCGGTATCCTTGGCAATTTGGCTTTCGAGCTCAACCAAGAGGTTGAAGACGTCGTCGGCTCTGCTGGAACAGGATTGGCTTTCATTTCTTACCCAGATGCTATTGCCAAGACGTTCATGCCTCAGGTATGCCTAGGAATTTTTGGAAATAAAACTTTTCTGGGCCTGTTTCGTAGCTCAGTGCTTATCAAGAAGCATTTTCAGTAACTGTAGGTGGTAGACAAAGCGGTTAAAGAGTTAACCTTTCAGATCTCAAACGGTAGCCTGCAGCCAAGGTGGCATTTGATTTATATTGTATCTATCTGGAATTATCCACATACATGGAATTCATTATTGACTCACTTAAATTCTCACGCATTAAATATTCGAAGTAAAGAGACACACGATGTTTGAACTGTGACTCCCACCTTAATCCCTTAAATCTTTATTTCTTTTAACAGCTGTACTCTGTACTATTCTTCCTGATGATGTCGGTATTGGGTGTTGGGTCCGGTGTGGCGCTGTTGTCGACCATCAACACGGTGATGATGGATGCATTCCCCAGGATCCGCACAATCTTTATGTCCGCCATCTGCTGCACAATTGGCTTCGCAATCGGCTTGATTTACGTCACTCCAGTAAGTAAAAGGACATACGAGTAACAGCTTACTTCTTAATCGGCTTAATTTAGCTGCAAAGTGTTCCATACGTCGAGATTAATCAAAATATACATAAAACCTAAACGTGAGTTAAATGTATTTTCAATTTCAACTGATTGTTATTTCACATTGGATATAAAATTTTAAAAAAAAGTAACAGCCTATAATCATCCCACTGCAGGGCAAAGGCCTCCATCATTTAATTCAAGTTACCACAGCAATGATGAGTGTACTGGCATAATCACCACGCTTGCTAAATGCGGGTTGGTGATCACAAACCCGAGCAACGTTCGAAAATTCGAAACTATTTTTTTTGTTGCCCGACCCGGGGATTGAACCTGGAACCCCGAGATCTTGGTCCGGTAGTTAAACCACTCAGTTAAAATCAGTTAAAATCAGTTTTATTTCTGCAAATAGGCCCCAGGAGGCGCTTTTACACGTCCCAATATTTAAACCTACCACTGACCAACGGGGCGTTAAATATATAAAATACAGGATGAAATTTTGATCACCTTCTAAATTTTAAAACAAGAATCTACAAGACAAAAACAAATGACGTATTTTTTCTTTTGGTATAGATAGACCAGTACAAAAATGTCAAGATAGAGCACTTAGAATATGGAGTTAATTGCAAATCACTTAGAATATGACCGCCAAAAATCTAAAATTTTTGATATGGCTTCCTAGCAACACTTTTTTTACGCGATGGGCATCTCATTCACTCATTAAATATTTTTGGGTGAAAACTTGACCTACATTTTTTACTTCATAAATGGGCTCTAAATGCGTTACTGAACGCCTATGAAAAATTTGGAAGGTGATGAAAAAGTCATTCTGTATAAAACCAAAGTAAATAAATGATAAATAAATGTGGACAACATCACATTATACAATGTTGATCAGAATCGGGGATTGATCCCTGAGTAAGTAACCATTTGAATAACTTGTTCGTGGAAATCAGAAACAACGAAGGTACAATGAACACCCAGACTTGAGACAATGTAGACAAATACTGCTTATCTACATTGACCTGTCCGGGAATCGAACCAAAGTGATCTTGTACGAGTATTATCATAGAATGAATACTTCCTTTATAATAACTAGTGTACAAAGCAGTGATGTGTATTTGTTTCAGGAAGGACAATTTATTTTGGAACTGGTGGACTACTATGGTGGAACCTTCTTGGCGTTATTCTGCGCCATTGTTGAAATTATCGGCATCTTCTGGATTTATGGTTAGTGCAGTTTATTAAGAAAAAATAAAACATATTTTATAATTATTGAATAAGTAATCCCTTTTTAGTGCTACTTTTCCCAGACCATGTATTATGCCTTTCGGGAAATTCAAATGATTAATAAGTGAATGAATTGTTAGTCGGATTATTTAATCGACTTATACTTTAATTTCAAACAAAATGACATTAATTTATTGTGATACTTAAATAAAATTTTACTAATTTTACTTCTTACAAATATTTTAATGCGAAGTTGTGATGGATGTTTGATACTCAATTACACTAGAACTGATTAACGGATCTAGATAGAATTTGGTGCAGGTATATTATGCTTGGTGGTATAGGATAGAATAGTTCATATCTTAATTCCGGGTAAAATACTTCCCATTGGATAGTTGCATATTTATTGATATTTATAGCCTATTTTTTTAGGGCCAGTAAAGTCATAATAAACTAATTATAACATTGTAGGTTTAGAGAACATCACACTGGACATAGAGTTCATGTTGGGCATCAAGACATCGTTCTACTGGCGCTGCTGTTGGGGCTTTATCACCCCTGCGCTTATGATCGTCGTGTTCGTTTATGCGCTCGTCTCCTATGAGGCGCTCGTCTTCGGCGACTACTATGTTTACCCTGATGCCGGATATGGTATGTAGATTTTGTCATTCTTTATACATTATCGCTTATTCACTTCCTCTAGTTTAAATAATATAATAATAAAAAAATATATATGTGCTACTAATAAGAACGACATTTTAATATTAGGTCCTTAAATATGGAAATGGCGTATCGTAGTACTGGCCACTTTGATCTAAAGAATCTCCTCTTTGGTTAGGAAATTCAAATTCAAATTTATACAGCTATTTTTATTTTTATTATTTACTTATTTCAATCAACAAGGATCATTAAAGTAACAATATTATTTCAATTAAAATTATAAAATAAAAAAACCAAACTAAGAACATACAGTTAAAATAGTATTTTGACAGAAGTCAGAAGTAACATGAACCATATTGCAATGGTTCAGGTACCCACAGTCAAATCGCTCTGCAAATGCCCTCAGTACATACGCTATTGCGACTGGCCCTCACCCTGCGAGCTAGGGATGTGCACCGCTTGCGCATGGTTGCATAGAAGCAATCTACTCGAGCCTCGGCGAACATCCCCGATGCGCTACAGGAGCGGGGCAGTCCCAACAGCGCCCTAAACGCATTGTTATATTGGACACGTAAAGCATTGGACTGTCTCTGCGTATAACTCACCCACAGAGTCCTCGTGTAGAAGGACGTATAAAACGCCCTAAATAGAGTGTCTTTGACGCCCCCCGAACAGCGAGCAAATCTGCGAGCTATCATATCGGCACGCACAGACAACGCCCTACGCTCCCTCTCTATGTCCACATCATCTTTTAGGTCTGAGGTTACAACATGTCCAAGATATTTAAACTTATCGACTCTATTTAGAGGACATCCTTTAAGTTTGATGGCTGGTACCTAGGCATCTTCCTCGGGCCTGGAGAACCATGCACTCACTTTGTTTTACATTGTACAATAAGCCTTGATTGTCAGCATATTTTTCACAAATACCAAGCAGCTTGGTCAGCCCGCACACTGAGGCGCTCAGCAGAACCATGTTATTAGCGTAACTAATATTGTTAAGGCAAACACCTCCAATATGACAGCCGACATATATGTGTGCTACTGAGCTCCTCAATTAATGCATTCACATAAAGGTTAAAGAGCTTAGGCGAAGTCAGCCCCCCTTGCCTTGTATTTACACATGCTTTGTGTTTTGTAAAATGTCATTCATTTGAATTTTTTCTTTCCTTTTTTCTCTTTGCGTCACTTAGTAAACAAAATGGAAAAAATTGAAATATCGCGTTATTTACAAGCACGAGTTCCACCGTGACACCAGTGCTGCAGAAACGGCTCGAAGAGTTAACGATGCGTATGGCGGTCGTGTCGCAAAAGAAAACACCGTGCGTTTTTGGTTCCAACGTTTTTGTTCTGGAAATTTCGACCTGCAGAACAAGCCCCGTGGACGGCCAGAGATCCTAGTTGATAATGAAGAATTAAAGGCTATCGTGGAAGCGGATCCATCGCAAACTACGTCAGAGTTGGCTGCAGGCTGCGGTGTTAGTGATAAAACTGTTTTAATCCCTCGATCGTAAGTTATTCCAGACACAATTGAAATCAATTGTTATCGTGGCAGCCATTTAAAGCAAATCGGGAAGATTAGCTTGAAAGATAACCCACGAATTGAGTGAAGCATGAGTGAAGCAAACCGCCAAACGCGCGTTACATTACTTATCCGGCACAACAACCTGTGATGAAAAGTGGATCCTGGAATGGCAATGGCTGAACTCTGGCGAGCCAGCGACCAGCGAATGAAAATTGACCAAAAAAAAGTTACTTGTGAGCGTTTGGTGGACTAGCGCCGGTGTCGTTTATTACAGCTTTTACGATTACGGCAGATGTTTGTTGTCAGCAATTGCAAACCATGATGGAAAAGCTAGCTGCTAAACAACCGAGGCTAGTCAATCGTTTTACGCCACTACTGCTTCACGACAACGCTAGACCAAACACTGTACAACAGACGGCTACCAAATTAGAGGACCTCCAATTGGAAAGCCTAACGGCCGGCCCCAATAACCTATCTATCTTTAGTTTTGGCATATCGGAGATAGAAACCCACTTCTGTCTTTGTTTCTCTGGACGGCAAAATCAGAGACAGAAGATGTTTTCTATCTCCGATAAGCCAAAACTGAAGATAGATAGATTATTGGGACCGGCCGTAAGACATCCACCGTACTCCCCGGACCTTGCTGTAACTGATTACCATTTTTTTCGAAGTAATTTATTAAGTTATGGGTGTTGTTTTAAGCTATTTCATCACAGATCGATCCAGATTAATTAATACTATGACGTTATAAATCAATTACTATATTTTTCTTTTTCTAAAAAAACAAATTGTCGAAGATTATCACGCTTCGTTATCTTTGGAATTCCTACGTTGCCACATTTGTATTGGTTGAAAAAATATAATGGTTTAGGTTATTGAAGAGCATAAGCTTCGGATTGATTTCTTATATAGTCTAGTTTATCATACTTTATGTGCATTATATTGAGAACTTCTGAAAATTATTTATACATGATTCTACTTTTGTTACAAAAAAAACATCATTTCGGCTATCAAAGGTATGATTAAAAAAAAGGAGTTCCATTGCGACTGTTTATTTTATTTTTTGTGTTTGGAACACTGAACCACCTCTCAGTCGTGTGCGAGTTTCACTGTGAAAAGAACTGCGTTAGATAAAAAATTGAAAATACGAGTACATTGTTGATCAAAATTTATGCTTAAAAGTTCGTTCATCATCCCTGATTTGGACGCTCAAAGGTGAGTTTTTGAGAACCATACACGAAAACAATAATTTTGCATGTGTTTGGGTGATATTAATTTGATGTTAATATTGTTAGAATTTTTTCTTTGAAAGCTACAAAAAATGGCGCGAAAGTTTAAATCCGTCATTTTCGCTATCATCACTTCTGTTACATGTGTGATAACAGAAATGACATATGATCAGCGAAATGACGTTCGACGATCAAATACCAAACTTCACGTGAGTTTACCTTTACTGTGTAATGAAAGAATTTGTTTTTTTTTATTATGTTTACCATTCTAAATGTAATAAACCAGATTTTACACGTTAAAATACGGAAAAAATAATTTCTCAAAAAAGAAAAGATACCGCCAAAAGATGACAAAAGAACAGATTAAATAAAGAAAACGAAATGATAGGGAACGGTACAAATGGAAAAAAGAGCAAGGACTAATAAAAAGCTTTAATGAAATGACACCCCACTCCAAAAAACTGATAAGAAAGTTGTGGAAAGAAAAATCATAGAAGTATCATGAGTAGAAATAACATGGAACAAATTCAACGTCACTGAAAAGTTTGCAACAAATGAAACTCCACCAGATAGACCTTAGCTTCTTGTTATAGATCTAGATCTAGAGTAGAGTCAGGTAGGAAAATACAGGAAAGAACAAACGGCATTTAAAATTGGAGAACATTTTACTTAAGGAAAGACTACATCAGATGTAGGCAATAGTAAAGAAGTACAAAATGCGTTCCAATAGGGTCATCAACAAATCAAATAGTACCTTATAAGAAGAAATGTAAAATCAACGTAACCAAAAATGTATTCAAGATTTTTTGGAGGATGATGAATGTAGTAGAATAACAGCTAGAAAAAAACAAAACGAGACAAAAAATTAAAAAACAAATAAACTTAATGATTCCTTGCTGAATTTGTATTCTAAGTTTAAAAAAACAGTAACTAACAAAATTTCGTACTCACTCTGTCGTTATCGACCTTCTTTGGGTCATTTCTCCTACTACAAGGCAAAAGGGATCAAAGTCACGTCGGCGTATTAATTAGAATCTCCAAGTTCATCCGAGGAAAACATTTTTTAGGCATATAAATATTAATTTATTACCTTAAAGTGGACATCAAATGTCACCGTATTTTTTATTTAAACGGTTAAGGTCATTAACTCATTATTTAAAACATTATAATAATTTATGAGCATTTGGTTTTTCAAGTCTTGCAAATGATCATGGCAGTGACGTCATTTCTGTGATGATACCGAAAATATTTTTTTATGTTAAATAAGAGTTATAATTTGTTTGTTATTATTAAGCCTAAATGTGACCGTTTAATATTCAAACGTAGAATAGTGTCAAGCTTCATTCAAGTTCCCGTTTAGCATTAAATCATAAAAACGTTTTTTCTGTGATAATAAACATCATTTCTGTGATCACATATTTTTGAAAATCTATAGTTTTCTCGAGAAATACCTACTAGGGAGCTCTATTACAAATTTTTATGTTAATTGTTTTTACTTTGTCTTATAGTAAAGCAGAAAAAGTTTTTAAAAATAGATTTTTTTTTCAACCATATTATTTATTTTCCTCGTAAGTAGAATGACCCAAATAAATATATTATATTAAAAAATATATTTGACTTTATGTTCCTCCCATACCGAACGCCAATTTCATATGTAATGATCTAATACTCAAATAAATGAAAACTAAAACGTTAAATCCAGGCTGACTCGGTTTAAAAACTATTAACCACCCCACGTTAGCCCATAAATGGTTATCCAAAACATTGGGTTAGGTACCCAATAAAAACAATAAAAAAATTGTGTTCCCAAGTCATAAAACTATTTATCAATCATTGGAAGAACACGATATGTGTTGCACGCATCTAATATTGTGCGAGATATTATATATAACATAATTGCTATGTGTGATGTATAAATAGTGTTCATAAGTACCGCGTATTTAATTTGGCGGGAAAATAATTCAATTCTTTGAATCCGTAATCTAATAACCTCGTAGTTAGTGGTCATTGTATCGATCCTAGCCCTTTATTATATCAATATTCTTGCTATTGGTCGTATCAGTATCACTTTACTATTGACATTATACGATCGATTAGCAACACCTCAACATTCAGTGTCAATATTGTTACCGGTTTATTATTCACTTGTAGCAATAGTTAACAGAAAAATTACGTGTATATTATGTAAAAAGTACTGGTCTTTGACACTTAACAGGTAGATTGTCACTAATTTTAATTAAATTGAATTAATGAAAGTTGATCACATTTTAAGAGAAAGTGCTTACGCTATGAGGTATTTATTAATTTCATGTTTTTCACACGTGAGCTATATCGTGTTAAGGTCAACATCATTATTACACGGTGGATCGTGACTTTGTTAACATGTTGTTGATAAATAACGCTATCTTATCCGAAGCATAATATCACCAAATATTTATCACTCGTAACAAGGATAAAAGCTTTGAATAAAATAATAAATAACTATCGAATTACTAGCTATATTGAGTATTGTTTAGAACAAAATTACACCAAGACGAGCCAGCTACTTAACTTCCTTCTCCCGGCGCGCTTTTTCATTATTAGCGTTCCGTACCTACCTCAATAGAAAAAAACGGAACCCGCACCAAGATCACTTTGTTGTCTGTCCGTCTGTCTTTCAAGACCATTTAATCCCATTAAATTTATCCCAGAATCGAAAAAAGGTATCGAGTTTATATTAAAATTACCTTCAAGCCATGAAGTCTTAAGTTAACTTAAAAATATTAGTATAGTATTAGCCTTTATACAAAAAAAGTTACTCTCAAGGGAATCAAAGTTTATAGGGTATTTTGTCATGGCGTTTGTAATAAAATCTTTAAAGATATAGTCTTCTATCTATGTTCACCAATTTGTGCTTAAAGTTCGTAATCAATCGAGGTTAAGCAACAGTATGCGCTGTCATAATATGTAAGTATACCAATAGGCTATTTGACTGGTTTAAATAATTAATAGAAAAATAGATTAGGTCATTAATTAATTAGAAGGTAAATAGTGGGTAGGAAAATGTAAAAGAAAAAGGGATTTATATTTTACGTTAATATTTCTTAAGTTACAAACATAGCTCTAGCTTTTCTGTTTTTGTTTTGTTTGTTTCGTATCTGTATTATGTGCTAATAATGTATGGTGTATGCAGAGTTTATCTGTAAGTCTGTCGTGTAATAACTGCAAGCATCCCAAATTCATGTTATTACTAGATTAAGAACCATTGTAACAACAGTTGATAAACCAAATAAATAAAATAAATAAATAGCGAATAGTACAAATATTTTCTTCTGTGAGGATCATTTCGATGTAAGTAAACATAATATTTATAACTTTTAATAATTATCAGGAATGTAAATATTTTGTTATTGGTTTGAGGTTATAATACTTCTAATGTTTTGCAACTTTGAATGCCTCTTGCAACTCACTTCGAGTGTTTCCGATGTTTGTTTTCATAATATTTCAGTAAGCATTTATTTTTTATTTATTTATTTATTTGAAACCAACTTACTTACTTTACTTGAAACAACATTACACTTAAACAATGGATACTATTATTATGGGAAATTATTATCAAAACATTTTGAAAAGCTATTAAAACACAAGTAGGCAAACGAAGTTATCAAGCAGGTGACGTCATCATAAACCCGACCAATCAGGAGCGTTTCGTGTCACGTGACAAACGTTTAAATAAATGCATTTTTATTTCTATTATTTTCAACTTCTGATACTAAATAACCATTTTTAAACTTATAATATAAGCTGATAATAGTAATTCGCACTTTATTTTTCGCATTGTCAAATAGCCTATTTATACGGACGGAACGCTCTTGGTGAGCAAGTCCGCGTCGGACTCGATAGGTTTTTGAACCCTTCTAAATGGAGTTTTACACCAGATGAACAAAATTTTCGAGATAGGATGTCAACAGTACTTAACACGATAAGTTTCAGGTACATAGCTCTTATCTTTAAATTTCTTTGGAGTTTAAAAAACCTTGATTGTCTCTCAATGATTATTGTCAAAATACTTCCTAAAGCCCTAGAAATCTAAAGTTTAAAGTAAGTGACGTGAGCTAATATAAGTTCATCAAAAAATCCTTTCAATCGAAAACACCACTTTTTGATAGTGCATGCCATAATAGTCTCGTCTTGGCAACATTTTACATGAAAATGATTTTGGGAATATCTAATGTTTTAAAATTACATGCATAAAAGCGTTATCGAGTAAAAATAAAAACTGAATCATCTTTACCTTTTAGTATTTACTAACCAATCGAGTTTTTCTCTTGATTTGGCATAATCCATAAAGAAAAAAGAAACATAATGAAGGAAGAGAAGGGAAAAGAAGCTGTGTGCCATAAATTCATATCTTTATCATATGGCTATCTCTCCATGATTTGTTAGTAGAAATGGCCACTTATCAGAAAACTTAATATGTTCATAAAAAAGATAAATACAAATATATAGTTGATTAAAAATATGAAACCCTACCCTATAACTATCAAAATTTATAATAATAGTCTAAATCTTACTTCCTAATCTTTTTATAATAGTTAAAGTATGAAATTGCCGATTATTTTCCCACTTTTTATTTTGTTTATAGCTCTTAAGTGTAGTCATATTATTGCGTAATTCTTTTTGTATTGTATCAAAAACTAAATATAGTAACTTTAGACTAAAAAAAAATGCAATACTAGTGCCTATTACTTTAAAGGAAGTCGTTGAAAAGACCCCTTACAATGTGTCAGCTGACCTTCTTGCTTCAATTAAGTATATTTGTATTATATACTTTGATTTTCAGAAATTTGAATACTATAATGCGTAGCTTTATAACCACCTAACTTTCATTTAATTGCATCGAAAACGGTTCAGGCGTTTTTAAAAAAACTAAAAAATTGTTAGTATGGAAAAATGACTTTTCTCGATTTCGTCCATACAAAACGGCAATTTCATACTTTAACCCCTAATATAAAAGAAAGTCTTGTTAGTTACACCACTTATAGGTAACTCGAGAAAGGCTAGACCGAAATTTTTGATTTTTGTGCTTTTGAATTTGTATTCGCTGGAAATACGATAATAACTATTAAAATCTTTGAAAAGTTAACGCTTAAATAACTACTAAGGAACTGTTTTTCTTCATACATTTATCCTACCTCGTCATATTTGATGACAATGATATTTAATACGTCAAAATCACTATTCTGAGGCGATACGAAGTTTGCGGGGTCCGCTAGTAATATTATAAATGCGAAAGGTTTGATAGATGTTTATTATTCAATTACACCAAAACACTGAACGATTCTGGAAAAAATGGCAAGGGATATAGTATAGGCTGGGACAGCATATAAGCTGATTTATATCTCGGAAAAATATACGGTATCCGTTGGATAGTTTCAAATTTTGAACGCGTACAAATTATGAAATATAGAAAATTTAATTATGGAAATGTTTTGATTTGAAAATAATTAATCATAAATAGGCATGTTTGTTTTAAGAAGAGTAGTATAACATTATCCTTTCGTTTTCCAGTGGCCGGGTACCTGATGTTAGCCGCAGGAGTTGCCTTCGTGCCCATTTTCATTTTCGTTACCATGCACAAAAACAGATCGGGCAGTTTCATAGAGGTAAGAATAAACATTTTTATGTATAGTAATAGAGTGTTGTCTAAATAACCTATTGATTGGCGATAAAGTAGTTGTATCTTGTATGTGTGATGTGGAACAGTATCATTGACTTTTTACGAGTCATTCAAACACATTGTCTATCTATAATATGGAAACTGTCTATAATGTTTGTCTCTTAATTATTCACACTACTGCCCGACTTCAAAATCTCTGCTATCGACTTTTACATCCACACTCCTTTTGAAAGCATGCATTTTATTTATTAATATTTTAGATACTTAAGTTTTTTTTTTCAAACATCGAACATATTTATTTTTACCTATATATTTTAATTACAGACCGTGAAACAATCATTCCGATCTAAAAAATCATGGGGTCCACGGAAACGAGAGCTCAAGGAAGAGTGGATCATGTTCAAGACCAACGCTAAAGCTGACCGTATGATGCGAGGTACTTCACTTTTTAGACACATTTGGAACATCTTGACCGGTGGGTACAGGCGCGGAATGTAACGTTAGTGCAATAATACCCATAACTTGTGAGAAATATTACTGATTATAAATGTGAGAAATATCTTATTATTAATTTATTTTAATTAATTCAGATTTCAAGTGGAAATTGAAACAGTACTTATTTTGAATCTACTCGTTAAAATACAGGGCAGCCTGTATAGCTGAACTCTTTTTTTTTTGTCAGTGCACGACTACAGGGTTATAATAAACCTCTAGGGTCTGGAGTACTGTAAGGATAAGAGTTAAAAAGTGTAGATATCCATGTAGTTTGCTCACTTTTATACTGATAAGTTTACCTGCGATAAGATGTAGTGATAGTTTTCAAAATGGTGAGATTGGTAAAATTGACAAAACAAGTTATACGATGTGTTGTGCATGTGTATACATTGTCCTAAATTTAGTACCTAAGGCAAATTTATCTTATTTATTAACTAAGTCTCTGTTGATCTTAAAATGATGTAGGTTAAACGATTGTTTTTTGTAGTTTTGTATGAATTGTACAGTTTCCAATTAATAAAATTATGGAAAACTTTTAGTATTTTTTATTTAAGTTACTAGTTACCTATTTTCTGATTTTTCAGATTTAATTCTTTAATTTTTTTTGATCCGGAATAAAAAGATAAAGTCACATTCAGTGATTACTGACACCTTAGTTAAATACTATCGTTATGCTACTTTTTACTGCAAGATTTGTCTTTTTTGTCATTTAATTGTTAGGTAAATGAATCTTTTGTTAAGGAAGGAAACTAAAACCATGAAATCACCACAAGAACACTACAGTCACACCACTAGATAAGAGACATTCATTACAAATTATAAACTTCCTCTTCATATTGTTTAGATACAAAGTATTAAATATTTATGAACCCAGGCATTAACATAAAGACAATAGTGTCTCACTTACGCATCGGTACCTACGAGATAAAATAAGGATAGAAGTTCACGAGATTGTGATGAAACTCCGCGACGGATGATAATGACCTATTCATATAAAAAGCATTGTTTGTCTCGCAATTAAGAATAATCTGTGAGGTAAGTACTGGCGTTGTCAGGTACTTTAGTCTTCATTAACTGTCGGTGCAGTGATGTCTCGTTCCCAAAAACGTTCTCCAAACTGAGAATATATGCCAGCAGCGTTCTAGGCAACTTTCTTTAAAAGCGACGAACGGTTGAGAATATTGAGAATATTGCCGGAAATGTTTCCCAGATTGCCGAGATAATTCTAATGAAAAATATAAAGTAACTGGCAAAGTGAAATGTTCTCAGCGGCACATTACTCAGCAGGACGGCCGAAGCGACGCGACGCTGACCGAACAGTGCGACGTGGATGTCACACTGCTGCGTGCATTGCCTGTGATATATTTTTAAGTGTGTTTTATTCGACGCTTTTTGGGGCAACAACTTACCAATATATTTTATAATTGATAATTCAAATAAGGCCTGCAAAAATCTGAATTCTATAACCAACCTAACAAGGCCCTGGGCCTTGCAAAGATTGTGTTCGAACTACTCGAACTAAAAATACTCGAGCCATTTGTATGTATCTCATAAACCGTGATAGCTAGACAGTTGAAATTTTTACAGGTGATGTTTTTTTGCTGCCGCAATAACAACAAAAACTAAAATCAATATAGAATAACTTAAAATAAAGGCTCCCATACAACAAACGTGATTTATTCGCGGTTTTTTGCTCGATATAATATTAATACTAACTCAACGGAAACAGGATATAGAAGATTGAAATATTCACACAATACTTACTTACACTTGTACTTAAATTTACTTAAATAATTATTATTTAAACTATGTCTAATAAGTAGAAGTACGCAACGTGTTTTTTTGCTTTCAGAGCTCTGCTCAACTCAATAAAAGCTTCTAATGAATCCGACGAAAAACTAAATTGATAAGCACAAAATGCTCACTACATGACTAACTTCATTGGCTGGTGGTCACTAAAACGGTACCTAATTATTTACATAGGTGATTTAAAGGCTTTTTTCGTAACACACCACACGTCGTGCTACCATGAAAAAAAAATTCTGTGGACTGAACATGACGACGTTCTTGTACTTAGTGTCATCAGACCTTCTCCTTTACTGGGAATTCAATGATTTGAAAGTTTTATGGTCACAGTCACAATAGTTAATACTTCCATTAGTAAGCCCTGAAACAACCAACGATATTGAAATTCATTGTATTTGCTTGAGATACATAATCGGGTCAAGGACTTTTGTTTTTCTGGAAAAATAATTAAAATTTCATTTACATGAGAAATTACATGAGAACTATTTACGTTATTTATTCAACTAACTTTACAGACGCATTATTATAATGAAGATATTTAACAAATCCCTGAAATATCATTTAATTTTCAAATAAGGCTTGAGGTAGTAAGTACGCTCTTGATTGCGCCAATTTATTAATATTAAAACAGTGATTGATAGCCCTATTACACTGTATCAAATATTCGATATCGTGATAACAGAGTTCTATCGATGAAAGAAAATCTTTCTAGCGGTTGCCACCACGGCGTGTTCCACCTGATAGTCTATTCAACATAAAACCTCCACGGAGTGAGCTTCTCAATGCTCTTAGTGTGACAATCTCCACGTAAAATAAAACTACAAAAATTAATGTAACTGCAACTTGAAGATTACCATGGTAAGTAACAGTATTTTTTTACGAGAAATATATGCGCCGTTTTTTATAAAAACGTGCACTGATTCCTAGCAAAGTAGAGCAAATTTTTTCCCATACAAATACTGAAACAGTACCAGCACCTTTCCTTTTACACATTGAACGATTCTTAAAAGAAAACTGACTCCAAAAAAAATCTAGAACAATTTTTTTTAAGACAGGTTATTTCATATAATGGCATGTTTTCTTCTTTTTTTTACATAAACTGATGTAATTAATTAATCAAAAACCTAAAAATTTTTTTTTCATTTAAACGTCCAGCAAACAGAGGTGGCAAGATTAGGTATAAAAAAAGAACGGTTATGAGCGTGTCGGGCCCTACCCAGTATGGGTGTTCCGTAGTTGCACGTCGCAATCGCAATGTCAACGCATTTGATTTTGTTGTTCCATAATTTCGCACGGTTTGTAAATGTACATATGTTTACTACCAGTTTTACATAAGTAACAACTTTGATTTTATCCTTCAAACAATGCACTAAGCTATAAGATTATTCAAAAAACCTAATATCAGAATTAAGGCATTTAATAAAAAATTTTCAGGATCATAATTTAAGGTACAATAGAATATTATTTGTAACAGTTCTTTTTATTAATTAAACTACAAGTTTGTCATATCAGAACAAAAATTGGAAAAGTTAAATTTACAAATTTAGTCTTTATCCCATTCATGTAGGAAATTTCTTTGTCTCAGTTAATATTGAGTTTGGGATTGCAATTCAAAGTTCTTACTGCCATTGACGACCTCCGTGGAGGAATGGCGTACCTACACACCGGTTTTTAAGGTGTCGCCTGCTCCGAGGTCCCGGGTTCATTCCCGGACGGGTCAATGTAGAATAAAAGTTATTTTCTACATTTTCTCGGGTCTGGGTGTTTGTGGTACCTTCGTGGTTTCTGATTTCCAAAATACGAGTGCTTTAAATATTTATTCAAATTGGGATTAGAACATTATTATGTATATGACGTTGTCCACATTTATCATTTATTTATTGCTCAGTCGAGATTGTACGGTTCTATTAAGTGCGATATGAATTTTTGAGGTGAATTTCATATTATTATTTTTACTCCCAATTTTTAAAAGTCAACTATCAAGCTGTTTGAGCAACAATTTAGATTTACAGGTTTTTCACCATGGTGCTTATAAATTAGTGCAGTTTTTAAAGTTTAAAAAAAATTGTCGGAGTCTTGGGTAACAGAACCAATTGCTACTTTTACCCAAGACTCCTACAATTTTTTTACGTGTCCAATTTGCATTATAAAATTTAATAATTAATACTTTGCAAAAAGGAAAGAATATTACTATGAAGTGGACACCCATGATATTTTTAGAGGTGGAGAAAAAAATTCCAATATTTTATTTAACAACTTTGTAGGCGTGACCATTACAATAGGTTTCTAGTAAGTAGGCTCTAAGATAAACCGCAGATGTATTAAAGAATATGGTTAAAAAGTTCCTTATTGACAACAGAACTCCATCTGACTGAGTTTCACTGAAAATTCGTTACATTAAACCCTAGTCACGTAAAACAGTTAGTATATTTTTGAAACATGTTTCTTTTTCTGAACAAGAATAGATGTGTACTTCTTTTGGTTCAAAAGTCCTTGTTTGGAACCAATATCCAAGTTAACATGTATACGGAACGATCTGCGAATGGGAAAAACTGCGATTGGGACTAACTGCGAATATTGGGAATAACTACGAATATTGAGACTAACTGCGAATATTGGGACTTACTGCGAATATTGGGACTAACTGCGAATATTGGGACTAACTGCGAATATTAGGACTAACTGCGTATATTTGGACTAACTGCGAATATTGGGACTAACTGCGAATATTAGGACTAACTGTGAATATTGGGACTTACTGCAAATATTGGGACTAACTGCGAGTATTGGGACTAACTGCGAATATTGGAACTAACTGCGAATAGGACTAACTGCTACAGGACGAATCGCGAATGAGACTATAGTCGTAGAGATCTAATAGGCCCGTTTTGACACCTGTCCTCCGATCATCGATAAAATTCGATTTCAGAGTTTCAATTTGATACAATCGTACATTTACTTTACTTGGATATATTAGGTAGCAATCAAAAATAGTCTAAAAACAAAGCCAGGCAAGAGTAAATAAAAACAAAGGAGCGCACAGTTAACCACCAAGATAGCAATAAACTGTGCAGAGGCAAAAATCAACACCGAGACGTTACGACGAAATAGTGTTGCTATTGTAAAAGAACTTTATCACTTTGCAACCGTTCAAAGCTCATCAAGGTGGAAATTACTTTGTGATACGAAACGATTATGAACATTTCAAAATAAGAAATTGAATGGAACCGATTGGAATGTGTAATTAGTTTAGTTCAACACTATGAGCTGGCCCAGATAAAGCGTTTTACTCGCGATTTTACGCGCGATTTGACTCGCGCGTTTTAAATTTACATTGTGTAAAATGCGACTGCATGTGGACAGGATGTATGAACCTCCAGTACCTCAACGATCGCACGTTTCGAAACGTGCGAGTGAAAACGCGTTATCTGGGCCAGCTCTAAGGTTAAAAAACAAAACGGACATTATACGTAAATGTTCGTGATATGATTCGAAATTTCAATTTAAAATTCAAAAGGCCTCCATCATTGAATTCAAGTTACCACAGCAATGATGGGTGTACTGGCATAATCACCACGCTTTCCAAATGCGGGTTGGTGATCACAAACCCGAGCAAGGTTCGAAAATTCGAAACTTTTTGTTGTCCGATCCGGGATTTGAACCTGGGACCCCGAGATCTTGGCCCGGTATTTAAACCACTAGACCAACGGGGCGTTGCATGAAGCATAAAATAATAATAAACTATTGGTAACATATTTTATTTTACTATTTCGCTATTCAATATTTATATAGACAGGACAACGTTTACGCGTCTGTCGGGTCCGCTAGTGAACAATAAAATCTTAATATATGTACTTGGACGAACTCTAAAATCCGGAAAAAAATCGTTACCACTTTCCAATTAAGTACGCTGTAACGATTTATATTGGAAAAGTATTTCATTTTAACCAGTTGTTGCTCGTATATTCGTTCATTTACCACTTCATCATGCACCTAATTACAAATTACCTTATTTTACGTGCGGTTCTAGTTTAGGTTTCGTCTATTGCGTTTTTATTATCTGCTTTTAGTCACAGAATGGGTAAACGATCGATACACACCTTTTTTTTTTGTCAAAGTCAACAGTTTTTGTTAGCCTTATCACTTAATTTAGTTCGGAAAATATACTAATACCGTAATCATAACATAACAACTAGATTAAAATGAGAATCGTTAACATTTTTTGTTATCTTTTACTGAAAATATTAAAGTTTTTGAGATGCGGAATTTGTGAATAACTTAATGTTTTATCAAAAACAAATACTTAGGTATAAAGTTTGTATGTGGACATACAATTATTGTTATGTGGTTATAAAATTGGACTATTCTAGTTGAAAAAAAAACATTATTGCATTATTATTTATTGGTTTGTTGGTAAACAAAAGCTTTATAATACGATAATTTCAATAAAAAGAATAAATAAGTACTTCAAAAGTTCGAATATGATTGTTAGTTTAAATTATATTATCGTTAAACTGTTTTCTACTATTATTTTTATCCGAACTTGTAAAGTAACTAACTTTAATATTCGACTTTATTGTTGATATTGAAATGGAACTGATGCATCAAAACCAAAAAAGTTATAACATGCCCTTTATTAGAAAATTTCGTAAATTTACCTATTTTAAAATATATTTAACTTAACTCCTTACCATCACCATAGACGAGAAAAAGATGAAATTTAGTTTACTTACGTAAAGAGGAAGTAGTAAAAATAATTCAACCTTTAAAAAATGATTCTACCTTTTTGACGTGATTCTAGTAGATAATAATAACTAACCTAATAAGTAATAATAACTCTGTGTTGAACTGCAGACGGGCATAGCAAACTATAAGGTTTTCTTGGTGACTACGGAACCCTATTAAGATCATCCGACTGCAGGGCAAAGGCCTCCATCATTGAACACAAGTTACCAAGCAATGGGTACATGCATCATTACCACCCTTGCCAAAAGGCAGATTGGTGATCACAAACCAGAGCAATATCCAGAATAACACGCTTGTTGCCCGACCCGGTAATCGAAACCAGAACCTCGAGATCTTGACCCGGTACTTAAACCACTCAAGAAAATTTGCATTAATATTTTCTGTATACCACGGTGGGGAATTTTCACATTAAAATTTGAAAGAGTGCCACGATTGCCTTGCAAGTTTTACACTTACCTAAAGAAAATGCTTTTATGTGTGATTGCAAAACCCGCATTTCAGATTATCGATAAATATAATCGAATTAAAACCACTTATCATAATATCCCATCAAAGTAGGATAATAACATACTTCAAGTTTGTTATCTAAAGTGTTTGTACCTACATAAGTACCTAATTAAAATAAAGTAAGTTATCCAATTAGCCCTGAGCCACCTAGCTACTTTTAAATGTTGATTTTGAACAATATGATTATGTGAATAACTTTCTTAACTGCAATGATTTACAGAATGGAAAGGATAACGCCGGCTTCAATGGGGGAGATCTTACACTCACAACATCGGCTCCAGATCTGACTTCGCCTTTAGCCACGATCCCTTCTGAGCAGGCAGTGAAAATAAAGCCTCAATGGGACATACCTGTCGACCCCTCATCAGCTGTAAAAGTACCACTAGGACAATCGGACATATCAAAACATGTGAGTCTGGAAATATTATTCGGACGTATGAGGTAGAATTTACCCGCACCAACAGTATTTACTTAGGTAGATTAATACTAATATTCTGTCATGTTAATAGTAATTCTAGACATATAATAATGGGTAAGACAGTAGAAAGTAGAAGTGTAAGTACATTTAGTACAGCGGCCGAACTAATTAAAAAACTTAGTGGTTTTTGATTTGATTTGGATGGATGGGGATGAAAATGATTCTATGCCATTTCTCAAGCTTTAACTATCCCTACACAAAATTGTATCTGAATCAGTCTGCTGTACCGCTTTACATTTAGTACTGATTTTGATAAAATTTTGTGTAGGTATAAATAGTTTAATCGACAGTCTTGTGAAATGACAAAGTATTATTTTTATCAAAGAAAGATCCTTTAAGATGATAAAAGGGTCAAGGATGTTCGTATTCAATAATTTTTTACCGATTTAGATGAAACTTGGAAGGTTTTGTCCTTGAAATCATCGCTAAAATGATTAAAAGGGAATGGAAGTGTGTTTTAATATTTTCTTAATGTATGGAGAATATCTTCTGAAAATTTTGCAACAATTTGAAGTGATATCTAAGAAGAGCAAAATGATAGGGAACGCTTATAACCGGGAGTGCGATACTTATACTCGTAGTGATTCTTACGCAGACGCGTTTCTTCGACGCGGGCAGTTTATGTAAATCTAGGCTTTCATAATATAGAAGCACCAAATCAGTTTCAATTACAGTGCTTTAAATATTAAGATTAGAAGTAGAATCAAGATTTTGATGATGTTGCACCAGTTGCTCCTAAAAAATATTTATACTACAGGGTATCAAAAACGGGTGAAAACCGATACAGGTTGTGTGGTAAATGTATACTATTTACCTAACACCCTGTACAAGTTTCCTGAAAGACGGTATATTGCAACTGGTTGCAATGAATAACCTACAAAACATTTACGTAATTAAATACAGCATAAGTCTTTTTAAGAGTAGAATTTGTTATTGCAGGACCTGGAAAAATCTGAGTCTGAAAGTGAAGAGCCACAACGTGCCACATGGGATAATCAGGTCGAGTTCTTGATGTCCTGTATTGCCACATCTGTGGGACTAGGCAACGTCTGGCGCTTCCCGTTCGTCGCCTATAAAAATGGAGGCGGGGCATTCCTTATCCCGTATATTATTGTCTTGTTTCTAGTCGGAAAACCTATGTACTACTTAGAATGTATGATAGGACAATTTAGTTCAAGAAATTCTGTAACGGTGTGGTCGTTATCGCCTGCAATGAGAGGTACGTAACATAACAGCACTGAGCACATTTATTTCTTGTAAGCTAAAAGATATCGATCAAATATATTCAAAGTTTGAAGTAAGTTAATTCTTAGTCATTGTTCACAAATGCACGATACGGCTAAAAGTTCTTATACTATACAAGGTGTGGTTTTGTAAAACAACGCCCATCTCAGGAGTGGTACTATACACGACACTGATGCAAAAAATATATATTAAAAATGATATCAGGAAATTATGGTATTTTTACGAAGGCGAGCTATCGGTCATTCTCTCGGGGCGGCGCGCCTGCATACTCGGTGGTGTAGCGGGGTATGCGGGGGTGGTGCGGGCGATAACAACCTGGCGGAATCAAAAATTTTGAAAGGTAGCCTTCGTAGCTGTCGTAGCATAGTCACACTCGTAGCATTATCGCCTGCCGTGCGTGTTAGTCACACGTCTTAAAAGATTTATGATACTTTTGAACAAGGTTTTTTACTAATGCAGTAATAGTTAAATATTTCTATTTTTCTTGTTACTTTAGTGTGTACTATCACCCCTGGGTCGGGCGTTGCTGTTCAAAACTCGGCCTGTATATAAAATACTTGGATATACAGACCGCATATTTAACAAAATGAGAACAAACATCGAAATTATTTTAGGCAAAAATTCAAAATAATTTTTAACTGCTTTTCATTCTGGCATTCTTTCGTATTTCGTTTTCATTATTTCTAAAAGCGGCCGCTTTTGGCGTTAGCGACAAATTCGACTTTATAAAAAACTAAATGGAAAGTTTACTGTGATTCAATAAATATTAGGGGTTAAAATATGAAATTGCCGTTTTATTGTAATAGGTTCTTTGATTTGACATAGAATCTTCATGGTTTGAGGTTTTCGAATGAAACTTTTTTCACATGGTTTCTATGATGTTCTTCTTTTAAAAAATGTGAAACATTTGAATATCGACTTACAATTGTTTTTGTTATTTAACTTAGACAAGAAAGATGGATACTGCGAAAATTCGAGTGATTTTTGAATACAAGTTCCGACGCGGAAGTAACGCGGCAGAAACAGTCCGCAATATCAATGTTGCGTTTGGAGAGGGATCTGCTAATGAACGCACCGTGCGATTTTGGTTTAAACGCTTTCGTGATGGAAACTTCGACTTGAAGAACGAGCCACGAGGAAGACCGCCCACACGGTGATTAACGATGAATTAAGAGAGATGGTGGAAGCAGATCCTAGTCAAACTACCCAGGAATTAGCGGCATGGTTTAACGTAACCTTACCCACAATATTGACTCATTTTCGTCAAATCAATAAAGTAAAAAAATACGAAAAATGGGCGCCTCATGATTTGACTGATGTGCAGAAAGAAATGCGTGTTGAAACTTGTGTTGCCTTGTTGAATCGGTACAGAAATGAAGGAATATTAAATCGAATTGTGACATGTGATGAAAAGTGGATTCTTTATGATAACCGTAAAAGAAAAATGCAATGGCTGACCCCAGGTCAAACGCCACAACAGTGTCCTAAAGCAAAACTTACCTACCAATAAAAAGGTAATGGTAACTGTTTGGTGGTCTCAGCATGGTGTTATTCACTATAGTTTTCTCCGATCTGGTCAATCAATAACAGCAGATGTCTATTGTGCCGAACTTCGAACAATGTTGGCAAAACTAGCAGTAAAACAGCCCTGACTCATGAATCGATCTTCACCAATATTGCTCCATGACAACGCGAGACCTCATACAGCACGAGAAACCGTTTTGACCCTTCAGGAACTGCAATTAGAAACCATTCGACATCCTCCGTATTCGCCAGGCCTTGCTCCTACGGACTACCATCTATTCGTGATTTGGACAATTATCTACGTGACAAGAAGTTTTCTTCCCAGGAGGCAGTACAAAATGCTTTCACACAGTTAGTGCAGTCTAGATCCTCAGAGTTCTATCACAAAGGCATAAATGACCTTCCTATTAGATGGCGGCAATGTATAGATAATAATGGTAACTATTTTGATTAAATAAATTTGTTAAAAGTTAAAAAATAAACAATTTTGATTTTCAGTACAAATCGGCAATTTCATACTTTAACCCCTATTACTAAAATGATACTGTTCTAGTTTTTTGAGAATTGATTTTGTTTAGAAGTAATAAAATAAAATCAATTGGGGGCAGCATATAGCTCCAGTAGTCCCCTTAACGTGCCGGTACCACACAACACTGCAATAGCACACGCAGAGCCACATGTCTAATTCTTATATTATTGTTTTGCAGGCGTAGGCTACGCGCAAACACTCACTTGCTTTTTTATCGTCACTTACTATGTATCTATAGTAGGACTGTGCCTATATTACTTGGCAATGAGTTTCCAAGCTGAGCTGCCTTGGTCTGTATGTGATCCTAGTTGGGTTAACTGTGTGCCCTCGAACCCCGACCACAATTTTACTGTAACAGCAAACAGTAGTAGCAGTGCAGAGCTTTATTTTGTGTAAGTAATTTTATAAAAGTGATGACGTGACTCTCAGGAGACTAGTTTTTAGATTAAAAAACATTTTTATTATTAATACAGATCATAAATGAAATAATAGTATTTTTTATATCTACTAAGTAGAAATTTTAATTTTATCAGGAATACAGTTCTTCAGCAGAAAGACGGTCTGGAAGGTGGACTCGGTAAGTGTTATTGTTCCACAATTTATAAATCATTATTTTCCTATCAACTAACATACAAACCTTCCACCTACCTACCTACCTACTTATAAAAAAAAAAGTAAAGTAACAGCCTATAATCATCCCACTGTAGGGAAAAGGCCTCCATCATTGAATTCAAGTTACCACAGCAATGATGGGTGTACTGGCATAATCACCACGCTTGCCAAATGCGGGTCGGTGATCACAAACCCGAGCAACGTTCGTTGCCCAACCCGGGATTCGAACCTGGGACCCCGATTCGGCAAGCGTGGTGATTATGCCAGTACACCCATCATTGCTGTGGTAACTTGAATTCAATGATGGAGGCCTTTTCCCTGCAGTGGGATAATTGTAGGCTGTTACATTACTTTACTTTTTTTATAATAGTTATGTATAACATATACATAGAAATGCCTTTGTGCCTTGTCTTGTGAAGTCACTCCCGTATTTTTATCTAAAGCTGTTGCAGTCGTTTTTCGTAGTTAAATTACAAACTCATATATAAAAACCTACGCATGTGGTGATTTACGTAAAGTGACATTACAAAGCGAGTTTTTGAACATCATGAGGTGTTAATTATTTTAAAAGCTATGGACAGGACTTTGACTATATTAATTTAAATAAAATTTCAGGTACTCCCATTTGGTACTTGTGCTTGTGCCTATTCTTGTCGTGGGTTATCATCTTTCTCATTGTCGCCCGCGGAGTGAAAAGTTCTGGGAAAGCTGCTTACTTTCTCGCTATTTTCCCTTATGTGGTGATGATAATATTACTTATTACGTGAGTATGCATATTCAAATTTTCTATTATTCTTAACTGAAAGTTATTGCAACTTACAAAATACCTACAAGTTATGGGTTTTATTTGATTTTAGGGTTTCGTATTCCTAAGCTCAATAAAGTATTTTTATAAAATCTCGTTGCTTGTCTGTCTTTTTAGTATATGCTGTATAAATTTACTATTTTTGCAAAATTTTAACTTTTTTTTAAAGTATCGCAATTAATCGCCTTTCCTTACCCTAGTGAGAAAGAAATTATTATTCCCATAAACACTTTCGTCTTCTTTTTCACTGATTCATTTTGTTTTTGTTTTAAACTACCTGTAGTACCTACAACGAGTACAATAGAGGAATTGAAGTACTTGTAAGTACATCAGTAGGTAGTATAGATAGTTTGAATTCGTGCAACCGGTTTAAACAGACGGACAGATCGAGTTACTTTCGCATTTAATCAAAATCTAATCGTAATTCTTGAAAATGTTTCGTTTGTTTTTGATAAGTAACTACTTATAATTTATTTCACAATTATGCCCACTTAATTATTTTACATGTTCATCGTTTTGCTAATTTAAATTTATTGTATTCTTTTAAGTCTTAAAGGCCAAGTAATTATATTTTGAAATGCTAATTTAAGCAAGTCGTACACAAATCACTGGAGTTACAATTTGTCTTCATATATGTCTAATCTTTTCTGTTTCTCTATTGTAAATATTGTATGTGTAACAATTAATAAATTAAAAATACGCATCTTTGAAGCTACGAGTATCAAAATACAGGTGACTTTTCATCATCTTCAAATTTTTTTATATTATAGGCGTTCAGTATTGTATTTAGAGCCTATTTAATTAAAGTAAAGAATGCCCAAAATAAAGTTTTCAATTTTTACGGTCCTAAGCCAGTTAAGGTATGAAGGGAAAATCAAAAACTTATAAATAGTATCGTAATGAATGAATGAGATGCGCAT
Organism: Anania crocealis; assembly: GCA_949315895.1. Taxonomy (NCBI): domain Eukaryota; kingdom Metazoa; phylum Arthropoda; class Insecta; order Lepidoptera; family Crambidae; genus Anania; species Anania crocealis. The sequence goes on from OX438858.1 coordinate 11,425,472, forward strand.
CGCGTAAAAAAAGTGTTGCTAGGAGACCGTATCAAATATTTTAGATTTTTTGGCGGACATTTCCTAAGTGCTCTAACATACATTTTTGTACTTGGCTATACCAAAAGAAAAAATACGTCATTTGTTTTTTGTCTCGTAGGTTGCTATATAAAATAGTATATAAACTTGAAAAATTTTAAAAGCTATGCGAGGAGATGCGGGTTCGAGTCCCGCCTGAGACATAATTTTTCAAGTTTATATACTGATATTACAAGTGCAATTAAGTTGCTAAAATATCAAATAAAGTTGCTATATTAAAATTTGGAAGGTGGTTAAAATTTCACCCTATATACCTGCATGTCAGGAAAATCTTCAAAAATAGCAAATCCCTTAATGCGCCTATCAGACTGACACTATAATGTCCTTTTATTAGTATCGTAGTAGTTTTTATACTTAAGTAACGAGTACTTATCTCGTTTTCAGCACATTATTACTAGACGGTGCTGGTAAAGGAATCCTCTTCTTCATCACACCACAATGGGATAAGCTTTTAAAACTTGAAGTAAGTGTTAAAGAAGTTTACCAGAATGTTCGTACTTATACTTAATGCCTTTTTAGCTAGTTATTCCTCGACATGCCTTGATTTTTGTGTGTTTTTAGGTATGGTATGCGGCAGTCACTCAGGTGTTTTATTCGTTGTCAGTGTGCACTGGTGCCATCATTATGTTTTCGTCATATAATAGCTTCAAACAAAACATTTATAGGTATGTAAACAAAAACCGTTACATTATTTTTATTACTGTTTTAATTTTTAATAATATTTACGTGTCCCTGAATTGCTAATGTTCTTTATCGTCCTGTTTAGATTCTTGTACCTAGAACAGAAAGCTATAATAGAGACGGACTTCACTGTAAACAATAAAAGCAATCTGCTTTTACGTTAAAATACTTACAGAAAAAAGAAAAGCTTGTAAATTAATAATTTCATTTAAATTTCGACAAATAGTTGTTTTTTGTCTGTGTCTTTATTTTGGGATCAGATTAAAAATATGATTTTGTCTACATTTATTTATATTAATTTTATTAGATAACGCCTGATCGTTTCCAAAGAACAAAATACATGATTCGGGTTTCCTTGCGCAGCAAAGTGAATGCGATGCTGATAATACAAATAATTATAGTAGTACATATACTATACGTACTACATCATGGCATTAGATTCACAGTAATAAGATATGATTATGTGATAATCTTTAGACCTGTATAGAAAAGAAAATATTTATGTAAATAGGTAATAAGTATAGCAGACAGGATTCGATACTATTGGAATCTATAATATTTATTGGAACAATAACACTTCCTTTACTAACATATCGCACACCTAAATAAAAAAAGGGTGCAACTCAAAAAAGATTTTTCAGACCTACTTCAAAAATAATATTCTTTTTCCAACTATCTACTTTAGATAACAACAGTATAATTGAACAAACAACAAGTAAACGGATGTATTTATAGTATCTTATATAAAGTTGGTAATACATTTTTGTTTGAGTAACGTTTTCCAATCTGTTAATAGGTTTCGGCCACTTGTGAGTGATTCCAAGATCCGGATTTCATTGTCCCGAATCATAACATCGATTGGAAAAATTCCAACTTAACAATAATTATAACAATAACAATTATCACATTACAGAGACGCAATGATCGTAACAACTCTGGACACATTTACAAGTCTCCTCTCTGGTATCACCATCTTCGGAATACTGGGCAATCTAGCGCATGAGCTAAATACAGAAGTAGATGAAGTAGTGGGCTCCGGAGGGACTGGTCTCGCATTCATCTCCTACCCTGATGCTATCGCCAAAACATTTATGCCACAGGTATTAAAATTAACTGCATGCGATCTATTAAGTATCTCACAGAACATGGGAAAAGATTAGAAAGGAGATGTAAGTATAGGCGGGGTTATGAGCAAAGGCTTTACTTACTTCTGCCCAAACATTAATGTAAGTGAGCGCTGTGGTTCGCTTGATAGGCGTTCTTTGAACTCGTTTAAGATGTGTAGTGGGGTGCAAGCGGCGACATCGTGCATCGGCTCTAATACGAGTACAAATGGCGCATGACAGCCATGCCTAACCTTTTTCCATTCTGTGAAGTATCTACATACCTCTAAAATGTAAAAATGTTACAGGTATTTAAAGATATAAGTACTATTTCATTAAACTAGCACAAATAAATAAAATCTCAAACTCACTTAAACTTTTCTTAAACTGAGACGTAAAGTTAATTATGTACCGCCTCGGATTTAAAATACTAATGCAATCAAACAGTCTTTTTATGACCAGTTTACAAACTTAAATGTGGATATTTCCAAAACAGTTATTTCTTCATACAATTATAAAAAAAAAATTGACAGCGCCTGTAGATAATGTCATCAAATCGGCAACCTCTTATACAGTTACTATACTTATGCGGCTATGTTGTTTACTAATGTGAAATAATATCATTTTCAGTTATTCTCGGTGCTATTCTTCCTGATGATGGCGGTGTTGGGTGTTGGGTCCGGTGTGGCACTGCTGTCGACCATCAACACGGTCGTGATGGATGCGTTCCCGCGCGTACCCACCATCTACATGTCCGCTATGTGCTGTACCGTGGGCTTCGGAGTAGGAATTATATATGCCACTCCGGTTAGTATAATCTGTTAAATTTGGAAGATTTTGCACCTTCATTTATTTATTTATCATTTTTCAATTTAGGGATCCACTTGTGAAACATCAAGTATTAAAGCACAAATATATTTGGAGGCAACAGCTGATCAAAAAAAATCGAATAGGTGCCATAGACCCAAAACCCTATAAGATAACTAAAGTTACATGGTGTTAGCATTACAGGGCAGAAGTGTCTGTCTTAACAAAACCAGCCCCTTTCGGCTAAATTTAACTTTGTCTTAAAAAAAACCACGCGTACCTATTTAAATAAATCTGGACAACTTCAAATATATTTTTTTGAACGTGTTTCAACGTTGAAAGCTTCTTTTGTTTACAAGTCTATAGCTCTGGGTGTTTGTATTACATTATTTGTTTCTGATTTTATAAACCAAGCGTTATAAAGTTTTTGTGAACACGGAAAAATATTTCTGTTTTTCTTTCAGGGTGGCCAATTCGTCTTGGAGCTGGTTGACCACTATGGCGGTACTTTCTTAGTACTTTTTTGTGCTATTGCTGAGCTTATTGGAATATGTTGGATTTACGGTGTGTATAACTATATACATTAATTTTTTACAGTTAGAACTTTTATAGATACCAGGGTAATATCTGAATTTCTCTTCTGTTGTCAAAGATCTCAAAATTTGTTATAACGATCATAACCTGTTAGATCACCAATCACCAATATCTTCGCTGTAAAAGAAAGTTAAACCGAAAGTTCGGGTTTTTTAATGATGGTTTAGAGTTACTGTTATTTTTTCAAAATAGCTTTTACGACACTTTATTTATTATTTTTAGGTCTGGAAAGTTTATGCCTCGACATAGAGTTTATGCTGGGCATCAAAACGTCGTTCTACTGGCGGTTCTGCTGGGGCATCATCACGCCGGCGCTCATGTCCACCGTATTCGTATACGCGTTCGCTTCGTACGAAGAGGTCACCTGTGGAGAGGACTGCGTTTACCCAACAGCTGCTATTGGTATTACGTTTTTATATTTATTGAAGTATGATAAAGGAGATATTTTCACATTATGTTTAAGAGTGCTTAAAAAATCCTCTAAGACCAATAATGAAATTATATTACATCTTCTGGTTTTTACAGTAAACCACGGTCCGAGAGGTTGTAAATCTGACTAATAAAAATCCATAATTACCCACTTGTCAGTGAAGTCCTTAACATGTTATTGATAGGGAAATCCATCAGGCGCCACTTATATTATATTCATGAATGTATGAAGAATTTAAAACCAAACACAAAATTTTGTGCATACCGAGCAACTCTACATTTATTTAATTCCTTAACCTGTTAATCTGTGAATACTGTGTTAACCTGTTAATCAAATTGTTTCATTTATTTACAGCTGCTGGATATACAATGCTTGGAGCAGGAATAATTATTGTACCCATAGTTATGTGCACTGTACTTTGGAAAAACAGAAGCGACAATATTTTACAGGTTAGTAATCAAAGCCATAAATACATCTAAGACTGGAACCTAAGATTAATTAGATACTAATAAATTAAAGACTAATTTAATGTTGAATATCCACTGAAATAAAAAAATATTCATTAAAGCTTACTGAAAAACGAAACGCTAATCATAAAGATGTAACCTGCAGGGTGCCAGGATTTACTACGAATTGATTTTTTCATTTAAAAATTGATTTAATAGCTGTAGATTTACCTTTTCTGAAGACGTTATTTAATATTTTAACACGATTTCTTTAACAAGAAGATAATTACATAATATACATAAGTTGATAACTAATATGAATACTGTGTCACAACATTCATAGAAAAGAAAGATGACGATTAACCATGTGTTTAAAAAGTAATGTACCGAACACGACTTTTTAATTAAATAATTCCTCATGTAACTTTATCCCTCCTTTTTACTCGTTTTAAGAGTGATTTGATGATTCTGAGATAAAAACTATTATTAGTCATCACCGGGCTTTAAACTATGTTCAAACAAAATTTCATACGATACAAACTCAATTTACTTAAGTAGGTACACGATAAAAAACATGATAATTAAGAACTCAAAATGTAGTTTTTGTCTGCACACAAATTTAATATTATATCGAATATCAATCAGATATGTAGGTATACCAAAAATCTGATCTTTTAAATTTTAGTTATAAAAAAAACATTAATTAATATTTATTTTAACCTCCTACTGCACTTCATAGGGAGAATTGTGGGCTAAGGCCGAAAAGAAGCAGTGCAACAAAATCAGTTATTATTGTCAGCCTCTTTTTGAATAAAAAATAAAAATGGTGCATGCCAGTGCGATTTAGGACAATTAAAATCCCATACCTCTGTCTATTATTGAAATAATGTAATGATTACTATACAGGATGAAATTTAACCACCTTCCAAATTTTAAATACAAGAATCTACGAGACAAAAAACAAATGAGTTACTTTTTTCTTTTGGTATAGCCCAGTACAAAAATGTCATGATAAAGCACTTAGAAAATGTCCGCCAAAAATCTGAAATTTTTGATACGGCCTCCTAGCAACACTTTTTTTACGCGATGCGCATCTCATTGATTCATTGCGATAATATTCATAAGTTGTTACTTTTCACTTCATAGGTACCTTAACAGACTTAGGACCTAAGCTTAGGACCTTAAAAATTTTATAGTTTTTAACTTTGCGAAAAATATTTTCGGGTGACAACTTAACCTACGTTTTTTACTTCATAAATGGGCTCTAAATACTATATTGAATGCCTATAAAAATTTTGAAGGTGATGTAATAGTCATGCTGTATAAGTACTTAGTAGCCATTTTTCATTAGTATTAGTAGGGTAACGGTATTAGGAGATCAAGTGGATGAGGACGCAGAATAATTTCGGTAGGCAATGACGGACCTCGGCGGGCCTACAATCACAGCACATCGCGAGTCCTCCCGTCACTTACGGAGGCCGCCGCGGAGATTCAGAACCTCCCTCCAAAAAGGCCTTCTGAGTTGCCATCATAGCCAATGCCAAAACAAACGCGACCAATGCAATACTTGTTACGATATAAGACGCAAGTGTACTCGTGCTTTGTTCTTTGAAACCTTTGAAATCATAATCACTGATGTTTCTCTAATTTATATCACTCAAGACGATGTCTCTATTTTCTATTCAGGTCTTTTAGTCCTGTATCTTAATAATCTAGATAATCGTTTTATTTCTGTATTTCCAGATGTTCAAGAAGTCATTCCAATACAGTCCTTCATGGGGTCCTCGGTCTGCCTTGATAAAAGAAGAGTGGCAGAAGTTCAAATCAGATGCAAAAATGGATCAAATGGGAACTAGTTTTTGGAGGCATTTGTGGAACATCTTGACTGGAGCATATAGGCGGAGAAAATAATCTAGTCATTATTACTGTACTCTATCGCATGTAAATATGTAAATATTAGAAAAGTAACATACAACTCCATTAGTATAGACTAAGTCAAGTCATCTTTTTTATGATATTTGTAATTTTATGTTACTCTATGTTTGTAATGTTATGTTGACTTAAATAAAAATATTTTAAATTTCGTATTCATATTAAAATCCTAAGAAAAATATTATTTGGTTTGTCCTAAGTTACCTTTTTTATTAATGTATAAAGAATTACAAAAAAACGACACATGCAACAATAGTTCAATACCTTCTAGGAATTTTTGCTAATCAATTAAAACGACAAACTCGTGAACTCGTGAATCTCGTAAAACAAACTCGTAATGTTGAAGTACTTTTATTACTACCATTGAATCATATCCATTCTTATTCTACAGACAACGGCAGCTTCAACTTACCCCAAAAGTTAAATGTCATTGAATTGATTTTCAATTTTAAGTCCAACAAGTACAGATCAATATCAATTAAGAAAATTTATTGTTTTGTGGTAGGTTGACGTACTGTTGTCTGTACTACCTTGTGAATATATAATATAGTTTGAATACTTTAATCTTTGAAAAGCAAACATGCAGTATTAGTTTCATAATTGCAAGCAAAAAAGTGTGATGACAGGCTAAGAGACCGCGAGACTAAGAGTTCTTAGTCTCGCGGGATTCAGGTATTTGCGGGATCCCGCGTAATCCTAAATTTGGCCATTGGTAAGAGGATAGCTATACTGTACCATAAATTCATAGTTGTATCTAGAACTAAAAATAAAACAAAAAATTACATCCTATTTTGATGATTAATTTACAACTTGCATTTTGCTGTATGCGAACTTTAAGCTTGTAGAAATTATTTCAAGACAACTTCTGTGTTAGTACAAGAAAAGCCAAAAGATCACAGTGAAAAGAAATTTCACACCAATAAAACATAACACGTTATTGGATTACTTTACGCACAATTAAAAATTGCAGCTTCTGACATAAAAATAGGCAGGCAATCACCGCGCGCGTTGAAGAAAGCCCCTGCCTCCGCTGCCTACTTTGTTCCCGTCCATCATTAGCTAGCTTCTCTCTATCTGGCTGAGTCACGGGAGCAGTGCTGCCAGAACGTGGGAAAAAAGGTGGGATACTCTTTACCCACGTTTTAGAAGTACTGCGCGGGAGTCAGTTTAGGCGCGTCCACGTACCGAATATCGATGCGCAGTCCCGCTAGTCCCGGTATTTCGGGCTACATGCAAGTAAGCATGCACGCAATGTTTTCAAATTACAACTTAGTATCAGAAAGACTAGGATCACGGCACGGGATTTAGAATTGGCTAGGCCACAAATACACATCATAACTAGTAAAATAATTAATTTCACAAAAAACATTGTGAGTTTATCGAAATTAAAAATATAATATTTCAATTATCGTTCAACTGATGACCCTGGTTTGTGTGGTGGTGGTCCGTGGTTCACCCATTAAACAAGAGTTCTAGACTAGAACCAAAGTACGAGAAAAGTCAGAAAAGTTCAATAATTCGTAGGCAGCGTCGCGTAGTTCCTTCGTAGCGCCTAAAATATAGTATGTGTGAATTAATATTTAATATTGCCCAAATATTAAAATTAATTAATTAATTTACATAGTTATCATTGCTTAGTTAATGAACACAATACACTAACTAACTAGTTATTAGGTCTTATTAATCTTTCAAGTTGATAATGTTTGATGATAATGGCTATTTAAACCGTTATTTATGCAGCTGGCAATAAATAATTCTATATTAATATATTTTTATTTTAAAAATATGTAAAATAATTAATTCTTGTTCTCATTTATAGAAGAGTATTTTTTTATGCATGACTTAGCAAAACTTTTTACCAGGTTCATAACAGACTTTAAGCAATTTTTCGTTCGAAAAAAATAATCTCATAAAATTGGAAAAAAAGGGTTAACACCTTTTAAAATCTCTTATTTTCTTTCAAAAAAGTTGAACCAATTTCAAATCGACGCCTAACAAGAAATTGCTTATTTTTTATTATTAATCACCTTTAAGTCGGTGAGTTATTCACGCTTTTCGTCGATAAAGTTTTTGTAAAAAATAATTCATATTCATACCAATAAAAATACTTACTTCTTCCTCGACCTAATCATACAAATAAGAAATACCTACAAAAGGTATTATAAACATGTACCTACATCAAAATTAAAACACACACGGTGCGTGTTGCGAAAGCGGATACGTACGTAGGCTGGATCGTAGACTCGTAGTACTTACCTAAGCTACGAGAGCCATTGCTAGTGCAGCAGCGCACGCCCTATGCACTTACCATTAAAGTACTTGCGTAAACTATACTCCTTAGTTCTTACTATTCTTCAGTTCTTAAGCATAATGTTTATTTACCGTGAATGTAATCAACTGTCTACCCATCATTTTGTAATTTAACCATGAAAAAAGGCGCTTAAACATTAATATAATATGAGTCAAAAGACTGTTCACGAGGTCATGATTAGGTGCACTTGACCAATTAGACTTTAAAAGTTATGATTTTCACATAATAATTTGTTGCAATTTATTAGAATTACCTACAATACGAGTACCTACGTGTATTCGATAATTACTTATACATTATCTAATCAACATTTGATGAAAAATTTATGACTGAAGAATGTTATCAAGCTTGGAAATCGAAATTAGAAATAATAATTTCCTAAATACATTTTATACGATATCACATAGGTTTTGTCGTACCAGATACTAGCGATTGACGATGCACCTTCACATTAAGCATATACTATAATGCACATAGATAGATAGATAGAGTATTCTTAATTGCACACCAGAAAAAAAAAGTTTACTGTAAATAATTTAAAAAAAGATGTACAACTTCGGCGGTCTTATCGCCAACAGCGATTTCTTCCAGACACCACCGGGTTTCGAACCCAGAACCACCTCAAGTATTGAAATTGTATCAAGTGCTATCTATACTAAAGTAGGTACCTAGTCCTAATTTTTTGGTTTTGATTAGGTTCAGCCACAATTATTGTGCTTTCATGTTTAATGCGGTGGTTCTGGATTCCCGGTAAAGGCAAATATGCTTTATGTGAAGATTGTGGATTCAATTACTGAAGATTGCTTTTAATTAATAAAATGGTAATGTGTAAAAGCGATTTTTTTTCTTACTTTTATCATAAATATTGTTTAATACTTGTTTCTGCACAAGAGGCACCAAATTTACATTAACAGTTTAAGTTACATGTATAGGTTAACAGTACACCCGCGGTTCTGACTTAAGGTACACAGATTTTCAGGAGAGATACGTGAAATTACACGCAGAAGGTACCAAATAACGGCAATATGTTTAGGCCAATTTGAGAAATCTACCCGCGATTCTGACGCACATAATACAACAGCTTCTGGTTTAAAAAGGAATTGGCATCAATTTTTTTGGACACACGTGTACCTACAATAGTATCTACCTGACACACTTTCACTTCGCCGATGTATAGCTACAGTCCTTATGGCTGAGACCCTGAAAGACCTAAACACAATACTCGCTGATCTTATGTGAGCATCACATACATTTCTGATCTCTGATCACGATTTGAATAACTAGTTATTTAAAGCACAAGCATTTTGAAAACCAGAAACAACGAAGGTACCACAAACACCCAGACCTGAGAAAATAAAGTATTTTTCTACATTGCCCCGTCCGGGAATCGAACCCGGGACCTCTGAGCAGGCGACACCTTGAAAACCGGTGTGTACGCCACTCCACAACGGAGGTCATCTTAGCAGTACTTTTTAAAGAGTAGGTAGGTCATATGGACTATAACACTTAAGAAGATGTAAATCCTGTCGCATGTTAAATGTAACGTGCTACACTTGAAGTTGTTGACCACTGCGTAGATACCTATTCCTGGAAAACAAGGTCCAGCTACTTTTTTACTTGTCCGTGGGTCCAGCTAAGTAAGGTTTCAAGAAAGAGATTACTCGTCGAATCAAACTCGGATGGGTCGCGTTCGGTCGGCGCGTCTCAAGTCTTTGACGTGTTGCCATTGACCTATGAAGCTGAAACATGGTCGCTTAATATGGGTCACAAAGAACGCTAGGGGTCGCACAGCGGCAATTCAGAGAGCAATGCCTGGTTTTTAGAGATATTTACCTGCGTGAAAGAGTCATAAATGAGGAAATCCGTATTAAAACTAAGATAACCGACTATGCTCCAAGACATACAGACTAGCTTGAATCAATGTAATCTCTTGATATTATGTTATTTTCGCTTTTATGTGTATTTACTTGCGGTAGAGCTACGCTGGAAGAGTTGCACTATAATAAATTACTTATACTAATATTGTGCAGAGTAATTCTAATCAATCATCATTACATTTGACCTAATATCAGTTACGTTATTAAATTCAGATAAACTCAATCTTATCTTAGTACCTAATGAGTTAGACGGCAATGATTAGTTATGTTCATGAAAAGCCTTATCCCTATCATATTTATCTAATTTAAATACTTGTCTGGACACCGTATAGCCTACTACTGACGTTGTGAACTTGTGACGTAGATATACATTTACATTCTACATTTGCGTGATACTGTTGTACCGTACGCAATTAAGTTTCATTTAAGAAGTTACGAAATTTAAAACACAGCCAGTATCAGTAAAAATTATAACAAACAACAAAAGTTCTTAAGTACTTACACTCTTTTTTATCTTAACTAACTGCATCGCTTTAGAACAGCTGCATCTATTTGGCTAATCCTTTTTGTTATCTAGTGTTTATAGTTGTAAAAAATGTTTGAAAAAAGATATCGAAATGATAAAGGTTTAAATTCAAAACCACCATAAAAACAGTAAAAGAAACTTTTTGTATACCTATTTGTTTTTTTTTTATAAGTGTACAAACGTGCAAAGTTGGGGCATGAGTTAAATCCGACATTATTATTTAGCATGAAGTGGCGCTCCTTGTTGTATGATTGGTCTTCTTCCTTATTAAATTTTTATCTAAATGCCTTCTAAATACTTAATCCTCCCTGACCAGAGTAACTTAGTAAATTGGAGAAAAGCCTCTGAAATACTTGTGTGTGTGTTTCATCATCCAGACCGGACATTTTTCTTTTTTCTAGAGCTACAAATCGGATTGTACTTGTAGAGCTTAGCGTGCCGTGGGAAACTAACACACGTAAAGTCCACGCAATGAAATAAAACAAATATTATGATCTCCTAAATAAATAAACGAAAATCGGTTATGAAGTTAGTCTATATGCGGTAGAAGTAGGAGCGAGAGGTATACCAGCAGTTACCATAGGTAGTTACATAGCGAATACCTCCTTAAATTAAAAAAGGATTAACTAAAATAAATGTATCTATTTCTTCCTTAAATATTAAAAAGTTCACAATTTTAAGCTCTTCTACTTACTAGAGAAAGATTGATGCCCAAACTGGAAGGCACTGCGACCTGCGTCTCGTCCTTGCCAAAAAGGCAAACAATTACCTTACACTTTGGAATTATAAGTTTTATGTGTGTGTGTGTGTGTGTGTATGTGTGTATGTGTGTGTATGTGTGCGCGCGCGCGCATGTGTGTGATTTACAATACGATTCATGTAATAATAGCCTTGAAACCATTATAATTAATCACTAAAAATAATCATTAGAAAGTTATTGATTAGTATTAATCGCTGATCAACAGTAATAATACGAGTAAAATTAATTGAAGAGGAAACTACGTTGACGTCATTGTATTAGGATTATTCTATGGTAAACGTGATCAATTCTAACCATAACTCATATTTACTGAAAATTTATGATGATTTCCTTCGGAATGGATCACTAATGAAATCTTAGACTAAGACTCGTCAACTCATGAATAATTCCGGTCGTGAATTATCCGCAGTACAATATAAGGAACATTTTTTTTGTTCACCTTTATCTAGCTAACTCATACAACGTAATAGAATATTATCTGACATGGAAGCACATTGCATAGCGAAAGCTAGAACGTTTTTTTTATCTTTAGTTATTTGAGCAATTATGATAAGCGCAATAAACGGTACTTAGTACTTACTCATATTTACCTCTTGTCAGTTTGTGGAAAATGGGAATTAGTACGACACGATTTTATTAAGTTAAAAACCAGCGCTGTCTGGAAAATACATTGTCAGCACAAGTTGAGACTATTTTATAAGCTTTCTTGTACGACTATGTATAAAATGACCCTATTTATGATAAAGGCCATAAACTTATTTTCAAATTTTATTCGTTTTTGTCGCAAACATTAGACCAAAATTACCGAAGTAGGTAGGTGGTACACTTTACGAATTGAACCAGTAAGAGATGAAGAGAAAAACCAAGATATGTTTATGGATTTTAATTGCGCGTTTATTTTGATTTAACCCGTTCAGAACACACAGTGTTCATGGTCACGGACAAACTAAGGTGTTATTCGTCAATGTATAGGTAATATTTAAAAAAAACTTTCGGTCTCTAATTTTTATTGTCAGTAATGCTTCCTTTCACCGCAATATGAGCTAACTGTTTCCGAACCAATGATATTATAATAAAAGGAAGCAGATATATACCTATGTCATAAGCGCGCGCGTTGTGAAGACTTAAATACGTCCTAATTACGGCGTTATGTACACAGTTTACGACGAGCGCAATCACAAGCTAAACATTATAGCCATCTCTTTCATTTGCGTGCTATTAAGCATCTTTTGTTCTGCTTATCAGTGAAACTTGTCAATGTGTTCAGTTTAGGCGAATTACTATGAACTTAACATATCTCTACTTTTAAATATCATTGGTCCGGAATTTTGCAGTGTCGCCACTGTTGCCACGATTTGTGGACTTCATTGCTGGTATGACCCAAATGGCCCAAGCATCTGGTGAATTCCAATCATCTTCTCTATTGAAATTAGGATGTTTTTAAATTTATATTGCTCCACGTATCTGGAAGCAGCTGGAAGTAGGTCTTGATAGAAGCGCGCTTCAAGATATTCCCAATTTTGACCACAACACCCCGCATGTTTGGGAGTACACGCTTAACTTGCTAGATTTCAGTATGCTGGTGTTGGTCATCACAAATCCGCTGGGCTCTCTGAAACTGTGAAGGATGATTTGATGACATATGATGAGGATGACAGTTCTGTATATTCTAGAGGTACCTAGGTATATCATTTTCAGTTAACTTCTTTGTTGCTATTTAAATGCAGTCTAGTACTGGTAGGCCTGTAAACAAAGACTGGACGTCAAAACTAACCATGGTTTCATTGTTAGTTATAGTATAGCTAGACTAAGGTTTTAATCTCACTAACAAACTGATATGAATCCTTCACATATAGTTATACATATAGTTAGTATGTTTAGCCAGAAGATAAGTTGGTGAGTCAATCTGGATAACAATTAGTCGTAGTAGAGCAGTAGGTTTGATTATTTTTGGCAATCCATCCGGAAATTTTCTTCTTGAACCTTGAATATAGCTACTCAAAAATTTTCTCGAGTAGGTACCTACTCGGTTGCTGATTAAAGAAGGATAAATAAATTTACCTCTTAGGGGACGAATTTAATATGTGGTATCTCACAATTTGCGTAAGCTGCAAACTCTGAAACGATGTTAAATAAAGAAAAAAGTAGCATTCTATGTATGTAAATGGATGCCTGCAATAAATGTATCACATATCACGTTTTCTGTTTTAAATGCAGACACTACCAGGCAAATAACGAATGCTACGTTAATCAATGTAGACAGGTGTGAAAAACTTTTATCGGTGGCAGTACTTTTTTATCTGCTGATATATCTTCAAATTGCTTAATTTCATCGATGGTAAATGGTTCAAATGTACCTACTAGCTTCACTTCATTAGCGCCTATTATAGTGCGCAGCCGCAATCATGGTAAATAAATTTCATGTTACTATTTAATTACAAAATAATCTTTACAAAATGATTCGCAAGTTAACAAAGATTTTTTTAAATCTAGGATTCAAAAGAAGAAACTGCTGTGAGCAATGGAACTCAAGACAACATGGCCTTTGACGAATCTCCTGAGAATGGTGTAAACAAACAGACTCCACAATTAGATAAACTGGATCTCGTGAAACAAGACATAGACGAATCCAATTTAAAACAAACGAAGGTACAATATGAACTATTTTCTTACTTGTCAAAACCTTAAGTTTTTGTAAAAACCAATTTCTTTATTAAATGAGCAGTATAGTCTAGTTAGGATACATTTGTGAACTAACATTTCATTTATCTACAAGTCACACAAATAATATCTCATTACAAAACTTCGCGTTAAATAAGTATCGTCTATTTATTTAGGTACCTATTTACTGTTGCACTTTGGTAACAGATGTTCCGTTACTGAAGTTTAAAGCGTTACTGTTTTCAATTTTCGATTTCACTACTACTTCATACTAATACTAAGTACAACTTACCAATAGGTTCGAAAAGGTTTTTAATCAAGGGCAAACATTGGAAACAATTATTGTTATAACACGTCTAATATAGTTTAAAATACCGGCATAAAACAATGTAAGGAACGAGTTTACAAGGGAATATTTATTCCAACAAGCCAGTATCATGGTTAAGCGGAATGGCTTCGTGTAGTAAAATAATGAGAGTATATAATTTTACACGAAATATTTTTTACTGATTTGGTTGATTTCTTTTTTTTGTCTTTCAAAACTTGTCACTTGTATGTAGGTACACTAAGCCTGTAAGCTACCTTAAGAAATATCAGCTCTAATTAACAATTTACTGGATTGACTTAATCTCTCAATAGTTATTGATAATGTTTTTCATCACCTACGAACCAAAGATAACATTAACATTGTTGAAGATTAACACTTATCTATATATACACTTGTTTTATTGATTTTACTGAAAACATCATATAAACTCAATATTCTATGATCGTTTGAACATTCTGCTTTAAGAAGGATTGTCCAAAGATGGCCATTGTTATTATTGATCAATATTCAATACATTTTATCGAACATATTTTAATGAAGTCATAAAGTAAAGGACTTTGAGATAAGATAAAAACTTTCTACAACATTAGCCTGATGCGATGCAACGGATAAAATAAGCAACACATTTTGATCGGCGTATGATGATTTATCGTTAATTGTTTACCTGACTTCAAATGTAGGTATTGTTAAAATTATAGATCAAAGTACAAACAATGTTTCATTTTGATTATTAGGTAGGTATACTATATTTTTATGAGATAGGTACGCTGTATGTGGTTTCTTTGTTTTATTTTTAGGTATTATTCAACGGCACTGGCATAAAGCTTACGTACTCGTATTACCTAGTTCCCAAACTGAATGAAAAAGATTAGGAAATTAATAAACTAATAAATGAACAAAGAAACCAAAGCAAGCTTATCTGCTTGGCAACAAGCCTAATCACAAAAATTTGACATTTTTAAGGGCATTTGGATTTTTTTTTATAAAATAAATTGTAAATCGAATGCCTTTATGCACTAGGTACCTATAAAAAAATGTTTTTATATGAATATGTTATTTAAGTATGAATAAATAACTAATAAATATATAATTTTTAATATTGACTCATACTAACCATATCGAAATTGTTCAAAATAATAGTCTTCATCATAAACTAGACTTTTACAAAGCAAGGTTCAAGTCACTTCAATGTGATTTCCCTCGAGACAATACTGTTCGACTCTGAACTAATTGTACTTAAAAGGCTACGGTTATCGGGTAATTAAATAAAACCACAACACGGTAACTGATCTAGAGAGCGAGAGTATATACAAAATATATAATAACTGTTTCATACAATTACAAAACTCAAAGTATAGCGCGAGCTAACAGTAAACAACGCCATCTATCGGTATAGTGTAGAACTAAAAAATCGAAGTAGGTCTTATGCTGTCGGAGAAACCAATCGCTACCGCGATCTAAATATATACAACGCCATCTAGTATCAATGGTAAGAATTAATGTTGTCTCAAACAAATACATAGTCGCACCAAATTTGACTTTATAAACAAAATAATTTACGCACTAATGGTTTTTGGATATTGTTGCACTCAATTGTTCTCTCTTCGGGCATACAGTATGCCTGAAGACAGAGTAGTATGCCTTGAAATATGCCGCATACGACAACTACACATCATTTACAACCCAATAGTTTGTTTGTATTGCCTGTAAAAGAATCTTGCACTTGTAAACCCGAACCCTAACATTTTCAACCATAGTCTACCCCCGTATTTATAAAGAAGTAATTACTTATTGCTTAAGAAAGTCATAACTTAAGATGTTACTACCTAGTGCTTACGTGAAGGAAATGGGTCACCATTAATAGACATATTGTTTGGCTGAGAAAGCTAACTTTTCATAATTCTAACTTCCAATAATTACTAGATTAAGGACTACAATTTGTCACCTAAGTAATTACTTTTAGTCAAGTAATTACTTTTACTTGTTTATAAATACGGGTGTAAGTGTCTTCTTATTTTCGGCGGACATTTAAAAATGTCCGCCGAAAATCTATATTTTTGGATACGGCAATTGACGGTGATGAAAAAGACACCTGTATTTATCGCCACTTAATTAGAATAACAGCTCTAGTGTTTCTCTTTTCGATTCTATTTAATTTTAAACCACACTAAAACTGTATAATTTAGGTCAGTTAACTGTATAATTTAGGACCCTCTTAAATTGTTAATAAGAAAATGTAAGTTGGACCGATTTACCGATTACAATCAATGGTTTATTTTAAAACAATAACCCGTTCTTTTTGTATTTAAATAAATAAATACCTGTTGGTTTGAATTACTAATACCTACATACTTACAGTGATTTGACATGATCTTAAAAATTTATACAAAATGTCTGATCAATGATTTACCTTCTGAATGTCTATCTTCACTCATATTTGTAATAGGCCTCTGCTTATCTCTTAAGGTTTCATTTCCCATGCTTATTCATTCCTGTTAAATTATTTTCCTTAAATAATATTTACTAACAAGCATTGTTTTACGACCCACAGTCAAAAAAAGAAGACAGAAGTAAAGAACGACCGAAATGGGACAATCAAATCGAATTTCTTATGTCTTGTATCTCAACTTCCGTGGGTTTGGGCAACGTGTGGCGGTTTCCGTTTGTAGCGTATCAAAATGGAGGTGGCGCCTTTCTGATCCCATACATAATCGTCTTGTTAGTCATAGGCAAGCCTATGTACTACCTAGAAACAGTCCTTGGCCAGTTCAGCAGCAGTAATTGTGTCAAAATATGGCGACTATCGCCGGCAATGAAAGGTAAGAATTCAATTAAGACTCTAGGTAACATTTAATACTTAGTTCTAGCTAATTCTTACGTAGTACATAACTTTTTGCGTCATATACCGTAAGCAACATTCTTGTGCCGTTAGTGCCGGTTTTGATTTAGATAATTCCAAAATCCAACTCTAATAACTTTATTTGTGTTTTAAACTGAGCCTGTCCTGTTTCATTATTATCATTTAATCCATGCAAGAGAGAAAGTTATTTAAACGTAAACATTACGTTTGCTTAATAGAACTTAAACCTCGTCTTGTATAGAAGTTGCTTGATTCAAATGTGGATTGAAGCCATGTTTAGACGTTGGTTATAATACTTAAGTACGTTAAGGGGATTCTTCTTTTCTATCGAAAATGATTTGTTACAATAGTACTTTTATTATTGTTACGTAGTTATTTATGTTCCATCAATCAATCAATTAATCAATCAATCAGCCTATTGCAGTCAACTGCTGGACGTAGGCCTCCCCAAGGGCACGCCACAGTGCACGATCCCCGCTTTCCTCATCCAGCCACTACCAGCGACCTTCTTCAGGCCATCGGTCCATCTGGCAGGGGGGCGTCCTACACTACGTTTGCCGAGACGTGGTCTCCATTCGAGAACCCGTCTACTCCAACGCTCATCAGTTCTGCGACAAATATGGCCAGCCCACTGCCACTTCAGCTTGCTACACTTTTGGATAATGTCCATAACTTTGGTCCTCTGCCGGATAATCCCGTTACGGATTTATCCCGCAGCGAAATACCGAGCATAGATCTTTCCATAGCTCGCTGAGCAACATGCAGTCGGTGGGCCAGCCTGACCGTCATGTTCCACGTTTCGGCTCCGTATGTCATGTTATGTCCCATAAACGCAATTTATTTTTTATATGTTTATTTGAAAACATTCAATTCCTTTGTGAGTCGTGGCAGAGGAGTTAAGCGCTAATAATTTTAGGAAGACCTCCGATAGTGGTATGCACCTCAGTCAAAAATATGTTTTAATATTATAACTGTTCTTTGTTTAATATTTCTATGTTCAGTACCCATCGGTAAGCCAGTAGAAATATGTATAATACAATCGTACGTATTGCAGTTGACTCCTAGTACCTACCTATACAAACCACTACTCAGAGTAAGCTTTTTACGATACTAGAAACCTATTCATAAATCTACTTTGCCCTAGCAAAGTTTATAGTACTTATACAATATATCACGGATCAGTTTTTAGTACTATATAAGGTACCTATATTTGTAAGCACTTTTAAAAGTATTACATTATCGGAAGAAAAGAAGACAGTCCCTCTTAAAATTTTGCTATCACCATTTATTTTTTTATGTTCAACCTTTTTACAACTTAACTAGAGATAGACCATTTATTGAATTGGTATTACTAACATGATTATAGGTACTGGCTACGCTCAAGCGTTAGGGGCCAGCTTAGTATTATCGTACTACGTGTCCATCGTCGGCCTTTGTCTATACTACCTGGCCATGAGCTTCCAGTCCACATTGCCGTGGGCGTTGTGCCAGCCAGAATGGGAATCTATTGCGTACTGCGTGCCCTCAGGAATGACTGCACCTCCAGGCGTAAATGCCACCAGCAGTGCTGAACTGTACTTCACGTAAGTATTATTATAACAAGGAACTTAACTGCGTTACATAACCTTATGGTGTATTGGTATCTAATGCTGTATAGCATTAATTCTGCAAATCGTATGTATTTATTTATTTATTTAAACTTTATTGCACAAATAAGTAAAATGTACAAAAGGTGGACTTAATGCCAGATGGCATTCTCTGCCAGTCAGACCTTTGGGTCAAACAGAAATATTTTTTATGCGGTGCGACATTTAAAACAAAAAAAGACGTGTGGCACTCGGAGACTGCCGCGGTAAAGCTACTTATTGCATAGCATTTTTTATCAACTTATGCAATTATAAAACTAAAAAGTATCACCGCTGTGCCGGTCGGAGAATTTCTGGATTCGGTCTCCACGGCCAAGGCCCGCGATAGAAGCTATGCAATAGCTAAAAAAAAAAAAGACGTGTGGCACTCGGAGACTGCCGCGGTAAAGCTCTTGCATAGCATTTTTTATCAACTTATGTAATTATAATAGGGGTTAAAGTATGAAATTGCCGATTATTTTCCCACTTTTTATTTTGTTTATAGCTCCTAAGTATAGTCATATTATTGCGTAATTCATAATCATAAAGAAATAAAGAAATAAAGAAATAAAGAAATAAAGAAAAAAGAAATAAAGAAATAAAGAAATAAAGAAATAAAGAAATAAAGAAATAAAGAAATAAAGAAATAAAGAAATAAAGAAATAAAGAAATAAAGAAATAAAGAAATAAAGAAATAAAGAAATAAAGAAATAAAGAAATAAAGAAATAAAGAAATAAAGAAATAAAGAAATAAAGAAATAAAGAAATAAAGAAATAAAGAAATAAAGAAATAAAGAAATAAAGAAATAAAGAAATAAAGAAATAAAGAAATAAAGAAATAAAGAAATAAAGAAATAAAGAAATAAAGAAATAAAGAAATAAAGAAATAAAGAAATAAAGAAATAAAGAAATAAAGAAATAAAGAAATAAAGAAATAAAGAAATAAAGAAATAAAGAAATAAAGAAATAAAGAAATAAAGAAATAAAGAAATAAAGAAATAAAGAAATAAAGAAATAAAGAAATAAAGAAATAAAGAAATAAAGAAATAAAGAGATAAAGAGATAAAGAGATAAAGAGATAAAGAGATAAAGAGATAAAGAGATAAAGAGATAAAGAGATAAAGAGATAAAGAGATAAAGAAATAAAGAAATAAAGAAATAAAGAAATAAAGAAATAAAGAAATAAAGAAATAAAGAAATAAAGAAATAAAGAAAAAGAAATAAAGAAATAAAGATATAAAGAAATAAAGAAATAAAGAAATAAAGAAATAAAGAAATAAAGAAATAAAGAACGGCACCTGCCTCGTCGAACGGCTCCCACTTCGTCGAATGGCAAACGCCTCGTTAAACCGCACGCACCTCGTCGAACAGCCGTATAACCGCTGTGCCGGTCGAAGTGGGGAGCGTGAGGTTTTTTGCGTTACGGAATTTCTGGATTCGGTCCCCGCGCTCAAGGCCCGCGATAGAAGCTATGCAATAGCTTAAAACTTTACAATTGATAGAAAAAAAAATGAAGATCAGACGGAACTAAAAAAAATAACGCGTAAAATATACTGATTTTTTATACTGAATATCGGAAACTCATAATAAATAAGGTACATGGTATAAAGTATAAATCCCGAATTAAATAACTCACGCGTAAAATAAACTACATATATACAACAGCAATAGGTATACATAATATAAACTACATACTAAAACTTGTACAACTGAGCTTGACTTTACTTAAAAAAAGTTGACTTTACTTGTGTAGTAAAATACGTCGCGTAAAATACCTGGGAATAGCACGAGGAATAGAATTTTATTTTTATTATAAATTAGTTTTTGCCCGCGACTTCGTACGCGTGGTATTTTAAACTTAATGCTATGTATTAAAATTATCCCAAGAGAACTAAGTAGTTCTTTTCCCGGGTTGAAAAGTAGCCTTTATGTTATTCTAGTCAATTAACTAATACCATAATTAATATAATTCAGATCCGGTAAATTGAAACTATGTAGGTATTAATATTATCCCACGGGAAACGTACCTTTTCCTGGGATAAAAAGTAGCCTACATGTCATTCTGGCCAATTAACCAATAGGTACCGTGACAAATTTCATTCAGATACGATAAACTGAAAATGTATTTAAATGATCCCACGGGAACCGTAATATTTTCCAGGAAAAAAGTATTCCAATCGTTCTAGTTCTAGCCAATAAACGAATACCGTGCCGAATTTTATTTAGATCCGTAGTCTTCCATACACTATACCTATGTGCATACACATACCAAAATCTAGTTCCCGTGGAATTATAGGTAGTTTCTGTTTGTATTAAAGCTTAAGTTTGAGTTTGATATAATAAAGTGGTAGTTGAGGGGTCATAAAACGACATAGGCTACTTTTAATCTCGTAATAATGTACGATTGTTATACTTACTTGTTTTTGTTATTCAGAGCGAAAATTTGTTGGTATTTTAATTAAATAAATAAATAAAGAGTCAATGAGGAAATTAATTTGAACAAAAGCGCGGGCAACAGCTATTTCATACTAAATTATAACCTAAGAAATAAGTGCTAGGTATCTTTAATTATAGATGCAAGGTTAATTGCAAGACAAACCTACAACATAGGTACATGTCTATGGATACTCCGACTAACCCGTACTTAATCTTTTAAGCTGAATTGCAGCTACAATAGATAGCGATTGGTATTTAAAAAATAATTCCCCGATAAAAACCTTATTAAGATAATATGGCCAAGACTAATTATTTTACAATTGATTTATGATTACACTAGCTTTATAAGACTACGTTGGGTTTTGATTACTGAATTCAATTTGTGAGATAATAGGTACTTAAGCTTAAATACACAAAAGCTTTTACGGTTATGTAAAAAGAGGCAACCATAAAAATAAACTGTTTGAATCAATGGTTTGTCCTTATATTCAAAGACATGTAAGTCTGTACCTAACCATTAGCCAACATGGTTTTGTTAAATTTAGGTCCACGAGCACTAATTTGATAAATATCACAGAAACACTTATTGAAGCACTAGATGCGGAAAAACAGGTCGAAGTTATTTATACCGATCTAAGTAAAGCGTTTGATCGGGTCCCACATGACATACTTATTAAAAAGTTGGTTGCTTATGGCATCACTGGTAATCTCTTAAGTTGGCTAAAATCATATTTAAGTGATCGTGCATTTTTCGTTGTAGTGTATGGATATAAGTCAGGCTTAAAAAATATAAATTCCGGTGTACCTCAAGGGTCACACCTTGGGCCGATTCTGTTCTGTATTTTCGTAAATGAAATACCAGAACTAATGAAAAACTCTCACGCGTACTTATATGCGGATGATTTAAAGCTCAGCATGACAATTGTAGAGGAGAATGACTGTGTTAGGCTTCAGCAGGATTTAAATAAATTAGTTGATTGGTGCAAGGTAAATCGGATGGACTTAAACAGTAGTAAGTGTTTCTATGTACAATACGTAAGAAAAAATAACACCATTGACTATAGATATCACATTGGCGATAGTAATTTAAAGCGGCTAGATCGAATTAATGACCTTGGCGTTATTTTCGACAAGAAATTAACATTTATACCCCATATTGAAAACATTACTAAGCGCGCGTCTCGAATGTTGGGATTTTTCATTAGGAATATTAAAGTTTTTCGTAGCTCTAAAACTAAAATTATTTTATTTAACAGTTTGGTTAGAAGTTTGTTAGAATACTGTGCTGTGGTTTGGAGACCTCATTATGCTACACATTCACTTAGAATCGAACGGGTTCAAAAGAGATTCATGGGACATTTGTCGTATGCACGTGGATTTAGAAGTTGTGAGAAACGGATATCATATGAAAAAAATATGGCATATTACAAAATGATTTCTTTAGAGAACCGCAGAGTTATTATTGACTTATCTTTCGCTTCCAAAATTATTGGTGGTGTTATGGACTGTCCTGAAATTTTGGGTAAATTTAAAATAATCGTCCCCATTAGATATCCACGTTTCGTTCGTAAAATTACTCCATTGACCAGGCCACGTCGAAGAACGGTTTTTGGCTCCAATACTTCAATTTCTAGAATGAGTAAAGTAGTCAATGAATTTGGTGAAACAATAGATATATTCTTCGACCCACCTAACAAGCTCCGTCGCCCTTTGTGACACCATTTCTTATAGTGATCTATTATTATATTATTTTTTCAAACCTTTAACATCGTGTGATGGTAATAGCACGAAACCTCATACATCCAATTTATTTAGATTATTAACTTTTTTCAAATTTTATCTTTTGTATACACAGTTATATATAGTATATAGTACCTGTCCTATTTGTTGTCATATTGATATTGGTACGCAAAGCTGATATTGTTATTTGCATTTTGTATCTGCCTATAATCATTTGTACATTTTAGTTTTTTTTTCTTTATTATTATAGAATTACAAACATGTAGTGAATGATACAAATGTTGGTGGATCATTAAATAAAAAAATAAAAAAAAATAAAAAAATCACTTTAGAGAAGTAAATTAATCGAGCCCTTAAGCCGCGTTTGTAAACAGTTATGAACATACGAGTAGCAAGAGTACTTACATATACCCACTACATAAATCGTACCTATATCGTACGTAAGTTCTTTCAAGTTTTGTTTCATTTAGAAAAAGGAATCCATATTATAATCTATCTATACAAGGATACCCTTTTGAATTGATGTAACGTTTCACTACTATTGAATGTACAATATTAAGTTTGTAATATGGATTAAAATGTATCTGATTTTATATTTACAGACAAACAGTACTTCGCCAGCCTAACCAGACCATCGGCATTGACGAAGGAATCGGTAAACACCACCAAATTCATTAAACTTAACCATAAAATTAAAAAAGTATTAGATAATACAAATTTATGTCGTATTTATGAAGTAACAGAAATAATACATTCAATATATTTTGATTATTTAAGCGATATAACATAATAATACTTTTTGTCCCCGGTTAAAAAAGATAGCTTTTTCTTTTAGAAAACATATAAGTATTTATTTATCTATGCTTTACATTTGGATTAGGTTAAATAACCCAAAAATACATAAAGTTGGGAATAATTAATTTTAATAAAGATACCTATCTATTTCATGTAGAAATCACGACTAGTAACTAAAGTCAAGTATGATATTACAAAATAATATCATACTTTTTAAATAAATAAGTTGGTAACCAGGTATTTCTTTTCTCTCTATTGCAGGAGCGCCATTATGGGACCTGACCCTTTGTTTGCTAGCATCCTGGTTTATAATATTCGTCATCGTCGCTCGCGGTGTAAAGAGCTCTGGAAAAGCGGCATATTTTTTGGCTATCTTCCCATACATTGTGATGTTCATTCTGCTAATTAGGTGAGCATCTAAATCTAAGTAAAAGCAATTTATGAACCTAAGCTTGAAGTAATAAACTTATATAGTTTTATATTCTCCAAAATAAATGGTAATGTCACGGCCACATTACTTACCAATGTCCTTATGATAGTGATTAATAAATCGGTTTGCGACGACCTTCTCTTTTTGATATCTACTGTAATCTTAAGCTAATTAACTAGTATATAATTCGCAATATATTTTTCCCTTATTCTTAAATATTGATGTTAAATTTAAATGTAATTACACGAGTTTTACAATTAATTCAACAGGGCAGTCACATTGGAGGGCGCTGGAACAGGAATTTTGTACTTCCTCACTCCTGAATGGAGCAAAATCTTAGAAATTAGGGTACGTTTAATTTATTTTTCACATATTATTTATATTTTAACCTCATAGAAATAAAAACTAATGTGGACTTTCACTATGCACACAAATCAATAGATAATAGACTACAAGCCCTTGGAAAAAATTTACCTGTGAAATGAACCAAGACCAACGTGAATAACGCTAAGAAGGCTGTTACTCTTGGATGAGTGGTTTATTCGTCCAAGCTGTTACTATATCAGAAAATAGCTCTGAGCACTATGCCGTCATTTCTGAGCGGTACAGGTGAGTACCTACGTGAGTGAATGGAATTTCTCAGGTAAAAATGTGGAATTACTACTAATTATTAATGTACGGCTTTGTTATAGTGTATAGATGATTAAAAATAAATGTCGAAAAACCTAGTGCCGTACTAAAGTGGTGGTGCCGGAAGTCAGTGCAAATTTTTAATTCGCCGATAATTGCAGAAGCTATTAGGTCATTTATTATTGTACGGCATTTGTGTAATTAATTTTGTACACATACACAGATACTGTACACGACGTACATATTTCCAGCGCAGGGGTCGAAAGCCAAAGGTCGCAACCCTTTTAATCCCTCGATCGTGAGTTATTCCAGACACAATTGAAATCAGTTGTTATCGCGGCACGCGCGTGCCTCCTGGGGGTTGAGGGATTAAAATTTGCATATAGGTCATCACATGTACCGCTCAGAAATGACGGCATAGTGCTCTAGAGTTATTTTCTGATAAGTAACAGCCTTCTAAGCGTTATTCACGTTGGTTCATTTCACAGGTTATTTTTTTCCAAGGGCTTGTATTCTATAAGTGATTCATCATTATCATCATCATCACCATCAGCCTATCACAGTCCACTGCTGGACATAGGCCTCACCAATTGCACGCCACTTAGGTCGATCCTCGGCTTCGGCTTCTCGTATAAGTGATTAGTTGCAATTATTTTTTCAGGTATGGTACGCGGCTGTAACTCAAGTTTTCTTTTCGTTATCGGTGTGTTCTGGCGCACTTATAATGTTTTCTTCTTACAACGGCTTCAGACAAAACGTCTACAGGTCATTAACTTTTAATTATACTCATTACTTTATAATTAATAATCTCATTATTATCTTATACGCCTATACTCTAATTAGTTAATCTTTATTAATCTTATCAATAATGATTTGTGAAACCGTGTTGCAAAATAAGAAATATTGACATCATTTTGTATTTAATAAGTAGGTAGGTACTTAATTTAAAATGACGACGCATATTTATTTGCCGATATTGCCAGTTTTGCTTTCGGTCAGCTGTTAGTTGCTTGCCATTCCCACTATTATTGACGTGCCGTAGCTGTCGGTCCTACTACGAGTACCTACTACACTGTCTAAAATGTTTTTTATCGCTGGCCGGCACCCAGCAGTTTTGAGTTGAATTGACTCTATTGAGTAATGTTGGTTCTTGCGACATCTCAATAAAAGACAGGATGTCAGAAAATATTAAGTGTTAAAACTATTAAATCACATTCACTGCGTTTAAAATTCAAGTCCTCACGACGTATAGGTACTTATATACGATGCCACCAAAACAAACTAGTAACGAGGGCCGGTCGATTATGCGCCACTTTGGGTGTATTAAATTGTATTAGAAGAAGTCACCAGTTCAACCTTTGAGAATATGTAAATATTAGCGATGTTTTAAAGAAATTAAAATGTAATATCATCTGGATAGGATCCTAGTAAGTAAGAAAGTATGTTGAAGCGCGCCTATCTAATACCGGCAACACAAGAGGGTGTTACTTTCTGTTTAGGTCCATATAATACTCACCCAGTCTTTACTTCTTTCAGAGACTCTATGATTGTGACGACACTAGATACATTTACCAGTTTGATTTCCGGGATTACTATATTTGGAATACTAGGCAATTTAGCCTTTCAGCTAAACCAGGATGATGTAGGGCAAGTCATCGGAGCCGGCGGATCAAGTCTCGCTTTTATTTCATACCCAGATGCAATTGCTCAGTCTCCATTTGTACCACAGGTAGGTCAGAGACAGTTTATGGATTTTATTATAAATGTAAGTAATGGAAAATGCAGTTACCACATAGGTATTATTATTAAAAATAAATGGTCAGGAACGAAATATACCTAAGTACTCTTTTTGCGCCTCCATCATCGATTTTAAGTAAAAAGTGTCGAATGTCCTATTATAGGTATACATATTTTGTGCATCCTATCGTAGTATAAAGGTTTTAAGGAAGAACCCAACTTTATCGTTCGAGACGAAAAATAATTTTCTCGGGAACACAATTCAAAGAAACTGTTCTTTGAATTCTGTTTTCCACTATATTTTACTGAATCAAACTAAAAAAGCCTTGACCGTGCGACTTGAAATGATACGATTAAAATTTTATCCAAAGTTATACTTTGGATAAAATTTTATTATTTTCGTATTCAACTATTCTTCTTTATACAAAAAATACAATGGTGTCAATAGTTTTTTTTTAAATTGCTATGTAGTCGGGACTTACTAATATGTACATTGTCGTAGAATTAAATAAACAGTTGGTGTTGTTTGTTAATGTACAGACAACGGCAGGTCAACCTACCCAAAAAGTTAAAGGACATTGAATTGATTTTCAACTTTAAGTCCAACAGGTAGAGATCAATATCAATTGAGAAAATTTGACGTTTTGTGGTAGGCTGACGTGCTGTTGTCTGTACCTACACGGAATTTTTACTTTGACGTAGGATTTATACGAGTAGGTAGGTACCTATACTTTGAGTTAAAGAAGGCTAACATCGGCTTGTAATACCATTTACCCGGCTTATAACACCCTATATTCGTTTTTAAGCTTAGAGGAGGACAACTAATTCGTTTTATCAAGTATATATACTGTGCCTATATTAAAGTTCAAAAATAAAATAACTTCCTCTATTCATTAATTATGTTTTTTGTTTTTTACTCCTAGGGCCAAAGAGCATATTCCATTTTATTTAAGAAATTCATTATTTAAGTCTGATCCGAAATAGAAATCGAACGCATACTCGATAAATAATTTACTTATACACAAATTCAACTTTCAGCTATTCTCAGTGCTGTTCTTTTTGATGATGGGCGTCTTAGGTATCGGATCTGGCGTAGCACTGCTGTCAACAGTTAACACGATCCTATTAGACGCCTTCCCTCGAGTACCTACTATATACATGTCAGCGATTTCTTGCTCAATAGGCTTTTTGGTTGGACTCGTTTATGTCACACCGGTAAGTATCTAATTACGTTATATTATTATTATAGTTTTAACGGGTTGTTATCTCATAGAAAATACCTACCTACCTAATGATCCGTAACAAAACAACATCGCGACCTCGGTCTCCTGAGCTGGGGTGCAATTAACATACTTAGTATCTAAACACGTTACCCAGTTATAAATAGATAAAAATATATCTAACTTTACGGTTATCGGCCATTTCTGTTTATGAAAGAGATTTCAACCAGCTTTGTAGTCCAGTAAAGTAAGTAACAGCCTATAATCATCCCACTGCAGGGAAAAGGCCTCCATCATTGAATTCAAGTTACCACAGCAATGATGGGTACTGGCTTAATCACCACGCTTGCCAATTGCGGGTTGGTAATCACAAACCCGAGCAACGTTCGAAAATTCGAAACTTTTTTGTTGCCCGACCCGGGAATCGAACCTGGGACCCCGAGATCATGGACCGGTATTTAAACCACTAGACCAACGGGGCGTTTGTAGTCCAGAGCTCAAACTAAAAATGAGTCTAAATTTAAGCTAGTCATAGGTATTTTGGCGACCTCCGTGACGGAGTGGCGACACACCGGTTTTCAAGGTGTCGCTGCTGCGAGGGCCCGTGTTTGTTTTCCGGACGTTCAATGTAGTAAAAATGTGTTTTTTCTACATTTTCTTAGATGTGGGTGTTTGTGGTACTTTCATTGTTTCTGATTGCCACAAAACGAGTGCTTTAAATATTTACTCACTTTTGGATCAGAACAATACTTATATGTGATGTCGTCCACATTTATTATTTAAAGCGAATGGACGGGATTTATGATCGATGATGTTCTAACAACGATCACAAAATGCCATACATAAAATTATGATGATCAAATATTATTGAACGCTATGAAAGCTTCGCGTAGGTCTGAGGGTCTGCGCGTGACCAGGAACGAAGTGTTCGTAACGTCGGGTTAAATCGAAAATAAACGCGTACTAAAACTCAAGGAAAAAGCTATACATTTCCTTTTTTCTCCTATAGGGTGGCCAGTATATTTTGGAGTTGGTAGATGAGTATGGCGGGACATTTATGAGACTGTTCGCTGCTATAGCTGAAACTATTGGCGTTTTTTGGATTTACGGTAAGATATTGGCTGAAACTATTGGCGTTTTTTGGATTTACCTATTCTTTCATTGATTTAGTATAACAACAGAAGAAATTTATAGAAGAATACAATATTTTTAAGTAGGTACCTAACTCATCTTTTTTTTTCAGGTTTAGAAAATATTTGTATTGACATAGAATTCATGCTGGGGATAAAGTGTTCATTCTACTGGCGCATATGTTGGTCTATCATTACTCCTGCGATAATGATCGCAGTATTCCTATACGCCATGATCACTGCTGAGGTTTTACTCTACGGAACTTACCAATATCCCCAATCAGCGTATAGTATGTACATTGTATAATACCTCAAATACCTACTATTCTGTCAAAAAAGTACAATCATTCATAAAAATTTGTCTGAAATCCACTGGCATTTTGTTGATAGGTAATAAAAATCGTTCACAATGATGGCCTTGTGCGGAGGCTCTGGCCTATTTTTGAGTGCACAATACTGCGATAGCCAAAGATGTTAACTTGACTTCTTTTGATTCACCATGGCGTGGATTTTTCGCATTTCAGCTCAGTTTGAGTCACTTTAGAGCTTTTTGACTAATTTACAGAATTTACATATCAAACACGTAAACTTCATACTCAAGTGATTATATGGAAATGGAAAGAAACGAGAAAAAGTTCAACGGCTATCTGTCATAAACTTGAATGAGGATTTTCAGTCACTGTTGAGATTTTGAATTCAGTTATAGACATTGATCATAGATTTAATATTCATCTATATTAAATCTATGGACGTCGATGGACAGATGACGGCCAATTGATGGCCGGATGACGAACGAGGCAAATCAAGCATCACATCACATGTCAACCGCTTTTGAATTCTTCTCATCGAGAATGATCTGCACATGTTTTTGATAAAATAAACTTACCGGAAGTTTTCTGTATCATTTTCAGTGATTCCGAACACGAGATACCAATTTATGTCAAACTGTTTGGGAGATGTTTTAGACCATTATGAAATTTGCAATAGTTAGGTACACATTACGCTCTATCTTCTATATTCTATAAATAAAAATGAATCACCAACATGTATGTATGTGTAGAATGTTTAATCACCAATACGGTAAAGAAATATTCTAAAATAGGCCTCAGTGAGATCTTTTATCGCACTGGCACAGATAATTAATAGGTAAAAATAGGCACGACACTTTTATATCTACATATTGCAAGCTCGGTGATCAAAGTAAAAAAAACGATTTGTTGAGAATCCTCAACAAAATAACAATAAAGGTACATTTCACTTAAACAAATGCTCGCAAAAAAGCTCGTACTTAAAGAAGAGGGTTAGGGTGTCGCAAAGGGAGTGTACTAACCTAAACCTAACCAAACCTAACCTATTTCCAGCGCAATCGTTTTGTCACTTAATGTATCATAGTCAGCTGATTGGCATTTAAACAAATAGTAACAAATTTTTTTATACACTAGTGTTTCTGTTTACGCGCGAAGGCAAGCGAGGCGTGCCAATTTTTAGGTTAGAAATCATTAATCGGTTTTTTTTTGTATTTTTGAGGCGCTCGGCGGCCGCTGCCGCGGCACGCTACGCTTGCCGCGCTCGCTCCGCTCTCTCGCCTTCACACCTTTGTATGGTCACTGTTCTAACCTAACCTAACCTACACTTTTCCAAACCTACTGGACTTTGTAAACAATTTAAATATCATTAAATGTTTCTTTTTCGATAATAGTGTAACAAAAATGTATGGTGCTTAACCATACATAAAACGCATTTCATTTGACATATATGTGAAATAAAAATTGCAAATCTTTTGTCAAAAAGCTGACTATAATACATTTAGTGACAGAAACGATTGCTCTGAAAATAGGTTAGGTTAGGTTTAGGTTAGTGCACCCCCTTTGCGACACCCTAACCAAGAAGAGCCTTTAAGTCCGAGCTTTTTTTGCGTATACATCTTACTGAAAAAAAGATTACTTGAATTTGTAAAAATTGCGAACTGCCTTTATTCCGTATTCTGAGACGTAACGGCTAAACGCCTAGCCTTCTATACTGCTTTTGTTTAGTTGAAGATTGACTTAATTTACAGTTGCGGGCAACGTGCTTCAATACATTGGTATCGCTTTGGTGCCCTTATTCATCATCTGGACCCTGTGGAAATACCGATCTGACGACATCATAGAGGTAAAATTTAAAACGTAGATATTTATAAACAATAGTCGACTAAATAATAATTTGCTGGTGTATGACAATAATGAAAAGGTGAGACAAAAGGAAAATTTAATTTAATAGCAAAGATGACGAGCAGTTATGTACCTGCCTACTATAAGGGATTGTAAACAAATATTTATACAATCTAGACCTTACATGATTTACCACAACAATCCAAAAGCTTTCTTAACATTACGCAGACACTATACATTGAAATGAAAGATAATTTACACTCTACAGCGATCGTGCTCAAGGGTAGTAAGTAAAGAGTTCGAGACCGCGTCGCGGCGTCGTCGGGAAAAACCAATACATTAGATATGTAAAACACTAATTAACGCGAGATAAATCCGTAAATGTATCTTTCACTTCATTCCGTAAATGTTTTCTAAACAAGGTGCGTAGGTAGTAGTAGCGTAGCACTATACTATCGAAAAGTTATGATGATATCTTAAAAATTTTTTTTTTACTAATTTTGACGACGAAGCTGTGCAGTTATTTCGTAATTAGTGCATATCTACGGTCTACTTAAAGGTGTTTCATCAACAAAACATATATTTAAAACGCGCACGACTTAATCACTAAATAACCTTTAAAATGTAGATAATAGGTCTCTGAAGTATGTAGATACCAAATAATACAATCTAATATATTTTCACAGACCGTGAAGATGGCTTTCCGCAAGAAGAAAACATATGGACCTAACGATGAAATACTAATGGAAGAATGGCGTCAATTCAGATCAGATGCTAAGTTTGATCGTAACGTAATACGTAAAAATTGGTTTCATCACATAGGAATGACTCTTATTGGCGGATATCGATGGTCCAAATAAAGGTTAACGATTTAATTTGTTCTATTATAGCAATGAAACTCAATAAATTATAAAAATAATATTACTTATATTTTGTAAAAATGAATGAATTCAATGATGGAGGCCTTTGCCAGGAATGAGTATAAGCCGTTACTTCACTTTTTTCACGTTTGTAAAAATTTCTTCTAGATCTTTGACCTTTGTTTGTTGATTAGATTGAATCAAAGATAGCTCTTTCCTTATAGGTAACAATCGTTTCTTTCTTTTTCTTAATATAAAATATGTTCAGTAATTTATTTAATCTCAATTAATATAAAGTGTTTAGTACCTACAAGCCTTTTTTTAAATACCTATAAACTAAGATATGTTTAAAAGTTATTTGTTATACAAGACTGCAAAGTTCCTTTTTAACCGCGTGCTCAACTTTGATGACCGAGCAAGCAAAGGATTCTAAAATTGAATCACGAGCGCAGCGAGTGTTTAAAAAATTAGAATCCTGAGTATTAGCGAGGGAATTAAAAGAGCACAAGGTGAAAAATCTTTTCACTCGAGTGCAACACGTAACTTTTCATCCCCCCTTAGCGAGGAAATGACTAAATGCAAAATAAAACATTTACAATCACAAGATACTTTTATTTCAGTTTAGGTACATATTTTATACTACAATATTATGATATGTAATTATAACAGAAATAGGTTTAATGATGTTTTGAAATCACATACCTAGTGCACGCCATGTTCTAAATTCAAATTTACTTTAACCTTATGCGGGTAAAAACTGCTTTTCCGCTCAGATATCGAATAGCAAAAATACCATTTCCGAGGTGGGGGGATGAAAACGTCATTTGAATGACCCTTATTGGTTCATAATCATAATCTAAATCTTTATTTGCTTAAAACATGGTATTTGAAGGTGTTACAATTTTAGGAGACCACATGTCTTGCTATTACAAAAGCATGCAAAATAAATTTAATTATCCAACATAACACTACAATAATTTGGGTAAGTATTATTTATAAATTAATGGTAAGTATGTCAAATAAATTATACTAATATGTCTCTATATAAAAAATATGTTGTATGAAGTCAAACAATAAATTTAACATGGATACCTACTGGATATTATTCGATGATAATTAATAATTATAGTCAAAGAAATCTTTTATGTCATATATTTTATGTTCAATAAGTAAATTAAGTAGCTTTAATTTAAATAAGTTAAAATTTTGGTTTTTAATGTCATTTGGAATTTTATTATATACACGTATACACATCTTTAGGCAGCTTTTATTATACTTAGCAGACCTAGGAATAACATTTAATACAAGTCTATTTGGGTTTCTTTTTAGTCTAGAATTTACTTCAGCTGCTTTCACAAAGTGATTGATGTGTTGTTTCACGAAACAGCCAATTTCATAAATATACAGTGCCGGTAGCGGAAGTAAGCCCAAGCTAGAAAACATTGTTCTACAAGACTCACCCGGGGGAATTCCACATATGGCCCTGACGCATTTTTTTTGAGCGATAAATACTCTGTGTCTCATTTTACTATTTCCCCACATTGTAACCCCATAGCATAATATAGACGCTACATATGCATGGTAAGTAGTGAGAACTGTTCGTAAGTCAGTAATCTTTCTTAATTTATTTAGGGCGTATATAAAACTATTTATACGGTTACATAAAGTCTCGATATGTACCTTCCAGTTCAAGTCCTGATCTATAATTACGCCTAGAAATTTAGTGTGCGTTATTTCTTGTATTTTATTTATATTAAGTTTGAAATTATACTGCTTATGTTTTGATTGGTTGAATTGGATATATTTTGATTTATTTAAATTCAATTTTAAGTCATTTGCCTCTAGCCATTTTATAATTTTGTCAATAGTATAATTAATTTCATTTTCATGGTCAAGTCTAGATTTTTTATCCGAAGTCACAATAATTGAGATGTCATCTGCAAATAGAACACAGTTGTGGGTGGTCACTTCTATGATATCATTTATGTATAAAATAAACATTAAAGGACCAAGCACACTTCCCTGAGGGATGCCACGCTTGATAGTTCTTAAATCAGATGAACAAGGTAATTCATCTTTTATTAACCTGCTGACAATCACTCGTTGACTTCGATACGTTAAGTAGGATGATATCCATTGCAGTGCGGGTCCTCTTATTCCAATCGACTCCAGTTTTTCTAACAAAAGCTCATGGTTGACAAAATCAAAAGCTTTTGATAGATCGAAAAAGAGTCCCGTAGTTAAGCAACCTTCATTTAGTTTATTTAATATTGTTTTTACTAAGGTAAAGATTGCCAATGTCGTAGATTTCCTTTTCTGAAAGCCGAACTGTTCCTTTCGAATGATGTTGAAAGTAGTGCAATAACTTAATATTCTTTGACACATACATTTTTCGAATACCTTAGATAGAACGGGAATAAGAGTTATTGGTCGATAGTTGCTAACAACGTGTTTAAGACCTTTTTTGTATAACGGTTTTACAGTAGACTGTTTTAATAGCTCCGGGAAAGTACCTGATGAAAACGATAAGTTTATGAGGTATGTTAACACAGGAACCAGTTCTATGCTACATGCTTTAACTATTTTTGTGCAAATTCCATCGAAACCCTCAGACTTAGTGTTGTTTAAGCCCATGATTTCTTTTTTAACTTCTTCTTCACTCATTGGGTAAAGAAACATTGTGTATGGTTTTATTTTACTATTCGTTTTAGTTTCATTAGATTGAATTGGTGTCACATTATTAGAATTAGTCGAATCAATAAAATAATTATTAAAAGCCGAAGCTATGTCAAATGGGTTAGTCAAGATTTCATTATTCTGATTTAATTCGGGAATGTCATCATCATATCTTACACTGCTGGTTTCATTTTTTATTATTTTCCATGTTGCTATACATTTATTTTTGCTATTGGTGATAAATTTTATATTACAATTCTTTTTAGAGTTGTCAATGCATTTATTTAGTAATTTAGAATACTTAATGTAATTGGTTTTATTATTTACCGTCTTGTTTTTATAGTACCTAAAACGTAGTGACCTTTTTGTTTTACAACTAATTTTTAGGCCTTTGCTGATCCATTTCTGCTTATTGTCATTTAGATTATTGATTTTAATTTTATTAATTGGAAAACACATATTATAGAATAGACACAATTCATTATGGAATTCTGTAAAAGCATCATTTAAGTTTTTTATTGAGTATACTTTGCTCCAAGTCAACATGCTTATGCATTCTTTAAATTTATGAATGTTTTCAAAACTGTAATCTTTTCTGTGAATTGTATGAGTCTTCGGTTTGAATGCTTTGTTATGAACTAAAAAACTCAATAACTGGGCAGTGTCATGATCTGATAGATATAAGGGGAGAACTGTCGCGTTAGCATCTGACATATTACTGAGAATATGGTCTATGCACGAATCCTTTCGTGTTGGTACATTAATGTGTATGTTTAAGTTATAGTTCAGACACAAATCACGAAAAAAGTTTGTTAAATTTCCCTGCTTTAGGGTGTTTATGTTAAGGTCTCCAGTCAAGACCACTTTGGTGTTGTATGTGATGTTTCGAAATAGGTCGTACAGTAACTGATCAAGTTTATTAAGAAAAATGGTTTTAGGTGGGTACCTATTCCTATGTAAAACTACAATCTTAAGTAGGTATTATATTAGTAAGAACTATTTGGCATTATATTACGTTTGTAATGATATGAAGTAAGCCAAACAAAAATAACTGCTGTAAATCGTTGAGGAATTCCCTCGACTGTCTATGGTCTCCATTATCAGACCTGAAATGGCACTTATTTCTAACCCGTGTACCTACTTGTGCGAAGTTCTTATCAATAGAAATTAATAATTAAGTAGGTACATACACCCTGAATTGCTGTAAGTCGTTGAGTAATTCCCTTAACTTGTCTTTCGGCTCCAAAACACTACAATGCAGCGCGTAAATATTGAATGAAGGAAGAATATTTTATTTATTTAATCAGACCACCAACAAGGTTATATCAACAATAGTATTTTATTATTTTATTTTTATTAAGCTATTGCATAGCTTCTACCGCGGGCCTTGAGCGTGGAGACCAAATCCAGAAATTCCGTAACGAAAATAATCTAACACCCCCCACTCCGACCGGCACAGCGGTGATACTTTTTAGTTTTATAATTGCATAAGTTGATAAAAAATGCTATGCAATAGCTTTACCGCGGCAGTCTCCGAGTGCCACACGTCTTTTTTTAATTTATTTGGACAATCAACAAGACAAACACAATACAAATGCAATGAGTTAGAATGATAGCTAAATTTAACAAGCAAAATCCTCAAGATCGACTTAACTCTCGTCATCTTGGCATTGGAGGAAGCTGCGTCCCTATTTTTGTGACCGAACATCTAAGTCCCGGCAATAAAAACCTTCACGCTTCAGCCAGACGCAAGGCAAGGGAGGTCGGCTTCAAATTCGTGTGGATCAGGGACGGACGCATTTATGCTAGAAGAGACGAATCTAGTCAGGCGCTTTTGATTCGCTCCCAGGAAAGTCTGAATTTAATTAAGTAGTCATCTACTTTATGTTCAGAGTGATGATTGGAACTATTGAGCTTTTACAGAGCTAGAAATTTATTACCAAAATATACGTGGAATGAGAACAAAGACAAATCAAATATACCAAAATATTCTACTGCAAAGTTCATACGACATTCTTATATTCACCGAGACGTGGCTGAACTCTGGTATCGCAAGTAGTGAATTCATTGACTCTAGATATATTGTGTACCGACGAGATCGTGATATCACTAATAGTGTCAAGAAAGATGGCGGAGGTGTATTGATAGCTGTGTCGCGAAAAATTAAGTCATATCGCATCCATTGCTGGGAAACCTCATGTGAGGACTTATGGGTCATGATTCAAGTACGTATTGGAAATCAATTAAAAAATGTGGCTCTTTGTGCTGTCTATATGCCTCCGCCGGTTAAGTTGGAAAGTATGTGTTTGTTGATAATGTAATTAACTTTGTTGACCGTGTCGATGATCTTGTTATAGTTGGGGATTTCAATCTCCCATTTATCGATTGGATTAAATCTACCAATAATTATGACAAATTTAGTCTGCCTACAAACTATGATAATTCTTTGGGTAACAGTTTTGTTGATTTTATGTCGCTGTCCAATACTTGTCAATTTAATAATTTATGTAATATAGATAATAGAATGCTAGATCTTGTACTCGGTACTCTGTCTGGATTAAGTGTCTCGAAACCATTAACAACGCTTAGTAGAGTAGATTCCAAACACCCGCCATTGTTGGTGTCACTTTCAGATAATGTGGTTGAATGTCTTCGGCGGCAAAATAAGAGCTGCTATAACTTTTTTAGGGCTGATTATGAAAGTATAATTTCTAAACTTAAAAACAACAACTGGTGTGAGATTTTTAGGGGTACAGCGGATCTAGATGACATGACTGCACAATTCTACGACAGTTTAAATAACATAATAAACGAGTTTGTTCCAAAAAAAAAAATATAAATAAAAATAAATATCCACCCTGGTTCAATAAGAATATAGTCAAAATGTTGAAAGAGAAAGAAAAACTTAGAAAACGATTAAAAAAATTTCAAAACCCGCGCGACAGAGTTGAGTATGAGATATTGAGGGAGCGCTGTCATGGTCTTTCTGGAACACTTTATTCGGCGTATATGGGTAGGGTTGAAAGTGATATTGCCAAGAATCCTAAAACATTTTGGCGATTCATGAAAGACAAACGGCGAGACAGATCAAGTATTCCCGCCAAAATGCACATGAATGACGACACAGCTGATACTGGCACGGGTATAGCCAACCTGTTTGCAAAAAATTTTTCGTCAGTGTTTCTCCCAGGATTTTCTAATTTTGCAACACAGTGCACCCCTGTCATGGATGACAACCTTGAAGGAGATAGTGTAGGGTGCATTCAATTTACAGAAAACGAAATTGTTAAAGTTCTCAAAGCTGTAGATGCACTAAAGGGACCTGGACCTGATGGCATTCCTCCTCTTTTTGTTAAAAGATGTGCACCTGCTCTGGCTTTTCCTCTTAGTTTGATAGTGAATCGTTCGCTTGTGTCTGGACAATTTCCTGAAGAGTGGAAACGAGCTCGCATTGTGCCATTGCATAAGAAAGGTGACTTGTGTGACGTCAAAAACTATAGGCCGGTATCTATTCTCTCATGCTTTTCGAAAGTGTTCGAATCTTTAGTTTGCACAATTGTTACCAGCCATACGAAACATATGATTTCAGAGCATCAGCATGGTTTTAAAAGGGGACGGTCAGTTGAAACCAATCTGGTTTCTTTTGTCAGCCAGCTGTCAACGGAGATTGATGAGGGGCGCGAAGTTGATGCGATATATACCGATTTCAGCAGTGCTTTTGACAAAGTGTGCCATCCTATACTACTGAACAAACTTGAACAAATCGGTTTTCACGGCTCATTTCTCATTTGGTTCAAATCTTACCTTGACAGTCGGCCCCAATCTGTTTTAATTAACGGTTATGAATCGAAAGTGTATGTCGCTGAATCGGGTGTACCACAGGGATCTATTCTTGGACCGGTCTTGTTCTCTATATTTATAAATGACATCACAAATCGAATAAGGCATTGTAAATATAGCCTATTTGCGGATGACTTAAAAATATACAGAGTTTTGAATACATTGGACGATGCTCAACTCGTACAGAAAGATATTGACAATGTCAAGCGATGGTGCGATGAGAGCAAAATGTTTCTAAATTCCAAAAAGTGCTATTTCATTAAATATACGAGAAAAAAAATAACATTTAATTCGATATATACACTTGGAGGAGTTGCGCTTGAGAGAGTAGACGAAATACGTGACTTAGGAGTTATTATTGATCACAAACTTACATTTAAATCACATATTAACACAATAGTTAAAAAGTCTGCACAAATGATCGGTTTTATTAATCGTAACTCTAAAGGTTTTCGGAACCATAATACAAAAATATTGTGCCGGCATATCTCACAGGACCGACTATGACAGTCGTCTTACGTTCTTCAAAATGTCTCCACTTAGAGTTAGGCGTAAACAACGCGATTTGCATTTTCTACGCAAGATTATCCAAGGTTCTATCGATAGTCCATACTTGATTGAAAATGTCAAACTAGGTGTTCCACATCGCTATCCTAGAAGCAAAATTAAAAGACTCCTTAGTCGTTCACGGTGCCGGACTAATCTCGGCCTTAATTCACCTGTTGTGCGCTTGTCTTCTTCTTATAATGAAGTCAGCAGCAGTGTGGATATTTTCTCTGGGTCTTTGAGACATTTTTGCAGACAGGTTTCCGAGGTGTTAAAAAT
Source organism: Anania crocealis (assembly GCA_949315895.1). NCBI lineage: Eukaryota > Metazoa > Arthropoda > Insecta > Lepidoptera > Crambidae > Anania > Anania crocealis. Next base: position 11,464,960 of record OX438858.1, read on the forward strand.
AAAACATATTTAAAATATTTAATTGCCTTTTCCACCATAGGATGCAGGCATCATCACTTTTTCCTTTTTTTATTATTTAAAAGTTGTATTTTTATCAGTTTTTTAATGTGTGTCTGTTTGTAAGCGAGAATTTTAAGAAAGTTGTGTACGCCTGTTACTGGCGCATATATCAGAATGAACCTTTTATAATTAATTTTACTGTAACTTTTTAATATGTGTGCTGTTGGTGTACCTTAATAAATAAAATAAAAATAAAATAAAATAAAATGATCATAAATAGACTAAGGGGTGTCGTCTCAATTAAAGGCTGCCACGGCTTGCAATGTGGACTACAATTATATTACCTTAGACCTATTTAATGAATTATAAGTACTCAGAAAGCATCATATTTAACGAAGAAAATGATCCTAATTTTGATTTAGAGCTCCTGGTTGTAAATAGATTATATCTTGATAAACGCGGTAGTTTAATAGGAACTTTCAAATTAATCCTTAAAAGCAAATCGGGCCAATCTAATAAACCATTAAAACAAGTTTGTGTAAAAATAAATTGTCGAGCATAGTTCGGCAATCTTTGAGGGAATTAAGTTAAATGTTTAAATTAACGCAATCTGTCCTCATAGTGCGGTAGTTTTTGTGCTGGTGATGTGTTACGCGCTAGCTCTCTTTATTTACCATCTTTAACAGCCAGCAACCCTTATTTGCGGCCAGATTTAATAAGGCAGCCGTATATCGTAGTAAACAGAAAAAAAATGCTTTAATTTCTAAATAAATGGTAAGCGAGGAGATGCGGGTTCGAGTCCCACCTGAGACATAATTTTTCAAGTTTATTTACTGACAATAAATGTTCGTTATGAACGTACAAATGTAGGTAGGGAACCGGGTACAATTGTAGCATTTAGCATTAGATGACCTCCGTGGCCGAGTGGCGTACACACCGGTTTTCAAGGTGTCGCCTGCTCCGAGGTCCCGGGTTCGATTCCCGGACGGGTCAATGTATAAAAAATGTGTTTTTCTACATTTTCTCGGGTCTGGGTGTTTGTGGTACCTTCGTTGTCTCTGGTTTCCAAAATACGAATGCTTTAAATAGTTATTCAAATTGGGGTCAGAACAATGTATGTGATGTTGTCCACATTTATTTATTTAAAATGTAATTTAGAATTTCATGGCAATAGTGTCTATGTACATTGATCTTAGTTTACTTGGCTTTAAGTCAGCATCATCTTTAGATGTGTAGAAACCATAAACGTAGAATATCTATGGTAGAAACCATACAAGTTGATATATTTTACATTTAAACGAAAGAGGAAAGATGGTACAAATGTCCCCCGCCCTGGGTCAGTTGTATCAGATTTATCATGAAACAAAAAACAAAATACCTTGTTTTAATTAGAAAATAATATTTATTTTAATTACAATAAATCAATAGACAAGCTATTTATTCGTGCTGAGCGATTTTGAGCCTGATCGGGTGGATGTGACGGAGGGACTTGACCCAATGGTACCATTAGATAACTATAACCCTTCCCTTGATGTGACCATTAAACTTCAGTGCGGAGCGCCACAAGGACTTTCTATCCAACGAAGGGAGGTTGGTCCAAATTGGAACTGGCGTAAGGCGGATTTACAAAGCCTCTACGAGGCCTTAAAAAACTTAGATTGGTCTGACTTGGCGTTAATTGGGGATATAGATATGGCTGTCGAACTTTTCTATAGTAGACTATATGAATTAATAAATGTTATTGTTCCAAAAAAACAAGTAGCACGCGATACCAGCGATACACTTATCTAAAATGGTTTACAGCTGATATTATACATAATATTAAATGCTTTCACTTGAAAAGGTATAAGTTAGAAGGTAAGGAGTTTAACAAAGAACTATTTAATTATTATAGATGGAAGTTTAAAATATTAATTTATAAATAGTAAAAACGCATATATTTATAGTTCAGTGCAAAAAAAGCGAAATATTAAATATAAATAATAAGTGATATCGTTTGCAAGTACTATAACTAAAGATCAAGCACAATATTGTGACGACCAAACAATCATTACAGTGAGCGTCATAAATGTCTATACGACTAAAGAACTACAGTGCTTAATGAAATATATTATTTGCAAACTTTGTATAACCAAATTTAATATTTAAAAGAACTTTATCCACTTCCTTATTATCACGTTCACAACAAGTCAAACTACTTATTTGTTTTCTAACAGTATGATAAGTTACGCATCTTGATAGATAAACAATCTTTTTATTTGAGTTTTTATTATATTATTTTTATGATATTTTATTTATTAAAATGTCGAATACATGTGGAAAATGTGGCCTATCAATTATCAGAAGAGATTTTCTAAAATGTGCAAATTGTCAAAGATTTTACCATCTAGACTGTACAAGTATCAGTGAAAAGTTTTTCTACCTTATGTCATCAGAATACAAACAAAAGTATAAATGCGATACTTGTACGAAAGATGTTGGTATAAATGCGCAGCTGATTACGAGCTCTCCTCAAAATAATAATAATATCACTCTTCGCAAACGTCATAATGCGAACATTACAATTGAAAACTCATTCGATGCTCTATCAGTTGATGAAGAAGATGAGGACGAGGCATCTTTTATATCTACTACTTACATGCCAACAAATAGAAGCTACATTGATTTAGGAGATGGTGACCACGGCAAATTTCAGGAAATGCAAAGAAAGATACAAGAGCTCACCGAGAGGTTGGAAATCGCTGAAAGCGAAATAGTGAATCTTCTCTCTGAAAATAAGAACCTCAAAGATGAAATATCCAAAGTGTCAAAAGCTAAAAAAGACAATTAAGCGAATCGGATGCGTCAACAAAACAGAAAACCTGTCATAAAAAAAAGCCTAACAACGCCAGACTAAACCATACTGAAGGCGAAATACTTGTAAATGTAGCATCTGATGCTGAAATAGAAAATTCACCAATTAGAGACACATTGCTCCACCTAACTTCCACGCCACAGCTATCGAAGAAGCAAGTCGAGATGAAGCTTTCAGATACTCGGAAAATATGTATATTCAGCAACGGTTCTAGATATAATTTACGAGACATAATAGAAGATAACTTCCCACAAGCCAAAACCTGCACTACTCTACACCTGGAGGACGTATTCAACAGCTTCTTGGCGGACTTCAGGAAAAGCTCAGTGATTTTACACTTGCAGATTATTGCATAATATTTATTGGCGAAAATGATTTTCACTCATCCACAAGTTTATATAAATTGGTAGATTGTATTAGAAGCACATTAGAACAGTTACAACACACTAATATAATTATTTGCTTGCCAACATATAAATATGGCATGTATGTAAACCTATTTTGCGAATTGAAGCCTTTAACAGATTATTATACAGAAATAATTTACAAAATGAATATGCGTATATAATTGATTCAAATAAAAATTTGGAATACTCTTACAAAATGTTTACCAGAAATTGCCATCCTAACAGGCTAGCGCACATTAATATTTGTAGGGAAATATATGAATTAGTTTGTAAAATTAGTATTTGGCATGACAGTAATATAATTCATAACTATGGTCAACAAGATAATCTTTTTCGTTATTAAAAATATTGACAAAAAGCATGATCAAACTATGAATAATTTAACTGTAACTCCTATAGAATGTAGCCTAGATATAAATAGATTAAGAATATTACATCAAAATATTGCTGGTGTTATTAACAAAGTGGATTTATTAGAAATTACTATGCTCGAATTACAAAAGTGTAACAAGGATGTAGACATATTATGTTTCACTGAAAGTAATATAAAACAAGGTTGTCAAAGTAATATTAAAATAAATAATTATAAACTAATATCAACTTTCTGTAGGGACAAAGGCCGGGGAGGCTCATGTATATTAGTAAAAAATGTAATGGAAGCTAAACAGCTATCATTGCCAGCAAATATACCTATTAAATTTTACTTTTAATGCTGTGGTATTGAGTTAGTAGGGCTTAACCTATTGGTTATTACCATTTACAGAACTCCTAATCAACCGAAATCTCATACAGGAATCTTTCTTTATAAATTAGAACAAGTTTTGATTTATATTACAACTAAATTTAAGAGGAAAAAAATCGCAATTTGCTGGAATATCGATACACTAAAACAGACGTCACTTAGTAATGAACTCCTGTCAACTCTTAGGAACTTTAACTTGTCAATCCACATTCTGACACCTACAAGAAGAAATGCTTGTCTAGATCAAATAGCTAGCAACATAAAAAATACCGAAGCTGAAACTCTCTGCCTTGGCCTCTCAGACCATGAAACAGCACGAATACTTACCATTCAAATTGAAAAACAAAAATCATTTAATACATGGTTTGAATATAAACGAGATTACAGTATTGAAAATTGCAGAAAGTTCAATGGTTGCATCTCATCATTAACGTATTCTGAAATTTTGGAAACTAACGATATACAAACTGCTTTCAAAATGTTTTATGATACAATCTGTCTCTTTTACAATTTATGCTTTCCAATTATAAAGGTTAAACTTAATAACAGGCCCAAAAATCTTACATGGTTAAGTAAAGGTTTAAAAAAGTCTTGTCGAATAAAGCGCGCATTATATTTGGCTTATCGCAAAGAAGATGATAGGAATTCACAAATGAAAAAAGATATTTATAAACAATATAAAAATTACAACTATAAATTAAAAAAATGTATATTACTAGCGCGAAAAATCAATAATAATAAGTATATAAACAAAAATAAAAAGTCGGTTTTACGGGCGAAGATTTTACGTGACAACGTCTTTTTCTCGGTAGAATATTTATTGATATGAATATAATTAAATTGCACAATAGGAACAAGGAATTGAATGAAAATAAGAATTGCACAAATTTTAACTATAGAAATATATTTTGTTTACTAAAAAGACAAAGACAGAGACACAAGCATGCGCCGATTCAATGCGCCTAATTCTCTAGTGCTGCGCGCGCGGCAGACCGATCATAGTTGAGTGGGAGAGAGACGCAAGGCATTCGGCGGGCCTCTCTCTCGTTCGGTGACTCATCGTAACGTTACCGAGCGTTACACTTTTTCATAAGTGACTCCCAGCCGCAACCTAATTTAAGACGTTGTCACGTCAAAACAGTTCAAAAGCAATATGGAATACAATATCAAAGACTTTAATAAGTAGCCAACAAATTGATGACATAAGATGTATTAAATTAAACAATACGACATATACCGATCCCCAAGAAGTTTGTGATATATTTAATAAATACTTTATTGACTTAACTAATAAACCAAGCGTGAATCTTCATAATAATAAACATGACGTTATAAATACCAATCCTAATACATTCTTTCTGACACCGATAAGTGAAAATGAAACATATAATATTATATTATCATTAAAGAATAGTAAAGCCAGCGGCTATGATGATATATTGACTAAAATACTTAAATCTATCGCAACCTCAATAAGTTCCCCGCTAGCGCACATTATAAATTTATCTTTTGAGCAGGGTCATTTCCCTGAACAATTAAAACTATTAATAGTAAAACCAATTCATAAAAAAGCAGACAGAAAGGATCCTGACAATTACAGACCAATTACAATGACTCCTATACTTTCGAAAATTCTGGAAAAAGCGATGTATAAAAGACTGATCTCATTCTTCACTGACTTTCACATATTGCATCCACAACAATTTGGATTCCGCAAGGGAAGCTCGACCTCATTAGCTTGTTTTGAGTTGATTAACTTTGTGACTGAAAGTCTAAATAAAAAATCTCCCGTAGTCTCGATTTTTCTCGATATGTCAAAAGCCTTTGATTTTGTGGATCATGGAAAACTACTTTCTAAGTTATATAAATATGGCATCAGAGGCAAAGGATTTGAATGGTTGCAAAGTTATTTACACAATAGGAGACAGTGCACTGAAATCTATCAGTTTGCCCAAAATGGATGCTCTCTTATAAGAAAAAGGTTTAGATCAGCATATCTGAATAACAACACAGGTGTACCCCAGGGTGGTGTCCTTGCTCCTCTACTTTTCTTGACATATATAAACGACTTGCCCAATGCATCAATTCATAAGCCAATATTATTCGCAGATGATACTACCTTACTGATCAAATGCCACAAAAATGAACCTTATAATACAATAGTAACAAAAGCGCTTACAGATGTCACAGAGTGGTTGAAAAATAATAATTTACATGTTAACCAAAACAAAAATAATGGAATATCGTTCTTACAATAGCAATGAACTACAACTAAATATCAAATACCTAAATTGTAATATAGATAAAGTAGGCAAATATATATTTTTAGGTATAACGGTGGATCAATATCTAAATTGGAAAGCTCATATAGATAAAGTCTGTAGCAGGCTGGAGCGATACGTATATGCTTTGAAGCGGCTAAGGCAAACTATATCACAAGAAGCCGCGTTGACTGCCTATCATGGATACGTCACATCCATCCTTAAGTATGGCCTAATCATCTGGGGAAACTCAGTTGATGTAAATAGGGTTTTTAAATAACAAAAAAAATGTATCCGCGCCATCACCAATGCATGGCATACTGACAGCTGTAAACCCTTATTTCATAATTTACGCGTCCTCCCCTTGCCATGTATGTATATAAAGGATATATGCTGTTTTGTGAAACAGCACCCGCAATATTTTTTAAAGAACGCAGACGTTTTTACTAGACCACTTAGAGGTCAGTATAGATTAATGTTGCATAAACCACCATCCCATGCTTTTATTTATAAACAAAATGTGTATAATATGTGCATCTTAATATACACCGTGAAATTTTAGTGGTTGTTTTCCCGCAGTAAAATGATACTATCTTAGTAGTACAATAGATTTGTGCAGTTTATTTTATTTAAATAAAAAAATTGCAGTTTCACGATTGTGATAAACGAAACTCGAAAGCCACCTCGAACCAGTGGTAAGGTATAAGATCAGCCGTAGGTCCTGACCTTATACCGGTATTTTTGGTTAAGGACTGTGCTTCTGTACTCGAATCACCCCTGTTGTCTCTTTTTAATCTTGCTCTCAGCCAAGGCAAATATCCTGAGAATTAGAAACGATCCAGGGTGACCCCAGTTCCAAAAGGCAACTCAGGGTGGGACATATCAGGTTTTAGGCCTATTGCGGTGCTTTCAGGGGTAGCAAAACTGTTTGAAGAAATGTTGAATCACCGCATTAGTAAACAAATCTCTAATATGCTACATAAGTAGTAGTCAGCATGGGTTTAGAGGGGGTCGCTCAACAGTTACGAATCTTATACCGCACGTAGACTATGTCTGTGCTGAGATGGACGCTGTTGGGCAAGTCGATGCAGCTTATTTTGCCTTTAAAAAGGCCTTTGACATAGTAGACAACGACGTTTTATTGAAAAAAATTGCTTTGTTCGGCTTCTCCACCAAACTTCTGCAATTTTTTGCTAGCTACCTTGCTAATCGACGTCAATTTGTAAATGTTATGGATGGTTATGAATCAAACGATTACTACACAAGATCAGGAGTGACTCAGGGTAGTACACTCGGACCAACACAAAGTTAAAACGAAAAATGTGCAAGAAAAAATACAGTGACTCGGATAGTGATTCTCGAAAAGAAGATTCGCCGAGTCGTGAATGTACTACAAGGATTCGAAGTGAAATCCATCAACCAGGTACCTAATTACCTATTACATATGTTATTCCATTTTTATCATAAAATAACATACCCAGACGAATGTAATCGAAATAGTCAGCGGGACTATTTCACCGCATTCAAACAATAAACCGGTTACCGTCCAATTCAGCGGGAATTGCACACGACCGACATCAAATAAAAATATTATTATATTTACGAGTAATAACCCATTACTAAATTTGCAACTATGTTAGTAACAAACCAGTTACCAGCCTAATGTTTTTAACGATAATCTGAATCTTTTCTTGCTGATAGTATAAAAATCATAATACTCGTATTAAAAACACCGTAATTTGGAAATACGTAGCGTATGTGTAAAAATAATGTATTTTTTATCTATAAATCTATATGTAATGGGTGTACTTCATTGTCTGGATACGTTAAGCATAACACTATGCTATTATATCTGTGTATTCTGAGCCGTCAGCGGGACGAACTCGACACACAGTTTGTTTTATATAAGAAAAAGAGTTCACGAGTCTGCACTCTTTTCTCATAAATATAAATTACTTACTATGTGCCAATCACAATAGTAATACTCTTTCCAGAGACGCCTAACGCACCTTTGGACCCGGATGACTGGTTACCAAGCTCCCCTGGAAGTGTTTCACAAGGTGACCTTCAAATTTTTGAGCCAATTGTAAAATGGAACTGACAAATCCGCCTCGGCCTTAATTCCTGAAAAAACTTCTGAGGAAGACTTTCCTGAGTTGGATACAGATGCATTACAAATATTGGGTGACGACCCATCATCACAAATCACCTATAGTAAAGATATACGCTCAGAACTTGCATCACGTTTGCAACATCTCACACAAGAGGGCCTAACTAAAGAAATTAAAAAGACTTTAATTGCAAAATACCCCTTGCCCGCGAACTGTCTAAATGTAGGAGCTCCCAAGATAAATCCTGAGATTAAAGCAGCGCTTGTTGACGTTGCTATAAAGAGAGACAAGGGTATTGAGGCCAAGCCAGTACAAATGGCATCAGCTATATCTTGTCTAAGTGAAATCATCACGTCACATCTCAACTCGAAAGTTAGAGATAACGAGTTGCTACAAAAACTCATGGACGTCACTCGCTTGCTTTGCGATATCCAGCATAATGATTCCGTCACTAGGAAACATTTTATTCTATCCTCTCTTAAAAAGGATATGAAAGAGCATCTCATTAACACAAAAATTGACTCCTTTTTGTTCGGGGACAATCTGGCTGAAACAATTAAATCAGCAAAGGCCGTCAACAAATCCGGCATCGAATTAAAAGCGGACGATAAAAGCCAACCTAAGAAGACTAACACGTCGGTTCCGAAAAACCGGCGAGCTCCGGCCCCGACGCGCAGGCATCCGGTTGCACCAACAAGGAGCCGCGGACCTGCAGCCCAGCGAGCCCCTGCTCACCCGCCGCCGCAGGCGTACAGCTCCTACAGGACAGCGTGGCCAGCACCACCTCCACCGCCACCGCCGCCGCCGCCGCCACTACCTCCTCCTGCGATTCGCCGCAGATACTAAATACAGTTAAGTACGCAGGGCGTTTATCTCTGTTCCATCGACGATGGGCCCAAATAACTGATGATCGCACTATTATTTCGTGGATTAAAGGGTACAAAATAATGTTCTCATCTCCAGTAGTCCAATATACAATACCAATTCCTCGCGTATATACTGTTTCTGAACGTGCGCAGCTGATTGAAGCAATAGACAATCTTGTACAAATAGGGGCTGTCTAAGAATGTAAGTCATCGAGTGACCAATATTTATCAAGCTTTTTTCTTATACCTAAGCCAAACGGAAAAATGAGATTTATCTTGAATCTCAAAAAGTTAAATAAATTTATTACCCCAGATCACTTCAAACTTGAAGATTTACGCACTGCTTTAAAATTAACCTCTAAAAATTGTTTTATGGCCACTCTTGACCTCAAAGACGCTTACTTTTTAATAAAAATACATAACGAGTCCAAAAAGAACCTCCATTTTGCTTTTGAAAACAAAACTTATCAATTTAACGTTCTTCCCTTTGGTTTGAGTACGGCACCTTATATTTTCACAAAAATTATGAAACCCGTTGCAAAATGCCTACGATCCTCTGGATTGTTATCTACCCTGTACTTGGATGACTGGTTATTATTTGGCCAATCATACCAACAATGTTTGACCAATATTCAAACTACAAAAAAGCTACTTATTTTCTTAGGTTTCATTGTAAATGTAGAAAAAAGTGTACTTGTACCTTCCCAATCCTGTAAGTTTTTGGGAATGGTTATAAATTCATCTAGTATGACACTTAGTTTGCCTTATGAAAAACGATTGCGCATTTACAATGAATTAAAATATTTTTCCCAAGTAAAACGTTGCAGGATCAGAAACTATGCCAAATTGGTTGGATTACTTGTATCAGTTTGCCCAGCTATTGAATACGGATGGCTGTACACCAAAGAATTAGAACGATGTAAATTTCTAAGTTTGCAAAACCATAACGATTACGATAGATTCATGAATATCCCTGACTGTGTTTTACCTGATATTCAGTGGTGGCTGAATTCTATAAATCACTCCATACATCTTATCAGAGATGACGATTATGCTGCCGAAATTTACTCTGACGCCTCAACAACGGGGTGGGGTGCTTGTTGTGATGGTAGCACGGCAAGTGGTCAATGGTCACAAAACGAACAAGAACGGCACATAAATTATCTTGAGTTGCTTGCCGCTTTTATAGCCTTAAAAATTTTCGCTAAGGACTTGCACAATCGTCAGGTACTTCTGCGTATAGATAACACCACCGCAATATCATACATTAATCGCATGGGCGGCATCCAGTTTCCCCATCTGACACAAATAACCAGAGATATCTGGCAATGGTGCGAAGCCCGAAGGCTATTTATTTTTGCATCATACATTCGATCTCGTGACAACGTAGTTGCAGATGCAGAGTCTCGCAAAACCCATCCTGACATTGAATGGGAATTGACTGACGAGGCCTTTCAACGTTTAACGCTCGCTTTCGGTACACCAGAAATTGACCTTTTTGCAAGTCGCCTGAACTATAAATGTACAAATTACATTTCATGGCATAGGGATCCGGACGCGATAGCTATTAATGCGTTTACAGTATGTTGGTCAGAATATTATTTTTACGCTTTCCCACCTTTTTCAATGATCCTCAAAACTCTTAGGAAAATCATAGCTGATAGCGCGCGAGGGATCATGATTGTGCCTTTATGGCCTACACAGGCTTGGTATCCACTATTTCGAAGCCTCATTGTGTCAAATACCGTTACCTTCTTACCTAACGATAACACCCTATCTTTTCATTACAGCCCTTGCCGAATACACTCCTCCCTAACCCTGGTTGGAGGAGTTTTATCCGCGAGGCGTTAACAAGGAGAAGCTTACCGAAAGCCTCCCTAGACATTATGGTATCATCTTTAGCTGATAATTCAATAAGACAGTATGATGTGTGCTTGCGCAAGTGGTGGTCCTTTTGTCAATACAACTCAGTCGATTATTACAAAGCATCAGTTCCTATCGTAATATCCTTTTTAACCCAAATGTTTAACGAAGGATGTCAATATGGGACATTAAATTCATATAGATCTGCACTTTCATTGACACTTGGCCCAGCTGTAGCAAAAGATGATATGCTACAGAGATTCCTAAAAGGAGTGTTTCGAATTAGACCACAACTTCCTAAATATAATATTACTTGGGACACTAACGGCGTCCTGGATCATCTAAGTTCATGGTTCCCCAACGAAGACTTACCTTTAAATCAACTTACCAAAAAGACCATTACCTTATTGGCCCTTATAACAGCTCACAGAATGCAAACATTTTCTAAAATAAAAACAATAAATATAGAATTCCTTAACGAGCAAATAATGATAAAAATTCCTGATTTTATAAAAACTTCTCGTCCTGGCGCGAAACAACCAATTTTACTACTGCCCTATTTTAACGATAAGCCTTCTATCTGTCCCGCTAAAGCGTTAGAATGCTACTTACAAAAAACTTCGTCCTTACGAAATTTAACAAATCTATTCATAGGCATAAGTAAACCGCACAAAGCTGACGGCTCACAAACGCTCAGCCGCTGGGTAAAAGCCACACTGGGCGAGTGCGGGCTGGATACGAACATATTTTCTGCGCACAGCACGCGTCATGCATGCCGCGACGTCTCGTGCACAATCTCAGGGGGTCAGTGTTGATCTAATTCGTAACACCGCCGGTTGGAGTGGTACGTCAAATACTTTCGCAAAGTATTATAAAAGAAATATTGTAAACGGAAATGATTTGTCATTTGCAATGGCTATAATTAGATCATAATACAAGAATATTATATTAATTTATGTCTATAGTAATGAACTAATTATTATGTAGTAATAATTGTATTCAGTTACTATGAACAGTAAATGTACACTGTTCAATTTATCAAATAAAGTGTATTTAAATATTAAAGTATTTTCAAATAACTATGATTAACATAATAAAAATAAAAATTAAAAATAAAAATCTAATTAAAACATTTTTCTTTTGTCTTGACTCTCAAGGTTGTTTATAATCTGTAATACTAATCTTGAGGACTAAGCGCGAAGTATAATTAGTGATTAAACGAACTTACCTGAGTGAAGTTCTATCATAATTATACGAAGCGCTTAGTCCGAAGAGATTAGTATGCTTTCCCGACCCTCCCTTTACACCCGTACTTCACAAAAGAAATGTTTTAATATGCAACATCAAAAATCAGAGCTCTAAACTAAATGACCAGAGGAAGCTGAGTCGGGCGGTCTATGGTTTGAGGGGGTTGCCAAGACACAAAAAAAAAACAGGAGTTAAAGAAGTCTCTCAACCAGTGTAAAAGCAGTAACACTAAAGCGTAACTACATGTTGTTTATAATCTGTAATACTAATCTCTTCGGACTAAGCGCTTCGTATAATTATGATAGAACTTCACTCAGGTAAGTTCGTTTAATCACTAATTCTGCTGAGTGCCTCTTGTTCGCAGACTTAAAACTGAGTTTTAGTATTAGGGATGTAGATGGCACCAAGGCTCTGCAAAGAGACATTGACGCCATTGCTGCATGGAGTATTAATAACCGTCTCCCTTATAATACTGATAAATGTAAAATTATGACATTTACAAGAAAACGTGACCCTTTTTTTGTAGAATATAAATTATCGGACGCCTCAATAAGTAGAGTAAGTGACATACGAGATCTAGGTTTAATATTAGATACAAAATTGGACTTTCACAAGCATATAACATTAATTTGTAAAAATGCTAGCAAAACACTAGGCTTCATCATAAGAATCGCATCCGACTTCTACGACAAACGGGTTGCTAAAATGTTATACAACGCTTATGTTCGTAGCAAACTCGAGTATGGCGCGTTAATTTGGAATCTTTTATTTTAATTCATTTTCATTTTCATCATACACGCACGCACGCGCGCACACACATACACACACACACACACACACACACAATTTTATGTAATACTAAATTAAAATAAGATCAACTTTGTACTTCTTATTGGAACTTTGTTAATATAATTAGTCTGCAACACAGTTTATACTTTCGCAGATAACATCGTTTTTACTTTTGTAATGTTTATCCTGTTACTGTTCCAAATAAAGATTTATTTATTTATTTATTTTATTTTTGACATATTTTGCTAATTTAATTTGAATTATTACTAAAGAACAATGGCAAGATTTTACCTGAGTGTATTTTGAAGCGTCTAAAAATGTGACTTATACAAAAACTAATAATTTAATTACAATTATTGTAGTATGTTTTTTGACGAAAACAATTTTAATGTGAAAGCTGAAATTAAATTGTAAGTTTTAAAAGGCCCTTAATTGATTAAGTTTGGTAAATGTTGCCGCTAAAAAAAATACTGTGTGCGTAATATGTTATTCAATTCGATTCTTCTTTAAATAAAATAAAAAATACAAATTATTATTGCATTTCTATACAGAAAGATGTAAATATATGCTTAAATCTATTATATATAACTATCCATCATAAATAAATATCAGAATGCAAAAAGACCCTTAGCACAAACCATTAAATATTAGGGGTTAAAGCATGAAATTGCCGTTTTGTATGGACGAAATCGAGAAAAGTCGTTTTTCCGTAATAACAATTTTTTAGTTTTTTTAAAAACACCTGAACCGTTTTCGATGCAATTAAAGGTGAAAGTTAGATGTTTATAAAGCTACGCATTATAATACTTATTTAAATTTCTGAAAATCAAAGAGTATAAGGTCACTTTTTTTCAGGTAACATGACTTACACAGAGTCGCTGTTTATATAAAATAATAATATCCCTATAATTTTTTTCAAACAAAATATGTCTAGTTATCATAAATTTTTTCTAACAAAAGAAATAATTATTTTAAAAAGCATCCTGTCTAACTCTCAGCGATCCCTGCGTAATCGCCTCCGTCTCACTCATTCCAATGCCCCACTCTTCCCACACTTCATTCATAGGCATTCGGCGCTAGTGCCGCGGTGCGCAAAGCGTGGGTGGGGAGTGAATGGAGTTCATTTACCTACTTATCTGTCTCGTGCGAGCACTACGTAGTAGATACTGCTATAATTTACATAGAAAAATATGAAATCTTAATCGAGAAATCTCAATCAATTAGTTACTCCGAAAAAAAACAAATCTAGCGCGATTTAAGAGGGCACAGCGCCATCTATTGATCGTGCTTGAACATCTGGTCAGTATAATAAAGACCAGTTTTATCAAGTAAGTTCTGGGCAGTGCTAAATGCCAGCCAGATACTTAATACGAAATTACGTTTTTTATTTGAACAATTCGTTAGGGCGTGCTTAAAATTTGATTGATAAAATGATAGTGTCCAAGTAAGCACTACCCAACGAGTATAAAGTATCTGACAGATAGCACTAACAGGAACTTACTTGGAGATTATGAGTATGGATATGCATGCATACTAGTATTGTGATTCAATAAAACACAGTTTCGTTTAAGTTTAATTTATTAACATTTACGCGTCGCGTGCGCACACATTATCGCTACGAATTTTTCTGACGGACTGATTTGTTTGATTGATGTTTGTGTCGTCGCTCGCGCCGACGTTTGCGAAGGGGGAGGCGGGGGGCGCGGTCGGGAGTGAGTAGAAGCGGCACGTGTATCGATCGAACAAGGTCAGGGTCGTACATTATAACAAACGGGATGTTTTATTTTACTCTTCAATTGAAAAGTGTTCATGTGATTTATTCGGGAACTAGTGAATAAAAATATTTTTACTTTTGCAAAACCATATTCTTTTTTTGCTGAACAGGTCGTTAAAAGGAAATCACCAAAAAATATTTGACCTTATATATAAAAGAAGTACGCAATTTTTGAAGCACTAATCTATATCATTTATAAAAATGAGGAACAGTAGAGGTCCAAGAATGGAGCCCTGTGAAACACCAGATGTCGCCACACTACTGTTAGAAATATAACCTTTGATGACCACTCTCTGAGTTCTATTATCAACATAGGACTAGATCCAACGCAAGAGGTCCCCCCTGATACCGTTATACGCCAATTTCCTCAGAAGAATTTCGTGATCAACCTTATCGAAGGCCCTGCAAAAGTCTGTATAAATGGCGTCAACTTGGACGCGTTGATCCATGTTTTCAAATAAAAAGTTACCAAATATAAATAAAATCGTCTCAGTTGATCTTTTTTCAACAAAGCCATGTTGCTGATCTAATATAATACTAAATAACTGAGGATAGATGATGTTATGGACAAGCCTTTCCAAGACCTTCGCCAAGACTGACAGAAGTGAAATTGAACGATAGTTTTTGACATTATTTTTCGACCCATCTTTATGAATAGGAGTAATATTCGCAGTTTTCCAGACCCGGGGTACAGTTGCCTCTTTCATACATTTATTATAAAGTATAACCAATGAAACAGATATGTCTTCAGCCGTAAATTTGAAAAATGGGGGGATATTATCCGGTCCATGTCCTTTATTTATATTTAATGACTTTAATATTTTAATTATATCTTGTCTAGTAAAGGTAATACCAGATATTCTAAAGTTACTGTAACTGTTTTCTGTGCAAAATGAGTTAATGTCAAAGTTTTTTACAGTATTGGCTTCAAAAACGGAGCCAAAGAAACCATTAAATAGATTACAAATTTTTTCAGGATCATTAGCCTTCGTGTCCTCATGAGTCATAACCTCGGGTATACCACCGACGCCTTTATGTTTATGAATTTAGGACCAGAATGTCCTAATGTCATATCTTATACTTTCCTCTACAGTGTTTATGTAGTTATCAAAGCATAGTTTAGCATTATCCTTAAATCTGCGTCTATAAAGGGAGAAGATTTCGTAGTCAGACACGTTGCCATATTTGTTAAGATCTACATGATGTATTTGTTCCACATGTTTACTTGCTTAGTTTAAAAGTTAGAGGGGGGACGCCCATTTTACAACTTCGTAAGCGTCTATCTTCCAAACGTTAGACTTTTGGAAAAAATGGTTTTAGAAACCTCTTTGTCATTTTAAAAGACTTATCCATAGATACCTCATACGCATAGTTATAAGTAAGAAAAATGTTTGAGAACCTTCTAAAATAAACCAAATTACATTATAACATTCAGCATAACATACACTTCATAAAAACCAATAACATATCTCCTCACCAAACACGCGAGCGCGAATACATAATCACACACACACTCACTCACACAACACACACACACAGACACACACTTGCACACACACACACACAGTTTCTCTCAGAGAGTTTAAGATTTAGTATAATAAAACTGCTATAGACGTAGATTAAGATTTTACTTAGATTAGATTATCTTATTTATATTGCACCATTAAACAATACGGCCAAGTTGGGCGGTGACTACCTGATACAGGTATATATTTTTACTTACCAGGAATGTCACGAAAATATTTGTAACCAAATGGTCTGTTACTGAATAAAATATTTTTGATTTTGATTTTGATTTGATTTGATAGTTATAAGTAAGAAAAATGTTTTGTGTTTTAGTTTCATGTATGGGAAGAATTCAATTCAATTCAATTCCTTAAATATTATAATTTTTTTATTTTTTGCATGAGAGCGGTCAACACGATACTCCTCCTACCTACCAAGTTTCAATTGTGTAATGCTAATACTTTCAGAATAAGGGTTCCGTTTCTTGCCATTCGGCTACGGAACCCTAAAAACAGGTCAGCCAAAAAGTTTCCCAAAAATCAATTAATAATTCAAACCCAAATCCAACTAACTAAGTATAAAGCTTTTTTTATTACTTGAATTTTTCAAATGTGGCTTAACTGTTTTGTGGTCTATCCTCAGCTACGTGGATAATTGCTTGACTTTCAAAATAATATGTTGATCTTGATATCGATTTTATCGGTACTTATAAAGGCAACCAGAGCAAATTTTCGACATAAAAATTCCAGGACTGAAAACGTTAGAACCCACTTTATGCTAGCCACTCTCACTGAGATGTTGTGATTGTGACTTCTTCGCCAATCAGGAAAATTAAATGAGTTTATGCTATGGCTTAACATCGTTTACGTTTTTATGAACTACTTATGCCCGAAATGCCCTTTTATTTTTGAGTAATAAGAGTACCATTTTAATCACACAGTATCGACCCAACCACAAAATCTGATAAAATATCGAGGATGCGAAGTTTACTTGTTATGCAACAAAATGCCGAAAGACACAACACTCACTGACTCCGCAATAGGTTCTTAACTCACGTAAAGTTGACGCACCGCAGATTTCATCTAGAAATCACAATGTATATAACACAAATGCTATAAGCTTCATTTGCCTGGGGACACAAGAGATAAAGGTTGATTGCTTATTATAATTTTCCCTACATGCTTTAAACGGATTGCCGATTATATTTCCAGTATCTTCTATCCATCCATACATATTAAAACAGAATATACGTAGTTTTCTCAGATTAGGTTAGATATTGTTTACCAATTAATAATAAGACATTAGATCAGTTTCAAGTTTATTTATTGTTTTTAACTACACATAAAGGTATATTTTATAATAAAGAATACGTTAAACGTTACAACGCTCTTAAATTTCTAATTATAAGCTACGTTGTTTTGTTTTATGAAATAAAAAGATATTTGAAGTAAATTATTATCTATATATCAAGTATGGTTAGAAAATATACCGAGTCGTCACTCTTAGACATACGAGCACTATGACATTATTTATGTTTAGATTTCTTCTTCTTCTTGCTAGACTTCTTCTTATGCTTACGTTTCTTTTTTTTCTTCTTATGGTCATCGGAGCTAGAGTCAGATTCGCTGTTGCTATCGCTAACAGCTCGCTTCTTTTTCCTCTTATTTCGCTTTTTCTTCTTCTTTCTTTTACGAGCATCTGAAGAAGATGATGACGATGAATATTCCGATTCACTGGAAGATTCGCTATCAGTGTCCGGTTTCTTTTTAACATTCGCTAAGTCTAGTTTAATAGTTTCAGCCTCTAGCTTTACTTTCTTTATTTCGGTTGGCCCTGTAGGCGAACCAGAACGATCCCTTTTCTTAGAAGAATCATCCTTTGTTTCATTTTCAAACTCTAGATGCTCATCATAGTCGGGCTCAAAATGTGCTTCGTCTAGGGTTGATTTTTTACGTTCACGGTCTGAGGTTTGGTTTTTAATGTCTGAGGATATTTCTTTATCATGTACACGAACACGAGATTCTAACAAATAACTTTTTTCTTCTTTCGGATTTTTATCAAAATCTTTCTTTTTAATTTCAGTAACTGGGCTGCGGTTACGTTTGTCTCCAGGTTTTCCGCTTTCTGTTAAGATACGACGGTCAGGTTTAGTAGAATCAAGTCTACTAAATGCGTCATGTTTACGACTCCTATCTCTTTCGACGGTCACTCTTCGATACGGCTGCTCCCTTTTAGGAGTCTTTGACCGCGATTTCACTCGTTCTACAGTGCTGTGTACAACTCGAGATTCACGCGGTCTTCGTACATCTTCAACCTTTCCCCCAAGTCGCTCTTTAACTGACAACCTAGGTGGAGGAGTTTTAGACATTCTCTTTTTCTTTTCATTTATTTCAATGGACCTTTGTTCAGTATCTGTAACTGGGACTGTAATTTGAATATTATTCATGGGTCCTTTAGATTGTTCATCACCATACAATTTGAGACGGTCACTACTAATTTTCTTAATTTCTATAGGCCTTAGTGAGTTAATGGCTTTTGCAAATATAGCATTTTCTGCTCTTTTGATGACATCGGATGTCACTTTTCCTCCTTCATCATCTTCTTCCGGAGAAGAGATTTCACCTGGTTCTTTGGATTTCTCAACATTGTCATCGTCCACTTCCCACTTAGATAGCTCAGGTAAGGGTGCTAACATTTCTTTGTTTTGGTTGTTCGTTTCAACCTCTAATTTCAAGTCCAGCTCGTCTGCGTTAGCTTGAAGTTCAATGCCATCGAAAGGTTCATCCCTATTTGTGTCATTTTCATCTTTATTACTCGATTCTGCATTTTCATCCGTCTTGACATAATTTTGTATAATTTCTTTATCCACAGCTTCTGCTGCTTCATCACCATACAAATCTATTTCAGGTTGATCGACTAATTGAATATTAGGAGATTTAAGGTCTAAAGTTTTCTCTTCTACTGGTGTGTTGCCTATTGGAGATATTGTTTTTTGTTTTTCATTTTCCGCTTCTTCTTGATCTTTTGAATCAATGTTTGTTTCGTCCTTGGTGGCCACATCTTCCTCTTTCTTAGTTAAATCTTTTTCTTTCTTTTCCTTCTTTTCCCTTTTCTTTTTCTTCTCTACTTCCTTTTCTTTTTCTCTCTTTTTCTTTTTTCTTTCTTTTATTTTTTTCTCTTTTTCTTTGTGTTCTTTCATTCTGTCCGCAGATTTTTCCCGAGTCTTATCTTCCCTCTTTTCCCGTCTGTTTTCTCTATCACGAGACCGACCTCTTGATTCACTGCGTTTTTTGTCCCGTGTTTCTCTATTACGTTTAGGAGATGTACGACTTCTCTTTTCAGGAGTGGACCTTTCGTGTTCACGCTCCCTATCTTTGTCATAATCACGACTCCTTTCATATTCACGCAAACGATCTTCCCGTCCTTCACGAGGTTCTCGACTGTCACGTGGTTTATCGAACCCTGACCGCTTTTCTAAGTCTCTAACTCTATCTGGATTATCAGGGTAACGTTCACGTTCTCGTCCGTCTCTTTCTCTATGTCTATCATGTTCAGCATTTGGATTACGTCTTGGTCCAACTCTATTACGGATACCAGGTCGGTATCCAGGTCGCATATGATCCCTTACAACGTTATTTTCATCTCTAAATCCATCACGGAAATTAGGATCATGGTAATTGGCAGGTGCTTGATCCCTAGGATCAGCACTAGGCGGTCTAAATGGCGCACCACCTTCACGGAAGTTATGGGGAGGATTTTCACGATACCCTCCTTCTCTGTACGGAAGATTTCTGTAATTGTCACGAAAAGGTGGTCCAGCACCCCTGAAATTAGAATCGCGGTAAGGCGGTCCTTGTGGACCAGGCTCTCTAAATGGCTGCCCGTCTCGAAACGGCATAGATCCTTGATCACGGTACGGTCTGAAATTATCGCGATAGCGTTGTTCTCCTACATGCACAGGAATTTCGCTTTGTACGTTAGAAATAGGAATATCTCTAAAACCTCCTGGGCCTTCACCGTACGGTAAGGGCCTATAGTTTTCTCTGAAGTTAGGAGGAGGTAGTCTCTCTCTATCCATTAGACCAGGTGGTTTCTCAAATGGTGAGGGCTCAAAACCAGGTACAGGAGGTTCCACACCCGGCGGAATATCTTCGAATGGAGGTGGATCGTAACGTCCCCGGTAACCGGGAGGTGCATCAGACAAAACCGGAACATTCTCCAATGGTAGCGACGGTTTTACTCCCATAGGCGGATACATCGCCGGAGGTGCATTACCTCTAGAGCCGTACCTGAAAATGAAAAATTCAATTTTAAACAACGCCCACTAAAGTCAATAAATATCTTACAAAGAATAAAATTGCATCGTGTTTTCTAATAACTTGAACATTGTGCCTTACGAATCGAAATGCCAAAGTGTCTAGTTAATCTAAAGATTTTGAAATGTAACCTTTATTTTATAGTGTTTTATGCTAATTTACTCTCGGACGTTGTCTCATAGCCCTGTGCGTTTCACGGTTACAATTATTACAGTTCAGCATTTAGTAAAAAGTAATCTCCTAATAACTGACTAACTAGCTGCATAGTTTGGGAATTTTTGGTAATGTTGATAATCCTCACCTTAAAATGTACAAGGTGTCTCAAATAAATATAGTAAAACAGAAATAAGAAGTATTCATGTTTATAATCCAAAACAAGTACAGTACGATAAACAAGAAAAAAATGAAAAAAAACACGGGAGACTAAACAAAGGCTACTATGCAGCTGCCAAAGATTTTATGTTTTCCTTTAGAATGCTCTGCCGTAAAGGTTTGAATATAATTTACTAAAAGTTAGCGTAAAATACTAACAGAAAAAAAGTGCCATAAACAAACTAACGCTTGATGATAATGTACGATACGAGCAGTGGTGGCACAAGGCCTAAACTTAATGTGGGCGAGGTGCATTTCGCGAGGCCCTCTGATAATATGGGCAAGCACTTTGCGAGGCCCTCTAATGGTATAATTAATTTTATGACATAGTTTATCAGAAATATCTAGTATATCATTCACATTTAAGCCAAAGAGTGAAATATCTTTAAGTTGATAATTAATTATAATATTTTTTATGTTCTTCTGGGCTTTTCATACTTTTTCATATTTATTATAACTGCGAGGCACGGGGCCCCTTGCACCGCGATGCTGTGTGGCCCCCGCCTTAAGCCGCCTCTGGATACGAGCATATTCATTAAATAATTTCGATTAAGACTGCATGTTGGCACCCACAAAAGCGATTTGTATTGATAACACACAATTGTTTAACGGCCATTTCCAATAACCTATCTATCTTCAGTTTTGGCATATCGGAGATTGAAAACAACTTCTATCTTTGTTTCTCTGGACGGCAAAAACAGAGATAGAAACTGTTTCCTATCTCCGATATGCCAAAACTGAAGATAGTTAGGTTATTGGAAATGGCCGTAAAAATAGAACCCGTAAAAGTAAGGTCACGTGTTAAGGAATTTATAAAAGTCTAATAGTAATTTAAAATGCAAATACAAGGTTCTT
Source organism: Anania crocealis (assembly GCA_949315895.1). Taxonomy (NCBI): domain Eukaryota; kingdom Metazoa; phylum Arthropoda; class Insecta; order Lepidoptera; family Crambidae; genus Anania; species Anania crocealis. The sequence continues at coordinate 11,486,924 of OX438858.1, forward strand.
TATTATCATACCATCATAATGCCACAATATTCACACCAGACGACATAACATAAAAGTAACATAAAATAGAACAAGTGAAAGAAACTAAATGTCACTGTCGTAACAAAAGTTACACAAATTCATTGATAAGTTAAGAGAGAAGCTCTATTAGACTCAAATGTATTAAAATTGAACTCTTGAAAAAAAAAACCGTGAATTAGGATCCTGCTCAGCATTAGTCACGATAACAGCAACATGTTACGACACTGATTTTCTTTAGAGACTGTGACCCTAGGATGTGATACAAGGGCATATAGAGTCATCAGGCAGAACCGAATCTCCCAATCGACTAATTAATTATGTACAACATTCAGTTGTAAACTGACATACTAAGAGAGAGAGACAGAAAAAAGGAGATAAAAATATAGAAAGAGAGAGAATAAAACCTAGTATATTCTGGTTTCTTACATCCTGATTAATCATAGGCACGTCAAACGTCTTCTTGCTTTTTTGGCACACTAAACTATATCTTTTAAAGTAGGGAAAGCTATAGGTAGTATAATAACTATTCCTATAATGCGCCATGTTTATATTACAAAGAAGTGATGTTATTTGTTTTTCGAGAAACTTAAAAATCTTAATGTCTCAAATCCACATACAATTAGAAACTGATTGAGAAGTAAACATAATTAATTACAATAAATTTCAATCGTAACATTGAAAACTCATTAAATGAATTAACATCTTCACAGTTTCAATTATTCATTGCTGATCTGCATAAAATTGGTACAGTAAATTGCACTTTTTTTTTAATTTCATGGATGGAAAATACAAACTCACCAAATGTTTTAATATTTTTAACTACTTAAATAATTAAATACACGTATCCAACAAATTTAAAATGTAAAATAAAAAACAGGGTTTTTAACTTGGATGGGTTTATTTATAACAATGCAAAACATCACAATCGTATCACAGATTAGACAATAATTTTATTTTAACAATGTTTAAGAGCGAACGCTAAAACTCGCGCGGGCGCACGCTTGCGTGTCTATAATGAAAAATAGTATGAGCAGCGCAGGCGCGTGCGACGGAGCGCGGGCGCTGGCAATGGGTTGTAACACGCGCGGCGCGCGGCGGGCACACGGCCCGGGCGCACGCGACGGGCGTCCGCTCGCGGGTTTATTTCTACAAATCAGTCGAGCGCCGCTAGATGCCACAGTCACACGCGTCGGAGGCTAGGTACAACCATGAACATCGATACAGAGCGTGTAATAATTGAGGTGCAATGTCGGCCAGTATTATGGGACATGGCGAATGAATGCGTTGACGTCTTTTTGCCAAATAATAAATTAGCAAATAATCAATGGTAATCTATTCGACACAACTGTACACGCTCGAGATCAAAATTATACTAGCAGCGCTAAGGATTCGTGGCCCGCGACGGACTTCCGACGCGAGAACCCGCGTCCGCATCCGCCCGTGTTTTAGCGTTTGTCCTAAGAATATGGCTAGCCATAGCAGTAGAAGATGAGCAGTGATGCTGTGACACTATTTCGACCTCTTTCCTATCTTAAACACGCATAGTTAAATAAAAAAAATATATATTTGGTACCTACAACAAAATACCAACTTAAGTTAACAAAAGATTATTATAAGCTTTACTTATATTGTGTCATCGCGCCTATGCTTGCACTACACGTATATATTTCGCTATATACCTTGCTTCGCCAAGCCCTCTTTCCACATGCATTAAATAAATAAATTCCGATGGTTAATTTTAGTTTCACACTGAAAGCTCGTACTGTGTGGACCCACGCCCCAGTACAAGAGAAGAAACATTAAAGTGATAGCGGAACATTCTTAACACTTGACTTAAAGATAACGATTAGTTTTTTTTTAAATTGATCTATGTCAGCTCTAATCATCTACAGTCAGCATACGTCGACATAGTCTATGGGAACGCCCTTACGGGTTAGGCATATAAATGCCTAGTAAAAAATCAAATACCTTTGAGGCACATAAAACATATTTGATAGAGTTAAACATAACATTGTTATGTCTCATTCGTTTACAACACCAAAATATCTGACATACCTACCAACAGAGAATCAGTGATCAAGTTTTTAAAATGCCAACAGGGAAACACTGGAACTTATGTCAACACACATTTTTATACAGTAAGGAATACTAAGTTATATTAACGTGAGTTGAGTTAGGTTCCAGCACAGAACTTTAGTTTAAATAATATACAAATTGTTACAATCACATGCAAATAAAATACATTTTAGCAATTGTTTACACATAATGCATACATAGTTGGAATACATTTCAAATATTTTTACTTACTTTAAATTATTTTTAAAAGGGTTATTTCTTCATTAACTTGCTCTAGTGGGTGGGTGGATTTATTATTAATTTTATTACTTGTGTCAATGAAATAAGTAATTTGCAATTTAGAAACTTCAAGAAACAAGCTAGTAGAATACATATTTTTAATACTTAAACAAAAGACTCTATGTAAAAATTTACATCGGTAATTCCACAAAGTCTGAGGACGAAAAGGTGATTTAACTAGGGCGTTACATTATTACATACGATACCTGTTACATTATTACATACGATACCGAAACAAGGACACATATTACGGTAGGTCTGGTCAACAAATGTAAGGTCGCTAAGAAAGCCGTTGAATGATAGGTTATCCGACAGGGAATAGGTCACCGGCTTAGCAAACTGAAGTGCTACGTGGTGCGTACTAAGTGCTCGGTCTACACCGACTGAACCAACCAATGATCGGATAACCTTTAGGGTTAAGGAGTTCTTAGGTGGAACGTACGAAATCGGTAAGCGCAGCGTAGCTTTCAGACTAAGGAGCGATGACCTTCACAGAACATCCTTCTAAGGGGTTAATTGTTCTTCATCGTGAAAAAACACTCCATTTAAATTATATGTACGTATTATAATACATATTAACATCATATCTTGTTGCGGCGTCCAGCAGAGAGATTAAAGGATTGGCAGCTTAGAGAACGATACTGACATTATACAATTAGAATTTTAAAAATAATCGACACAACTAATACTAAAAGGCATGGTACCTAAAAGTGCGTTTGAGTTAATAAATACATGGACAAAATCAAGACAAGATTTTTTTTTGTACTCTGACAGCGTTTAGGCGCATAATGTCAAAAGCGCAAAATGACAAACGATCGCAAATTGTCAAAAGCGCACATAGTCAAAAGCGCATATAGTCAAAGGCGTAGAATGTCAAAGGCGCAGAATGTCAAAGGCGCAGATTGTCAAAAGCGCATTACGTCAAAGGCGCACAATGTCAAAAATCTACTTAAATGGGCTTATTAGTTTTATCATTAAATAATGTTATTTTTTTACGAATCAGTACGAAATATAGTTTGTCTCACTATACAAATCATCAAAAACTAAAAAACCCGTACATACATACATACATACATACATACAGGTCAAAATCATAACCCTTCTTTTTGCTTCGCCGTAGTCGGGTAAAAATGTCTAGTTAAATTAAACCTTTTATACTCGTACTCGTTGCATAATAATTGCTGATTTTTTCACATAACATCCTTAATATGATCTCATCTCCAACATTATTTCCTGATATTTCACAATATTAATTTAATAAAATAAATTTTATGCATAGAATGGAATGTGTTCCGTCATCTCAAAATAAAAAGTAATTTTTATGAGGGTAGTTTTACAAGAGTTTGTGACATTTCGTAACAAAATGAGAACGGTTTTTTGTATTGAATGTGTTGTTTTGTTGTGGTTCGCTAGAAAATAAAAGGTTTATAGTTACATATTATAAATAATAATCATAGTGGAGATTTATTGTAAACTATTAAAAACATTACTTTTGGCGGTGTGTTATGGTGTCATGGATGATCAAGAATTTGAAATAGTTACCAATCAGAAAGGTAACTTGGCACTACTACGCGGTGGTTATAGGTATACAAAAAATGTAACCAACAAGGGTGGAACTACTTTACGGAGATGTGTCCGAAGAAATGTATGTAATGCTTCAGTTACTACGGAAAATACTAAACAGTAAAAAACTATTGAGGGAATCCATTCATACATGTCAACCGAACCAATTAGATAATGAACTTTTGAAAGAAAAACAGATTTTAAAGGAAGCTGTATGTAAAGATCTTAGTCCTATTCAAAAAATTTTTGAAAATAGAAATCATGATAACATGGAAAATAAGGGTCAAGACCTTGGTATTACTTACAAATCTTTCAAAGATTCATTGCGTCGTGCCCGCAAAAAGTATTTATGTACAGATACATTATCTCACAGTAATCCTGAATCTATTACCATACCTGAAGCTTTAGGACGTGAATTTTTGATACATCAGGACCGTGAAATATTGCTGTTTGCTACAAATTTATCAAAAAAATTATGAAGAAACCTGGAAAATATTATTTTGACAAAAAATACAATATTACTTTAAAAAAATGGAGTGGAACTTAATCACTATACCTGAATTTATAAAAAAAAATATATTCCTACAACTTACCTTGAAAAAGTAATAAAAATTATCAATTATTTATTTTTCTGAAAATTGTGATTACCTATTATAAAAGAAAGTGTATAAATATAAGAGAAAGAGAAGAGAAAGAAGAAAGTTAATGATATAAAAAAGTACTGATTATTAAAAAAACTGTATGTTATTTGTGTCACTATCTAGGAGGATAGAAGTTGACGACTTTGATGATTTAATATTAGTAAGACATACGATATTTCGTTTACAAATAAATATTTCTTGTTGATTTGATTAAATCTCTTTTTATTTAATTTCCTTATAATAAATGCGAGTCAGATTCACAAATAAATAGAACTATTTAATGATAAAACTAATAAGCCCATTTAAGTAGATTTTTGACATTGTGGGCCTTTGACGTAATGCGCTTTTGACAATCTGCGCCTTTGACATTCTGCGCCTTTGAGATTCTACGCCTTTGACTATATGCGCTTTTGACTATGTGCGCTTTTGACAATTTGCGATCGTTTGTCATTTTGCGCTTTTGACATTATGCGCCTAAACGCTCTGGCAGACCGTATAAAGTGGTCGACGTTATTAAAATTCACACCTCAGGCGGCTTTTACATTCAAAACTTTGTTTAGAACATTCTAAACTTTGTAAAGAGACTGTTACCCCCGTATTTATAAAGAAGTAATTACTCATTGCTTAAGAAAGTCATAACTTAAAGTGTTCATACCTAGTGCTTAAGTGAAAGAAATTGGTCACCATTAATAGTCATATTATTTGGCTAAAAATGCTAACTTTTGGTAGTTATAACTTCTAGTAATTTCTTGGTTAAGGCATACAAATTGTCTCTTAAGTAATTACTTGTAGTCAAGTACTTAATTACTTTTACTTGTTTATAAATACGGGGGTTAGACATCCCCCTGGTCAGACAAATCACGTCAGCCATAAAAGTCATTACAGACAGTAAAGACGAGTTGATAGAGTGAGTTCTAGGTGTCAGATGGCTTCCTGAAGAAGACAACTCTATCGCTGTTATCACTCTAGGTACTCCTACGACGAACTCATATATTAATATTTAAAAACGACACTTAAAGCGAGAAGATTTTTCCTTATGAAATATACATCTAAGTACCCTAACGCTCATGTACCTGAAAGACCCGCACGCGTGTTCGCGCACGCTCCTTGTAAAACGAACGCCTGTAAACGTGCCGGGGCACAGAATCCAGAAATTGCTTAATCAGTTTCCCTCTGATGTTGAACTGTTCACAACTTTACCTATTTAGTTCGTTCAAAAAAAATATTTATAAGATAATGAGGCGTGGTGATGGTCTACTCTCAGAGTGACTGAGCATCATTTATTTTGGGTGGAGATACTTAACGCGTTTACTAAGCCTTGAATTTTATTGTTGTATGCTTAATGTTGGAAACCCTTTATTTTGTACTTAAAGTAATCCGTGGACAACGGGGTTGACTATACTCTAATAAATACCTACCTGTTAATGTAATTTTATGAGTGAAATTTTAGGTTGTATCTAAAAAAATGTTACCTAACTGGTGAATATCTTCTACGAGATTAGAACGGGTACAAATAGACCTACTCTAAACGAGATGTATTAAAGGTTGTCATGTCTGCTTTCGAACCCGTAGGTTTTCTACTACATGTGGACGTAAAAGCGCGCATCTTTTTGCAAGATATCTGGCGTACTAAAATAGGATCATCATCTTCATCAACCTATCGCAGTCCACTGCTGGACATAGGCCTCTCCAGTTGCACGCCCCTTTGGTGGATCCTCGGCTTCCCGCATCCAGTGGGTCTAGCACAAAGAACTATCGACTTCGAATCGTTTGCGTATCGAAAGCAAACGACACAAAGTTCATGCTTTGTTTTGTAGTTCTAGTTTTGACCGCGCGAGCGCTGTTTAAGTTTTCATACTAAATATTTCGATGGCGATACGAACACGCAAACGATTCGAATTCGATGGTTTTTCGTGCTAGACCCACAGCTCCTGCCTAGTGATGTACAAACCTCGAGGCGTCTAGATCTGCTTTTGAAGCCTCGAGGCGAAGTGGCAGGGCTCTAGTGAGCTTGGTAGGCTCGTAGGCCTATCAAAAGAGCTCGAGACTTTAAAAGAGCTCGAGTCTTGAAATGAACGTAAGCCTTCACAATAAAAACTCAAGTTTATGTTTCTGACTTTAATTTCTCCGTAAATAAATAATTAATTAAAGCAGCGGTGTACAAGATTCAAGTTACAGGTTGCAGAGCTCGAATCTTTTGACGGATTGATCGACGACGACTGCGAGTTTATGTGAGCCTCGGAACTTAATATTAGAGCTCGAGTCTATTTTTGAAAAAGGCTCGAGTCCTGAAAAACTTTAAGATCGATCGAGCTCTCAGAAAGGCTAGAGCATTTAAAAAGGCATGAGCTCTGAAAAAGACTCCTGAGTCGTCGAGCGTTATAAAAATGGGGCGAGCTCTGTAAACGGCACCGAGCTCTAGCCAAAAGACCTCGGAGGCCTCAAGCCTTGTACATCACTACTCCTGCCAGCCATTATGCGCAAATCATCACTCCACCTGGCCTAAGGGCGTCCGACGCTACGTTTGCCGAGACGGGGTCTCCACTCAAGAACTCGTTTATCCCAGCGGTTGTCGGTTCTGCGGATAATATGCATACTGCCACTTCAGCTTGCTAATCCGGTGGGCTATGTCGGTAAGTTTAGTTATCTGCCGGATCACCTCATTTCTTATTTTATCCCTAAGAGAAACGAGCATAGCTCTTTCCATAGCCCGCTGAGCGGCTTTGAACATGTTGACTAGCCGTACCGACAGAGTTCACGTATCAGCTCCCTATATCATAGGACGCACTGATTAAAAACCTTTGTCTTGAGGCATTGTGGGATCGACGATGAGAAGACTCGACGTAGTTTCCCAAATGCTGTTTCAAGGCTTTCGTCACCCACGGTTTCGTGTCAGTGTGGTGACACAATTGAACAATATGGATCAATGGAAGTATGTTCCCCCGCCATTAAATGCGGTCGACGACGCTACTAATGACTCTGCTTCAGTTGAGAACGAAGAGTGGCTAGAAGGTCCGAGCTATCTCTCGAAACCCGACGACAAGAAGCCGGAATACATGGAAAAAGATTTAACTTAGACAATTACTAAAATACGTACATTTTGGACCGACTCCTTTGGACAACTTATTGACTTGTGACTCTTGGCGAGAGACTCACAAAGTCTGGCGAACTTGACATGGAAACGATGGGTTACTTATCTCACCTGACTCGAAGCGAGAAGTGGTACAAGGTTTATGACGAACCCATGGCAGTCGATGACGTGATTATCGTTGCAGATGACCAACTGCCAAGGGGCCAATGGCCGCGAAGTAATTTAGTTAAAATGCACCTCGGCAAAGACCGCCAGTGACGTTTGGACTGGACAAGGACTTTATACATGACCGACTACCTAGCTCTGTAGGCTGGACGTCGGCTCCCAATCTTGAGTATCAGCTAACTAATACTCGGAAGTGGGAAGGTCGCGGCATCCAGCCTGCTTAGACAGAATAAAGGACTGGCTGCTTAGACGACACTGACGTTAATAATTACAATAAAGTAGTGATTATCAACACGACAAAGACGAAAAGACATCGTTTAAATTATAAAGTGCGTTTTTAGTGAATGAATACATGGAAAAAATCAAAATAAGATATTGTCATTGTACACTGACAGGCCGTATTTATCTAGTAACGGGACAAAAAGTTTAGAGTCAATGTACAATATATTTTCATAAATTTAAATTTATCCGCCAAGCTCGGAAGTGGTTTACGTGCTATACTTTTGTGAGAAACGTCAGCTATTTATACACAGAAAATATTATTATGAGATCATCTTCTCCAAGTAACAAAAATGGTAGAATAATTTCCACTGCTTACATTCATTGTGATTTTAAATATTTAAATAAAAGAAGACCTCATAACAATTTACAGTAAAGTAAAGTCATAACAATTTGTCGTGCTAGGATTACATGTTCAAATACAATTCGGTTTACGAAGAACTAGGTAAAATTAAAATTAAGTAATTTTAAGTAATTTTAAGTAAATTAAGTAATTAAAATTAATGATTTATTAAATAGACAAAAACAAACTTGCCAAAATATTAAGTTCTTAAAAAAAATTTTACGTGTAGGTACTTACTTAAAACGTGATTAGATAGGTTGTTGTCTATATCTATACAAAAATCTATGATAATGACACTATTTAGGTACAGAGCCAATAACCAGGGTAGTAATTAATGTTCTGGCTGCTTAGGCGCAGATCTGCACCGTATGACAATTGATTTCTATTGTGTCTAGAATTACCCGCATACGAGCGGTAAAATTCATCAATAACATCGTACATATAAGTACCGTTAATACTGTTAATTAAAAAAAAGTCGATTATTCCAACTATAAACAGACAAGACCACCTATAGTTTCGCTTTGTCCTATCTAAGCCGTAATTTAGTAAATATAGTGGTGGGCATACATTGAAGAACGCTTAATTAAAAGCAAAATCTTTACAAGCTATAACCGCGTGATTGTTTACATCTGGGCAGTGTTCTTTTAATTTTTTTATCAATACAAATAGTCACAATATATTGATTAGGTGTTCATTTAAATAAAATGTTGCACGAAATGATAGCAAGAATGATGAAATGGGGCCATAGGCAAGCTAGTCCAAGACAAATCTTTCAAAATTCGCCTATTCAATTCAGCTAGATATTTGAATCCAATGTAGCTTATAATGAAATGATCGTTAAAAACTTTGGTCATCATTGGATCAAACAATCTATAAATGGTAACCAGTGAGGTTTGGATACAAGCCTTGGGCACTGTGTGGAGTCAGCGAAAATTATTATGACTATTTGCTTTACCCGTATGGACAAGAATGCTGAAATCTCGCGATAGCTTGAGTGCAAGAGTGTAGTCAACAATATGCTTGCAGTATTTACAGAACCCAGTGAGCATTGGTCTACTTCGATAACTTTTTCAGCAGCATGCGATTGCTTATTGACAAGTATAGTATACAAATGCTAGTATTCCGATCGATAAATAAAATAATGAAATATTATGCGTGAAATGGCATGACAAAAATGTAGGTATGTCACTTGACTAGTTTTGATACTGTTGAACCTTTGAGAGAAGTTTTTTTAACAACCTTTTACAACGGTTTTTGCAATAAAATGGAAAACAAAATTGTGACTTTGATCTTCAACATCTTCGGAACCAGTTTCCCATGTAGTATTTATTAAATACTACATGGGAATCACTAGGATCCTTTTATTAAATACTATTTAATAAAAGGATCCTAGTGATGAGGACAACACGTGGTTTTCGTCGTATAGATTTTTTCATGCGTTACAGACGTTTAAAATTAAATTATCCAGTAGATAGATAAAAATGGCAAAACCTAGTTATAGAGGAATTACAAAGGAGCTTCTGAAAGCGGTAAAAATGCTTAAATGCGATAACGTTTTCAATCAAGAACTTTTTTTTTATAATCGTGGTCATATTATTATTGATAAGGGTAAACAGTGTTCACTACTCAGCCAACTAGAGTCTTTTCTCAAAGACTTGAGCACTAAAATAAAACTCGAGTCTTAAAAAGAACTCGTGTATTTTTCAAACTCATAATAATGAGACAAGAAAAAAACCGGCCAAGTGCGAGTCGGACTCGCGCACTGCTCGATTCGCGCACTGAGAGTTCCGTACCAACTTTAACTGAATTAGAGGTTCACTTACTTCCACTTAGCCAAAATACCACAATATTTAATTGACTGCAAATAAAGGACAAAGTTATATTTGCGGTTGTTAAAAATTTACTATTTCTCAAAAACTACTGGTTTGATCTCGTTCAAATTTTCTATAACTATTACCGCAGTATTTAAATGTAATTATGCAATACTAGATGCTCTAAAAAGAAACCTATGTGTTGTGGCTCTCTTTATGGAGAAAGCTAAAACCTGGCTAGCCTCTTATCTTTCCAATAGAAATAAATTTGTATAGTTATCGCATTTATATGAGGAAACAAGAGAACAGAAACAGATCACTTCCCCTACTCAAACAATCACAGGGTCTATATGTCTAGGCAGTGTCTTGAGTTGTTTATTATTTTTAGCTTAGATTATCTTTTGACAGTAATAATTATAATTTTTATTTTATTTGAGATTATTTTTATTTGATTTGTAATTCACGTATACCTACCTCGTCGAGGTCGTAATGTAATTAGTTTTACCATCTTTTGTACCTAGATATACAGAATGAAATTTTAACCATCTTCCAAATTTTGATATATCGATCTACGAGACAAAAAACAAATAACGTATTTTTTCTTTTGGAATGGCTCAGTACAAAAATGTCAAGATAAAATGATAAAATGTCTGTCAAAAATTTTAAAAAAATGATACGTTCGCCTAGCAACCCTTTTTTACGCGTTGTGCATCTCATTCATTCATTCATTACGATACTATTTATTAGTTTTTGATTTTCCTTTTATACCTTAACAGGTCTAGGACCGTAAAAATTGAAAACTACTCGTATATCGCGAAAAATATTTTCGGGTGACAACTTGATTTACATTTTTTACTTCATAAATAGGCTCTAAATACGATACAGAACGCCTATAAGAATTTTGAAAAGTGGTTAAAATTTCACCCTGTACGTTTACTACCGTTCTAATTATGTTATGAGTAGAGATGTAAGGCTGGCATAACACCAAATGTGCTCCGAGGTATTATACCAAAAATACCGTATTATACCATTTCATACGGTATTTTTTGGTATTTTATCTTTTAGGATGTAAAATAATTAGAAGTTTTTTAAATTGGAGAAATTATTGGATAACTAGCTAATAAACGTAATGAAAAATAATATCTTTTAACCAGCATCACGTCATTTAGTACGGTATTTTTGGTATATTATCTTTTGAAAGTGTTATAAGTAGAAGTTTCGTGTACGTTAAGGAAATTATTAGTTAATAAGACCAGCTAGTTGGTCTGTGGATACGGATGTGCAAGTTTTGCAAGTATCCCTACCTAAAAAAAAATCGTTTTCCCATAGTAACTCAAGCGCCATTACAACCCCTTCAGTTTTTATATTCGTAACAAACAGCCTATGTTTATATGTTAGTCTCCGTAGCCAAATACATCACGCTCGATGTTTAAATTTCTTAAAATCGATTCAGTAGTTTTAGCGTGAAAACTGAAAATATTATTATGTACACACTTTCATATTCATTATATTAGTAGGGAGAGATCGATTTAAGACATTGCTCAAAGTGTAATTTTGATTTATTAATTTGTTTTCGTACCAAAAACGTCTAGACGCATCAACCTTTAACACGAACAAATCTAACTACAAAACGTGGCGCGCGCGCGTGGCATCTAAGTTGAGTGAGAGAGAAAGAAGGATTTCATTCGCGAGTTGATGCACAAAGTGGCAACGTCGCGCAAGCGCAAGTACTACGTCTTAGTTGTGTATTGTGCATTACATTTACGTATAAGATTCATGAATCGTTCGAGAGTGCGATTAATTTAAATAAATAAGGTAAAAATTTTTTACGAAGTTGAATTTAATTTATATGATCAGTTAATTCACCGATGATACGTACCGATGGTAATCAAAATATAAAATACCAAAAATACCGTATTCTATTGTAAAATACCTGAAAAATACCGCCCATTTCGTATTATACCGTATTTTTACATCTCTCTAGTTATGAGATGAGTGAATAAATGAATAATAATAATAATATGAATTGAAGCTTGTTTTGGCAAGTACTACAGAGACCGGACCAACAAAGGTAATCAATATACTACAGTACGTTTAAGGTTGATTTGAATAGGATGACGCTCATAAAACTTTTAATTTTTGGCTGAGTTAAAAAGAAAGACTTCATTCAAACGGAGAAGAAAAACAACTGAATCCCAAAAACGGACTCGAGTTTCATGTTGCGATCAAGAGCTCAGATATAGACCTCTGGTTTTGGAGTCTACTTTTTTTTCTCCTAGCTTCAATGATTGTTCTTGTCTTGAATGTTCTTCCATAAGAGTTATGGTTGCAAATAAAGTATTGAGTATTGAGTCTTCTGGTAATGAGTCGAGTTATGCAATTTGGCAGCCGAGCTCAAAATGTAGGACTCAAAAGCTCAAGGACACAAGGCATTTTAGAGACAGTATTACCAGTATTACGAAAAATTTCGCGCTGACTCGCTGAATTGCAATTCCCCGAACAGGAAAATAGCCTTAAGCACGATAGATCGCTTTCACAGTGTATAAATCGGAAAAGACTAAAGTCTTTAATTAGCTACAATACCCTGCATATAAAGTAACATCCTATAATCATCCCACTGCAGGGAAAGGGCCTCCATCATTGAATTCAAGTTACCTCAGCAATGATGGGTACTGGCATAATCACCACGCTTGTCAAATGCGGGTTGGTGATCACAAACCCGAACAATGTTCGATAAATCGAAACTTTTTGTTGCCCGACCCGAGGATCAACCCGGGACCCCGAGATCTTGGTCCGGTATATAAACCACTAGACCAAAACGGGGCGGCAATACCCTGCATATGTGTAAAATGAAAAAGTGATGCAAGGAGGCCATATAAAAAAATACATTTTTGGCGGACAATTTCTAGGTGCTTTATCTTGACATTTTTGTACTGGGCTATACCAAAAGAATAAATACGTCCTTTGTTTATTAAAAGGTGATCAAAATTTCATCCTGTATAATATACAAATGCTAGTCTTTGCCTCCTTAAAAAAGTAAACATAATATTTGTAACGAACATCATGCAACATATACATTATACATTTAATAGCTGACCCTGCGAACGTCGCTCGTATCGCCTCAGTATAATTTAATTTGATTTTGACGTCTTGTCATTCTCATCAATTCATCTATTGCGTTTATCTGTAAGAATCGTATGGAACTCACAGTTTGGTAATTAAAAACAAATAATTTGCAATAATTAATATTTCGGCTATAAATTGAGATGTAAGCTATTCTATCTTTTAAGTTAAATCAAACTGCACACGGTGTGCAAAGGACAATGGGCATCCTGGCCTAGGAGCGGCCATCAATAAAACTAGTATCATTGGAAAGGTACAAGTTTTTTGAACAAATATTGTTCAAGGTGTACGATTAAATATCATTTGGGAAAAAAGATATAGGTAAAATAATATGATAATAAATTATCATATTTTGTTCATGCTGCAATGTTTGTTTTTGTAACAAAACATAAGAAAAATTATTGCATTTTGTTTATTTTATTGACACATGCATCAATAAATAATGAATAAAAATATTTGGTTTTAATATTTGTCATAATATTCAATACCATCCATACCACCTTTATCATAATAATCTTTTGTTATTTTTAATGGACTCTAGGGACCATTGTTATTCCCGACTTCTACCTGCTTTCTGTGACCAATCAGCGACGAGCGCGACTCGACCATGCCACACCAGGGGATTGCCGTTAGCGTCCATCGTTAACATTTGTTTCGTTGAGTACTGTTTATTATTATATCAATGTAACATCATCTCGAGGTGTACAAAATATTTTATTTAAGATACAAACTCTAATAATTACTTTAAATGATTAAATTAGATCTTTTTAAAGATATAATTAAATCATTTAAATTATGTAATAACTTTTTATCTAAGAAAGTTCAAGAAATAATATTTTGTGGTCTTATTCTTTGCATAATTGTCTACTAGGAAATAAATAGTACAACTGTGGCCGCCGATGGCACAAGCGCCATACAAATTTGCCCTTTGTCCATTGATTTAAATCGGTTAAGTAGTTTAGGAGTCCATCGCGGACAAACAACGCGACACGTAATTTATATATATTATACAAGAAGAAGAAGATATAGACACAATTTTTTCAACTATGTCAATATTTTGCCAGTAATACAAAATGTTATACAAAACGCAAACAAAGTACACAAGAAAAAAATACTAAAAATACTAAACAAGATGCACACATTTATCAACACTTGTACATAATCACAGCTACTCTTTAATACAATAATTTAGTGTTTTTTTTTTAAACCATGTAACGCAACAAATACAGTAAACCGCTCCGCCTTTTACGGCGACGAACGAGTTTACAATTATTTATCGCGTGTCGTCGTGTAGTAAATAAATATATACTTATACATTTAATTATACAGTAGAATATTTAAGAAGAAGCGTTTGTTATGGAGCAATACTTGCGACTAAGCTTGCAATAGTAAACTCTACTGCATTGTTATTACGTTAATGGAGAATATTTGCCACACCACGCGTCTTCTTAAACCAGATCACTCAGTCAATACATATCAGTTAAGTTAATACAAGTAACAACATAATACTTAACAAAGTGTTATCGTTAACTGACTTGGCTGGTAATCCATTAATATGATAAAGCTAAAATGAGCTTACATTTTTTTTCAGGATTATTTGTTTGAGACATTTATCATAAATTAACATAGTGAAAAACAGAAATGAAAGTATAGTTAATAAAGCTAAAACTTGTTTCAGATTCAACTGAATATAATTAAACTGACATTGTTTGCTTACATTACTACTAGACAAGAATATATGAACATAGTTCCATTAGTTTTAGAGCCAAACCATATTAACCTTTAATAATAAAAGAAGTTTATTACAAATTAATCTATTAGAGATATCAGAAAAGACTAAACAGTATATCAACAGTCTTTAGTCTAAGAAGATGAACATCAAACATCATAGACTTAAGTCAAATCAAAGCTGACTGACAGAGTAAGTGAAATAATTTGTAAAAGTTTATTTACTTACATAATAGGGGTTAAAGTATGAAATTGCCGATTATTTTCCCACTTTTTATTTTTATTATAGCTCTTAAGTATAGTCGTATTATTGCGTAATTCTTTTTGTATTGTATCAAGAACTAAATAAAGAAACATTTGACTAAAAAAAAAATGCAATACTAGTGCCTATTACTTCAAAGGAAGTCGTTGAAAAGACCCCTTACAATGTGTCAGCTGACCTTCTTGCTTCAATTAAGTATATTTGTATTATATACTTTGATTTTCAGAAATTTAAATACTATAATGCGTAGCTTTATAACCACCTAACTTTCACCTTTAATTGCATCGAAAACGGTTTAGGCGATTTTAAAAAAACTAAAAAATTGTTAGTATGGAAAAATGACTTTTCTCGATTTCGTCCATACAAAACGGCAATTTCATACTTTAACCCCTAATACACAAGAAAAAAAAATCTCTTCGGACACATTCGAAACCAAGGTTCGAAAATAGATTCTAAATAAGAATATTGTTTCTTCTTTCGAAATTAGTTTCGATATAAGAATTATATTTCTTATCCCGAAACTTGTTTCGACAAAAGGATTATTTCCTTATTCGAATAAAAATCGAAACCTTTTTATAAATATAATAATATATAAAATATCTGCTGGCCGCTTATAATTAAGCAAATTATTTAAAAATTAAATAGAATGACATACTATTGTATTGTAAATGTACTTCAATTAGTCATAGCAAATGGTACGGAAGTACAAAGAGGGAATTTATAATTAAATAGCATTTATTGACTAGATTCGGTGTGAACAATATTTGCCATGAATGCAACACAAGTTGAGTTTATAAGCACTAAAGCCAAGTCGGCATAGAAGTCCTAAAAGGAGATGTCCCATAATAGGCCCAGACATAGTACACCATTTACAAAAATCAAGAAAAATTTATTGATTCTGGGAAAAATACATATAAATTTATATAACATATAATTTAGTGGTTCAAAAATAAACAAGATCGAATAATTTATCAAACTTCATAGGCATTTCAAGATGGCGTCAATCTAAAAAAACTTTAAATGTCAGTAGCTGTCAGATACCCCTTGTCACTTTGGCATAATCATTCACTTCAAGTTTTTGTTCTGCTTGTCGCGTTTTAAATGTAGTTCATTATAACGACCTCATTTTAAATTTCTGGATTTGGTATTGATTGACACATTACTTTCATAATGTTTGTTGTTACTACAGCAAGTGATGGCACTCGACTCCTAGATGCGCGAATATGAAACCAAAACTGACAGATGTCATCAAAATGTCATCTTCCGCCATGATGGTTTTGTTTTGTATTGCTATTTTCTTACTTAACTCTTTATTTGAACCACTTAACGAAGCCATTTTAAAAGAATTGGATAATAACAAAATCTTGTAGGTGTATTGGTCTATCTTTTGGTGGGGTGTACAGGTTCTGGGCCTGGTCTCCATACAATTTAGGACATCTCCTTTAACAGATATTTTAATAAGCGAACACAACAATTTTGTCAACTTTGCTGCTGCAGTACAAAAAAAAAGAATAACAAACAACATGATAACCACAAAAAATTTGAACCGACTTAAAAAAAACACTAAAGAGTACAAAATAACACAAGAACAATGTTTTATTTTAAAACCTATTTACGTACTTACAATATTATTTTAACTACTAACAACTAAACAGATCGAAGTCGTTGCCGAGCCAAATAGAATAGGAGTATGAATTACTACTGAATTGATTGCCGCTCGCCAACATAGCAGTTTTTATTTAAATTCCACATTTGATTTGTTTCGTTTGTAGTATTATTTTTGTATTGTTTGGGCTCGGCACCGACTTCAATCTGTTAAGTTGTTAGTAGTTAAAATAATATTGTAAATACGTAAATAGGTTTTAAAATAAAACATTGTTCTTGTGTTATTTTGTACTTTTTAGTGATTTTTTAAGTCGGTTCAATTTTTTATTTAAAAATAATTTATTTTTCTCTTTTTAGTGTTAAATAAATTACACAATTATTAATCCTCTGTTTGCCGGTAACAGTAACCTACATAAATAGTGATGACGACTTCTAGATGAAAACGTATGAATTGTTTGAGAAACTCCCTCCCTCATCGCTATAGATTCTTTAGAATCATCCTCTAACTCCTAACTGCTTAGGAGTTTGAGCTTCCACCATAAAGTCACGTGAATAACCTGAAGGAAGACAACTATCTGACTATACGCGCCTATGATACTTAAAGAATAATCCTCCTACTCCTAACCGTTAAGGAGTTATACCTTCCATCATCAAGGAGTTTGACCTTCCATCATCAGGTAACGTGAATAACCTGAAGGAAGACAACTAACTGACTATACGCGCCTATGATATTTAAAGAATAATCCTCCTACTCCTAACCGTTAAGGAGTTGTACCTTCCATCATCAGCTAATCAACATAAAACGATGAGTACCAGACGCAAATACTGAAAAACCTTAAGAAAGATATGCAAAAACGTAATACGTGCTTATAAAATTCTAGGGTTTCCCTCGATTTCCCCAGATTCCACCATCAGATCATGAATTCGTTAAAATGGGACCACACGGGAAGCAAAAGCTTTCAAACAAAAAAAGATTTATTAAAATCCGTTCTACCAGTCCAACGTTCTGAGGTAACAAACATAAAAAAAACATACAGTCGAATTGAGAACCTCCTCCTTTTTTTGGAAGTCAGTTAAAAATAAACAGATTTATTGAATGTATCAAACAACAGCTGAAGGACTGGATGTTTTAAAAATTAAACAAGTGTAAGCAACAAAACTACAAATAAAACCGACCAAGTGCGAGTCGGACTCGCGCACATAGGGTTCCGAACCAAAACGGCCAAATAAAACGGGTTTGTTGTATGGGAGCCCCCTTAAATATTTATTTTATTTTGTTTTATTTTTAGTATTTGTTGTTATTGCGGTAACAGAAATACATAATCTGCGAAAATTTCAACTGCCTAGCTATCGCGGCTCTTGTGTTACAGCCTGGTGACAGAGCGACGGACAGACGGACAGACAGCGAAGTCTTAGTAATAGGATCCCGTTTTTACCCTTTGGGTACGGAACCCTAAAAAGAACAAACACTACATGGAAATAGAACGAAATCTCCGTTGGCTGTTGCGTTAAAATTATCGCCCCTTTACACTGCATTATTAAGTCGTACATGTTAAATTATTATCAATTAAATATAAGTGTATGGAAATGCACCGTATTTTTTATTTCCAAATACTTTTTTTTTTAATTATATTTGGCACATAGTTTTTATATATTTGTAACTTCCTAAAAAGTAACGACAATAGCTTAGCTAAAAAAACATATGCATGCTTTTTCTTTTTAGCGCTAAAATGAAAATTTTATTTTCTATATTTCACCATCAATTGTATTATTATTATACATTTATATACCTATACATCTAAAGAGGTTTTGATTTTGATTTGTCAGTTTCGAATGAGGAAATATAATCCTTTCGTCGAAACAGGTTCCGAACCTTGGTTTCTAATGCGGCCGAAGGGAAAATGAAACATCTCGTTTAACTTTCATAAGGACATTGACTCTATATCTCAGTAAACTTACAAAATATATTTAAATGCAAATGATTGAATGGATGCTTGTTACTCAATCACGCTGAAGGGATCTGGATGAAATTTGGCAAGAAGATATATATACCAAGCTGGAATAGCATATTATAAGCTATATTGTATCCCGGAACAATGTGCGGTTCCCTTGTGATAATTGTCAATTTTCCGAAATATCACGCGAGCGAAGTCGTGAGCAACAGCTAGTTGTTTATAATGCATTATTAGCACGTTACAGATACTTCAGAATTTCAGACTCGTATCTTTGTTCAGTTGTTACTTCGTCTCTTTTATATTGAACAAGGTATTTAGACAGGACGTAAATGCGAACCTACATAGTTCGGTATAGGTATAAATAAAAATATTTTTACGGTTCTCGTATGAAGTAACGTAACGTAACGCTTGATAATTGCTAATCGGTAAGTGCAAACAGTAGCTATTACGACCATACCTGATTATGCGATCGGTGCTAAATTTACGTCTAGAGGACTCGATCTAGTGCAATTAGAATCACTAACCGCGTGAGACATAGTGTTGAAGAGACGGAAGGCAAATGCAGCGCACTAACGACCACGCAGAACTAGCTTATCGGGAATAAAAATTAAATGATTATTGTGTTGGCTTCTTTTATTTGTTGATATGTTTTTAAATATTAAGCTAATTGAGTTATATTAAAGATTTTCATCAAGATGGTTTCAGCTCCAAAACCAATAAACATCGACGATCACATATTTTTATTATACGAAAATGACCATTCTAATTCCACATACTATAAATTTAGGTATTAAACAATGTTTTTTCAAATAACAATCACATTTACTGTATTCAGCAGAAATATTACAACATTATTTAACCGCGCAGGTAAAGAATGAGATTGAAAATAAAAGCTCATTCACGCCCTTATGATCATCATATTAATCATGATAATATTGGCTCTATTTAAAAAGTGAATCACACAAATTATGTAAAATTCAGTGGTTAAGAAATACATAAAACCATATTTTTCTCAACCGTAATAAGTACGAATACAGATAATAATATGCGAGCATCAAGTGAGTCGTGCTACTCATAGGCCAATTCTTTATCTGTGCGATTTGTAAATAATAGGGGTTAAAGTATGAAATTGTCGATTATTTTCCCACTTTTTATTTTGTTTATAGCTTTTAAGTATAGTCATATTATTGCGTAATTCTTTTTGTATTGTATCAAACACTTTAAACACTTTGTATCAAACAAATAAAGTAACTTTTGACTAAAAAAAAAATGCAATACTAGTGCCTATTACTTTAAAGGAAGTCGTTGAAAAGACCCCTTACAATGTGTCAGCTGACCTTCTTGCTCCAATTAAGTATATTTGTATTATATACTTTGATTTTCAGAAATTTAAATACTATAATGCGTAGCTTTATAACCATCTTACTTTCACCTTTAATTGCATCGAAAACGGTTCAGGCGTTTTTAAAAAAACTAAAAAATTGTTTGTATGGAAAAATTACTTTTCTCGATTTCGTCCATACAAAACGGCAATTTCATACTTAACCCCTAATATCAAAACATTACTTGTCTGTTACAAATTGTTGAAATAAAACTTATCGTTTAACATTTATTAACGCTTATTTAACAGCCATGACGAAATACCGATGAAAACAGATGCTCGCCGACGTACCTTAGCTGCATGCAGGTTATACATACTTACCACGATATGTGCAGTATTTGTGTAAATGTCACTTTCTATGCATTATACGATACAATATATAGAACTAGTAAACCGTCAATAAAACGTTAGGAGTCCGCGTCCGTACGCGAAATAGACACTTTGGTCGCAATTTCAATCCGTTAGGCATTATAGTACGCATTTTCAGAGGCGGCGATAAAAGGTGCACGGAGACACTAGTTACAGTTTTACAATCGTACCTGGATCCGTAAGGCGGCTCAACACTACGAGGGGGCGGCGACAACATTTCGTCGTATACACCTGCGTACCTGTAAAAAAAAACATAGCATATGCTAATAAATGAGTCTAAAAAATTAATAGACTCAGTCATTACTTTACGGAAATCCATAACTAAATATGGATTTTAAAAGGATGACCAAAAAACTATAGAAACTCGGCCCACTTTGCGTCAGCATGCTTCTTTACAAAAAGTTAAAGAGTAGACACAAAAAATATTTCAGAAATATAATCAGGGGTTCACGAGAAATTCAATGGCAGATTAGGCATTTTGAGGTTATGTTTTGTGATTGCAGTAGTCAATGTATCTCACCAAGTTTTTATAGCTAGCTATCGCTTTTAGGCATACCAAATGATGACCAGGTACAAGAGCTGATGAAGACAAGTTAGAAGGATTGACGAGGATGACTTAACTTTTTGGACCCAGATTTTATTATAAATATAAGTATTTCTTAAGTTGGACTCACAGTCCTAAGCTATGTTATGCTAATGTAGAACTCTATCCAACTGACACCAAAATCAAGCTATACTTTACAAAGTAAGAATGTGACAGGAGAAGTAAAACAAATAGGTAACCTCAAGTTATTCAAAATATATTTACTTATAAGTGTATGTCTTACATTTTTATTATTTCATAACATTATATACCCTCATCAAAAAAGTTATCTAAAAATGGAGCAGGAGCCTGGATGTTATTAAAGCGACCCTAGCTCAGGTACCAAACCACTGTCATAATGTGTGCGCAACAACCTGTTGTTTTTGTTGTTGTTGTGAAAAAGGGAATCAGGAGACAGAACAGAAATGCTTTGCTCGACGGACAGTGATTGATACATATAATATGACAGTTACAAATCGGGATAAATGGCGCTCCGTTACGAATTTAACCAATATGGATTTTGACGTACTTTAAATAGTTTCCAAATTCATAATTCGTTGTCTTTTAACCCGTGTGTGCACGATAATATCGATTTTGGCTCACTTCGGAATACTACGCCGGAAATGCATTAATTTGCCTTAAGACGCTGACTGCAGCCGATGACCTTGAGCAATGAACACGCCCACAAATTTATTCGTCTTTGAATTTCTTTGGAACGCGCCACAGCTATCACTGTCGATTCTCATAGGAGTGACAGAGAAAAAGCGCATGGAATAGAAGGGCCTAAGTGCCAAACAACAAAATTCATTGTGCAATTTAAAATTGCCATTTTATTAAAAATCTAAATCAGCCATTGGCTTAAGCAACATGTAATATACAATATAGCAAAATTTTATTATCATTGTTATACGGACTGCTGAGAAAAATGGTAATTTATGTATTTTCAGAGGCTACTTTGAGATTTTTTTCTATCGAGAAAAGTTTTTAGAATCGTGTTTTGGAAACGGCCACCTGGTCGAAAATATGATCAATTACAACTACATAGAATTTGACAACAATACGAGCCATAGGCTTAAAGCAAAACAATCTTCATTGAGCTCAATTTGGCTCATGTCAGCGTCTTAACTTGAAATTAATGTGAGATGCTATTTGCAACTATTAAATGTTTCTTTTAAACCCCTATTTATTTGATATTAAAAAATATACCAGTACAATTATAATTTGATAGCTGTTCCCCGCGACTTCGTCCGCGTTAATTTCCGTTATGTTCGCGATTATTTATGCAACATTTTTCACTCATGCTTCGTTCCTATTAGTCGCAGCCTTCCTCGATTAATGGACTATCCAACACAATTTTTTTTTTAAATCGGACCAGTCCTTCCTGAGATTAGCGTCTTCAAACAAACAAACAAACAAACTCTTTAGCTTTATAATATTAATATAGAAAAGAGATTTTTGAAATATAAACTACAAAGACGCAATCTGGGCCTGGTATTGGTCATTATCTTTTATTTTGCTAATGATTTCCGCTCGAGTACCTACACCATACTAAAAAGTGTCCATATTTATAAACGAGACTAATACAATGACAATCTGTAGTATCATAAACAGGCATTGGATTGGAACTGATGTAAACATAGAAAAAGACAAACTAAAAATTTTAGATGAAGTTTAGTTCATTATATAACCTAACTACCTTAACTTTTTACCTAACCCTTTAGCACAATCACGACTAGTACGATGTCAGTTTATCTCCGAACCAGTACGGATTTTAAATGCGAGATCAAAAAATAGATAGGTTGTATACATGCGCGAGATGTCACTTGTCGTGTAAAGACAAAAATCGGTCTAGCATTAAAACTGTAAGTACTACTTTTTTTTGCTGCATTTTTGTCGCACCGCGCCGTGGCGATCATAATTTTTCTTAACACATTTTTATGTATGTAAGATGGCATTTCGTCATGCGCATGTCATTTAACCCGGAAGCAAGAAGATTCGTGAAAACTCTTGAAAACAACTTATAGAAAGGCTCAGAAGTGAAATCGGTCGATAGTTCTTCAAAAGAACAAACTCGTTTGTACTCCATGACCTTGGCGTTCTACTTTGCAGGATAGCAGAATTGAAGAGCTTTTGGAGGATTTTGAGTACCGGCTTACCATCCGTTCTCAGAAGTTCTACAGTAATTTCATAACCTCCCGCCGCCTTATTGTTTGAAAGTTGTTTAAGAGCCACAATTATCTCTATTCGGGGTGATGTCTAGTATTTCTTTCGCAGTACGATTATCTTAAAACAAATGTCTTAGCAGCTTCGTTACATATGTTGTGATAGCAATGAACGGGGTGCGTCTCATGTAATATTAAATCATTTGATATAGGTAATCAAACTTTAATAACGATCATTTCACATAATAATCATTTGTTACCATGATATAATTTTGTTTGACATAACGATTAATTTACATAACCAGGGAAAAAAGTATACTAGAGTTCCAATCTTCATAGTAAAGATTTTCCTTCGGAAAAAAGCTAAAATTCTGTAATAAGCATAGATGACATTACTGTTTCGCGCTTAATAAATCGAAAGAGACAGAAAATCTTTCACTGTTTCGGCTGTTTGTAGACTGTCCTGCTATTTCCGTAGCGCTAGTGTGGCAATGCATGCTTTTGCCCGTTAGTTTTTGTAAAAAAATATAAAAGATGGCGCTATACGGAAATGTAGTATGGCAATGATTAGAAAAGAGGAATCATAAAACGATCGAATAAAAAATAACATAAATACTGATGATGACATACTGCTTTGATAACTTGAGCAGTATAAATTTAAGTAAGCGAAAAAATTAACTAAACTAACGACGAATATTTTACCTATGCTAATAATCAAACACAGAACGAGCTTGGAAAAAGTGGGTTGTGATTTATTTATCCATTTCAGATATTAAAATTCTATCCGTGAGCCTACATTAGTGAGCAACTAGAAATACAAAGAGGACAACTTCACTACATAGTATAAAACAAAGTCGCTTTCTCTGTCCCTATGTCCCTATGTATGCTTAAATCTTTAAAACTACGCAACGGATTTTGATGCGGTTTTTTTAAATACTCGTAGAATTATTAAGTTATCGATAAAACCATTCATACAAAAACATGTTTCAATGTGTAACGGTTCCCATAGCATTTTTTCCTCAAATAACTTTTACATTTGCATACGCATACTTCCATGCATATGGAAGAAGGAATGCATGCATGCATTAATGCATGCAAGCAAGCAAGCAGGCATGCATTAATGCATGCATGAAAGCAAACAGGCATGCAGCAGGTACGCATGCATTCATGCATGCAAGTAAGCACATGCATGCAAGCATGCAGGCATGCAAACAAGCAGCATGCATTAGGATTTCCTCGTCTCCGGCGCTGCGGGAATAGCAGCCTCGTCGCCCTTGCGTAACAAGGCGCAGTCACCCAAGCTCGCCTACGCAGCTTCGGCTTGCTGGTTCGCTCGGGTGCCTGCACCTTGTTACAGCGGGCGGAGGCTGCTCTCAGTCCGCGCCTCCGGCTTTTGAATTACACTCTAGTATCGGACAGACTAGTACCACAGCGAGGAGACCACGGCGAGTCGGGATTAACGCAGTTTATTTATTATATCAATATTTATTACATATTTATATCAGTTATGCTTTAAATTGTCTATCCCTCGATCGTGAGTCATTCCAGACACAATTGAAATCAATTGTTATCGTGGCACCCGAGTGCCTCCTGGGGGTTGAGGGATTAATAAAGTATGCAATATAATATTAATAACATTAATCGTTTGGCAATATGGACTTTAGTGAAGTAAAATTGGATGTTTCAACAATTCTGCATATTGAAACTTACGTGGAAATAAAATTATGAGTAACAAAATAGTAAACTAACATGACTTCGATAAAATATATAACATATGAAAAGAAGTAACGATGAAGTAAGTTTGTAGATAATAAGCATTCGACCAAATGAAATTGTGATGTAACATGATTTTAGAATATGTTGAATATCGTTTACAAACATTTGGGAATGGTTTTATGGGGAATGAAAATCGTTGAAGAAAATTGCGATCAAGTGATGGGTTCCCTTAGTACTCATCTCCAATCCCATTGGTTATATAATCAAAGATTTATTCACCCGACGTTTCGACTGGATTGCATCAAGCCGTAGTAGTCACGGGCCGACTGATGACAGCTCAACGACGTCTTCGTGAAGAGCGGGGTTCAACACCTATCTTCATAATATTTAACGAGACAACGACCCGTTAGTGTACTATATATAATAAAATAGTATAAAACTGAAGAGTTTGTTTGTTTGTTTGTTTGAACGCGCTAATCTCTGGAAGTACTGGTTCGAATTGAAAAATAATGCTTGTGTTGGATAGTCCATGTATCGAGGAAGGCTTTAGGCTATATAACATCACGCTGCGACCAATATGAGCGAAGCATCAGTGAAAAATGTTGCAAAAATAATCGCGATCATAAAAACAGAAGTTGACGCGTACAAAGTCGTGGGGAACAGCTAGTATATAATATGTGTTCAAATCGCGAAAGTTTTAAATCATTTAGTTGACAATATTTAAGTTTATCTCATTTCTTACTTTACTATTCGGATTGATCCAAGTCCATTTGCTAGTTCAGTGTTTAAGGAGTTCATCATATAGAGGTTTTCCCTTTCGCAGTCCAAATCGACGAACAGGTATTACGTTACCCAACTTATAATAGCCCCAATCGCAGCTCATCACAGCCACGCTTTTCTAATTTTGCAATTTAGTCGCCCGTAACAAAAGTGGGTTTTGTAGCTATTAGCTTTAGATAATTTTATCATCAAATACACCTCCCACTTCGTTATCGGGGTGTTTTGAGGTCAAAGCATACACCTGAATAACACTTAAAGAATATCGTTTCGATATTCTAAGTAACCCTGGCCCACACACTACCGATTGATAAAGAACTTTGCGACGATAGACCCAACACCGCCTCGTGACTAGTAAGTATCGGAATTCAGAATTATTGAGTCTTTCTCCTCTCTCTCTTCGGACTTTAGATGACCCAATGGTAGCCGGATGGTAATTTAGCACCCCCTGCCAACTGTGAACTAGGGACCGCTTGTGTGTACTTATACGTACGTACTTATTTTGGTACGTACACGAAACGTTATACGTGTGGATATGAATAAACATTTTCTATAAAGGCGACTACTAGAGCTAAGTGCTACCCCGAATTGATTTGAGTTTATTACTTCTAAACAAAATAAATTCTCAAAAAACAAGAACAGTATAATTTTAGCAAATTACCTCTAGTATTTATTGAATCACTGTTAACTGCTTTTCTTTCTGGCATTTTTTCGTATTGCACATTATTGCTAAAAAGCGGCCGCTTTTGGCGTTAGCGACAAATTCGACTTTATAAACCACTACGTAAATAAAAAGTTTACTGTGATTCATTAAATACTAGAGGTAATTTGCTAAAATGATACTGTTCTAGTTTTTTTAGAATTGATTCTGTTTAGAAGTAATAAAATTAAATCAATTGGGGGCAACACTTAGCTCTAGTAGTCCCGTTAATAATTTTAATGTTTTTAACTGTAGTAAAATGTTCTACTAACCGATGCGGCGATAGCCGTGATGGGGGCGAACGTAGCGCCGATCGTCTGGGCGAGCGATGCGGCGAGCGCGGCGGCGAGCGAAGTGGCGAACGCGGCGGCGAGCGCGGCAACGAGCGTGGAGGCGAACGAGGCATTGATCGCGGCCCAGGGGATCGCAAGGGCGACCGGTAGCGCAGTGGTGAACGATGTCGCCTACGTGGAGAAGGCGATCTGTAAAAAAACATTTTATTAAAAATATTTTTCTCGTATCATGAAACAGTAAAAAGTCTGTATCAAAGGTTTTAAACTTTTTGATCGGCAGACGACACGGCAGATCTACATCTAGTAAAGGATTGAGCTTCATTACCTGCTGCCTGACTAAGGGAAGGATTGACAAGTTTTAACATTACTATTTGATGTAAGCTATGCCCGAGAGAGTATTGTAAAGTGCTAATGCGCGACGGGTCCAGTTTAAAAATACCAGTGGCGTGTGCATAATGCACCCTACCAAATGGTGAACTGGTAAACTGAAATGGTAACTGGAACAAGTCGGACATTATAAGGCTTTATTCTAAATGTTCAATATGAATAAACAGTCGTAAGCAGAATATTATGTATAATTAGTCATCGCCTAGAAATGTAACTCAGATGGAAGAGTTTATATCTCACGAAATTCCAAAAATTCCAAAAAAAATTAAAGTATTCCTCTGTGCGATATCAGATCTTCAGATATTTGGTAACTTGATTTGCCTGCCTAGCTTTCGAAACTTTTCACTTTCAAGTTCTTTACCCACGGGTTTGCCACGAACCATTTTTATTAGAAAGTCTAGGAATGACCGATTTGCGGAATGACTACATGGTCTATAATGGACCAATTCTTGGAACGTACAATTCTATAAATGACTTATTCTACAATAGACTGATTATACAAAAGACTGATTCTACAAAAGACCGATTCTACGAGTACAATGGACTGATTCTACAAATGACTGATTTTCAATTTTATAATCACTAAGTAGTCTGAATAGGAATATGATAAATAAAATGCTACGCAAGAATATTTTTTAAGCAATAATTTTACATCGTCACTTGGTACTATGTTCCGTTTTTCATCTTTCTACATAGGTAATATTACATTTATGGTATCGGAATAAAAGCCAATGTAATAAATATTATACATTAAATTAAATCCTTTATTTCCTGTTGTTTTTGCAGAATGCATGTATAAAATGTATATGTATATTTTAGTGCGGAAATAGCGCCATCTATTAGGATGCCGCAAAACCACGTCATTGAGTCAT
The DNA here is from genome assembly GCA_949315895.1 of Anania crocealis. Taxonomy (NCBI): domain Eukaryota; kingdom Metazoa; phylum Arthropoda; class Insecta; order Lepidoptera; family Crambidae; genus Anania; species Anania crocealis. Next base: position 11,515,106 of record OX438858.1, read on the forward strand.
ACATACTATTGTACCCATAAACGTAGAATATAATAGTCGGACAAGCCTGCGAGATAGAAGAAAACCTCTTATGGAAATCTAGCAAGATAGAAAAAGAAAACTAATCTTTTCGTTTTGTGATCTGTCTTAATTGACAGAGTGGCATCTGCGATATAAGCTTCAACATTTTATGAAATTATCTAGTACATCGTAGATTATCTAAAGTAAATACAATTTTATTTAACAATGGTCACAAGTTCTTTGAGTGCCTGTAGAGTCAACCACAAAAATAATCCAGAAAATTGCTCATTTCACAGGTAAATACGTAGAAAGTCGTCATCGTAAAAACGCGTTATTTTTGTTGAATTTGATCTTGTTGTTATGTTGTAAATACACCACCACTTTTAAATTATTACAATAAAAAAATTAGGGCACTACGTTACTTATACTGATCATATATCTGTAGTCAAAAATAAAAAAAAACGTAACTTCAAAATTATCCACAAAAAAGTTTAAATAATGGTTAGTCGTTGTCGCATTACGCATCTCCAGAATAACACGCGCGAGAGTATTTTTCCATTGGTTTACTGATTGCCGCCGCTCGTTGATCCCATTGATAAATCCTGGCAGTACGCCTCGAAGTTTGAATGCCGCCCCCTCACCCCGCGCTGCGCCAGCAATCCCCCCGGAGCGCCTAGTAATGTAAACAAACAGTGAGTGTGCGCGCGCTCCATTCGGCTTATTAAGTAATTGTTTGATTCGTGACAATGGCTTACCAATTTTCATCTCGGGCTATGTTGCGTGTGTACTTTTAGCTGGTGAGAGAGAACGCTAGTGCCGCTGTACGTATGTTCAGAGAAGAATACCCGAACGCTCGTCTACTAACGTCCGAACAATTATTAATGCATATCAGCGGGATTGCATCCTTACCATTACAGAAAGGACCTAGAACAAACTACAGTGGACTGTGACCCGAGGATCGCATTGTGCAGCCAGCTATTGAATAATACCGAAACAAATGTCCTGTACTTAGATGAGTGTTTGTTTACTCGGATCGGATTGTTAACAAGCACTGGTGGTCAATACGCAATCCGATGTTAGCTAAGGAAAATTCCTTTCAACTTAAGTTTAGTGTTAACGTCGAGTGTACATAAGTGAGCCGGTTAGTGTTGAATAATTAAAACAGTGCATAATGGACGCATTTGAGGAAGTGAAACGTCAGAGAAGCATACTTCTCACATTAAAAAACAATTTAATTAAACGTGCCCGTTTGTGCATCGACAATCGAGGTGGACATTTTGAAGGACAATTAAAATACGTGTAAGTCTTCAAATTTTGTAAATAAGTAGGTATGTAAATTATTCTAAATATCAGCTGATTCTAACTTTTTAAATACGCCAAAATTACTTTTTGTTAAAGGCCACGGGCGAAAATGGGCCTGAACTTTACCGCCCGTTACACTGTTGAAATATGATGCAATATTTATTTAATGCTTTTTAATTTCTATTGACTTAAAATCACGATATTTTACAATGGGGTATTAAAGTATCATTTAAATAAAAACACAATTGACCCTCAATCGCTAAGTGTATTCTTCCGGTCCTAAAATGTTGCCAGGCATAATATGCGTTGATACACCACTTTTATATTTTTTCCTACAAAAAGGTATATTGCGATAATGCAAGTAGGTAAGTAAACACTACTGTTTATTAGTTCAATATACAATACAATAGAATTATGGCGTATTTTTAAAATGTCTTTAAAGCATATGTGAAATCGATATAAAGTTAATATTACATAGATGGCATTAGGATTTGTAAAAAAAGAAAAACAAATGTCAAGATTGTCAACTGTCACAGTCATTGGTTGGCTTCGTTTTGCTTTGAGCTTGTTAATGCGGTTATAAATAATACATAGTGGCCGAGTATTATTTATTATTCGAATCGATTGTCTTTTACAACTTGGCTAAGTTGTGGGATTCTGATGGTGATGCTAGAGCATACGATACACACATACTAGTACTATCATGGGAATGCATCAAATAAAAGATGAAGGTTTTTCTATTATTAAACAACAGTAGATCGCACCTCAAGTATTAGTAAGTAGTTAAAAAGAAAGCAAGGGTCTTACGAAAATCTTATACTACCTGCACAATTCTTGTATAATATCATTTTATTATGATGATGAATAAATGTAATAAATGTAAAAAATAGTTCTTAAATGATTTTTTATTTAAATCCCTTTATTTATATTGCCATAAAGCATGTCGATCACAGACCTTTTCATAGTACTATGAATAGAACAGTTATTGGAATAACCACAATAACTTCTTCACATTTGAGGTTATTTATTGTTGATCAATATCATGCTATAACTTTTTTCTCCCATGGCAGATTTTTTTAAATCATTGCGTATTTGATATAAGACTATAGTTTCTATAAAATAACACCCCATTTGTGGATGTAACGTTTTCAGGCCCAGCTTTGTATGGAAGTTCGCCCGACGCCTTTCATTACTCAATGGAATGCTTTTACTCTTTTTGGTCATTGTTGTTTTATTATTTGAAATTATTTTAATCCCTCAACCCCCAGGAGGCACTCGGGTGCCACGATAACAATTGATTTCAATTGTGTCTGGAATAACTCACGATCGAGGGATCAAAAAGTAACTTTGCCGGTCCTACGCCCGGTTCAAGTATGAAGGAGAAGTTAGAATTAAAGTATAAAGTACTAATTAAATATTGTTTGCCTTTTTTTAAAGAAATTTACCCATTGCACATGAGTAGAAGACTTGTTTTAGTTTATTTGATAAAATTATATCAGCTGCAGGCAGGTAGGAGAATGTGTAAGTGAGAGCGCGTCGCGCGAGTACCTATGCGAAAGCGAGAGGATACGATTGAGTACCTAATTCATAGTAAATATTTCCATGAATATTGCGTCATTTTGAGATAAAAACAAATGTGAATAACTTAGGTAAAGGAGATGTCCCAAATTGTATGGAGGCCAGGCCCAGAACCTGTACACCCCACCAAAAGATAGACCAATACACGTACAAGATTTTGTTATTATCCAATTCTTTTAAAATGGCTTCGTTAAGTGGTTCAAATAAAGAGATAAGTAAGAAAATAGCAATACAAAACCATCATGGCGGAAGATAACATTTTGATGACGTCTGTCAGTTTTGGCAGTTTCAAAATAGCGCATATAATAGTCGAGTGCCATCGCTTGCGTAGTAACAACAAACATTATGAAAGTAATGTGTCGATCAATACCAAATCCAGAAAACGAAAAAGAGGTTGTTAAAATGAACTAGGTACATTTAAAACGCGACAAGCAGAACAAAAACTTGAAGTATTAACTTGAAGATTATGACAAAGTGACAAGGGCTATCTGACAGCTACTTAAGTGGCATTTAAAGTTTTTTTAGATTGACGCCATCTTGGAATGCCTAATGGCGTTTGATAAATTATTCGATCTTATTTATTTTTGAAGGTAAATTTATTTAACGTATAACCACTGAATTATACGTTAAATAAATTTATATGTATTTTTCCCAGAAACAGTATTTTTTCTTGATTTTTGAAAATGGTGTACTATGTCTGGGCCTATTATGGGACATCTCCTTTATATATTATAAATTTTTGCTATCACTAATAAAATGGTAATATCTCAACTAATTTACCTTAAAAATTAATGTAGTAATTTAAAAGTAGTGGTGTATAAAATTATTTCAATCCGTTTGTTCCTTCTAATATTCATCAAAATGTATGTTCAGATTTTGTTAACTTGTTCTTTTTCACTTACTGCCATTTATGAGCACACACGGCACAGCAGATGACACCGGAAAATCTTTTGAAGAAATAAATAAATAAAACTAATTAAAAGTGGCTGTTATTTTTTTTTTATAAATTTATACTATTTATTATTTAATCATAATTATGTAAAAAATATACTCACCGGGCACATTTACCTGCCCACTGTTATAGTTTGTAAGAAGTGAGGGCTTTGAGGTATGCCGCAAAGTAGGTGCATAATATCGAGATAAAAACAGTGTGACAGTAAACATTATTTTCCAAACGACGAACTGCAATCCTTATCGATAGTCTAAAAATATTAAAGGTATGTCACTAGTTAACACACACATTGACATGTCAAAACTGGTCACGCATTATCGGGCTGTCAGTCGATCTACTTGTATCCTAAATCTATGATTGAAAATGAAAATGAAAATATTTATTTCAGTAACTGAAGTCCATATAACAAATATAGAGGTAGGAACTTTCTTTTAAATAATGATTGTACCTAATATAAGAATAACTTTAACACAAAATAGCTGCTTAGCTTGGTATTGTGTTTTATTCAAATACATATTCCTAAGTGAAATTTTGATGGATTTTTTGATAAATGTTGATTTATATAAAGGAAACCGAATAAAGTTCACTTTTGCGCTACAAAATGTAGTACATGACATTATAATATTAGGACATAATTTCGTTATTTTTAAGCTATTGCATAGCTTCTGTCGCGGGCCTTGAGCGTGGAGACCGAATCCAGAAATTCCGTAACGAAAATAACCTAACACCCCCCCTCCGACCGGCACAGCGGTGATTTTTAGTTTTATAATTGCATAAGTTGATAAAAAATGCTATGCAAATGCAATAGCTTTACCGCGGCAGTCTCCGAGTGCCACACGTCTTTTTTTTTTAATTTACATTTCATGTCTTCGACATTTTTAATTAAAACTAAAACTATTTTAAATATATGATTTATCCATTCCTTACATAGCATTTTATTCACCATATTCCTAATTAAACTATTTACTGATCATAAAATTGAAAAATCAGTCATTTTTAGAATTGACAGTCAATTGTAGAATCGGCCTTTTGTAGAATCAGTCTATTGTAGAATAAGTCATTTATAGAATTGTACGTTCCAAGAATTGGTCAATTATAGACCATGTAGTCATTCCGCGAATCGGTTATTCCTAGACTGATTTTCTATAATTCTTGTAACATACAATTCTATAAATGACTTATTCTACTATAGGCTGATTCTACAAAATATAATTGTACAATGGACTGATTCTACAAATTACTGATTTTTAATTTTATAATCACTAAGGACTTTGAATAGGAATATTAAAAAAAAATTCAAATTCAAAAATTCTTTATTTTTAACAAGAACTTACCTATATGTAGTTTACGAAAACCTCCTTTTAGGCATAAAATATATGCCTGTATCAGGAGATAACGCTCTGCATATCTAAGTAGGTACATACATTAGTGTGTATTTTCTAAAATATTACAAAAATAAATACAAAGTTAAATCTTAATAAAAATAAACGCAAGTTAGTACATAAATATATCTTTCCTTTCAACAATATAAAGTTTATTTTATCATAAAACGGGTTTACTATGAATATGACTTATACTTACTAATCTAATAATTTATTAATAATGTAGAATATTTAAATAAATTTGTAAAGGCTTGTATATGTAATTTTATATGTGTAGTGTATACAGTGTATGTTATTGTGTTGTTGTGTGATTATTATATATATTTCGATTAAATTTTATTACAGTTTTATAAATGTTTATGTCTTACTACATTCGCCCGAAGGATTGACAAGGACCTCTGTTTCAGCGTAGCTTAATTCTTGTAACCAGTTTATTATGGAACTTTTACACTCAAAAAATGTTTTTTTATGTATATGTAGTTTTTTGTTTACTTTGTTATACAGATGGGAAGACCGGAATTCGAATTGTGTTCTAGCAAATGCTGTTCTGACCTTGGGAGTGTTTGCAACTTTAAATTTACGAGCGTTTCTTTTATTATCAATGTTAGGGTCATAGGTTCAATTTTTATGGTAAATAAAATGCTATGAAGGGATATGTCAAAACTTTTTAAGTATACCCGCATTAATTTTACATCGTCACTTGGTACTACGTTCCGTTTTTATCTTGCAACATAGGTAATATTACATTTATTGTATCGGAATGAAAGCCAATGTTACAAATATTATACATAAAATTAAATCCTTTATTTACTGTTGTCTTTTTGTGCGATATTTTAGTGCGGAAATAGCGCCATCTATTAGGATGCCGCAAAACCACGTCATTGATTCATACATACTATTGTACCTAATATAGGAACTATGACAAAAAATAGCAGCTTAGCTAGGTGTTGTGTTTCATTCAAATACATATTCCTAAGTGAAATTTTGATGGATTTTTTGATAATTGTTGATTTATATAAAAGAAACCGAATAAAAGTTTACTTTTGCGCTACAAAATGTAGTACGTGACATTATAATACATATTAGGACATAATTTCGTTATTTTTTGATTTACATTTCATGTCTTCGACATTTTTTAATTAAAACTAAAACTATTTTAAATATATGATTAGCCAATCGTTATATAGCATTTTATTAACCATATTCCTAATCAAAATATTTACTGATCATAAAATAGAAAATCAGTTATTTGTAGAATCAGTCAATTGTAGAATTGGTCTTTTGTAGAATCAGTCTTGTAGAATCAGTCTTTTGTTGAATCAGTCTATTGTAGAATTAGTCATTTATAGAATTGTACGTTCAAAGAATCGGTCAATTATAGACCATGTAGTCACTTCGCGAACCGGTCATTCCTAGACCAAACCTAAGAAAGCTGAAGAAACTAACAGAAATTTTAAGAATTTATACAGCTTCACTTTACAAAATGACACAGAATTACTTTTCCAAACTTTAATTGTAAAAAGTCATGATAAAAGGGAAATATAATATTTACCTCAATTATAGACGAACTCTTGTGCATCGATTAAAAACTAGATAAACAATTTTGCTTACAATTTCCTCGAGTTCACGTCAAGATATTTTTAAATTGAAAATACCAAAATAGTTCATTACTTTAAAATTAAATAGTGCATCAGTAACTGCACATCATGATTGCATAATGTGTTACTGATAGAAATGTTTTAAATTTTACACACCTAGACAAATATATTATATATTATATTTGTCTAGTTATGTAAAATTTAAAACGTGGAAAGGTGAAAAAAATCTTTCTATACAGGCTGAAATTTTAACCACTTTCCAAAATTTTTATAGGCGTTCCGTATCGTGTTTAGAGCCTATTTATGAAGTTAAAAATGTAAATCAAGTTGTAACCCGAAAATATTTTTTGCGATATAGTTTACAATTTTTACGGTCCTAGACCTGTTAAAGTATAAAGGAAAAAATCAAAAACATATGAATAGTATCGTAATGAATTAATGAGATGCGCGACGCGTAAAAAAAGTGGCGGCCGTATCAAAAATTTTAGATTTTTGGCGGACATTTTCTAAGTGCTTTATCTTGGCATTTTTGTACTGGGCTATACCAAAAGAAAAAATACGTCATATGTGTTTTATCTCATAGATTGATATATTAAAATTTGGAAGGTGGTTAAAATTTCACCCTGTATAATATGATTCGATGTCTTACCTAGTCAGTGAGAGTGTTCTTTCGCGGGTCCTACGACGTCGTGGTGACCAAGGCGACCTGCGCAAGCGGCCACGAGAGATAGACCGAGATCTGGAAATAAACATTTGCATTGTAACATCAACCCAAAATAAAAACTACTTTACGAAAACATCCTTCAATTGTAGTGCAAATTATTTTTCCATGTTATTTTTCCATATTAATTCATATCTAATCTATTATTTTATATTGATTTAAATCAATTACAAAAACACCACACATATAAATTCTTATTTTTTTTAAAGCTTGATAATCTGTATCAATTCCAAATATTGGTTTAAATAATATTTTAGTTAGCTTGAAATCAATAAATAGCAAGTCATACAGCAGCTGATGAGTCACATGATGTCATGATGAGATAAAAAGTCTGTTCGATAGCTAAAAACGCCTTTCACAAGCAAATATGCGTGTTAAGGAGGTATTATTTAAATATAATAATTATAATTGTGATTTTGATCCCAGAATGAGTAAAAAAAGGAATCTCAAAATTTAAGTTTGCATGAAAATACAGAAATGATATTAACATTAGGCTGGTTCCGGCTTGTTATATCATTTACCTAATACGCTGTATAATAACACATTCAGTCCAAGTTTATTTACAAACTGTATCTGAGTGTTTTTTAAATAGTAGACCACCACCGTGTAAATAAATTAAAGTACTTATTTGTTCTCGATGAGCTCGTTACATGCAAGATAACCATAGCCTTATTTTTTTAACTAAAAATATACTTTACGTTAAACATAATCGACAAGCTGGTAGAAAATTGTGCGTAAAGCATTATTATACTATTTATAACTCATGCATAGCGATTCTTGTACCGTGTGTGCGGTGGTGAACGAACCTAGAGTATCGGAGCCGGCTGGAGGCACGGCTGCGCGGACGCACGCGCGGCGGCGGTGAGCGCGGGGCTCGAGGCGGCGGCGAGCGCGGCGGCGGCGAGCGCGGCGGCGGCGAGCGCAGTGGCGGCGAGCGCGACACCCGCAACGCGCGCGTCGGAGGCGAGCGAGACGGACGAGAGCGCACCGAGCGCGGCGAGCGCGAACGCGAGCGCGACCCCGACTGCGCTCGGCGTCGCTCCTCCTCGCGCCGTTTCGCTCGCATCTCCTTCTCGCGAATCATCCGGTTGAACGCCTCTAGGGGGTCCTCGCCGTGCCTACGACAGTAAACACGACTCTCGTTAACTGATAGTGCGATGCCGGAGAAGGCAGAAACGAACGAAGCGAGAACGAGTGCGCCGGTCTACACCGGGAGCTGAATGTCGACCTGGGTCCATATGATCATTTTGAATGTGATATGCATTTCGACATACAGCCCATTGGTGACAATTTGAAATAGTTCTTAAAAAATTAAAGATGACGGTTGATAAATATCCCTTACCCGTTTGTTGGTGAATCTTTTATTCCAGGCGGTGGAGGCTGATAAGGTTCGGGCGGCGGATAACGATCGTTGAAAGGCAGGGATGAACCACGTGGCGGGCCATGTCTATCATACGGCGGACTAATGAACAGACAGACAGAAAAACTTAAATGTAAAGTAAACATTATTAAAAAGGTTTTTTATGTGAATACATATCTTACAATCACTTACTTGTTATAACGCCGTGATGGAGGAACACCGGGAATAAAATGAGGAGGCCCGCGATTGTAGACAACCTAAATAAATAATGACCATGGTTAAGAAAAAAAACAAAAATACAATTATTGTATGAGGTCACCTCGTAATGTAAAAAAAAGTATGCTGAACTGGCCCTTAAAATATTTTCACTTAAAGAAAATATTTTAAGGGCTAGTTCAGCATAAGTACTTTTTTTTTGTAAATTAAAATTTTATTTTTATACGCTACTTTTCGAAATAAACACATTTAGGGGACTACTAGAGCTATGTGCTGCCTCCAATTGATTTAATTTTATTATTTCTAAACAATATCCATTCTCAAAAAACTAGAACAGTATCATTTTAGCAAATTTAAAGTAGAATTGGTCGCTTACGCCAAAAGCAACAACGCTTTGAGCAATAATGTACAATACGAAAGAATGCCATAATGAAGAGCAGTTAACAGTGATTCAATAAACACCAGAGGTAACTTGCTAAAATGATACTGTTCTAGTTTTTTGAGAATTGATTTTGTTTTGCCAGGGGTAATAATTCTGCAAAAGCATCACTGACATTGCTAAAGATCAAGTCTATACACGAATTTTGCCTAGTGGGTCGATTGATGTGCAATGTCAAATTAAAATTTCTTATAATGTCAAGTAGCCTCTGTGTATATTTGCAGTTTTCCATTACATTAACATTGAAATCTCCTACTATAACAAACTTACTTTTAGTGTTTCTATGTAAAGATGTATATAACAAGTGTTCCAACAGTACAAAAAATATTTCAAAATCATGTTTTTTTTCTTTTTGGTACTCTATAAATACAAATGATCTTGATGTTATACCTATTGACATGTATGCCGCAACATTCGAGATAACTGTCCTGACCCATACTATTTACTTCAGTAAGGACCTTAAAATTTAAACCTTTCTTTATTAGTATACATACTCCACCTCGTTTTTTATTATTCTTCCTACAATATGAAGCAGCAAGATCATACCCTGCAAACGAATGCTGCCTTCACAACCTTTTTCTGCAAATGTTTCACTCATGCATATAATGTCAGGATCTTTATTATTGGTATGTAGATCCACCAATTCAATTTCTAAAATCTCTTTTTTCCTAAACAGGCTTTGTATGTTTTGGTGAAATATTCTAAATGTAGGTTTACAACTATTGGCATGGAAAAAACTCACTATTCAAAGTAGCATCCACATGATGTGGACCTACACATGAAGTTTTAGAGTTTTGCTGTGTGTATTTTTTTAAAGTTAAATGGTATTGTTCCTCTTTTGGGGGTCGTTGTAATAGGTTTTTTAGGAATAAGAACATTATTCTGTAAGTATTTTCTTATGCTTTCATAACACAAAAACTGCTTTTTATAATCAGTATAATCTATACATAAGTTAAGTTTATTACACAAACATGCCAAATAATTACTTGGGTTGCTATAAAAATCCAGAACAGAGTCAAAAAATCTAATCTTTGCAAAGTGGTTTGTCCATAGTTTTATACTATAATTTAACATCCTTTCATTCATATGAGCATTATATAATATGGGTAATAAAAGTATTATTGACTTACTTAATTTGTTTAACAAAATACAGAGGTTAGAATGTAACCTATGCATATCACTGTCATGACTACCAATATTAATTATTACAATGTCGTTTTCCGAGATGTCACATAACACCGAGCTATCACAAAGCTGTAATATTTCTGAGCTGGTTGCACCGGGCATAATGTAAGCAAAAATTTTATATTTGTCATTCCACTTTCCCTGCCTAGATTTTATCAAAGACAAAGACAAACCACGTAAATTTTCATCACCAATAATGAAAATACGATTGTTTTTGGTTTGGGTTGAAGCACTAGCGCCATCTCTTGATGTATTTTGTTTTTGTTTGACGAAGTCTTCACGCACTTGTTTGCTCGATTGTTCTGATTCCGCAGGTGATTTTCTGATATCAATGTGTACATCAGCGCCACCTGTCGGCGAGTTGACTTTGAGTAATGTCTTCAAAGTACTATTAGGAGTATTTTTTTTATCCATTGATGAGATGGTCGAGTTTAACTTTTTATAACCTTTTTAAGTCTTCCTTTTTAACTAGGCGTTGTATTACAAATCTGTGTCATATGGGTAATTTTCAATTCATAGTCTTCAATTCGTTTATTTAGGGTATAATTATCGGTCAATAAATTCGTTTTTTTTTTCTGCAGCTTTCAGCTTTTCTTCCAGCTTATGAATGTTTTGCTTAAATTCATTAATTGCATCAGTTGACCTTGAACCTAAATTTAAGAAACTTCCATTCGATTCACGGATTAGTGTTGAGGTTATTGAAGAGTAGTCAGTTTCTCCCTCTGAAAGCTGCTCTGAGTTATAAAGTGTACTATCAGTTTCATTATTTCTTTTGCGTCTCGTTACATGATCATAATCAAATGAATCATCATCAGTAAACTTAGGCTGTTTAAACAATTTCGTATTTGAGGTACTAGAACTGTTACAAGTGTCACATTTGTAGGATTTTTTGTTATCAGATGTCATTATTCGGAAACGTTGGAAGGACACATTTGTACAATCCAAGTGAAAATGGTTTTCACAAGAATTGCACTTAAAATATTGCTTATTCATAATTGATTTATTACATTTTATGCAGGTCAGAGCCATCTTGGGAGAGAGTACCTATATATTTTCTTAGTTTACAATAAGATCCGTAGAAAGTTCCTCTATAGTAACAAGTGACATCTAGCGGGGAGTAGTGAACCTTAGATATCAGCAGATCTTTTATCACTGTAGTGTCAATTTTAAACCGCCAAACGGTATTTTCAAAATTTATGTCACTAGTATTTGTTTATATATTCACTGCAAGAAGCTTAAACCCTAATGGAGATTGCACCTCAAATAAAAAAGTGAAGACCAAAATATTGAACTCTTTTGACCTTTTGCTATGTCTTCTATCCTATTCTTTTGTATCTTTATCTCAGTCGCTCATTCCTCAAAGTAGCCAGTAGAATAAAAAAAATACCGCATTGCAGATGTCAAGTCAAGTTTCTTCGATTGTCGCACCATTTAGAAAACAAATATTAAAAAAAGATTAAACAATACAATTTTCATTATCATAACATTTATAATTTTTCACTGTAGTAAGCAAGTTTTAAAATAAATCACTACCCAACATATTTCCCTTAACGTATACATGTTTTTTTTGCTAGCAACACTGAAACTAATGTCAGGTAGTTAAAGTCACCGTAGTAAACAATTTGTTTGTTTCTATTGCTTCCGAAGTGTTTTTCCGAGATTTACGAAGTTTTTAGTAATAAATTACAATGAGTTGCATAGTTCAAGGATGTAAAAGTGTTTGGTATCCGAACTGTGGCGTGAAATTCCATGGGTAAGTAAATAAACGAACTTTTATTAAGTTACAGCAGCATCATTGAAAAATGTGTTATTTCATTGCAATTTTGTATCTTCGTTTGAAAAATTGATGATTTTTCATCTTCTGTAACAAATACTTTATTTAATATTTTAGCAACTTAATTGCACTTATAATATCAGTATATAAACCTGAAAAATTTTGTCTCAGGCGGGACTCGAACTGCATCTCCTCGCATGCCGGGCGGCCGCCCGCCCGGCATGCGAGGAGATGCGGGTTCGAGTCACGCCTGAGACAAAAAAAATTTTTCGAGTTTATATACTGATATTCTGTAACAAATGTTTATAATTTGATTCAGTTTTGACCCGACAAGATAACTTGAAATCGCCTTAATTAAATATAATTATAAGTTATTGCTGTTTTGACGAGGGTGACCACAATTTTTGATTACGTATGTATGAGATCGTTTACTTACATTCAAGATTACATTATAAATTGTATTTGCTTTTATTTACATTCTTTCAGATTTCTCAGTGATCCTAATTTAAAAAAGGCTTGGTTAGCCAAGTTGCCACTAAAAGGAAATTACTACAAGTCGGCTAAAATTTGTAGTTTACATTTTAAATCAAGCGACTATGATCCAGGTAGACATTGCTTACTGAAATCAGCTATTTCATGTTATGATTTATCAAAGTTATGCGATTGTTGTAACATGTTGGTGAGTAAAGAATGGTACTGTTTACTGACATTGATTAAGAAAATAAAACAAATAAATTATTTCTATATACATACTTAAATTAGTAATTGTTTTCTTCTTTTTTCAGCATTGTATAAATATCCCCTCCACCTCACACAAAAGTTAAGAGAAATGTTATTGTATTATTTAAACAATAAAAGTTTTTTGTACTTTTGAGTTTTTTTTAATACGGCCTGTCCCAGCCACTTAAGGTTTCTCCTTCTTGAACAGGTACACCTCTTCAAATATCGTTTCTTTTATGAATCAAGGGGCCCAAAGGCTGCTAGACTTTGCAAAACCTATTTTATTTGTTGTAGGTATGTACAGCGACAGAATGAAAATAATTACTTTTTTAAGTGCGAAAGCAACTCAAGAATAGTAGAATAATAGTCGAGTTTTACGCAAGAGACTGAAGCGGCCTATTATAACGAGGTACCTAGTTAATAGAAATAGAGTTATAATGAATTTTAGCGCCATGCATGGGTTAGGTCCTATACTTACACTACGATCGCGAGAAACATTCTTGGACCAAATAAATCAAGAAATAGTCGAATTAGTCGAGCCTCTCTCGAGTTTTGAGCTTAGCAACACATTTGACCATTAATTTTTATCTACAGTATAATTTCTAGTATTGATGTACACAACATTCATCAAAATGTTACTGTAAGTATAATTAAATAATTATAATTAATATATTATTATATTATTAAATAATAAAAATATTTGCGCATGTTAGTACTTGTAATGTATAATAGCTGTCTTTAGGCCATTCCCAAGAAATTCAAAACTTTGGTCACTCTAAAGAAAGGGATAGGAAATAAAAGTGACGTCATTCAAGGTCAAACTTTTTTGTCTTCACTTTTATATTTAGGTTGCAATCTCCGTTAGGGTATAAGCTTCTTGATTCACTGTATACATGTACCCATAACGTAACTCCAATTTCAAATCATTAAGTTTATTTTATGCTCAGCTTAATCAAAATGTTCAATCCTGTTTAACACAATAGTCTCAGATTATTTCACTTAGATAACACTAGTCCCGGTTTATTGTTCACAGATCTTCACATAACACACACATTTAAATACATTTATGCAGAAAAAACATTTTAAAATTAAATATTATACAGAAACGATCTTTGCATGGCACTAGCGCCATCTATCATAGCTCTAGTAGTTACCTTAAATTAAGGAGTAAAATAAAAACATCCCGTTTGTTATGATGTGCTTGACCTTGTCCTTGTCCGATACACGTGCCTCAGACGTAGGGATCATTAAGAGTGGTACTCTTCAAAATAATTATTTCTTTTGTTAGAAAGAAAAAATTGAATCTAGCCAGTTTTTCTTTTTCAGTATTTAAATTTGAAAATACTTGGCGCGACGCTTTGCCATTTAGTCACCGAGACACTACGTCACAGGCGTCAATTTTTCAAGTATATTCTTATCGCTGTAAGCCTGCGACTTTCAAATGATGACAGCGCTAAGAAAGAACAAGACAAAACAGTGTAATAGCTAAACTAGGTTTATTAGACTGTTTGCGTTATTATAAATAAGGGGGTAAATATATTATTTTAGCAATTTAATTGCAATTATAATATCAGTATTTAAACTTGTTTTATTTTATTTTTATATAATGATAGGGTAACCTATTTCTCTGATATAATCAGAGACTGTATAAATATTTTTACTTGAAACGAGATGCCCTTTCCTCCTATATTTATGTACCTACATTTCCTCTTACAAATTATTAGTTAAATTGTCATACATAATTATTCTGATTTACAGTCGTACTGTTAACTCTAGATGACCCGGGGGATCTAAAGAGCTAAAGTCCAAAAGCATCTGACTCCTCACCTGATAAATCGAATTTCGGTAACTGACACTACTGGGAGTTAATAAAACCTTTCCTCGTCAAAGTGAAGCTCCTCCCAAATCAAGATACTAAATCCGCCACTGATTGACGACCAGAGGACGGAATCAGGTAAAGTTATTTACGTACTTGCATAGAAATGTAGGCATTACTGTGTTAATGGGTCTTCCCGAATTTTTTCTAATAATGTTAAATATATTCGGATTACATATTGATATGATAACACATTTAACCCTAAGGTTACCTGGTGGTTCTGATAGACCCATCATTTCAAGTAGGCTGCGTTATTCAGTAGTTTGGCGTTAAAGACTAGTGGTTGTTTTGTCTTGTTTTTTTTTTAATAGTTTATTGAAACTTCAGTGTTGAATTTTGTTTCTCATTTTTCAATTAGTTCATGAATCTTTGTAAATATATAACGTTGAAAATAAATACACTATCTGCTTCTGTTTATTAGGCATTTTGACGTAGGTATTGAATAACATAATTTTAACTTTCATTACCTGTGACGACATTGGGTCTCTTCTTTCATCAATGGTCGGTGTACTGGCTCTCTGTTCATCTATTCTTGGCAACTGGAAAATATTGTTAAACCATTATTTAAAACATATGTCAAAATATAGAAACTACTGTCATTCACCTATAATATTTAGATGTTAATAATAACTTACATTCGAATGCATATTTGGAGGAGTATCCAACCCAGGTGGCTTCAGATTAGGTGGAGGTCCTAAAACAACAATTCGGTAATATAAAGACTGAAGCAACGCGTGCGCACATTCACATTGAATTCGGAATGTCTGATGGATTCGGCTGGCTATGCTCTTTATTCAAAGGTAAACACGGCTAGGCGATTAAACTTTAAAACCTTTCCTAGGAGTATTATAGTTATTGATGATTACCGAAGCAAAATAAGGTTTTTTCATTATATTTTTGCTATATTTTACTAAAAGATCAGAGGTCCGACTAACGGCCGGTCCCAATATTCTATCTATCGCCAGTTTTGACATTTCGGAGATAGGAAGCAGTTTCTATCTCAGATTTTGTCGTCTAGAGAAACAAAGACAGAAGCTGTTTTCTATCTCCGATATGCCAAAACTGAAGATAGATAGGTTATTAGGACCGGCGGTAAGCAACGCGATGCCCGTATACGGATACATCTGTCTCTTTTACATACTTTAAAACATTCGTTTGATATGTGGAGTCGAATGTACAGACATTGTGTAGCGGTGCGGAGTTAGGGCTGTGCAGTGATCATTTCGAGTCAAAAGGCTTTGCTTTATTTTTTTTTTAAATATACGTAAAAAATAAAATACAAGCCAAGTCTTTTGGAAAGTTCTCTTGGGTAGACCATGAAGTTTAATCATCAGTCTACTATTAGATGACTCGACTGTCTGATGATTAAACCGTTTTATAATATTAAAGGTTATGAAAGATATGTTAAAACTGAAAGATGTAAGTGAAGATCGTATTTTTAACTTTGTCATAATGTTATTTACCCTATGTTTTTATCTGCACATTAAATTTGGTAAGACATTACATAGCAGAATTAAAAAAACAATGACAGGAAAAAAGATTAACTTTCTAGCAAGAAATCGGTGACGGTCGTCGTAACCCCTACTCAAAATTGGTGGCCAATACGAGCCAGCTTTCATTTGCGTCAAGCAAACAATTTTTTTGCCAAGGTTTTGTCTTAAATTGGTTTTCTCGTCATTCAAGCAAATAGCGTTCCTTATCTCTTGGCGATTACCCGGCGGCAACACGAGTTTTTTTGCCAACTGTAACTACAAATCATATAATTTGACGGTTTGGCCCTTGACATTTCTAATAGTTATTATTAGAGTTCTCATGACATACCTAAATTTTCTTACACGAAACATGTTTCTGTTTTAGCAATGTAACATTTTTACAAAGCGAAATAAATTTACATATATCATTACTAATAGAAATAATATTGGCATAATCACTGCGCTGTTAGTTACTTCATGGGGAAGACCGAAGGTTTTGGGTGTTTTATATAACATATTACTCGTCGGTCTAGCGTTATATGTACCACCGTCCACCACCATAAGAATCTACTCTTCTCAACTAAAATTATACAATGTTATTGCCAAAAATTGTAACAAGCACATAATGGATTTATGCCGCTTTCGTTGCAGTAAAATAACTTCATTCCTTCGCTAATTCATTGTACTCAAATAGTAACACGCAACTACACGCATTTCCTAAAAGTACGACGAAAACAATATCATTGGTATCAGGCCTTGGATGAATTAACCACTGGATATGAAACGCAAAAGCGAATGTATGAAAACATCAGTAACCAATTTCTGCGGGGCGGGGGGAGATTGTCGTGTCAATTATTGACATTTAGTGAGTAAAAGTGTCGATATTTTTCTATCTATATGTGTTGAACGAATGAATGACCGAATCTTATGCAAAATGTTTTTTTTATTTTTATTATCAAAACTAAAATTACATTATGGGCATGTTTTTAAGTAAGCACAAACCATTAAAAGAATAATTGAAACATAGAACGTCGTCTTATATGAACGGTCTGGCAAGTAACACTAACCAGAACTTCCTAAGACATTGTGAAACAGGCCGTAATACACCTAGCCTAGTACCATTAAAATCCTCCAATGGTATAATCTAGCTTCAATATAAATCAAGCTTACGCTTTGGTATGATACTAACAATGTATTAATAATAGGGTTTTGATACGATTGGCTTATGATTCTGCTTTAAGGATTTGTCGTACTTGATGCGTTCTGCAGTCAGAAGAATACAAACCTGATGCAGGCAGCATTTTTATTGATCGGACCGCAAAAGACATCCAATATGCCAATGAATGAAAAATAAAAACTCGAAGAAAATAATAAATGACTTAGATAAAGGTATAGTGAAAAAATTGAAATTTCCTTTAAACGCATTTGTAACTAATTTATGTAACGTGTAATAAAGAGTTATCTTATCTTAAAATTATTTATTGTATAGATTAATAGGATTCCTTTTTTTTTAAATAACAAAAGATTTAATATCAGTATATAAACTTAAAAAATTATGTATCAGGCGGGACTCGAACCCGCATCTCCTCGCATGCTCAAATAAAGTATATAAATAGCAGTTTTATCTTAACTGACTGTCAAACATCTGCAAAGATGTTTCTTTCGGGTGTTATGGGTGCAAACTCCTAACATTTAATGAAGCAACGCTGGCTTACAGCGTTAAGAATATGCTTGAAAAATTCGCGCTGAGTCGCAGTGTCTCGGTGGCTTAATGGTAAAGCGCCCGCCCAGCATGCGAGGAGATGCGGGTTCAAGTCCCGCCTGAGACATAATTTTTCAAGTTTAAATGTATACTGATATTATATTTGCAATTTAATTGCTAAAATATCAAATAAAGTAAACAAAAGATTTGTTAAAAAACATTTTCCACAGCGCCATAGTAAAAAAATAATGGTTCTACCTGCCTTAACCTTACTCCACTCAGCCCTACAACCTAAGTCTTGGGTTCGGGTTTCAGCCACTGAGCTGAAAGTAGGTAAGGTAGGTACTAAAAGCTAACGGAATAACATAACTCGACTAACTTTAAGAATATAAATATGACACTGTGAGTGTTATAAAACATTCTAAACCATCGACTAACTAAATTAAAACTATCAAGATTCGAATCCTCATTAAAGTGTTCTTATAGGTTCAGTAATAGGAATTAATTAATTATAATTTATAATTCAGTATCTAATAATCGGCTTCGATCCAATTTGTTTTCCTTAATGGATATCTACATCTATGTATTGTAATAAAATATGAAGTTTAAAATTTAAAAGCAAACTGTTGTATATTTAAGATTAAGTACTTTAATGTACTCTAGAGTAAATCATTTTACAGATTTATCATTTTATATCAAAAGTCTTTATATTATAAATTTATTAGTACGTTTATCGATATGATTTATCGAAAATTGTCAAGCACAATTAAAACTAAATTGACAAGGGAACGAATGATGAACGTACGATAATCCTACCGAATGAAGTATGCGTTCGTTATCTTGTTGATGTTGTAGTAACTGACCACTACTTTTTTAAATGGCAATGTAAATTTTCTCTTGAAAAACACATTTAACTATTTTATGAAAAATTAACAGCTTTATTGGGATAAAAAGTTACTTACGGATGAAAAGAAATATTTTTTGTCTAACCGCTAAATTTTTACACAAAAATACGGCACATTTACCCATTTTTTCCGACAATGTCTCTCACCGAGCTCTGACACCGTACTGACAAGACGTCAATGTAAGTGAGGCTAAAAAGCGCGCTTCGTTGCCAAGGGGGCACAAGCGAAATTGCCTGTCATTGCGCGTCCAGTGGTTTATTCGTCCAAGTATCAACTATCAGGCTCAAGATATATAAAACTCACTTGATCCACTTTTCCGTTTATTCAGACTTAGGTTATATTCAGGTGCAAATACAACGTGTAACAGAAAAAACGCACACTAAGAAAGTAGTTTGTTCAAAATAAGCTGCTGAATCGATTTCAGTCATTTTTTATATAGGTTTTTTTTTCTTTAAAATATTTAAAATTAAGTAAAATACGGTCACCTCTTTATTCACATAGAAACGACAAAGTCAAAACAAACGAAAATAAAACCTAAGCCAACGTAATAAGACTTTTTAAAATGTGGCTATAAAATTAGTCAATTGAAAAATTTATAAACAAAAGAAAGTAACCTTTATTTCAAGAGCATTAAGACTGACGAAAACAGCTGCATACACAATCGCACACAACAATAGGCACGTGCCAAAATACAAAAGGATAGTTCCTTCATCCTTACGCATACTTAAAACGGTGAGAAAGAGCGAGATAAAACTAGCGTGTCATCCGATCTCGGCAGTGCCCGGAAATGGTCAACAATTTAAGGGGGTTATTAAGTGAATTCGAATCGACTTTGATCTCGGTCGGCGCCGTCTATCTCTTTCAGTTAACCGCATACATCGAAGACAGAAACTGAGATGGTCGAATGTTTAACACATGGAAAACTATTTGCGTAACCCCTAAGCGCGTGCGGCGTAAACAAACAAACTCAGTCATGCGCCGGCGTTATAACTATCAGTGTGTAAAATAATTAGTTCGCGATGGCTTTTCGGTATTCAAATCTGCAGTACATCGAAATGGTGAGAACATTAGCAGTGTGTGATGACAATGTGGCTCTTGCGTGCAGAACTCCTTTCAGCATCGTTTTTCAGTTAACGTCTGAGCGGGCGTCATCAGTACTGGGGCCCGTTTTCTTACCAAGATTAACAGGAGTAACGTACTTGCTGTTTTTGCGGGATTCTTTGCCTACCCTGCTCTATGACATACCTCTTATTAATTTACGTGAGGTATTTTATCAACACGACATTTCTCGCGGAGTGTTCGACAGAATCTTGATGCCGAGTACGGCGAGCGCTGGATCGGGCGCAGCGGCCCGGTCCAGTGGCCTCCTCGATCAGCTGACTTGATGCCTTTAGAATTATTTTTATGGGGACGTATAAAATATTTAGTGTACTTTGACGAGGTAACAAGTGCTGAGGACCTAAAGGATAAGATAGTGGCCGCTTTCGAAAAAGATAAAAGTGAGACCGAAGTTTTACGTAAATTAAAACAACAATTAAAAAAAAAGGGCATCAAAATGCATCGAACAAGGTGGGGAATACATCGAACATTTTGAAAGTGTGATGAAAAGACGCCGTATAAGTGTAAATTAAACAGATTGCCTCTGGAGCGTTACATGTGTACGGGAACCGGTGCAATCTGTAAGTTATTGGATTTTTTAATTATTAGTGATCATGATTCAAACATCTACCTTTTAAACTTCACATTGTTACCTGGTTTCGTTATGAAGAAAAGTAACCTGCCCTATTCGCAATTCGCCTAATTCGCATTTCGTTCATGTAAAAATTCATGCTCTTGACCTATTTAATTGTCAGCTGATCGGCTTTCTTTTTTCGCGCGCTATTTCTTTCGCTCGAGTGCGTGACTGCGTGCGTTTGTGTGTGTGCGTGTAGATTAATGTGCCCATGCTATTCACCTAAAATGTGTATAACTAATTGCATAAATAAACAATGCTTAGAAAAATTATAGTAAAATTTCAGTGTATGTAATGTGGGTTTAACCAAACTTTCTAATTGGGGTGTCTGAGGGTGTGCGTTTATTCTGTTACACGTTGTATATTTACGACGGATAACTAACCGGAAAGAACGAATTCAGTGTGAAATTTGTATAAAAATTCTAAAGAGGCTTCACTGTAAATATGTATGAATACATATATGCAACTGTAACCTCAATTTTAAGTATGCGCTATCATTGCAATGTATCCATACAATACAAGCAGACACGTAGAGAAATAAGGCATCTAAATGGCCTAAAAAATAAAAAAAAGGACAACTACAAAAAAAAAAGTTAAAACTAATATACGGAAGCGTAACGTGGTCATGCTGAGAAAGTATTCGTGCGTAGCGCATGCGTCGCTTATATGGTAGTACCGTAGCGCGGCGGGCGGTGAGGCGCGTGAGACGCGTGAGGCGCGTGATGCGCGGCGCGAGAGTGGCGCGGAGGGCGCGCGGAGCCAGGGCCGTAGCCGGGGCCTGATCCAGGGCCAGGGCCAGGGCCCGAACCGGGCGGGAGACGCTGGTGCGAGTGCGGATGCGTGAGCGCGGGCGGCACCGTCACGGTAATGTTGTCGTCCACCGACCCGTCTGATTCCGAACCGTCGCGGCCTCGACCATACTCCGGTCCGCGGTTAGCACCACCCGAATCTATCACATACATTCAATAAAACGATGGCTCTTGAAATTTCGAATCGTAGTTCTAACTGGTGTTAATAATTCGGATGGGCAGTACTTTTTTTAAACCTAATGTATATTGAGATTTAACATTTACTACTTATTACTACAGCAATGATGGGTACTTATACGTACTTATTACTATTATCATTACCAGACTGGAATTTGAGTTCAAGAATATCTTAACTGTTTATTTCATTTTTTTTTTATTAGATTTAATTGATCTACACTTTGTTTATATAAATATTCATTTGAACTAACCATTATTTGGCATAACAGGTTGGCCCCCATTTATTGGCTGTTGCATAGGTGCCGCAGGAGGTGGTTCTGCAGTATAAATCATAATTTATATTTTAGTTATACACACGTAAATATTGATTATAATTTTACCACAGTCTATAAAACCATACAGTTGTTCGACGCCTTTGATCTCATGGAAAATGCCAACAACGTCTAGACAGTATCGTGACGGCCAGGGTTGTCAAAAGTAAACAATATGTAAAAATATTTATTTATTGCAGATAAACACTCGTAATCAGCACCCCAATGAACCTCAAAATCGACACCCATATTAAATTATAAAAAAATACGTCCGCCATCTTGGATTTTAAAAAGGATGGCATTTTGGTAATCGGCACCCCAATGAACCTCAAAACTGACACCCATGTCAAATAATATAAAATTACGTCCGCCATCTTGGATTTAAAATAGGATGGCATTTTCGTGATTGGCACCCCAATGAACCTCAAAATTGACAACTATTTATCTTATTAAAAATATATATGTTCACCACCTCGAAATTCATCATTAGTAAATAATAAAAAAGTCCGCCATCTTAAATTAATTATTATGAAGATGTTATTTTCATTATCAGCATTCCATTAAATCCAACAAACAAATAAAAAAATAATTTAAAACACAAACATTTGTTAGCCCTGAATGCTGTGTCCCGAACTGCTAACATCATTTTGTTCGTAGTTCGGGCTCGGCTTTCCCGCGTCTCGCCCCTCACACCCCGCACAATTGCCCTGTCTAAACGTCTTCGTCGGACGACTGTATGGATTCATAGACTGTAATTTTACTATATCTTACCCATTATCGGAGGATGCGCCTGTACTGGTGCTGCTGATGGACGATGAGGGGCCCTGCGGCTATATCCAGTTTGATTACGGAAAGACGAAACCGAATTTCTCAAAAACCTAAAACAATTCAATATTTTTATTGCGTTCTATAATGTTACAAGGATGTTATAAAATATGGTATAAACAGTTCATTATATACCCTGTTCGGGCACAACAATACAATTAGTAGTAGACAGAGAGGATGACGCCATAATTACTTACATAATATTTCAGTACAAAAGATTAAATAATAAGTGTAGGTACCTATATATACTTTCTAAAATTGACTTTATATTCAATTTATAGATATCGATTAAATTTGTGATAGTTATTAATTTATATCAGCTAGTCTCATATTTTTATTACATTATATTATTAAACATTTTTATAAATCGAATTTGAAAAATAAAATTAAATAAATTGTAATATTTGTTGTCATTGTATTAATTAATTTGATTACATATTTTTAAATTTTATTAGATTTTTGTCATTTAGGTATTCATTTATTGTATAGTAGCAATTATTTAAAAGAATATATTTCACATAATTATTACAACATAATCATTACATCATTTCAACATAATCATTACATCAAATAAGCATGACTATTAACGATAATTACAGGCTCTACTTATATCATCGATAACATAATTCTCACCTATTTGGAATTAGTGTTGTTGGAGCTATTTCTTTTTCACGACAATCTGGGCATTCATGATCTTCTGATTCCAATAAAGCGCCTCTTATACCTTACGAAAAAAATTACATTTGAAGTAAACCATTTTCAAATAAATCTTATTTTTGCAATTACAGTTGTTCATCAATTAGTTTAGGTACTTACATTCATCACAGAAGGAGTTCCCACAGCACGGTATCATAACAGCATCAGTAAGGAGGTCCCTGCACAAGCTGCAGATCAATTCATCAGGTATGTTAGGCTCTGGTGCGGCAGGAGCATTCGCTGGCGTATCTGCTCCACCAGCATCTTCTGAAGCCAAATATGCTTCACTGAAAATAAACAAGCATAAATGTAGAGATGGGCCGAGTACTCGGTTAATACTCGGTACACGGCATGCTCGGCGGGTATTTTGATACTTGAACTCGGCCGAATAACTCGGTTTTGATGCCGAGTATACTCGGGTTAAGCAAAGCAATAAATTTAGGTAGATATAATATAAAAAATAATTTAATATTCTCTTTTTATTATTACATAAATTACGCACTTATTAATACTCAGTTGGCCGGTAACGGCACATAAATATAGTGAGTATTGTATAAGCAAACACCATGTAGCTTTTTTTGCAACAAAAGGTAACGGGACTGTAATAAGGAATCCATTGATACTGCAAAAAACGGCTCAATAGTTTAGCCGCAAATGTGGAACCCACATACATATACACATAGACCGCTGAATTCATTACCCTTCCTTTTGAATTTTCCGTAGTCGAGTAATAAAACATTAGTTATCGAAATATCTGTTTCACAATCATTAAGTAAAGGCCTAAGTAGTTACTCAACGAGTTACTCGTAATTACATAGAGGTTAAATCCTTTCGTTAACTTTCTTTGCATTTCACAATCATCCAATCAGTAAATTAAAGTGAAGATTATATAATTAATACTTACTTACAAGTTACGTTTCGTTTCAAGGTAAGAATAATTTACGTGTTTCTATAAAGTATAGTAATCACAGAATTATAATTAAAAATATTTTTGTTATGATTATAAGTAATAAAAACAATAAATTCGTACAAAAAATGTTTACACTATAATGTAAATGAGTCATTTCACCTTTTCTAAAATCAATGTTTCTGTAAGAATGGAACGCAACGAGGTTTCAACCATAGATACTCGTATATTCTACGTTTATGGTTTCAACAAAAAGTCTATGTCGAGGCAACGTCAGTTAGTCAGTAAATGACAAATGTCAAATTTGCCGACGTTTGGTACTTTTTGTGTGGTGATTTTGTTTGCATTGCTTAACAAGCAGATAAAGTGGTGATTAACCCTACTCAGGGACCTTACCTCAGGGACTAAATTATGTTTATTTATGGAGTTAAGCAAAAAAAAAAATTATAGAATATGTGCAATCTTAAAATTAACTAAGTACTAATAACTAATATTGTCCAGTATCATCATTTAACTACTGCAATGTACCTGTAAATGTGTTACTGTATAGTATAAGGAGTAAATTGTCTGCGGTCAAGGGGTTGTTATCGTCAACTTTACTTCCACTATTACGTCAAGTAAAGAGAGGCACAACAGAACCGAATCGTATTGAATTGTGGCGTATCTCACTTTCGTGAGGTTTGATCAGTATCTGTTGTTGAGATAGTAGGTATTTCAGTAGCCAAACAACCGACAATTACCGCGAAACAAGTACTTATCTATTAGGGTCTGTTTCACAATCATTAAGTTAAGGCTTAAGTAGTTACTCAACGAGTTAATTACATAGAGGTTAAATCCTTTCGTTAACTTTCTTTGCATTTCACAATCATTCAATCAGTAAATTAAAGTGAAGATTATATAATTAATACTTACTTACAAGTTACGTTTCGTTTCAAGGTAAGAATAATTTATGTGTTTCTGTAAAGTATAGTAATCACAGAATTATCATTAAAAATATTTTTGGTTATGATTATCTAAATATATAAAAGTGAAAACTGATTTAATGACTGACTGACTGACTGACTGACAGACATATCAACGTACAGCCCAAACTACTGGGATTTAAAATCTGAAAATTTTCACCGTGCTTCCTTTTATAGTGTAGGTGAGCACTAAGAAAGGGATTTTGGAAATTCCGCTTCTAAGGGGGTAAAAAGGGCCCCACAAGTTTGTATGAAACTCCGTCAGTTTCGAAGCTAAGTCGATGAAAATTGGTATCCAGCTACCTGATTAGAAATTATGAATGACGTCTTTCAGGATTTTTGAGAATTTAGTCTTTAAAGAGATAAAAAATGGAGGCAAAGTTTGTTCGGATCCGTTTCATATCCATACTCTTTACATATTTGTACTCTCTGATGTCACTTAGTTTGTTATGACATTCAATGTGTCAATCAGAAAATAAATATCATATCTTGCAAATAGAGGGTTATTAATTTAGAATTTAATAAGAATTGGTGCCGAAATGGATGAATTAACTAAGTTAAAACGTACACGAATTTCAATTAAAGGCTGCATTACACAATTCAGCAGCCAGATACAAACGCTATGAGAAATTTCTGATTATGAATTAAAATTAGTGCGTGACCAGCTGGTGACCAGTCACAAATGTACAAAATTACCAAGAATAATTGGGAAGAGATACGACTACAACTAATGAGATGACCCACACTTGGAAAATATTGAAGAAAAAAATAACCTTCAGGGAACTACAACACGGCTTAATCTAAAACTGCAGAATTTGAATTCAATAGCACGAAACAATTCCATGTATGCAGCAGGGACCGAGGAGCAAAGGTCGGTCACAACACAAACAAACCTTAGCACATCTAAATTGAACTCAGTACTATTAGACAAGGACGAAACATTCAAAAACATCATTAAATGGTTGGATACTTACTTTAAACTGAAATATCTATACAAGGAAATACACGTTTTTAACACCTTTGAGCCCAGAATTACATAACTTATATTATATTTATGTGCTCCACGGGATCCTTGTGAGTTAGAATTTGAGGAGTTAGTTAAAATTCAGTTAGTAAATTATCAACAACTCAAAATTGGACAGACTACTAGAAGATTTATCAATAGTGTTTGACGAAACTCTTGTTTGCATATCAAACTATAAAGCTCAATAAGAGCTTCAAGAAGATGTGACATCTAGCCGCGACGTATTCCATCCATACGTCATGAACGACAAAATAGGAGGTTATGTAACGAAAACTTTTGATAAAACTTGAAAATTCCTATTGGCTGTCTTAACTATATTTAGGTCCATATTTAGAAAATAAATATCAGTACTTACAAATAGAATTAATTCATTTCTAGGGTTCCGTACCCAATTTAGAACTAACTCATTTCTAGGGTTCAGTACCCAAACGGTAAAAACGGAACCCTATTACTAAGACTTTGCTGTGTCCGTCTGTCTTTCTGCCTGTCACCAGGCCATCTTAAGAACCGCGATAGCTAAACAGCTGAAATTTTCACAAATTATGTATTTTTGTTACCGCAATAACAAAAAATACCAAAAAAAAAAAGAATATTAAAGGGGGCTCCCATAGGTACATCAAACGCGATTTTTGTCCTTTTTTGCTCGATATTAATAAATGATAACAGGTAAGCACTATATTAACTAAATTAATGTAGGTATCTACTGTTGTTTACGTAATCAATGGTACGGAAA
This sequence comes from Anania crocealis, assembly GCA_949315895.1. Lineage (NCBI taxonomy): Eukaryota > Metazoa > Arthropoda > Insecta > Lepidoptera > Crambidae > Anania > Anania crocealis. Next base: position 11,542,464 of record OX438858.1, read on the forward strand.
CCTTCGTGCGCGAGTCCGACTCGCACTTGGCCGATTTTTGTATACGGTAGAGAAAAATGTTGGGAAATCGAATAAAATTGGTGAGTGAATTTATTCATTTGTACAACCAAGACTACATATACGCCTAATTCCATTACATACAATATGCATGCAAAACTTAAGGTATGTTAAAATGGAATAAGTGTGTAAATGAAATATCGAATCTTATAAACTACACTGTTGTACCTTATGATATTATTAGCTATATTAAGCAGTACAAAAATACTTCCTAAACTGGGCATAGACCCGTATCTCAGGCAGAATAAGGTAACAGGTATGTTGCAACAACACGAAGCAGCTGACTGGTGGATTAAATCAATATAGACTGGTAAACCATTTGACAAGCTTCCATTTAGTAGGTAATTTGATAAACTTCCATTTAGTAACGTTTTTTTTTCTAGGACGCACCGCTTTTGAGGGCCCGGCAAAGTTTGTTTAGTGAAACTGCCTATCTAACGCATCAAAATTATCTTTTTATTAAATTTTCTCCATATTTTAAAAGAGACACTTTTAAAACATGACAATAAAACGAAACTTTGTCTATCGATCATGAAGGGAGAATGACATTGGACTGTCTTTTCCAGAGCTCTACACTGATGCTGGTACTACACCGTCTAGGTCCGTCGTCCACCGTCCGATCTAGGTCTTTTATCCAAACGTAGTATGCAAGCAAATTGTCTTTGTAAAATCGCATGTACAACGCATATGGATCGAGAAATGGATTCACCTACTTGGTTGGAAATTAAGAATGTGGTTTTTTACACAGGACCACTTCTTCCAGGGCTCTAGGCAGTTTTGATCATATTCGAATAAAGCCTTGCAAGCTGCTTTGAATGGTTTTGTTGTACTACAGCATTGACCGTTTTAAATCTTCAAATTATATTAGACTTCAAATTTAATGTAAATTCAAACAGATATGGTGCGAGCTCGCTTGGACCACGGTACGCTGAAAGAAATAACACCGGATCCCTTCAAACAATAGCATAGTTCAGCCCCTTTCATCCAACTATTGTATCAGCGTAACGGACTCCGGTATGCCGACAACGACGTACCGGCTCCCACTAAGTACCCAACACCACCTCGCCCGTGATGGGCACCCCCGGCACTGTAGGCAAAGAAAGTGGAGGAAAAGAGTGGAGGAAATGGGATTTAGTCATGACGAAAACTTTGTAACAGATCAAACTCCACGCGTGCGAAGCCGCGGGTATCAGCTAGTAAGTAATAAAAACAATAAATTCGTACAAAAAATGTTTACACTGTAATGTACGAGTAAATGATTCATTTCACCTTTTCTAAAATCAATGTTTCTGTAAGAATTGAACGCAACGAGGTTTCAATAAAAAGTCTATGTCGAGTCAACGTCAGTTAGTCAGTAAATGACAAATGTCAAATTTGCCGACGTTTGATACTTTTTGTATGGCGATTTTGTTTGCATTGAATTTACCATTACGAACATTGTGTTATTTTACAATGACTGCAAAACTGTCCATTTAAATAATAAAATAACTTGTTGTTGATGAAAATTTGGAAATGACGTATTTGAGGTTATCTTTTTAAATTTACTTGTCAAGTAAAAGGCTACTTTGGCAGTGCATCCGGTGATTAACTTAACGAGCAGATAAAGTTGTGATTAACCCTACTCAGGGATTGTGAAACGTAAAAAATAGTTTACTGAGCAGATAGAGTCGAAGTAGCTTACCCAGAACTTTACTCAGCGATTGTGAAACAGGCCCTTTAGTCTGGTAAACTTTCTTAAAAAAATAACCTCAATTATTTATACGTAGATACCATACAATTTAAATTTACATATAGTGAGATTTAACAAAGCATTTACAGATTTATATGTACTATGAAAACAGTACTCTCCTGGTTTTAAGTGATCCGTTAGGTCCTTTCAAATTTTGTCAAGTTAAGTGTCAAAGCCGGCCGGCAACTTTTCCAAAACTTTAGTCACGATACAGGGTTTAAACTTTTACAAAACCAATTTGCATTTAATGGTTATGCCCTGCTTTTGTTATCTATTCAATATTAACACTTTAATACACTTTATTCTAATTTAAATAAAATAAAACTACAGCAGCTGATTGCACTGCGTCTGACAGCTAGGGTTGCCAGGGCAAAAAAAAATCCACAGTTGTCTTGTCTAAATTTAAGTAATGAGATTCAGGCAACATCTAAAGAGGAGTCGAATGATGTCATTTTATATTCTGATAGGCTAGGAATTGGTTATGGCTCTATACTAAGCAATAAATTAAATTGCAATGTAATAAATAATTGCATGCCGGATGCATCGTTTGATGAAATAATTAAAACAATAGAAAATACTCAAACATGTTCAACCTCAAGTACCATTATTTTAATGCTAGGTAATAGTCAAAAAATTACCAAAATAATATTATAAAATCATTTTCTATTTTAGATAAATTATGTGTTAAAAAATGGTTGCCTGTAAAGTCGGTTTTACGGGCGAAGATTTTACGTGACAACGTCTTTTTCTCGGTAGAATATTTATTGATATGAATATAATTAAATTGCACAATAGGAACAAGGAATTGAATGAAAATAAGAATTGCACAAATTTTAACTATAGAAATATATTTTGTTTACTAAAACATTGTACATGTAAACTTAAACTTAACTAATTCCTATTTGAGTGATTTTGTTGAGGATAGGACGATGATAGGAGAAATATGAAATGAAAGGAAGTGTTTCTGCTGTAATGTGTCCGATTCAATGCGCCTAATTCTCTAGTGCTGCGCGCGCGGCAGACCGATCATAGTTGAGTGGGAGAGAGACGCAAGGCATTCGGCGGGCCTCTCTCTCGTTCGGTGACTCATCGTAACGTTACCGAGCGTTACACTTTTTCATAAGTGACTCCCAGCCGCAACCTAATTTAAGACGTTGTCACGTCAAAAAAATATTCCTCTGTGCCTTTCCATTTTGTAATTTAAATAATATTAATGCAAGTATTCACTTAATGAATACTTTATTATATAACCTATGTCAAAGACATAGTGACAAGTTTGTGTTTTTTGACACAAATAAATTTATTAACAATAGTTTTATTTTGACAGGCGGCTCTGTACACCTGCCTCATAAAATAAAAAAACAAATTGCTACTTTGTTAGCATATAATATTAATATTAACTGTCTTGCTAAAAATAGCAAAAATATAATTTATGAACATGTTAGTTTTTCAAGTTTCAAGTTTATATACTGATATTATAAGTGCAATTAAGTTGCTAAAATATCAAATAAAGTATGTTAGTACTTGTACTAATTTAAATATTGTGCCATTAACAACCTCTGAAGCTTTAAACTGAGAGGAAAGACAAAAGCTAGGCCTGATATGTATTTCAATATTGTTCATCAAAACATACAAGGCCTGGCCGGCAAAGAGTTAGGTTTAGGGTTATTTCTTCAAGATTATAACGTTCATGTGATATGCCTTACAGAACATTGGATTAAAAAACACCAACTAATGTTAAACATTGAAAATTATAAAGTCGCTAGTTCGCTCATAAGGGAGTCTGCACCAAGAGGGGGGTCACTTATTCTTGTAAAAAATGAATTAAAATGTAAAGAACGCAAAGACATTGTGTCGCTCTCGGTTGAACGAACTATTGAACTAGCGTGTGCTGAGCTGGAACAATATATCATAATTAGCGTGGATAGCCCCCCCAAAGCTAATTACCACGTTTTTGAATCTGTTATGGATGAGGCTCTGAAAAAGCTCTCAAAATCGAATAAGAAAGTAATGGTATGTGGGGATTTCAACGTTAATATATTAGAAGAAACGCAGTTGTCCACCCGGTTTCTTAATCGCTTTAAGTCTTATAATCTAATTAATCTTTTTAATGAACCCACCAGGGTGACGCCCACGTCAGCTACTTGCTTAGATAATATTTTTTGTGATGGTAAAGTGTTAAAAAAAACGATTTTAAATTGTCTTATTTCGGACCACAGCGGACAAGTAGCATCGTTCGAGCACCATTATGTCTCTAACAAAGTAGATTTTGTGTATAGGCAATTCACTTTTAATAAAATAGAAAAGTTTAAGGAAAAAATTAAAGAGGGTGTGAATTTGCTAAAGCCTAATGATCAGAATGTTGATGAATTATATGAGAATCTTTTTGGTTTAGTTAAAAAGGAATTTGATAAACATTTTAAACAGAAAAAAGTAAAAATAAACAAACAGAAGTGTAAGTTTAATGAATGGGCTACACCTGGTATTTATAAAAGCAGAAAAACATTATATGATTTATATAGTTTAAAGGCAGATTCTCAAAACCCACATATTATAGAACATGTTAAAAAATACTCTAAATTATTTAAATTAGTATGTGCCAAAGCGAAGTCAATATATCTTTATAATTTAATTTCGGCTTCCAAAAATAAGGCAAAATCCACTTGGAATATTATTAATAAAGAGACATGTAGAGTAAAACCAAATAATCCTACTTACTCTCTCAAGTTAGGGGATAAGCTAATAAACACGAACACAGAGGTTGCAAACACATTTGAGACATTTTTTTCGAATATAGCTCCCTCTACTACTGAAGGGCTAGCTTCTTCTGCTGATCTAGCTGAATCCCTTCTCAAGTCTGTTGACGAAGAGTGCAATTCTTCATTTAATTTTAGACATATAAACCCTGATATAATTACAAAAACTTTTAGAGAATTTAATATGAAAAAAACAGAGGATCTTTGGGGAATTTCTGTCAATATTATCAATACAATCATAAGTTCATTAGCCCCTCAACTCGCTATTATTTTTAACAAATGTATTGATGATAGACAGTTTCCAACTTTAATGAAGTTTAGCAAAATCATTCCTTTGTTTAAGTCTGGCGAAAAATGTGGCCCCTCCAATTTTCGACCTATATCTATATTGCCAGGGCTAAGTAAAAATTTCGAGAAGATAATGTTTAATCAGCTTTTATCTCACTTTAGTGTAAATAAATTATTAAATAGCAACCAATATGGCTTCAGAAAAGGTAGAAATACTACCGATGCTGGAGTTGCTCTCCTACAACATGTGTTTAAGGCTTGGGAGAGTAAGCTAGATGCCTTAGGTGTATTTTGTGACCTTTCAAAGGCCTTCGATTGTGTAGACCATGAAATATTACTTAAAGAACTTAAGCATTATGGTGCATCGAATGATTCCTTGGATCTAATAAGTTCTTACCTTAAAGGCAGAATACAAAAGGTTTGCATAAATGGAGCTGAGTCTTCAGGGTCGGCCCTTGTTATGGGTGTCCCACAGGGATCAGTATTAGGGCCCCTGCTATTTTTAGTTTATATAAATGACCTTCCCTGTTACTTACATAATCTTTGTGAGATGGTATTGTTTGCAGATGATACATCAATGATTTTTAAAACCAAGAGGGGCAAATCTTCATTTGACGATGTTAACAATACCCTCTCTAAATTATTACATTGGTTTACAACAAATAATCTCTTACTAAATGCAAATAAAACAAAATGTGTTAAATTTACGATGCCAAACGAAAGGTTAGCTGCCCCTCATATAATTGTTAAAGATGAACCACTAAACTCTGTAGATTTTACTACCTTTTTGGGTATAACTGTAGACTCTCATTTGCAATGAGGTGCTCATATTGGGGGGCTGTCTGGAAGACTTAGTTCTGCTGCTTATGCTGTGAGAAAGATAAGGCAATTGACTGATGTTGGAACAGCAAGATTATTATATTTTAGCTACTTTCATAGCATAATGTCATACGGAATTCTGTTGTGGGGCTCAGCGGCAGATATTGAGTCAATTTTTATATTGCAAAAACGTGCTGTACGGGCTATTTACGGCTTTCGACCCCGTAACTCGCTGAAAGAGCTCTTCAAAGAGATTAATATACTTACAGTGTCTTCTCAATATATTCTCGAGAATATTATTTACGTTCGTAAGAACATACATTTATTTCTTAAGAAAAGTAACGTACAGAATTTTAATACGAGAAATAAAGATAAACTCGCCGTTCCAGGCTTCAGACTGCGAAAAGTAGGAAAATCGTTTATGGGAAATTGTATCCGTATTTTCAACAAACTACCAAAGGATATTGCTGAACTCCCTGTACATAAACTTAAATCGTATGTTAAAGTTATTTTAATGAAAAAGGGCTATTACACTGTTAATGATTATTTAAATGATAGAAATGTATGGCATTAAGTTGTCCCAGCTCGTACTTGCTTAAACCTTGTAAAAATTACCTTACCTTGTAAAAATTTATTTAAAAAGTGGCTGACAATAGTGACCGAGTTTCTTGCGCTGCTTCTTCTCGGCACTAGCCCAGACTTGTCCCGAAGCAGTGGTAGGTTTAAATATTGGGACGTGTATAAGCGCCTCCTAGGGCCTATTTGCAGAAATAAAACTGATTTTAACTGATTTTTAACTGATTTTGACCTCAGGGAGCTTACCCAGAACTTTACTCAGCGATTGTGAAACAGGCCCTATAAATTAAAAGATAGATTGCGCCCTGATAACGCAAGTAACGCGCGTTCAACTTTGGACGGATTTAGGCAGTCAGCAACATGAATCTCTACAAAGCGGTTGTGTTATACTGTCGCACAGTGGGTCAAAACTGCTATTTGAGGGACTTAGGGTATTTTTTTTCTTATTGTTATTTTTTATTTTACCAATCGATAGATTTTCATAGTCTAATAAATAAACGTCAAATACATTTTTGTGTAAAACTAATCGTTTCACAGAAAAAAAAATATTTTTGTTTTCTTTTGTATGGAACGAGAAATTCAGTGTGCTCTTGCAGCAAATTCCCGCCTTAAAACCACTTTAGTGTCAATGTTTAATATGTTGACTACAATCCTACATAATTAGCGCGCGCCCAAACTTGCCCGTTCGCCTGGTATATGGGTTACCATACTACATAAAAATTCATTTTTTTAAAGTTATTTAAACACACTTATCATTTCAAATATCTTCAAACATCGAAACCTTACATTGCTGACGTGTTTAAGAACTAATAGGTATTGTTTTAGCCATAAAATAAAATAATTCCAGGAATTAATATAAGTACCGGTCTTATTGCTGTGAAGTCTTTTGTTATTAAATAGTATTGTTATAGAAATGTGTGTACACATTTCTATACTTAACAATATTTACCTTATCAGTCAGCACTCAGCAGGTCTCAATTTGGAAAAATTGATTATGACTTTCTAATAAAATAATGCTTATCTATTACTGTTAAAAGCCGTTCTACAATGGGTGAGGCGCTTGTATTGTTATCACATTCTTTAAGCGAGAAGAGATTAAAGTTTGCTAATATTGAATAACAAAAGAACAATTCTGTTTATTGGGTCAGGTAAAAAGTTAATTAGATATTTTTATATATTAATTCTAAAAAATTAAAGCTCTCATTTGATTACCTAAGGAGTGGGGGTCGGAAATCATGCTTTGTTCTTCTTATAAATTAAGTTGTTGCCAAAATATGTAGGTCATTCAAAGCTACGCTTCAAACCCAGTCATTACTTGCATTATACGTACTTTTTTGTGATTTTAATGGAAAGTTTAGTAAATAATGTTCATGGTTCTTAGAGAACAGAGATGGAAAGCAATTTTGTGCATATTTAAAACAGACGCTGAATCAAAACTGGGCAGAAGATTCAAGTGAATCTCTTTTACTGTTCTGTCAAAAATTTTGTAGTAGAGTCAGTGATAAATGGGCAAGATTTAACCGAACCCTAGCCATTTTGTAAAAAAAAATTGAGATTGGTTAGAAAGTGCCATCAACTGGCCAACTAATATAACGTGTGTTTCTCAAACTGAACATCTCCAATTTTCCGAGGATGATCTCAGTGAAAATGTTCCAAATCTATTTTGAACATCGACGCCTGAACCATCTATGCTAGAGTCATCTACGCCTACACCATCAACATTATAATTTTACACCTAGAATACCATTTGAAGAGTTGGGCAATAAGCAAAAAAGATGACGTGTAGAACTACTTAATAAGTTGTTTTCACCGGAAGAACTAAACGCTGCAAAGAAATCGATAAAAAATCTTCAAGGTAGTAAGAATACAGAGCTGAAAAAAATTATGGAACACTTATACATATAACCATCCTGAAGATGTTGACAAAGTGAAGACCTGTCTTAGCAATAAAAAAGATAGCAACGTATATACTCCAGAAAAAGCATTATCCCTGTAACAATAGTAGATAAGCATAATTTGAATACAGTCATTAGCAATTTTTCGGAATCGAGACCTGCTGAGTGCTGACTGATAAGGTAAATATTGTTATAGAAACATGTGTAATACTATTTAATAACAAAATACTTCACGGCAACAAGACCGGTACTTATATTAATTCCTAATATTCCTTTATATTTTTAAGAATTATTTTAATTTATGGCTAAAACACGTCAACAATGTAAGGTTTCGATGTTTGTGGGTATTTGAAATAATAAGTGTGTTTAAATAACTTTAAAAAAATGAATTTTTATGTAGTATGGTAATCCATATACCAGGCGAACGGGCAAGTTTGGGCGCGCGTTAAGTATGTAAGATTGTAGTAAACATGTTAAACATTGAGAATAAAGTGGTTTTAAGGCAGGAAAAGTTGAGAATTGGCTGCAAGAGCACATTGAATTTCTCGTTCCATACAAAAGAAAACAAAAATATTATTTTTCTGTGAAACGATTAGTTTTACACAAAAATGTATTTGACATTTATTTATTAGACTAAGAAAATCTATCGATTGGTAAAATAAAAAAGAACAATAAGAAAAAAAATACCCTAAGTCCCTCAAATAGCAGTTTCGACCCACTGTGCGTCGATGGAAACGACGCAAGCAAAGAGAAAATATACAATATAAAGTTCATCCCATTTTGCCAGACAGAGTGACAGAAAGCATGTTTTTAACGTTGTATGAGTATACCAACGCAATCTCTACGTTTCAAGCTTCGCATGGCATAGTCGGAAGATTCCATATCCCATATCGCCACTCTTTTCTCCACTTCCTCAATAAAAAGTTTAGTATCAATTGGTTCAATATCACGCGCCATTCTGAATACGTCCACTCGCGTCATTTATCGCGCGTGTACTGGACGCAACAATGTTGTTCCTAGTACCTCGACTCGCGCGCCGAACGCTCAGCACACGCGCGAGTCGAGGTTCTTGCGATTTGCACGCGATTCACGCGCGAGCCGTAAAACGCGCGACTGCATGTGGACAGAGTGTATGAAACTCTAGTATCTCACGATCGCGCGATTCGAAACGCGCGAGTACTAACTCGTCATCTGGACAGGCTCATAAAATCATATCAATAAAAATTACACTCACTGATCGACAGCTGGTACAGCATAAGTGCCACTAGGGGTCATCATGGCGCCTGGTGCTTTTGGGCCTTCTACAGGCACCATAAAACTTCGAGGTATTCCTGTACTTCGTCTTATATCTACAGGATCACTCTAAACACCACAAAATATTAATATGAAGATGAGAAAAAATTCATAGAATATGGTCCCTAGGCACTTTTAGTATACTATTTAAAACTTACTGAATTAGCGGTTGGGCAGTCCTTAATCCAATGTCCATGCTTCTGACACTTATAACAAACATATGTTGTTGGCACAACACCTCTTTGATTTTGTCCTCTGATTTTTTGGTAACTGAAATTAATTACAAGATTATTAAACTATAGGGAATAATATAATTATATGTCACTTCTTTTTAAAAGAAAATGTGTTAAAAGTAACAAGTTATGATAAATTTAATGTTTTTAAATATATATTTTTACCACCTAATAAATCTAGAACATTTTTGCCCAAGTCACACTCATTAAGCTTGGTTACTTCACATTTAGTTCTTCCTATTATTTATGTAATATTAATAAATCAGTCAAATACAAAATTACTCTTACTTGCTAGGATCATAGTCAAAAGTAGATTGTGTTATCATAGCATTTATTTTATCCTGTTCGCTACCTTCCATGCGAGACAGATCAGCCACTCCCTTGTTAAGGGCTGCATCTTTTTGTTGTGTAGATGTATTACTGCTGGAACCTTCCCACTGTTTCTTTGGTTGTTGTGAAAGTGGAACCCTTGCAACGAGTAGAGATGTGTTTTTTGGAATCAATGCATTATCATCCACATAAACTGAAAACATTAAGAAAATTTTTAACACTTCTTTTTGATCCAATTTTTAGGGTTCTAAAGGAAAGTGCAGCCTCAGCTACGGCTCGCCCGGGCACCCGAGGTTCGTTACTGCGAGCGAGGACTGCTCTCCCTCCGCGCCTCCGGCTTATAAATTGCTCTCTAGTATTGGGCAGACAAGTACCACGGCAAAAAGACCACGGCGAGTCGGAATTCAACTAAATTCTTTATTAATACAATGAATTTTAGGAAATTTAAAATTCGTATTAAAGTTTTTCGGGTTAATAAAATAACACAACGGATTTTTCATCCTTCGTATTAATGAGATTCAGAATACAAAAGATTCGTACTTTTGATATTCTGTTAAATGTTAATTTATTTATTTATTTATTTAAACTTTAAAATGAAGTACAACAGGTGGACTTAATACCTTAAGGCATTCTCTCCCAGTCGACCATCGAGCCAAGCAGAAATAATTTTGTTGGCGGTGCGACATAAAAAAGGAAATCAACTGACATAAAATTTCCATAAAAAATTTAAATATTTATTTAAATATATACTCAAAATATACTACATATATAGCTACATATATAAACTACATACAAGTACTAAATAAATAGAAAATTATGTAAATAAATAAGAATAAGATGACGACTACTGTAGTGGAAGCAAAGTAAATGACAACTATTGCATTTTACCTAAGAAATAAGACCTAACAAGTTTCTTAAAAGCAAATTTACTCGGTGCTTGCTTAATGCTTTCGGGCAATGAGTTCAAAATGACAATTGATCGCAAATTGTCAAAAGCGCACATAGTCAAAAGCGCAGAATGTCAAAGGCGCAGAATTTCAAAGACGCAGGTCAAAAGCGCAGAATTTCCAAGACGCATAATGTCAAAAATCAACTTAAATGGGTAACTATTGGTTGTGTTTAAAAATAAAATTTTTTGTGCGAGTCAGACTCGCTTTTATTAAGGGAAATGAAATAATTGCTTGTGTGTTAATTTATGTATGTCTCACTGATACAAATTATCAAATATATAATATAAAATTAACCACTTTCTCTATACATGGATACCGACCGATATAATCTATCCAAATTATACCCATTTTACTCGTACTATTTAAACGTACATGCACACATATTCATTATTAATAAATATGCTATTTTTAATATACATAGTCAGGTCATAAGTTCTGTCACACAATAAAAACTTTTGAATTTAGAATGCTGGCCACAAAAAAGTTTATTGAATTCGAATTTCAAATTTTTCATAAAAAATAAAAATTTGTACTTTTTAGTATTTTCCTCATTTTTAAATATGGAGTGGACACTTAAAGAAGACCGTGTCGCGGTTATTGCGTTGCATCGTTGCGGTTACGCGCCAATTCAGATTCGTTTATCGTACCATAAAACGATACAATGAAGACTCTAGTGTAGATGACAGGTCAAGAAGTGGTCGCCCTCGCTCTGTTAGGACTCCAGCAGTGATAAAAGCTGTGAAGGCGCGAATTCCCATACGTAAGCAGAAACTGTTGGCCCTTCAGATAGGGTTAAGCAGGACCACGGTGAAAAGGGTGTTAGATGAAGACTTAGGGCTTAGGGCATATCGAAGAAAAACAGGACATCGTTTGGACGCTCGTTTAATGGACCTGAGACTGAAGAGATGCCGCGCTTTGTTGAAGCGGTACGCAGGAAGAAAGCATCGGGAAATTCTTCTTTCGGATGAAAAAATTTTCACCCTGGAAGAGAGCTACAACAAACAAAATGATAAGGTGTACGCACACAGCAGTGAAGAAGCGAGCAACCGTATTCCGCGTGTCCAACGAGGTCATTTTCCATCCCCGCTCATGGTTTGGTTGGGAGTCTCTTATTGGGGCTTAACTGAGGTACATTTTTTGTGAGAAAGGCGTAAAAACGAATGCAGTTGTGTATCAAAATACAGTCCTCAAGAACCTTGTGGAACCTGTTTCTCATACCATGTTTAATAACAGGCACTGGGTATTCCAACAAGATTCTGCGCCAACTCATAGAGCGAAATCCACACAAGACTGGCTGGCGGCGCGTGAAATCGACTTCATCCGGCACGAAGACTGGTCCTCCTCCAGTCCAGATTTGAGTCCGTTAGATTACAAGATATGACAACACTTGGAGGAAAAGGCCTGCTCATAGCCTCATCCTGATTTAGAGTCACTCAACGCATCCTTGATTAAGGCAGCCGCCTATGTTGACATGGACCTCGTTCGTGCTGCGATAGACGACTGGCCGCGCAGATTGAAGGCCTGTATTCAAAATAGCGGGGGTCATTTTGAATAAACTTTATTACCATATGAATCTATGTTTTATTAAGTTAATTTTGCTATATAAATAGTTACATAAATAATAAACATGTCTAAATTATTTCATGTTACACATGTGACAGAACTTATGACCTGACTAGGTATATGATAATTATTATTTTTAATAATTTGACTTTGTTTACATATAGTTTACATTAAAAATGAATACATATTTTTTAAATTTTCACACAAGTAATTATTTTATTTCCCTTAATAAACGCGAGTCTGACTCGCAAAAAATAATAATGTTATGTAATAACATAACCCATTTAAGTTGATTTTTGACATTGTGCGTCTTTGACATTCTGCGCTTTTGACCTTCTGCGTCTTTGATATTCTGGGCCTTTGACATTCTGCGCTTTTGACAATTTGCGATCATTTGTCATTTTGCGCTTTTGACCTTATGCGCCTAAACGAAGTGCTTGTGATAGCTAATGTAATGAATACGTGGGTAACACTGAAAATGTTTAGAACTGGCCTTAGAAACATTGCTAATGAAGACTTTTTTTGAATTTCAATTTTAGAATTCTTTGGTAACCAAATGTAGTAAGTATATTGCATTAATTTGTCATTTGTTTTTGTAAATTGGCGGCTAATCTAAAACTCTTGTTACACGTAAAAATGAACCTAACGCGAGAAAATTTTCGGTCAATGATTTATTATGACTTTCGTTGTGGGCTTACTCAACAACAAAGCTATGATAGGCTGCTATTAGCATTTCTTAATGAAGCCCCATCTCGTGCCACTATTTACAATTTGTTTAACGAGTTTAAGCGTGGACGTAGCAATGTCAATGACGATCCGCGTGAGGGACGTCCTTCAACAGCGACTACTGAAGATGACATCAGTGCTGTGCGACGCATGATAGGGGAAGATAAGAGAGTGACCTATCAGCAGATACGGGCAAGCCTAGGCATTGGTATGAGTCAAGTTCAAAAAATATTACACGAATATTTAGGCGTCAGGAAGCATTGTACCAGATGGATTCCCCATACTTTAACCGACAACCAGAAACGACTGGTGTCACCAAATGTTAGATAAGTTCAGCGGCGGTGACTCAAATGCTATATTGCTACGAACACGAAACCAAAAAAAGACAATCAGCTCAGTGGGTGTTTCATTTCGAGGATCGGCCAACTAAGGTAAAGAAGTCAAGGAAAAAAGATGATTGCCTAATTTTTTGGTTGGAAAGGTCATTTCGTCAGTTTTGCTAGAAGATGGAAGGACAGTTACTGCAGACTGGTATGTCAATCGCTGTTTGCCTGTTGTCTTGGAAAAAATTCGACAGCAGCGCCCTCGAAGCAGGATCCTCCTTCACCACGACAATGCTTCACTTCAGCGCACTCCGCAAAACGGACTGTTGAATATTTGCCTATGGCAGGTGACGAGATAATGAGTCATCTGCCACACAGTCCTGACCTGGCGCCCTACGACTATTATTTATTCCCAAGAACTAAAGATAAAATTCGAGGTATTCGCTTTACGAGCCCTGAAGACATACATAGAAGAGACCCCTAAGGAAAAATGGAACCACTGCTTTTCTCAGTGGTTCCATCGAATGCGACGATGTGTAGAGAGGAACAGAGGTTACTTCGAAAAACAATAAAAGTATTGGCAACTTTCTACATTAAGCCGTTTTTCAATTTCTAAACATTTTCAGTGTTACCTAGGTATATTGTTTCAAATTGGGCCAGTGACTTTTTTAAGTAGATTGTGTGATATTTCATAATTGCAGAAATTGACTGCAAGGGGACTGCTTAGGGTAGCGTATGATAAAATACACTACAGTAGAATCCAGTTATAACGACGGCCAAGGGACCGGTAATATTACGTCGTACTAACCGGAAGTCGTACTAAACGAACTGTCAATTTTTTTTATTAAAAAAAGCAGCATATGCCCATTTACGGGTATTCCTGTATTAGATTGCAGCTTAAATCATTGTAAAAATGCCAACTCAGTTTGTTCTTTAGACCTCACACGTTTAGGTTTTAAAACATACATTGAACAGAGGTTCGATCTTGTATTTATTTTTCTTAATTGTGGATATTGTCGAATGATTTACACCCAATTCCTTCGCAATCGATACATTGGACTCGCCAGCTTGTAATTATCATGAAATCAAGAATAATACTATAAAAATCGACTATTTGAGTTTTCTTAACAGCCTTTTCATATTTTTATAATGTTATATTACATTACCTACTTAACGTTAATAATATTTTGAGGTAATTTTACTTAACCGATTCAGTGCGGCGGTGGTTTTTTAAGACTCTAGCACCTGACGGAGAACAAATGTTTCGTGGCTCCTCTGAGGCGCCTTTCGCCATGAACATGCATGGCTCCTCTTGAGCGCCACCCGCCATGTAGTATAACTGATCGCTGTTTCGGCAGTCTCCACTTGTTTTTTTTATAGTCTCGATTCAACAGCGAACGTAAGCGGTCTAATAATTCATTTAAAGTGTTTAGAAGTGACTAATTTAGTGTTTATACGGAAATGGAAGGTAAGTGACTTATTTTTATCAATTGTTGTAAACCTTTTGCAATATGTTTGGCACAATTGATTTATCAATTCGTTTCTTTTTATTATTGTTTAATGCCACGCGGACGAAGCTAGTTAGACATAAAAACACTCTTTACCTTAACAATTGTAAGTATTTTTTATGTTAGCTACTTAAAAATAATTATTTCCTTATTATTTTTGAGTAGCTAACATAAAAAATAATTCGGTATCCGTATTAATCATATTGATCTTGTATTGAAAAGGTTTACAACTTCTGAAGTGAGTTTTTTTCATGAAATAACCCGAAACGAACACTGAAATCGTAATCTGTAAGACAAATAAAGACACTTTAATAAAGGGGTAAATTAGAAACGCAATTTTATCAGTTTTACATGTAAATATTTTGGCTCCTATCGGGCGCCACCCACCAGTCACAAAAAAAAACCCATGGCGCCTCTAGGGAGCCATCCGCACGGAATCGGTTAATAGTGCATGTATTCTCTAATAAATCAAGTAAATGTATTTGTCTTTATAGACATCAACAAGAAATAGTAATAACAAAAATAAAAGTAAGTCTTAAGTGACGACCATTTGGATCAGTGGTAGTAAACTAGAGATAGTAAATATATCTATTATCAGTTAAATTTAACTAATAAAAAAATATCACATTTATTCAATAAATATTATTAACCTTATCGGATAAAAATATTCATTTGAGCCGTTAATAATTAAACGCAACTAAAAGTTTTATTCGATAGATAAATCTAACCGATTGATAAAATTACCTAATGAATATAACGTTAGCCCGCAAAGAATAAAAATATCATATCCAATCTTTCTAATAAATTTATTCGTTTATTGAGTAAGTTAACTTAAGCACTAAGTAAACGGATTAGAGCCTAAATTTGAATGCATTATTTAGGACACGAGTGGCGCGTGATTGAGACTGAGTTGTAGGTAATACGATAAAATTTGCGAGTAAAACAAGTAGTAACATTTGCTATGAAATTAAACTCTATTCCATTAGCATAAGGAAGAATGATTGAACTTTAGGCTCCTACGCATTGTTCAAGTTCATTGATGATGATGATTATAATGATGATGATGATGATGTACATGGTTATGGTAATGATGATAATGATTGATGATGATTGATGTTCAAGTTAATTGAAACCTATAAAAATAAACGCATAATACTATATTCAACTACAGTGAAAAATATAAAAAAAAGATATCTGCATAAACATAATATTAACAAATATTTTCAACCATATTCAAGTACCTATACTTGAATATGGTTGAAAATATTTGTAATTTAAAATATCAACTGATATTTTCAACCATTAAAAATATCGATATTTTTATTCAACCATTAACTTTTAACAAATATTTTTTTTCAACCATTAACGCCACCACTATAGTAAACGCTGCTTCTGAGCCATGGGTTGTGGGTTCAATCCCCGCACAGTACTAATATTTGTGTGCTTGAACATGTCTGTTTGTACTGGTCTGAGTGTTATCTATGTATTATAAGTATGTATTTACAAAGAAAAAAAGCATATAAGTTTAATAGTAGCTTAATTTGGGACTAGATGGCTCTGTATGGCCCAGTGAGGCATGTCTTAAATATTATTATTTCTAAAAAAAAAGGATACAAGTAAGTTTATCACTTGTCAGTGGAATGCCTGGAGCGTCAAAATCATGCAAAGAAGACATACAGTATTTTAACCATTTTATGTGAAATATTAAATAAATAATAAGTATAGGGCAACTTAAGTGGTATTTATTTAACTATTCAATAATAGTCTAGATTGGGCTATAGCCACATCAATCGATCCTGTGCCATCCACATATTATACTATCATTTATTATACAAAATTTTGATACAATGTCTGTAGCTGTTGATTGTGTACGTAATTATTTCTAAGTACATAGATGATGTTATCAGTAAGACTTTTAATGTATCTAAATGTGTTTTAAATGTCTTGTCTTGTACCTTTATGATTGTATTCCAGTGCAAATATACCTACATGTCCTAGGTGCCTTTAAATAAGCTTTAATTTTTACAAAGGCTATGATTTCAGAGCAGTATTTTAACAAAAGTTGGTCTCTTTAAACCGGCAAACCAAATGGTATGATAAACTAATTTGTAACGAAAAATTATTTTATTCCAACACAAATTAAAAACTGTTACGGTTTCATATCCAGAATGAAAAACTGAAACTTTACACAAATTACTAAATTTAGTGGTGGATTACTGACCTTCCTTTGTTTGAGCGTTAGTAATTTGTAAATCAAAATCTGAAGTTTTTCCAATTCTCTTCTGTTGTGATATCGCAGCTTTCAAGTCTCCTACAGATATGTGAAGTCCGTCAAATGTGACTGTATCATAATCCAATGCACTTTTAAACTTATAATGCACAGACATTTCCGGGAGAACAGATGTGAATTTCTTTTATCATATAACATGACAATGTTATTATAAACTGGATGTAATTCTTAACCGACAAAATACCACATAACATTGATTTACCACAGACGAACCGACTTCATTAATTAAAGGTTATGAACAGTACAACCACTGCTTGGCACTACTTCACGAAATATAGTCTCTTTAAAATTAAAACTCTTGGCTTCTTTATATCTTTTAACTTTAAATAAAACTTTAGAAAATAGTACGATAAAATCTGCCACACATCGCAGCTAAGCTAACGCAAAAATTGGAGGCCGCCGCCATCATGATTGAATGAGGAGAGATGGGTAAGGTCATGCCAAAGAGTATTTTAATAGGTAACGCTGCGCTGCGCCGCGCAACTGCGATGTGTCAACCACAGAACATAAAAAACGATAGAAGTAGTATGTATGAAAACCACACGGAACAGAAAAAACAGGTGGAAGTGCGATATGGCAAATTTAATACCAGTTATAAATCATTCATTAGGTAAAAATTTAGAATTTAGGTAAGTAACGTTAAGATAGATAAAAACATTTACTGGTGCAATTGTACGAGTATCGTTAAAATATAACGATAATGGCAGAATTGTAACGGTAACATTTATTTCATAGATTTAGGATACTAGTAGATCGACTGACAGCCCAATAATGCGTGACCAGTTTTGATTTGTCAATGTGTGTGTTAACTAGTGTCGTTCGTTTAACATTTTGAGACTATCGATAATAATTGTAGTTCGTCGTTTGGAAAAATATATAATCTTTCTTTCTGTATTTATCCTTACATTATTGTATACTCCTCGGCAAATCTAACCACCCACTCTTCTTATAATATTATAAGAGATTGCAATTGGATGTGCCTGTGAGTATATTTTTTTATATGCTGTGTAAATATAAAGTGTAAAATAATATGTTAAATCTGAAACACAAAACGTGTCAATTAAGTTTTCACTTATTTAGTTCCAATCAATAAGACTGTTTTGTGTGTGTCATGAGGGCTTTTCTAACTGTTCTTATAAGATACTACTATTAGTAAGTAAAAAAAAACGTGTGGCACTCGGAGACTGCCGCGGTAAAGCTATTGCATAGCTTTCTTTATCAACTTATGCAATTATAAAACTAAAAAGTATCACCGCTGTGCCGGTCGGAGTGGGGGGTGTTAGGTTATTTATCGTTACGGAATTTCCGGATTCGGTCTCCACGCTCAAGGCCCGCGATAGAAGCTATGCAATAGCTTAAAAAAAAACACAGAACTAATATTACAATTTAATAACAAAATCTATACAATGGGGAGAAAAACTAACTTTTTATCACACCAGAGGGCGTATAATCGACTGTACCTTGATTTGACATAACATCTGTCAGATTGTATGGAAATTTGCAATCGTTTCTGTTTGTTTATCTTATTTTCGAGGATTGAAGACACGATGCCACAGTGTAGTTCTTTAAACTGTAAAAATAGAGGTGTTTATTTATTCCCTAAGGACTCTAACCGCAGAAAACAATGGGAATCTGCTTTACGGATTAAAAACTTCAACGCAACGCCTACGGCACGTTTATGTGCAGCACATTTTAAAGAAGAAGATTATTTTGGAAAAAGTATATACACAGGTAACGGACTAACAGCATAGTGATTCAGCGTTGTGAATTCATGCCAATAAAGCTTAACAATACATGAGTCCTTTTTATTCCATTAGGAAATAAACCCATCGCAAAGTTCCTGAAGAAGTCTTCTGTACCATCTATCTTCTGTTTTACTCTAATTAAACCCGAAAACACAGCTGCACTTGAACGACAACAGCGTTTAGAAAAAAGAAGTCATAAGAAACTGTTTCAAGAAGAACTAAAGCCATCAACCAGCAAAGATACGCAAATAAACGAGCCACATCCTTCGACCAGCATTCCAGAGTTCCATTACGAAGCCACATGTGACTTAGAGCTAGCATTTGAGGAAGAAGTTTATGAAATAAATAAACCCTCATGTAGCATTCCATCTTTATACACTTCTAATGAGTCCATATCAAAAAGCACTCAGGTTGACCATGAACATATGTATGGCTCAATAAATAGATACAAAGAAGACAATGAAGCTATTAAGTTCTACACAGGTTTTGAATCATATAAAAAATTTCAATTTGTTTATTCTACTCTAAGTCCCATGGCTCATAAAATTAAGTACTATGGTAATAGTGTAGTCAATTTGCAGGCAGAAGACCAGTTTTTTTTGACATTGATGAAATTGAGGCAAAATAAGTGTAATTTTGAACTAAGTAAATTCTTTAATGTAAGTCAAACCACAGTTTCAAATATATTTATAACATGGGTTAACTTTATTTACCAGCTGTGGAGTAAAATCAATATTTGGCTTAGTGAAGAATTAGTTCAGTACTATATGCCTGAAAGTTTTAAAAAATATGATAAAAATATTCGAGTGATTTTGGATGGCACTAAAATAAAAGTACAAAAACCTAAAAATCCAAAATCACAACAAGCTTCATGGAGCAGCTATAAACATGCTAATACATTAAAAATATTAGTTGGTGCTACACCTGGTGGATTGCTTTCTTACTGTTCTCAAGCTTATGCAGGTTCAATAAGTGACAGACAAGTAGTAGAGCGCAGTGAACTTTTAACTAAATGCCAAAGCGGGGACAGTATACTCGCTGATAGAGGATTCACAATTCAAGATATGTTCGCAGAAAAAAATGTAACAGTTAGAATACCTTCTTTTCTTAAAGGAAAATCTCAGTTACCAGGCCTCACCATTATGAAGGACAGAGAGCTTGCTAATAAAAGAGTCCACATTGAAAGAATAATTGGTTTAACAAAGACTTGTAAAATATTAAAAAATGACCTTGACCATAATTACATTCCAATAGCAAGTAAAATATTTTTTATATGTTTCATGTGTTGTAATTTTAGGGAATATTTTATGAAAAATGAAATAAAAGGCTTATCTATAATATTTTTATATGTTTATTCTGTTGTAAGTTTAAGGAATCTGGGAAAAATGAAATAAAATATTAATCTACATCTGTTTTTTAATTATTTTTAAATAATCCTTATACATGTATTTATTTAAAATTGCATGCTCTAAATAATTGTTATAAAAGTTAATTAAATCATTTAACATTTCACAAATGAAGGTATCATCTCTATTTATAAAAATTAGCTCCATGTGTAAACAATAAAATTGCAGAATTGCCTACCAGTATAAAATAGCTGTCCTTGTATTTGTGCATAGTAAGGACGTTTCTTTTTTAATGATAATTCTCCATCACTTTTACATAAATAAGGCACAGTAGCTTCATTTATCAAGCTATTTCTTGAGCTACATGGGCACTTAATTTCAATTATTGTGTCTTTTCCAAGAAGCCCATCAGGAGAAGCTCCCAAGAAGGGATACTCTTCAGAAATGAACAATCCGCACTTGTCCACCACTACTCCTAAATACTCTTCATACTGTGACAGTGCAATTGGCTCATTGGTAACACCATGGGCTGTGGCTCTGGTATGCACCGTTTTGGGGTTTAAAATTTTTTGTAACTGATAATCACTATAACCTTTGCTATGACACACAACATTAAATATACTGGCAGTTATTCTACATGATCTTCTTTCATGCCACTCTGGAGAACTTGCTTGACCTCTAGTATTTTTTTCAACTTCTGCGATTTGCGCAGAAGTTACATTCTTTAATAGTAAATTCTCTAAAAGAATATCTTGCGGAGTCTTTTGCAAACATGGATAGTGATCCCATTCAATGTCATGTGGATTAGCTGGTGGGATTGTCTGCAAAATGGGAATAGTACTTTCACCATATCCGATAGCTAAATTACATACAAAGTCTGTATAATTTGGCATCACATCCTTTTGTTTCAGTGGGTTGTAGTACTTGTAGTTGCATGTTTTTTTTCTCTTATTTGGTAAATTCTGGGCAGCAATTGGAGAATTATAAAAGACCTTCTTGGGTCGGTTAAAAGTCATCAGTGTTTGAGTGCATGACTGATGTAGTTTTATTATATTGTTGTGTACTATGTCATGCACAGCACACAAAAGCACAGATACATGCTTACAGCATGCGTTAATGCCACTACCCGCAGCACATTCACAATGGCTTTCTTCTATACCCTCCCGGCTTAATTTTGCATCTACCAAATAAGCAACTTTCTTCATGCTTGCTTTGCATTGTCCTTTTAAGTATGTAATATCAGCACCAGCAGAGCAGAAGTGAGCAGTTAGGAGATGGCGTGCCTCGTACAGAATTTCCCCTTGGGGCTTGCTGTTGAATCTGTGAAACAAAAAGCATTGGATGATGAATACTTCTTATATAAAAAAGTATAATGCAACATCAGGTAAATATTGGGATTATGTACCGATACATACCTTTCAAAATATAGTTGTATTTCATGTTTACTTATGCTAGGAAGTGGGGAATCAGCATTAATATCCCTAAATTTCTCTAACGCCGGAGCCGTATATGTTACATCATCCGGAATGTTGCAGTCAGCGCCAAAGTTTCGGTTTCGATCATACGCCTCCAATCTAAAAGAAATAATAGATTTACTTCAAATAAATCAGAATTATGCACAGGGAAATAAAACATAACCTCTAATATTTTAAATGCTTACCTCTCTATCAAATCAGACGTTTTTCCAGTAATTGTAGCGTTCCTTCTACGAAGTTCGCTTTTAAGCTCACAAACAGACATCAACGAATACATTTTACAGGCTGAAAATCTTATAAAACGCAAAAATTCGCAACTACACACTTGACACTGGAAGTAACAAGGTACAGTCGACGAAGGCGCCCTCTACCAAAAGCTTTGCGTGTTCCTCCCCATTGAATACTGACACATACAAACAGCGTTTTTGTCCTAGTTGGTTTGTGATCACCGACCCGCATTTTGCTAGCGTGCTGATTATGCCTGTACCCATCATTGCAATGGTAACTTAAATTCAATTATGGAGGCCTTTGGGATCATTATAGGTCGTTAATAATAAAATAATAACGCTATAAAGGTAAAAAAAATATCTCAAAATTGTTCGTGAAGTGTGTTGTAATGCGATACAATCCTCTTGTTAATTCTGCGGGCCAGTGTCATTTATAAAAAAAGATCGTGTGACAAAATTTTTAAAATAATTAACCTTTGGTATGTACATTGTACAGCAAAGATTAATTATCTGTACAAACAAGTGCACTATGATAGTTTAAATATTTAGGAGTATATGTTTAATGAATTTATTTTTACGTATAGTTAGTAACTTTATTTGATATTTTAGCAACTTAATTGCACTTATAATATCAGTATATAAACTTGAAAAATTTTGTCTCAGGCGGGACTCGAACCCGCATCTCCTCGCATGCCGGGCGGGCGCCATACCATTAGGCCACCGAGACACTGCGACACGGCGCGAATTTTTCAAGCATATTCTTACGCTGTGAGCCAGCGTTGCTTCATCAAATGTTAGGAGCTTGCACCCCCAACACCCGAAAGAAACATCTTTGCAGATGTTTGACAGTCAGTTAAGATGAAACAGCCATTTATATACTTTATTTGATATTTTAGCAACTTAATTGCACTTATTATATCAGTATATAAACTTGAAAAATTTTGTCTCAGGCGGGACTCGAACCCGCATCTCCTCGCATGCCGGGCGGGCGCCATACCATTAGGCCACCAAGACGCTACTATAAGTGCAATTAAGTTGCTAAAATATCAAATAAAGTATATAAATGGCTGTTTCATCTTAACTGACTGTCAAACATCTGCAAAGATGTTTCTTTCGGGTGTTGGGGGTGCAAGCTCCTAACATTTGATGAAGCAACGCTGGCTCACAGCGTAAGAATATGCTTGAAAAATTCGCGCCGTGTCGCAGTGTCTCGGTGGCCTCATGGTATGGCGCCCGCCCGGCATGCGAGGAGATGCGGGTTCGAGTCCCGCCTGAGACAAAATTTTTCAAGTTTATATACTGATATTATAAGTGCAATTAAGTTGCTAAAATATCAAATAAAGTATATAAATGGCTGTTTCATCTTAACTGACTGTCAAACATCTGCAAAGATGTTTCTTTCGGGTGCAAGCTCCTAACATTTGATGAAGCAACGCTGGCTCACAGCGTAAGAATATGCTTGAAAAATTCGCGCCGTGTCGCAGTGTCTCGGTGGCCTAATGGTATGGCGCCCGCCCGGCATGCGAGGAGATGCGGGTTCGAGTCCCGCCTGAGACAAAATTTTTCAAGTTTATATACTGATATTATAAGTGCAATTAAGTTGCTAAAATATCAAATAAAGTATATAAATGGCTGTTTCATCTTAACTGACTGTCAAACATCTGCAAAGATGTTTCTTTCGGGTGTTGGGGGTGCAAGCTCCTAACATTTGATGAAGCAACGCTGGCTCACAGCGTAAGAATATGCTTGAAAAATTCGCGCCGTGTCGCAGTGTCTCGGTGGCCTAATGGTATGGCGCCCGCCCGGCATGCGAGGAGATGCGGGTTCGAGTCCCGCCTGAGACAAAATTTTTCAAGTTTATATACTGATATTATAGTTAGTAAGTTCTATTAATAGAATAACAGTAACATTACTTACTGGTACTATTACAGTCGGAAGGGCACCTTTTACTAAAACCGGTCTTAATCTTCTTTTTCTTTTACAGTGGTCAGGAAAAATTTTGCTGCATATGGTAGAATATTTCAGTGGACTCCAACCAATGCGCCCAATGGGGGCTATGTCTAGCAAATTTGCCACTAGAGGCGCTTGTGTCGCGTGAGCTCCAATATCATTCACTTTTCACTGATTTTAGCGGGCTTTGTTGCATAAATTAAAATGTCTTTAATTTACCTGCTGGAAAGTGATCTCCTTCGTAAAATATCGCAAATATGGTTTATTTGGCGATTAATGTGAACGCTTTGAAAGCAGACTTAAGAAAAATCGCAAAAATAGGCTGCCTCAAGAGCAACTATTTCAGAAGTTAGTTTGTTGATATCAAGATAGTTATTTATAAATAATAAATCTTAATTAGATTCAAGATATAACACTTTGTTTCGGCGCCAATCGCCTTTGACAGCTATACCTCCGGACCTCACTCTACAGTGGCGCCAACTGGTGAGCAAAGAAACGGTAGTCCCCATTAACTTTACCCATTTTCCTCTCACTACAGAATCTAAAGGAAATCTGTCCGAAAAATTAACTTGTATAAAATTATTGATAACTAACTTTTTCTGATAAAATAGTTTAGATTTTCGATGATAAACGTAAAATAGCATGTAATTTATCAGTTATCATTTAATATAAATATCGATAATAGTATCGATAAATTTGAGTCAAGCTCTAGCGTACATGTAAAATATTTCGATAAATGAATTATCCACCAAAATAATGTAAATTATCAATAAAAAGAACTCTATCTACCCAAAATATTAAAGTGAACGAACGGATTGACATAATTTTATATTTACAACATAACAACAAGATCAAATTCAACAAAAATAATGCGTTTTTACGATGACGGCTTTCTACGTATTTACCTGTGAAATGAGCAATTATCTGGATTATTATTTTGGTTGACACCACAGGCACTCACTGAACATGTGACCATTGTTATTAAAAAAAATATTTAATAAAATAATTTACGATGTAATAGATAATTCCACACAATGTTGAAGCTTATATCGCAGATGCCACTGGATGTCACTCTGTCAATTAAGTCTGTCGATTGTGACTGAGTCGGCTTTTGACAGAAATTGTTTTCCTTTTTTTGCGAAGTTCATGATATTGTAATTAATAATGCGCATAAATAAATGTACGCGTCTTATTTAAATTAGAAAATTACAATAATATGTAATGTAATTACAACAAGTCGGCTTTGCTCCCAACAAATTTTGGATCGAAGCTAGTTTGCTCGCAAATGCTACTTTTGAAGTACTTTTTGTGTGGGATTGAGGTGAATTTGCACTTTCATGATTAAATAAGAATATTGCGACTTTTGAGCACTTTAATTTGGTGTGCCTAGTTTAAAAAACGCAAATATTGGACTGAAGCGTTTTTGCTCTGCACCCCTCAATTTACGATGTCATAGATAATTCCACACAATTTTGAAGCTTATATCGCAGATGCCACTGGATGTCACTTAAAACAGCACAAAACGAAAAGATTAGTTTTCTCTTTCTATCTTGCTAGATTTCCATAAGAGGTTTTCTTCTATCTCGCAGGCTTTGTCCGTCTATTATATTCTACGTTTATGATTTATTTGGTATAATTTGAATAACGATACCTTATAAAGTATCAATACCTCAGGTAGGTGCAAGTAACGATACCAAATTTTTACCGGTATTTCAAGTCCTGACCAGAACCGCTGTCGCCAAACTCACACATACAAACGGTAAATAATACGTTGCACAAGTGAACAATGGTTTTGATTTGTCGTTTAAATTGTACAAAGTGCAAAAACAAAACAATACTGCGTTCTGCATAATACAGTTCATTTTGCTATAGATAAAATTAAGCATTTACGACGTTTTGTATTTTGAATCCACCAGCTTCGATTTCAGAAAAAGTTCAGCTATTCCACAACAGATGGAAGGCAAAATTAGGAAAAATAATTTGGCACTGTAACCTCCTCAAAATAAGGTTGACATTTCCTTAAAACATTATTTATAACGCTAGTCTGGCCAGTTCGGTGACACATAATATTGTCATTATCGATAGATTGGACCCGATTTTGGTTTGTTTAAAATTTTAAAGGATACAAAGGGTATTGTTGTCTATTGTATAGGATAATCCAGTTCAATAATTGACCAAAACTTACTAAGATCATTATTCTTTACATACAGAAATTGTTTTCCTTTTTTTGCGAAGTTCATGATATTGTAATTAATAATGCGCATAAATAAATGTACGCGTCTTATTTAAATTAGAAAATTACAATAATATGTAATAGTATGTGTAATTCATCCTACCAAAGCAATAGGAAGTAAAAAAAAAATAACAAAATGTTTTATGAAACTGGATTTAAATACAACCCGATGACATAAAGATAAACTCATAAATACACAGTGTAAGTTATAATTTTAGCAACCCTTTATTTTGAAAAGGGGTAAAAATCATTAACGTTTATGTATTTTTGTGAGAATTTTAACACATAAACAGGTATATCGATATCAGGTTTATCGAAACCTGCTATCGCATTAGACTACATCACTAAATGAGTAGCGGACAGTATTTCAGAATAAGAAGAGAATATGTGTAATCCAAAGCAAGCTTCATTTCTGAAGTATCATGATTGATTTTAGTTTGAAATTTATTTCATTTTTAATTAATTGAAATCAAACAAGATTTTATTGAAAAACTACGATATTGTTGCTTACCTGTGGTATGAAATACCTCCATTTTTAAGAGCTTTTCTCCTACTATCATTTTTGCACTGCAAAATGGCACAATAAGGCATTTTCGCTGTAAAATTACGCAAACAAAGAATTCCACAAGACTACTGACTAACTACGCTTAGTAGTGGCACGCGGGTCTCGCCTACTTCGCACTTCCACTTGTTTTTTTCTGTTCCGTGGAAAACCAGTGTAACCAAACTAACACATATGTGATTATATCATATATCACGCACACCAAGAACGTCTTGTAGCGATTGGTTACCTTTCACTGTCAGATAGTTCTGCTACCCGACACTAGATGCCTCTTATTCACTATCATCAAATAGTTCCGCTACGCGACGATAGATGCTACTTGAAAACCATTGATAACTAGGGTTGGGATAGTTACGATAATCGTAACAAGAATATCAAACGATGGGCTCGTTGGGGTTTCGTCACTTAATTACTGAGTTCCTATAGCCACCTTACAGCTCCATCATCAGACCCTGGTTTTCCCTCCAACAAGTGTTTGTTAGTGTCGACATTTTTGAACAACATAAGAGAGACAAAATTATGTTTATTCTCTTATCTTCTTAAGTATTACATCTTAAGTAACATATTTTAAAGAATATAAAATTTATTAATGACTTCCTTCCTCTAGGCTATAAATGTAAAAAAAAAACTTGAGCCCAGAATAAAGAGTTAAAAGTACTTAAAAGCAAAGTTCATTATGAGGGAAGATAAACGCATGTTTAAGAAAAATCTGAATTTATTTGTGCATGTTTTTCCGGGATACCTATTTTGCTTACAAATTGCTTCAATCCATTTTTCTTCTATGTTTGGATCTTTACGGAACCTCAAATAAGTATTATCAAGTAATTTAACAAATACGTATATTAACTTATTTAAACAAGTTATTATTGTATACGAAAAACAAAAGAAAAAGACTACAACACAAGAAAAAAAATTAGGGCAGAAAACGATAGCAAAAGACTCTCACTGTAAGCCATTTTAATTTGATACACGATGTTACAAATACCTATCAATAAGCTTTTAATTTGTAACTTAGTACTTTCATAGATTACTATTTACATAAAAAAACAAGCAATCTTTCAATATTTTTTATAAGTTGTATTTTTTTGTGTCATATATAAGGTCACCTTCTTTCAGGTGACATGACTTACACAGAGTCTGTGTTTATATAAAATAAAAATATCCCTATATTTTTTCCAAACAAAATATTGCTAGTTATCATTTTACTTTTTTCTAACAAAAGAAATAATTATTTTAAAAAGCATCCTGTCTAACTCTCAACGTAATCGGCTCCGTCTCACTCATTCCATGCCCCACTCTTCCTATGCCCATACCTAATTCATAGGCATACGGCGCTAGTGCCGCGGTGCGCGAAGCGTGGGGAGAGAAGTAAGAGTTCATTTACCTAGGTACCTGTCTCGAGCGAGCACTACGTAGTAAGTACTGCTTAATTTAGGTACTTAAAAAAATATGAAACCGGGTCTATGACACCTCAATCAATTAGTTATTCCAAAAAAGCGAATTATAGCGCGATTCAAAACTTTCACTTCCATACATGAGTGTTGGAACCAACACCCCTCTATGCACAGCCAGACGAGCTTTCATAGAAATCTTCTGGCTATTCACAAAGGCGTGCAGCGCACCATTCACTCTGTTACCAGCATTTACTCTCCTTTCAATATCACTTTCTTATTGAAATAAGTACTGTCTTTATGTACATAAACATGTTTATTCATTCATAAAAGATAAATGAGATTATTTTTATTAGCTATGTATGGAGTTGAATAAGTTTATCTTTTTGCTGGCGATGCGATGGATCCAGAAGCTTATGTCAGCTCGGCAAAAAATGAAAAGGAAGAGAAAGATTTAGGTCCGTAATTGGATATCTAGAAGACAGGACTTTGGAGCAAGTGCTCAATTGTTTTTGGAAATGCGTAACAGCGAGTCATTTTGCATGAAATTGTGCACGCGCACCTGTTGCGAACGACTGATCGATACTAGCAAGCATTCTTAATATAAAAAGGTACTCTGTGGCAAGCATGCTCAATAAGCAAACCTGCTTAGACGTGCTTAAAGCACGCCCCCTTCCACCCACGCCGCACGTAGCATGCTCAAAAATCGCACGCCTGTTGATTTTTAAGCAAGCTCGAAATAAGCATGCTAATTTTGAGCAACATTCCGACACAAATGCTACTAAGTAGCAACTGGTCAAAAGAAGCATGCTTTCATGCTTGAAATGAGCATGTGTAACAGTACCTGTAGTGATTACCAAGGAATTGACATATTACTTAAGTAAGTTTCTTGAGTGATTACTTGGTTAGTGGTTATAATTTGTACATACTCTTTGGTTTTAATAGTGACGTCCCACTGTGTGTGTGTCATAAACTTCCAAAGTCCCAATCCCCAACAATATGAATGAATGATCGATGAACTGTAACATCAAGAAACAGCGAAGCAAGTAGTGGGCAGTGGACCCGTAGTCCCGTACCATTTCACGGCGGACTACCTACCAAGGACACGGAACGACAAAATAGTGACAATAGAGACCAAAGTGCAAGTCGCAAAAAAAAATATAAATGTTTTTGTCAGTTTTTGTTTTCAAATGATTATGAACAACTCTATTATTTTATGGGATTTCAAGTAGCCTATATCTTGATACAACTTAAAAACGATAATAATTCCCTATACGTAACGTAAGCAGTTAAAGAATTTCTGGCTTTTATCAACACGAAATAAAGAGTGCAATCTTAGAGTACTTTTATAAATAGTGCAACAAGCACAGAGGAGGATAAGAGGATGAGTGCAAATATGAGTGTAATCGGGACGAGGGACGTATTAAGTAAGTACATACAATATACGTCATTTTTTGTTTTGTCCCGTTATGGCCGACAGCGTTTTCGTCAGTCGGTGTACGAAATTTGGACTTTACAAACGAAGTTTTGCAGTTTTCTAGGCACTAGATATACAGGGATATATAATTTTTTCGTCTTATCAGACAATAATTAGTCATTTGCCCAATGACGCTTCAACCTGCCAAGCGTGGCGATTTTAGCGAAATCCAGGATCTCTCCTCATAATCAACAAAAACATTTTGTTTTACTACTTATGCACAGGGGAATGCTCTTGCGATGCTAGTCCAGTAATAGAGCTAGTAAGTCAATAAAAAATAGTAAAACAATTATTATGTTGGTCATTTTCCAATCACCGGACCTTTAGAAGGCGTACGAGGGACCGAAGCCAACTCGCAGAGGCCCGTTAGACAACATTTATCTAAATAATGTAATGTGACACCAACTGACGATACGCGCACTATACAAGTACACCCAAGGACAACCCCTGGTTAGTGCAGGACTATTGCAGATGCATAAAGTGGATACAAAGGATACTGGGCTATGGGTTTGGGTTGCTAGTGGACTGGGTAACTGAGACTATGGAAGGACTATGACCCCTGCCTGACCTATGTTACTCACATGGATAAAATGGCAGGGGGTGACTCGCATATTCGTTTAATGGGCCCCCGAAAACGGCCGCTAGCCCATAGTGACGTAGCGACAAGGGGGCAACGTAACCTGAGGTGCTTGAGGATTGGAGAGGTATTACACGGCTCTCAGGACAATCCCAGTAATCCGTTCAAGATCCCTACAAGAGCATCTTACTGCAATACTTGCTTCCTCCGAGCGTTTCAGCTCTAGCGACTCTCCACTCAAGCCGGCCAATGAAGGCAAGCAAGAGGTGTGAGATATGTTCCTCGTCAGTGTTCACTCCGGCCGACCAATGAAGGCAAGCCAGAGGTGAGGAACAGGGATACTCCCGGAAGCAATCAGGTCCGTGGGGTCGCTACTACCTAACAGCTCGCCACAAGCTGCCCTTCTTATTATTATAATGCGAGCAGTTATCATATGTACAACACTACTTTTTCTTATTCTGTTTTATTATACATACAGCATAGATTGTAAGCCCTACCTACGCAACCATTTATATCATTTATTTCAATATTCACATCTATGTTTATATTATAATATACCTTCACTGCAAATTGTATTATGTTCTTGTTTTATATAAATTGTTTTTATTTGTTTTACTTATAGACTGTATGTCCATGTGTGGGCTGCGTGCCTGCGTCCCCTCTTTTCTTAATTGGCTGGCATCCGCAGAATACACAGATAATGCATGATGTGATCCCTTGTAATTAGTTATGCACCTAGTATAAGACATGTTGGAAATTGTTATTTATGTAAATGTATTGTGTAATAACTGTAAGGAAAATCAATAAAGAAAAAAAAATACCAGTGGATATTACGACTATAGTCTTCGTGACCGTACACTGAGCGGATACCATTTTGGTACTTGCACCCCTTTAATTATATCTAAGTTGCACCCTCTTTTAAGTACATATTACTTGTAATAATTTATTATCTCATGTGTGTACCCATAAACGTAGTATGTACCAAATAAACCCTTTTTTTCTTTCATTATGTTATCTTTAACTACCGGCGCGGCGTCGAAACAATATTACGTTTGACGCAGCGCGCCGGTCAGGTATATATTTCAATGTGGCAACTATTTCACTATTTTGAACCGGAATTTCTAAGTCAAAAGAAACACATTTTAAAGTAATAACACAATTAACTGTAATGTATCTAGTAAATAACGAAACTAAAAAATGTTTTATTTTAAAAATAATAACCATGGTATCAATACGCTATTTACATTACAAAATAACTAAATAAAATATCAGTTGTTGATTTAGACGTATTTGGCAAATTGCCATGAACTTCCGGTTCAAGATAAAGACACACGCGGATCTATCGAGAAAAGAACGCGAATAATTTATAAAAATAACGAGGATAAGGAAACCAATTAACAATTTTTACATTGTCAGTTAAAATGTCCAATAACGGTGCTCCGGACTCTTGGGAAAGTCAAGCGGATGTAATAGGTGAACAAGGTGCAAAAGATTCCAATGATGTGTCTACTAAATTTTCCACGTTGAACGTCAATGCCGTGGAGTTTGTGCCTTCTTTTTGTAAGCCTTCACAGGCTAGCGACGATACGGATTCTCCTACTTCGCCACAAAAATCTGAAAGTGGTTCTACTAATTCTTCTGGGAGTCCTGTGTTGAATGGTGAGTACTCTTGTCACTAACTGCTCTAAAGCTCTATTTCTCTAAACTCTTGTAATTTACCACTATACAAAATATATTTTTGCTGTGTGATTCATTCGAATTTTACCGCACCACATTCTAGATAAAAGACGATTAATAGGTTTGATGACTTTATTTTTTTTCCGAATCCAGTTCTAACGGGTTATGTCGAGACACGCGGAACGCTACGCTCTAAATAGATACTCTTTAAAATTGACTTTAACTTTCTACACATGCAGGGACTGATCACTGAAAGAAATTAAGGTCTCCTGCGATAATCTGTGTAACAAACTATGTACCTACAAATTAGCTAATTTTCTCAATACAGTGATATTCTGATTAAGGTTCTTTTTTAAGAATAGAAGATATAGATCTACATCCTAACATATCTGCAAGTAATAATGGTTAAAATATCCTTCAGAACTCACATTCATTTCTGTAAATGCATCAATTAATAAAATGTGATTTTACTTACTACAAATACACTTTTAATAACAGCAGTCATGATAAAAGCTAAGGCCTGTGGCCTTAGTAGTATGTATTTAAGTAGTAAAAATTTGAATATAAATAATATTACTTTAGATAAATTAAGAAACATGAAGAACATTAGAGAACATAATAGTAAAAAGTGATGAATTGAAGAATAAAAAGTTGATTCCAAGGAATAACTTGCTCACATCAGAAATTGCAGATTTCATGTTAGGGAAATAATCTTTAATATAACAGGTTAAAAAAGAGAAAGCTAACAAACGCCAACGCCAATGGGCGTACAAAGCAGACGTGTCGCAAAATTTTATTTAATTTTACAAAGAAAAGTGCATTTAAATTAGAACTGTAACTATAACGAACTTAAAGTATCTTTTAGTGTGCGAGTATCGAAACATAAACGTCAAACGCATCGCCCGAATAAGTGCCTCATTCATTAACATTACCCGAGCGACCGAACGTTTTACACGGATATAAAATGAGTGTACTACGCTCGCCTAGAAGTGACAGTGCGGAGCGCAGCGGATCTCAACCTAACCTATCAGAAATGCAGGACCTACATCAAATCACATTTCGGAATAAACAAAAGCAACCGGAAGAAGATAAAACTAAAAATACTGAGTTGAATGAGATCAAACAGCAAATGACCGACATAATGACTCTATTAACACGAGTAAGTAACTATCAAACTGAGAATATGAATAAAATATGCTCAGAAATCAGCATAATTAAGGAGTCGGTGAGCAATTTAAACATAACAATTCAACAATTGACCCTAGAACAAGAAAAAAATAAAATCTGATATTGCAAATCTTGCCCAGTCGACATATACCACAGAGCAGAAAATGCAAACACTAGAGTCAGATCTATTATCACTCAAAACGTCCACAAATTTTCAGCCTGCTTGTCCGAATCAATATCAAAAATACAATGATATTATTACTGAAATATATGATCGTGATATCAGAGAAAAAAATGTTGTTATTACAGGAGTCCCAGAATCAGAGACTAGAAATATCACGGAAAGAAGGGACCGAGATTTTAATGAAGTGATAAAAATCTTAAAGCTAGTCAATGAGAAATCTACTCTGCCTGAAAATGTGAAGCGTCTAGGTAAATACACCCCTGGAAAAAGCCGACCTCTCAGAGTAACATTTGCAATAAAAATTTCTGCGATAGATATATTGCGCAATAAAACCAATATTAACTTGGGTGCAATAAATATATTTGCTGACAGAACTCCCCAACAACAACATCACATGAAAGCCCTGAAGGAGGAATTGAAACAACGTACTCAAAACGGCGAGAAAAACCTCATCATCAAATACATTAAAAGTTTCCCCACAATTATTCAAATTTCACCAAAAAACTAAAAACTACAGATGCTTCTCAAATCATAATTCCTATTAAAACATATCAAGTTACTGACAATTATAGGGCTATTAAAACAACTAGAAATTCCTTGAAAATTTTTTATGCCAACGTCCGAAGTATAGTCAAGCCTGGCAAATTTGACGAGCTACGATGTGTGGTCCAGTCTTTCACTAATGTCATTAATATCATAATTCTGTGTGAAACATGGATAAAATCTGAAAACGAAGCTAAACAATTCCAATTACCAGGGTACAGACATTACTACAACTATAGATCCAATAGCAAGGGTGGAGGCGTCTCTATATTTGTTCATAATAACCTGAAAAGCAATCTTCTTGAAGAGCGACATGAGAACGGCAACCACTACCTTTGGATACATCTTGAAAAGTTTTCTGTTGACATTGGTGCTATATACAAACCAGGAACCTCTAATTGTAAAAAATTCTTAGATGGTAATTCCCAACAACTTCAGAGTAGGCAAAGAGCTGTAATTCTTGGGGACTTCAATTATGACTTACTAAATCCAGACCAGTCAACAAGAACTTACAAAGAGACTTTAACCGAATGTGGATACAAGGTGTTAAATAAAATTAGTAAAAAATATTGTACACGTGAAACGGCGACAACTAAAACAATCCTAGACCATGTTTGTACTAATTTGAAAGAAAATAATTTCTACCTTGCAATTATTGAGTCTGCAATGTCAGACCACAAGCAGTTGTACCTGGAACTACAAAAATACCAACCGAAACCAATAATAAAACAAGAATATGAATGCATACTTTTTGAGAAATTATTTAACACACTGAAAGAATCGAACCAAATTAATTCTGAAAGCAATTATTACCTATTAGAAGAAAAGATAAAGAAAGGTATCTCTAACAGCATCTGTAAAAAGACAAAGATCCTTAACCCACCAAACCAAGATTGGATAAATAGCGAAATTTTACATGAAATTAACAAAAGAAACATACTCTGGCAACAATATAAAAATAACTCATCGAATGAAAAAAATCGAACAAGACTACAAAACTATTAGGAATAAGGTTACAACTCTCATCCAAGCTGCGAAAAAAAAAAATTACCACAATGCATTCCATAAATGCAAAAGCAAGCCCAAAAAGATGTGGAAGCTAATAAACAGCATGTCTGTTAACGAAATCAAGGAACCACTGACAATTTTGAAGCTACAGACACCTTCTGGAATGATTACTGATGCTAAAGCTATATGTGATTACTTCAATACATTTTTCTCAACCATAGGTGTAATGGTGGCGGAAGAAATCCCAAGGAAATATCATGATTCACCATCCAATATTGAATTGTCAAATCTTAAAGATAGTCTTACTGTATTGTCTCCAGCTAGCACAGACGAAATAAACAACATAATAAACAATTTAGACACCAATACGGGTTCAGGTATAGATGGAATTAGCACTAAATCTCTGAAATGTATAAAACCATTAATTATCCACGAACTAACGGCATGCATTAACAAATGTTTGGAACTTGGAATATTCCCTGACACTCTCAAAATTGCTAGAGTTACCCCGGTATTCAAATCTGGCACTAAATCTGACGCAGGTAATTACCGCCCTATCTCAGTCCTACCAGTCTTGTCAAAAGTTTTTGAAAAAGTGATATATGTATTATCGACTCGAAAAACATTTATCTGCAATTGAATTCATTTACAATAAACAATATGGATTTCGTTCAAAATCAAATACTCTATCAGCAACATCAGATCTAGTCACAATTATAGTTTTAAAAAAAACTAAAAAACCACGCTTTTAAAACAGATTGAACTAAAAAATTAAAAATAAAACTGTAGTAATCAATTGAAAAATTCATATTATTGTACAAAAAGCGTGGGGGGCTTGATTTAGATTGTTGTAAATATTTTATCAATAATTTACTATATCTGTGGATATCATAACAAGCACCCCACGCTTTTTGTACAATAATATGAATTTTTCAATTGATTACTACAGTTTTATTTTTAATTTTTTAGTTCAATCTGTTTTAAAAGCGTGGTTTTTTAGTTTTTTTTTAAACTATAATTTATTTTTTACTTTTTAGTTTAGTTTATAAGATTTGATTCCTTCTTTACCGACTGTAAGTCCAAACCTATGCAGGAAACATAATTGATACAGATCGCGCGCTAGCTCTATCTCTTTTACTCCCTCTTACAGAGGAAAACTGGGAAAACTGTTATTAAATTATTGCATTGTCATCGGTCCTTGATACGTGTGCAAAGTTTCAAATTAATCAAACTTCTGGAAATCGGTCAAATTTATGCTCAAAGATTCCATTACATACATAGATACATAGATAGATACAACCCAAGCTAATAAAAAGCGTGGTAAAAATAAAAGTTAACATAGACCAGAAAAAAATCGTATTGGGAATTTTTATAGATTTAAAAAAAGCCTTCGACACAGTAAGTCACAAACTACTGCTTCAAAAATTAAAAGAAATTGGAATAACTCAAACCGCATTCAAATTTTTCGATTCCTACCTTAATAATCGGTACCAACTTGTCAAAATTGGTGACCACAGAAGCAGTCTCAGGCCCCTATCATGTGGTGTCCCACAGGGATCTATACTGGGTCCTTAGTTGTTCCTGATTTACATAAATAGTATTAAAAACATTGGACTGACAGGGGACGTTACATTATATGCAGATGATACCAGTTTGTTTTATTTCGGCCATTTTATGAACAAATATCAGATGCTCAAAGAGACTTGAATATACTGAATGAATGATTTCTATTAAATTTATTAACTATAAACATTAAAAAAACCAACTATGTAATACTAGCTGTTGCCCGCGACTTCGTCCGCGTCAATTTCTGTTATTATGAACGCGATTATTTTTGCAACATTTTTCACCGATGCTTCGCTCCTATTGGTCGCAGCGTGATGTTATATAGCCTAAAGCCTTCCTCGATAAATGGACTATCTAACACAAAAAGAATTTTTCAAATCGAACCAGTACTTCCGGAGATTAGCGCGTTCAAACAAACAAACAAACAAACAAACAAACAAACTCTTCAGCTTTATAATATTAGTATAGATTTGCAGCTAAAAATAAAAAGATAGGTAGTTATTTACCACTTGACATAAACAAACAAACAATTAATAAAAAACAACATGAAAAATATCTGGGTCTCACTCTAGATAGTCACTTAAACTGGAAAGCACATATAGAAGCTATTAGGTCAAAATTAATTTCCCTAACAGGAGCACTACGTAGTATTGCACGATGTCTACCAATCAACGTGCGATACACTATTTATAACTCCCTAGTAAAACCGCATATTGATTATCTAATTGAAGTCTGGGGAACAACTGCCAAGAGTAACTTAAAACACGAGGGCGGGTCAATAAGTCCGTGACTTTTTGAATTTCTGACCTCTTTACTGAAAAAGCAACACTACTCCTGTCAACAGGTATCTGTCAGTTGATTCCTATCAAAATTTGAGCTTGCTGCGTCAGTTAGTTTGTGTTTGACAGCAATTTTTATCAGATTACCCAGTAATTTGAGGAAAAAATGGAAAAAGGTGAATTTCGTGTGCTTATTAAGCATTATTTTTTGCGAAAAAAAACCATTACCGAGACCAAGGCTAAGCTTGATAAATACTATGGGGACTCTGCACCATCGATTTCAATGGTAAAAAAGTGGTTTACTGAATTTCGTTGTGGCCGTAAAAGCACTGAAGATGCCGAACGTCCTGGACGCCCAGTTGAGGTCTCTACACCCGAAACAATCGAAAAAATTCACGATATGGTGTTGGCCGACCGAAGATTGAAAGTGCAAGAGATTGTGGAAGCCGTAGGGATCTCGCATGGCTCAGTGGTTTCAATTTTAAAAGATCAATTGGGCATGAGAAAGCTTTCCGCAGGATGGGTGCCGCGTTTGCTCACAGTCGACCACAAACGCAATCGTGTAACAACTTCACAGGAAGGTTTGGCGTTGTTTAATTGCAATATGGAGGAGTTTTTGCGCCGTTTTGTAACCGTGGACGAAACATGGATCCATCACAACACACCAGAGACCAAACAACAGTCAAAACAGTGGGTTTCTAAGGGTGAATCGGCGCCAAAGAAGGCCAAGGTGGGTTTGTCAGCCAATAAAGTTATGGCGACTGTTTTTTGGGATGCACGTGGGATAATCCACATTGACTACCTTTAAAAGGGAAGAACAATCAATGGGGAATATTATGCCAACTAATTGGACCGCTTCAATGACGATTTGAAAAAAAACCGACCTCATTTGGCCAAGAAAAAAGTTCTTTTCCACCAAGACAATGCAAGGGTGCACACATGTGCAGTTGCCATGGCAAAAATCCATGAATTGGGCTATGAATTGCTCCCTCATCCACCCTATTCTCCAGATTTGGCTCCGAGTGACTACTTTTTGTTCCCAAACCTGAAGAAATGGCTTGGTGGAAAAAGATTTGATTCCAATGATGAAGTCATCTCGCAAACAAAGGCCTATTTTGAGGACCTCGACAAATCATATTTTTTGGAAGGGATTAAAAAATTGGAGAAGCGTTGGACAAAGTGTATAGAGCTCAAGGGAGACTACGTTGAAAAATAAAATGATTTGTTTATCAAAAAATGTGTGTTTTATTCCAAAAGTCACGGACTTATTGACCCGCCCTCGTATTTACAAATAACTCAGAATAAACTGATAAAAACATTATTTCACTTTGACTATTTAACTGCAAGTGAGAAAATATATAAAACAACTAGACTTATGAGCATCCAACAGACATATGTATACTGTACCTGCATATTGATACGGAAAATACTGAACAAGGAAATTCATACTTCAATCGCGTTTACTAAGAAATATCAAATACGTAAAAAATCTATGAGACGTGGTAACGAACTTTGTTTGCCCCAGCCTAGAACAAGCTATGGAAAAAAGAATTTACTTTACGAGGGAGCAAAGTTATATAATAAGCTACCAAATAGTTTAACAGAAATAAAATCAAATCAAAAATTTAAAAAATAACTAAAACAACATATACTGGAAAACATCTCGGCTAAGGCGTAAAATTAATTAAATATTATTTGTATAAAAATAAAATAATAATAATGGTTAATATAATTAAAAACTGGTGTTGTTGTTGTAACTTTATTTTATGTAGGTATCACTTACATTAAATGGAATTATAGCTGCAATCTCATATCTCAATATAAACTTTGGAAATTATTGTAATTATTATATCGGCATTAAAAAAATTTAAAAAAAATCTAATAATCAGAATCAGTCATAATTATAATTAATATTTCGTGTAACATTAATCTTACTCATATTAATACATAAACAGTACCTACCATATTGTTAAATCTATCTTACCTGAACTCGAAACCACTTCTAGTTTGGAGCTTGTTTCTGCTTTAGATCTACGGCAAGCAAGTTTTAAGCTGTATATTGCTAACGCGTGCCCGGTAGCTGGTTACAACTGCTAAGCGTATCTAGCCTACATTTATTTATTTTTTATTATCCTGCGATAGCTGTTAAGTACGCTCGTAGATATTAATTATAATTTTATTGTATTTATCTCACATAAGTGAATTGTATTCTTGTGAGAAATAAAAGATTCTTTAAACCTAAAGCTAACAATTAACAAGGAAGTAGATGTGTAAAAAGGAGGATTTAGGGTATGATTGATCAAGCCTAAAAATTGTTTCAATTCATCAAGCAGTTAATTTTCGTTTTGCTAAAGCATGTAAAGGTTCTGATTGGACAAGTCTACGAAAAGTACAATCTCGTCAAGTATGTTGGTAGTTTAATTTGTCAAACCCTTATAAGTTCTGCTTCGCCAAACCTATTATTAGTTCTGATTTGTCAAATCTATAGCTCAACCAATTTGCTTTTATATAATTAGTTCGCAAACTTATTGCAATTAAAGCACATTAGTTGGGGAAAAGTAAGAGAGATAAGTAAATAGAGTTACTTTTTTAAATAGTACGCATATATAGATATAAATGCTATCTATACTGAACCTGATAATATTGATATATTTCCTTTGAAATATGTTTTCAAATGTTGATTTATTTTACCCTATATATATATTGGCGCACTATTTTAAAAAGTAACTCTATTTACTTATCTCTGTTATTTTTGCCCAAGTAATGTGCTTTAATTGCAATAAGTTTCCGAACTAAATGTATGAAATCAAATTGGTTGAGCTATAGATTTGACAAATCAGAACTATTAATAGGTTTGGCGAATCAGAACTTTTAAGGGTTTGACAAATTAAAACTACCAACAGACTTGACGAGATAGTACTTTTCGTAGACTTGTCCAATCAGAACCTTTACATGCTTTGGCAGAACGAAACTAAACTAGTATTTGACGAATTTAAAATAAAAATTAGTGTAACAACTGCTTGACGAATTGAAACAATTTTTAGG
Source organism: Anania crocealis (assembly GCA_949315895.1). Classification (NCBI taxonomy): domain Eukaryota; kingdom Metazoa; phylum Arthropoda; class Insecta; order Lepidoptera; family Crambidae; genus Anania; species Anania crocealis. The sequence goes on from OX438858.1 coordinate 11,582,752, forward strand.
CTTGACCATCATTATCATCATCATCATATCAGCCGAACGACGCCCACTGCTGCGCATAGGCCCAAGGATCTCCACAACGATCGGTCCTGTGCTGTCCGCATCCAGCGGCTTCCCGCGACCTTGACCAGATCGTCGGTCCACCTTGTAGGGGGCCTGCCCACGGAACGTCGTCCGGTACGCGGTCGCCATTCGAAAACCTTTCCGCCCCAACGGCCATCGGTTCTCCGCGCTATGTTTCCCGCCCACTGCCACTTCAACGATGCAATCCTTCGAGCAATGTCGGTTGTTTTAGTTCTCCTGCGGATTTCATCATTTCTGATTCGATCGAGTAGGGAAATACCAAGCATCGCTCTCTTCATTGCTCGCTGGGTGATCTTGAGCCTTCTTATGATACCCATAGTAAACGACCACGTCTCATTCCCATAGGTCATTACTGGAAACACACACTGGTCAAAGACTTTCGTCTTGAGACACTGAGGTATTTCGGACGCGAATAAATGCCGGAGCTTCCCGAACGTTGCTCATCCGAGCTGGATTCGACGGGAGATCTCTTTCTCTAAGTTGGAATTACCTAATTGGACTATCTTTCCCAGGTAAACATAGTGGTCAACAACTTCGAATGCAATGGTCCCAACGTTAACTGGAGCAGATGCAACATAGGCATTTAAGATGATTTTCTTCTTGTCTATGTTCATCATAAGGCTCACTATTTGAGAACATTACCGAGATCTTCGAGCATAATGTTCAGGTCTTCCAAGGTCTCAGCCATAAGAACTACATCATCGGATATTGATGCCGCGTCCTTTCCAGTCCAGAAGCTTGAAAATATCCTCCAACGCAGCTGTAAACAGTTTCTGAGAAATAATGTCTCCCTGTCTCACGCCTCGCTGTAGTTGGATCGGATTAGAGCTCTGGTTCTGTGATCGGACCGACATGGTGGCGTTTTGGTATAATTATTTTAGTACCTCGATGTACCTGTAGTCTATTTGGCACCTTTGGAGAGACTGCAGCACTGCCCAGATCTCAATCGAATCAAAGGCTTTCTCATAGTTCACGAACGCTAAGCAAAGTGGCAAGTTATACTCTTCGGTCTTCTGTATATCTGCCGAATGTGGTCTATGGTACTACAGCCTTTTCGGAACTCGGCTTGTTCGGTTGGAAGTCGTCGAACCTGCGAGTGAGACGATTCGTAATGACTCTCGAAAACAACTTATAAATATGGCTCAGAAGCGAGATGGGTCTGTAGTTCTTCAAGAGAGTTTTGTCACCCTTCTTGACAAACAGCATCTTTCTTGCCTCCGAAGAATGCATCCTAGATAGAAAAAAAATAAGAATGAAAGAAATTACTCATTTCATTTAAAAAAAGAATTATAAACACGTGTCTAAAAAATGTTCAATAATAATAAACAATACATTTTAAATTATTTTTACAAGCATGTCAATTGTATCAGAAAATGTGGACGCAATTTGATTTCTTATTTTTTTTTATTTATTTATTATTATTATTTTCCCCTGTAGGTATAGTTTGCGTCCATTGCGGACGCAAAGTGGAAGTTTTGTAAATTCCATGTAGTAATTCGCGTCCACCTTATTTCATTCGTTAAAAATAAAAAAACAAAAGCAAATTCATAATTAATATTATTCCTTGTTTTATTATAAAAGTCTAGAAACAGCTTTGTATCCTAAAATTCACATAAAACAAAAAAAACTTACCATCGTACGCGCCGTTGCACAGTGCACACTATTTTTTTCCTAAACATTCCGCGATTACGCGCTCCGCAGTTGTTCAGCCGAGACAAACTATTTTTCTAAACGTGATTGGTTTGCGCAAGGACCTTTTGTCCTTATGTGCGTGCCTCTTAAACATTGAGGTATTAGCGGTAATGACTTTTCATTTGATTAGTTTGGTAGTTTACTTATTTTCGAGGATTTTTGAAGGAAGATCCGTAAAATGGACGCGAATTGGGCGATGGACGCGAACAGGCGAACTTACCCTATTTAAATACAAAAAACACAATCAATTACTCATATTAGAACTTTTAAACTTCTAACTTACTGAGATTGTTAGTGTTGCTTGTATGCATAAAAAAAAAGATAGTTCCAGTAATATTGTGAGTGTAATATAGGTGTAATTTTCTCACTAAATAGAAACATTATTTAAGCATAAATTTTGTTTGTGTAAGGCACACATCAACTTGATTCTTAAGTAGTCATTACCATTGTTTATTATAGAAAATTCAGGCTTTTCTGCATATATTTCCCAGTCTAACTCTTAAATAATATATCAAATGTTTCCAAACAAGTCTGTAAAAACTCTACTAATCATTCAATTTCGGTTTACCAGTCTATTCTGTTCTATTAAAATGTGGGCTTGAAAGAGAAAATATTTGTGTAGGCAGTAAAAGTTTTAGGTACTGCTATGGAGTACACAGCAAAAATGTATGTTTCTATTCAAGTTCCTGTATAAATAAATATAGTTAGAGAATGGGTTTTTGACATTTGTACTCAGTTCCTTTTTTATTTTTTATACTCTTTTAATGACAAAATATGATTTAGGAGTCTGTAAAAAAAACATAAGGACATTTGAAATTGTAGTATTTAAATATATTGATGTAACACTTGCATGTTTTAGCAGAAAGGTTTTATTAATTATTAAAATAGTTTGTTAAAAAAAAAAAACGGAACTCTGTCTAATGTACATGATTAAAATAATCAGGATGTGGAGATGGAGGCGGAGACAGTGGTGATGGTGGGGCTGCTTCAGCCTCCCCAAGAGTGGAAGAGCCCCCGCCTGTGCCTCCCGCCACTGCGACAGCCGCTGCTGCACTGCCTGTTCCACCTGACGTTTCACCCACTGTTGACAGCTGGGAAGCTGAAGCTGATGACGCACTACTGACCCCTGAAGACAACAATGATCCTGATGATGATGAAACAGAGCAACAGGTCCAAATCCCTGTTATTGCATGCCTGATTTTCTTTTAAGGATGTTTGTTATTATCATCATTATGTTTTTTCAGCAATTAGTATTTTGACAGGCAAATGAAATACCGATATGTAAATTTGATTAACTGATTGAAAACATTTTCGTTCACTGGCTTGTATGTCCAATGACGCAACATAATTATCAATTGCTCTGATCTGTACTAGCGCAATATCCATGAAGATGGAAGTTAAATAATAATAGAACAGATCTGACAATTTCTAATTATGTTGTAGATAATTATGAAACTACAGTTGTTGTAGAATTTTTGTTTGTATGTGTTGATTAAAAAATGTAGGGTAAATATGTAGGTAGTATTGTAGCTTGCCTACAGTATTGCAGGTATTAATATGTTAAGCTTTTTGGGCAGGAGATGTGTCTGTATGTATATTCTTTTAATTAAAGTTTTACGGTTATTAATTTTTCTATTCTACAAGCCACATTTTTAGTGATCCATAGTGTTCTTCATTGCCTATTTCTTAATGTATGTTATGTTTATAAATAATGTCACTCAGCTTAACTATATATCCAGACATCTAAGCTAAAAAGAATTATTTACATTAGTAGCTTATAATTTAATAAATTTCAATTAGCTTAGCCAATTTTATTTCCTTGTCTGATACTGACACTGAGCTGTCATTTTATTTACTCCTGTTGGTCATTATAACAGCACATTACCCAATTATCTGTTTGAAACAGGGACTGAAATCGATTACCATTAAAGGGGTATTTAATAGGGGTTCGGGTTTTTATAGGCTTGTTTTGTTTGACAAAATGCTAACCAAAAATACGATTAATTCGGGTAACTAAGACCAAGACCAATACCAATAACCTCTTAACAGGCTTACTCCTGACCGCACCTTGGGTATGCGAGCAGCGTGACTGGGGGGTAGAGGCTACTAGAGCAGCCGCTGCCTTTTGTCATTCGCATTCCGCTGTCATCGCTCATGGCGTCTGGTAGTGCTCCCAACTGTCTATCATAAACGCACATGAGATGAGATTTGTTAGCGCTTTTGCGAGATTTCAATGTGGCCGAATATTTAAGAAAAGCAATGCAGAGGCATCTACGCAAATATTGTTAAAACTATCCTTAATAACTTTGTAACACAATATTTTTTTTTACATGATATAAACTCTCGCCTATAGTCTCAAATACTGCATGCTCTTATACACCATGTATAACTAGTAACTAGTACCATATGATTATTATTTTTTATTTATTGAATTTATTTTAGAACAAAAATAGGATATAATATTGTACAAAATCGAAATATTGAAATTAGATATCTTTAGATCGTCCGTCGGTGTGAATCTCGTATAAGTCATGACTTTTCCTTCACACGTCCCATCTCCCGGCGCATACCCAAGGCGCGGTACAGCGTGGTGGTCAGACTACATGTAGTTCTATAAAGACTTTCATGTTTCCTTGGTAAAAAAATATAAAATTTTGTATTTCTGACCATACTCTTTTTAGCACCTATTAATGTGGCATGGTAGATTTGTAGTTTGCTAAAACCATAAAGTAATTATGTCTAATTTTCTAAGTAGTATTTCTAGTCTCTAATCATAATTCTGCTTATTTTAGGAGGATGGGGAAACAACGAAAAAGATCCCAAAAAAGAAACCTACCCGAGTAGAAGATACAAGGAGCAAAAAGGAGCACGTAAATGTTGTATTTATTGGACACGTAGGTTAGTGTGTCACAGTGGTTCGACATTTTTTTTTCTTTCGCCTTAGAGCCTAGAGCACCAGGAAGGCGATTCTCGCGCAATAGATTATGCTATTTCATATATGGTATTTTTGGGATTTTATTCCTTAGAATTAAAATACAGTTTTCTAGTTTAAAAAGTGATGAAAGAATATTATATTAAGCACTTTAATATAGAAATAATTAATAAACAACAATTAATAAGTAACAGCCTATAATCATCCCACTGCAGGGAAAAGGACTCCATCATTGAATTCAAGTTACCACAGCAATGATGGGTGTACTGGCATAATCACCAAGCTTGCCAAATGCGGGTTGGTGATCACAAACCCGAGCAACGTTCGAAAATTCGAAACTTTTTTGTTGCCCGACCCGGGATTCGAACCTGGGACCCCGAGATCTTGGCCCGGTATTTAAACCACAAGACCAACGGGGCGTAATAAGAAAGATTTTAATAATAATTTACATTTTTATATGAAAAAACGTAATGTCTATAAAAAACATTATTACTAACCAGTTAGGTAAGAACTGTTCAGATTTAGAAAATCATAACAAAATATAAACATTATTCGGCATTATAAAAATACTTATAAATTTTTGGTCGAATTTGGTGCACGTGGCAATATAAGGTAGATAAAGGGAAAGGGTGGCGAGGTACCTATATTGTTGGTTTTCGTGCGAGACATTGCCATTTCGGGCATTGAGTACCTAATCGTAAAGTTGACAAGTAGGTTATACACTTCGCTATCCATCTAAATTTTAAATTACTCACGTCGTCTTTACAGAATAACTAGTTGACATAACAGACGGTATCAATATAATAGTAGTTATGTAATAAAACTCTATAAGGTTTACACATCAAGTCCGCTAAGTTACATTGTTTTAATCTATCAGTTTCGCCGTAACCTAAAGAAATGGAGATTTGTTTTCTTGAATTAGTTGATCTAGTTCAAAAAGAACCGCATTAAAACTGTAATGTTTCTTTATTTGATATTTTAGCAATTAAATTGCAATTATAATATCAGTATATAAACTTGAAAAATTATGTCCCGCCTGAGACATAATTTTTCAAGTTTATATACTGATGTAATGTTTCTTTCTAAAAATAGTTTGTTCGTCCTCAAAAGATAAAATACTTGAAATGAAGTTCGCCCTACATCCTCTTCTCTTCCTATGTAATATGTATAGATGTATAAAAGGCTACTAAAGCAGTATTGCCAGAAGTAGACAGAAAGCAGCGTCTTCTCTTCACTATTGACCAAAGTGCGATCGCCAATCTGCTTACCGAGTATGGTGATTATGGCAACATTTTTGGAGAGAGCCTTGTCCAGCAATGGTTATGGTCTGTTTAGCTAATTTAACAAAGTTCTCTTCTAGATAAACATGAACTAGAGTTGTTGAGTCTAATTTAGTTTTAAGGCGGTAAATTTAAAAAAATTGCTCTTGTCAACTTTTAGTAGCTTTATTCGACAAATCCACAATGGATAAATATAATATCACCCACCAATTTACATGCAAAGATATAATAATATTTCTACCACAATACCTCCTCCTCTATTAGGAATCCTAATCCTCTATTAGGAAGCTGACATAAACTTTTTACCAGTTATATCTAATATTGAATAATATGTCTTAGATTTTTATTTTTTATTTTTTTAGATGCTGGAAAGTCTACCATTGGAGGACAGATTATGTCATTAACTGGGATGGTGGATAAACGAACTCTTGAAAAATATGAAAGAGAAGCACGAGAAAAATCAAGAGAATCCTGGTATTTATCTTGGGCCCTTGATACCAACCAAGAAGGTATGATAATACGAAAAAAATATTAATTTACTAGCGGACCCGACACACGTTGCCCTGTCTTAACTATACTTACCTATATTGAAATTACGAAATGGTTTAGTAAAAAATTTTACCAATTGTTAATTATTATTAAGATACACAACATTTTGTTACTTTTTTCTGACGGGTATATGGTAGTTTTGTTGGTATTCCAACACGGGAACTGACTAATTTTTATGACCCTATTTTACGATATTTGCCATACATTAACAAAGTTTAAAGTTGTGAAAAGCGATGGGGTTACATTAGAAATAATTTATATTAGTTAATTAAGTTTTCTAATTTTCCGCGTAATTTACATACTTATTTTTTCTTTCGCGAAATCTGTCCAGTCGTTCACGTGATGTCGTGTCCAAGGGAAATAGGGATTTATTTATATAACGAGTGTAAAAAAACCAAACGCAGATCCGAAAACCACGTATTGTCCCTATCATTAGGATCATTTTTCTCTTTCGGACCATACCTGGGAAACAGCTGGTTCCGAAGATATTGAGGGTCAAAGTCACAATTTTGTTTTCTATTTTATTACAAAAACTGTTGCCAAAGGATACTTAGAAACTTTTCTTCATACAGACATACATGGTTGTTTTTATTATTTTGTTCACAATAAGGCTTTATTAATTACAATACGCAATGTACGGCTCAGCGCGGACGACTTTTGAACTTAGCAGCCATCTCCAGCGCAGCGGCCTACGCTACGGCTGCTATACATTGCGCGCTACGAATTATAATATTTTTTTGAGTCCCATAAATAAATAAAAAATCCCAGCTATAATATTTTGTAATAAGGCTTGGTTTGCTTTTCAGATTGCGTAACTTCAGGGTCTGCGTTTAGTTTTTGTACACCCTGTATATATAGGTTTTCATATAAACTAGCGGACCCCGCGAACTTCGTATTGCCTCAGAATAGTATTCGATTATGACGTCTTAAATGTCAATTCTCTCAACAAGTTTACTAATTTACTATCAATGGTCTATTAATTTCGTGAATTTGTTTATAAATCTTCAGAACGTGACAAGGGCAAAACTGTGGAAGTGGGGAGAGCCTATTTCGAGACTGAAAAGAAACATTTTACTATCCTTGATGCTCCAGGGCACAAGAGCTTTGTCCCAAACATGATTGGTGGTGCAGCACAAGCAGATTTGGCTGTTTTGGTATGTCAATACAAAATTAATAATAGTGTTTATTATTGTGGGTTTAGTGAACATTTAGAAACTTAAAAAAATGTGTATATTAGTTTAAAATAAATAATTTCGTTGTTACCTTAAATTATATTTTTAGCAACTTAATTGCAATTATAATATCAGAATTTAAACTTAATTTTTTTTTCATGTGTATTTTGTCTTGTCTGAGACAAAAATGTTTTTTTCAAGTTCAATTACTTATTTCTTTATTGAAATTTTCTACATGATAAAAATTGTTGATTAGATTGAAAGATATACAACTTTTCCCCAAACACAAAAGGAAAAAATATAAAAAACAAGAGATAATGTATAGTTAGTTAGGTGGTGTACAGTGGTTATTTCTTTTTTATCATCTTGTCAAATTCATTGTTTTGTTATTACTTTTTGTCAGATAAATTATTTTAAGAAAACAATTCTTTTTTTTTAAGTCTGATATTTAAATGTTTTATAATTATTATGTTTCTATTTAATTTATAAGTTCAAGAATTTACTCATCAAATACAATACATACAAGGTGTAACAAATGTGCTATACATTGCAGGCATTATCTACTTGATTTATTTGAATGCCTAAAAAAAGTCGTTTGCCAGTAATTATTTTTGTTACATATGATTTGGTTTGTTGAACCGAATGCGAGGTTACAGGCTTCGTTAAGCATTTTGTTACACCCTGTATATTAACTTTAAATTGATGATTGATTCCATATCACAAAATAAGTTACAACTAGTTGCTACTTAACAACTTAAATAGAAAGCCAAAGTTACTTGACAGTATAACAAAATAATAAAATTTATTTGCGGTACATATCAGATAAAACTTATTAATGAATTATTTGGGATGATATTTACAGGTAATATCTGCACGCAAAGGAGAATTTGAAACTGGTTTTGACAGAGGAGGACAAACTCGAGAGCATGCTATGTTAGCAAAAACCGCAGGTGTCAAACATTTGGTTGCGCTTGTTAACAAGATGGATGACCCAACTGTTAACTGGGATGAAAAAAGGTGATTTTTATCACAATACAAACAAACCTCGATTAAACAAACTGACTGATATCTTTTAGATATTAGTAATTATAATGTCATGCATGATGTATGTGTAGTTAGTTGATTTGTAGTATTCATGATTATGAAAATAGTATGTTATTTTTTCATTTTATTTTGTTCACAGATACAATGAATGTCGAGACAAGATAATGCCATACCTTAAAAAGCTGGGTTTTAATACAGCCAAAGATCTCTCCTTCTTGCCTGTATCAGGTCAAACAGGGCAAGGATTGTTGGAAAGGGTTAGTATAATAATTGTAAATATCTTAAAACCATTACCAATGTAATCATAAGTTTTTGTCAGTAATTAATTAATTACATGTTAATTTACTTTGGCTTGAACTCATATATTTTTATGTTTATTAAGGTAACAGAAGAGATTTGTCCATGGTACCGAGGCCCGTCCTTCATTCAGTTGATTGACGAATTACCTTCACTTAACCGTAAAATGGATGGACCATTTATAATGCCAGTGGTTGACAAGTACAAGGATATGGGCACCGTTTTGATGGGAAAAGTTGAAGCAGGAACCACACGCAAAGGCAGTACTCTGTTCCTAATGCCAAATAGGGTAAATATATTTAAATATAAACATTAATAATATCCAAAAAGTTTAACTAGATTAAAAACACAATTTAATAAAAACACACTATGAAAGTGTAGCACAAACAGGGCTGTTACAAAGGTATTTTTAAAAAAACGACAAATCATGTAAAGTAACGGCCTATAAATCATCCCACTGCAGGGCAAAGGCCTCCATCATTGAATTCAAGTTACCATACCAATGATGGGTATAGGCATAATCATTACGCTTGCCAAATGCGGGTTGGTGATCTCATACCCGAGCAATGTTCGAAAATTCGAAACTTGTTGTCCGACCTGGGGATCGAACCCGGGAACCCTAGATCTTGGCTCGGTATTCAAACCGCTAGGTTGCGGGACACATCTACGAGGGCGGGTCAATAAGTCCGTGACTTTTGGAATAAAACACAGATTTTTTGATAAACAAATCATTTTATTTTTCAACGTAGTCTCCCTTGAGCTCTATACACTTTGTCCAACGCTTCTCCAATTTTTTTATCCCTTCCAAAAAATATGATTTGTCGAGGTCCTCAAAATAGGCCTTTGTTTGCGAGATGACTTCATCATTGGAGTCAAATCTTTTTCCACCAAGCCATTTCTTCAGGTTTGGGAACAAAAAGTAGTCACTCGGAGCCAAATCTGGAGAATAGGGTGGATGAGGGAGCAATTCATAGCCCAATTCATGGATTTTTGCCATGGCAACTGCACATGTGTGCACCCTTGCATTGTCTTGGTGGAAAAGAACTTTTTCTTGGCCAAATGAGGTCGGTTTTTTTTTCAAATCGTCATTGAAGCGGTCCAATAAGTTGGCATAATATTCCCCATTGATTGTTCTTCCCTTTTGAAGGTAGTCAATGTGGATTATCCCACGTGCATCCCAAAAAACAGTCGCCATAACTTTATTGGCTGACAAACCCACCTTGGCCTTCTTTGGCGCCGATTCACCCTTAGAAACACACTGTTTTGACTGTTGTTTGGTCTCTGGTGTGTTGTGATGGATCCATGTTTCGTCCACGGTTACAAAACGGCGCAAAAACTCCTCCATATTGCGATTAAACAACGCCAAACCTTCCTGTGAAGTTGTTACACGATTGCGTTTGTGGTCGACTGTGAGCAAACGCGGCACCCATCTTGCGGAAAGCTTTCTCATGCCCAATTGATCTTTTAAAATTGAAACCACTGAGCCATGCGAGATCCCTACGGCTTCCACAATCTCTTGCACTTTCAATCTTCGGTCGGCCAACACCATATCGTGAATTTTTTCGATTGTTTCGGGTGTAGAGACCTCAACTGGGCGTCCAGGACGTTCGGCATCTTCAGTGCTTTTACGGCCACAATGAAATTCAGTAAACCACTTTTTTACCATTGAAATCGATGGTGCAGAGTCCCCATAGTATTTATCAAGCTTAGCCTTGGTCTTGGTAATGGTTTTTTTTCGCAAAAAATAATGCTTAATAAGCACACGAAATTCACCTTTTTCCATTTTTTCCTCAAATTACTGGGTAATCTGATAAAAATAGCTGTCAAACACAAACTAACTGACGCAGCAAGCTCAAATTTTGATAGGAATCAACTGACAGATACCTGTTGACAGGAGTAGTGTTGCTTTTTCAGTAAAGAGGTCAGAAATTCAAAAAGTCACGTACTTATTGACCCGCCCTCGTACTATGTAAGAAAACCAAACGCAATTTTTAACTTTTTAGGTACAAGTAACTGTTGACCAGCTTTGGTCAGATGATATTGAAGTTACGTCCATCGGTCCTGGCGAAAATGTCAAGGTGAAACTTAAAGGAATTGAAGAAGAGGATGTGTCCCCAGGTTTTGTGCTATGTGATACTGCCGAACCTATCACAACTGGAAGAGTAAGTGTTGTCAGCATTGTCATTTACTTTATTTACAAAATAACACAAGCATTTCTGTCTGTCATACCTTGGTTCCATAAAGAATCTCCTGGCAGCACAATTTAATTTTTTGCAAGCAGATTTTTATGCATTCTCACATCGTACTATACTTCTTTTGCAGGTGTTTGATGCTCAAGTTGTTATTTTGGAGCATAAATCTATTATCTGTGCAGGATACTCAGCCGTTATGCACATACATTGTGCTGCTGAAGAAGTCACTGTTAAGGTGTGTATTCTGCCACATATATTTATTTAAGCAAAATGAAAAACTGAACTTCTCTAATTGAGCTGACGGTAATTGAAATAGCAGTAATAATAGGAAATGTATTGATGTGATACAGTTAATACTGCTAGTACAAGCATAATATGCATGCAGATGACCGAGTTCGATTGTGTGAAAGACAATCAGACTCTACCAGTATTCCACAGTGCCACTACTTACTATTATAATATGCTAGGAAAACTACAGAAATAAATTGACATAGTAACTACATAATAAAATAATTTATTTTCAGGCATTAATATGTTTGGTTGACAAGAAGACTGGTGACAAATCAAAAACAAGACCACGTTTTGTTAAACAAGATCAAGTAGCCATTATGAGGATAGAGTGCGCAGGCGTCATTTGTTTAGAACCCTTCAAAAAGTTTGCTCAAATGGGCAGATTCACATTAAGAGACGAGAGTGAGTATTAAAAATAATATAATATTTCCATAGTAGTCAAAAGCCGGCTTAACAAAGATCAATGCCCACTTGCCATACATTTGAAAACCTGATAATGAAAGTTTATGTATAGACCGGAAGTATAGCAGGAATACTGCGTGCTAGATTAGGGAATAATTCCCTGTTTTCACTTTTACCAGTTAAACGCCAGGAATTTAAAAAAAATACGAATTATTACTTTATAGGTTAGGAATTGCCGCGGCCAAATCATCGTCAAAAATATGCCGGCAGTACATATGTACCTACCTAGTGTTTAAAAGTTAATTAACTATAACTTTGAATCATTCAACCTATTGATTACAGAGAACTTCCACTAAGGTAAATATGTATGTTGGTAAAGTGCCAAAAAGTGTGTAGGTGTGTAGTACACAAAGAGATGCAAACGCAAAACGAAAGAGACTGCGCCGATTTTAATATGACAGGCGGCTGTCAAACGTAAAAAAAAAACCGTTTCACTCTATTAGAATAATTAAATGTAAACTTATTTTCAACTGATAATGTTCGTATTATTTGTAATAATGGACTTCAATAAATCTTTATATTAATTTAATATAGAAAGTATAAAGTACTAAAAATAAAACAATAAGTAATAAAACTAGTTTAAATAGATAGTCAGTCTCCAGTCGGCACTCGTCAGTAACTAAAACGGAACGTAACAACTGTACAAGTAACGTTCAAAAACCATATTTTCATTTTTTAAGAAGTTTAGAAGAATATCAAAAATCTTTTTTTCCTGCGTTTCTGATTAATAAATGATAAGCATAATGAGTTTACAATAAAAAAAGCTTAATTTGTCAAAGTGAAAAATAGGCATTGTTCTTTGTGATTGCAATTTCTTGATTATTGCAATTAAAGTTTTCTTTAAGTTACACTTGTAATTGACTTCAAATACAAACAATTTTATGCCACATCTGACACTATAATGACAATGAAAGCAAAACATCGAGCCTCAATTATTATATTTCGTTTGTTTAATATTTGGCGTGTTTTAACGTTTATTGACTTGTTTCATTGTTTGTTACAGATAAAACAATCGCAATTGGTAAAGTCCTAAAAGTGGTCGAGTAATTGTCACTACATTTGTAATTTAGCTAGGATAGGCCTTTCCAAACCTATATCAGTCGAGAGTGCATGTAATATATAATCCTGATTTATTGGGATCTGTATCACGTGAGAGTTCGAGTGTAACGCTTAAAACCACATGAAAAGTTGTTTTGCAATTAAATATTATAGAACAGCTAGTCCTCAGGGAAAATGAATATTTTATACAGCCACTGCCATGGAACAAAATATGCTAAAATTACACGACGCGACGCTCTTATATCTACACTGTCTCCATTTCACCTACATTTTATCTACAATGCAATATGTCTGTGTACCTGTAATGATATCAAAAAGATCTTACGAATGCGTAAAGCGTCAAGTAGTTTTTATTTTCAACAACATCTGTTATTTTATTGTTTTAATTATTTCAAGAATTTCATACAGTTGTAACTTATTCTACATAAAAGTTATGTTCTACTTTACTCAAAAAGTATGTTGAGTCATGGAGTAGGCTCTTAAACTATTTAATTTGTTGCTAGGCAGATCATCATCTTAGTGTTAGTATGGGTAGCGAGCGTTAAATTAATTATTATATTAAATATAGCTTTCGTGTTTACCGCTACTCAAACTACATTCACTAAGGATATATTTATGTTAGGATGACCATCTAGATCATCCTGACAATTCAATATTGATTATGATTTCATATTATAATGGTTATAGTATTGTTTACTATTTGTAAAGCGAAAATATTGTATGTTTTATTATAATTACTTTACTATAAATATAAAACGTACAGTACACACATTTTTAATTATAGGTATTTGTGTTTCAGCTGCCAATTGAAATTACTCGTTGGTAGGTCAAAATTGTTTTTGACACAGTTCTATCCTTAACCTGTGTGTATGCCTAGCAGAACCTTCTTGCTGATGTTACAATTCAATTCAGATTTTTTAGTTAATAAAATTAAGGACCTTATAATTGGTGCATAATCATAAAATTAAAACTGCTAAAATACTCCTTAGCTTAGAATAACAAAATATCAACCTAAATTTTTTTCCGCTATTACTTTGATTTCTCCCATAATATTGGTGCATAATCATAAAATTAAAACTGCTAAAATATTCTTTAGCTTAAAATAACAAAATATCATCCTAAATTTTTTTTCGCTATTACTTTGATTTCTCCAATAATCTAAATTATTGTATCATTCTTTAGCTTAAAATAACAAAATATCATCCTAAATTTTTTTTCGCTATTACTTTGATTTCTCCAATAATCTAAATTATTGTATCATTCTCGTTTCATGTATTAGACAAGATATATAAGCCTAAATTGGTTTTGCTAGACATACTGTCACATAATCATTATCTATGCTAATGATGTTATCGGCAATATAACAATAATATTTTAATTTATTGCTTTTATGAATCGATGTTCGAATGAAATACTGCAACAAGTTTTCTTAGCAGATGGATGCAATATTTTATTAAAGATATTCCTCGTAGCTTCTTACTCGTCAAGTATTATCGTAGGTTCAATGAGAGTACTTATGAAAAAAGATGGTTTGTATCACAAACGTTATTTCTTATAACTTCGGCTCAACATCCGAATTGTTATAGTAAATGTATATTATGGATTTATAAATTTTCAGCTTTTTTAATGTAATCAGATGTACGTCTAGGGGCGACTGTATATTATTATCAATATTTTGTGTATATCAGTGGACAAATTGCAAGGCGTGCGTAGCCCCCGAGTCGGTCCACCTTGTGCTATAGATTATGTCGAGACGCTTGTAGTAGAGGGAGGGCGCGGACTGCGGAGGCCGGCCGCGCGTAGTGCCTTCTGCCTTGAGTCGCGGGCCGGGCGCCGCGCACTGCCGCCTCCCGCGCCGGACGCCGTACGTGCACTGGCAGGCTGCAACTATATTATTTTGTTTAAAATAAAATAAAATTTTATTAATACCAGTGTTGTTATTTAATCCTTAAAATTATTACTTTTCTGTTACGCCTTCACGCCTTAACCGAGCACTAAACTGATTTTCATGAAATTTTGTACGAAAATTGGCATAGAATTTAGACCTTTTTGTATCCCACGGCTGTCCTCGGTTTGCGCCAGATAGGGCGCATTCACATAGAAAGCTGGCTACCGGCGCCGATCTGCCAGTGCAGTGTTCGGCTAAATGTCGTGTTTGGGAAATCATAACACGGTGATTTTTAATCTATTTTGATGAAGATTAATCTAAAAGTTTGTGTGCCAATGACAATGATTGTCAATTGTTGAATTGTTTGTACTCATAATAATTATGAGTACAAACAATTCGGCATTCCGATATATTATGCCACTTATTTAAATATATGCCTCAGTTATAAGTCGGATACCATTAACGAACATCAAACACTCTTCGGCATACATATTTGCGGCGATCCTATTTGTATATTCCGTATGGACGGTGTTCGAATAGCTATATAAAATCGCCGCCATGGTATTGAGATAAAGTTTACGACTAGAAATGGGATTCTACCCGGAAATGTTCCCATTGAATCTACCCGATGGGTATTTATTTTTAAGGTACTCTTTGGTCCTTAATCCCTCAACCCCCAGGAGGCACGCGCGTGCCGCGATAAAAATTGATTTCAATTGTGTCTGGAATAACTCACGATCTAGGGATTAATATAGACGTCGAAACTTAGGTTTTGATTAATTGACAGAGATAAAATGTGTTTCACACAAAATGATAATGATAAATTTATATATTTCATTAAACAAAGTATAAAAAACCCGTTAGTAAAGTATAAAAAGGACAAACCCGTTTCCCATACAATCTTGGGCCTGACGTTACAAGGCTGGGAATTGGCCATAAATTAAAGCAAATTGAACAGATTCATAAGCCATATTTTCACAACTTTCTACAATGGGAAAGTTACATAAATCAACCAATGAACTTATTTTATTTTATAACCTATATCATGGATTATTTTACAAAAAAAACACCATTTTGGTACTTTATTTACCTGGATAAGATCTAGGTTCCTTTTCTATCTATAGGCAATATAGGTAATAAGCAGAGCACTTCAGCAGGGCAGTGATAAAAATGCAAAGTGCAAACCACATTAACTTGCGCACGAGTACGAAACATGTTAAAATGTAGTCTATGTACGAAACGAAATGTGAGTGAATTGGAGTTTTTTTTTTCTTTAGTAAGTTTAACGGCCTCGGATACTTGTCCATACAGCCAATTCTTTAGTAATATTGTTTTTATTTTTGCATTAAAACGTTGATGTTAGACGTTTTAATGCTTCGATGGAGTTTTTGGCGACAGTCGAAAGATTGAAGGAATGTAGAGAAGTCCCCAAGAAAGAGGTAAACTGTTCGCGTTTCCGCGCAAAATTCACGGTCCACTTTTCTTGGTTACGACCCATACATCATCTTATTTCACCGAACTGTATATTGTTCACTCGCACGACACTTTGTTTCGCAAAATAACACCACTTTTACGACCCAAAATTCACTATAAACAATAAAAATTCGATAAAATAAATGGACTCCAAAGTCCAAACGTACACGAACTCCCGCCAAAAAACCAGTGAATTGGAGTGAATGACAAATGACAATTAACTGTCATTGTCAGCTGATATTCTTAATAATAGTGCAGACTGTTACATCAGAAATTGAACTATTCAACATGTTCAATTGTTTTATCAATGATTACTTATTGAACTGCAAAACTCGTGGAAAAAAATGTTAATTACATTTTCTAAGTTTTTTATATATATATCAAGCTTTTAAAACGAATTATTTAGCTTAATCCTTAAAAAATGCAATTGTAAAGAAGTATTATTATGAATCGATTTATTCCAAATTGATTAAAACGTTAAAAGCCCCGCTCTATGAAGTGTCAGAGCGTTTACGGAGATAGTTACGTTTTAATTAAATGTGTGTAAAACGGTTTACAGAGATTGTTTAAATTAGAAAAACAATTTGTATTTTATCCATTTTCTCCACTAGTCCATTGTCAAGTAAACTATTTTTTGGAGAAATAGGCAAGTAAAATAAAAGGGATTTTTTGGCATAATTTTCATTGTTGTAACGTCGGTCCCAAAAATGGGGTTCTCCTTTGAAATTTGATATAACCTGGTCCTAGTCTAGTTTTAGGTTAGAATCATTGGAAGCCTACCAGTCTAGTTTGAGTCGGAAGCTTAAGTCCGTGACAAGTGAACACTCAATCTTTCTAAATAAATTTAGTGGTGATAAGCAACATGCCATCAATTAAGACATCAGCGCCCAGATAACGATTATTAAAACATAAATCTGTTTTCCTTTGATTAGATCTATAATTCATCAGACAATTTTTTGTGCAATCTAGGTAACTTGAATGGAGTCCAAAATTTAATTAAAAAAAAAACAAACTAGTAACCAAGTCAAGCAACCTAGATTAAAGCATACAGATTACATATTTATGTACAGATTTTGGCGGATTCCATGACTGGAATGTTATACAATTTATAATTAAATCTAAGTCTACACATAATTTTGCAAGAAGTGACTATAAAATATATAACTTTATGTACATTTAACTTTGTTTGAATCTCATTAGTTTATTTCATAATACATCTGTATTTAAAAACACAATTTATATTATACTCATTCTTAAATTATGTAGCAAGTTACAGGAATAATATCTTCTAACACCCCACACAATTATCAGTCTCAATATCTTTAAGTACCTATGATAACTAAAATTTGGCAAATATAGAAGATTAATTCTGTAACTTGATGTCATTTTTAGTAACATTTTGGTTCATTTGATCATTTTCATACTCCACAAAATCATCAAATAAGCTTGGCCAAGCCTCTGTATCATCATAAGTGCTGAGATCTTCGCCAACAAACTCACAAAAGTTTAAAAA
This sequence comes from Anania crocealis, assembly GCA_949315895.1. Classification (NCBI taxonomy): domain Eukaryota; kingdom Metazoa; phylum Arthropoda; class Insecta; order Lepidoptera; family Crambidae; genus Anania; species Anania crocealis. The sequence goes on from OX438858.1 coordinate 11,600,677, forward strand.
CATATACCATGTATCCTTGGGAATGCCTCTAATGTGAGTATTCTTTTCCAAATAACCCAACCACTTATCTAATACTGGTGGTTCACTGTTTGTAAAGACTAGGCGCCATAATAGTACTGCAATATCTGTTGGCAGTATTCTTTGACCAGTACTTACGTCTAAGCCAAATTTAAATGTAAATCTGTACAAATCTTTAAAACTTTCAGAATCTCTCTTTAATTCACTAGTAATTTCATTTAATTTGAGTTGAATTCCTTTGATAGAATCGGTTTTCATATTTTTAAGGCCCTGTATAAACTCAGTTTTTGTGAATCTGCACATTTGACTAGCATTTAACTTCCAAGCAAGCACCAAAACCATAAAATCATCAGGGTTAAGTTGTAAATCGTTGCATAGATTTTCAATACCTTCTGCTAGAATAGCATCTTCTAATGAATCTTTATACTGATCAAAGAGTTGGTTTATTTTAGAATCAGAGGTACGAGGTTCACTTGTTCCTAATGATGACATAGTGCGAGGAATTGTAGGCAATTTTTGATAAAATGGTTTTTGACACTTTTCAGGGCAATACTGTATCCTTTGTGGTTGTACCTCTTCCTTGCAAGGTTCTCCTATTGAAGTCACAGTATTAGCATTTTGCAAATTAGTATTGTTACTGTAAATTATACTATTCTCATTATTATGTAGAAGTGGTTCTTCTTGAGGATAGTCTGATACCATGACAGCAGGCACTTGATGGGTGGTGACAATTTCTGTCATCTCTGAAAATATATCATACATAGTTTTATTTTTCTCACTTAAAACATTTTAATCCTTTTAAGTGCGAAAGTAACTCTGTCTGTTTCACACCCAAACTTTATTTTGATGAAATTTGGTATAAATATAGATTAGATCCTGAGAAAGGACATAAGCTATTTGTTTGTATCATACTGCTGGGCACAGAGTTTCTACCCGTGCGATAAAGCATGTAGCTTCCACAGGCGTAAATATATTTTAGTGCCCAAAAGACTCTCATAATATACCTAGATAGTCTACAATAAGCAAAATAATTAATTGTGACTTGTATACATACCATCTTTACTTCTCTGAGATGAATGAATGTCAGCATTAGCTTGATTTTTGAAACAACTTAGACAATGGCCCATTTGACAAAATATCTATGGAAATTTTCAAGGGCATACAATTCTTTACACAGAGATGATAAACCCAATAGGTCTTGTTAAATGTTATAAAATGTGTACTAATATACATAATGGTGAAACAGGGGTGTTGGGCTAAGTTTCTTCTATAACTATTAAATCTGTAAAAATTAATATATTACTGTAAATACAGCAGCGCAACGAAAATTAATACGTAATATAATGATATAGATGTAAATAAAAACATTTTAAACATTATGGTTGGAATAAAATATATTTGAAGTAATCATTGGCAACTTAGGTATTTACCTGTACTCATTTCTTATCCCGTTCCATAATGTTAAGCACAATTTATTATTGATTGAGAATTTGAAGCATGCAGTTAATTGGCAAAGAGTTTATATTCCTGTATTTGCAACACTCTGTTGGACAAAATCAAATAGAATCGACAAAAATTAATTAAAATAATTATTTAGCAATTCTGACCCATCTCTCACACTGACAGACAGACAGGACCATATTCAAATTACTCTGTGGACAGGACCAGCAAAGACCACAGTTTTTTTTTCTGCTGTCTATGGCATGCACAGTTTGTGCGACAGCACAATAATTATATCAATGTTGGGAAACGAATATACACATACAAATTCTAGAAACTGTTTCTTGTATTTTTATTTTGTTTTTAGTATTTGTTCTTATTGCGGCAACAGAAATTGTACATAATTTGGAAAAATTTCAACTGTCTAGCTACCGCGGCTTTTGAGATACAGCTGGGCCCCAATGGGGGCTATCGCTAGTGAATTTGCCACTAGAGGCGCTAGTGTCGCGTGAGGTCCAATATCATTCACTTTGTACTGGTTTTAGCGGAATTTGTTGCATAAATTATAATTTCTTTAATTTACCTGCTGGAAAGTGATCTCCTTCGTAAACTATCGCAAATATGGATTATTTGGCGATTAATGTGAACGCTTTAAAAGCGGAATTAAGAAAAAGCGCAAAAATAGGCGGCCTCAAGAGCAACTATTTCAGAAGTTAGTTTGTTGATATCAAGATAGTTGTTTATAAACAATATAACCTTAATTAGATTCAAGATATAACACTTTGTTTCGGCGCCAATCGCCTTTGACAGCTATACCTCCGGACCTCAGTCTACAGTGGCGCCAACTGGTGAGCAAAGAAACGGTAGTCCCCATTCCGCTAATTTACAAATGGCGCAATGGCATCGCAATCGTATATTTTGACATTACTATTCTGTTTTTGCCATAGATTTAGGATACAAGTAGATCGACCGACTGACAGCCCAAAAATGCGTGACCAGGGGCCTTACCATTAGCTCTTAAAGCAAGACTGCTATTGGACTGCATTGCTCTTTTGTACTATGACATCGTTTTTAGCAGGCCTGTGGCAGGCCAATTTACGTTTCAAAACCGTTCACCATTTTTTTACTATGAACTTTTCATACCATGACACTCAATTTGACAGCAGGTAAACGTCCTTTTGAGCGAAGCTAATGTCATCCTAGGCATCTTGAAAAAGTTACTAGGAGACTAACTTTTTCGACATATTTTATGCGTTTCTCAGACTTTTTTCAGCAGTTTTGTGTACATGTTTCATTATAGATTAAGGAACCTAATTACATTGTAAAGAAACCAGAAGGTCTTTAAATTAGTATTTTGTATAAAATGTTTAATCATCATTTACCAAAATGAAAATACAATTTCGACAAAATTGTTAATGTGGCCATTGACGTTAATTTTTTCGCGTCAGTTGAACTGACGTCGCTCCAAAATTTGATCGTCAGTGGCGAATCATCGCTCCAGAGTTTTAACTGACGTCGCGCCCGGAAATCCAGCCCGGCATCACGCCAAACTGACCGTCAGTGTGTGAACTCACATCCAAAGCTTCAGTTCGCTCGCTGTGTTGAGCGCGGTAAAAGGAACGGACAAAAATTATATGAATCGATCGTATGTCACTTTGATTTTATTATATTATTATAATAATGAATCTGTTTTGCTGCTCTAGGCGGCATACGACCACGGCTACAGAATAATGTCATAATATCATACAGTGTAAAAATATGTCTGAGGCGGGACTCGAACCCGCATCTCTTCGCATGCCGGGCGCGGCGCTATACCATTAAGCCACCGAGGCCTCATGTGTCCAATGATAACTAGTTTAGAAGCTATGAGGGAACAGATAAACATACATACCCACATACATACATACCTTAGAGCATTTCAACGGGAGACGCTATTGACAGGCGTACCCCGCTGCCAATTCCCAATCAATAGTATTGCCACTAAATAGTAATCGTATCTAATTTAGGGTAATTTTTAAAGATGCTGTTTATAAAATTTGACTTGTTTTAAAAGTCTAATTGAATATGCGTTTTGTTTATCACTATAATATGTCGGAGAATTTTGTGAGTATGACCAGACGACACGGTCTGCTTTAGTGATTATTTTGTTTATTCCAATGGCATCACCGAGTTTATTTTGTCGAGTGCCTAAATGCCATAGATTAAATGATGTTGTCGATGTCACATTCATAATTGTATCTGTCATTTGAACGTCTGACGTTGTCAATGACATTTGTCATAGCTGTATCTGTCAGTTGAGCGTTCGGTCGAGAACTTCAATTGCTCTCGAGACGTCGCCTGCGCCGGACGTACGCACTGATCGATCCAAATACGGCATGGCGGACACCAATGAAGAACATTCTTATTCGAATCCGTTTGAATCTGCGACAGCAGCGGTGGGATCACCTCCACAAACATTCTCCGAGTCCACCGCGATGCCAGCTACCGAAAATCAAGCATATTTCACGCCGGGACCATCAGTGTCAAGTGGTGTACCTACCCCCGAAACATGGGCAACGTTTTTTCAGAACATGCTGACGGGTTTACAAAGTTCTACTTCAAGACCTTCTACTGACGTTATCGAACCAAGAAAACTGAAAGCCAGTGAGATCTACCTACCACCGTTTGACCCAGATGACTGCCAATTCACTGCAGCTCAGTGGTGTGAAGAACTGGAACATCATAGGAAGAATAACTCTTGGACAGATTACGAAACCAGAAATGCGGTGTTTACACATCTACAAGGACGTGCAAAAAAGTGGGCAGCGCGTTCATACCCTCTGTGCAAGACCTGGGAAGAGCTAAAAGAGCGGCTTACTCGACAGTTTGCGGCAGCGAAGCGGTTCCACGACCTCTTTCGTGATATGGTGGAGTACAAGAGTGACCAAGCAGCAACCTACATCGAGTATTCTACCAACAAGTTGGCGCTGATAGACCGTCTGGAGACCGGTTGGGACGAGGCAAAGAAAATCGAGGTAGTTATCTCCGGGGTTACAAATATTCAGGTACGTTCTGAATTGCTTAAAAATACTCCAGAAAATTTTGTTGCGCTTGATAGACACTTAGGTACATATCCTAACATTAAAAACTTTAAACGACCATTTGACAAGACGCGGAGTGAACCTGAAACTTTTCCTTATAAAAGACCTAAAGTAAATGATAAGTTAAGTGATCGTCGCTGTCATTATTGTAATAAGGTTGGTCATTTGCGGCGTCACTGCTCATTGTTACATAATAGTGATAAAACTGAGGGTAACACCTTTTCCCGTGTGCCTAGTGATAAATCTAACTTAAAACCGACTCAATGTTCTTACTGTCGTAAACCTGGGCATTCTGAATCTACCTGTTTTACAAAGCAACGAGATGAAAAATCAAAAGATTTTAAAGACCCCAAGTTACAAACAAAGTCAGTTAACGTTTGTTCGTCTGAGAATGATTCTTTGATTGAAATGCGGGTAGGTGACTTTAACCTACAAGCTTTGATTGACAGTGGTTCAGAATGCTCATTAATTAAAAAAATGGTTGCCTGTAAAGTCGGTTTTACGGGCGAAGATTTTACGTGACAACGTCTTTTTCTCGGTAGAATATTTATTGATATGAATATAATTAAATTGCACAATAGGAACAAGGAATTGAATGAAAATAAGAATTGCACAAATTTTAAAATGCGCCTAATTCTCTAGTGCTGCGCGCGCGGCAGACCGATCATAGTTGAGTGGGAGAGAGACGCAAGGCATTCGGCGGGCCTCTCTCTCGTTCGGTGACTCATCGTAACGTTACCGAGCGTTACACTTTTTCATAAGTGACTCCCAGCCGCCACCTAATTTAAGACGTTGTCACGTCAAAAGAAATCGCTGATAGTTTACCTGACAAGAAAGAAATATCATTTACTCGTCTCACAGGTATTGGCTCAATACCATGTTTTTCATTTCGAAAAATGACCACATTTGTTGAGTTTGACGGGTTTCACGCTGAAGTAACATTTGTTGTCGTCGACTCAAATTTATTGCCACATGATGTTATCCTAGGTAGAGAGTTATTTAAGACACCCGGCCTGATTTTTACACTTAATTGCAACGGTGCTAAGATAGTGCGTGACGTCAGTGTTAACATGTGTGAAAGTAATTGTTCTTATTCAGCAGCGGAATTTGGTAAACTTAATACTGACTTAGTTGACCAGTGTGATACTGACAGGTTACGATCCATATTAGAAAAATTTAAAGATAATTTTGCTAGCGGAAATTCTAATTCTGTTGTCAGTACTGGTGCAATGCAAATTAAACTTAAAAATCCCGATAAGATCGTGCAGCGGCATCCATATCGGTTGGCTCCGTCCGAGCGAACTATAATGCGTGAAATAATAGCTGACCTAGAAAGCAAGGGTATAGTGCGTGAGAGTTCTTCGCCATTTTCTAGCCCTGCTTTGCTTGTTAAAAAAAAGGATGGGTCTGACCGCCTTTGTGTCGATTATAGAGAGCTTAACTCTAATACTGTGCGGGATAGTTTCCCTTTACCTTTAATTTCGGAACAAATAGATTCACTCGGACAGGCATGTTATTTTTCTAGTTTAGACATGGCCTCTGGTTTCCACCAAATTTTAATGGCATCCCAGAGCGACATCGAAAAAACCGCGTTTATTACGCCGGACGGTGTATGGGAATATGTAAAAATGCCGTTTGGACTTTGTAACGCACCTTCCGTCTATCAAAGAGCCATTAATAAAGCGTTAAAAGGCCTTAAGGACAAAATTGCCCTGGTATACATGGACGATGTCCTGGTTTTTTCCAAAACGAAGGAAGATGCGTTTCAAAATCTAGAGCAAGTGTTATCTGCACTATCTGAAGCCGGTTTTACTTTTAATTGGAAAAAGTGCGCCTTTCTGAAATCCTCCGTAGAGTTTCTGGGTTATGTGATTGGCGGGAATAGTATCAAGCCAAATCCCGAAAAAATAAAAGCTTTGGCCAACGCCCCTTTACCGAATTGCGTGAAGGAGCTACGACAATTTAATGGCCTTGCTGGCTACTTAAGAAAGTTTGTCCCGAACTTTTCTTCCGTCATGGCACCTCTATACGCCCTCACGAAAAAGGACGCAAAGTGGCAGTGGACTGCGGAACATACCAAAGCTCATGCTACTGTTATTGGGTTTCTGACTTCCACTCCTCTATTGACAATCTTTGACCCCAGTAAACCGATCGAACTCCATACTGATGCGAGTTCAATCGGTTATGGAGCTGTGCTATTTCAAAAAGAAGATAATACTTTAAAAGTAGTAGAATATTTCAGCCAGCGAACAACGGATGTGGAAAGCAGATACCATAGTTACGAGCTCGAAACTCTAGCCGTATTCAAGGCATTAAAGCATTTTCGCCATTACTTACTTGGCAGGGAATTTAAAGTAATTACAGATTGCAACGCATTAAAAGCATCACGCCATAAGCGTGAACTTTTGCCTCGTGTGCATAGATGGTGGGCGTATATGCAAACCTTTGATTTTGAGATAGAGTACCGAAAGGGAGAAAGAATACCACACGTAGACTATTTCAGTCGTAACCCAATCAGTTGTAAGGAGGTTAATGTTATACGATTTAACGACGAATGGCTACAAGCCGAACAAAGGTTGGATTCAGATCTCAGGCGTATCATCGAATCTATTGAAAACGATACCATAGATGCTAACCTTAGGTCGTCTTACACTATAATAGACAGTTTACTTTATAGAAATTTTCAAGTTGACGGTAAAACTTTTTGTAGGGTCATGGTCCCTAAGAATTTTCGTTGGCAAATAATCCAAAAATTTCACGATGAATTAAAGCATCTTGGTTGGGAGAAAACTTTAACTAAAATAAGAGAACATTTCTGGTTCCCAAATATGACCTCGTCTGTTAGAGCTTATGTGAATCATTGCCTCCCGTGTAAAATAAACAAGAACCCCTCTGGTAAAAAGCAATCAGCCTTACATCCCATAGACAAAGTCATTGAACCAATCCACACAATCCATATAGACACTAGTGGCAAATTGACAGGCGGAAGGGTCTCTAAGGAATATGTCATTGTAATTGTCGATGCTTTTACAAAATTTTGCTATTTATATACTGTTAAGGACCTAACATCACGATCCGCTTGTGAAGCCCTTAGAAATTTTGTTTACATATTTGGAACACCGAAGCGAGTAATTTCGGACCAAGGTACGTCTTTTACCGGGCAAGAGTTCCAGAATCTTTGTAGAGAATGGTTTATTGAGTTTCATGAGGTCGCTAGTGGTATCAGCCGAGCGAATGGGCAGGTAGAACGCATAATGTCTGTTCTTACCAACTGTTTCACAATCGCTGAGAACCACGAAAACAGATCTTGGAAATCTGTTATTGGTGAGGTCCAACTTGCATTGAACTGTACGGTATCCAAAGGTACCGGCAAAAGTCCATTTCAATTGTTATTTGGTTGTAATAAAGTTCCTCCTAAATTAAACTATCCTCTGTCAGATTCTAAAATAGACAATAATCAAGGTTTAGGGGAAACTAGACAAGAAGCGAAAAACAGGATGGACGAACAGGCAATTAAAGACAAATTACGTTACGACGCTAATAAAGCCGCAATCCGCCCTTTTGTAGTAGGTGATTTAGTCTTAGTTCAAAAGAACCCCCGCGTCATAAAGAAATTAAGCGAAAAGTTTAGTGGTCCATGTAAAATCATGAAAGTTTGTCAGAATGAGCGCTATGTAGTTGAGCCAATATCTGGGGGACGCAGCCAGTATGTGTGTCATGAGAGATTGCGTAAATATCCTGCTAGCTTACCACAATTGTCTGAGTGCTTAGATGTTGCAGAACATAATTAATTTTTAATTATCATAATAAATTTAATCAGCCATAAATCGAAAGTTACATTTTTATTAAGTTGTGCAAAAGTTTATTAATGAGAAAATAGGTGATATTTTGGTTTGTCACAAAATATTATTAGTATCGCTATTATGGCCTGTAAAGAGTTGATTGATTTTAATTACTTTATTTTTATTCTTTACCTAATGCACTTAAATAACCGTTGTTTACCTTTTTTCTTTATTCCATTGTTTGGCCCCTTTGATGATATTAAATGGCTTACGTGCTGATGATGATACGTAAATTGTTTCATTGAAAGCTGAAAGCTGTTACGCTTTGCTTGACATGCGGATTGAAAGCTTTGTCGCTTTGTCTGCCTCAACCGATGAAAGCTATTACGCTTTGCCTGGAGTTATGGATTGAAAGCTTTGTCTCTTTGTCTGCCTCAATCGATGAAAGCTATTATGCTTTGCCTGGAGTTATGGATTGAAAGCTTTGTCGCTTTGTCCACCTTAACCCATGAAAGCCATTACGCTTTGCCTGAAGTTATGGATTGAAAGCTTTGTCGCTTTGTCCACATCAACCGATGAGAGCTATTACGCTTTGCTTGAAATACCTATGGGTATAGAGCCCTTACGCTTTGCTTAAAATAAGGACTAAAATCACTATCGCTTTAGCTGCTGAAAGCTACTACGCTTTGCATTGTGAGTTAGTCAACAGTAGTATTGCCTAATAGAAGGTGAAACTCATGGCGAGGGACACCTCACCTCATTGCGATACAACATATCCCAATCATGTTGAGCCTAGCCTTGTTATTCCTTTTGGCCGAGGCGTTCGGAGGCAACGCGAGAGCGCGTTGATAAGCAGAATGGCCGTGTCGGAGAATTTTGTGAGTATGACCAGACGACACGGTCTGCTTTAGTGATTATTTTGTTTATTCCAATGGCATCACCGAGTTTATTTTGTCGAGTGCCTAAATGCCATAGATTAAATGATGTTGTCGATGTCACATTCATAATTGTATCTGTCATTTGAACGTCTGACGTTGTCAATGACATTTGTCATAGCTGTATCTGTCAGTTGAGCGTTCGGTCGAGAACTTCAATTGCTCTCGAGACGTCGCCTGCGCCGGACGTGCGCACTGATCGATCCAAATACGGCATGGCGGACACCAATGAAGAACATTCTTATTCGAATCCGTTTGAATCTGCGACAAATATATTATTGAAAACATATAACTGTATAATTATGTCTCGAAGAAATAAAACATGGCAATCTGTAATCTATAATCAATTATTCAATTCGTTATAGATTTATTATTTATTTATAAATCATAAAAATAAATCAGCAAGTTTCATCTAATTTATATTTTAAATCGTTATTCTCTAATTGTTTTAAATACGTTCTAGTAAACATATCACGAAATGATGCAATTTTGAATTTAAGATCTGACCACACTGAAGGAAAATTAAGGCTGTGATAGCCTAACAAATGTCGATATCGACATTATCAATAATGACGATGATTTATGCGACATATATTTTTAATTTATTATTTTTTACTTTTTAAAGGGAACTTTTTGTGTAGGGTTTTTTTTTATACTCTTTATATGTAGATTTTGTTTAGTTGTAGATAACTAGTCTGGCCATAAATACTGTTACATTAAACCTTTTTTTTTACAACTTATTTATTATTTTGAATTTGGAAAAAAATCTTGCAATTTTGAGGAATTTCACATATTTTATCATGTTCATTATCAAAATACAATATGGAATAGGATATTAAAGAAAATAGGATTGCAGTGGTCGCCTTGCACAAAGTGGGTCCGGTCATATTCCAGACACTTCGAAAGCTTGGTATCAGACGTATGTTCGTATATCGTACTATCAACAAATACAACAACACTACCTTCAAGTTAGAGATATAAGGCTGGTATAATACCAAATGTGCTCCGAGTTATTACACCAAAAATACCGTATTAAACGACATACCGTTGTATAATACCATTTCATACGGTATTTTTGGTATTTTATCTTTTAGAGTGTAAAATAATTAGACGTACTTTAAATTGGGGAAATTATTGGGTAACTAGCTAATAAACGTAATGAAAAATAATATCGTTTAACCGGCATCATGTCATTTAGTTCGGTATTTTTGGTATATTATATTTTGAAAGTGTAATGAGTACAAATCTCTTATACGTTAGGGAAATTATTGGTTAGTAAGACTTCTTGGTCTTCAGATACGGATGTGCCTACCTAAAAAAAGAGTCGTTTTTATATTCGTAACAAACAGCCTATGTTAGTCTAAGTAGTCCAATACATCTCGATATTTTTTCTCAAAATTGGTTCAGTCGTCTTAGCGTGAAAACGGAACATAATTACTATGTAAGGTACACACTTTCATATTCATTATATTAGCAGGGAAAGATCGATTAAAGACATCGCTTATAGTGTAATTTTGATTAAATAACAGTATATAAACTTGAAAATTAGTTAATTAGTTTTATTTATTTATTTCTTCAAAAGATTTTCCGGTGTCATCTGCTGTGCCGTGTGAGCTCATCAATGATAGTAAGTGAAAAAGAACAAGTTAACAAAATCTGAACAAACATTTACATTTTGATGAATCAATCCTTGATTATAGATCTATAACAAGATTATCTTAGTTATGTGATTCCTTACAGTTTCCTTCTTCAAATTGTTAAGTTGACATTCATTTGAGACGCTAAACGTTAAATAACAACAAATTTCTCCGGAAACATTCAAGATAAATGTCGACAATAGTATCGATAAATTAGAGTCAAGCTCTAGCGTACCAAAATAATGTAAATAATCAATACATAGAACTTTATCTAATACCTATACAAATATTAGAAGGAACAAACGGATCGAAGTAATTTCACATTTACAACATAACAACAAGATCAAATTCAACAAAAATAACGTGTTTTTACGATGACGACTTTCTACGTATTTACCTGTGAAATCAGCAACTTTCTATATTATTTTTGTGGTTGACTCCACAGGCACTCACAGAACATGTGACCATTGTTAAATAAAATTGTATTTACTTTAGATAATCTACGATGTACTAGATAATTCCATAAAATGTTGAAGCTTACCCCCCCTCCCCGGTCGCCGTGACGTGCAGTCGTGTTTTTGTGTGCTCCGTCTATTTTTACCGCAAAAATATTGTACCATCTTCACATATCCAACTTATTTAACACAAGTATAAATACAAGACTATATCGATAAAATCAGTGCATACTATCAACGTATAATCGTAAAATAATGTGAAAATAAGTGATAAATGTAACAGATCAACTACTGACAAGTGCCAGTGTCGTGTTCGTGTCCTCTAAATATTATTGTAAAGGTCAAAGACTCGTTCACAGAGGCGTAGAAGTTGTAACACCTAAGCCTATTTTTCGCCTTAGAAGCAACGAGCGGTTTGGCGCAGAGGCTACGTACATAGCTTGCCATCCGAGGGCCGCGAGTTCGAAACCACGAAGCTCCATTTTCGTTCAAGTATTTTTGTTGAGAAATAATCTTCAACCGCAAAAATGACAAAACTTAAACGCACACCATCTTCCTCACCTCTGCCTACAAAATCCACTGCTACAAAAAATTTACCCGAAACCAGCAAAACGGCACTAGGCAGCGACCTTTCTAACTTACAACACTGTAGTTCGGCGCCGGATCTTCATGCACTCGCCGTAACGGAACGTAAAAACAGGAAACATGAGGGTGACAATGATTTGGCTGCTACTTTGGGACAAATATTCACGGATTTCTCTAAAAAGCAAGAATTGCGTTTAAATGAGCTACAAAGTACAGTGAACAAGATCAATGAGCAAAACATCGATCTTCAGAAGAGCGTCGACATGCTGTCACATAAATACGATGAATTTTTATCACGTATTGCAAGTCTGGAGAGAATGCACGATAAGAAATTAATCAAGGAATTAGAAGAAAAAATAGAAACTCTCGAACGAAAGTCCCGCGCTACAGGAATCGAAATCCGAAATCTACCTAAAACTAATGCTGAAACCAAAGAAAGCCTCTCAAATTTAGTTGTGAAACTAGGCAATGCGGTGAATGTCAGCATAGCAAGTTCTCAAATAAATGATATATACAGACTAAAATCTAAAGATACCACAGGTCCTGTAATAGTCAGCTTCACGACCACAATTTTAAAAGAAAATGTAATAAAAGGAATTAAAAAGTTCAACAACACTAAGAGGAAAGGCGAAAAGCTAAATACGGGCCACGTTGATCCCACTCTTCCACATAGACCCATTTACGTGTCTGAAGCTCTTACTCACAATGCCCAAAGACTTTATTTCCAAGCTAGAAACTTTCAAAAGAATCACGAGTATGCTTTCTGCTGGACTTTGAACGGTATAGTCTATCTTAGAAAAAATGAGAACTCGCCTCATATTTGCATCACAACCGAAGCAGACCTGGAGATATTGAGAAACAAGGATTGACTTCTGGCGCATATTATTATTAGTCAATACTTTTTTGTTAATATGTATTTGTTTTTAAAGTTCTTAGTGCATGCGTACAAAAATAATAATACTTTTGTTACAGTAACACACAGAATCACACCTTTTCACACACACCCACTATGCTTATTGTATTCTTTTACAACACCCTTACGAACGAACGAACACAACCTATTCGAATGATGTTTAAGTGGTTTAACCACTTCAACTCTTACTACATATCCTCTTTCTACCATCGAAATCCTTATCTATAAGTTTTAAAGTTTCTATTCATAATTTATTATTGTTTCTTCTTGAGCCCACTCGTCAGGATTATACTATCAATCTATAGAAAGCGCTAACATACATTCAGATATTAACAGATTCAACATCTCTGAGTCTACATTATGCACGCTAGAGGATTTTCCTCATATAACTCGCACTTTGGCAAATAGTATGTGTATGATATCCCAAAATATTCGTAGTATATCCTGTAACTGGAATGATTTCCTTGTGCTTTTACAGAAGACTGGAGTTGATTACGACATATTGGTGCTTACCGAATGTTGGATCCCTTGTACAAATGTTTTACCAGCTATCAATGGCTATACATGTTTTAGCTCTAAGCTCAATTATCTTCAAAAAAAAGGTGTAGTTATTTATGCAAAGAGTTGTCTAGCCCCTCTTGTTGAGGAACCTGTCTTGTCAGGAGCCAACTGTCTGACTCCTAAAATAGGTCTTGACACTGTGATTGTTGCTATTTATCGATCTCCATCGAACAAAGATATAAGCAACTATTTACAGTCCCTTAGTGTCCTTTTAAGCTCCATTTCATCTTATGATAATATCATAGTGACTGGTGACATTAATATAGATATTAAAGAACACAACCAGGACTCAAGATCAGATGACTATCTCAACATGACAGCTTATCATGGCTTACTTCCGGCCCACCTATTCCCCACCAGAGGTACTAGCTGCCTCGATCACGTTTTTGTTAGGACCAAACTACTGTCGCATACCCTAGTCATCCAAAACACGGTAACTGATCATGATACCGTAATGTTTTTCCTCAATAAGAGTAAATGTGCCGTAAAAACTAAAACCACTCGACTCGATGAAACCGCTCTTCATGGGGAAATGGAAAACATGGACTTTGGAGATGTTCTGGAGACGGATAATCCTGTGATTGCAGCATCCATCTTAGTCAACAACCTATCTGGAGTAATTAAAGCTCACACGGTTTCATACACCGTTCCAAAACGCAAACAAATTCTAAAACCCTGGATAACTCCAGGCTTGCTGCGATGCATTAGAAACCGAGATCGACTACAGCTAAAACTGAAATTAAACCCTCAAGATATTAACCTCAGCATAACCTACCGCAGATATAGAAACTTCTGCAACAGTCTTCTCAAAAAAATCAAGAATTTATATGATCAATCTCAAATTGAAAAATCCGGTTCAAATAGCAAACAATTATGGAGAACGTTAGAAAACATAACATTTACTAAGAAGACCACTTCACCAGCACACGACCTTTTATTATCATTCAACTCACCAACTGAGGCTACAAACGCAATTAACAAGTATTTTACTACCGCAGGTAAAGATTTGATGGATGGTGTTGCTGCTAAAAGAGTTTTCGTTGGCACGCACACCCCTAATAATGTATTTCCAAAGTCTTTTGTTATCTACCATACCTATGAAGCAGAGGTAGAAAATCTTATTATGGCTTTACCCGATGAATGCGCTGTGGGTTGGGATAGAATATCAAATAAGTTTTTAAAAAAAATTAAATCTGTACTTATCCCTATCTTAACTTATATATTTAACTTTTGTATATCGGAAGGTGTTTTTCTAAAGGAATTTAAAATTGCGCTCATTCATCCTATACATAAAGGAGGTGAGAGAGATAATTTTGGTAATTATAGGCCAATATCTATACTATCATCAATTTCAAAGATATTTGAGCGTCTCGTTAATAATCGTCTTGTACAATATCTTGAAAAATATAAACTTCTGTCTGATCACCAATTTGGCTTCCGCGTTGCTAAATCTACGGAGGACGCAGTTCTCAACGTAACTAATTACTTGGTTGACAACATAGACTCTGGTGGAAGGTGCATTGCGATATTTTTGGATCTCGCAAAGGCGTTTGATACCGTGTCTATATCTCATCTGCTAACAAAACTCGAGAGTATTGGTGTAAGAGGTATTGCCCATAAGTTTTTTACCAGCTACCTGTCGGATAGGACTCAGCGCACCATTGTAGATGGTTTTTTGAGTGACGTTCTGCCTGTATCTTGTGGTGTTCCGCAGGGCAGTGTCCTTGGGCCAACATTATTTCTCATCTATATTAACGAACTCACAGGTATATATTTACGAAATGGTAATATTGTATCATTTGCTGATGACACTGCTCTGTTGTTCAAAGGGACTACCTGGGAGGAAGCTTTTGATGCCGCTCAAACGGGCTTCAATGCAGTTAATGAGTGGCTGCAACAAAACTATCTTGCTTTGAATTCCCAAAAAACTAAGTATATGACTTTCTCGATGCGTGAAGCCGTGATTCCTTCTACAAGTCACATTAAGATCCATTCGACCCACGACTCATCTAATCTGCGTTGTGATTGTCCCTGCCTGGAGAGAACCGATACTTTCAAATACCTGGGCATCTTACTTGACTCTCGACTCAGGGGCGGATCTACTTAAAGGCTTTTTGGGCTGCAGCCCAGGGCCCCGCGAATACAGAGGGCCCCCAACCGAACTGAAACCAATTGACGATATTGTCAATAATAAAAATTATCTAGAATTTTAAAAAATCCGATCATGAGGTTGGCAACACTGCGATCAATCAACCCGAGTGCGCATCTATCAAACGGAACGGGGAATTCCCTGTCGCTTGTTTTCGGTCGGTGTATTCCGTGTATAGTATTGTCTATTACTGGGGACTTCCCTCCGCTTATCGCCCGACGCAATTTTGTTATTTTTCCGCACTTCTGCTATAGTCGACTATATTAACGAATTGACTTTGTTATTGTTAGAAATGTGTTTAGTGCGTGTGTTTAGTTTACTAAGTAATAGATAACTTAAAAGTTATAAGGACCGGACCTTTCTTTTAATTTACTAAAATTGAAAGTATTCAGCATAACTAGACTTCCTGCTTTTAATAGGCAGTAGGTAAGTAAAAAGAATTATAAAACATGACTTTTTATTTCAGTTTTCAAAACTAAATGAATCAAACTCGTTCGATATTTAATTATAATTTGTGAATTGCTACACTCATTACAAAGTAGGTATTAAAATTAAAAGTTCTATCCAGTTCTTTGTTTATTTTCAGAAAAATATCTTATTTTACAATATGTCTGCTAGAAAATATAAAAGTGGAGCTGAAAAAAGAAAATTACAGTTTAGTCGAGAACAAGAAAGAAATAAATGCGCAAAAATTTAAACTTTTTTTAAATCGGAACATATAAACGCGAATGAAATAGCTATAAATCCATTAAAAAACGTAAAGGAAGGTATTTTATGCGAAGAGAATCTAACCGATGGCAGCAAAAAATCGCAAAACGAGGAAAAAAATACAAGTGATGAAAATATGCAAGATTTTGAAAACCAGAAAAAAAATACCAACGATGAAAATGTGCAATATCTTGACTTCCAGCAACCCTCTGGTTCCTCTGAAAATGAAATTGGTGTTCAGCAAAAGGGAGGTAATACCGATACCGAGGTGGAAAGAAATTTAGAAAATATTAAGTTTGAGTTTGAGAAATATGTTGACGTGGGCTTGTGGCCAGATTTGCTGAATAATGATTTTATTAATTTCGTCCTCTCACATGAAATGACTGACTTTCAAAATAAAGATCCGAAGAATATATATTCAGCTTCAATGAAGAAATATAAAGAACAAAACAGATCTTTTTCAAATAGGTATTTCACTAGAAAAATGAAAAATGGCCAATTACTGGAAAGATCTTGGTTATGTTATTCAAAAAGGGTTGGTACTGTTTTTTGTTTGACTTGCAAACTTTTTTCTAAAACTCCTTCTCAATACACAACCGGATTTTCTGATTGGAAACACATAGGATTTTGTTTAGAAAATCACGAAAATTCTAATGAACATAAGAATTCAATGTTAGTGTGGTTGACACGAAAAGAAAATAAGTCTGTTTTAGACAAGCAGCTTCAGGAGCAATTAAATAAAGAAACAGAATATTATCACAATGTCCTAAAACGGGTTATTGCAGTGCTAAAATTTCTGAGTATAAGAGGCTTAGCACTTAGAGGTTCCGAGGAAGTATTTGGTTCTCCACATAATGGTAATTTTATGGGTGCTCTAGAGCTATTGGCAGAATTCGACCCATTCATACGTGAACATATTGAACAACGAGAGCTGCGACCAAACCCTGTAATATCATATTTATCAAAAACAGTATATGAGGAAATAATTGAGATTATGGGTAAACAGATAATTAAACAAATTATAACTGAAATAAATAACGACGACACAAAGTATTATTCAATTATGATGGATTCAACCCCAGATCTGTCTCACGATGACCAACTTGCTATTGTATTACGATACTGTTTTCGGGGAAAAGTGTATGAAAGATGTGTATCTTTCATTAAAATTAGTAGTCATACTGGCTTATATTTATTTAATATTCTACAAGCCTTTTTGGAAACAAATGGACTACTACTGGATAATTGCAGGGGACAGTCATATGACAACGCTGCTAATATGGCCGGAATCTACAATGGTGTACAAGCACTACTAAAAGAAAAAAATAAATCCGCGGATTACGTGCCATGTGCTGCGCATTCCCTTAACCTAGTTGGTCAAGAATCCGTGAAGGTTGCAACCGAAATTGTAAATTTTTTTGGAATAGTGCAACAAATATAAGTTTTCTTCTCTGCTTCGACCCATAGGTGGGAACTGTTAAATCGTGAAACAAAACTAAAATTTACGTTAAAAAGTTTAAGCCAGACCAGATGGTCTTGTCACTTTGATGCTGTCAGAGCTCTGAAAAGTAATTATGATGGCATTATGAAAATTCTCAATAGTTTCGGCGAAAATGACGATGAAAAAGTTGATTTCCGAAAAGAGGCACGAAATTTATTTAATAAACTGGCGAAACTAGAAACTGCAATTTTGATTGTTTTTTGGGAAGAAATTTTGGAGAGATTTAATGTAGTTAATAAAAAAGTACAGAGCCCTGGTTTAGACATTGGTGAAGGCAATAAGTTAATTGTGTCATTAAAAGAGTTCGTGAAAAACATAAGGCAACAATCAGATCAGAAGCTAAAGGAATACGAAGAGAAAGCTAAAAAATTAAGTACTAGTGTGGGAACAGACTACAGTGACATAAATAAGAGACGCATTACTTTGAAATTTTCAGATAAATCTATAGATAAAGTCTCAGTGAACTGCGCAGAAAAATTTAAAAGAGACACGCTTAACGTTGCGTTGGATAAGATGATTATGGATTTAAATAATATAAGCCAAGCCTATGAGACCTATAGCAAAAAATTTAAATTTTTAATGGATTTGCAAGACAAAAATCAAGAACACATAGATCTGGAAAGTGTACGTAATATTATTGATTATTATCCAAATGACGTAGACGAACATTTAGTGAATGAGTGCATTCAGTTGAAATCTTACTTACTGCAATCTAAGACAGAGTCTTACACCTCTTGCAGTGAAATTTTTTGGCTAATTTATGAAAAGAAACTTTTTGATGTTTTCCCAAACTGCTATACTATCTTGAAGATTTTTTTAACGATGCCGATCACTAGCTGTGAAGCGGAGCGTTCTTTCTCCAGGATGTCGTATATAGAAAACAAATACAGGACAACAATGTCGAACTATCGACTAAATCATTTATCAGTTCTTTCGATAAATTGCGATTTAACAAAGGACCTACAGTGCGATGACCAAATAAAAGAATTTGCAGCACAAAAATGCAGAAAGGTTGCTTTATAATTTATATAACATAACCATTTATAACCCGTCAATTTATTTTGCAATAAATAATGTTTTAATAAATAAATAAAATATTTTGTTTTCCTATTTTCTTCCTGTACTTAACATATATTACATTACATATACCTACATCACTACAGAAAACAGTTTCTTGTCAAAATAGCAATTAGTTGAGTAATTAGGTAGAGCCCCTAAGCAGTATTAGCCCAGGGCCCCACAAATTCAAGATCCGCCTCTGTCTCGACTTAGTTTTCACCTGCATGTTGAACTGGTGGCAAAAAGGCTCCGCAAACTAATGTTTGTCTTTAAACAGCTACGACATATTGCGGACTTTCGTGTACTGAAAATGGTGTACCTAGCTATGTGCCAATCTTTAATAAGCTATTGTGTGGTAGCTTGGGGAGGTTTAGCGAAGACTAAACTTATAGCACTAGAACGGGCGCAAAGAGCGGTGCTAAAGGTTTGCACATTCCGACCGTATACGTATCCTACCTACAACCTTTACAGGGATTGTCAGGTACTTACGGTCAGACAATTATTCGTACTTCGCTGTATTCTTAAGCAACACTCCATTACCCCATTCCCTTTTACGCAGTTTCAACCGCCTCGACGACGACCGAGAAATGTCTGTTTGTCAAAGCGATTTAAACATATGAAAAATTCCTTGGGACTTTCTTGTATAACAAAATAAATAAAATAAAATATTTCCTTGCTCTAAATATGAGTGTAAAAAGAAAATGATAAAGTGGCTACTCTCATTATCTTATAATGATACAGAACTTCTGCTTGGTGTTGTAAATTAAATCCTTAAACACACACACACACACACACACACACACGAACACACACACATACACACATGCACGCGCACACACACACACACACACACACACACACACACACACACACACACACACACACACACACACACACACACACACACACGCGCGCGCGCGCGCGCACTCGAACTCACACTCACGTATTCGCACACGTGCATCATTATATTTCAGCAAGGCACATGTAACTCCTTATTGAGCAAATAGGGGTCCTGATGCCTGTAACCCAGGCTTCCCTACCACGGGCATCAGTAATCACCTGTTTCCCTTGTATGTGAATTTTTTTTTATGCCTGTCATAATGGAAACTTGTATTTATGTGCTATGTTTTTGTACTAATAATAAATAATAAATAATTAAAAAAAAATTATATCGCATATGCCACTGGATGTCACTCTGTCAATTAAGACTGATCACAAAACGAAAAGATTAGTTTTCTTTTTCTATCTTGCTAGATTTCCATAAGAGGTTTTCTTCTATCTCGCAGGCTTTGTCCATCTTTGTCCATATTCTACGTTTATGGTTTTTGCCGTCCAGAGAAACGAAGACAGAAGTTGTTTTCTATCTCCGATATGCCAAAACTGAAGATAGATAGGTTATTGGAACTGGCCGTTCGTAATAGGGTCCCGTTATTATCCTTTGGGTACGGAACCCTAAAAGGATATGTTGCTGGACAGTTTCTTGTTTCTTGCAGTATCATTTGTAGTAGGTTATTTTCATAGATTTACGGCCGGCCCAATAATCTATCTATCGCCCGTTTTGACTTTTCAGATATAGGAAACAGCTGTTGTTTTCTATCTCCGATATGCCAAAACTGAAGATAGATAGGTTATTAGGACCGGCCGTTAGTACCTATACTAGTAGATCGACTGACAGCCCGATAATGCGTGACCACCATTAGACCTATATGATACGGGATAGTCACTGAATGGACAACTGACTAAAGTTGATCACGAAATTTTGTCAGCAACTGAAGCACTGATACAATTGGTATTATGCATAGATATAGGATACAAGTAGATCGACTGACAGCCCGATAATGCGTGATCAGTTTTGACATGTCAATGTGTGTGTTAACTAGTGACGTACCTTTAACATTTTTAGACTATCGATAATAATTGCAGTTTGTAGTTTGGAAAATAATGTTTACTGTCACACTGTTTTTATCTCGAGATTATGCACCTACTTTGCGGCATACCTAACCGCCCTCACTTCTTACAACTATAATAGTGGGCAGATAAATGTGCCCGGTGAGTATATTTTTTACATATAATTTAAAAATAAACAGTTTTGTTATTAATAAAAAAATAACAGCCATTGTTAATTAGTTTTCTTAATTTATTTCTTCAAAAGATTTTCCCGTTTCATCTGCTGTACCGTGTGAGCTCATCAATGACAGTAAGTGAAAAAGAACAAGTAAACAAAATCTAAATAAACATTTACATTCTGATGAATCAATCCCTGATTATTGACTTTTAACAAGATTATCTTAGTTATGTGATTCCTTACAGTTTCCTTCTTCAAATTGTTAAGTTGACATTCATTTGAGACGCTAAACGTAAAATAACATCAAATTTCTCCGGAAACATTCAAGATAAATGTCGACAATAGTATCGATAAATTTAAGTCAAGCTCTACCGTACATGTAAAATATTTCGATGAATTAATTATCCACCAAAATAATGTAAATAATCAATACATACAACTTTATCTATACAAAATATTAAAATGAACAAGTGGATTGAAATAATTTTATATTTTTAACATAACAACTATTTACCTGTGAAATGAGCAATTTTCTGGATTATTTTTGTGGTTGACTCCACAGGCACTCACAGAACATGTGACCATTGTTAGATAAAACTGTAT
This sequence comes from Anania crocealis, assembly GCA_949315895.1. NCBI lineage: Eukaryota > Metazoa > Arthropoda > Insecta > Lepidoptera > Crambidae > Anania > Anania crocealis. The sequence continues at coordinate 11,622,168 of OX438858.1, forward strand.
TTACTTTAGATAATCTACGATGTACTAGATAATTCCATAAAATATTGAACCTTATATCGCATATGCCACTGGATGTCACTTTGTCAAATAAGACAGGTCACAAAACGAAAAGATTTGTTTTCTTTTTCTATCTTGCTAGATTTCCATAAGAGGTTTTTTTCTATCTCGCAGGCTTTGTCCGACTATTATATTCTACGTTTATGGTATTATGTAACTACTGGCTTACATGAATGAGAATAGTGCATATCAAGTGAACTTGACCATAAAGCTGCACTACTCTAGTGCTATCGATAAATTATATGACTAAATGACATGCCATTGTGTAGGAAACGATAACGTTACAAAATAACGACATCGTAATTTAATCGGGTTATACGTTAGTCACTTCAAATGTCAGATGGTTTTAGCGCAATTTTATTGAAATTAGAACATATTTTGGTGCGGACATATTTGAGTGTGTAGGTACTTGTGATTGTGCTTCGTGTAGATTATTTAAAAGTAGGTAAATTGATAAAAATTAAATAGTTCTTTGGATCACTCAGTCAAAATAGTAAAGAACATATTTTATTCTTTTGTATTTTAGATGGCTCACTTAGACAGGTTTTGATATTATTAGAGTTCGTAGAAGAAAACCGCGACATAGCGTTAGGTCGCTTTGCAAGTGGACCTAAAGCAAAACAAATGGCTAAAATAACCTGGGAGTCCCTTGCACCGCGACTTAATGCTGTCGCAGAAGGAGCTACTTAATCTGCGGACCATAGACGTAGATTAAGTTATAGTATCAAGTTATTATCAGTAGTTGTGTTTATTAAGATATGTGCAGATGTTTTAGTAGATCCTCTCCGTTTTATCTATAATAAACCAATTGCAAGTGGAATATTTCCATCGCATTGGAAAGTAGCAAAAGTGGTACCTATACCTAAAAGCGGAGCCTCAAGTTCTGTGAGTGACTATAGACCAATATCTATGCTTTGCATCTTCGGAAAAGAGTTTGAGTCCTTAATATGCCCGCATTTACAATATTACTGTAAACAAAAGTTTACGATACATCAACATGGCTTCCTCGGAGCTAGATCGACCGTGACCAACTTAGTTTTATTCGAGAATACATTAGTGGAAGCATTGGACACACAAAAGCAGGCAGATGTAATTTATACCGATTTTTGCAAGGCATTTGATAAGGTCCTACACAGTGTCTTGTTGGAAAAGCTAGCTTCTTTTGGCATCTCAGGATCTATGTTAGATTGGTTTCGATCATACCTTACAGATCGAAGTTTCTATGTGGTGGGTAACGGGTTCACCTCTGAGGTATTTAGCACCACATCTGGTGTGCCGCAGGGCTTGGGACCGATTTTATTTAATATATTCATTAATGAAATACCAAAATGTTTCAAATATTCTTCCCCTTTCTTATATGCTGATGATTTGAAAGTGGTACGAATAATAAAAACGAGGGAAGACGCAAATCTTCTGCAACAAGATCTAAACAAACTAACCGAATGGTGCTGTAGCAATGGCATGCAACTCAACCCTAAATAATGTTCGCAAATTACATTTACCGTAAAGTTAACCCAATAGTAACACGTACTCAATTAGCGGCATCGATTTAATAGAAAAAACACAATAAGGGATCTAGGTGTAATTTTTGATAAAAAGCTTACATTTGTTCCACACATAGATACCATAATAAAAAGAGCTAATAAAATGCTAGGGTTTGTAATTAGGAATACAAAATCTTTTAAAAAGCCGAAGACTAAAATACTCTTGTCCAACTGTTTGGTGCGAAGTATACTAGAGTACGGCAGCGTAGTGTGGCGTCCGCATTTTGCAGTACATATGTTACGAGTGGAGAGGGTCCAGAAAAGGTTTACTCGGCACTTAGATTACACAATTGGATTGGCCAAGAAAAAACGATCTTATCCTGAAAGATTGAACCATTTTTCAATGCTATCAGTAAGTAAAAGGTTTGACTTAATAGACATAAAATTTATTTATAAAATATAATTTTAATATTGATTAACATAAAATTTAATATTGAATCACAAAATAGATTGCTCTTTACTCTTAAATCAGTTTTGTCTTAGGGTACCTCGTTGCCATCCGCGTTACCCCATTTCACCTCTATGCCCTCCACTTCGCCGCACTGTTCTTGGTGCTAAATCAGCCATACCGAGGCTTTGCAGAATAGTAAATCAACATAGTGACCGCATAGACATATTTAATGATTCGATTCGAAGTATTACAATACAATAGGCAAGGATGTTGATTAACAAGTATTTATTTAATTTTAAGTTTAATATAGTTTAGATATTAAGTCTGTTTTATTTTGTCATGTGGTGTTTACCTGTACTTAGTTTCTGTATTTATCTCTGAATTATGGTGATTTTGTAATATTATATAGCTTGTATTAGTACATGAAACTGTTGGTAGACCTTAATAAAAAATAAATAAAAAAAAGAGTTGTATTTCCATCCCCTTACAGTTCATTGCAGCAATACCATTCTTGTTTTGCTTGTATCATTTCTTATCTTCGCTTTTTAAAAACCAAAGCCGGGAACTCTAGATGGAGTGCGTCTGCCACTGGTGATGGGCCTAGCAGGCTGGCTCCATTCGCAGAGGCAGAGGAGCAAGTGCTGGCCATTATAGGACGGGTGGCGGTGGAGGGATTAAGTAGTGTGTGCGGATACCATTTAATGTTGATTTTTAACAAATTTATAAGTAATATGAAATATGATAGTACCTACATTGATTTACTATTATATGATTAATGAGACGTCGTCTTTTGACTCAATCAAAAGAAAAGCACGAGCCATTTTGCAAATAAAACTTTTCAAACAAAATAATGGAAGTGTTGTTTATGAGAGAGCCAGTCAACCATTTATAATACATATCAGTCAGTGCTTGTTATGTTTGGCGTGCTTTTCTTTTCTTATAAGCCATCCAAAAATGTCTTAATTTAAACTAACACCCAAAAAGTATTTTTTGCATATGATTCCACTTAGTTGGACAATAGTGTATATTCACAAAAAACTTTAGTAGTTCTTATCAGCGACACTTGAAAATTCCGGTGACTAACGATTTTGTTAATCACTCTGACTTACATAATACCAAAATCGAGTTATCGATACACAAACGGCTGTCAAAAGTGGGAAAGTTGATATTACAGTGCCTATTAGTCATAGTCACTGACCTTGACATTAATTTAATAATACACCGACGATACGTTACCAAAACTATGTTTTGACAGTTCACAGATAAACATTTAGGCTCAGCGATTATCACTTTAACGGTCAAAAAAGATACGTAATAGCGCTGCTGGTCAAGCATTATTGGGCTGTTGTCAGTCGATTTACTGTATTATACCAATAGATATTATATCCGTGCCTGGCGTGAAAAAGTTGATAAGTCCAAAATGGTGATTTTACAGGGCAGCAGTTTTAAAGTTTGACGTCTGCTGGTAAATCAGTGTATTTAATGTGTCAATGCCATTACCTTTAATTATGGGTATTTTTTATCAATCTTTCGAACGGTATCAGTAGAATTACTAAATTCATTTTATTTTTTGATATATAAGACTTATCAATTTGTGCACCGATGACATGTCAACTTATTCATATTAGGGGTATTTGTTAAGCAAAAACAATTAAATTGATTAAAAGCTTTATCAATTTATTATTCAAAAACAAATATAATTTTAAATATAATCCTTTCCGGTAAAAATATAAGTTTTTTTTACTGTAGTTTCATTTTTAAGCCGTTCAGTTCATTAGTTAGGTTTATGTATCCCGAGATGTCTCATCCATTAATCAAGGAGATCCAATAAAAACTTTTTTTTTATCTTCGCTAATTGATATTTAAATTTGATTTAAGCTACAAGATTCCAATCCGTACTTTCATAGTTTCTTGAATTTAATTGATTTTAATCAAGAATTGCTATCCAAGGTTTATTAAACTGAATAGTTTCATTTATTTTATTTTTTTATTAATATTTTCTTGCAAATTTAAAAGCGCTTCTATAATCGAACTTAATGCCACATGGCAATCTCTGACAGTCGACCATTGAGCTAGTGTAACCTTTTGATAGGTTGCCAAATAAAATGTTCATCTGACACATTGTTTATTCTTTAGATATTCTTAACGGCCCTTTTTGGTTTTGAATTTTGATAAATCCAAAAAACCTTCCAAGGTCATGAGTACAATCTTAGAACTTTTTTATGCAAATAAATACCTTGAATAAACATTTTTAGATTGTTTTGGTTGTGGGTTCGAGCCCCAATCAAGTTTGTGTTGACGAATTTATTCAAGGCTTTTACGCTGTGAGCCGACGGTGTTTCATCAATATTTTTGTTATGTAACTCTAACCTAAATGATTCGAGACGGTTTTTTAAGCAAATTAATTGCTGGTGTACATAGAAAAAACAATTCCGTTACTAAACTTTTTTTGACTAAGTTGGGCCTCGATGTGGTTGTGGGTTCAAGCCCCAACCATGTTTGTGTAAAAGAATTTATTCAAGGCTTTTTACGCTGTGAGCCAACGGTGTTTCATCAATGTTTTTGTTATATTGTAACTCCAACCTTAATGTTTTGAGAAGTTTTTTAAGCAAATAAATTACTGGTTTACATAGAAAATATAATTCCTTTATTAAACTTTTTTTGATTGTCTTAGGTGGGACTTGATGGGATTCCAGTCCCACTTAAGGCAAATGACTTTATTTTATTTAAGGAAAAGTATTTTGTGTTCAGTCGTTTCAGTGTTTTTCTATAAGGTTCCTGTTGCGTGATCGCAACACTATGGCAACAAAGTTTTTGAATAAATTTTCTAAGCTTTATCTATTTCGAATGAAGAATAATTAGGTATATTTACCCCTTTCTTCGGTATTGATTTGTTTGTAATAGTTTTCGCATGTTAAATACCTGTATACAGCTACTTTACGAGACATAACCGATTACAATTTTAATTAGCTTCATAATACACATTTAGAATAAATAATAATATTATACTTTTACATAAATACGTTTAACTTGAATTAATTTTATCTTAACTAAGTATCCACCATTAATATAACATCAATAATATTATTAGGTATTTCTTCTTGTTAATAAGTACCTAAGTATTTAATACTAAAAAGTTTTTTTAGTAGGTAATTATGCTTAAATGTTAAATTTAATTAATACAGACAAATTTTAATCTTAATTCATAGTCACTTTTAAATCTTAATCACTGGATCAATTTTGAACAACTACACATATTATATTTAAATTGCCAGGCTTGAAGCGGAAATAACTTGACAACTCAACATATCAAGCTTTGAGTTAACATTTAATAGGGTCCTATTTGTATAGTAAAACCAATCTCCCAGAAGAGCTATTACATTTATTTAGGTACAATATAATCTACTCTTGACTACATAATTAAACTAGGGTAATACTATTCTATGTAGTTTATTCTACCAGCACTAGGTAATACCAATTTTAATCTACAATATCACTATTGCTAAAACAAGCTACAAAAAGCGACACAAATAATCACAGCTACTTACAGTGTATTCGTCCTCGTCGAGCGCTCACTAAAGAATGACCCGATTCACCGTCTTGTCCGTTTTAACTCGTTTCCCCACTTCCGGTGTGGCCAGTAAACCGAATAAAATATAGCTAGGAAATTTAGAATGATGTTTTAAAATCGATTATTTTTACCGGAACCTAACATTCGACCATCCTGACGTCGTGCATGTCCTCATGCACGTAGTAAGATAATAACCTAACATTCGGTGGATCGAGTCATTTTACAAGTTCTACTTAATATTATTTAATATCTAATTATTTCCTTCCGACGACGGGCAATCCATATCGGATGCAGCAGAAGTGAACCTTCCTTCTCACTATCCACTGCAACCGACACGACCAACCTTAAGATGACCGTAAACCCTCCTTCTTACGTGTCATCTTAAAGCGTCACTCACTTATACCAATGCGAGTATGTCTGCAATATGGGCAGTGAACCCTCCTTCTCACTCTCCATATGACAGACTATGAACCATGAGATGATAGTGAACCCTCCTTCTCACTTTTCATCTCAAAGCATCAGGCGTCATTTTTCCTACAATGTTCCAGCAGTGAACCCTCCTTCTCACTTACTGTACACTAAATACATACTCAGTGGTCTAAGATGACAGTGAACCCTCATTCCCACTGTCACATATCATACCCTTCATTAACTCTAAAGATGATGGCGCACCAACATTGTCTTAATCAAGTCGAGCAGAATGCATAAGCACCATCAGATATACATCTATAAGCTTTAGTAACTACAAAATCTTAGCATAGTTTACATGATGTTATTTACAATAGTATTGCTACACTATTAAATTCAACACGACACAACCTTTATAATTATTATATCTGCCAAAATAAAATAACCAAAATACAATGCGACATAGATGAAATGAAATACAATCACAAATATTACATAAAATAACTAAATACACAATCAAAGTTCATTATCGTCGTCAATCAGTTCTCTTATTTTATTCCTGAAATCATATGTATAAATTTCCTCTTACAGCTCAATTTCGTCATCGCTTCCGCTTTCACTACAACAATCATTGACGTTCAAGGCTTTAATATGAATCCATGGTAGCATTCGATCAGCAGCTACGGTGGTATTGCGTTTATTCTTAGCAGAGGTCATTCCCGGTATAGCAGATACTCTATAGCAATCATTTCCTAAAACGGTAATCACACGGTAAGGTCCAATATATGACGATACCAGCTTTTTGCTCTTACCGTCATTATTAAAACTGTTCCTAGCGATCTTAACAAGATCCCCTTCATGGTATAACTGAGCAGGACGCCTATTCTTATCGTAATTTTCTTTTTGCTTAACCTGCTGTTCGTCGATCCTATCCTTTACATTTTCCCGGATAGATAGTAAATCTGTTTGTTCCCTGGCTTCATTCACAATCTCATTCATACTGGGGTTAACCTCTGCATTCATTCCAACACCAAACATCACTTCTGCCGGTGTCCTACCCGTAGTTTTATGACACGTATTGTTTATACCCCATTGAACTTTCCCTACTTTGTCGTCCCACTCCTTTTCATCATAATTGAGATTTTGGGCTTTAAGTGAGTTCAAAATAGTGCGGTTATACCTTTCTACTTGTCCGTTTGATCTTGGACTGGCTACCGCATTCAGGACGTGCTTAATTCCCTTATTTAAGCAGAAACGTTTAAAGTTATGCGAAGTGAAGCTTGTACCACGATCGCTTATAATACGGTCAGGATTCCTAAATGTGTAGAAAATATCCTCGAGGAATTTTATGGTAGTCGGGGACTTTGTGTTACGGACCGGCTTTATAAACGCGAATTTGGTAAAAGAATCAACGATTACTAAGAGGTAAGAGTTTCCTCTTCTCGAGCGTACAAAAGGGCCAAGGTGGTCGATGTGAAGGGTGTGGAACGGCACTTCAACCTTTTCTATTGGATGCAACAGTCCCTCTTTTGTACAGACTTTCTTAGCATACGCGCACTCGAGGCATGCTTGCACATATTTCTTTACGAAATTGGACATTTTGGGGAACCAATAAAACTTCTTGATCCGCTCTAGGGTCTTTTCGACACCAAAATGGCCGATCTCATCGTGATTTAGGCGACACACCTGCCACCTTGCCCCCCTTGGCACAACCCATCGCAAATTATCCTTATCTCCTTCTATACAACGATAAAGTTTATCATCTCTAACTAGATAATTATCTTTGATATAATTGAGCCCGTCAGTGTCAATGTTAGAAGTGAGGATATCGCGTATTCGACGAAGTTCAGAATCTCCTAACTGCAAGGTATGAAGCCAATCGTGGTTACTAATCGACATTATGCTTGGGTACTGATCTGAACAACGAAAACTTTCTGAATCTTCAACTGGGTTTCGTGATAGAGCATCGACATGTGCCATTTTTGTCCCGGGACGGTACTCTATAGTACATTCAAATTCTTGAAAAAGAAGCCACCACCGGGCTACACGTGGAATTAAGTCTCGCTTCGAGAACGTTGATCGTAACGCGCTACAGTCCGTGATAACTTTAAATGTTTTTCCAAGTAAATAAACCCTGAACTTTCTCAGCGAACATACCACAGCAAGGGTCTCAAGTTCGAATGCATGAAAGTTTCTCTCTTCAGGAGAGTTTTGACGGCTGTAAAATGCGACAGGCTGGAAAGCTCCACTTTCAATAGAGCGCTGCATCAGAATGCCCCCTATACCAACTTTGCTAGCATCCGTATGCAGCTCTGTTTCAGCATTTGGATCATAGATAGCTAAAATAGGTCTGTGTATCAGTCTATCCTTAAGTTCCTTAAAAGATCTTTCCTGTTCTGGCCCCAAGAAAAATCTACGCCCTTTTTGAGAAGTTTTTTGAGAGGGTGAGCTAGCGTCGCAAAGTCTCTTATAAATTTCCTGAAGTAACCGACTAGTCCCAGAAATTGGCGTACAGTGTGAACAGTGCTAGGGCAAGGAAACTCCTCGACTGATTTTATCTTTTTGTCTCCGGGACGCACACCCTCTGCGCTGATCTCATACCCCAAATATAAAATTTTATTCTGCAGGAAGTTACATTTAGACAAGTTTAATGTTAAGTTGGCACTCTCTATTAGTTTTAACACCTTTTCTAATCTATCTAAACATTCCTCAGCACTTTTCCCATAAATCAAGACATCATCAATATACGCCGTTGCCTCAGAAAACCTAGCAGATCCTAACACCTTGTTCATCATCCGCTGGAAAACGGCAGGTGCATTAGCTAGTCCGAACGGCATACGATTGAATTCATATTGGCCGTCCGGAGTTACAAAAGATGTTAGGGGCTTTGAATCTTCAGATATGGGCACCTGATAGTAGCCTGATGCCATATCCAGGGTGATAAAGTAAGCTTGACCTGATAGACGTGCAATTTCGTCTTCGATAACGGGCATCGGATACCGTTCCTTGACGGTAACGGAATTCAAAAGCCTATAATCTACGCAAAGCCTATGCTTGCCATCCTTTTTACGAACTAAGATTATAGGACTAGCGTATTCCGATGCGGATTCCCGTATTATTCCGGCTTCTAACATTTCCCCGATTATAGCCCTCACCTGATCACGCTCCACATGTGATAATCTATAGGGCCTATAAACAACTGGACGCGTGCTGTTGAGTTCTATGCGCATTTCCGCTACATTTGTACAGCCTAACTCCTTTATGCATGAAGCAAAACAATGTTTGAACTTTTTCAACAATCCTAATAACCGTTTCCAATGAACTTCACTAATTGCATTACCTATCTGAACCAGATCTTCGTCTACAGTTGTTTGTTCAACCTGATTGTACTTTATTGAAGTGCTAATCTGCTTAGCCGCATTAACCTTCGTACCCCTGCCTATATTACTACCCTGACGTAACAAACAACATTCCGTTAATGGATTTACCCTTATGTACGTTAATCCCTGTCTGACCGGATACAACCCTTCGAATTACAATAAGCTGTAGAGTTGGTTTCCCCATGACTTTTCCCCTCAGCAACACGTCACCATCCATAAGATCATTGGTCTGAACCTTCAGTGTTGCTGGTCCATAAATAACTAAGTCAGACAAGACTGAACGAGACAGGCACATCATCAACCTTATCTGGTAGAGAGGAAGGCAGCTCAAGATTGATATTATAGAACCTCAGATCATTAACGTTCTTATATACTACCACGTGAGGTTGTTCGGTGAATGTCATGCCCAACAAGTAACGGTAAGTCAAGAAATGCATCGTCTACAACCTGGAATTCTACCTTCGCATTAACACCATCAATATTCAAATCGACATCGACACCGCCATGAGAATATATGACACTATTACCAAAACCCTTTAAATGAGTAGGCATTTTATCGCAAACGAGGCCTAATGTTGACGCAGCGGAACTTGTCATAAGAGTCACTTCGCTCCCAAAATCAATGAAAGATTTTATCAAAACGTTATTAATAACACCGTCCTTAATAATTTTTGAATTTGGTTTCATATTACCGATTCGCATAGTTTTCTGGGCGGTATCGGTCTTGCCTAGTGCTTGCGACTTATATGCATTATTTGCTGTACAGTTGTCACTTTTATGTCCAAATCTACGACATTTGACGCATTGGATTAGAGGTTTTGGACATTTTAAATATGGGTGGCCCTTTTCCTTACAATTGAAGCAAAAGATATCTGGAGGGGAGATATTATTAGTCCTGACAGTTCTATTTGTGTAATGGTTCAATGCGTTATTTGAATCTGAAGCCGGCTTCTCTTTTGTATTATGACGTTCAAAATAATTCGGAAACTCTTTGTTAGTCATAAGAAATTGCAGTAGTTGTTCAGGCTGAGTACAACGTAGAGCATTAGCGCTTGACCTAACAGTTTTATCGGTTAACCCATGAATAATACAATCCACCGCTCGCTTGCCTTCGATACCACAACGGTTCAATAAAGCTAACTTTTCATAATAATAAATCTCTAATGGCTCATTATATCTGCTTTTTCGTTTAAGCATATCCTCCAAGGATTGTCCGTAATTTTGTTCAAATGGGAAAGCACTAATCAATTTTTGCTGCCACTCAGGCCAGGTGTAAAGTATAGAATTCAAACTCTCGTACCAAATTTTGGCCAATCCTTGGAGCTTCTGCATGGCAAAATGTATAACAGTTCTCTCGTCCCATCCGTAGACAGATGCACATTCATTAACTTTATGGAGCCAAACATCAGTAGTTTGACTCTTAGAAGAAGGGTCAAAGTCCGGTAAAATGTTTTTGTGATTGAGACTACTAGATTGTGCAGCTGTCGACGACTGAGGCTGAGATTTAATAGAATTTAAAATATTTATAACATCCCTAGCAGAAAAAGTAGGGAGTAGCTGACCGTCTGTGTTCTTGAGGCGTGCGTGCGTTGTCTCCTCGCCGGGAAGTATCCTGTGTCTGTCGCTCTGCTGGACTGCGCGCTCTAAGTGTACTTCTTTGGCGGCTTCTATCTCGATGTTCCAGAGGCTCTCCTTCTTTTCCTCTCTGCTCACGGTGATCTCGACTTCTATGTGATTTTCTCTCCAACGTGTCACGCTGAAACTGGTGGCGGTCTCTGCGCAGTTGCTCTTCGAGGATCCTCAGTCGTTCACGTTCCTGCTCAAGTTCTACTTCACGAGAAAGTAGACTACCGGTGTGACCTCGTGATCGGCAAGGAGTTTGAGTTCGGCTGCGAGTTCGACGACCTTGGCTGTCTCGACGCGTGCGGCTGCGACTTCGTCGTTCCAGCTCTCGGCTAGGCCTTAGGTCTCGGCGTTCAGGAGTGCTCAAGCACCGTTGGGACGGATATTCATCCTCACGAGGCATGTTTTTCTGAAACTCGAAATAAATACTATGAATACGTTCTTTAGATCCCTAAGGGCGGCTACTGGAGGGATGACCAATTCCACAATGTATTACCAAAAGTGAAAGTGACGTGTTTCAGGTTAATTGCAATTATCTCGAAAACGGGAGCTCGTAGCCCAAAAATAACGAAATTTTACCCCCCGTAGACCCCGAGAACCATACCGTAGTGTTCACTATGACAGACTTTTGAGTGACCTTTCCTTGACCTCTAATGTATTTAATGGTGAATTTGCTAGTTTTTCACTCCTATCATTACGTTAGAATAAATTTATCAAAGCCCTAATACTAGTTCTTTTTATATGTATAATGCAAATGTTAAACTACCCTCAATTACTAAAATTACAAAAAAATAAATTTTATTTTTTTCAAAGTATATGGCCGGTTTAAGCTTAGTGATAGCAAATAAGAAGGCTACGATGGCTTTTTAATCCCACTTCTGAAATATAGTAAAACCAATCTCCCAGAAGAGCTATTACATTTATTTAGGTACAATATAATCTACTCTTGACTACATAATTAAACTAGGGTAATACTATTCTATGTAGTTTATTCTACCAGCACTAGGTAATACCAATTTTAATCTACAATATCACTATTGCTAAAACAAGCTACAAAAAGCGACACAAATAATCACAGCTACTTACAGTGTATTCGTCCTCGTCGAGCGCTCACTAAAGAATGACCCGATTCACCGTCTTGTCCGTTTTAACTCGTTTCCCCACTTCCGGTGTGGCCAGTAAACCGAATAAAATATAGCTAGGAAATTTAGAATGATGTTTTAAAATCGATTATTTTTACCGGAACCTAACATTTGTGATAACTCATTTTGTCCAATATTTTTAACGGGTTCAGAACGGGCAAAATGCAATAAGTTCAGATGTCAACTTTTATTTATTTGTCTCGTATCGTTTTTGATTGGATATGTCGTTTTATATCAAAAAGTTTGCATAAAGTTGAGATGTTCAAAAACGCACATTCATTTTTTTTTTAACTTTTTTACATATCAGGATTTTGATTTTTTTTCACCAGAAGGGTCCTAAGCATAGGAAGCAAATAGATTGATAAAAAAAATTCATGCATCTCGACTTATCAATGTTTTCACGCCAGGCACGGATATTATCCTCGTAAGACCTAATGGTCATTTAGAGGAACAAAGATTTAATAGTCAGTAAGACCGGGGCTTATTAAATAGCAAATTAAAAGTAACGCCGGACGTGGATGTGAAGGAACAAAACTATCATCGTCAAATTTGAGTTCGAAAATTCGAGCCTAGTGAAAAAGTATTGTCATATTTTCTGGCAACGGACGTTCAAGTTTTGTAGTTGTTGAACGTTAAGGGAGTTTTGCGAGGGAAACGAGAAGGGAAAGATGGACTTTGTTTTATAATTTTGTGAATTTATCCTAAGCGGCATTTATTGTGATAAAGTGGTGGCATTGTTATAATAATGTGTCAGTGAGTAGGATAAATCAAATTAAAGTGAGAAACAAGGAAAGGCGCTCCTATTCTACTCTGATCCAAGTTCTCGCGTAAAACTCCTGTAATTATTGAAATGTATAAACCACCCATACATTTCAATGAGTTAGGTTAGTTTAGGTTAGGTTAGGCTCTTAGAATAATAACACCTAGAAGCCGCGTCTGAACCAAAACGTAAGCGTAAACGCGTGCCATTTAATTATCCTTGTGTGCGTAAGCTGAATTAATTTACGCTTATAATATCAGTATATAAACTTGAAAAATTTTGTCTCAGGCGGGAAAAAATTTTTTCAAGTTTATATACTGATATTATAAGTGCAATTAAGTTGCTAAAATATCAAATAAAGTTAATCTACGCTCTTATAACGCACACAAATATAGACTTCAGTGTTACTATCGTCGGGCGTTTACCCACAAAAAATGGGAAAACGTGTTGTTTTGTTATACGACGATTTGCCATGTGTTTAGTATGATCTATAAATACACATTAAGAAATATAATTACATTCATAAGTATATTACATATTTATTAATCTAATGACGAATGCCACCGTTCAATGTGTTTAAATTTAAATGCCTGTATGATTGTATAAATTCACATTAAGAAATTATTTTTATGGAATTAATAACACCAACATTTAAGTCTAAACAGTATTAAATAGCTGTTATGGCAAATTCAATATATTTCTCAATATTAAAAACCAACTAAACAAACTGTGTGCATTTTTTCCCCCAAAACTAGCAACACTGATGTTGATAGGTTTTGTGTTTCAAATGATTTGTTTTTAATTCAATTTACGTACAGAAAATGTCTAAAATGTAAGTACTTACGTGTGAAATTAAACTTTATCACTTTCTTTATGTTTCTCTGATGTGCTAGAACACTTCTTCATAGTGCACACAGTCATTTTAAATTATTTTTCGCGAGCTGTGTTTGACTTAGCGTGACGCTGAGCACTGATAGCTCGCGGAACAAACTAAGCCATACCTGGCTTAGTTTTAGTTGCGCGTTTTTCGTGCTTACATTCGGCTTCTAGGTGTTATTATTCTAAGGTTAGGCTATTATGTCTAAGTAAGTATTTATGATATCGTATGTATTTTAAATTTACATTATAACTAAAGACTAGGCAGTATGGACTCGTCCGAAACCGTTAAAATTTTAATGAAAAAAAAAAGAACCCTAGCAAGTCTAAGCTTCTTGGGTACCTATCCCTTTGAATTTAAGATTTAAGTTTGTACTTTTGTAGCACAGAGTACGTTAGTATCAACTTGTTTTTTATAAGTGCTACACATAAATAAATATACCTGAGTGAAAGTTGGGTTAGATCTGTGAGTGAAAGTAATAAATGAAATAACGTTCCTATTCATTATAAGTGGTCGTAATTTCTTAGAAATACGTTGCGTCGATAAACTTTTATGATGTCATCTTCATATGACGACTATTATGATGGCAGTAAAATATTTACATTCCTATCAAAGAAACTTGGTCTTCCCTTAGATCTTGTAAGTACCTATGAACCTATTTTTTGCAAAATTTATTGAGTAAGTACACATCATCGCAGGAAAATGTACACTATCAATAATAAACAATAGTACCTACCTAGCTGTCAAATAATAGTATGAACAAGCCTAGCATAGTACGCTACGCTATGAAATTGTAGTTGTCAAACGAATCAATTCAGATTTCAGTATAAATTAGATACCCATTGATACCAAAATAAATAGGTACCTACATAGATTTTTTACTTACTGTTTTTAATTTAAACTTTTAAAATTAGCGAATTGAACACTAAACCAGGTGCAGGATCCACAACAAACATGCATGTTCATAAAGTTTTGTTACAAAAAATAAACATACTTTCATACTACTTCAATTGATTGGGCACTGGAAAGTCCTGAATTATTATAATAGTATTGTGAGAAATTCCTTTTTAAGAGTGACTACCCGGATATAGTTTAGAACTTGGACAGGAGTTCTGGAATTCCGCAATATTGTGGCTAAATGGCAGTTACTTAAGTAGTAATTTAAGCAATGTTTCAATTCGCGAAGTATTGCGCCATTTAAGAAAAAAATAATTAAAGATTTCGATTTTCTATGACCATTATTCACTTTTTGACAACAGATTTACATATTATGTTAAATGAAACGCGATTTATGTATGGTGCTCATACTACTATCGAAAAAAAAAACATGTAATGATATTTATTTGCCTGCAAAGTCCAGTAGGTTAGGAAAAGTGTCGGTTAGGTTAGCGAACGTAGCGAGAGAGCGTAGCGAACGTGCCGCCGCCGAGTGCCTCGTAACACAAAAAAAAAACAATTTAGAACGCAAACCTCAAAATTTTTTCGAAAAAAAAATTTTTTTTTCTATTCCCGCGCCCCCCTTACTTCACTGTGGGGTCCTTACCACCACCCGGACCCCCTCCCCCTCCCGGGTCTCTCAATGGTCCAAGTTCTAAACTGAATTTAGGGTGTGGATCTACTGAATTTTGTTTCTCAAAAATATCCATTTGTCAGATCCATGATGGATCTAGTGATGTATTTTTTTCTTATTGGGTCCTGATTTGAAGGTCGGATCTACTGAGATTATTTTTCCCAGTTGACCCCTTTGCCAGATCCACGAGATATTATATTTCTTATTAGATACAGTTTTGAAGTTGTGATTCCACTGAAAACTTTCCTTTTCAGTAGTTCCGTTATAAACAATGTTTTGCTATTAAACCTTCATGATGAGTCTTTTTAATATGACTAAATTTGAGTAATGAATTCCTATTTAGTGCACTATAATAATTCTTTAGCGAAAATGAGTGAGAACGAAGTGATGAAATTTATTGAAAGTGGGCGTGGTAATGTTTTATTATACGAGGGCTACAGATTTAATCCCTCAACCCGCAGGAGGCACTCGGGTGCCATGATAACAATTGATTTCAATTGTGTCTAGAATAACTCACAATCGAGGGATTAATAAGCATGTTCTTTATATAAAAGGGACCAGTCTCTAGCGTTGTGAAAATTACAAAACTTCAAAATTTAAATGTACAGGATCAGTAACATTAAATTCAGTAAGTGATAATTTATCCGTCTTTAACAGGTATCACTGTTAACTGCTTTTCATTCTGACATTTTGAGATTGAAGGGGAAGTCACAACTCTTAGAAAGGAATTTCTCACAATACTATTAAAATAATTCGGAAGTCTTAAAACGTTTCATAATGTTTTATGACCCGCTTTTTATTTATTAATCAGCTGAACTGTACATTAATGGACAAATGGTTAAAAACTCATGATTAGTTGTTGAAAAGGTTTATGTCTAAAAAGTACTTAAATGATGATTAGATTTTAGCAAGCTTAGTTTTTTGGAAAGAAATAACAGGGCACCCACCTCCCCTTCCTACAACCCAAAAAACCTTCAAAGTCTCAGTTAATGTTCAGTTTTACCTATTATTCAACTGCATTGCTTATTTCGTGGTATTTTAGTGCAAAATAATTTCTGATTTGAATTTTTATTTGAAAAAAAAAGAGAAATTGAGTTCAAATCAGGGGACTGTTATGGCTGTGGACTGTCAAGCCATATTATGTCTATGCTAAATTATTTTTTGTAATATTTCACATGTCAGATATGGTTTTTAAATTTTCTGAGAATGATAATCATGAATCCTACTTTACTTAAAAT
The DNA here is from genome assembly GCA_949315895.1 of Anania crocealis. Lineage (NCBI taxonomy): Eukaryota > Metazoa > Arthropoda > Insecta > Lepidoptera > Crambidae > Anania > Anania crocealis. The sequence continues at coordinate 11,638,729 of OX438858.1, forward strand.
GAGTTTTGTTGATAAAATAGTTTTGTAAAAATTATCATCATTAGATTGACGGTGCAACATTTACTTACAAAACACCACTCTACTGTCTTGTTGGAGTACTTATTTGATGTGCCTTGATTCTATTTTGGAATTCTGCTAGGCATTCTGGTGTCCTCCTGTCCTAATTGATGGACCTCTTACCATTTCTTCAAGCACTGATTCAACAGTATCTGGGTCATGCATTGAAAATAAAGCATGCAATACAAGTATTCACCTTGTTTGCTATTTAAATACTATAAACTTAGTTGTTTATGTTGAGGCATTATAATATTTTAAAAGCTGTGTTGAAAACAACACTGTAAGTAAAAATGCCACAGTTCGTTAGAAGATTACCTAAAACTGAAACGACGCTCACTGCTGGGCAAAGGCTCCTCCAAAGATCTCCACGAAGATTAGGCCTGCGCTACCTGCACCAAGCGGCTTCCCCCAAGATTCAGCAGATCGTCGAAGTCCACCTGCTGAGGTGGCCTACCCACAGATTGTCATCCGGTGCGCGGCCGCAACGTCTGGCTGGACCTACCCGCCAGATGTCAGTTGTTTAGCTGCATCCTAATTAAGCTTTCCTTTAGACCTGTAACAAGCAAGCGCACAAAATTTTTATAAGTCATCACTGGCAAAACTCATTGGTCAAAGTCTTTGGTCTTAACCGGTCGGCTGCTTAAGATTCTATCTATAGATCTGATCTATATGACAATTGATTTCTAGTGTGTCTGGAATCACCTGCACACAATAGGTTCAGTCACTGAGGTAATTTGGATGCTAAGATTTTTTCATAGCTTTCCTAACTCAGATTCCGAGCTAAATGCGACGAGAGATCTCTTTCTCAATCTAGCCAGCTAATTAAATGTCCTAAATTTATGTAAAGATCAACTACTTCAAGTGTATTCCTGAAACAAATCAGAGTGGATATGGTAGGAAAAAATATTGTGTAGAGTTTCATACAACATCTTCCAGTCCTACACCATGTTGCAGTCGGATCAGATTTAGTTAGATTAGTACTGTCATTCATTCTCAGAAAAAAAAAACCCTAATGAACCTGTAGCGTATTCGGCCTTTACATCTGGAGAGACAGTGAGAAAGAGAAACTGCAGTACCGCCCAGGCTCCTAATTCGCGTAACCGAATCGTATCACAATCGTAATTGAACGACAGGTTTTTGACAGTTCTAGTATGGGCTAAATGTCAGAATCGTCCAATCCAATCACGATCGAACTGCGATTCGGTTACACGAATTAGGCCCGTACTCAATCAGATCAAAAGCTTTCTCTTAGTCCACAAACACCAAGTAAGGTGGCCATTTATATCCTCGATCTGTTGGTATAACCTGTCGCAGGGTTTGTATGAGTCTATGATGCTAAACCTGCTTGGCAACCGGAGACGACTTGTGATAACTCTTGGAAACCTTAAAATTTCATGGCCATTTTTACAAGAGTTAATTTATTTGGGATTGTTTGACAGTTCTTCAAGAGTGTCTTGTACATATCTTGTTTTAAAGAAACGGACTATTTTGCTTCTGCTCTGCTCCATGGCTTCGGTGTTCGATTTTTTTTTCTATTTATAAAGATATTTGGAAGGCTCTTAAACTTTGATATCTTTACTAATTTAAATCGTGATATTATTAGCAACAAAATTGGTACCTAATAAAATCGGGCGAATTTTGCATGCCCTAATTGGAGATGAACGCCTCCATCTGCTTGATTGGCACCTTTCCGTCCATTTATGAGATATAAACCCTAAAAGTGATGCTCATGTAAACTTTCAGACTGAATGACGTGTAACGCCATTATAATACTTGCTCTCAGTACTAGCTGCTTCAGGAACAGTGAAACGGCATCGCTTGCTTGCATAAAGTTGCCTCTCGTGCATTGAATCAAGCATAATTATCATTAAATTTAAAAACTTGTATGTGTAAAAATTGCTATTTACAATATTTTTTTAACAGAAGCAATCGGGTGTAACAATATTCCAGGGTATCAATAATATATTTCAAAATTTTGATATTCTCGTGGAAACCATTTTTCAATCAATTATACTTTTAAGCTGTTTCAGTACCTACTTACCAACATTAAAATAAATGAGATAAATCTTCCATTTCTCTGTCTGAGATTATTTTGGTAGATGGTTATTTTCTTTTTTAGAATGCTAGTACTACTTTAGTTTTACTGTTATTTAGAACACACAATGCTTAATTCTTATTTTTATGACATCATTATTTTCCTTCCATTAGGTTAATTTTTTGATCGCACAATTAGCTGCACTATGCCTGGCCAGACTGTTTCGGAAACCATTGAAATTTGCTTCGCCAGAATTCCGTCATTCCGTATGCCTTGTTATAGGTTTGTTAATGGGATATTTCTGCTTTGGAAAGTAAGTTAAACCGAAACATTTTATTAACTTATGCTTACATCTTTCTTTAACTGGAGGTTTAAGTACTTCAAAGCCTAAAAATGTTATCTCAGATTAAAAGTACTAACATACCTATTTACGTGTCTTATTAACATTAACTCCTAACAGGATCATAAGACACCGGCGCGGCGGTCGCGATTACAATTGATTTTAATTGTGTCTGGAATAACATACAATCGAGGGGTTAAGTATATCAGCTAGTAAAAAAACTTTATTATTTTAATGATCTCACCTTATTATTAGGTCTCTTTGACTGCCTTTATTTATGAAAAGGTAAATGATAAATATGTTATTTACTAGCTGATGCCCGCGACTTCGTAGCGAGGAATTTAGAATTTGAAACTACCCTTCAAAAACCGTTTTATAAAGATAAAAAGTAGCTTATGTAATATTCCAGTCGTTCGCGTTCGTACGTGATGGACTAACAAACTATATTAAAAACTTCCGCATATAATGTATGACTATACCAACGTTTATGGATTATACATATTTTAATAAGTCAAACATGGCTGAACAGTTTTTTTTAGATTATTTAGATTTGTCTCCGCCTCGAATAACAGAACATTAAAAAATAGGAAAGACTATCGATAAACATAAAAAGATAAGAAAATGTACCTATTACAGTATTTATACTTGAAAATGTACCTCATAACATAAATGTATTTTCCTACTATGCTTTACCTAAAAGCCATTCACTACGGTGATGAAACCTCAGTTTTGATTTGGTTGATAAACCATGCGAAAGAGTGTTCGGGAGAGAATATTCATTCACGTAATGCAAACTACACTGAAAGATACTATAAATGCGGCTGATGTTGGCGGTCTCCATTTAATTATTGTATTTATTTTCTAAATAATGTTAAAAAAACATTTCATTATTCCTGAGGTGGTACGCAATTCGCTAGGTTAGTTAGTTTATAGCTCGTAGTTTTGGCTACCTATCTTATATCCGAATTTTATTTTACCGAAAACTTTACAAGTTTACAACTACCTAATTTCGTTTCGCCTTTTTAGGGTTCCGTTGCCAAATGGCAAAAAACGAAACCCTTATAGATTCGTCAAGTCTGTCTGTCTGTCTGTCCGTCCGTATGTCACAGCCATTTTATTCTGAAAGTATTAGCATGACACAGTTAAAACTTGGCTTGGTAGGTAGGTGTATCCTGTTAACCGCTTAACGATTCTCATACAAAAAATAAAAAATAATGATATTTAATTTATCCCATACATAGAACTAAAACAAAGTTTATTTTTTTTAACTCAAACTTATATCTATGGATAGGTCTTCTAAAATGACATAGAGGTTCCTAAAACCATTTTTTCCAAAAGTCTAACATTTGGAAGATAGACGCTTACGCTATGTATTTTTGTTAAACTTGGTACGGAACCCTCATTGCGCAAGACCGACTCTCACTTGGCCGGTTTTTCATTTCGTAGAAATGACGTTTCGGACTGTATCAGTTGACTTATTATCAATTCGTTTTTAATCGTCACCCCGACGTTTCATTTGGTCACAAAACTTGTTACCGAACTTATGCTTAGCCGAAATAACATTTGTTCGAAGTTTTTTTTTTTCCGAACATTCATTACACCACTTCTATTTGTCATATTCTTATTATAATACTATTTTACTACATATAATGAGATTGATGATTAATTAATGAACTCGAAGGTAAAATTGTTTCTACGTAGATACTAAAGCGTTTCATAATGGTGTAATGTAGTGTAGCATGCAAGCAAGCATGCATGCAAGCAAGCATTAGGAGTTCCTCTTCTCCGGCGCTGCGGGAAGTGCAGCCTCTTTGCCTTTACGCAAATAGGTGCAATCACCCACGCTCGCCTCCGCCGCTTCGGCTTTTTTAAATGAAAAAAGTTCATAAAATATGGAACAACGGCCAACAGTAAAAAGTTATTATAAAAAACGATAAAACGTAGTTCGGTAAAATGGTACGTATGTCAAGAGATATTTCGATGGACTAAAAATATGTCAAATGATACATACATACTTATAGCAAAAGAAATGTCAGTATATAATTTACGGACAGTTGAAATTCTGTCAAGTAAATTTCGGACAAGTAATCTTATCGGTTCCTGGTATAATTAAGATTTGTATGATATAAATTCAGGCCCAAACACTGCCTAGTTATGTTGCCCAGATACTCCCTGGACGGAGGAGACGCATCTCGGCCAGACAGGACCAGGGCAGCGAGATCCGTACCTGTTTGTGGTACTCCATATTCTTCGACAATTCGTCATCCGGGCACAGAGCATTCACAAGGCCGTGTATGGCTTCATCCAAAGTTTCCGTGTGGTGGGCGTCGGCGAATTTTGTGCCGTTGATGACGTTGGTAGGGAAATGTTTTCTACCACTAGCTTCTCGGGGTTATTCCCAGTTGCCCTCTCCGGCATCGCCCCCACTGGGGGCAACTGGGAATTTGTAAAAAATAATGTCCCAGTTGCCCCCGGAGCCTCTATTCAAAAGGGCAACTGGGAATTTAATTTTTATTTGACAATATTTTTGTAATACAGACTGACTTACTTCGTACTTAGATGATTTTTAATTTGATTGTAATATTAATAGCAGCGTTTTACCCTGAAATAAAACGCATATTAAAATACTTACCTCACTAGAAGCTTTATATTGAGATAGCATTTCCGTTTCCTGTCATTTGCCTAACTTTTTTAGTACGTAGTTTCCGGCTAAGTTGCGCCACCTGGCGGTCGTGCGCTTTTTAAGTTTCTTAAAATTTGCGGCACACCATTATGCTCATTGGCTCAATTGCACCAGGCAGAAATAAAGTGAAAGCTTCCAGTGAGGTAGGTGCGAATGGCGGGAACTAAGTGTCGATGCAAAACAAAATTGCCTCGTACAAACTGTTGCCTGCCATCATTCAGAAATACCGTCGCGTTTGTGAAATATTTCATTAACGTGCGTGATTTATGCCACTCACTCAATATTTCGTAACACGAACAAGTCTTGAAACCCAACGGAGTTTTTAATGCCCGGGAACCGCTATTTACCAAGAACTCTTTACCCGGAGACAGGTGAAAGAATAGCTTCTGCTTCCGCCGTCAGTTAACCTCCAGCAATTTAAAGTTCTGCTATGATCAACCCTGAAAAGGCTTTGAACTCGGCAAGGCCAAGCAAAGTTTAGGAAAGTGGAGGTTTATTGATGATTCTTATAAGTGTCGTTGTTCAGCCTTACTTACTCAATCTATAGCTAACCTTCTAGCATGTCACGCGTAAGTTTACAAACAGCTGCATTTGCGAAGAATTTTAAAATTTGTGCGTGCGGTGTTGCGTAGAGTGCACTAATTTAACGCATGTACGAGGGACGGCTGATAAATTCGCGGCCTAAGGTACTTAATAAAAGAATTGTTCATGTTTATATATTTTATTTTTCAATGTAATCTTCCTCGAGCAAAATACACTTTTCACTTCTAGCATATAATGCTTTTAACCAACTTTAAAAATATTCTTTGTTTTTGTCCTCAAAATGACGATCAACCGCAGCTTTCATTTCGTTGTCATCCACAAATCTTCGGCCCCGTAAGTTCTTTTTTAAATTAGAAAACAGGAAATAGTCGCTGGGAGCCAGGTCTGGACTGTACGGAAGGTGGTAAATTTCGGCGAACCCCGTATCTTTTAGGGCTTGCCTCGCAATACGCGCGGTGTGAACGGGCGCGTTGTCCTGCAAAAACAGCACGCCGCGCGCTAATTTACCACGTCGCTTCTGTATGACAGCCTCACGAGCCTGGGCCAATAAATTGGCATAATATTATTGCCCATTCATTGTATTTCCTTTGGGTAGGTAATGTATAATCAAAATCCCCTCGCTATCCCAGAAAACTGTCGCCATTAGCTTCGACGCCGACTTTTCCACCTTGAATTTCTTTGGCGGCCTTTCTCCTTTTTTAATCCACTGCATGGACTCTTGCTTGGATTCCGGATCGTACTGGCAAATCCACGTTTCATCGACAGTGACAATTCGTTGACAAATTTCATCAAGATTATCCCCAGCTAGCTCTAAAAAATCTTTACAACTTGCGAGTCGTCGTTGTTTGTCGAGCGGTATGAGCATTTTCGGTACCCAGGGCGCACTAATTTTTTTCATGTGTACATAAATGTTCATGTAAAATTTCGCCAACTCGTTCTTTGCTGATCTGTAGTTCTTCGACAATCTTCCACAATTTAATTCTTCTATCGGATAGTACAATCTTTTCAACTTTTTGAACGTTTTTTTCGGTCACCGCCGTGACGAGTCGGGTCAGAGTGACGCAAAGGATGCGCGCAAAATGACAAAAAAACGAAATCGCCTAAACACACCTTCGGGGCCCGGGGGAAGTGGGTGTTGGAGGGGGGGACCTAAAGGGACCTTTTACTTCACTGGATGACCTTAACTTTGACCCCAGTGACCTTTGACCTTGAATCTGATAACCTTGACACCAATGAGCGTGACCCCTGTGATCTTTGGTCGTGACCTCTGTGACCTTTAACCGTGACCTCTGTGACCTTTGACCGTGACCTTCATGACTTGACAGTGAGTAGTGATATTTAATCTGCCAATCGTTTATATTGACCTTTGACCTCGATGACCTTGACCTTTGACTTAAATGACGAAAAGGGTCCGATTTGGAGGTGAACGAAGCAATTAATAGAAAAGTGGTCCATACAAATGTTGCTACGCTCGGTCCCCACTAGTTGAATCCAGTATTAAAAAAGGGGGGTTAGTATGACGTCACCACCCTCGCGAAATCGGCTAAGCCCTTACTGTGCACCCTTACCTACACCGCGTCCGATTAGGGTGTGAAGGAAGCAATTAATGGAAAAGTGGCCCATACAAACGTTGCTACGCTTGGGCCCCACTAGTCGAATCCAGTATAAAAAACGGGGGTTATTATGACGTCACCACCCTCGCGAAATTGGCTATGTCCTTACTGGGCACCCTTACCTACACCGGGTCCGATCAGGGGGTGAAGGAAGCAATTAATGGAAAAGTGGCCCATACAAACGTTGCTACGCTTGGGCCCCACTAGTCGAATCCAGTATAAAAAAGGGGGGTTAGTATGACGTCACCAACCTCGCGAAATTGGCTAAGTCCTTACTGCGCACCCTTACCTACACCGGGTCCGACCAGGGGGTGAAGGAAGCAATTAATAGAAAAGTCGTCCATACAAACGTCACCACCCTCGCAAATTATTCTAAGATCTAAGTCCTGCGCACCCTTTCGTACACTCCAACCGATGTTGTTGGCTGACATGGCAATTGGCAACGATTATTGTTCGACAGGTAATTGAACTATGAAGATAAATTTTATTAATGATTGTTTTTAACTTACTCACGAGTCCCGCAATAAGTGACAGGAGTACGAACTAAGTAGTAATCTATAACTACCCTAGGCCGCGAATTTATCAGCCGGCCCTCGTATGTATATCGCTGTCTAAGTGTTTCGTATTTTTAAATAATTATGTGTAAGTGGTTATGGGTGTATAAGTTTGTCTATGTACTAAATAGCAATAAGCAAAATCCTGAAATTTTCTAGTAAACCAGAGCGTGAAATTTCAGGTACTTAATTGAAGCAAGAAGGTCAGCTGACACATTGTAAGGGGTCTTTTTAACGACTTCCTTTGAAGTAATAGGCACTAGTATTGCATTTTTTTTAGTCAAAAGTTACTTTATTTAGTTTTTGATACAATACAAAAAGAATTACGCAATAATATGCCTATACTTAAGAGCTATAAACAAAAAAAAAGTGGGAAAATAATCGGCAATTTCATACTTTATCCCCTATTACAATGAATTATGCGCCATGAGGATGGTAAAACGAAAAAGTGTTTACTTACATATTTTTGCAGCTGGCTGTATATGCGAACTGTATTTTATTTTAGTAGCATCATTTGACATAAAAGCAAAATGTTTTGAATAAATCTGGGCCAAGTGAAACGCAATGGCTCTGTAGCAAACTAGCAACCTTTTTTGCTCTTCATCGTTATTTTAAACCGTCATTATTTGGGTCTGGATTATCCAATACTAATTAATTTCTCATGATGTAATAGTAAATTTAAACATTTAAAGTTTTACTTGCATAGCTTACAATTTAGATTTTACTGAAACATAACTTTGTCACTGACTCACTTTGATAATCATCAAAATTCTTAAGGTACTACCTACTACCTACCTAGTCGTTTTAATAAACACAAAATTAATTAACAATAACTTATCGCCATAATATTAAATACAATCGACTTTATCTTTCTTTCAAGTAAGAAACATACACACTTAATAATAACCTACTACGTATGCACTGTCGGTTATGTTTTTGTTAAAAAACTGGGTACCTAGTAATTCTGCTGTAGATACGCTCGGCTCTGTACCTTGTATAAAAATAGAATTAACAAAAAATGTATATTTTACAGCATTGCTTGCATTGTCTACTTTAACAAGTCACACCTTTCAATTCACTTTTTAAATAAAACATTTTTCGGGCTCATTCAACCGATACTTTAATGTGCATGGCGAAAAACTTCGTGTTTTTAACATTATTCAGAATATTGTTATACCTACTAAGATCATTTATATATCTAAAAAATGCTTTGTTTCCCTTGAATTTATGTAGATCTGCAAAAGTAAATAACTTGTTTGTTTTTTTTTTCAGACAAGCAATACACTTATCAGTTTTACCTATGATGGGTTACATATTGTTAAAAACATTGCCGCAACATATTATGGGAAAGTAAGATACACATAATTAAAAAATTGTAGTGTTTTATATTCTTTTTACCCGACTGCCTAGGTGTGGTCTTGGTGTGGTCCTTATAATAATAGGCTTAACATGTTTTTGTTATTAATACATATTTAATTGTTTCAGTGTTATATTAGGAGTCTCCATGTTATATTTATCATGTTTGCATTTGCATCGACAGATATATCATACAGCAGATTATACTTTAGATATAACAGGTAAGGAAATATGATTCTTAGCCTTATGTTGGTCGTCCATCCTTCACTAAATGGTGAATTGGAAACCTTACTGCTGTTACTAAACTGATGGTCTGTCTGCCTGCATGCTTCTGCATTGCGCGTAAAATGGAATGAGGCCTACAATCGTATAGAACTATTTTAGAAATGTTCGTAGGAAATCACCGAAATGATTCCAGTTTTACAATTTTATTCTTAAAAGTAGCTAAGTGAGTACTTACTACGCTGTTTCGCATTCCGTAGTAAGCTCGCTCGTTGCTTATAGGTAACATAGCTCTAATTTTTTTAAAAATGAACTGACTTAAAAAAACTCATTAAAAGGTACAAAATAACACAAGAAAAACGTTTTATTTTAAAACCTATTAACCTACTTACAATAAAAATAAAAATATTTAAGACATGCCACACTGGGCCACACAGAGCCATCTATATATTCCCAAATTAAGCTACTATTAAGTACCCTGTCGTATGGTACCCCATAACAACCGATAAACTTACTTATATACTTTTTTTTGTAAATACATACTTTGATCCAAATGATCGTCAAATACAATATTATTTTAACTACTAAAATTAAACAGTTTGAAGTCGTTGCCGAGCCAAATAGAATAGCTGTATAATCATCTGGCTAGATCAATCTCTTGATTGCCGCTCGCTAACATAGCAATTTTTTTTAAATTTCATATTTGATTTGTTTCGTTTGTAGAATTATTTTTGTATTGTTTGGGCTCGGCACCGACTTCGATCTGTTTAGTTGTTAGTAGTTAAAATAATATTATGAGTAGGTAAATAGGTTTTAAAATAAAACGTTTTTCTTGTGTTATTTTGTACCTTTTAGTGAGTTTTTTTGTTAAGTCGGTTTATTTTTTTTATATTATTTATTTATTCTTTTTAGTGTTATATAAATTACACAGCTATTAATCCTCTGTGGCCAGTAACGGTACCTACATAAAAATAGTGATGACGACTTCTGGATAAAAATGTATGAAATATTTGATAAACTCCCCCCTTCATCGCTAAAGAATCTTAAGAATCATTCTCCAACTCCTAACTGCTTAGGAGTTTGACCTTCCATCATCAGCTCACGTAAATAACCTGAAAGAAGATATTTGAAGAATAATCCTCCTACTCCTAACCGTTAAGGAGTTGTACCTTCCATCATCAGCTCACCAACATGAAATCATGAGTACCATACGAATATACTGAAAAACCTTAAGAAAGATACTCGTATGCAAAAACGTAATACGTGCTTCTAAAATTTGAGGGTTTCCCTCGATTTCCCCGGATTCCTCCATCAGATCATGACTTCATTAAAATGGGACCACACGGGAAGCACCAGCTTTCAAACAAAAAAAGAATTTTCAAAATCCGTTTAACCAGTCGAAAGTTCTGAAGTAACAAACATAAAAAAAAATTCAGACGAATTGAGAACCTCCTCCTTTTTTTGGAAGGCGGTTAAAAATAGCCATGCATTGCAACAAAACAAGAGAGATGAAAACATAATAACGCTTGTCAACATTAGGTAACCACTTTTTAAGCATGCATTTTATGACGTTATCAAGAGACACGATACCTAATGTAATATTATCATGTTTAAATAATAACCGGAACGGACAACAAATTCGCATGAGTGGACATCGGGGGCACGATACACTTTTTATGTGTGACCAAATTTTTATATATACAAATACAAAATAGTTTATTTGCCATTAAATAGGATAGGTAGGTATGTAAATAATGTAGATTTTAATAATATGTCAAAGATCCTTAAACCTATTTAGCTATTTCCGTGTTGATCTACATTATATCATATTATATTGATCTACTACAATATTGCAGTGTGAGCACTTGACGCGTTGACGCTCACATAAATTGGTTCGGATCGGACGACTATTAATTTGGTTTCTGTTTAGAAATATACTAACGACAACAGTCGTTAGTTATCATTTGATCGCGAGTGTCATAATTCAATTTAATTCATTTCTATATATCACCAAAAAATTCGTTCAATATAGTATCTATGTACTTTAAAATATTTAATTTGACTTAGGATGGCTGTCTCAAAATTGCGCGATGATTGGTCTGTAACTAGCCCTGACTAAAATAAATAAATAAATAAATATTTTAAGACATGCCTCACTGGGCCACACAAAGCCATCTAGTCCCAAATTAAGCTACTATTAAGTACCCTGTCGTATGGGGTACTAGACAACCGATAAACTTACTTATATACTTTTTTTTTTGTAAATATATACTTATAATACATAGAAAACACCCAGACCAGTACAAACAGACATGTTCATGCACACAAATATTTGTACTGTGCGGGGATCGAACCCGCGACCCATGGGTCAGAAGAAGCGTTAACTACCGCTGATCCAAATGGTCGTTTCCTTATGAAAATTTTCCTTATGGATTAATTTATAAGTAATATTTTTCTTTATTGCTTCGTGTGTGCGTCCATGGACGTAGCTGACATAATCATTGTCTGTTACGTCGTAACTCGTAACATATAAGTTTAACAATGCCTCACTTCGAAGAATACTTTTTATTTTATTTTACTAACACAAAGGATTTATTTCTATAGTGACTTCCAAACGCTGTAAAGTGTTTCAACCCTCGGTTTGTGTATATTTTCAAATGAATATAAATTCGAAAATAAACCTTCCATTTTAAGGAGAGCATGTTGTCTTCCACATATTTATTAATACTAGCTGTACATCCCAGTTTTGCATAGGTCACCAATGAAGATAATGCAAGCAAATGTATTTATGTTCTATTTATGGCCATTTTTACCTATAAAAAAATATTTTTCTCACAATAAATTATCAATATTTTGCTCCATACCTATAAACAATTATTAAAAACATAACATAAAAAAATCGTTGCAATGACTGCAATGCAATGAAATTATGCACGTAATACATTTCGGTAATTGGTTTTTATTTATTTATATACAGTTTTGAATCAAATTGCAGGTCCTTTGATGGTAATAACTCAGAGAGTGACATCTCTAGCTTATACATTGCAAGATAGCAGGGCCCAAAATGAAATAAATTCTAATTTAACGAGCCAGTCCCATGTTGAAAAATTGGGTAAAACTCCATCACCTCTCGAATACTTCGCCTTCACGCTGGCGTTTCAGACGCTGATGTGTGGCCCTGTTGTTTTCTACACGGATTACATCACGTTTATTGAAGGTCCCGGAGTCAATGAGGTAAGCGACATGGAGTGAGTCAAGCGTACATGACTCAGATGAATTGATAATTTCAATAATTCAAGATAATAGACAAACAGTACAGTTAGGTACTATACAGTTTAATATATATGAATTACCGAATAATAGCAAAGGAAGAGGGCAAAGAAGACTAGATTATCTTTCAGATCTGTATTTGTTAATATATGTTATCAGTTTTTATTATGCAGGCTATTCTCAATTATGAGCCCGTTGTCTGTTAATTATGGGGATTTAATCATCCAAAGTGTTATCTATCTGTAGCTAGGGATAAGACGATATTTACGGCCGGTCCCAATAATCTATCTATCGCTAGTTTTGACATATCGGAGATAGGAAACACTTTCTATCTCTGATTTTGCCGCCCAGAGAAACAAAGACAGAAGTTGTTTTTTTATCTCTGATATGCCAAAACTGAAGATAGATAGGTTATTGGAAATGGCCGTTAGAGATCACGTCGTACTTACGTATTGTACAGGATGTTTAGTCTGTGAATTAATTAAACAGTGTTGAGTTTGAAAATGCTTGTGTTGCTATTGTATGATACGTTATTTAAATATTGAATGTCATATTATTTTTGCTTTGTAATTGCCGCTTCACTAGGTTTTCTAGTTACTTAAACCAGACAGCAACACTTATCATAATCATATTACCTATTAACCTGCACAATAAATCCGGAAGTTCATAAGTGCCTTTCTTCATTCTATAGAAATATCAAGACAGACAAGTGTCGATTCCATCCCCGCGTCGGGCGGTCTTTTACAAAGTGGCGGGCTCTGTAACTGCGGCTGTGCTGTATCTTACGCTGGCAAAGAAATATTCTTTGTCAGTTTTAGAAGGTTTGTAAGTTTTTAGTAGAATGTATTAATAATGCTGTGTAAAAATAGTAGTAGTCCGCTCAAAGAATAATCCAAAAGCAGGTGTAGAATGCGTGAGCCGGCACCTAAGCAATTTCTTCAGAAATTTGTACAGGATGCTTAGAGCTTAAACATACTAAAAATCTCCGCCTCTAGGAGGGGCGCCGGAGTGGGGGGAGGGGGTTAAAGTTCCCTCTTTCGAGTTTTTTGCTAATACCTTTAAAATGGTGCGTCGAAGAGAAAAAGTGTCTTCTACGTAATGAAAGCTAATAAAATCGTCTGCAACTTTTATCCTACACAATTTTTCGGATCCCTATCTGTTTTGTTACTACACGTGCTGGTAAAGTGAAATTTTTGAAAAAAAATAACGACTTTCAAACACTTCCTCTTGTCTGCTACTTCAACCGTGTTATTTCGAGATGAACAATAGCCTGCATGTTAATCCAGGTCCTAATACATCTACATACCAAATTTAATACAAATCTGTTCAGCCATAGATCTCTCGAAACATTTTTCCTTTTTTTAACTGTTTTATTATATATTTTTTTTATAATATTAATTTTATTTTATATTTTAATCCGTTAAGGCTGTGAAGGTCCTGGATGGCTCTACGTCATCTTCAACCTCCTCTTCGTCAAGAGACACGCCGTTGAGACATTTCCCTTGGCAGTGCAGGCATGCCGCAGAACATTTGAGCATTGCTTTCCGACATCCACATTTGCCACTACCACAATCCTTAGCGCAGCGGCAAAATATTGTTTTTAGTAGGACCTCAGGTGCGGACGAATCTTCTGTTGTTATTGGCACCAGGCTGTCTCCTACATGTTCCATCCCCACTCTTGGGGAGGCAGCTCATTCCCAAGCCACAGCTGCACTTGGTGGTTGGTGCGCCGTGAATGCTGTTTAGCTGCATTCTCAGTTGGTGGGAGGGAGCTGAAGTCAGGCTTAATCTTTGCCACTGATCTCATGAACAACTGATAGCGGTACTGATTGAGAGAAGTCAGTCTTGTTGGCGCCCCATACCATTTGAGAAGCACATCTTCCCAGCGTCTTCAACTTCACTGTGCGTGGTGGCGGGGTTGTAAAAGATCGCTGCTTCTTTTTTGATGCTATGACTTTAAGTACAGTTTTGAGAAACCCACTTTGCTTCTTCTGATAGTTGCAGATGTTGTATCGCACCCGGTAAATGAATGTAAGAACAGGATGTGTTCAAATCCAAGTTGCTGCATCTCTTTGGTGGATAGCGCGATTGTTTTGGTTTTCCCTCGGCCAGGTTTTAGCAGCAGGATGTCTTGGGTGGGAGGAGTAGAAGCTATTAAAAGCACAGCAAGGTCCACATCCTCACCAACGACAGTTACAGGACTATCAGTCGATTGTTCCACAACAGTTTTCACGATAAGGACATCAGCATTATCGTTAGCCTGGCAAGTTTGTATCCCATTTTGCTGAAGCTTTGTCTGCAGTAAGGAAATGAGCTGACTTTTGTTTTTATGACTAGACAAGAAATCTTCTTGCTTCACTGGTATTGATGTGCTCCAAGACAAATTGATATCAGCCGACCTCCTCAGTTTGTAGCGTCGTCGCCTCTGTTCTTGTGACTTCGTACTGTTTGCTGAGTTTGTGTACCCATCAAATACCACAGTACGACTCATTCCAGGATAGTGGCGGTTGATGTAGGCGATATATCCATCACAAATTGTGGCAACACAGGCACCTTTTTGCCAAAGTACTCTGTGCAGTAGAAATCCACCGTCTACTACTATGTTCATTTGCGACAGTTCAAAAACCTTACTAGTAGGCTTGAACAAGCTGTATAAAACAGATTTGATGGTTTTCCTCATTCCACCTTCATTAAATAGTGCCAAGGGAAATGAGGCCAACTCGTAATCTAAAAATTCCATCAAATCATTCTCTGATCGTTAGCTTATACACATACGCTGAAATAGCAGTGTTGGATCAACTGCCACCTTTTCATCATGAATTTTTATAGATGAGGTGACAGAGGAAATGGGAAGTGCACGATCTTTGCGAGACAATTTAATGTCAGAGAATAGCAAGTCCACTACTTTATTCATTGCCTCACTACCAACTCGAACAGCATCATAGCATGTTATTGTGGCATCTCCCACGACCCCAGACGCAATTGACATAATATCAGCAGTTTGCGGAAAGGGAGGATGTTCATCATACCATTGACTGAGTTTGGCAATGTCTGCTGTATCTCTATTCCGGCGGGCTTGTCTTTGTGCTGTTCACTTGACGTGAAAAGCACTCCGCAGAACTCTTCGAGCGATGTTATTTAAAAACTTATTTAAAACACGAGAGCTTGTTTATCGTAACCGTAATTGTAAACAAGAATACTACTAGAATACTATCGCATGAAAGCAATACTATCGATGGTATCGTTGGTCACGAAGAATAAACTAACAATACTATCGTTTGTATTGTCGCTCGTAAATAAAAAAACTCGATAGTATCGACACTATCGAGAGTTATACGTGACTTAAAATAAAATATTATACAGTAGGTACATGGATACATTTTGATTCTCTGGCATTGCTGTGCTCATAATATTTTACAAAACATTTTTTTGTAATAAGTACCTACACAAAAATATGAAAAATAATAATTCTCTAGAAGCCGAAAATCATGGTTTCTTAAATTAGAATCCGTATTGGTAGGACATCGTAGCGCGATTTGACTTTAACACAGCGTGCAATCTTTGTTTTTGTGAGAGTGTCAAATGGTGTCAAACACATGAAATTCCAATTCTGTATGTTTCAGTTAGAGTAGGAGCTTTTTTTTATAAACACAATACAGGATGGTAAGTACCTACTAAACTATTGTGGCGCAAGTTCGATTGGCAACGACATACGCTCATTAAATTTATAATTAAATGCAAACATATGTACTACGCACATATTTATATTCATCGGTACCAAACGATTTGTAGGTCTTCTGACGTTCGTCTAAATAACCCTGAGGTCGCAGTAACGTTTTACTCACCAAAAATCCTTAACGACCCTGAATATTTCTAATGTATGCAAATGAGTAGCTTATATACTTACCACCTATAAACAGGAAAAAAAAACATAATGCTATCTCTAAAGAAAATCGACGCAGGCAATGACAATAACTAAATAGCCCAATAATTCCGCTCAAATATGAATTCAAAGGCCATGATTTCGCTTTTTCGTTATACAGCAGTCCTGTAGCTAAGTGTATTTAGGTATTAAACATGTCGCAGAAGAACTACGTACCTAATCATAATATCTCATATTATTTGTGTTTTTTCTTGTCGCAGAATTAAATGATCCCGCATCTGAAGTATCCCGATCGTGGTCAGCACTTTACCTACTTTGGTATGCCCACCTTTGTGTCTTGGTCGTACGCTGCAAATACTACCACGCATGGCTTCTTGCTGAAGCGATTTGCAACAATTGTGGGATGGGTTTTAATGGGTACGACAATGATGGTGAACCGAAATGGGACAAAATGAGCAACATAGATGTATTTGGATTTGAGGTAATATTACTTGTATTCAATCGATAGATATTTTAATAGCTTCAATAGATGTAAGTTCGGTACATTACTCCGAGATACTACCGGCGAAAAGAAACAAAATAATATGCCTACAGTGAATAAAAACAAAATAACGTGCTTAACATTAACGATTATGATACAATGTCTGTCAAATATTATAAGCGACCTTATTTTTATTCAAATTGCACATATATCAATTTTCTACATGATTAATTTACAAACAATATGTTTAGGTACGACAACGATAAGAAAGTGCACGATAGATTTGATTGCCATTCAAGAATACGGTAGAATTTAGTATGTAAGCCGCTTTAAAATGTTAGGTAAATGGTATTACAAGGTGAAACTAGCCTATTTCAACATAAAATGTATGTAAATACTATGACGGAGGTAAAAAGGAAGATGGAATATACTATATAACCTTAAACTTTTGAGTATTCACAGGTAAATTTACATATTTATGTTAATATAGGCTGGTTCCCGCTTGTAAATACTTGTAATATACTATTTATGATGTAGTAAATAGGTAATAATAAAGAGTGTACCCAAGCGAATTCGTTCGCGTATAATTTTAGGTACAGTATAGCTAGTTTTCCAAGTCGTCATTGTGTACCGGTTTTTTGCTTTTAATGTAGACTTACCTGGTTCCCTTCAACGTAATATTGCTCTCCAACTCGCAGCAAACCCCCTAGTCTAGTGTTGTAGCCTCAGACTTACCTGTATTTTGTTTGCGTAGATACTAAAGACTTCATTTATTTGGTGGAGACCATCGGTATACAGGTGACTTTTTCGACACCTTCAAAAATTTTTATAGGCTTTTAGTATCATATATAGAGTCCATTTATGAAGTTTAAAAATGTAGGTCAAGTTTCACCTAGTTTTAAATTTTTACGGTCCTAAGCCTGTTAGGTATGAAGGGAAAATCAACAACTTATGAATAGTATCGTAATAAATTAATGAGATGCGCATTGCGTAAAAAAAGTGTTGCTAGAAGGCCGTATCAAATATTTTAGATTTTTGGCGGACATTTTCTAAGTGCTTTATCTTGACATTTTTGTGCTGGGCTATACCAAAAGACAAAATACGTAATTTTTTTTTGTCTCGTAAATTGTTGTATCCAAATTTTAGGAAGGTGATTAAAAATTCATTCTGTATTAATAAGAACCAGACAAATAGTCCTTCTAATATAAAATGACACCTAAGACAGTCCTTGATTGTCTAATTGACGTATACGTCACACGAAATGCGGCACTGTACCCATAGATTTAATACAGCAGTATATTAAATCTATGACTGTACCGCACAGAACTTTATAACCCAACAAAATTATATCGACATGCAATATGGATATTTATGTCATGTATATTCGATTTATACGTTCTACTAAATGTCAAATGGGTCACATTTAATTTGGACACTTGTTTGAAGCTGATTGAGTATCTAGCTTTTTTATATTATATCATGGGTTAGATATTCCACAATAGCAAGATGAAATGTACAAATACATTGTTTTTAATCCTATGGTAGTTTGCGCAAAACTTCCGCATGGGTCTCGCCAGCTGGAACAAAAACACGAATGCATGGCTGCGGAACGTGGCGTACGGGCGCGGGGGAGCCGCGTGGCGCACGGCGCGCGTGTACGCGCTGTCGGCCGTGTGGCACGGCTTCTACCCCGGCTACTACCTCACCTTCTTCGCGGGAGGCATCTTCACCATTGCGGCTAGGAAGGTATCAATCGAAATGAAGTAATCAGAAATGTTTTTATAAATAACAAATATAACTTCAGTATTTATGCCGGGTGCGGCATGCGAGGAGATGCGAGTTCGAGTCTCACCTGAGACATAATTTTTCAAGTTTAAATACTGATATTATAATTGCAATTCAATTGCATAAATATCATATAAAGTAAAATATTACTTATTTATGTATATTGTACATATCATAATATTTAATTTTGCAAAGATTATAACTATTTCTATTATTTGAAGTTTATTAGATTACCTTTTTCATAAAATTAATTTACTTTAAACTCTAGTTTTATGTCATTTGGTAATTTACTTTGTCGCAATTCGCACCACTCAGAAAAGATACCACCAGCTTAGCCCACTGGTAGACTGGTAGAGAATGCCATTTGGCATTGGGTCCACCTTTTGTACTTATATATATATTTATGAAATGAAGTTTAAATATATATATTTTTTAATTAAGTGTCTTCTTATCTTCATAATAATAATATAAGCATTTTATAAAAACAAAAATATGGTTAGTTATTGGTGAACCTACATATTTATGAAACATAAAATGTATGCTAGACTAAAACTAATGTAAGCTATTGCGCAAAACAAACTTAGAAGCCTGTCAGTCATGCAGTCTTGCCTTGAGGCCAAAGGAGATGTCCAAAAAATAACCCAGAATCGACAGGAATGAAATGTGTACCAATGGATTGGCATTTAAATATAATATAATGTTGCTAAAGCGGCAACCCTGAAATCGTTATAGTATAGGAGCTAGGAGCAAAATAAAATAACAAAAAAATTCGTATAAACCAATAATAAAAATAAAATAAAATTTTGTCCCGCCTGAGACAAAATTTTTCAAGTTTATATACTGATATTATAAGTGCAATTAAGTTGCTAAAATATCAAATAAAGTAAATAAAAATAAGTTTACGTCATGTTGTGGCTTAATATAACGTTGTTTTAATGTTGTATCACTTGTGTTATACATGATAATTATCATTAACATATTTCACAAGCAATAGCAACATAATAACAACATCATATTAAATCACAACATACGAGTAACAAAGACTCTGTTTTTTGTATTTTTTTTCTTTTGGCCCATAGATACTACAATCGTTATAGTACTGTGTGTACAATTGGTAATTCTGTTGCTAAAGATTACAAATATAAAAATAATTGGTATAATATAGAAGCTAAAAGCCAAAAAAACTAAGTTAAAAACCTTTAAAAAATAATAAAAATACGTTATGCTGTGGGTGAGAATATCGTTGTTATTATAATTATGTATATCATTAAAACTTATCAAAATAAGACTTACATTATAAAATAAATTATATAACAACGACTGCTTAGCTGCTATCATTGTGACTTTCAAATAAACTATTTCAATTCAAATAAACACAGTTGCCACCTGGCTATTATGCGCGGGCGTGGCGCGGCGGACGGAGTGACGTGGGGGGCGGGGCGGTGTGGCAGGCAGGTAACGACCATTTCCCGTCGCAGTCCTTCGTTTGTTTTCGTTGTGATCTGTGTGTTTTATTTTACTCCGTGGATTTTAACTTGACCTCTGCTTTTGTATACTGGACACTGATTTTTCTTATTGATTCGAAACTGTGGCGCGTTAAACCCGACTCCGATTTTCTCTGTGACTGGATATTGTTTAAAATGGATGAACGTAACCGTTGTGTGACTTGTCCCCGTTCTGTTCTACAAAGGCGGCATCATGTTTTGTCCCTCGAGTTTCTGGAGTCACACCGGGACTTCGTGGAGCATATGTTCAGTACTTTACAAGCGCCACAAGAAGTAAGTACTATGGTTACTTAATTACATATAAAATAATATGAAGTTTCATCTTAACTTATAATCAAGGCGAAACCCCCATGTCAGCGGCGTCGCTCGACACGGCGTGTTATCATATTGCGTCATGTTTTATTTAGGTTAGTATAGAATAGTAAAAATTCAACTAACACAATTGACAACGCACAATAACTACGAGTAATATTCGTCGTCATTTATGTTCTCGTTTATAATAATGAGTCTAGATTCGCGTATTTTTATGTGTTCACTATAGATGTAAAACTTACGTTGTATACATAATATCAGATAGTATACCATAAACAATAGGTACAATAGGTAACAATAGGTAAAATGAATGTGAGACTAACGAGGGAATGTTGATTGAATGAATTTGATGGCTCCAGAGCTATTTGCCATCCGTGCTGGCAGCGCATAGATTATAGCTCAAGACGACCTCCTCCACCACCACCCAGACCTCCAACTACATCGATATCTACACCTGGCTTCGCACGCGCACGAAACACGTCAAGACGATGTATTGTCGACGATTGTAGGAGTTTGGAACTTCACGCTGTGCCCAATTCAATGAATATATTTTAAGCTACTTTCATTTATACCTAGTCAGGTCATAAGTAATGTCACAAGTGAAATATGCAATAATTTAGACATTTTTATTATTTATGTAACCATTTATATAGAAAAATGAACTTAATAAAACATAAATTCATATGGTAATAAAGTTTATTCAAAATGACCCCCGCGATTTTAAATACAGGCCTTCAATCTGCGCGGCCAGTCGTCTATCGCAGCACGAACGAGGTCCATGTCAATATAGGCGGTTGCCTTAATCAAGGATGCCTTGAGTGACTCCAAATCAGGATGAGGCTTTGAGCAGGCCTTTTCCTACAAGTGTTGCCAGTGAGGAGGGCCAGTCTTCGTGCCGGATGAAGTCGATTTCACGAGCCGCCAGCCAGTCCTGTGTGCTTTTCGCTCAGAATCCTGTTGGAATATCCAGTGCCTGTTATAAAACATGGTATGAGAAACAGGTTTTACAAGGTTCTTAAGAACTGTATTTTAATACACAACTGCATTCGTTTTTACGCCTTTCTCACAAAAATGTACCACAGTTAAGCCCCAATAAGAGACTCCCAACCAAACCATGAGCGAGAATGGAAAATGACCTCGTTGGACAGGCGGAATACGGTTGCTCGCTTCTTCACTGCTGTGTACGTACACCTTATCATTTTGTTTGTTGTAGCTCTCTTCCACGGTGAAAATTTTTTCATCCGAAAAAAGAATTTCCCGATGCCTTTTTCCCGCGTACCGCTTCAACAAAGCGCGGCCTCACTTCAGTCTCAGGTCCATTAAACGAGCGTCCAAACGATGTCCTGTTTTTCTTCGATATGCCCTAAGCCCTAAGTCTTCATTTAACACCCTTTTCACTGTGGTCCTGCTTAACCCCATCTGAAGGGCCAACAGTTTCTGCTTACGTATGGGATTTCTTGGAATTCGCGCCTTCACAGCTTTTATCACTGCTGGAGTCCTAACAGAGCGAGGGCGACCACTTCTTGACCTGTCATCTACACTAGAGTCTTCATTGTATCGTTTTATGGTACGATAAACGAATCTTTTGGTTATATTCTAACCGCAACTATGCAACGCAATAACCGCGACACGGTCTTCTTAAAGTGTCCACTCCACAATAAACTTTTTTGTGGCCAGCATTCTAAATTCAAAAGTTTTTATTGTGTGACAGAACTTATGACCTGACCACATGAATAAATATTCCCACCAGAATCCAAGCTGCCTATATGCGGCCTGCTGTTGTTCCACTCACACATAGCGCGGCGATGTGCGCGTGACATCTCACCGACGCGTTCACCGACGCGTCGCCGGGGTAAGAACTGGTTTTCGCCGGCTCAGTTGCGGTATAAATGACAGGGCTGCAGCCCGCATGTCGCGCGCATTAGGCGACATTTATTTGAGTGATTTGGCTGACGACTTGTGATCTTACCATTTCTATGATTCAATTATTTATATAATATTGATTAAGGAAAAGTTGTGTTAAATCTAAATAAACAAAGTTTCAGTTACGCACTGCTATGGTTTGTTGCCGGATAATTGTATAGGAAATGTCTGGATCGACACAAGTGCAAGAAATCGGAATCCTATCGGAAAATGCCTTAAATATAAGCAATGATTCCTTATTTATTCATCGTAGAGACTTTAATACAGGAAACGTATCTTCAGGCCGGGTTCCTTAAAATACCGCCAGGCCCAGATAATTATGTTAATTTAATTGGTAAAATGAAAAAAATAATACCAAGATTATTTTTAATAATGGTCCGAGATTTGAAAATATTGGAAGTGAAATATAAAAATAAAATTATAAATTAATTATCTTTTGACATGCCATGCGAATGTTTTCCGATCAGTTATTTAAGGAAACTGTATATTAGATTCAGACTGTATCACACTTTAAAAAGAAATAAGAAATATTTAAAGAAAAATAAATTATTTAGGGTCAGCCATTTATAAACTAATTTAACTTTAGTATTGTCAAATTTCACTAAAGCTTATATTTTATACCTTCTGAAATACACGTTTTATTTAGTAGGTATACGGTAAGTTCCTATACCGTATTTTATTTTTACTCCCTATTTTTTTGACTTGCAACAGGTGTTAGCCCTATCAGAATAGTTTAAAAGTTAAGAAGCTTGTACTCAGTAGGAATATTTACTCATGTGACCTGACTATGTATATACCACCTCTTGCGCGGATATGTTTACACCACTTAAGGAATACGACTTGGGAGGACTTACCAGGAAACATCGCCAGACGTCAAGACGATTTCAGAGGCGAGAACTTACGCGATATAGTAGAGTTATACACTCAGTCTCTAGGAAAAAAAAGCTGCTGGATTTTGAAAAAATTGATGATATAAGTCCGGACGAACTTCATAATTGGATCGGTATAAGTCACCAGCAATTCTATAGAATATTAGAAGAAACTCCTTCTTTACAAGAACGATCTAACAGAAACACAATCTTGGGTATCTATTTACCTAAACTGAGAAGCGGTGCACCTTACCAAAGACTGGAGACGGTTTTTGGCCTATCTAAGTGAGCAATATGTCTAAAAATGAAACAAGCAAAAGAATGTCTCAAGAATGACTATGTTCCACGCTATCTTGGATTTGACCATATTACCCGGAATGAAGTTATAGCAAGAAATAGAATTATACCTAATCATATTTTTGGAACTGAATTACAATTTATACATGCAAAAGAGCTCTAACTTCTTATTTCAGAGATTGAGTTACAGTTTACATAAATATTCCAATCTAGTAAAGCCATTTATGCTTGTATGTAGCGATGGATATATAATAGAAGTGACAGGACCTTATAATGCTAGAACGTCCGATGCAACAATATTGAAACAGTTCTTGGATAATCACAGCGAACCTATGGAAGAAGCTCTGATAAGATCGTTTTTTAACCCGACGACTTCATGGTTTTAGATAGGGGGTTTCGGGACGCTCTGCCAGATGCAGAGGAATGTGGATTCACGGTCTACACGCCACAGACATTGAGTTGACATGAAACTCAGCTGAGCACTGAAGCTGCTAATAAGTCGAGACTAGTGACGTTGGTTCGCTGGGTGGTAGAAACAATAAACGGAACAATGAAACGTGATTTTAAAATATTTAGAAATAAATATTTTAATATCACTTTAACCACGGCAATGACAGACTTCAGAATAGCTGCAGCGCTTGTAACCGCAACGCAAGAACCATATGGCGACAGTCACCTGACTGCGAACTTCATTGAAATGATCGAAAGAAACAGAAATAGACATAACCAACTGGCCGAATAGATCGATCAAAACCGTTTGAACGCACAAAGAAATATTGCGTTTACCAGGATGGAGGCAACGGATGTTGTAGATTTCCCAAGAATGACATTTATGCTTATTTTTGCCATCGCTACATATCATGTGCAACTAGCTCGATCGTACTGCTACAAACATATACGAGAATCAGGTGTGTACTCAATAGGAGTGTACAGGCATCCTGAAAGGGTGAGGTTTAATGAAGAGGGGGAAAACACATTAATGCGATGCAGAATACATTCAAGACATTATAGCATATAATAGTCACGCGGTCACTGAGTACTATTGTAGTTGTATACATGGGCGTCGCACTTTAGGTAGTTGCGCCCATATTATAAGTATCATATATTATCTTGCATGGGCGAGGCACGAAGGTGATTTGATTCAACCTACGGGATTTTTAGACTTAGTATGTTTGGACATAGCAAATAATTAATAAAAGAGATTACTGTTACAATTACAACAAAGCCGTGTACATGTTTTTGTGTATAGTTCCAAACGGTATTTTCTTTGATTATTTGTGCAATAAAGTATTTATGATAATATTTTTTTTTTATCCAAAGCAACATAATTACCAATAACACGCAATACGTTGATTGTAGTATCTATGAGCGAACAAAAATAAGTATAAAAGTTAGAGTATTCGTTATGTTGTGATTTAACTTTAACATGATTTTTTTATGATGGTGCTTTTGCTTGTACATTCATGTGTAACACAAGTTGTTGTGGATTAGAATGTCGTTGTTGTTATAGGTTATTATAATATCATTAAAAATTATCACAATAAGACTTACATTATGAAAATAAATTATTAACAACGATATTCTCACCCACAACATGGCTCTTAGCTCCTATACTATACCAATTATTTTTATATTTGCAGTCTTTAGCCACAGAATTACCAATAATACACACAGTACTATAACGATTGTAGTATCTATGGGCCAAAAGAAAAAAAAATACAAAAAACAGACTCTTTGATATGTTGTGATTTAATATGATGTTGTTATTATGTTGCTGTTGCTTGTGAAATGTGTTGATAATTATCATTTTTAACTTCAATTAAAACAACGTCATATTAAGCCACAACATGACGTAAACTTATTGTTATTATTGCTTTATACGAATTTTTTACTTATTTTATTTTGCTACTAGCTCCTATACTATAACGATTTCAGGGTTGCCCCTTGGTAACATTATATTATATTTCAATGTCAATCCATTGATATACATTTCATTCCTGTCGATTCTGGGTTTTTGGTCCATACATTTTTGGACATCTCCTTTTATCTAAGCAATCTCGTAAATGGTAGACCTTTCGGTCTGTGCCCTTCATTATTAAACATCTTCACAACACTCCTCCATATTGATCCATATAAGACACAATTAGACCTACTCCTGACATAAACTGACAAAGACCAGTGCACGACACGATCGCATGAATTTGAAAAATAGATAATGTTGATTATTATAAGTTCTAATAACTCTTTTTGTTTCAGTTGCGAGCTGTAATTCGTCCTCTATTCTTAGGCAGCCGACCAAAAAAGATGTTTTATGATTTACTTACATTAATAACCACTCGCGTAGCCATGACGTATGCTACGGTACCCTTTGTTTTACTGCAACTAGGACCAAGTCTCGCGTTTTATGGGTATGTTTTGAATTTTTTTTTTTTTTAACACTAGCTTTGACATTTGTTTTTCTTTAATATTGACATTAAGTATAATTGATTGATTTTATTAGATTGACATTGATTTACATAAAGAATCTAAATTGAAATTTAATATAAATAATGCATGTGTTTTAAGAAAGGATTGAATTAATTAAAGAATTATGTACTGTAGCTAAATTTAATATATTTGTATGCAACATTGGTTTGCTGAGGAAGAGGTTCGCAACTCTATGTAACAACTAAAATGTACCTTCTTCAAGGACAAATAAAAATATTTCATTTCATTTCATTTCAATGTAATTTAAATTATTGTCCTTTACATTTTGCTATTTAAAACTACATAATATTAATTTCTTCCTTTTCAGAAAGCTATATTATTCCCTGCATTTCATCGCAATAGGAGCTTTATTATTACCCAAAAATGGGAAACGCTCTTGTGCCGTACAAGGAGCTGAATTCCCAAATATGTCTTCGAATACTACGTTAAGCAGTTTGCCTAAAGAAAATGGCGAAACAAGTAATAAACTAAAAATATCTTAAAATCATAAATGTATGCTCTCTCAGAAAGAAAGAGGTTAAGTGATAGTTTAACGGGTTGTCACGAGTGATATTATTATCTTATTTTTAAGGAAATCATTAGGTGCACTTGCGCGAAAAAACTCTTCGAACAGAGTTCAAATGCATACATGATGATTGATGGTTCATACATACATTAGAAAAATATTATGTAAGCAGCAAGTACTTACTGCTTTTATTTGGCTGCCACCATTTTACGCTGCATAAAAACAAGTATTAATATTAAATGTGAAATTCTAAACTTTAAACTAAATACGTCATTCAATCTCTTATCTTTAGAGAGTAGATGACAGCTTAAAATCTCCATTAATTACCGATTATTTTTGCGGATAACTTTATCCAAACGAAGCATGGTACATATAAGTCAATGGTATTACGAGGCAAAACCAGCCTATGATAACTTGCATAATAGGTAAATGCTAGAGGAACCCAAAAAATATCTAGCACTTATATACTTTTTCATACCAAAAATGCTAGAAAGATCTACGGACAGGGGTAAAGCAGATATAGGCTCAAAGTCAATACCTAATTATTAAAAAGAAACTAAGCATTACTAACAAAAAGAAAAACAAAAACAAAACGGCGAAGAAAAGAGGTAGGTTCTACATTATTTTATATTTTTACGACATATCGAACACTTTACAGCACATGAATAAATATTCCCACCAGAATACAAGCTACCTAACGCGGCCCGCTGTTGTTCCACTCACACATAGCGCGGCGATGTACGCGGGACATCTCACCGACGCGTTCACCGACGCGTCACCGGGGTAAGAACTGGTTTTCGCCGATTCAGTTGCGGTATAAATGACAGGGCTGCCGCCTGCACGTCGCGCGCATTAGACGACATTTATTTGAGTGGATTTGGCTGACGAATTGTGTTTTTATCATTTCTATGATTCAATTATTTATATAATATTGATTAAGGAAGATTGGTGTTAAATCTAAATATATAAAACTAAGGGTCAGTTACGCACTGCTATGGTTTGTTGCCGGATAATAGTAAAGGAAATGTCTGGATCGACACAAGTGCAAGAAATCGGAATCCTATCGGAAAATACCATAAAAATAAACGATGATTCCCTATTTATTCATCGTAAAGACTTTAATGTAGGTAACGTATCTACAGGCCGGGTTCCTTAAAATACCGCCAGGTCCAGATAATTATGTTAATTTTATACTTTATTTGATATTTTAGCAACTTAATTGCACTTATAATATAACTGCACCGCATCTCCTCGTGCGAGGGTTCGAGTCCCGCCTGAGACAAAAAATTTCAAGTTTATATACTGATATGTTAATTTAGTTGGTGAAATGGAAAAAAAAACATAGGTAACAAGATTATTTTTATAATGATCCGCGAATTCAAAATATTGGAAATGAAATATAAAAAAAAAATTATAAAATAATTATCTTTTGGCATGCCATGCGAATGTTTTCCGATCAGTTATTTAAGGAAACTGTATATTATATTCAGACTGTATCATACGTTAAAAAGAAATAAGAAATATTTAAAGAAAAATAAATTATTTAGGGTTAGCTATTTATAAACTAATTCAACTTTAGTATTGTCAAATTACACTAAACCTTATATTTTATACCTTTTGAAATACACGTTTTATTATGTAGGTAGGTACTTACCGTATTTTATTTTTACTCCCAATTTTTTTTCTTGCAACAGGTGTCAGCCCTATCAGAATAGTTTAAAAGTTAAGAAGCTTGTACTCTGTAGGAATATTTACTCATATGCTTTACAGCGTTAGTTTTATGGAAGGTAATTTGAAAACTAACTGTCACCAGAGTCTTTGCAGTGTTGCCGAGGTTATTGGACTTGAGTTTCCAACCATATTGAATTTAGGTTGTTTTTTAATTTTTAGAGCCATTCCATTATTCCATTCCATTAAAAAGTGGTTGAGTTTGTCAAAGCATTGTATCGCTTGTTTTTCTTTACAAGACAGTGGTAATATTTTGAACGCATCGTCTATCTTCTATAAAATCTGTGTTACTGGGACTGGCATAGGGCTCTATCGAAATAATAAACGTGATTTAAATCCGTTAAGTTACCTTTTAAATCAATATAATAATATAGTGATCGCCCAAACTCAGGGAACAAATATCAAAATGATGATTTAGCAAATGTTTTACTTCGCTCAAGTATCTACAAACGTATGTTAACAAGGGCTAGTTTTATCTTGTAATACCATGCGCTTAACACCCTATATACGCAAATGTAGAAAGCAGTATTATGTTACACTCCTGACATCTCTGGAATGGAATCGTATTTAATTATTTATTTATTTATTTTGGCTAAGTATCCATGTATACCTAATGTTAACAGTGTCATTCGTGCAAGTGTCAAAAAGCGCAAATACCTTTTCATAGAACTTCCCTTATAATAATTTCAAGCCAATGAGGCTTCAATCATAATATAACTAAGGGAAGATCATACATGATTATCTTGTTACTATTGGGGAAATGTAATTTTAAGATATTTATGATACCTGTTTTTATTTTGAATTATAGTAGAACAAAGAGCTTCCTTAGGTGCCAAACATTCACAAAAATGGTGCACATATGGTGTAACTTCAATCTGGCCACTGTAAAATCTGACAAATGCTGCAGGAAGTAAGTTGTAAAGAAGTTTGGGTATCATCACATATACCTATCAGTATTACAAAAATAACTTACTAGCATGTGGTACGTATACGTATATGAATAATCCAAAGGTAAGTGGGTACCTAGATTTCAAAAAGGCTTTAAGTCGATGTGCTGGAACTGGTATTCTAACTCGAGACTCATGTCAAAGATCAATATCGATAACTTCGAATCTAATGGTACAGCCACGCAGCTGTTATTTTTTGTTGCGCGACGGTTCCATGTGGTACTGAGAACATCAAGAACAAAGAAAGAACGATATGAATGTTACCATAGTCGCTTAAAAAAAGGTGCTGCTGTGTTGACAAATCAAAGACGAGACGAAACTAATCTGATCCTAGACGACGGAATCTTCCACCTAAATAAAAAAAACGCAATACTTTCTGACATACGCAATATAACATAGGCTGCCTACTTTTGTTTTGTAATACCACTTTCCTAAAAATCGGTTTATACACCGTGGTTTTTTTATCGTCTTACAAACGAACACCAATTATATTAATCTTACCGCAGTGTAATTTTTTTTTGCCTCTATAATTACACAACGCTAAAATAAAATAAATAATACAAGTTAAATGTGGTCCATCCTGTACAAAATGTTTACGATTTAGTATCATTGTATTCTCCCATTCGTAGCCCGATATTGAGTCCGATGTATTTTTGTCTTTGGTCGGAACTAAAGTGACTAGTGAATACGAAAATCACGTAGTGCCTAGAACATTTTCTTGAAGTAACACATAATGCTGTTCTCGACCAAAAAAAAGTTCAGTATTTTGAATAAACCAGAAGGGCATAATTAAAACATTAGCGGTTTATGTGTTGAAACAAATGGTGCACAATTAGATACTTCAATAACAGTTAAATCTAGAACACACGAACATTTGTGATTTGTAAATAGGTGGGTAGATATAGTAAATAACATTTAAATACGTCTTAAACAATTTGCTTTGCTGTTTTGCTAATTTGAAAAGAAAATCCTATTTACGCTGTAATTTTTTTACTTCTTCCCTATGTATTCTAGAAAATATTTTTTATCATTGTAAAATGTTTCCGCTAGTCCTAAACCTAAGTATGAAGAGAAAATCCGATTAATTTGTTGTATTATGGTCGGCCAAGAAAGTGGTCTATCAGGAAAAAATTAATGTGTAAGCTATATTATAGTTAAACTCATGGACTATTGACGTTTATGCTAGCGCACACTGCGAACTTCGTATCGCCTCAGAATGATTTTGACGTCTTAAGTCGTTGCCATCAATTATGGCTTGCTTGGAAAAAAAAATTTTTTTTCTTTTCATGTTTTTAATACACTTATTATTCTATTCCCGGCGAAGACAACTCCAAAAACACCAAAGGCTGGTTTTATGGTCTGCGCAGACGACGGACTTTTCTCCGCGGCGGAGAAAAAAGTACGCTCCGCGAATAAAAAGTCCGCCGCGGCTTTACCGTGAACTCAACGCACACGGTGTGCGATCATTTGTTCGTTTATCGTCGTGCATACGTACGTCACTCTCGAGCGCACAACATGGACTAAAATCCGCCATGTGCGTTGCTTCGCCTAGTCACAAGAGGTCTATTATTTTCGGGGACTCCCCCATACTTTTGTCCGGTCCGCTCTCTGCATGTTCTCGCTAATTCGGAGGACTTTTTATACGTCGTACTTTTAATCTCTCGTTTGCGTTACTCGATACAGTTGTAACTAAGCGGACTAAAATCCCTCGTCTGCGCAGGCCATTAGTGTCACACTGACCGTCGGTACGGATTGCTCCGTATTGCTCCGGTTTAAAACCAGCTTTATACATTTTGGGCGGTACGGAGCAATCCGTACCGACGGTCAGTGTCACACTAAAACCAGCCTTAACTTCATATCCGTGCGGGCGGTCGTCCGCACGGACCCGTCCTTCAGCTTTACTCGAAGGCTGGTTTTAGAGTTCGAGTGAAGCTGAAGGACGGGTCCGTACGGACGACCGCCCGCGCGGATATGAAGTTAAGGCTGGTTTTAGAGTGACACTGACTGTCGGTACGGATTGCTCCGTACCCACCAATATGTATTATTAACTTCCAGAAGCGCTTAGAGTGAAACTGACGAGTCCGTGCGGACGACCGCCCGCGCGTATATGAAGTTCATACGTCATATTGGGCGGTACGGAGCAATCCGTACCGACGGTCAGTGTCACACTCTAAAACCAGCCAATATCGTAAAAATCTGTCCAGCCATTCTCGTGTGTTACTCGTAAGAGGTGTAACTAACACGACTCTCTTTTATATAATAAAAAAGGGATATACCTAAGATTAGTAATAAATTATTAGTAGGTGTCAGAATATTTTTGCATGGGAAAATCAACCTTAATATTCTATGACGCGCGAATGATATTCAACCTTAGGATGACAGACCACTTTCTTGTTCGACCGTAGGTGTATGTTTACTGTCTAATTGTCAACTGCGTCCGGGTCCCGGGAGAATGAACCTCGCATCTACGTCAATACGCGTTATACAGCGTGTCTGAAAATGAGTAGCCTGAATCATTATTTTGTTTTTCTTTAGATCTTTTTTTATTGATTAAAAAAAGTAACCTTGCCAAGGGGTTTATAAAATTGGGTAGATTAATTTAGTGCTCGTTTATAAGACGATTAAAAAAAAGCACAAATCACGCCAAGATGCGCTATCGCGTAGCGCCAATTATGTAATCAGAATTGACCTCTTCGCGTTTTCGCTTATACGGTTCAAAATTCGTACCGTTAGATGAAAGTCAAGTTGGATCATTAACCGATTCCGTGCGGATGGCTCCGTAGTGGTGCCATGGGTATTTTTTGTGAATGGCGGGTGGCGCCGAAGTCAAGCCAAAATATTTACATGTAAAACACTGATAACATAGCATTTCTAAAGATTACCCTCTTTATTAAAGTGTCTTTATTTGTCCCACAGATTACGATTTCAGTGTTCGTTTCGGGATATTTCATGAAAAACACACTTCAGAAGTTGTAAACCTTTTCAATACAAAGATCAATATGATTAATACGGATACCGAATTATTTTTTATGTTAGCTATATAAAAATAAATAAGAAATAATTTTACTCACAATTGTTAAAGGTATAGAGTGTTTTTACGTCTAAACTAGCTTCGTCTGCGTGGCATTAAACAATAATAAAAAGAAACGAATTGATAAATCAATCGTGCCAAACATATAGCAAAAGGTTTAGAACAACTGATAAAAATAAGTCACTTACCTTCCATTTCCGTATAAACACTAACGGCCGGTTCCAATTACCTATCTATCTTCAGTTTTGGCATATCGGAGATAGGAAACAGTTTCTATCTCTGTGTTTGCCATCTAGAGAAACAAAGACAGAAGTTGTTTTCTATCTCCGATATGCCAAAACTGAAGATAGATAGGTTATTGGAAATGGCCGTTAATTAGTCTGTCAGTCACTTAATTATAAACACTTTAAATGATTTATTAGACCGCTAGACTATAAAAAAAAAAATGGAAACTGACGAAACAGCGATCAGTTATATTACATGGCGGGTGGCGGTCGAGATGAGCTATGAAAGTTCATGGCGAATGGCGCCTCAGAGGAGCCACGAAACATTTGTTCGCCGCCAGGCGCTAGTCTTAAAAAACCACCGCCGCACTGAATCGGTTAAATCGACATCAATGTTCGTAATCGTCCATGGTGTAATAGAAAAACACGTATGTGTATGCATCAGCTAAGCGTAAACGTGTAGACCGCTGGCATACCGAGGAACGACATAATCTACGCTTGCGCGTATATAAGCAAGTTCGTTGTAGGTATATGTCGCAGCCATCTAGTTAAATTAGCCAGCCAATTCGACGCCTAGCCTAGGCCGGCATTCAATTAAATCACTAGGCTGATTAATTAAACTTGAATCACTCAACGTTAAAAACTTGACGTATTGAAAATTGGCTGAGTCAAATTAGTTCAGTTTATTACTGTAGTACAGCAAAGTGCATATTAGCATAGGCATAGCATATTTTTCGTTTGCGCTGCATTTTTAAATGAAAATTTACGTAATTTATTGTGATATTCATATAAAACATGGAGGTGGAAAATAATACGAGTTTTTACTAGAAATTTAAGTCAAAATGTTTGCAATATGAACTAAGCTTCAACGACAAGGTTGGTTTACTGTTATTATTATTTAAATTATGCGTTTCATTAACATTTACTACTAATGGCGTAGTAAACTTGTGTTATTAATTTAATTTAACTACATGATTACACAATGTTTATTAGTCTGGTTAAAAGTTGCGGTCAATTAATTGGCTGGTTGTTGTTCAGCTATTTAATTGGATGCCGGCATTTGGTCAACGGCCTAGGCTGTTGACTAAATTCCTGATTATGCTAGTTGGATGCGACATATACACTAGCCTGTTATATTAATAATATGCCATCTGCATTATAAGCAAGTGCTAGATGTCTGATGAAATGAAACCAGTTTTTCACCTAATTAAAATCGTTTGCTATGTTTTTGACAAGGCCTTAGGGGCTACTGAATCTTGTTAACTTATTTTTTATATTTAATGAAATGACAAGTTTCGGTAGCAACTACAAAAAAAAACTGTTTAAATGTGCCACTGTGTAGTAGTATAATATGTAAGTTTCTTATTTTTATCAATTAAATTTCCTTTGAGCGTGGTATACTTCTCAAATACGACAACTGTATAATATGTATGTAGGTCACACAGTGAATTCTAACATACAGAAATCACAGTTTAGTGTGCCCATACAAATTATGACAATTGATCGGTTTTTTAGCATGAGAAGGTAACAAGTATTTGAGCCGTAAAGTCACTAAAAGGAACTTAGGTAAGTATTTAAATATTATGTTCATGAACTCTCATTCTTTACTATCACATTTGTCACCCACCTTTTAAATGGAATTGTATTTTTTTTTTGTTGAAAAGTAAAATGTTACTACTTTAATTAGTTATTATAAGTGGTTAAGAAATAAATACCTATATTTTATCAAAGTTTTTTAAATATCCCTAACGTAAGGACACAAAGAAGAATTTATTCGAACATTATTTCCACTTTGTGCATTATTGTGGTGACTAGTCTTTCTAGTTTAGTTAGTTTTGTAGAAAAAAGGATCATGATTTTGTTTAAAATTTTTCATCACACATAAAACACATTTATAATTCGCTAAGATACTGTTATGAGAGGTTTGACCTGACTTCATTCGCGACTGTACTGAACGTAAATGAGACTAATGTAAGTATTTATTTCAAGTGTTTTTATTTAGTTAGATAAAATGATTTTATTATTGAACTGTACCTACCTACCTTAGTAATTAACTTATTAAATACGCCAAACTACCTACCGGATCGTTTGCTATTTCTCACCTTGACGGGTATTAGAATTTTTTTCTCTGGTTTCGAGATAGTAAGTTAGGTATGTTTGCCTGTCCTAAGCCAGGAAAAGTATGAAGGAAAAGTTGCATCAAAAATTGTTTTATTACTAATGTTACGTTAGCACCTTTGAGCAAACAGCTGGGCCACCACGTAGACTCGTAAACGTGATAACAGCAATGATGCGAGTTCCGCGACTTATGTGCAGTGGCCAAAACATACGTGCAGACTAGGATAAAATAAGAACCGAAAAAAAAACAAATGTGACGCGATACATTTTTTCAATACTTGTTAATAGTTTTGTATTTAGGTCACCTATCCACAGTTTGAAGAATAAGACTGCTTACACTGGCACCCTGTATAATGATCAGTGCATCAACTTTATAAAAGTAGAAAAATGGAAGGCACTCCCTTTAACCGGAGCGCACTGACGCGCCACAGCCCACCGTCCACCCCTGAACGCCGCGCCCTCCCATCGCAGCCCGCCCAGCAGGAAGAAGACCTCGCCGTTATCTCTACACCTGAGATTCAGAACTGGATGCTCAGTATTGAACAGTGCCTGAACGAGGTGTGCACCATCTCAGCGGAAGGAAAACTGAACTAGGACCAGAAAGTAAGGATTCATAACTTATGCAGAAAAGTGAGTCATGGAACATCTTAGTTAGCCGTTCAATACCAGTCCCTGAAACAAAAAACTATTCTGGCTCATACAAACATTCAAGCTCTGAAAAAAAAACATTACCTTTCACAACGACTTCATGATCTTAAACAGAGTATCGAAGAGTCCTCAAAACCTGCCGCTGGAACAGTTTCGTTTGCCGAACTGGTTAAAAAAAGTCCCAGCCATTTCATTCAGCCCAGTAGCTATATACCCTACCGACAAGATGAAGTCAAGTGAGGAAACGAAATCCCTTGTTCAAAAAATCATAAGACCTGAACAAATGAAACTGCACGTGAGAGGTTTACGCAAGACTAGAAACGGTGGTGTTATCATTAGTACCGATACAAAGGACGACATCGAGAAGCTGAAATTATCGGCGCAATTAACAACCTCTGGTCTTACAGTGGAAGAGTCACATAAACGTAAGCCGAGAATTGTAGTTATCGGAGTGCCAACGTCCATGCAAGAAACAGAAGTGTTCAACTGTATATTCCATCAGAACCTGGCCGATAAACTGCAAAGTATGACACTGAAGACATTTTTGACCTCTATTATGCTCAGTCATAAATCGGGAAAGAAGGACGCCGAGACCTGCAATTATGTGATTGAAGTATCTGCACCTATACGCAAGGCCCTTATATCTAACGATAGAGTGTTTATAAATTGGTCATCGTGCCCTGTGAGAGACTTCACCCTGGTAACAAGGTGCTTCAAGTGTCAGCAGTACGGTCACGCGGCCAAGACATGTCGGGACGAGGCCAACACCTGCGGCGAAGTTGGTCACGCACTCAAGGACTGCACAAAAAAAGCTGATCCTCCAAAATGTGCCACATGCCTACACTTTAAAAAGCCTTGCAATCACAAGACTGGTGATATTGAATGTCCCGCTAAAAAATTGGCTGAAAAAAGGTACATAAACTCAATTAATTATGAAGAAATGCATAAGAGCGCCACTTCCTATTTAGCTAAGAACTTTTATATATTATTTTAATATGCCTTGATGCTTTAATCATAGATACTTTAATTACCAATTTAGATAGTTTTACGCCACCCACGCATCAGAGCGGCTCGTATTTAGATTATTTAATGCTTAATTCTAATTTACAACCTATATCACTGTTACTAACTCTATCATAACTGATCATAGCGCTACCCTACTAACCTTAAATTGTACATTACCTAGTAAGTATAAACGCGTACAGAAACTTCATCTATAGGTACTTTAATATTATAACGCTGAAAAGTTTGTTTGTTTGTTTGTTTGAACGCGCTAATCTCAGGAAGTACTGGTTCGAATTGAAAAATTCTTTTTGGGTTGGATAGTACATTTATCGAGGAAGGCTTTAGGCTACATAACATCACGCTGCGACCAATAGGAGCGAAGCATCAGTGAAAAATGTTACAAAAATAATCGCGATCATAATACCGAAATTGACGCGGACGAAGTCGCGGGCAACTGCTAGTAAAAAATAAACACAAATATACCCATTATGGATTTATGCATCATTGTTTTTGACCTAGTTTACACTTATTATTCTGATGACACGGATACTTGCAATTGTTCTACATAAAAAATGCTCAGCACGCAAAATATAGGTTTGTTAAATCATTGTTAATTATTAATAGTGTACTTATTTTATATATAATTGTATTTAGAATACTATTTATTACGGATTAAGGTTTTTTCTTTATTAAATTTTTTGTGGTAGGTTGAATTAATTATGTAAGCCTCTTTTGCCCGATATACAGGGAATCCTAGTTCAGGCATAACGTCTGTCATTTTGCGTTTTTGACATTATGCGCCTAAACCTTTAAAAAGAAGCTATAGTCATGTAAAAATGTATGCCCTTTCGATTAACACTAGTAACACTAAGTACAACAAGTTAATGCCTCACGAACAAAAACAGTAGGTAGGTATAAACCTATCCAAATAAAGAGCACCGTCTACAAAAATACTAAATAGTAAAATGGACTCAATAATATCGATACGTAATGTATGTGCCTTATCTACAAGTCATAAGACTTCGTTATGTTTGTGCGAATATCACACTCGTTCGTTGAAAATTTACGTCTATAGGTTCGCGCACATTATGTCAGGCCCCAGCGGGTCGGGTCGCAGCGCAAAAATCCGCTTAGATACAATTTGTATGAATTATCGCACACTGTGTCGGACCGCAGCGGGTCGCATTTGCGTCCGGCCCCGTCAACAACAAATTGGATGTATCCTTATTTTACAATATCAGTATATAAACTTGAAAAATTATGTCTCAGGCGGGACTCGAACCCGCATCTCCTCGCATGCCGGGCGGGCGCTATACCATTAAGCGAGGTTAGGAGATGCGGGTTCGAGTCTCGCCTGAGACATATTTTTTTAAGTTTATATACTGATATTATAATTGCAATTTAATTGCTAAAATATCAAATAAAGTATCCATATTTTACGTTTATTTTTGACGAACTTCTTGTCAATGCTGTTAATTAATTTCCTTTTTCTAACAGCAAGCAAAAAAAAGAAAGTTCTTCGTTATAACAAATTCTGGCAGCAAACTGTATTCAAAATCTGTCAATGCACTGCGACCCGGCCCGTCATCATCACTAATGTGCTAGGTAAGTATTTTGCGCTGCGGCCCGCTTATTTTATTGACCCGGATATTTTACTGAAAATACTTCGACTATTGTTAATGATTGCCATCATATATTATGTCAGTTTATTTTTTGCAGTTTTCAAATAAGTGTTGAGGCATTGTAACGCGTGAATGTTGGCGCCTTCGTAAACAAACTAGAAATCGACTTTGGAAGTGAGACGTTATTTTTTCGGCTTTTTTTTAGTGTTTGGCAGGGTATGATGTAGTTGTTTAATGATCGAAGGTATCTTTTAAGTAATATGTCCTGTATATAGTATTGTTCTGTATTCAGGTCTATTTCGTCAATCAATTCACATTAACCGGTTCTATCTCTTTCCTCGATGATGACGTAGTAAAAGCAAAAACAGTGTATCTTAAACAAAAAATGAAAACTTGAGAGTAGGGTTGTACCGACTAGTCGGCCTGTTTTTTTCTCGTATTAATACGTGGGTAACACTGAAAATGTTTACAACTGGCCAGTTAGAAACATTGCTAATGAAAACTTTTTTTGAATTTCAATTTTAGAACTCTTTGGTAACCTAACTAATCAAATCTATAACTCTTGTTACACGAGAAAATGAACCTAACGCGAGAAAATTTTCGGTGATTTATTAATGATTTATTATACGAGTAACTTTCGTTGTGAGCTTATTCAACAACATAAGCTATGATAGGCTGCGATTAGCATTTCTTAATAAAGCCCCATCTCATGCCACTATTTACAATTGGTTTAACGACTTTAAGCGTCGACGTAGCAATCTCAATGATGATCCGCGTGAAGGACGTCCTTTAACCACATGAGTAAATATATTCATGTGCTTTAACAGCGACTACTGAAGATAACATCAGTGCTGTGCGACGCATGATAGAGGAAGATTACCTATCAGCAGATACGGGCAAGCCTAGGGATTGGTATGAGTCAAGTTCAAAAAATATTACACGAACATTTAGGCGTCAGGAAGCTTTGTACCAGATGGATTCCCCATACTTTAACCGACGACCAGAAATACCTTTGCATGGACTGGTGTCGCCAAATGCTAGATAAGTTCAACGGCGGTGACTCAAATGCTGTATTTGACATCGTCACAGGTGATGAAAGCTGGATACCTGGATACGAACACCGAAACCAAAAGACAATCAGCTCAGTGGGTATTTCCTTCCGAGGATCGGCCAACAAAGGTAAAGAAAGGAAGAAGTCAAGGAAAAAAGATGATTGCCTCATTCTTGGGTCGGAAAGGTCATTTCGCGATAGTTGTGCTACAAGATGGAAGGACAGTTACTGCAGACTGGTATGTCAATCACTGTTTGCCTGTTGTCTTGGAAAAACTTCGACAGCAGCGCCCTCGAAGCAGGATTCTCCTTCACCACGACAATGCTTAAGCGCACTCCGCAAAACGGACTGTTGAATATTGACCTGGCGCCCTGCGACTTTAATTTATTCCCAAGAACTAAAGATAAAATTCGAGGTATTCGCTTTACGAGCCCTGAAGATGCGGTGAGAGCCTACGAAAATGCCATAGAAGGGACCCCTAAGGAAGAATGGGCCCACTGCTTTTCTCAGTGGTTCCATCGAATGCGACGATGTGTAGAGAGGAATGGAGATTCCTTCGAAAAACAATAAAAGTATTGGCAACTTTCTACATTCAGCCGTTTTTCATTTTCTAAACATTTTCAGTGTTACCTAGGTATACTTACCTAAAAATTAATGAAATTGAAATCTTAACTGTTATTATTTTTTATTAGAAATACGAAATCTATTTTACAATGTACTTTCAGTGCAATTTAGAACATGTTAAGAAATTAGGAACCATTTGTTCGATACATTAACTAATTGGGCTTAGATCCAGACATTAAACGAGTAACAAAAAAAAGCAACTCACAAAATTGGCTATGATTAAGCTTACAACTTACATATTGGAATACTACTCCTTGACCTAATAATAATGAATTAGAACTTAGTACCAGATATAAAAAATTATAAAAAACTTCTTAATGTGACAACAGAAAGTAAAAATAAATAAAAATTCTACTACACTACAAACGAAGAATTAAGATGACAATCAGATAGGTAAAAGTAGGCACTTATCATAAAAAATGGCAATACAGTGTGATTAGAGCATGTTACTCTAATTATTATAACCTAAAGCAGTAATCGGCTTGGCCGACTAGTCGGCCGTTTCGTAGCCGACTAGTCGGCCAAAGTGATAGTCTGCCCATCTCTACCTGAGAGGTGTCAAGTGACACCCGGATGGAACGCAGTTCCTTTTTAGTAAAGGAAATGTAATAAAATTTTATTTTATTATTATTATTTAATTTTTTATTATTTTTTAAATTTATTTTTAAATAAATAAACTTTATGTCTGTCTATTTATTTATTTATAAATAAATAAACAGACAGAGAAACACGCGTACGCCGCACGGCTTACAACTATAGCAAAAAGTGTCGTTACAACTTTTGGTCACTTTTGATAAGGAACTTCATTCCAACATTTTCATTTAGGCTCTTTTACAAAGATGATCGACGACATGGCGTCGTTGGCAAGCTGTCAACGTGTCAGCCGCGGGCGGGTCAACAGCTAGCTGCCGACAGTGAAGTCGACTGCAGTCGCCTTTGCTGTCGTCAACGTGCAGCTCATGAGTTAGATAGAACTCCAACCCTTCAGTTCCAAGTTCATTTATTAAATGGAAAGCAATGA
The DNA here is from genome assembly GCA_949315895.1 of Anania crocealis. Taxonomy (NCBI): domain Eukaryota; kingdom Metazoa; phylum Arthropoda; class Insecta; order Lepidoptera; family Crambidae; genus Anania; species Anania crocealis. The sequence continues at coordinate 11,679,468 of OX438858.1, forward strand.
AAAACAATCTTTATTTAAGAGTCTAATATTTATTTATTACCTTTGATTACAAGAAAAGCATGTCTTATACTACAAAGCACACCCGGCACATCATTTGTTTCATCTAATCTTGTCTGTAGATCTTTAAGTAAGTTCAGCTTCGGAATGGTACTCAACACTGAAAGAAAATTATAGAATGTAATGTTTAGCCAACCTGTCGTAATAGTTCAGCCACAAACGACAGATATAAACAGATATAAATAACCTAATTGGTCTTCTGGAGATGAGTTACCCAGATATTTACGGCAATGTTGTGCAAAATATTAAGGATGGGGGATAGGTTATTGATATTGGCCATTATAGTCCTTATAATATAGATTGATTAGAATGACACCTGTCCAACTGTGGAGACTAGTGCTGTGACTGACTCGACTTATTAAACGAAAAAAACCAATCATGGCGAATAAAATAAAACGAAAAATAGGTATATTAAGATTTAACAGTATCGTCATCAACATCAGAACCACTGGAACAATCATGAATATCAACTATATAAGGTCAAACTTTTTCATGTGATTTCCTTTTAACGACCGGTTCAGCATAAAAAAGGAATAAGGTTTTACAAAAGAAAAAAAAATTATTCGCTAGTTGCTGAATAAATCACATGAACACTTTTCAATTAAAGAGTAAAATAAAACATCCCGTTTGTTATAATGTACGACCCTGACCTTGTTCGATCGATACACGTGCCGCTTCTACTCACTCCCGCCCGCGCCCCCCGCCTCCCCCGTCGGCAAACGTCGGCGCGAGCGACGACACAGACATTAGACAATAGACATAGCGATGGGTCGTTATCGGTTTTTGAGATAACGTAACCTAACCGTGATGTGATTTCCAATAACTGGTTTCATAACTAGTGATTTTTGTAACTAGTTATTTTTACAACGCTCTGAATCAACGTGATTATTATATGGTTAAAACGTTTGGTTAGATAGCAGGTATAACTTAATCACTTCACGCACAAGTAGAGTGGATAAGAGCATTGAGAGCTGCTAACCGAAAGCCGAACATATTCATTCACACTTACGCTCGCGTCCTATAGTTATTTTATTCATACACGCAACAAAGCTATCACTCTTTTGTTGCGATTCTTTTTTTGGACCCTTTATACATTACTCATTTTATTCCTTCATGTAATCAAAACGATGTGTGGGATGTGCAATGTAAAACGTCGTTTTCAACTAGTCGTAACGAGTAACTTAAAACCAGTGATTTTTCGTGAGGAGTGAAGCCAACCAAATAACTACGTTAGACCTTTCACATAAGAGTGAATTCAATTTAACTTCAGAGCGTTGTGATAAAAAGCAGTTATTGAAGACCTATGCCTATTTCGATCGTTCGAATGGCGTTATGAATCTAACTAGTTATTGTTGTTGCGGATAACGAGTGATCACTGTTCGGGCTTGTAACTGCTTCAATAACTAGTTACGGTTAATAACGCCCATCGCTAAATAGACATCAATCAAATCAGACTGCCAAAAAAATTCGAAGCGACAGTATGTGCGCACGCGACGCGTAATTGTTATCGTAATAATGCCGTATGGGCTTTCCGGCCAGGAGTAGCGGGGCAAAACATGGTGCGGACGCAACAGCTTTACGCCGCGCAGTACGGGAGTACTGTGCACTGCAGGTCTGCAGCTGTGCAGCGGCACCGGGAGTCTGGAAGCTTCCAGCCGCGCTTCGATGTGGGTCGGCAACGACACCCAGTCCGCTTGGAGGAAGACGTGCTGGATTTTATTGAACGTCACTCAGTGGCGAGCACCGCAGACGCAGCCCGTGTATTTGGCGTAAGCCAATATTATGTGTGGCGGCTCCGCCACGAAGGCCTCCACCCGTATCTACCAGCACGACGGCGCGCTTCAGCCTACGGGTACGAGCGTACTTGGACGAGGTGTTCCAAGGCCCCTGGATCGGCCGCGGCAGCGTTATCCGCTGGCCACCGCGTTCACCTGACCTGACGCTGCTGGACTTCCACGTGTGGGGTAAAGCGAAGGACTTAATTTGCACCGTGGAATAGTTACGTGCCCGAATTGTAAACGCGTTCGATGTTAAGTCAAGTGAATAAGATGTGCTCGTTTCAGTTCGGAGTAGTGATGGGTAATGGAAAAATTTCGGAATGAAAACAAAAGAAAAAATGAAAAATTTCCAATATTTTTCCAATTTTTCAAATATTTTTCAATTATGGGAAAAATTGGAAAGTCAACCAAGATCAGAAAATAAAACAAGATAACAGCTTTTTATATTAACTTTTTATCAAAATACTTATATCCTTTATTTTTAGGATTCCGTAGCTTATTACTAAGACTTATTTATTCTTTTTCTTGAAGACTTCTATGATTTGTTGCATAAGATTATACCGTTCATTACCGGTATACCGGTCAAGTTCATGCGAGATAAACTTACAAAACATTAAATTTGAAATTCTAATGTTCCCATTTTCTTCTGCACTGTTCTCTGGTTCTGTCATCACTGCCGCATCGTAAAACTGTTTTTCTGAATTTGGGGTTTGTTTCTGGGATTCTTTAACTGTATAATCCGGACTAGACCAACGTTGAGCGTACTGACTGTACTCATCTGGTTCTGGTATGTACGTATCACTCCTAGGTAAGCTGCAATTTGTGGTATTGTCTTTTCTGGCGACTTCTGAAAGCTTATTTTTTTTCTTGGAATGTAATTAGCATTTTCAGTGAATACATTTTCTGAATTATTACGCATGCTGTCAAAATTACTGTTCTTTTCAGTAAGTATCTGATTCACTATCTGAAGCTAGTATCATCTTTTTTGAAAAACAAATAAACATACATATACTCAAAACCACTGAGTCTAAAATATATAATACTACGTGTATGAGTATTTATACTGGATCGAACGTACGATATTAAGTACATTCCTACTATTTTGTCGGTATTTCTGTTTACTGGTGAAATATTAGTCGGTAGGTGCTTACCTTTGGACATCGCCGTCGACTAACAATTTGCGGTTAGATCAGTCAAAAACACTCATAAAATTATACTATAAGTGTAAGTACCAGACAAACCTTTGTTTTAATCAAATTTTAATTTATTTATGAGGATATCCAGTTAACTTGCTTTGCTTATAAAAAATAATTTGTAAGGTTAACGTTAAGAGACTGCTGACGGAGCGAGCTGAAAAAATGGCTTTTATTGCATATAACTGGAATATGGAAAATGGAAATAACGATGATTTGTATATTCACAATATTCAAGAGGACGATATCAGTCCACCAACTGAAGATTTACTGTTTGTAGATGCAGACAATGTACAATATATTGATGACGATTTCTTTAAAGTAAACCACTATACATGAATCTGTCATCATCATATCAGCCGAACGACGCCCACTGCTGGGCATAGGCCTCCCCCTAGGATCTCCACAACGATCGGTCCTGTGCTGGCCGCATCCAGCGGCTTCCCGCGACCTTGACCAGATCGTCGGTCCACCTTGTAGAGGGCCTGCCCACGGAACGTCGTCCGGTACGCGGTCGCCATTCGATAACCTTTCCGCCCCAACGGCCATCGGTTCTCCGCGCCATGTGTCCCGCCCACTGCCACTTCAACGATGCAATCCTTCGAGCGATGTCGGTTGTTTTAGTTCTCCTGCGGATCTCATCATTTCTGATTCGATCGAGTAGGGAAATACCAAGCATCGCTCTCTCCATTGCTCGCTGGGTGATCTTGAGCCTTCTTATGAGACCCATAGTAAACGACCACGTCTCACTCCCATAGGTCATTACTGGCAACACACACTGGTCCAAGACATTCGTCTTGAGACACTGAGGTATTTCGGACGCGAATATATGCCGGAGCTTCCCGAACGCTGCCCATCCGAGCTGGATTCGACGAGAGATCTCTTTCTCGAAGTTGGAATTACCTAACTGGACTATCTGTCTCAGGTAAACATAGTCCCGAACAAGCGGGTTTCGAAAAGGCTATAGTACCATAGACCACATTCATACGCTGCGGCAAGTTATACAGAAGACCGAAGAGTATAACTTGCCACTTTGCTTAGCGTTCGTGGACTATGAGAAAGCCTTTGATTCGATTGAGACCTAGGCAGTGCTGCAGTCTCTCCAAAGGTGCCAAATAGACTACAGGTACATCGAGGTGCTAAAGTACTTATACCAAAACGCCACCATGTCGGTCCGATTACAGAACCAGAGCTCTAATCCGATCCAACTACAGCGAGGCGTGAGACAGGGAGACGTTATTTCTCCGAAACTGTTCACAGCTGCGTTGGAGGATATTTTCAATCTTCTGGACTGGAAAGGACGCGGCATCAACATCAATGGCGAATACCTAACACACCTGCGATTTGCTGATGATGTAGTTCTTATGGCTGAGACCTTGGAAGACCTGAACATTATGCTCGAAGATCTCGGTAATGCTTCTCAAAGAGTGGGTCTTAGGATGAACATGGACAAGACGAAAATCATGTTAAATGCCCATGTTGCACCCCCGCTCCAGTTAACGTTGGGAACATTGCACTCGAAGTTGTTGACCATGAATCTGTATTATAATATAACTTTGCACATTTGTTTTTTTTTAAATAACATGTTAAGTCATTAAACCCTTTGAATTTCAACTTAATATAAACCATATTTTATATTTACTATTTCATTTAAACTAATAATTTCAATAAAAAGATATTTTCCATTATTTTTCCAATTTTTCAATTTTTCAGAAAAATAAATTGAAAAATTTCCGAGTTTTGAAATTTTTCGGAAAATTACCCATCACTAGTTCGGAGGCTTTGCCTGGACCGTGCTAGGACGTATTTACAAGTAGAATGCCGTCACGTCCAACATTTAATCTAAGTGGTTAAAAATGTAAATATGACTTGTGATTATCAGTGTAAATATGACTTGGAAATACGAGGGCGGGTCAATAAGTCCGTGACTTTTGAAATAAAACACAGATTTTTTGATAAACAAATCATTTTATTTTTCAACGTATTCTCCCTTGAGCTCTATACACTTTGTCCAACGCTTCTCCAATTTTTTTATCCCTTCCAAAAAATATGATTTGTCGAGGTCCTCAAAATAGGCCTTTGTTTGCGAGATGACTTCATCATTGGAGTCAAATCTTTTTCCACCAAGCCATTTCTTCAGGTTTGGGAACAAAAAGTAGTCACTCGGAGCCAAATCTGGAGAATAGGGTGGATGAGGGAGCAATTCATAGCCCAATTCATGGATTTTTGCCATGGCAACTGCACATGTGTGCACCCTTGCATTGTCTTGGTGGAAAATAACTTTTTTCTTGGCCAAATGAGGTCGGTTTTTATTCAAATCGTCATTGAAGCGGTCCAATAAGTTGGCATAATATTCCCCATTGATTGTTCTTCCCTTTTGAAGGTAGTCAATGTGGATTATCCCACGTGCATCCCAAAAAACAGTCGCCATAACTTTATTGGCTGACAAACCCGCCTTGGCCTTCTTTGGCGCCGATTCACCCTTAGAAACCCACTGTTTTGACTGTTGTTTGGTCTCTGGTGTGTTGTGATGGATCCATGTTTCGTCCACGGTTACAAAACGGCGCAAAAACTCCTCCATATTGCGATTAAACAACGCCAAACCTTCCTGTGAAGTTGTTACACGATTGCCTTTGTGGTCGACTGTGAGCAAACGCGGCACCCATCTTGCGGAAAGCTTTCTCATGCCCAATTGATCTTTTAAAATTGAAACCACTGAGCCATGCGAGATCCCTACGGCTTCCACAATCTCTTGCACTTTCAATCTTCGGTCGGCCAACACCATATCGTGAATTTTTCGATTGTTTCGGGTGTAGAGACCTCAACTGGGCGTCCAGGACGTTCGGCATCTTCAGTGCTTTTACGGCCACAACGAAATTCAGTAAACCACTTTTTTACCATTGAAATCGATGGTGCAGAGTCCCCATAGTATTTATCAAGCTTAGCCTTGGTCTCGGTAATGGTTTTTTTTCGCAAAAAATAATGCTTAATAAGCACACGAAATTCACCTTTTTCCATTTTTTCCTCAAATTACTGGGTAGTCTGATAAAAATAGCTGTCAAACACAAACTAACTGACGCAGCAAGTTCAAATTTTGATAGGAATCAACTGACAGATACCTGTTGACAGGAGTAGTGTTGCTTTTTCAGTAAAGAGGTCAGAAATTCAAAAAGTCACGGACTTATTGACCCGCCCTCGTATCTGGCATAATTTATTAGCACTGCCCAGAACTTAGGTTATAAAACTGGTCCTTACTCACCAGCTGTTTAGTCACGATCAATAGATGGCGCTGTACGCTTTTGAATCGCGCTATAATTCTTTTTTTTTTTATAACTAATTGATTGAGGTGTCATAGAACCGGTTTCATATTTTTTTAAAGATATTAACAGTACTTACTACGTAGTGCTCGCTCGAGACGGGTACCTAGGTAAATGAACTCTTACTTCTCTCCCCACGCTTCGCGCACTGCGGCACTAGCGCCGAATGCCTATGAATGAGGTGTGGGAAGAGTGGGGCATTGGAATGAGTGAGACGGAGCCGATTACGTTAAGAGTTAAGACAGGATGCTTTTTAAAATAATTATTTCTTTTGTTAGAAAAAAATAAAATGATAACTAGCCATATTTTGTTTGGAAAAAATTATATGTAAGTCATGTCACATGAAAGAAGGTGACCTTATATATTTTTTATCGCGTATATAATCTAATAATTATGAACGTTTTTCGTGAACTAATAATAATTGCAATTTGATGTTCTTAGCATCAACCAATGCAACATTTGTAACATTTGTACATTTTACACAAGTCATCACTAGCGAGCGATTATGACCTTGTAACCTTGTAAAGACGTCTTTAATAGTTATGTCTAATTTTTGACTGGATTATTATGATGATTTTGACTTGTAATGTCTATTTTAAGAAATTACTTTGATAAATATGTGCAGAAACGTATAAAAAACTATTCTCAACATGCCAGACTAATATTTTTCGTGTGCAAATGTGTTTTACTAGTATGACCACGGAACAGAAATAACAAGTAGAAGTGCGATATTATGGCAAATTTAATACCAGAACAGCTGTCGCCAAACTCACACGTATACAAACGGTAAATAAGGTTTAGGCGCATAATGTCAAAAACGCAAAATGACAGACGTTAATAGATTGTCGCAAATTGTCAATAACGCGAACAGCCAGATACGCAGAATGCCAGAGTCGCAGAATGCCAGATTCGCGGAATGCCAGATTCGCAAAATGACACATTTACAAAATGTTAACTACGATTTGTTAGAACAATATTAACATCACTTTTAAAATTATTTACGAAAGATTAAAACATAGTTAGTAAATACCTGTGGTTAATAATAAATGCTATTTAATTCTATTTTCATGTTGTTGATAATATAATTTACACTGAAGATGTTTTTTTCTTATAATACATATTACATCTATATGAATCCGTATTTCCCTTGGTCATCGCATCACGCGTGAACGGCTGGACAGATTCCGCTAATTCTTTTTTTGTTTTGTTTGTTATTGTCAGGAGAATGTTCTTATGAAAGAAAAAATAATGGCGTGGAAAATTAACAAAAATAAGAAAATTTAATCACCATACTAAAATTATTTGTAATGTAACCTTATCGCTTTTGACAATTTAAACTTTTTTTAATGTATGGCATTTAACATAACATTGACAGAATGCGTGCTGCTAGTATCGTCACATAGGGAGTAAAAAAAAAATTATTTTGCACATGGCCAGTAATATCTCGCCTGTTACCGTGTCGGAACACCAACAAAACTATTTATATAAACGCCAGAAAAAAACAACAACAAAGAATGTTGATTCTGAAACCGTTCATCAACAGTCGATTGCTCCATGAACGTTTGGCCAACAGAATCTTTGAACCTTTAACTTTTCGCCCAAAAGACATTTGACCCATGAACTGTTCGCCAACAGAACAGTACGTCAGTGAACGTTTGACCAACAGAATCTTTTGACATCAGCTTTTTGCCAACGATCATTTCGCCAACTAACTGTTAACGACTAAAGTAACATCCTTAAATTAGCAATATGTAAGAAAATGTAGGTACACGTAGAATCTATAGAAATAATATAGGGACGGCCTACTTCAAAATCTTGAGGCTTAATTTTTCTCTCAGTTCAGTTTTTTTTTGCAGGTTCTAAAGGAAGATTTTTCACTCATTGTACACTGTCCTACAAAATTTCTTTATGTAATGGATAATAAATAATAATTATTTCAAAAATATTATTGAAATGAAATCAAAATAATCAATTTACTTTAGTTTCTAAATTTTTATATAATACATAGTTAGTACTAAATTAGGGGAAATACGAATTAAAACAGTTTTAACACGTAATTCATGTTAAAACATAATTAATAATTTATTAACAATGGGTAAAATTTTTTTTATTAAACCATTTCGTAATCAGTATTCATAGTTAAGACAGGACAACGTCTGTCGGGTCCGCTAGTGGTTAGTAATAATAATAACCTTAATGATACATTTTTTGTTGAGTACATTAAACTCTGTTTTTTCATTAAGTATCTCTTACTAGTACCTTAATGTGATACAAGTTTATTTTTTTGTTGATTATACTATTAATTTTCTCTGAACAAGTTCATAGTAAGTTCATATAGGTACAACAGTAAATAAAAAATTACACATTTTAGGTATTTTATTGTAAATGAGTCTCTCCTTGGGCTGAATTTCTATCATTTTGTAAATCTATCATATTGAGAAAACGAAATTTTGCGAATCTGTTATATTGCGAATCTGTCATTCTGGCATTTTACGTCATCTGACATTTTGTGAATCTGTAATTTTGCGTTTTTGACATTATGCGCCTAAACCGTAAATAATACGTTGCACTACTGGTGAACAATGGTTTTGATTTGTCGCATATCTCCTATGCCAAAATAGCCTAAATTATACAAAGTACAAAAATAAAATATTCCTTCCTGCTCTATGATACAGTGCACTTTGCTATAGATAAAAGAAAGCATTTACACCATTTTTCGTATTTTAAATCCACCATCTACGATTTACGAAGAAGTTCCGCTATTCCACAACACATGGCAGGCAGAAGTAAGAAAATAACTTTGAACTGTACTTTTATCGAAATAAGGTTGATATTTCCTTAAAACATTATTTTTACCGCTACTCAGCCTGTGCGAGGACGCCGAGGACACATAATAGTCATTATCGATAGATAGGACTCGATGTTGGGTTTGATTAAATGTTAAAGATTTCAAAAGGGTATTGCTATTTATAATGTAAGGATAAGCTACTTCAATAATTGACTAAAACTTGTATTGTTAAAATACTATTGTAGTGAGGAAGAAAAGTGACGAAGAAATATTGTATAATAAATAAATATTATAAAGCTGAAGATTTTTTTTTTGTTTGAACGCGTTAATCTCCAGAAGTACTGGTTCGAATTGAAAAAATATTTTTGTGTTGGATAGTCCATTTATTGAGGAAGGCTTTAGGCTATATAACATCACGCTGCGACCAATAGAAGCGAAGCATGAGTGAAAAATTTTGCAAAATCCAGACACAATTGAAATCAAATCAATTGTAATCGCGACCGCCGGCGGTCTTATGATCCTGTAGGAGTTAATCGCGATCATAATAACAGAAATTGACGCGGATGAAGTCGCGGGCAACAGCTAGTATTGTATATTCGCATGAATACCTAAATGTCGGTATGATGTGTCTTTATTACGAGTTGAAAATCACAATAATATGTTATTCACCAAGGCAATAGGGAGTAAAGCATTTTTTAAATAATCGTGTTATAATTTTTATAAAACAAGTAGGTACCAATCTTTGTTACATACATGAGTTATTATTGACCTTGAAATATCTTTTACTTATTAAAAAGCCTCTTTATTAATTTTAACAAGTGATAAAATACTAAAACTGAACATTCTCATCAGACTGTCCACAATTTGCTTTCAAAAGATTATGAGTTATATTGGACCTACGGTTAGAAGAGATCCCGACAACCTCGAAAAGACCATCACGAGGAAGGGCACCATCCCGTTTTTAAGCTATTGCATAGATTCTATCGCGGGCCTTGAGCGCGGGGACTGAATCCAGAAATTCCGTAACACAAAAAACATCACGCTCCCCACTTCGACCGGCACAGCGGTGATACGGCTGTTCGACGAGGTGTGTGCGGTTTGACGAGGCGTTTGCCATTCGACGAAGTGGGTGCCGTTCAACTAAGTGGGTACCGTTCGACGAAGTGGGTGCCGTTCGACGAGGCAGGTGCCGTTCGACAAGTTGGGTGCTGTTTGACGAGAGGGGTGCTGTTTTTAAGCTATTGCATAGCTTCTATCGCGGGCCTTGAGCGCGGGGACCGAATCCAGAAATTCCGTAACGAAAAAACCTCACGCTCCCTACTTCGACCGGCACAGCGGTGATACGGCTGTTCGACGAGGTGCGTGCGGTTTGATGAGGCGTTTGCCATTCGACGAAGTGGGTGCCGTTTAACTAAGTGGGTGCCGTTCGATGAAGTGGGTGCCGTTCGACGAGGCAGGTGCCGTTCGACAAGTTGAGTGCTGTTTGACGAGTGGGGTGCTGTTTGATGAGGTGGGTGCTGTTCGACGAGGTGGGTGCCGTTTGATGAGGTGGGTGCCGTTTGACGAGGTGGATGCCGTTTGACGGGTGGGGTGCTGTTTAACGAGGTGGGTGCTGTTTGACGAGAGGGGTGCTGTTTTTCGAGGTGGGTGCTGTTTGACGAGAGGGGTGCTGTTTGGCGGGTACGCTGTTTAACGAGGTAAGTGCTGTTCAACGAGCGAGGTGCTGTTTAACGAGGTGGGTGCTGTTTGACAAGCGGGTGCTGTTTTACGAAGTGGGTGCTGTTTGACGGATGGGGTGCTGTTTAACGAGGTGGATGCTGTTCGACGAGCGAGGTGCTGTTTAACGAGGTAGGTGCCGTTCGACGAGCGGGGTGCTGATTAACGAGGTGGGTGCTGTTCGAAAAGCGGGGGGCGTTTGCCATTCGACGAAGTGGGTGCCGTTTCACTAAGTGGGTGCCGTTCGACGAAGTGGGTGCCGTTCGACGAGGCAAGTGCCGTTCGAGAAGTTGGGTGTTGTTTGACGAGTGGGGTGCTGTTTGATGAGGTGGGGTGCTGTTTAACGAGGTGGGTGCTGTTTGACGAGCGGGTGCTGTTTTACGAGGTGGGTGCTGTTTGACGGATGAGGTGCTGTTTTACGAGGTGGGTGCTGTTCGACGAGCGAGGTGCTGTTTAACGAGGTGGGTGCTGTTTGACGAGTGGGGTGCTGTTTAACGAGGTGGGTGCTGTTCAACCAGCGGGGTGCTGTTTAACGAGGTGGGTGCCGTTCGACGAGCGGGGGGCGTTTGCCATTCGACGAAGTGGGTGCCGTTTAACTAAGTGGCTGCCGTTCGACGAGGCAGGTGCCGTTCGACAAGTTGGGTGCCATTCGACGAGGTGGATGCCGTTTGACGGGTGGGGTGCTGTTTAACGAGGTGGGTGCTGTTTGACGAGCGGGTGCTGTTTTACGAGGTGGATGCTGTTCAACGAGCAAGGTGCTGTTTAACGAGGTGGGTGCTGTTCGACGAGCGGGGTGCTGTTTAACGAGGTGGGTGCTGTTTGACGAGCGGGGTGCTGTTTAACTAGGTGGATGCTGTTTGATGAGCGGGGTGCTGTTTAACTAGGTGGGTGCTGTTTGACGGGTGGGGTGCTGTTTAACGAGGTAGGTGCTGTTCGACGAGCGGGGTGCTGTTTAACGAGGTGGGTGCTGTTTGACGCACGCAAGCTATGCAATAGCTTTACCGCGGCAGTCTCCGAGTGCCACACGTCTTTTTTTATTTATTTATTTATGAATTACGCAATAATATGACTATACTTAGGAGCTATGAACAAAATAAAAAGTGGGAAAATAATCGGCAATTTCATACTTTAACCCCTATTATAATTGCATAAGTTGATAAAAAATGCTATGCAATAGCTTTACCGCGGCAGTCTCCGAGTGCGTCTTTTTTTTTCATTTATAAATAATGGGCTTGCTCTTGACTACATACTTCGGTTAAGAAGAAGCCTAAGATGGAGCGAGCTTACCCAGAGGTACTGGTTCTCCCGCACACCAGCGGAACACAGAAAAACTATTTGGCGCTGGACTCCGGCAGGAGAGTGGTAGCATCCAGGCAGCCTCTTACGAAGCCTGCCACCACAGAGGGATCTGCTAGCCGTCATCATTGGTTAGAAAACCAAAGATGCCGTTGCCCAGGGTGGATTGGTTCCAATAAAACTGGCTTTTAGGGAAATAAAACTGGCTTTTAGGGGAACCGAAGACAGGCAAGGGTCGATAGACCTATCTTAGACCACCACTAACTACTCCTAAGTTTGAGACAGCGGACCCTTTGAGAACATTTTATGTAACCTAATAGATTCCGCTCTCGGGATCGTAGAACTTTGGTGTATAGATCATGATCTCTCGGTTAACCCAGCGAAAACCGAGCTAATTCTATTGACCAAAAAAATGAAGTTTCCCAAACTTAAACTACCAAAACTGTTCGGAACACAACTGTCCCTCTCAAATGAAGTCAAATATTTGGGCGTCACACTTGACGATAAATTACTGTGGGGGAAACATGTCGAACAGAAAATTAAATGTGCCTCCATAACCTTCTGGCAATGCAGAGGTCTAATGGGCAAAACATGGGGTCTATCTCCCATCTATCACACTATGGCTTTATAAAGCTATGATTAGACCCATCATCACATACGGCGCGATCGTTTGGTGGCCCAGAACCAAACTAATGACAGGGGTGAAAAATTGGAAAAATTCCAAAGACTTGCATGCTGTGCAGTCACGGGATGCATGCAAACTACCCCCACCGCGGCCTTTGAGGCACTACTTGGCTTGCCGCCGCTGGACCTTTTCGTGCAGCAAGAGGCAGCCACAAGACTGAAACACCTAGGCCTGTGGAAAAATCTTACGAATAGTCACAGCGACATCTGGTACAGAGGACTAAAATCCACTCCCCTACTAGAAGCACCCTGTGACAAGACACCGAAAATCTATGTGTTCAACAAATCATATAAGATTCACTTATTAGAAAACAATCCAGACTCATCGGGAATACATGAGGTCCAAATCTACACTGATGGTTCCAAAACAAAATCAGGTACAGGCGCCGAAGTCTTCTCGATGGACCTAAACATAAATATATCTACACCGCTGGGTGAAGATAACTCGATATTCCAATGCGAGTGCATTGCCATATACCAGGCTGCCACGGCCATAAAGAGGAGAGAGGTTGCTGACTACGGCATTCGCATACTCTCTGATAGCATGGCGGTTCTCAAGGCCCTGGAGAGCAATATCATCACATCCAGCCTTATTTACGAGTGTCAACTGGCCCTTGATGACATTGCCATAAGGAACAGTGTCACCTTACAATGGATCAAAGGACACAGCGGCTCCCTGGGCAATGATGTCGCAGACCAACTTGTTAAAAGGGGATCGGATCTTACGGTTTTCGGCCCCAGGCCACACCTGCCTATCCCCTTCAACCAATACAGATCATGGCTGCGACATCAAACCCTAGTCAATCACAACGACCGCTGGGCCAATATCAGCAACTGCAGACAGTCCAGAGAGGCCGTACCGGCTCTTTCACCGCGTCTGACTCGAAACTTAATCACCCTAAACAGAAGTGACCTTCGAAGAGTAGTGGGATCACTGACTGGACATATCCCCCTAAATAAACATCTCTTCGCCATTGGTGCCACAGATAGCCCCCTATGTAGAGGCTGCCTGGAACAGGCAGAATCAGCTGCCCATGTGATTTTGGAATGCACAGGGGTAGCCACCCACCTATCCTCGGCACACCGAGTTCCCTTTCAGAAGCCTGTGAACGTCCTAAAAGACTCCTGTGCTTCTGGAAGGAGTTGGGGTGGTTGGACTAACCACCCCGATCCCCCCTACGCATAATGGGCCAAGTGGAGCCTAAATGCGGAAAAGGGAGCCCGTTACCAATACCAATACCAATACTCCTAAGTTTGGAACAAACTTTAACAATGAAGAGGATGGCTGTGTGATGATGATGTATGCAAAAATTTATTTACTTTCGTGAGTATTTTAGTACATCAGCAGATATTGATATTCATTCATATTCATATTCATATTCATATTTATTTATTCACAAGAAACACGGTACATAAGATGATTATTTATAAAAATAGATGTTCTAACGTATTTCGCTATAAATAGCATGCAAATGTCAAGTAAAAACACATAATAAATAAATTGAGCTAACTAATTACAATGTCAAAAAATTAAAACTTAACAAAATGCGATGTCAAATTATTGAATATAATCAGTAGGTAAGTACATAAACAAACGACACATACAAATTTTACCTATGTCTGCTTCTGTGCATGCATTCCAAATATTCTTCGACTGAATAGAAGCACTGTTCTAGTAACCACAACCTTACTGCCTTCCGAAACCGTGTTTTTGGAAGGATTCGGAATTCAGCAGGTAATTCATTAAATACCTTGATGCACATGGCTGAGCAATTCTTTATATATAAGCTAGTCCTAGGTCTTACACTGTGCGTTAATTTATCTGGGTATCTTAAGACTCTCTGCATAACATCCTTGTATTTGGTAAATAGGTCGTTATTAAATTTTACAAAGCACACCAAATTTAAAATATACATACATGGCAATGTCAGAATGCGTAGCTTTCTAAAGAAGGGCTTACATGGTTCGCATGGCACTAGACCTTGCATGGCTCTAATACATTTTTTTTTAGCAATAAAAGCCCTGTCAACATCTGTGCCATTGCCCCAAAGCAGAAGGCCATAATCAAGAGTGGAATAAGTATACGCATAGTATGCCGTCATTAATGTGTTATGTGATGTTGTCCTACGTAGCCTACTAAGAAGGTATATGTAGCTATTTAACTTGGCACAGACCTTATCGATATGAGCTTTCCAATTCATGTGATTGTCAATTATTATTATTCCTAAAAATGTTGTGTCAGTCGTCTCGTCAATATATTTTCCATTAAGGTGTATTTGAAATTTATTAATCAACGTGCGATAATTAGCAAATTGTATGTAACATGTCTTTGCTAAATTGATACATAAATTATTACACATTGTCCATTTTGCAACATTATTAATGGTGTTTTTGATATTCATTATATGTTCATTTTCATTCATAGACGTTACAATTACTGAAATATCATCAGCAAATAGAATACTTTTACTCATAATTGCATCAGGTAGGTCATTTACATATAAAATAAATAGAATAGGGCCAAGAACGGAACCTTGCGGAACGCCAAATTTATTTAAACTTACTTCAGATTTAAAAGATACTAAGTTCTGAGATTTGTCAATATTTTTAATCTCGACATACTGCATCTTGTCTTTTAAATAACTAGCAATCCAATCTAATGCAGGTCCTCTAAATCCTAAGTTGTCTAATTTATCCAAAAGTATCTTATGAGATACAAAATCAAAGGCCTTTGTCATATCAAAAAATATAGCAGCGACTTTTTTCTTGTCATTTATACCTTTAACAATATTATCAACGAGCTCATAACCAGCAAGACTTGTTGATTTATTACTTTGGAAGCCATATTGCTCATTTTTGATAATATTGAATTTTGATGTAAATTCAACAATGCGTTTAGCCATGGCTTTTTCAAATAGCTTAGATAATACTGAAACTAAAGTGATAGGTCGATAATTGTCAAGACATTTGATATCACCTTTTTTATGGATTGGTTTGACCACTGATATTTTTAGTATACTCGGAAAGATCCCTTTTTCAAAAGATAAATTTATCAAATATGTCAATACTTCACTAAGGACTGTCCTACAACTTTTTATTACAGTAGTTGATATGTCATCAAACCCTTCAGACTTAGTATTGTTTAGTGTCATTATTAATTTTAATACTTCGTGAACACTGTAAGGCCTGAGATACATGCTATTATATAGTTTAGTTTTATTGGTATTTGAAGTATGATTACTATTACTAACATTTGTTGAATTAATAAAATGGTTATTGAATACTTCAGCAATTTGCTGAGGATCTGTTATCATGCTATCACCCACACTAATATTGTTGATGAAGTGGTTATTAATATTACTAGCATTATCTTTTATGACATTCCAAGAAGCTCGACATCGATTTTTGGCTTTTATAATGTACTTGTCATTATTAAATTTCTGTGCAATGTACAAACAACGCCTCAACATAGAACAGTAGGTTCTATTTTTTACTTTGTTATGATGAGTTTTTTTCTTGTAATAATCAAACCTTAATTTTCTTTTTGTCGCACAGCTTTTCCTTAGCCCTTTGGATATCCACGTAGCTCGGACGGCTGCATTATTAATACATAATTTAACTTTAGGAAAACACAATTGATAGAATAGAATGAAAACATCATGGAAGTTGTTAAATGCTTTCTCAACATCTTGTTCATTAAAGACATCCGAGAATGCTAACTTCGAAAGACAGTATATGAATTTATCAATATTCTCTTCACTATAGTCACGTTGAAATATATTATACTGAAGTAGTGGTACATCCTTTTTTTCTACCGGCACATAAAGCATTTGTGCCATATCATGATCTGAGAGTGCCAGGGGTAATAATTCTGCAAAAGCATCACTGACATTGCTAAAGATCAAGTCTATACACGAATTTTGCCTAGTGGGTCGATTGATGTGCAATGTCAAATTAAATTTTTTCATAAAACAGCTATCGCAGCAGACTACATCACTAACTGAGTAGCGGAGTATATTCTAGAATGAAAAGAGGAATGTGTTTAATTCAAAACAAGGTTTAATTTTGAAGCAGTATGTTTGATTTTGGTTTGAAATTTATTACATTATTAATTGAAATCCAACAAGATTTTTTTGTAATCTATGATAATGTGGCTTTCCTGTGGTATTTAACACTATGTATTTTTTTCTCGTACTATGATTTTTACATAGCAAAATGGCACAATAAGGCATTAAGCTCTGTAAAATTTCGCAAAAGAAGAATGCAGCAGGATTATCAACTAGACGCGATGTCGGGGCACGACTAAGGCCGAGTAAGCGTAACAACGCTTAGTAGTGGCACGCGGGATACGCCTACTTCGCACTTCCATTTGTTTTTTCTGTTCCGTGAGTGTGACTATAGGGGCTCAAGGAAGCTGATTGATACGTCGGTACTTAAAGGAATTTATTAAACACTAAAATTTAATGAAATATTTACACTGAACAGAAAAACTAAACAAATAAACTCAAAAATAATATAGAAAGAGTATATCGTCCATGTCGCTGTCAAAACTTACTATGTGTAACTTATGAGAAAAAAAATATTAACTTTTTTACTTTTCCAAATTTGTAATGGCCAGTCTGTCCACGTTACCACATGAGTAAATATCCCTACAGAGTACAAGCTTTCTAACTTTTAACTTTTCTGATAGGGCTGACATGACACCTGTTACAAGTGAAAAAAAAGGGAGTAAAAATAAAATACGGTAAGTACCTACATAATAAAACGTGTATTTCAAAAGGTATAAAATATAAGGTTTTGTGTAGGGCATGCGAGGAGATGCGGGTTAGAGTCCCGCCTGAGACACAATTTTTCAAGTTTATATACTGATACTAGCTGATGCCCGCGGCTTCGCACGCGTGGGTTTTGATCTGTTACAAAGTTTTCGTCACGACTCTCTCCTCCACTCTTTTCCTCAACTTCCTATGCCTACGGTGCCGAGGGTGCCCATCTCGGGCGAGGTGGTGGTGGGCACTTAGTGGGAGCCGATACGTCGTTGCCGACTTACCGGGGCCCGTTGATACAATAGTTGGATGAAAGGGTCCGATTTAAACTATTTAGGGATCCGGTGTTAGTTCTCCTAGCGAACCGTGGTCCAAGCGAGCTCGCACCACATCTGTTTGCATTTACATGAAATCTGAAGTACAATATCATTTGAAACTTTCAAAACTGTCAACGCTGTAGTACAACAAACCATTCAAAGCAGCTTGCAAACTGTTTTCGAATATGATCAACACTGGCGTAGAGCCCTGAAAGAAGTGGCCCTGTGTAAAAAACCACATTCTTAATTTCCAACCAAGTAGGTTACCATTTTTCTCGATCCATAAGCGTTAAAAAGGCGATTTTACAAAGACAATTTGCTTGCATACTACGTTTGGATAGAAGACCGGTGTAGTACCAGCATCGGTGTAGAGCTCTGAAAAAGCCAGTCCTATGTCATTCTCCCTTCATGATCGATAAACGAAGTTTCAAGTACCTCAATATGATGTTAAACACAAATAATTAACCACAAAATTTTCAACCGTTTTTCACCCCCTCAAATATTTAATTATAAAAAAATCCTTATAAACAACATAACAAAATTTATACCAAAAAGCTGACGTAGTTTCACAAAACTTTCATGTGGGATGTTGGTTCGAGGCATGAATGGTAGAGGATGGTCAGTAGGATAAAAAGTGTTCAGAAACTTGACAGGATAGAGAACTGATTCGACTGTACTGACCACTGTGTCTATAATTTTTTTTATTCCTTCAGCTTTAAATGATGTCAGCAAAACATAATTAATTACTGCTGCTTGGTCATTAGTGGGTGCGTGGTGGTAGCTATTCCTAAGTTAAACAAGACGGAATTATGAAGTGAGGTGAGTTTTTTTCAACGTTTTATTTTCATGTTTTAAAAGTGTATTCTTTTAAATATGGAGGATATTAAATAAAAAGATAATTTGGATGCGTAGAGAGGCAGTTGCCAGGCCCCCAAAAGCGGTGCGTCCTAGAAAAAATAAATCGTTACTAAGTGGAAGTTTATCAAATTATCGTCTAAATGGAAGCTTGTCAAATGGTCTACCATCTACCAGTCTATATTGATTTAATCCACCAGTCAGCTGCTTAGGTTTGTTGCAACACACCTGTTACCTTTTCCTGCCTGAGATACGGGTCTATGCCCAGTTTTGGAATTATTTTTGTACTGCTTAATATAGTTGAGAATGTCATAAGGTACAACAGTGTAATTCTATACACTTGTTTCGATTTCCCAACATTTGTCTCTACCGTATAAACAAAATCGGCCTAGTGCAAGTCGGACTTGCGCACGAAGGGTTCTGTACCATTGACTACGAAAACAACAGTAGGTACCTACATTAATTTAGTTAATGTAGTGCCTACCTGTTACCATTTATTGATATCAAGCAAAAATAAGCAAAAAATTGATTTTTTTTGTGTGGTAACCTCCCTTAAATATTAATTTAATTATTGATTTTTAAAGTTAGAAATATAACTGAGTGTTTTGTGAATATTTCAAGTGCCTACCTGTTGCCATTATTAACATCAAACAAAAAATGACAAAAAAAAATTTTTTTCCCTTCAATATTTGTTTTATTTAATTTTTAGTATTTGTTGTTATTGCGGTAGCAAAAATACATAATTTTGTCTAGCTATCGCGGCTCTTGAGATACAGCCTGGTGACAGGCAGACGGACAGACAGCGAAGTCTTAGTAATAGGGTCCCGTTTTTACTCTTTGGGTACGGAACCCTAAAAATGATTAAGTTCTAAATAATACCATTCTTATAGTAAGTACCGATATTTATTTTCTGAATATGTACCAATATACATATAGATAAGACATCCAAAAGGAATTTTCAAGTTTTGTCTTTTTGTTACATAGCCTCCTTATTTCTTCGTCAACTTTGTCCTTCAGGGCACATTTTCTTGAAGCACTAATTGAGCTTTGTAGTTTGATATTCAAACAAGAGTTCCGTCAAACACCATTGTTAAATCTTCTAGTAATCTGTCCAATTTTGAGTTGTTGTTAATTTACTAACTGAATTTTATCCAACTCTTCAAATTCTAACTCACAAGGATCCCGTGGAGCACAAAAATATAATAAATATAATACGTTTTCTGATGTAATTCTGGGCTCAAAGATGTATGATTGACGTGTATTTCCTTGTATCGATATCATCACATCTGTTCAGTTTTAAGTACGTATCCAACCGTTTAATGATGTTTTTGAATGTTTCGTCCTTGTCTAATGGTACTGAGTTCAATTTAGATGTCCTAAGATTTGTTTGTGACCGACCTTTGCTCCTCAGTACCTTCTGCATACATGGAATTGTTTCGTGCTATCGAATTCAAACTCTGCAGTTATACTTTATTTGATATTTTAGCAACTTAATTGCACTTATAATATCAGTATATAAACTTGAAAAATTTTGTCTCAGGCGGGACTCGAACCCGCAAGGAGATGCGGGTTCGAGTCCCGCCTGAGACAAAATTCTGCAGTTATAGTTTAAGCTGTGTTGTAATACCCTGAAGGTTATTTTTTTCTTCAATCTCAGTTTTCAACTGTTGGTCATCAGTAAAATTATTTGTAGTCGTATCTCTACCAAATTATTCTTGGTAAATTTGTTCATTTGTCACTTCACCAGCTGATCACTCACTAATTTTAATTCATAATCACAAATTTCTCATAGGTTTTGTATCTGGCTGCCGAATTTTGTTAAAGTTCTACACGTTTTAATTCAGTTAATTCATCCATTTCGGCACCAATTATTAAATTCTAAAATAATACCATTCTGTTTGCAAGAAATTACCTATTTATTTTCTGATTGACACATTGAATGTCATAACAAACTAAGTAAAGTCAGAGAGTACAAATATGTAAAGAGTATGGATATGACGCGGAACCGAACAAACTTTGCCCCCATTTTTTATCCCCTTGAAGATTAAATTTTCAAAAATCCTGAAAGACGTCATTCTTAATTTCTAATCAGGTAGCTGGATACCAATTTTCATTGACTTAGCTTCAAAAATGAGGGAGTTTCATACAAACTTATGGGGCCCTTTTTACCCCCTTAGAGGTGGAATTTCCAAAATTCCTTTCTTAGTGCTCACCTACACTATAAAAGGAAGCACGGTGAAAATTTTCAGATTTTAAATCCCAGTAGTTTGGGCTGTGCGTTGATATGTCAGTCAGTCAGTCATTAAATCAGTTTTCATTTTTATATATTTAGATTATAATTGCAATATACTGATATTATAATTGCAATTTAATTGCTAAAATATCAAATAAAGTATATAAATAGCTGTTTCATCTTAACTGACTGTCATCAAACATCTGCAAAGATGTTTCTTTCGGGTGTTAAGGGTGCAAACTCCTAACATTTGATGAAGCAACGCTGGCTTACAGGGTTAAGAATATGCATGAAAAATTCGCGCTGACTCGCAGTGTCTCGGTGGCTTAATGGTATAGCGCCCGCCCGGCATGCGAGGAGATGCGGGTTCGAGTCCTATAAGAGACAAATACTTAAAGATTTGCATCTACAATACAAAATCTCTGTCAACAACAGAACGACTGCTGGAATTAACTCATGCACTGGAAAAGATAGACTTCGATATAATTGGGCTAGGAGAAGTGAGGAGGATGGGCTGTAAAATAGAGGAATTACGTGATTATGTATTCTGCTATATTGGCGAAACCATAGGGCTATATGGAGTGGGTTTTTTGATTAAAAAAATCTACAAACAAAACATCATCAGCTTTACTGGAATATCTGAGAGAGTAGCAATCCTCAAACTATAATTTGAAGACGAACCCTTAACATTAATACAGACCTATGCCCCTACTGAGAAAGCCAGCGAAGAGGAGATCATAAAGTTCTACATCGATCTAAGACAAGCTCAAGAATCTCAAGACAAACATATACTGGTTATGGGCGATTTTAACGCGAAAATTGGTCAACCTAAAAAATATGAAAACTTAGTAATGGGCAAGTTTGGATATGGAAAACGAAACGAGAGGGGCGATAGACTTATCGGATATGCCTGTAAACAAAAACTGTTTATAATGAATACATTTTTTAAAAAGAAACCCAGACGAAGATGGACTTGGCTATCGCCAGATCAAAGAACAAAGAATGAAATCGATTTCATATTGTGTAATAAATTGCAAAAAATAACCAATGTAGAGGTTCTAAATAAATCATCATTTCCATCAGACCACCGAATGCTGAGAGCGTCATTCTCACTAAAAACGCCAAAAAAGAGCAGGAGAACCTTCAGCTCACTACCAAAAGCGCCTAAAACAGACACTGAAAAATCAGCATTTATTGAAAGCTTGAAGGAAAACATTAAAGATCAGCTCACCAAAACACAGGATGAAGATGATGTTCAATCTTACTATGACAAAATAGAAAGCATTATTACAGCTAGTCTTAAATCAAGTTTTAAAGGTAACAGCGCAAAAAACAACACCAAAATATTAAGCGAAACAACAATACAACTAATTAACAAACGTACAAAACTAATGAAAACTAAAAACAAAACTGTTGAAATGAAAGAAGAACTGAAAAACCTATTTAAAACTTCTCACAAAGCCATAAAGGAAGACTACAGCAATCACAGAAAAGAAATCATAGAGAAAAACTTAAACAGCTACAGAAGCGCCAAACGAGCATATAAAGAACTAAGTACACATAAAGAGTGGATACAAAAACTCAAAAAAGGAAATGAAGAAACCAAAACTCGAAAAGACATCATCAATCACGCTACAACATTCTATAAAGAACTATATAAAAAACCAATAGAAGACACGAAAATAGACAACGAAGATACGAAAGAAAGAGCAATTGAACATATAGAACCAATTAATGAATCTGAAGTACTAACACACATTAAAAAGCTTAAATCAGAAAAAAGCCCTGGTCCTGAAAATATCACTAACGAAGTTCTAAAAATAGGTGCTCCTATATTGACTCATTACTTAACACAACTTTTCAATAAGTCACTTCAAACTGAAAAGGTACCCAAACAGTGGTGTAGTTCTGATATAATTTTGCTCTACAAGAAAGGAGATGCACTAGATATTGGAAATTACAGACCAATCAGTCTACTCTCAAGCATGTATAAACTGTTTGCATCCATACTGTTGAGACGGATTACACAAAAAATGTATATCAAACAGCCAGTTGAACAAGCTGGCTTCCGCTCGGGTTTTTCTACTATAGACCATGTTCACACACTTGAGCAAATACTTGAGAAATACAAGGAATTTAACTGCCCCCTCTATATAGCCTTTGTCGATTATACAAAGGCATTCGACACTATACTTCACAGCTCCATCTGGCAGGCGCTTAAATCATGCAAGATTCACAAAACATACCGAAACCTCCTAAAAAATGTATATTCCCAAAGCACAAGCAGGGTGAGGCTGGATACCATGGGCGATGAGATAAAAATAGAGAGGGGAGCCAGACAAGGAGACCCTCTGTCACCAAAACTCTTTATAGCAGTACTTGAAGACATCTTCAAAAATATCAATTGGAATGCCAAGGGAATATGGATATTTGGAAAACACTTGAGTCACCTAAGATTTGCGGACGACATAGTTCTATTTGCCAAAACAGCTAAGGAACTAGAGCAAATGATGCAAGACCTGGCCAATGAGAGCGAAAAGGTCGGATTGTACATGAACGCAAACAAGACCAAAGCAATGACAAATAGTACAACCAAACAAATACAAATATCAGGAAAACCAATTGAATATGTAGAACAATACATCTACCTTGGGAAACAAGTGTCCTTTAACATGAACAACAATGAAGACGAAGTGGAAAGAAGAATCAATTGCACATGGAAGAAGCTCTGGTCGCATAAAGAGATTCTCAAAGGCCAATATCACCTAAAACTAAAGAAAGTAGTAATGGACACATGTATTTTACCTAGTTTAACATATGGGAGTCAGACATGGACTTACACGAACAAAATAAAAAATAAAATAACATCTTGCCAACGCTCTATGGAGAGGAGTTTACTAAACCTGAAGAGAATACAAAAAATCAGAAGCGAAAACATACGGGCAAAAACCAAACTCACAGACGCTCTCCAATATGCTTTAAGCCTTAAATGGCAATGGGCTGGACATGTATCGAGATATGCCGACAGAAGATACAAACAACGAAATGGACTGGACCAGTCGGAAAGAGAAATGTGGGCAGACCACAGAAAAGGTGGGCCGACGACATAATCGAAACAGCAGGGAAGAACTGGATGGAATTGGCCCAAGACAGAGAGAAATGGAAGGGAAATGAGGAGGCTTTTACCCAAAAGGGGTCCGTGTTACAAAAATAAATAAATAACATACTATCTACAGTCTAATTAAGTAAGAAAGAACCATTAATATTACTAATATACATATGAAATGAAATGTAAAACTATTATGTACGGAAATAAAAAAGCTCTATTATTATTATTATTATATACTGAGGTTTAGTGTAATTTGACAATACCAGAAAGTTAAATTAGTTTATAAATGGCTAACCCTAAATAATTTATTTTTTCTTAAATATTTCTTATTTCTTTTTAACATGTGTTACAGTCTGAATCTAATATACAGTTTCCTTAAATAATTGATCGGGCCTGGCGGTATTTTAATCCCTCGATCGTGAGTTATTCCAGACACAATTAAAATCAATTGTTATCGCGACAACCGGTTGTTGCTTGGGGTTCGAAGCATTAAGGAACCCAGTCTGTACAATACCTACTTTAAAGTTTTTATGATGAATAAATAGAGAATCATTGCTTATATTTATGGCATTTTCCGACAGGATTCCGATTATATAAAAATTGAATCATAGGAATGGTAAAATCACAATTCGTCAACCAAATCACTCAAATAAATGTCGTCTAATGCGCGCAACGTGCGTGCAACCCTGTTATTTATACCGCAACTGAGCCGGAGAAAACTAGTTCTTACCCGGCAACACATCGGTGAGATGTCACGCGCACATTGCCGCGCTATGTGTGTGTGTGTGTAACTACTAGTGTAACTACAGCGGCCGCATATAGGCAGCTTGGATTCTGGTGGGAATATTTATTCATGTGATATTACTACAAAAAGTCCGTAACAATGACGTTATAACTACTCCATGCGGACGAAGTCGCGGGCAAAAGCTAGTATGATATAGAAGCTTGTCCCAAGATTATGTATATGCATTCATGTACAGATTATTTTTTCAATAAATATATTAGCGGGTCAGTTGGTTTTCTATTTACCTTTTCCTGCTGACACATAGGCCTCCTTCAACTCTTTCATTCAAGTTCAGATATACATATATTACCTACATACCAATTAGCTATACATGTGTTTAGTGATATTATGTTATTCATTAAAAAGAAAGTAGGTTTACTTTAGGTTCTAAAATAAATCAAGTACTAGAGAATAAATTGGGTTGTCAAACTTAATAGGTCAAATAAATCAAGTACTAGAGAATAAATTGGGTTGTCAAACTTAATCTATATATATAAAAATGAAAACTGATTTAATGACTGACTGACTGACATATCAACGCACAGCCCAAACTACTGGGATTTAAAATCTGAAAATTTTCGCCGT
The DNA here is from genome assembly GCA_949315895.1 of Anania crocealis. Classification (NCBI taxonomy): domain Eukaryota; kingdom Metazoa; phylum Arthropoda; class Insecta; order Lepidoptera; family Crambidae; genus Anania; species Anania crocealis. The sequence continues at coordinate 11,704,943 of OX438858.1, forward strand.
GCTTCCTGTTATAGTGTAGGTGAGCACTAAGAAAGGAATTTTGGAAATTCCGGCTCTAAGGGGGTAAAAAGGGCCCCATAAGTTTGTATGAAATTCCGTCAGTTTTGAAGCTAAGTCGATGAAAATTGGTATCCAGCTACCTAATTAGAAATTATGAATGACGTCTTTCAGGATTTTTGAAAGTTTAATCTTTAAGGGGATAAAAAATAGGGGCAAAGTTTGTTCGGTTCCGCGTCATATCCATACTCTTTACATATTTGTACTTCACTTAGTTTGTTATGACATTCAATGTGTCAATCAGAAACTAAATATCATTTCTTACATATAAAATGGTATTATTTTAGAATTTAATAATAGGCGCCGAAATGGATGAATTAACTAAGTTAAAACGTACACGAATTTCAATTAAAGGCTGCATTATATATAAAATTCGGCAGCCAGATACAAACCCTACGAGAAATTTCTAATTAGTGTGTGACAAGTGTACAAAATTATCAAGAATAATTTTGAAGAGATACAACTAAAAAAATAATAATATTACTGATGACGTTGAAGTTGGAAAATGAGATTGAAGAAAAACATAACTTTCAGAAAATTACAACACAGCTTAAACTAAAACTGCAGAGTTGGAATTCGACAGTACGAAACAATTCCAGCATGTATGCAGGAGGTACTGAGGAGCAAAGGTCGGTCACAAACAAACCTTAGGACATCTAAATTGAACTCAGTACCATTAAACAAGGACGAAACATTCAAAAACTTCATTTAACGGTTGGATACTTACTTAAAAAACTGAACAGATGTAATGATATTACTGATACAAGGAAATACACGTTTATAACATCTTTGAGCCCAGAATTACATCGGAATACGTATTATATTATATGTATGTGCTCCACGGGATCCTTGTGAGTTAGAATTTGAGGAGTTAGTTAAAATTCAGTTAGTAAATAATTATCTACAACTCAAAATTGTTGAAAAATGACGGAACTCTTGTTTGCATATCAAACTATAAAGCTCAATTAGTGCTTTAAGAAAATGTGACACCAATTTTCATCTAGCCACGACGTATTCCATACGCCCTGAAGGACAAAGTTGACGAAGAAATAAGGAGGCTATGTAACGAAAATTTTTACAAAACTTGAAAATTCCTATTGGCTGTCTTATCTTTACATATTCAGAAAATAAATATCAGTGCTTACAAACACCATGGTATTATTAGAACTTAATCATTTTTGTTTATACGGAGACAAATGTAGGAAAATCTAAAAAAGTGTATAGAATAAAATTAGTGTTGGTTGTACAACTGTTATTATGATCGCGATTATTTTTGCAACATTTTTCACTGATGCTCCGCTCCTATTAGTCGCAGCGTGATGTTATATTTAGCTTTAAGCCTTCCTCGATAAATGGACTAATCCAACACAAAAATAATTTTGCAATTCGAACCAGTACTTCCTAAGATTAGCGCGTTCAAACAAACAAATAAACTCTTCAGCTTTATAATATTAGTAAACTTAGATGTTGTATATATTTTGTAATGTTTTTTTAATAATTTAATATTTGAGGGGGTGAAAAACGGTGCAAAAATTGTGTGGTTTATTATTTGTGTTGGTTGATGTTGGTACTACCCCTTCTAGGTCGTCGTCCACCGTCCGATCTAGGTTTTTTATCCAAACGTAGTATGCAAACAAATTGTCTGTGTAAAATCGCCTTTTTAACGCATAAGGATCGAAAAAATGGATTTACCTACTGGAAACTAAGAATGTGTTTTTTACCAGGGGCACTTCTTTCAGGGCTCTACGCCCGTGTTGATCATATTCGAATAAAGCCTTGCAAGCTGCTTTGAATGGTTTGTTGTACTACAGCATTGACAGTTTTTAAAGCTTCAAATTATTTCATGTAAATACAAACACATGTGATGCGAGCTCGCTTGGACCACGATACGCTAGGAGAACCAACACCGGATCCTTAAAACGATAGTACAAATCGGCCCCTTTTAGATTAACTATTGTATCAACGGGCCCCGGTAAGCCGGCAACGACGTATCGGCTCCCACTAAGTGCCCATCACCACCTCGCCCGAGATGGCCACCCCCGGCACCGTAGGCAAAGGAAGTGGAGCAAAAGAGTGGAGGAGAGGTGGTTGAGTTATGACGAAAACTTTGTAACAGATCAAATACCACGCGCGCGAAGCCGCGGGCATCAGCTAGTAGGTCAATAGTTATCAAATTCAAAATGGTATGACAAGATAATAAAATGATCACTGGAAAAAATACACACATACACAAAGGAGTGCCAGTATAAGATATTTGTACTTCTAACCAAAATAATGACAAATAAGATTTCAATATCATACTTACATTTATAATGCCCAGACTTCATGTCACGAATAAAGCGTACTGAATAATTTTCTGAATCCTTCTTAGCTTCAGTAAAGAATTGAAAAAATACTGTTTCCTTGCCATTGTTTCGTTTTTCAACACAATAATAAACTTTTAAAAACTTCTTATAACACTTTTTTGCCATCAAAAAAGCTTCATGTGTCTCTTTGACTTCTTGAGATAAAAGCTTCTGATCTAAAGTATGAGTTTAGGTATTAGTAATAGGTTTAACCTAAGCAATAGCTATATTTTAATCCTAGAAACTATACTGATACAAACCTTTTTTAAAACTCTCATATTTACTTTGTTGTCGATTTAGTTCTTCGATTTTTACATCAATATCATGGCGTAACTGCTTATTTTTTTCAACCAAAATTCGAAGCTCCTCGTCATTATTGGGATCTATCGTACTGCTATATACAATTTTTGGTATTTTGAAACCATCATTGAGTAAGAACAGAATGTTATCTCGTTTCGTGTTAATCATCTGCACGAAGTTATGACAGAGTTCTTTATCAATTTCATAAAAATTTAAATCAAAGCTCCATTCTTCCATTATTCCCATGATTTAATGTAATGATACAAAAATTACAAAAATAATTCAACTAAAATTGAAATTAAACCGACACAAATGTCAAGTCAACTGTCAAATACACAATCGACCAATTTTTTTTTGTTTTTTTTGGTAAGTTTAACGGCCTCGGATACTTGTCCATACAGTCAATTCTTTAGCAATATTTGTCTTTATTATTGCATTGAAACGTTGATTTTAGACGTTTTAATGCTTTGATGGAGTTTTTGGAGACAGTCGAAAGATTGAAGGAATGTAGAGAAGTCCCCAAGAAAGAGGTGAACTGTTCGCGTTCCCGCGCAAAATTCACGGTCCACTTTTCTTGGTTACGACCCATACACTATGTTATTTCACCGAACTGTATATTATTCACTCACACGACACTTTATTTCGCAAAATAACACCACTTTTACGACCCAAGAATCACTTTATACTATAAAAAATCGATAAAATAAACGGACTCCAAACGTATCTCACGAACTTCCGCCAAAAGCTCCCGAAAACTCTTTTTTTTTTTAGTTAAGTTTAACGGCCTTGGATACTTGTCTATACAGCCAATTCTTTAGTAATATTGTATTTATTTCTTGTAGCGCGGTATGAGGTGGCAACACCGGAAGTACCGATGGCCCCTTTCCGCCAAAGACGTCGGCCAATTAAAAGGCCTTCTCGTTATAAAACGTAAGCGCGCCAAAAATGCCGCGCTCTGATTGGTTCATAGATATGTATATAGTTTCAAGAGAAATTAAATGGCTGCTAACAAAGTTGGTTGTGTTTCACTGAGCTCCCGTAGAAAATAAGAAAACCCTGAGAAGACTGAGTCTGGCCCACGCTAAACTGGCTGCCCAACTCGGGCCAACATTAAAATCAAGAAATCTACTGTTATCTACGGGACACAACTGCAACCAACTCAACGCTCGGTGTGCAAAACTTTACGACGCGCCGCCGCCATCTTTTCACTTCTACTTCAAGATTCAACATTGTTATAAGAAGAAGCAAGATGCCGCGTCCGGTATCGCGTAGTAATCGTCGTCAGACGGACTTTTACGATGTGGAAGACGCTTGTGATTCAAACGCTGCAACAACGCCAACGACCGAGGCACTCGAAGCGCCCGCCGCCGTTCCGGCCGCCATCTCTGTGAGCGACATCGCCACCATGATGGCTTCCTTGCAGCAGGCGCAGGCCGACCAGCTTGAGCGCCTCATCACAAGGGTACTTGAAACGCGTTCGCTCGCGCCCGCGGAAGCCGCGCAGGCCACGCCCACGCCGTCGCCCGTTTCTGGAACGTTCGCCACCTGCAAAGCCACCTACAGTGGAGCGCCTGCTAAATCACTCGACGGTTTTATAGATGCATTACAAGCATTCAAGGACTGCGCCAACGTCAGTGACAACAACGCCTTGCGTGGCCTATCAATGCTGTTGACACATGAAGCCGCCACGTGGTGGCATGGAGTAAAAGCAGAGATTAATAGCTGGTCACAGGCATTACACCAACTACGCTGTGCGTTTGGAGATCGCCGACCACCGCACAGGATCTATTTAGAGCTATTTGCCACCAAGCAACAACTAGAAAAACAGATCTGTTTGTGAGTAAAGCGCGCGCACTATTTGCCCGTCTACCGCGTGGAGATCTGACTGAAAAAGTACAGCTTGATATGGTGTACGGCTTACTGCACACGCGAATAAGAAACCGAATTCGACGAGAGGAACTGCACTCTTTTGCTGACCTGCTGCACCGCGCCCGAGAAGTCGAAGACTGCGAGCCGGACTACAAGTACATGCAACCTATGAGTGCCGCCACCCGTGTCGCCGTCGCGCCCGCGTCACGACCGCCGAGAGCGCAACCTCCGCCGCCGATCGCACCGGCGTCGTCAAGTAGGACGCCCGAGTCGCACGAGTCGTCTTACCCGTCCTCATCGAATCACCCTCGGTTGGGTACGCGTAGTGCCGCGCCCGCGAAACCGTCTAATCGTTCATATTGTATATATTGTCGAAGAAGTGGACACAGTCGTGAAGAGTGCCGTCGTCTCCCTTCTGTGAAAGACATTACCGAAGTTGCGTGCTACGGATGTGGTGAGAAAGGAGTTATTCGTACGGACTGCATCAAATGCAATGCCCGCTTTAGTGCCGTATCATTTGAATCCGTGTCTACTGCCACCCTCTCCAGGTCCAAGCGTAAGCCGTTCATACAAGTAAGTAAACCTACTGGTTGTTTTGTGGCCGAGGAAAACACTACTTCTAAAATCGATCAGTCATATCACTTAAAAACGTTTACTCGTAATAGTCGTAATGTATTAGACAACACCTGTTTACAACGTAACAAGTGTTCCTCACAAAGTCCTAATAAAACTAGTATCGACTTATGTAAATACTTAAATATTATGCCTAACGACTATCACAACAATGTTACTAAGTCTAATCAAGAATCTAACATTTCGTTATCTGATTTTTGACGTGACAACGTCTTAAATTAGGTTGCGGCTGGGAGTCACTTATGAAAAAGTGTAACGCTCGGTAACGTTACGATGACGTCATCGTCCTATCCTCAACAAAATCACTCAAATAGGAATTAGTTAAGTTTAAGTTTACATGTACAATGTTTTAGTAAACAAAATATATTTCTATAGTTAAAATTTGTGCAATTCTTATTTTCATTCAATTCCTTGTTCCTATTGTGCAATTTAATTATATTCATATCAATAAATATTCTACCGAGAAAAAGACGTTGTCACGTAAAATCTTCGCCCGTAAAACCGACTTTACAGGCAACCATTTTTTTAATGTGCTTCCCTCAGATTTTGTAAATGAAAACAGTTCGTTAAATAATTCATCTGTACATGCAATGTCTACGTATAGTGGTACTAACAACCTGGCTAAGCATAAGCGTAATTTCGACAATAATTGTAATAATAACAATAACACACCGATCATGTTGCCTGAGAGTAGGGTAACCATGGAATTTCAGGACAAATGTTCTGAGTCCTGTTCCTCAAGTAGGTTGACCATGAGTCCGGTGTACGATTGCGGAATTATTCCACATGTTGACAGAGTGACCGACGAAGACCATATTTTGGACGTTTCCTCGATGTCTACATACTCACGTCGCATATCAGAGGCACAGCTAAGGCCTATTTTAAGTATCACTATTTTAGACCTGCAGGGAATAGCACTCATTGATACAGCTGCCAAGAGAAGTGTTGTTGGGAGTTCGCTGTACCAGTTAATACAGGAGCGTGGCCACCCATCTGTGGAGACCACCATGCGAGTAAGACTAGCCGATGGGTCGGCTCAGACGCGCCAAGTTCGTACTACGATGCTACAAGTCGACGCTGGTCGGGGTAAGTGTATCGAATTAGAATTCATTATCCTCCCCGACGCTATAGGTAACGAAACATTATTAGGTATCGACTTTTTAGTAGCAGCTGGAATTATTTTTTAGATTTTTCGACTTCCACCTGGCGGTTCTCCGGCGAAAACAAAGCTTACACCCTTTATTTCGAGTCACCTAGTCAACCCGTCTCCTGCTGCGCTGCCGAAACATTAAGGCAAGACGAAGGTAAGTTGTTAACCCCTGATCAACGGGAATGCCTTTCTTCCCTTTTGCAGCAGAATGAGGATATCTTCAGTCTTGGGGGAGCTCCGACGCCTTTCGCTGAGCACCGGATTGATACGGGAGATCACTTACCGATCGCCGTCCCTCCGTACCGTCTTACCCCTGCCAAAAAGGAAATAATGAAATCTGAGTTAGACAAAATGCTTCAGGAAGGCATCATAGAAGAATGCGAGTCAGCATGGGCTTCACCAGCTATCCTAGTACCTAAAAAGGACGCGGATAGACAACGCCGCTCAGCGCCTAGTTATCAGGTGGGTGATGAAGTGCTGGTTACCTCCCATTTATTAAGTAATTCTGCAAAAGGACGCTCTAGGAAACTCATGCCTAAGCGTGATGGACCTTATCAAATAAGCAAGGTTGTTAATGCCACTACATATGACGTATCACACCTAACCACTAACGAACACGTAGGCAGGTTTCACACTACTGATCTCACTCCCTTTGTTAGGTCTGGTCAGGTCTCGGCCCCAATACAGCCACGTAGACCGCGCGGACGGCCGCGAATTAACCAAGACCCGCCGCGAACTAGGTCCAATTCGCTAACGGGACGTTTTAGCGACTTGGAGGCGGAGCATGTAGCGCGGTATGAGGTGGCAACACCGGAAGTACCGATGGCCCCTTTCCGCCAAAGACGTCGGCCAATTAAAAGGCCTTCTCGTTATAAAACGTAAGCGCGCCAAAAATGCCGCGCTCTGATTGGTTCATAGATATGTATATAGTTTAAAAAAAAATTAAATGGCTGCTAACAAAGTTGGTTGTGTTTCACTGAGCTCCCGTAGAAAATAAGAAAACCCTGAGAAGACTGAGTCTGGCCCACGCTAAATTCTGCATTAAAACGTTGATGTTAGACGTTTTAATGCTTCGATGGAGTTTTTGGAGACAGTTGAAAGATTGAAGGAATGTAGAGAAGTCCCCAAGAAAGAGATGAACTGTTCGCGTTCTTGCGCAAAATTCACAGTCCACTTTTCTTGGTTACGACCCATACACCATGTTATTTCACCGAACTGTATATTATTCACTCGCACGACACTTTGTTTCGCAAAATAACACCACTTTTACGACCCAAAAATCACTATAATCAATAAAAAATTCGATAATTTTTAGTTACGACTCATACACCATATTATTTCACCGAACTGTATATTATTCACTCACACGACACTTTGTTTCGCAAAATACAAAAAATAAAAATTCGATAAATTAAACGGAATCCAAACGTATTTAATTTCACGAACTCCCGCCAAAAACTCAAAAGATAGTTGAAATTTTTTTGACAACCCATTTTTTTCTTCCTCCTCCTTTCGGAACCAGCTAAGGTCTGAGACCATGCTGCCATGTCATTGGTGGGAATTCTACATTCATAATATACATAAAATACCATAAATACTAACTTACAACAACTCAACCTATTTGATTGAAATGTATGGCTGGTTAAAACATTTCAAAGATTACAGGATTTCTATGCGGGAACGTGGATCAGAGTCAAATATGAGCGCCTTTACTTGTTTCTCACTTTTATTTTAATTAGTCTACTCACTGACACTTACATCATTATTAAAACAATGTCACCACTTTATCACAAAGTCCATCTTTTCCTTTTGATCAAAAATTTAAATCACAAAGTACATTTTGTGGTAATATAGTATATTAAAAATGAACAAAAACTACTGTCACCAATCGATGAGCAACTTTATTCCACTTTGAGCTTTGCTCTTTACAATTTCACAGGCGTAAAGACTGTAGAAATGAAAACAATTAAAAATAAAAATAAAATACACTCGATACCGGTAAAGTTACACAAGTTTCGGAGGGTGCCAAATGAGTGCTAGTTTAATAAAATTATTAGTAATTTTATGATAACAGCTTGATCCCGCAATCTTGACGCGTCAATATGGCGGGACCAGCCTGAATCTTTAATATTGTCTTAACTATGAAGGTGCAAAATTATAATTGACGGTGCCAAATGGTGCCAAATAGGTGCTAAAAGGAAATGAGTAAATTGGTTTGAAACAAGGAGTGATCCCGCAGTCTTGACGTTCATAAATAATCATCATCATCAATCATAAAAATATCCTTAATACTTACCTACTCATAATAACTCAACTTTACCTTTCCTTAAAGTAGGTAACTCACTGATGGGTGGTTTACACCACTGAACAAGTAATTACTACGTTTTGTTTACATTGCTCTAAGGGTTTACGAAGTAAAGACAATATTGCCCAGGAGGCGCTTTTACACGTCCCAATATTTAAACCTACCACAGCTTCGGGACAAGTTTGGGCTCGTGCCGAGAAGAAGCAGCGCAAGAAACTCGGTCACTATTGTCAGCCTCTTTTTAAATAAATTTTTACAGAAGGTAAAGCAATAGAAGGTAAAGCCCTGTGGTAATTTGTTGAAAATACGAATACAATTTCCCATGAACGATTTTCCTACTTTTCGCAGTCTGAAGCCTGTAACGGCGAGTTTATCTTTATTTCTGGTATTGAAATTGTGTACCTACCTTACTTTTCTTAAGCAATAAATGTATGTTCTTAGTTCTTACGAACGTAAATAATATTCTCAAGAATGTATTGAGAAGACACTGTAAGTATATTAATCTCTTTGAAGAGCTCTTTCAGCGAGAGTTTTTGTAGTATAAAAATTGATTCAATATCTGCCGCTAAGCCCCATAACAGAATTCCGTATGACATTATGCTATGAAAGTAGCTAAAATATACAATCTTATATCTAATCCTGCCGTTCCAACATCAGTCAATTGCCTTATTTGGCGCTTCGGCGCTAGTGCCGCGGTGCGCGAAGCGTGGGGAGAGAAGTAAGAGTTCATTTACCTAGGTACCTAGGTACCTGTCTCGAGCGAGCACTACGTAGTAGGTAAGTACTGCTTAATTTACTTAAAAAAATATGAAACCGGGTCTATGACACTTCAATCAATTAGTTATTCCAAAAAAAAAAAGAATTGTAGCGCGATTCAAAAGCGGAGGCCTTCGTTGCGGAGCCGCCACACATAATATTGGCTTACGTCAAATACACGGGCTGCGTCTGCGGTGCTCGCCGCTGTTCAGTAAAATCCAGCACGTCTTCCTCCAAGCGGACTGGGTGTCGTTGCCGACCCACATCGAGGCGCGGCTGGAAGCTTCTAGACTCCCGGTGCCGCTGCACAGCTCCAAGTACAGTGTGCACAGTACTCCCGTACTGCGCGGCGTAAAGCTTCGAGGTACTCCTGGCTGGAACGCCCATACGGCATTATTACGATAACAATAGGCTATTTGATTGGTTTTTGAAATCCATTTTATATTATTAAGTGGAGGTTGAAGAAACCAGTAAAAGCTGTTTTTTTTAAATTCTGGTACATATTTGCTAAAATATATTGGTTATTGGTAATTGGTAACGGGCTCCCTTTTCCGCATTTAGGCTCCACTTGGCTCATTATGCGTAGGGAGGATTGGGGTGGTTAGTCCAACCACCCCAACTCCTTCCAGAAGCACAGAAGTCTTTTAGGACGTTCACAGGCTTCTGAAAGGGAACTCGGTGTGCCGAGGATAGATGCCCGGTGGGTGGCTACCCCTGTGCATTCCAAAATCACATGGGCAGCCGATTCTGCCTGTTCCAGGCAGCCTCTACATAGGGGGGCTATCTGTGGCACCAATGGCGAAGAGATGTTTATTTAGGGGGATATGTCCAGTCAGTGATCCCACTACTCTTCGAAGGTCACTTCTGTTCAGGGTGATTAAGTTTCGAGTCAGACGCGGTGAAAGAGCCGGTACGGCCTTTCTGGACTGTCTGCAGTTGCTGATATTGGCCCAGCGGTCGTTGTGATTGACTAGGGTTTGATGTCGCAGCCATGACCTGTATTGGTTGAAGGGGATAGGCAGGTGTGGCCTGGGGCCGAAAACCGTAAGATCCGATCTATTTTTAGCGAGTTGGTCTGCGACATCATTGCCCAGGGAGCCGCCGTGTCCTTTGATCCATTGTAAGGTGACACTGTTCCTTATGGCAATGTCCTCAAGGGCCAGGTGACACTCGTAAACAAGGCTGGATGTGATGATATTGCTCTCCAGGGCCTTGAGAATCGCTATGCTGAAATATATCAAAATGAAAATTGAAATAGCGCGACAAAACGCTATTTTGTCAATATGGCGCTGCAATGGGGTCGGTGACATCACCTGCCTGTCTTGTGATGTGTAGCAAATAATCATTTACGTACATTTGTTGCAAACAAATAACGAAAGTGCGATTTGATCTATATTTTGACAGTGACTTATGTAATAAAATGAGTTTCAAAAGGTATGCAGTTCCAAAATGTATAAATCTAAATATATAAAAGTGAAAACTGATTTAATGACTGACTGACTGACTGACAGACATATCAACGTACAGCCCAAACTACTGGGATTTAAAATCTGAAAATTTTCACCACGCTTCCTTTTATAGTGCCGCCTCTAAGGGGGTAAAAAGGGCCCCACAAGTTTGTATGAAACTCCGTCAGTTTTGAAGCTAAGTCGATGAAAATTGGTACCCAGCTACCTGATTAGAAATTATGAATGACGTTTTTCAGGATTTTTGAGAATTTAGTCATTAAAGAGATAAAAAATGGAGGCAAAGTTTGTTCGGATTCGTTTCATATCCATACTCTTTACATATTTGTACTCTCTGACGTCACTTAGTTTGTTATGACATTCAATGTGTCAATCAGAAAATAAATACCTATCATTGCTTGCAAATAGAAGGGTATTATACGGATAGAAGCACACCAGTATACGCATGCTTCTTAGATTTGTCCAAGGCCTTTGATCTGGTGTCATATCCAGTGTTGTGGGGTAAGCTGAAAAGAGCTGGTGTCCCGCCTGAGCTTACGGGAATCTTCAGGCACTGGTACGAAAATCAGGTAAACTGTGTGAGATGGGGGGATGAGTGCTCGGCCGAGTATAGGCTGGAGTGCGGGGTGAGGCAGGGGGGACTGACCTCTCCTAGGTTGTTCAACCTTTACGTTGACCAGCTGGTCCGCGAGCTGTCGTGAATGTCAATAACATCAGTTACGCGGACGATATGGTGCTGCTGAGCCCGTCGATCGGTGCTCTTCGGGGGTTGTTGCACGTGTGTGAGAGCTATGCGCTGGCTCTTGGTTTAAAATATAACTGTAAAAAGAGTGAGTTCATGGTTTTCGCCACAACCAATAACTATCCGCGGGTCGTGCCCTCTGTCAAGCTAAACGGGACAGCCTTATCTAGAGTAAAGCAGTACAGATACCTAGGACACATTGTAACGGAGGACCTGAAAGATGACCTAGACATAGAGCGTGAGCGTAGGGCGTTGGCGGTCAGAAGCAATATGATCGCCCGTAGGTTTGCTAGATCTTCAGAACAGGTAAAGATAACTCTTTTTAAAGCATTTTGCCAATCTTTCTACTCTGGCAGCCTATGGGTGAAGTATACGCTGAAAGCCTACAACGCTCTGCGTGTACAATATAACAACGCTTTCCGGATGCTTTTGGGGCTGCCGTGGCGCTGCAGCGCGTCTGGCATGTTTGCCGAGGCGCGGACAAATATTTTTTATGCCATAATGCGTAAAAAAGTTGCCTCGCTTATGAACAGAGAGTGCGGCAGCCGTAACAGTATCCTGCAGGCGGTGGGTGGTAAGTACGAGTGTCCTATTAGCCACCATTGGACGACTGTGCTAGTTGGGTGAGCCTTAGGTAGGTATAATTTTTGACTAAAATTTTAATTTAATTTAATTTAATCCTGTTTTTATTTTTATTTCAATTTAATTTAATTAAGGCAATATTTATTATGTTTGGAAATTATTATTATTATTATTATTATTTTAGAATTTAATAAGAATTAGTGCCGAAATGGATGAATTAACTGAATTAAAACGTGTAGAACTTTAATTAAAGGCTGCATTACAAAATTCGGCAGCAAGATACAAAACCATCGAGGAATTTCTGATTATGAATTAAAATTTGTGAGTGATCAGCTGGTGAAGTGACAAATGAACAAATTTACCAAGAATAATTTGAAAGAGATACGACTACAAATAATATTACTGATGACCCACAGTTGGAAACTGAGATTGAAGAAAAAAATAACCTTCAGGGTATTACAACACAGCTTAAACTAAAACTGCAGAGTTTGAATTCGATAGCACGAAACAATTCCATGTATGCTGAAGGTACTGAGGAGCAAAGGTCGGTCACAAACAAATCTTAGGACATCTAAATTGAACTCAGTACCATTAGACAAGGACGAAACATTCAAAAACATCATTAAACGGTTGGATACGTACTTAAAACTGAATAGATGTGATGATATCGATACACGTCAATCATATCATATCAATCATATCTTTGAGCCCAGAATTACATCAGAAAACGTATTATATTATATTTTTGTGCTCCACGGGATCCTTGTGAGTTAGAATTTGAGGAGTTGGATAAAATTCAGTTAGTAAATTATCAACAACTCAAAATTGGACAGATTACTAGAAAATTTAACAATGGTGTTTGACGGAACTCTTGTTTGAATATCAAACTACAAAGCTCAATTAGTGCTTCAAGAAAATGTGACACCAATTTTCATCTAGCCGCGACGTATTCCATATGCCCTGAAGGACAAAGTTGACGAAGAAATAAGGAGGCTATGTAACAAAAAGACAAAACTTGAAAATTCCTATTGGATGTCTTATCTATATTATGTATATTGGTACATATTCAGAAAATAAATATCGGTACTTACTATAAGAATGGTATTATTTAGAACTTAATTTTTTAGGGTTCCGTACCCAAAGGGTAAAAACGGAACCCTATTACTAAGACTTCGCTGTCTGTCCGTCTGCCTGTCACCAGGCTGTATCTCAAGAGCCGCGATAGCTAGACAGTTGAAACTTTCACAAATTATGTATTTTTGCTGCGCAATAACAACAAATACTAAAAACAAAATAACACAAATATTGAAGGGACAAAAAATTCGTCCTTTTTTTGTTCGATATTAATAATGGCAACAGGTAGGCACTTGAAATATTCACAAAACACACTCAGTTATATTTCTAACTTTAATAATAAATAATTAAATTAATATTTAAGGGAGGTTCCCACACAAAAAAATCAATTTTTTGCTTATTTTTGCTTAATATCAATAAATGGTAACAGGTAGGCACTACATTAACTAAATTAATGTAGGTCCCTACTGTTGTTTTCGTAGTCAATGGTACGGAACCCTTCGTGCGCGAGTCCGATTTGCACTTGGCCGATTTTTGTTTATACGGTAGAGACAAATATTGGGAAATCAAAAAAAGTGTATAGAATTACACTGTTGTACCTTATGACATTATCAACTATATTAAGCAGTACAAAAATAATTCATAAACTGGGCATAGACCCGTATCTCAGGCAGGAAAAGGTAACAGGTGTGTTGCAACAACACTAAGCAGCTGACTGGTGGATTAAATCAATATAGACTGGTAGACCATAATATGACAAGCTTCCATTTAGAAGATAATTTGATAAACTTCAATTTGGTAACGATTTATTTTTTCTAGGACGCACCGCTTTTGGGGGCCTGGCAAAGTTTGTTTAGTGAAACTGCCTTTCTAACGCATCCAAATTATCTTTTTATTTAATATCCTCCATATTTAAAAAAATACACTTTTAAAACATGAAAATAAAACGTTGAAAAAAAATCACCTCACTTCATAATTCCGTGTTGTTTAATTTAGGAATAGCTACCACCACACACCCATTAATGACCAAGCAGCAGTAATTAATTAGCAGTGGTTAATTATTTGTGTTTAACATCATATTGAGGTACTTGAAACTTCGTTTATCGATCATGAAGGGAGAATGACATAGGACTGGATTTTTCAGAGCTCTACACCGATGCTGGTATGGTACTACACCGGTCTTCTATCCAAACGTAGTATGCAAGCAAATTGTCTTTGTAAAATCGCCTTTTTAACGCTTATGGATCGAGAAAAATGGTAACCTACTTGGTTGGAAATTAAGAATGTGGTTTTTTACACAGGGCCACTTCTTCCAGGGCTCTACGCCAGTGTTGATCATATTCGAATAAAGCCTTGCAAGCTGCTTTGAATGGTTTTTTGTACTACAGCGTTGACAGTTTTGAAAGTTTCAAATGATATTGTACTTCAGATTTCATGTAAATGCAAACAGATGTGGTGCGAGTTCGCTTGGACCACGGTTCGCTAGGAGAACTAACACCGGATCCTTAAATAGTTTAAATCGGCCCCTTTCATCCAACTATTGGATCAACGGGCCCCGGTAAGTCGGCAACGACGTATCGGCTCCCACTAAGTGCCCACCACCACCTCGCCCGAGATGGTCACCCTCGGCACCGTAGGCAAAGGAAGTGGAGGAGAGGGGGTGAGTCGTGACGAAAACTTTGTAACAGATCAAAACCCACGCGGGCGAAGCCGCGGGCATCAGCTAGTAATTCTATAACTTCGGAAAACTATTTGTAAGTGTCCAAAAGATAAGTGTGTCGAAAGTGGTTGCAACTATTTCGGAGGGATCATAATAACATAGCGAATAGTACAAATGTTTTCTTCTGTGAGAACCATTTCGATATAAGTAAACATAATATTTATAATTTCTAATCCTTAGGAATGTAAATATTTTGTTATTGGTTTGAGGTTATAATTTAATACCTAGGCACCTCTTATGTTTTTAACAGAATGCCTCTTGCAACTCACTTCGAATAATTCCTATGTTTTCATAATATTAGCTAAAAAATGTAGCTACAGTCTTATGATTTCAATAAACATTACACTTAAAGATCCCGACTAACTAGTTTGTTTGTTACAGATTTTAAATGAATGGGCAGGATACTGCTTTCTGCTTTACAAAATCGTTGTCCATAGTAAAAGAAATTGACCGGATTTGTAAAATATTGGAAATTAAACACACAAAAACAATGGATACTATTATTATAAGTAATATTATCAAAACAATTTGAAAAGCTATTCAAACACAAGTAGGCAAACGAAGTTATCAAGCAGGTGACGTCATCATAAACTCGACCAATCAGGAGCGTTTCGTGTCACGTGACAAACGATTAAATAACTGCATTTTTATTTCTGGATTTATAAATAAATTGTTTATTATTTTCAACTTCCGTTACTAAATAACCATTTTTAAACTCATAATAATAGGGGTTAAAGTATGAAATTGCCGATTATTTTCCCACTTTTTATTTTGTTTATAGCTCTTAAGTATAGTCATATTATTGCGTAATTCTTTTTGTATTGTATTAAAAATTAAATAAAGTTCCTTTGGACTAAAAAAAAAATGCAATGCTAGTGCCTATTACTTCAAAGGAAGTCGTTGAAAAGACCCCTTACAATGTGTCAGTTGACCTTCTTGCTTCAATTAAGTATATTTGTATTATATACTTTGATTTTCAGAAATTTAAATACTATATATAATGCGTAGCTTTATAACCATCTAACTTTTACCTTTAATTGCATCGAAAACGGTTCAGGCGTTTTTAAAAAAACTAAAAAATTGTTAGTATGGAAAAATGACTTTTCTCGATTTCGTCCATACAAAACGGCAATTTCATACTTTAACCCCTAATATAAGCTGATAATAGTAATTCGCACTTTATTTTTCGCATTGTCAAATAGCCTCGTTCGTCGCGTGCGCACAAACTGTCGCTTCGAAATTTTTGGCGGACTGATGATGATTTGATTGATGTCTGTGTCGTCGCTCGCGCCGACGTTTGCCGACGGGGGAGGCGGGAGTCGCGGGCGGGAGTGAGTAGAAGCGGCACGTGTATCGATCGAACAAGGTTAGGGTCGTACATTATAACAAAAGGGATGTTTTATTTTACTCTACAATTGAAAAGTGTTCATAATTATGATTTATTCGGGAACTAGCGAATAAAAATATTTTTTTCTTTTGTAAAACCTTATTCTTTTTTTATGCTGAACCGGTCGTTAAAAGGAAATCATATGAAAAAATTTGACCTTATACAGGGTGTTGATTTCAATACGAGCGGAATTTATAAAAACAACTCATGATCTAGTGGTGATGTTAATGGTTGAAAAAAATTATTCGTTAAAAGTTAATGGTTGAATAAAAATATCGATATTTTTAATGGTTAAAAATATCAGTTGATATTTTTACCTGTACCTGAATATGGTTGAAAATATCAGTTAATATTTTTATTCAGTTAATATCATCATCATGATCACTATCATCACCATCATGATGATGATTGTGATGATGACGATGATGATCATTGTGATTGTAACTACTTGTGTGACTCGCAAATTTTATCGCATTATTATACCTCGTCTCAATCACGCGCCACTCGTGTCCTAAATAATGCATTCAAAGGGGTTTGAAAATTTTTGTATGGAGAGTGTACCAGAGGCCGTCCGCCATTTTGATTTTTTTTCAAAATGGCGGCCACGCATGAAACCTTTACAGGTCGATAGCTCACATCAATACAAACACAAAATATAGAGAGACAAAATATCGTAAAGCGTCACGTTTCCAAGTTATAAGCTGTCAAAAATGTACTAGTAGCGCCACCAAATCTCTTTTTTAATTAAATTTAAATGCCTATAGTAAAATTATTTTCTCCGTGCAGTTGTGGTAATAAATATAGCTCGGCCTCAACCCAGCTAGAGCGGTGAGCATATTCGCTCAGGTGCAATGCCATTATCGATAAAAATATCGATAAATCCCTTATCTGGATAAACTAAAGATTATTGTATAGCGCTCTCCCCCACCAACCTTCACAAAGAGAGAGGCGCTGTTCCCTCCAGCACCTTGCAGTACCTTCGGGGACCTGTAAAGTAGGTCTTACTCACGAGTACCATTACTCATTCACGGCGAGTGCCGCGTTAATTGCTCCACTACCAGATTCACCAGACTGGTGCCGGAGCAGTAAAGTACGGCGAAGGTGCAGTATACAAAGGGTGGTGCAACGCTTATCGACAACAATAATGCGCATAACAAAAGACGAAAAACTTTTTTTCCAAAACAATAGCTGGCCACTAAAATACAAACTAATAAACAACAAAAAATTAGCCCCTAGTTGTTATTGCCAAATGGTGTTTTTTTAAATGCTGCCTTTTGATCATTTTTTTATCATCCATTAACTAGACATTTATTAAAAATAAATGATAAACATAAAATGCAAAAATGTTTATTTCATACAAACATATTTCCCAGTACAAAATATGAATGCTAATGCTTTGTAAATTATAAGGTTATAAGATAAATGCTGTCAAAATAAATTGTATTAGGTTATTAGTAATAATATTTTCAATGAATTTATTTTTTGTTAGCTTTTGGGTAATGGTTGTTTAGCGTAATTTTTAAGCCCTCATTACATAGATTCTCGCGTCACACCTTTATAGAAGTGGAGGTGGCTGAAAATCAGCGCTGAGTGGGATTGCTTATCCATAACAGCACAAGCTGAGTCATCTCCAATTGCTTTCCTGGTAGTTAGGCTAAATAAAATAATAAATTACATAGCCTTTATATTTAAGGGTAAAGAGAACAGTCAAGTTAGTATTTTACCTTAGTAAGTAAAGGTTATGTCAGACACATAATACAGAAACAAATTATTTAATAAAAATATGACAATAACAATTATATTAATTACAAAACTATCTATTAACAGTTTAAGGTTTAGGTATTAGGTAAGGTTTAGGTATTAGGTATTGTACTTCACACTGGTTGCGCAGAAGTCAAGTGAATGATATTTTTAATATAAAAAAATATGATTTCTTTTCGAATAGATCAAAACTTAATTAGAATACACATACAAAAAAAAACTTTATCTAAAAATACCTCTAAAAATCAATTGGAGGACTTTGTTTTCGATGATGTCTTTATTTTATTCTTCTACATCGCTCATAAATAAAGAGTCTAAAAACCCAGCTGGTGGTTGTGGTGTAGTATTTTGATGGCGGGCCCAGGCCATGTACCATATGATGCACATGACATGGGCGCAACATCCAAGCGTCCGATTCCCCACTAAGCAGCTACAATAATATCCGATTATTTTGTTCCGGCCTTGTAGTGCATTGTCAATTAAAATATAGACGAAATAAACTCTCCTATTTTGGTGCCTTGATTGTATTCTCCCTCGTAAAAGCCACGGATCAGTTGCCAAAATATTATATGTTATCAAATTAACACCTACATGCGTTTCTTCGTATACTTCTATAATAAAAGATCCATCCTGTTTGACGTGCTCACCGTAGTAGCTACGTGCTTGTTCCACTTGGTATGGACCGAGTGAAATAATTATAAGTTCTTCATGGGTGAGAACTGGAAAATAGCCAAACCCTTCACTAACGTCTATTGGACGGAAAAATGCCCTTCTGTTATTAAAATTATTTGTTGTTATAAGATTTGATAAGTTATTGGGAGCATCGTGTTTTAAATATATTTCATTTATTATTTCACTTGTCATTTCACTATCTGTCAACCGGACACCGAAAGCGTTAATAAGCGCACAGGCAATACGCACCTCGTCGTACAGGTGCGGTGCCGCAATATTGCTGCTTTGGGATCTGAATTCGATATTTTTGGCACTAAATCAGATTCCAAACTTTGCAGCTTTTCTTCAGTGTCTGTTAGTTTTTTGGAGATTTGTACACAATTAGACTCAATATTCTGTATCTTTGCTTCGCTCCTGTTTACTTGACTGTCTAGTTTAGATAATTCCGATGTTAGAGTGTTTTGCTGCGCAACTAGAGATGTTGTTGTTTGTTTTATTTCTTGCATTTGATCTTTGATTTCGGTTAAGTTCTGTCTCATGTTTTCCATTGTAGTGTCTTGTTTATCTATCATCTTTTCCAGCAGTTCCGTCATACGCCCAAATTCTTGACGCAAACCCTGTATTTGTAATGAACAATCGCAGTCATGATCGGGCTGCTTTCTTTTTCTTTGGGAAACATTTTTGCTGTCTAATTCAATTTTTGATAAGTCTGTTAATGACCCGCCTTTAAGTACAGGAAAGGACTTTGTAGGTGAATGTTGAACGTTCATCTTTTTGTATTAGTGAAGCACTTACGTAATTCTGCTGTTCGGCTTTTGTAATTGTGACGCGGCGGGTGATGTATTATTTGTCGCCTTACCGAAGATTGTTCGTATGAGTGACAGAGTTAAAAAATAACAGCTGATTCTTCCCGCGGGGGTGCCGCGCGGGTTTGGTGGTTTCGCACTTGTAGGCCAACGAGAAGAACGTCGCAAGCAAAAATACACTGCACAACTCACTTTAACACTTTATTAGTTGGTTCACGGTTAGGTTTCTTTGGTAGGTTTTTTGTGATTTTTATGGAAAAAGTGCACACGTTCGCTTCCTATGACTGCCGCAGCCAACTTTAGATTAGATTGTTTTAATTATTTTATATTTCATCTAATATATTTTTTAATGTATAAGTCAATATTCGAAACCACGAGCGATTCTCGTTCAAGAATAAAACAGTTAATAATACTTTCGTGCGCGCGTTTACCCATGCGCAAACACATCCCCTCCGCTTACTTCCAGCGTTCTTTTTTCATGATGATGTATAATTGACGCAAATAGAATGTGGCAATTTTGTAAACGATTTAAAGTGTTTTATAAATAATATTACAATAATAAAAACCGGCCAAGTGCGAGGCGGAGGTACACCGGTGACAGACAGACGGTCACACAAGTCTCAGTAATAGGGTTCCGTTTTTACCTTTTAGGTACGGAACCCTAAAAAAGACTGCAAGTTGCTTGATCGTGGTGTTGGTAAACTTGTATAAAGCAAAATATTGTCTATATCAAATTTTCTAACACAACTTATCCCTCAAAATGTTTCAATGCTGTTTTCTTTTAATAAAAAGTCATAAGTTACTGTGGCGCTACTAGTACATCTTTGACAGCTTAAAACTTGGAAACGTGACGCTTTACGATATTTTGTCTCTCTATATTTTGTGTTTGTATTGATGTGAGCTATCGATCTGTGAAGGTTTCATGCGTGGCCGCCATTTAAAAAAAAAAAAAAATGGCGGACGTGTTCTGGTACAAAACTTTCAAACCCCTTTAGGCTCTAATCCGTTTACTTAGTGCTTAAGTAACCTTTCTCAATAAAAGAATAAATTTATTAGAAAGATTGGATATGATATTTTTATTCTTTGCGGACTAACGTTATAAATATTCATTAGGTAATTTTATCAATCGGTGAGATTTATCTATACGAATAAAACTTTTAGTTGCGTTAAATTATCAATGGCTCGAATGAATATTTTTATTCGATAAGGTTAACAATATTTATTGAATAAATGTGTTTTTTAATTTATTAGTTTGATAATAGATATATTCACCATCTCTATCATGATCGCATATAGAACAAGCACCAGCAACGAATTAATTTAAAAAAAAAAACTGAAATTTTAAGCGAATATTTTGTGTTAAACCCTTACTGCACTGTGGCGTTAGATACTGCAAGCTG
Organism: Anania crocealis; assembly: GCA_949315895.1. Taxonomy (NCBI): domain Eukaryota; kingdom Metazoa; phylum Arthropoda; class Insecta; order Lepidoptera; family Crambidae; genus Anania; species Anania crocealis. The sequence continues at coordinate 11,725,968 of OX438858.1, forward strand.
TTTGCACTGTACGCAAAGCACGGCGCGAATCGCGTAGACAAGCGGTAGGTAGGTACGAGGGTCGTCATTGCTTGCTTATCTCTCTTTATCTGCCGTCTGCGTTATTCCCGAATGTGTAAATAAATAGCTATTTGTAACGGAACCGATTTCACGTTAGTTAATTACCCTTTCCTACTTTAATCGGGCTAAGGACTGACAAACATACCAAAGTACCAAAGGGCGATCAATCGGGAACCGAACGTACCTCAAACTTACCATACCTATCTGGGTATCTTAATCTAGGTCAACCTAAAATTAAGTGTTTTTATTGCTTAATGACGCCAGGTCATCTGGTCGCTCACGATTACGGATTAGAGCCTTCAGTCGGGAATCGAACCTGAATATTTTTGGATCTTAAAAATTGTTTTTAATTAACATTTGTTTTAATTGTTTAATGAGCAAAAGTCGTCGTGCAGGAAATCGAACCCTGAGCTTTCATGATGATTTAGCCTAACACTTTTTAAAAATTAAAAATACTAGATTATTAAATGACGTGAGTCTGCAGTATTTTCGACGTAGTTATAATTTTAGAATCAACTTATTGACAACGATTGTACACTCTTATTTACACTAACCTCAAAAATTTTTTTAGTTGAGACTTATTTATTTTCAAAGATTTATCTTAATAGGAACCTAGTTTTTGTACACTTTTATTTTCACTAACCTTAATTAATCTATGAAGTGGCCACCAGACTGAGCAATACATAGTCTAGCACGGCGTCTGGTGTTCCTTTTCAAACTGTTCAACACAACACGATTTTGTTTCACTGTCTAGAATGCACTCACTATTCTTTGTCTCAAGTCGTCAACACTTGTCGATTCTTCAGTGTACACTAATCGTTTTAGATCACCTCACAAATAAAAGTCTAAGGGCGTTAAGTCTGGGTACCGTGGTGGCCAAGGCACCGTTCCACCACGCGAGATCCACTGATTTCCAAAATTCACGATTTAAATAGTCTAGCACTTTAAAACCATAATGAGGCGGTGCTCCATCGTGCTGGTTGGAATGGAAATACAAAGGCATGTCTTCCAACATCTCGTCTTTATTACGACGTTTTCCAACAGTTCCTAGTATGTAGCATTGGTGAGGCGGCCTTCGATGAAGTAAGGTCCCGACAGCTGATCCCCTACTATCCCACCCAGCCCACAAATTGACACTAAAAGCCGGCGTCTCTGGTGCTCTCGGTTCCCTCTCAAAGTAGTCCAAGATATCTTCTTGCAGTCTTACATCAAGGACCGATACGGCCTTTCCAATTTCGAGCGTTCATGGAACTGTTCATGATCACAAAATCTCTGCGTTGCCGGGAGCATGACTGTTCTCGAGGGTCGTGGACGGTTTGGGAATGACTCACTAAACATCCTAAATAGCTTCACTCAAATTATCATTTCATCTAGCTCAACGTTGGAATAATATTGCGTCATTTTCGCAAAAAGACGGACAAGTTGCTTACGCGATGATTTCGTCACAACTGACCGCGCGAACGAGAGTAGTTAGGGCGGTACGGCACAAAGAGATGCCGCCGCTTGTCGGCTTCTTTGGGCGCGGCTACTGGTCGGCGCGTACGCGCTAAACACAAATATTGCGGTACCTTTGTACTTTGAAGGTATCGTTTGTTCGCACGCTCTGCGGCGCGCGATCGGCGTTAGTGTTAGTGTCGAGGTCCTACTACGCAAATCGAAGGGTCTACTTTGAAAACCATGATTATTTAATAATTAAAAAAATATATTTTCGAACTCATTTTTTTATTGATTCTTGATCAGTACAAGGTACAAAGTACCTCTGAAAATACCGCTCGTATTGAAATCAACACCCTGTATATATTTAATGTTTTTTAGTCTGCAACCTGCTGTTGTTTTGCAAACAGTCTTTAAGTATAGTTTATAGGTATTATTTGTATATTTTGAAGTTTTACTCATTTGCACCGCCAGTAAAATATTTCTACTTGGCCTAATTATGGTTGCCTGGTAGAGAATGCTTTTAGCATTAAGTTCGCCATTTGTACCGCTTTTGTATGTGCAATAAAGTATTAATAAATAAATAAAATCGATTTCAAATATAAACTTGAACCTTAGAAAAATTAACAAATTTTTGGTGGTAAAACAGACTTTAGTCAATAAATAAAACCGCGCGATTAATTTAATAATGTAATCAATGTTTGTTTTAATCTCAAAGAACACAAATCTAGTGGAGTTTTTTTCGCTCTATTTTCTATCTGTGTGTTTGATCCAGCTTTCACAAGCATACAAGCCACTGCTTCTCTATCTTCTTCACAGGCCAAATGTCTGAAATAACAAAACATAATATCTATTAGGTTGTTTTGTTTTTTCCGTTTGAAAGACCACGATGGAGGGTAGATTGATTAATCTACTTTTATCAACCACCCACCCACAGTGACATCAGTTCTTCCGTGATAATGGCACTATCATACCCATAGACCATACCTCCTCTACTACACTACTCGCGAAGTTCCTCGGCGAGGTACTTCTACAAAGTCTGGCGAAGTTTGCAGTGCGTCGCTACACTACTCGTTCCACTTCGCAATGTGCTCATTTAGGGATGCAAAGTTATCAAGTCGACATTGATATATCGATATATCGATCTAGTACGCCGATATTTCTACTTGTTTAAAGGCTTATTAAAATTAATGTAGTTTTATAGCCTCTCTACACAATGGGCTGTGATGGTGACCATTCGCTGTACATTACTGTGGTTTACTATAGTTTTAGAAAGAAATTCGGCCTTAGTAAAGTCAACTGTTCACTCGACAGTGTACAGCGAATGGTCATCATCAGCATGGCCATGATGATGGCCCATTCGTGTAGAGGACAGGAATACTTCAAGTACCTTCCAGACAATTCAAGTACTGATTTACCTACTACTACTTATGTCTGAAATTTTTTATACCTTAAATTTTTTCGATATTTCGTTACGATATATCAGTTTTTTTTTTCGATATTGATATATCGATATCGGCGTATCGTCGATATCGATAAATATCAATATATTTATGCATCGATATATCGATATTTATCAGTTTTCCGATATATCGTTGCATCCCTATGCTCATTCGCAACTTCGGGCCCTTTGACTCGGGCGCAAAGACCGACAACAAATGGATGGAGGCGAGGTAAAGTTTGACGAGGTAAGCCGAAGTGCCTATCTACACTATCGTATTCGTCCAACTTCGCAAATAGTGTAGGTATCAAAAGTCTCGAAATATTTGAACTTCATAAAAAACAAAGAACGGTCGGGGTCTCTGCCGCCTTACCACTTTAATACGACAATAGCTTGCAATACTACACAAAAAAGGACGTCACTTCAAACAAGAGACGACGCAAGCTGCAAGTGATTTTGTTCTTAAGGTGGTCAGACATCAAAGAAAAGTTAGCTAACTCTTATGCAATTCAAACATTTCTTTAATACACATAACATGTGTTTATTTTCACCTAGTTAGTGGATTATAGATTTTCATTGAACTAGTTTTATAAATTATAGTTATTGAATCAAGATTAGGTTACTTAATGTATAATATGTCGCAGCCAACTAGTTAAATTAGCCAGACAAATTGACGCCTAGATCATTCAATAAAACGCCGGCATTCAATTAAATCACTAGGCTGATGGTTTGGTGGAATTGTTGGAATCACTCAACATTTAAAAACTTGACATATTGAAAATTAGACTTTTGGAAATGACTGACCAAGACTCAGCCAAGTGATTTTAATTACTTCAGTTTTTTATTGTTAGCACAGCAAAGTGTATTACTTTTCCTATGCGCTGCATTTTTAAAAGAAAATTTACGTAATATATTGTGAAAATCTTATAAAACATGGAGGTGGAAAATAATACGAGTTTTTACTAAATAAATAAAGTAAATTTAAGTCGCAATTTATGGAATATGAACTTCAATTTCAAGGTTTGTTTACTGTTATTTTTAATAAAATTATGCATATCATTAACATTTACTTCGTTACGCATTATTCTCGAAATTATGCAAAGTAAACAAATGTTATTAATTTAAGGATCCCAAAGAAAAACTAATTTAACCATCTAATGCATGAATTATGAAAGGATGTGAAAAAAAAAATGAAATAGTATAAATTGGCTTTACTGGAAGATGAAAGAAACAAATTAACTTTGAAAAAAAAAAAATTCTTTATATTAAGGATATTTTTTTAAAACCCATTATTGGTTTCGTATGTGATAACTCTTAAATTCTCTTTAAATTTGACCACCATAAATGGTTTCGTATGCATTATCGTAAAGTTTTAGAAAATATGTTATAGGTATATTAGAAACAAAAACCTACTCATGAAATAAACAAAAACAATTTATTTTGTCGTTGTAACATAAAAACACTTGTGCTTGATCTACAGTTTTGCTCCAATAACATCTTGCTGCTGGTAACTTAACTAAAGACATAAATACTACTATGCCCACGAACTGCTGCATTTCATTTATGTTATATTTGCTGGCTTATTTATATCATCCTAAAGAGTTTCAAATTCGATTGCTCAACTATCATTTAAAACAGATCATCAGGAATTAGAAAAAGGAAAAATCTCCGGGACTTTCTAACTTTTGGATGAAAGAAGGAAGTTCTGTCACTCCTCTAAATAAGTATCTCTCTTTATCATAGGGAGATAAATTGCCTTTTTTCCAAATTATTTTTGTTGCTTTTGGTTTGCTTTTTTTTGTATTTTCTTTGCTAAAAAAGACAATGGAATGTTATCCTCTTCATCGAAAGATGACTTCGAATCAGTTTCAGCAATAATAATAGCCTGTCTAGGTTGTCGAGAGCGTTGGACAGGTAACTCATTGTCAGAATCAGAAGCTAGTTCGTCATCGCTGAGTGATCCATCTCCAGGTATCACATTTACCAGCTTAGAGGATCCATAAAAGCAAGCTGGATCCATATCTAAAATAAATAAGAAAATACTTATAGTTTGCCTACAAGAACATACATCACATGGAAATATGCTTTAATGTATACGAAACCATATCTGTCCTTCAAATATAAATCGTTATAGCGGTATCATAATACAAAATATAACAAATTATTTTATTGCACACGGCTGCAAAAGATAGTATTCTACATAAATATATTTTTAAAGATTAATTTACTTACCGTTTTAAGTTTTTATTTGCCAATGGAACACAGCCGTTTATTCAGTAACACAAACAACCTCAACGCACATATAAAATCTCCAGTTTTGTAAAAATATCGTCCTACCCTTCTCTTAAAAAAATTTTTCATATGTTGAACGATCTGTACGACGTAAATATAGTAGACTTATTTTTAAAAAACTACCTACATCTATACATAAAAAATCAAAACCATTTATGGGTTCGTATTCAGTAGAGGGTTAACTACCTACATGACTACAAATCCTTTAGTCATCTGGTTAATTGTTCCGATCAATTAATTGGCTTGTTGTTCAGCTATTTAATGGGATGCCGGCATTTAGTCAACGGCCTCGGCTGTTACCTAAATTCCTGATTAAGCTAGTTGGCTGCGACATATATGCAAAGCTACTCTATTTAACTTGCTATGTCCAGTTAATCTCACATTTTTTTTTAATTTAAAGCTCCAGATGTCATTAATATGGAATGTAGTGAATAAAAGTGTTAAATTGTTTATTTTAGTGATTTACAGAATTTACAACTATTATAATTTTTCTATTAATTGGGTAATTTGTAGAGTGGCAACTACATATTGACCAATAATCAAGCTAAATATTCTAAAAGATCAGTTTGCATACTTACAATGGCGAAGATCCAGTACAGTCCTGTGCATCTTTTTTTAAATCAGATGATAGCAGGAGCAACTCTACAATGTTATTTTTTCCTTGGGCAGCTGCTCGGTGTAATGGAGTAGCATTTAATATATCTGTTTGATTAACATCAGCACCTGCTTCAATCAATAGTTTTGCTATCTAAAAATAATGCAGAGTATTTAAATTAAACCTTAAGAAATCAACAGTAACTAAGATATCCCAACTTAAGATTTGCTACCTCAATGTGTCCTTTTGAACAAGCATAATGCAATGAAGACTGGTCACGGCTGTTTTTATGGTTGATATCTGCTCCTCTGTCAATCAGCAACTTAACTACAGGAAATCTGCCAGCTGATGCAGCCAAATTTAGAGCACTAGAGTTGGTATCATCCATGAAGTTAACATCACTACCATTATCTATCAAAAAATCTACCAAATTTTCATTCCCTCCAATAGCAGCCCAGTGCATAAGAAGACGGCCATTCTGTAAAATAAAAAATTTGCATATGGACAATTTGCTACCTATGTAAGAAAGAACAATAATCCTAGTCATAAAATCTGTATTTTAACTTGAAAAATTTTGTCCCAGGCCAGACTTGAACCCACATCTTCATGCATACCAGGATTAGTGCTTTTCCAATTAAGGTACTGAGACGCACTGTCACATCGCCAATTTTTCAACCATATTCTTATCGCTGTAAGCCAGCATAGTTTCATCAAATATTAGGAGTATTTATACTTGAAAAATTATGTCTTAGGCGGGACTCAATACTCTACGAACTAGATTTCAAATAAATACTGATAGATAGATTATACTGATATTATAATTGCAATTAACTTGCTAACAATATCATATAAAGTATTCTTAATTAAAGTTTAAGAACTTACTTCGTCCGTCTTATTGACGAGTGATATATTTTCGTCGACTTTAACTTTGACTTGATTAAAATCACCTTTGTATGCCACTTCGTAAATAGAATTGATAGACATTATGATAATGTTGGTGTCGGACTGATCACTAAACGTTGTAATTACTTGTTCAGTGGTTACTTTACTTACTACGCATAACAGATCACAAAACGAAAAAATAATACCGGCAAACACACTGATTATTACTGAGTCACACTGACTGACTGATGTTTTTTTTTTCTTTAGTATGTTTAACGGCCTCGGATACTTGTCCATACAGCCAATTCTTTAGTAATATTGTCTTTATTTTTGCATTAAAACGTTGATGTTAGACGTTTTAATGCTTCGATGGAGTTTTCGGAAACAGTCGAAAGATTGAAGGAATGTAGAGAAGTCCCCAAGAAAGAGGTGAACTGTTCGCGTTCCCGCGCAAAATTCACGGTCCACTTTTCTTGGTTACGACCCATACACCATGTTATTTCACCGAACTGTATATTGTTCACTCACACGTCACTTTGTTTCGCAAAATAACACCACTTTTACGACCCAAAAATCACTATAAACAATAAAAATTCGATAAAATAAACGGACTCCAAAAGTCCAAACGTATCCCACGAACTCCCGCCAAAAACTCTACTGACTGATGTTGTTGTTGTTTTCTTCACCCATTCTGGGTAGGCAAAGGGAACTATGCCCATACAGCCAATTCTTTAGTAATATTTTCTTTATTTTTGCATTAAAACGTTGATGTTAGACTTTTTAATGCTTCGATGGAGTTTTTGGAGACAGTCGAAAGATTGAAGGAATGTAGAGAAGTCCCCAAGAAAGAGGTGAACGGTTCGCGATCCCGCGCAAAATTCACGGTCCATTTTTCTTGGTTACGACCCATACACCATGTTATTTCACCGAACTGTATATTGTTCACTCGCACGACACTTTGTTTCGCAAAATAACACCACTTTTACGACCCAAAAATCACTATAAACAATAAAAATTCGATAAAATAAACAGACTCCAAACGTATCTCACGAACTCCCGCCAAAAACTCCTCTACTGACTGATGTGCATTGTGCATAGAGTATAGTAAATATACCAAATGCTGATGTGTGTGATTGATGTTGTTTTTGTTGTTGTTTTCTTCACCCATTCTAGGTAGGCAAAAGGAACTATGCCCATACAGCCAAGTTTTCAGTAGATTTTTTTTTTATTGATATGAAATGAAAATGTTTAATGAGATAAAATGAAATGAAACCTAACCAAAGTCTTTGAAATGTATGGGTGGTTTATACATTTCGATGATTACAGGAGTTTTACGCGAGAACGTGGATCAGAATCAAATAGGAGCTTCTTTCCTTGTTTCTCACTTTTATTTGATTTATCCTACTCACTGACACATTATTATAACAATGCCACCACTTTATCACAGTAAATGCCGCTTAGGATAATTTCACAAAATACGAAACAAAGTTTATCTTTCTCTTCTCGTTTCCCGCGCAAAACTCAACACTGACTGACTGACTCAAGAATGAATGACTCATGCACAAAGAACTTACATATTACATAACTGGAATGTGCACTAGTAAAAAAAAAACGCGGTCCGAGTGACAGAGATAGAGGCCTCTAACGTCTGTAGGGTGACAACCTTTAACTTATTGAGACTTGAGACCACTTAAAATTTAGGTCAAAGAAATTTTGCCTAATGCAGAAACTATACAATGATATTAAAATTTTTGTATTCACTGTTTGCAGCTTGATTTTCGATACAACCTTTTTTTTTTACATAATAGATAGGTTTTATTTTACATAATAGCGTTGAAAAGTAAAAGACGTGTGGCACTCGGAGACTGCCGCGGTAAAGCTATTGCATAGCATTTTTTATCAACTTATGCAATTATTATTATAAAACTAAAAAGTATCACCGCTGTGCCGGTCGGAGTTATTTTCGTTACGGAATTTCTGGATTCGGTCTCCACGCTCAAGGCCCGCGATAGAAGCTATATATATATGCAATAAGATGTGTCAACGCAGATCACATCTTTGGGTGACAGTCACTGTCAGACAGTGACACCTGTCAAACAGCATTCGCGGCATATTTTTCGGTTTGAACTTTGATTGAAGTGTGAAAAGTTTTAAAATTTGAAATGGCCTCAAAGATGACTGTGAGTAAAACTTGTAGTAAACTGAAATAAATTCTTATCATGGAAAGTACTAATGGTTTTTATGTTCTTTTAGAAAACTTAGAGGCAATAAGGCACAGATCTACTGCCAATACATGGCTGGAAGACCTCCATTTTTTGGCTCCAAGTCCTCTTTCAGCCTATCTATCAAATAAAAAGCCATGGGCTTGGATATAACCCACAGAGCCTGGAACTCCATATCCGGAAGGTCAAACGGGTTGCACACGTCGCGGATACGCTTGCGCTGAATTTTACGCGCCTCCCGTTCTTCATAAGTGGTCAAAATGTAATTAAAATATGGCACGGCCATTTTTTATAAAGGGTTTGTGCCTTGTCGTGAGCTACAAGCGACCACAATAATTTGTCATGTGCAAGTGTCAAAAATCGATTAAAATAGACAAATTTAAGAGGCTCATGTTAGAGTTTGTAGACAATTTTATCGTTTATCGTATTTTGACAGTTAGAGATGACATAAATAGTCTGCCATGTTAGCAGCGATAGACATACGATATAACGCTGTCAAAATGCGATATAAGGCCGCAATAAAATTATGTCGTGGGTCGCATCTTAGCCCTACAGAAACGATTAATGTGACAAAAGTTGTTTTGATCAAAGCGCTAGAAAATACGTTTTGAGCCTGCTTTTGAAAATTGCTAACGACTCAGATTGTCTGATAGTTGTACTCGTAGATAGTAGTGAATGAGTGAGAATAATATAGTTAGTGGAATAGCTTAATTTTATAATTTTATGTATTTCCTAATTTTGACTTTTGTAATTAAGTTTTTCTGTTATTTTGGCAGATATGGTTACCATAGGCAACCATACTGTCAAAATCCTTATTTCTTCTAAATTCTTTTAAATTTTCGGAAATTCTAAATTGTTCGATCGTGCCTCGCCCCGGTTAGGCTATTTTCGTTACGGAATTTCTGGATTCGGTCTCCACGCTCAAGGCCTGCGATAGAAGCTATGCAATAGCTTAAAAAATATTGCAATCATGTTGAAAAACTAGGAGGATACGTGGGTAAAATAGCTAATATATTAAAGCAATATTTCTCTCTTACCAGATGTTGTTCCTTGTGTTATACTGTTTGTACCGCGGTCTGACCTATTATACTTCAATGTTCTACCTAAGTACGAGTGTACGAGTACACCATGTTCGAGTTACAATCTAGTTTGTTCGTTCAGTAATTTTGAAGAAAATGAACATTTCATGGGGCGCGACTGGAGAGCATGATCTCTAGTCATGCCCCTTAGAATCCTTATTTCCAGATGCAATGTAGTGTTGATTTTGGGTTCAGTTGGTGTACACATAGTAATTAGTATGTACGTGATAAAATGATAGAAAGTAAGAAAGTAACAGCCTATAATCATCCCACTGCAGCAGGGAAAAGGTAAGTAATAGGGCAGATTTATTAGAAACATTGCAGGAAAACAAAAATAACAGCATTAATAAAACAAATATTCATAAATCTAATTCTTACTTACAGACTACAAAATTTAAACAAAATAATTACATTCATAGAAAAGAAGTTAAATCAAATAAAAATAATAATTTTAAAACATCTTTAATTTGCCCCTTGTGTAAACGAAATCATTTCTTATTTAATTGTGAATCATTTAAAGCCCTCTCAATTGAAATGCGTATCCAGAAGGCAACAGACGCCAAAGTCTGCTTAAATTGCCTAAGACCAGGGCACGTTGAAAATAAATGCAGTCTTGTACCTTGTAAATATTGCAAAAAATATCACAATACTCTTTTGCATTTACACGAATCAACCCCTAAACCTGAAACTTCTGTCTCAATAAATAATTTTGCTAATTCCACTGACATAAATAGGCAGATTACTACTCCTCCACACGTTTTGCTTTCCACAGCGATGGTGAAGGTGTTGGATGGCAATGTCACCGTGCACCACGCTCGTATGCTGCTTGACAACGGTAGCACGGCGAACTTCGTCACGGAATCATTGTATGGTAAGCTGGGCTTGTCCCAACGGAGTGCTAGCGCCACGGTATCCGGAATCAATAATAAAACCTCTTATAGTGCACAATCTTGCAGTCTTACCATTATTTCAATTCATGATGACAGTGTCAAGCTTACTATTGACTGTCATATTTTACCTCAAATTACAAAACATTTACCTTCGTCAATCATTAATATTGACCATATTCCTCTTCCTTTAGGAATTCAGTTAGCTGACCCTTCATTTAATATACCGTCAGCAATCGACATTCTAGTCGGTGCTGACATCTTCTGGTCAGTCTTATGTAATAACTCAAATGATTTAGGGAAAAGACAACCCAAACTATATGAAACCAAAGTGGTTAGTGTCAGGGCATATCGCCCGCCTTAAGGCACAGTCATCATCAACGGTTTGCAATTTCGTATGTCACCAATCTGACCCAGACCTATCTCGATTTTGGGAGCTCGATAACATACCTATCAAGCATTCCTTGTCTCCCGAAGAACGTAGTTGTGAGGATTTTTTTTTTCAACAATACAACTCGTAAGACGACTCTTTTCAAAAGGCCAAATGCCGTTTCTTATCCTTAGAAAGGAAATTTACTCGGGAACCAGAATTCAAAAAACGATATCTTAATTTCAATGTGCGTGTGGTCTGAGGGCCACTCTCTCAGAATTCTTTGAAACTTGCTCAGGATTTAGTGAACACTCCAAAAGAAATGTGAAAGTTGGAACCAGAATTTGTGAAAATCAAATAAGAGAGATATGGACTTCAAAGTTGGGCCCTCAGTCCTCACATAGAGGATTGAGGGCCCACTTGTGCGGCTTGTACCGGATAAACTAAGGACACTACAGAAAAAGTCTTTACGTCACAATTTAATCTAACACCAAACAAAATTTGTGAAAACAAGATATTATAAAAAAACATTGTATTTTTTTGTATAATTCCGTTCAAAATGGGCCCTCAATCCTCACATAGAGGATTGAGGGCCCACTTGTACCGGATGTTGATGTTGTACATAATAGATGTTATACATAATGGTTACATAAAGTGGGCTTCGTTTTACAGGTGGTTAAAATTGCACGGTGTATAGGCTTTATGTACAAGGTTTATGAAAAATTGTTGTCACCCTATTTCATTATTTACGTAATAAAATAATAATACTTGATTTTAATATAAAACAAAACGTGTTTTATATTTTAAGTTTAAGTTACTGTATTTATTGCACATTTTTTATTATAAATAGACATGAATTTGTGTTTGGATTATCTATAATACGTTAAGAGTATTAAAGCGAAAACAAAAAGTGGAGAACTGAGGGCCCAAATTTTAAGAAGGTGATAATATTTAACCAGCATGATGCCGTGATGTGCTATTGCTATCACAAAATATCTAAGTTTATGCACTAAAATATAATATTTCAAAAAGTTTGCAAAAGTTAATGGATTAATTACTATTAGAGTACAAAATTTCCATCTGAGGGCCCATTTTGAACGGAATTATACAAAAAAAATACAAAGTTTTTTTATAATATCTTGTTTTCACAAATTTTGTTTGGCGTAAGCATAAATTGTGACGTAAAGACTTTTTCTGTAGTGCTCTTAGTTTATCCGGTACAAGCCGTACAAGTGGGCCCTCAATCCTCTATGTGAGGACTGAGGGCCCATCTTTGAAGTCCATATCTCTCTTATTTGATTTTCACAAATTATGGTTCCAACTTTCACATTTCTTTTGGAGTGTTCACTAAATCCTGAGCAAGTTTCAAAGAATTCTGAGAGAGTGGCCCTCAGACCACACGCACATTTAATTTCATGCAAGAGTATGAACAACTGGGTCACATGATATTAAATAATGAGTTAAAAAACTCTCGTCAAAATATAAATTATTTTCTTCCTAATCACGGTTTCATCCGAGAGGAGAGCCTTACCACAAAACTACGTACTGTATTCGACGCTTCCGCAACATCTAGTACAGGGGTGTCGCTTAACGACCTACAAATGGTAGGCCCTACAGTGCAAGAGGATTTAACCTCCATATTACTCCGCTTTCGACAGCATAAATATGTTGTTACGGGTGATATTGAGAAAATGTATAGAGCGATTGAACTTCACCCATCACAACGCTCTCTTCAACAAATTCTTTTTCGATCTGACCCTTCAAAACCTATACAAACTTTTACATTAAATACATTGACCTACGGGACATCATCAGCTCCATATTTGGCCACCAAGTGCTTGGTCACTTTAGCAACCTCCGCTCATGATAATTTTTACGTCGATGACTACGTGGGGAGAGGATCAACAAAAGAAAAAACAATAAAAATTTGCAAGGGAGTAATATCTACACTAAAATCAGCTCAATTGAATTTACGTAAATTTAAATCAATTTTAAAAGAAATTTCCGAGTCAACAAAAAATAATGATAACAAATTAGAATTTTCAGATTTTAATAAAAATATTTATTTATTTATTTATTTATTTATTTGAAGACTCTCGGTTTACATTGGAATTGCAATAAAGATACTCTTTCATACTCTATTAACGTAGGAACATGTAAAATACTGACAAAACGGCACATACTATCTGTCATTAGTCAAATTTTTTATCCTCTAGGTCTTGTAAGCCCATGCATAATTGAAGCCAAGATCATTATGCAGAAGCTATGGGTTGATAAATATGACTGGGATGATGATGTCTCGTCGGAAACAAAAGAGTCATGGGATTCCTTCTCCTCGACTTTCCCTCTTCTCAATCAATTAAAAATTCCTCGATGGGTTCTTAGTGACAACTGTGAGCACTATGAAATTCATATTTTTTCAGACGCATCAGAGAAAGCGTATGGTGCAGCCTTATATGTACGCTCTGTGAGTCGAACAGGGCTCGTAACAGTACACCTTCTGACGTCTAAAAGCAAGGTAGTGCCAATAAAGCCGACTACGATGCAGCGGCTTGAGCTTTGTGGAGCCTTGTTAGCTACACGATTAAGCAATAAAGTACTGGCTGCGCTAAACGTTCCTATTGCAAACTGTACGTTTTGGTGTGACTCTACCATCGTATTGGGGTGGTTAAAAACTTCAACTTCTCAACTTAAAAATTTTATTCGCAATCGTGTTAACGAAATTCAAGAAAGTAGGTACTGTCGGTTACACATGGCGCTATGTACCTTCGAAAGACAATCCAGCGGATCTTATTTCTCGGGGGCTGAAGGCCGATTCCATCTGCTTTTTAACCTTGTGGTGGAATGGTCCTAGTTTTCTACAGAACAGAGAGACAGATTGGCCAAATAATCCTATTATTATTATTATTATTATTTATTATCAGTAGGTACATTAATTTATATTAGAATTTGTGCCTCGCAAACCACTTTCGTGGTTTTCTGCGAGTGCGAATCTCGTATAATTGACAATATTATATATATTATTAAATTAACATTTAAGTTATTTAAATAAACTAACTTACGTAAAATACTTTATCAACAAACCCATCCAATATATAAAATCTCGACTTATATATTAAGTAAGTTTATTGATAAAGTATTTCTTAAGCTTTATACCGAAATCTTTTTGTTTCGTTAATTTTGCTATTTCGGGCGGCAGGGCGTTGAACAAATATGGTAATCGTTTGTTCAGTGTCCGATCTCCGTAATAGTTGTGAACCCTGGGTACAACGTATCTGCCGTTCGAAGCAGCCCGAGTGAGGTGACCGTGTTGCAGCGGTGTCAAGCGCTCTATAATAACAGATACAGCGAGAAACACGATCTACCTGAATTAGTCACTTGTTCTATCGCTCTCAAGAGCGATGATACAAATTCTGATTCCATCTCTACATTAATAAAAAATAAATCAAATTTTAAATATTTACAAAGATCTAAGTACGGCATATGTACATCGATTCATTTATAATTTCAAAAATAAAACGAATAAATTAAATGGTCACTTATCTTTACAAGAACTTCAAAATGCACTTAACATAATTGTTCTGAAATCACAATTGGAAATGTTTCCTTCAGAATACGCAATTCAAAAATCAAAAAAGAACTTTCAAAGAAAAATCGTCTTATTTCATTATCTCCATTTTTAGATGAAAATAATCTTGTTCGAGTTGGTGGGAGAATTCAAAATTCTCCTTATAGTTATGATACTAAACAAACACCTTAAAATAGGGTTATTTTACTTTGTGCAAAGCAACATTTCACGAAAATTCATTCATTTACATGCTGGCCCTCAGCTTCTTTTATCTACCATTAGGCAGACATACTGGCCGCTAGGAGGCAGAAATCTGGCCAAGGCCACGGTTTACAAATGTGTTCGATGTTGTAGATTTAAAGCAAACACTGTTCAACCCATCATGGGACAGTTACCAGCATCACGAACTGAATTAGAGTACCCATTTTTACACTGTTGCGTTGACTATGCGGGCCCAGTGTTGACAGCTGATCGTAAGGGTCGTGGATGTCGACTTGTCAAGTCATTTTTGGCAATATTTATATGCAGTTCTATTAAGGCCTGTCACATTGAACTCGTTACGGCTTTGTCCTCTGAAGCTTACTTAGCCGCTTTGAATCGCTTTATATCTCGCAGAGGAAAACCCCAAAGTATAACTTCCGATAATGGTACGAACTTTGTTGGCAATTATAATAAACTCTCAAGATTTCTGGTTCAGTCTAACCTTGAATACCATGTTGCACAGGAAGGTATTGAGTTTAAGTTTGTTCCGGTTTTTAGTCCGCACTACAATGGCTTGACAGAGGCTGCTGTACGATCAACAAAGTTCTTTCTCAGACGTGTGTTACAAACTACCAATTTAACATTTGAAGAAATGGCTACATGTCTCGCTCAAATTGAGGAAATTTTAAACTCCCGTCCACTAACACCTCTGTCTTCGGACCCTAACGACCTTTCTGCCCTTACTCCTGCTCATTTTCTGATTGGACGAACCGTGTCTTTTGTGCCTCATCCAGATACCAAAAGAGACCGAGATCAACCGACTACAGCGGTTCAAGAGAATAGAGCTGATCAAGCAGCATTTTTGGAGGCGTTTCTCTCTTGAATATGTCACTCTTTTACAGCGGAAGGTCAAGTGGCATACGTCAACATCAGAACTGAACATTGGCTCTCTTGTACTTTTAAAAGATAGAGCTCCTCCCCCTTTATTGTGGTCTATGGGGCGAGTAACAAAGGTCTACCCTGACTATTGAAGTCATCTTGTCTTCAGACTTCAAGCCGGGGAGCATGTTAAATAAACAACATTCCTACGCGCGGGAGGAGACGAGCGGGCGACGGGCTGTGACGTCATCGCAGACCCGGTTTGAATGCGCCGGCACACTCATCTTGGGATACCACGGTCGGCGGTTCATTTTGACGTTTATTCCATAAATTTATTGTAAATTAGAGGCGAAATACAGCACCTATATTAAGTCCACTTTGTTTTACCTTAC
Source organism: Anania crocealis (assembly GCA_949315895.1). Lineage (NCBI taxonomy): Eukaryota > Metazoa > Arthropoda > Insecta > Lepidoptera > Crambidae > Anania > Anania crocealis. The sequence goes on from OX438858.1 coordinate 11,742,270, forward strand.
CACAAGAAGATCTGTTAGAAACCCTAACATACTAGGTACTACTACTATAACATATATATTTATAATGACGACTGACGCGACGTTAAACGTACTAAGCCTTAAAAGGCCGACTTGAAAATGCATCAATACGCTAGGGCCTACTAGGGTTCTAAGCGTTATTATTCTAAGCTTTCAGATGCCGCTAGTCGATGTGTTTATCTAACTACTAAATACTACTAAATACCAATCTGACCAACCACGCTCATATCAGCCTAATATAAGTTGGATTTGGATTATGAAATTTTTATGAAATTTTCTTTGCCTCCTCATACTTAATTAATAAAATACTGTTGTATAGTTCCACGTTATTTGGTTTATTCAATGGACGTAAGAAAAATTTGAATTTGATTTTTTTACGAAACTATATAATTTCAAATACGAGACAAACACAAAAAACGTACTCACACAATAATAAACATATACGAGTACCTTTACTGCTATCTAATTTTATTTAAAATAGTATAAAAAATATACCTACTTACTCAATTTCAAAACAAATTGTCCGAAAAATTTCAAAAGAGATCACTGTGCACTGATTTTGTGTAAACTAAGTACACGCTTCGATGACGATCTGTCAATGCGGAGCCAAGCGACGTGCTCTCACTTCGGAGGCATGCGGTAGAGCTGTAACAAACCGTATGTATTCGGTAATCGGTACTGAGTAACGGGTACTTCATGTAGTACCGAGTAACGAATCGTTACTCACGAATGCATTTCGTTACTCGCATGTTCCGTATTAGGTCGCGAAAGTACAGTTGATGCGTGTGTTATAACGTTTGCTGATCGTATATTTTCTGAATGTGTGCCTTATTTGGTTAATTGAAAAAATAAAAGACAAAAAAGCACCACAATTTTGTAATTTATAAGTCATCATCATCATGTCGTATGGCTTCTGCTTGTCCTTATAAGTTACATGTCAATATCTAATTGGCGAAGCCAATCCACCGCGGCCGGATTGAGTTCATGGAGCTCACGCATTCCTCCAGTGAAACGACGGAGAGGACATTCCTCTACGATATGCATCGTTGTCTGGTTTGGAGCCCCACAGTCACAATCCGGTGAGGCTTTAAAACCCCATTTATGCATATGGTAATTGCATTTCCCGTGTCCAGTTCTGAACCGGTTAACCCTAGACCACACGGTGCGACAGCTGTCAAAGCCGGAGGGTTTGATAGTAGGATCCGATACGAGATCTTTCCAGGGGTTATGCTGAAATGCTTCCCATGATGTTCGCCATTCTTGTTTGAGGTCAAAGCCATTGTGAAGGTTTTTATCGGTCCAGATGGGGAATCTTGAGATCAGTCGTTCGGGGGGCAAGTCATCAAGCGTTTTCCGGATTGGCATTGGCTTTCCGTGCACTTCCCGCCAGCACTTCTTCCATTCGTTAACAGCTGCCTGGCATCTCCGTAGATCAGGCGGAGCGATGTGGGCCAAAACAGGCAGCCATGGTGTGGGAGTAGATTTCACTAGTCCTGTGATAATTCGCATGGCTTCGTGTAGTTGGGTATCGATCTTATATGTGTGCGCACTGCGGTACCATACAGGTGCGCAGTACTCTGCTACTGAGTATATTAGGGCTATCGTTGATGTTTGAAGAACGGACGCATCAGCCCCCCAGCTTGTGCCAGCCAAAGACTTCAGGATGTTTAGTCTCGTCTTGAGTTTTTGTTTTGTTACATCCAGATGTTGCCGGAATGTTAGAGATCGATCCAATATTACACCCAGATATCTAGGGGTGAGATTGTGCTTTACTCGCTGCCCACAAAACTCCACGCAGAGCTTGCGCTCGGCCATGCAATTTGTGAGGTGGAATGCAGACACCTCAGTCTTTGACGGATTGGGGCAGAGATGCCATTTACTGTAGTAGTTGCCCATGGTCTTAAAATCTTTGGTAAGTATTTTCTCCCCTTCTTCAAACGATTTTGCTTGAAAAGCCACAGCTAGGTCGTCAGCATAAGCGAACTTTAAGGAATCAGTTTCAGGGAGGTCTCGAATAAAAATATTAAACAGTAGGGGAGCCAAAACCGAACCCTGAGGAAGGCCATTTTTGAGAAGCTTGAAGTTACTTTGCTTCTCGCCAAGGCAAACTCTGATGAGTCTGGGACCAAGTAAGGATTTCAGCAGTGTGATTGTTTTTCGGCAGGGGATTATGGAAGCTACTTTATTTAATAAGCCTATTATCCAGACCGTGTCGTAAGCAGCACTTAAATCAACGAAGGCTGCAAAGGTTTTTAACCCTCGCTGAAAGCCCGCTTCAATATATGACGACAAGGCTAGAACCTGGTCTGTACAGTTCCGGTTTCCCCTAAATCCAGCCTGCTCAGATGGTATACAAGGGTCCACTATTGGATAAATTCGGTTGTATATAATTCTTTCCAGAAGTTTATAGGTTACTGAGAGAAGCGATATCGGTCTGTAGCTGGCCGCTTTGTCGGGTGGCTTACCGGGCTTTAGTAGAGAAATCACTTTCAACCTTGTAAAGGCGTCGGGAAAGCGGTATGATTCCTGAATATTGTTAAACAATTTCAGTAACCAATCCCTTCCCAGTGGGCCTAGATGTTTTAAGAACTCTGGGTAGATATCATCGAGTCCAGCAGCCTTATTAATTTTCAATGACTTGAGCGCTGCATCTAATTCAGACATCATATAAGGTTCACAGAGAGACTCAATGGTTCCGGATCCCTCAAGGAAACTGCTCAACTGGTTACGGACTCGTTTGTTGAAAGTTTTGTCTGATTTTGCTGATTTCGTGAGTGATTTCAAGTGTTTTGCAATTTCGTTGGGGTGCATGGTTGGGGTCTTTTGCTCATGTTGCTGGGCACCGCCAAGTTTTCGTAGGACCGACCAGCTTTTCTTACTGGAGTGAGTGAAGTCCATACTCTCAACGCAGGCTTCCCACTTTGCTCGTCTTGACGCATCGAGTGAGGCGAGGAGGTCTTGGGCCGCCTCGGGATCTTCATTCAAGAAGAACTCTTCATAAGCCTTCTGGGTTTCAGCTGACCAGCCGGGAACATATTCCTTGCGAAAACCTCGCGGGATAGAACGTTTAGCTGCGGCGATCGTGGCCTTTGCGAACCTGTCGTAGTTGGCAACTTCTGGCTTTATAAAGCGGAGGGTTGCGTCCAGTTTTTGAGAGAATGAACACCAGTTAGCTTTATTAAAATTCCAGCGTGGTCGCTGCACGGACTTCACAAGGGGTATTTGGATGCCTACCGTTATAAGGGACGGTCTGTGCTGGCTGTGTGGGAAGCTATTGAGAACTCTTCTAGTAACTGGCAGAGCATGGCCCCGGTGATCTTCGGAGACAAAGCAAAGGTCTGGGTTGGTGTCGCTACGCCACCTTGCAGATCTGAATGAGCTACGCCCCTTTGGGTCGTAGACTAAGTGCTTTTTTTGTATTTCTGCCCAGGTTTGAAGTTCTTCGCCATTTCGATCGTTTCTTCTGTAGCCCCACGCACGAGGTATGATGGCTATTAAAGTCCCCAATGTACAGCGATGGATGGGGATGATTTGGTAGCGATGTGCTGGAAATATTTAGAGCTGGTGGTTTGTAGATGGTAGTGAGGTTGGTATTGCCTATTTTCGCCTGTATGAGCTCCAGGTCATTGGTATTGGACACAGACGTGACAATACAGTCATTGACCGACAATTTTTGGTATATGGCTGAACCGTAGGTGGATGATAGCGTGAAACCTTTTAGATTGAAGCCATCTATGTGACCTCGGTGTGAAAAGGCTGCTTCCTGACCAATGTGATGTTCTTGGAGGCAAATTATGTCGACGTTATATTTGTGGGCAAGGTTTGCCAAATAGTCACACTTAGAGCGAGAGGAACCTTCAATATTTAGCTGTAAAATGCGGATCGAGGGTCCGATATTTCTTACGTTAGTGTAGGACTTGGCTGAGCCCCGAGAAGGGCTGTTTTTGGTAAAGCTCTGAGAAGGGCTGTTTTTTGGGTAGCCCTGAGAAGGGCTTTCCTGAGGACTCATGTTGGTTAAGCAGTGAAGACACCGGGAGATTCTTAAAGAACAGTCCGGTGAGCCAATATGGTACAATTTGGTCTGGATTTCTGCTGAAACGGGGGGACGGAGGCTAGCCACCTTCGTTCAATCGGCTGAGATATCCCGTCAGAGGGCTATCAGGTGAGGTCTCCGAACACATGGAGGCGAGCGGTTCCGTCGCGGTGGCTGGCTTGCGACTTTAGGTGGTTATACCCTCCGCCTGAAGACAATCGCGGCCGAAACCTCGACGGGGGACTGCTCCGTCTACTGTGTGGGAAGAGACCTATGTCCCAGCAGTAAACCTGGCGCTGAGTGCACTCGGCGCTCGGCGTCCCCTTTTGCGGGCTCCAAGGAGGGTTGTATAACGTAACAGAATATCTGGGGTACCCTTGAAGAGGAATACCCTCAGAAACCTAGGTTCTGCTACGCTATAAAAGAAAATTTGGAAAGAGGGAAGTTAATGGGAACCTACCTCCCTATAATTATTCCCTAAGAGTTATATAAAATACAAGACAAGATATAAAGTAAATATATTAAAATTAAAAGTATGGTAAAATATATACGTAACTTAAATTTACACGTGAAAGTCCAATTAGTGGTTTGATGAATTGAGGTGGCCCGGCGGTCGACCACGCCAGGAACCAACTGCGCAGCGGAGGTGAGGTAGTCCGGCGATCTGCCTGATCAAGCCGAAATGATGGAGATGGCCCGGCGGTCTACGTGACCGCCTGGATCCAACAGCACTAGATGGAGAAGGCCCGGCGGTCTACGTGACCGTACCAGGGTCCAGGAGTAATGAATAAATAGTGTCCAAGATAATTCTCCCAATAATAATATTTAGTTCACAACAATAGAATAAGAAGAAGTGCTCATTCCTTGACACAAAAACGTCTATTTATATCAAAATTGATGGAACCATAATTTATTTTTAAACATTTCAAAATTATAGCTATATTTACATAAGCAGTTATAAAAATTACATAAAGAAGGTAAGTTTAATATAAAATTGGCCAAAATACAATATCTCCTAACCGAAATTTAGATGAAATTTACATAATTAAAAAATATATATCATTTGACAAGGTGATTGCCAGTGGTAACGATGTCTGTCAAAATAACAAGAAAATTTTAATATTAGTGTCAAAATTAGTAAACAAATAAAATTACAAGAAATTATAAGTTATATGATGAAAATAAGAGAATGTATTTAATGAGATGAACCAGAAACAAATGGTAAGGTATTTACATATGTTAAAAGGTATCTACATACCACAGTGGGTAACTGTTTGGGATGAAGATTTCGTCATTTAGCCTATGGATACCAAAAGGGCCCACAACAACACCACCGACCCAGCTGCGACTGACGCGCGGGTTAAGGTTGCTGCGCCATCCAGCGCGCAACCCACATCTCACCATCGTCCTGCTGCGCCTAGTAGCGCGCGAATTATCATCGCTTCTTCTTCGTCCGAACCTCTGGATCTCGGCACGCTGAGAGACGCCATTCCAAGCTGCACTCAGCAAACTGAGGCGGCATGGAATGTCGTCATAAAACCGAGGAGGAAGAAGAAGAAGGGGAATCAGCCCGGTAAGCAAACCCAAGGGCCACAACCTTCTACCTCCAAGGCAACACCTGCTGCTCAGCAGACGTCAAGGAGGGAGAAACGCGATCGCGCGCGTTTAAGCAAGTACCGCCTAAGCCAGAAGGCTGCTGAGGGGACGGATTTGTCGACGGCCGAAAGGCATCCGACCCCGTCGGAACCCGCAAGGGCATCCGCGGCCCGTGTAGCTGAGCCAAACCGAAGCGCTGGACCCAGTCCTGCTGCTGGTAAGGCAATCAGCGAAAAGGCCCCCCGAAGCAACCCGAAAGCTGAAAGCGGGAACGCCCCACGCAACGCACAGCCTATTCCGCGCGGTAAGAGGGCGGGCAAGCCAAAATGGCAACGCCAAGCGGCCAGAGAGGCGAGCGGCAAAGCGGCTGCGAAGACCACTCCGTCTAATGGGGGGAAGAGGAGTCGTCCTGACGACACCTTAACACCCCGGGACGAGGGTAAACGCGCCAAGCTGAGTGGCTCGTCTCTGGGGCCGAACGCCGTCAGATACGCGGACGCGCTGAAAATCAACGACCTCTGCGTCGCCATCGCGTCTGAGCCGTTCTACTTCCTGACGGAGGAAGATTCGGCTCTCATACAGAAGTCCATCGTGGAGGCCTACGATGCTACCCTCTTCTCAGAGGTCACTAGCGTTCGTACGCCATTCTTCCGAGGGAAAGCCTTCCTAAGTGAAGGAGTCGTCAAGATGTGGTGTGAGGACGACTACTCGGTGGAATGGCTCCGCCACACAATCACAAAAATTACACCGCCCCGACCGGACACCAAGCTGACCTTGTGTCGGCAGAGGGACATCCCGAAGAGGGTCAAGGGGGCAATTTTCGTGCCGGACTTCACCGACGGCACAGTCGAGCGTCTGCGTTTGAGACTCCACAAAGCAAACGCAGACCTATACAACATAACCTCGTGGAATCTGTACCATGCGGAGGAGGCCGCTAAAGAGGGCGCTATCTGGTTAGTGCTGGGAATCCCAGAGCACGAAGCCAAAACTCTGAAACAGAGAGAGAGGCGCCTACGGTACAAGTTGGGGTCGGTGTACGTCAAATTCCTTGACGACGCCAGCCGACCAACGGACACCGCTGAGGCCACCAACGAGACTCCAAACCTCGTCCAGCACGAGGCCACTGGAGACTTGTCTGGCGGGCCCCCTGAGAACGACCTTGGTCGCCCTGTTCTGTCCTCGGAACAAGAACCGACCACCAGCAACGACCCCCAACCTCGCACATCCAGTCCCGAACCCCTGGGGGCAGAAATCAACGCCGAGAAGGAGAGGCAGCTGTTGGGTAGTGATGGCTCTGCCAGCCCACCACCCAAACTCCTTTAAAGCCCTTCAGGCAAACCTCCAGCACAGCCAGACCGCGACGGCTATGCTTCGCAGGCAGCTGGAGGGCAAAACCGAGACCATAGCCCTTATCCAAAAGCCGTGGATAAGGGGGAGCAGGATATGTGGTCTCTCAAACATAGGATACCGATCGATTCTGGATACAACCGTAAGTCACCCTCGTACCTGTATACTTGTACCAATAAATCTTAAAGCTACAATCATGAATGAGTTTTGTTCCAGGGACCTCACAACTGTCAGGCTCCCTACCGATCCTTCTAACGACCTGCCCACAGTGGTGCTAGCGTCTGCCTACCTGCCGGGCGATGAGCAAGTACCCACTCCAGCACTGGAAGCACTGGTCACCTACTGCGAGAAGGAAGGGCTGGAACTTATCATCTCCACGGACAGCAACGCGCACCACGGTGTCTGGGGCATGGATAAGTCCAATGATAGAGGTGAGGAACTCTTAAACTATCTTTCCACTACCAACCTTGTAATACTTAACAAAGGCGCTAAGCCGACGTTTATTACAGCACAAGCAGAGACCATCATAGATCTCACCTTGGCAACAGAAAATATTTCTCAATACGTGTCGGGCTGGCACGTATCTGATGAACTTTCATGTTCCGACCACAGGTGGATCCGTTATCAATTGCACACGTACGTCACTCCTGCTACACCGCGACGCAATCCGCGGAAGATGGACCGCATCAGGTACAAGCCCCTGACCAAGGAAAGTCTGAAATTGGTAGGTATTCCTGCAACGTACGAGTCCACTGCGGACATTGATGCACATGTCAACAACCTAACTCAATCCTTAAACCACTGCTTTGAGCAAACCTGCCCTCTCGAGGTACCGCGGACCAGAACCAATAGTAAATACCAATGGTGGGGGCCCGAACTCGAGAGACTGCGTCATAAGGTAAGGAAATTGTTCAACAGAGCTAAAAATACCAGGCAGCAGGAAGACTGGGACAAATACAAGGAATCACAACGCTTACTTAAGAAGCGCATCAGGTTTCGGAAAACCGAACACTGGAGACGCTTCTGCGAAGACATAGAAAGCAACAATCAGGCCGCCAAGGTGAAAAAGATTCTGACGCGTGGACCTGAACGCAGCATAGGGAATCTTAAGAAACCAGACGGCAGCTTTACCAACACAGACGATGAAACCTGCGAACTGCTACTCCAAACCCACTTTCCCGGCTGCCGGATCACCAGTGACACAGGCTAGTCTGGGGTAACGGACTACAGACCGCAGGACTCGGACTGGAAAACCGCCACAGCAATTGTCGACCACGACAAAGTAAGATGGGCAATCAACACCTTCCTCCCATATAAATCAGCAGGCCTCGACGGCATCTTTCCGGGTATGCTGAAGTGGTGTGCGGACGAGCTGGTGACACACCTTGTCACCATCTACAGGGCATGCCTAGCTTTCCGACACACGCCACATAAATGGAGAGAAGTAAAGGTAGTATTCATCCCCAAACCCGGCAAAAGCGACTACACACAGCCGAAGTCCTTCAGACCCATCAGCCTTACATCTTTCCTGCTCAAAACGCTGGAAAGACTCTGCGACAGGGACATAAGGACTAACGTGCTTGTAAGCGAGACCCTACATCCAAACCAACACGCCTACAGTATGGGCAAATCCACCGAATCGGCCCTACACACCGTAGTAAATAAAATCGAGTATTCTCTTAATCACAAACAATCGACCCTAGGTGTTTTTATTGACATTGAAGGGGCGTTTGATAAAACTAACTTTACCAGCATAGGACGGGCACTGTGTAGACATGGCGTCGACCCAACCATGGCGGGGTGGATCGACGGCATGCTAAGAAATCGAGCCATACGATTCACCGTGAACAATACTACCAGAGGTATAGTGGCAAAGGGCTGCCCGCAAGGGGGAGTCTTGTCGCCGCTTCTGTGGAACTTTGTTGTTGATGAACTCATAGAGAAACTCAACAGCAAACACTACTTCACGGTGGGATATGCTGACGACCTAACTATACTCATCAGCGGACCCTTTGAGAACATTTTATGTAACCTAATAGATTCCGCTCTTAGGATCGTAGAACTTTGGTGTATAGATCATGATCTCTCGGTTAACCCAGCGAAAACCGAGCTAATCCTATTCACCAAGAAAATGAAGCTACCCAAACTTAAACTACCAAAACTGTTCGGAACACAACTGTCCCTCTCAAATGAAGTCAAATATTTGGGCGTTACACTTGATGATAAATTACTGTTGGGGAAACATGTCGAACAGAAAATTAAATGTGCCTCCATAACCTTCTGGCAATGCCGAGGTCTAATGGGCAAAACATGGGGTCTATCTCCCAAGATCACACTATGGCTTTATAAAGCTATGATCAGACCCATCATCACATACGGCGCGATCGTTTGGTGGCCCAGAACCAAACTAATGACAGGGGTGAAAAAATTAGAAAAATTCCAAAGACTTGCATGCTGTGCAGTCACGGGATGCATGCAAACTACCCCCACCGCGGCCCTTGAGGCACTACTTGGCTTGCCGCCGCTGGACCTCTTCGTGCAGCAGGAAGCAGCCATAGCGGCCACAAGACTGAAACACCTAGGCCTGTGGAAAAATCTTACGAATAGTCACAGCGATATCTGGTACAGAGGACTAAAATCCACTCCCCTACTAGAAGCACCCTGTGACAAGACACCGAAAATCTATGTGTTCAACAAATCATATAGGATTCACTTATTAGAAAACAATCCAGACACATCGGGAATACATGAGGTCCAAATCTACACTGATGGTTCCAAAACCAAATCAGGTACAGGCGCCGGAGTCTTCTCGATGGACCTAAACATAAATATATCTACACCGCTGGGTGAAGATAACTCGATATTCCAATGCGAGTGTATTGCCATAATCCAGGCTGCAACTGCCATAAAGAAGAGAGAGGTTGCTGACTACGGCATTCGCATACTCTCTGATAGCATGGCGGTTCTAAAAGCCCTGGAGAGCAACATCATCACATCCAGCCTTATTTACGAGTGTCACCTGGCCCTTGAGGACATTGCCACAAGGAACAGTGTCACCTTACAATGGATCAAAGGACACAGCGGCTCCCTGGGCAACGATGCCGCAGACCAACTCGCTAAAAGGGGATCGGACCTTACGGTTTTCGGCCCCAGGCCACACCTGCCTATTCCCTTCAACCAATACAGGTCATGGCTGCGACATCAAATCCTAGTCAAACACAACGACCGCTGGGCCAATATCAGCAACTGCAGACAGTCCAGAGAGGCCGTATCGGCTCTTTCACCGCGTCTGACTCGCAACTTAATCACCCTAAACAGAAGTGACCTTCGAAGTGTAGTGGGATCACTGACTGGACATATCCCCCTAAATAAACATCTCTTCACCATTGGTGCCACAGACAGCCCTCTATGTAGAGGCTGCCTGGAACAGGAAGAATCGGCTGCCCATGTGATTCTGGAATGCACAGGGGTAGCCACCCACCGGGCATCTATCCTCGGCACACCGAGTTCCCTTTCAGAAGCCTGTGAACGTCCTAAAAGACTTCTGTGCTTCTGGAAGGAGTTGGGGTGGTTGGACTAACCACCCTAATACCCCCTACGCATAATGGGCCAAATGGAGCCTAAATGCGGAAAAGGGAGCCCGTTACCATACCATACCATACCATCATAGTGTAATCGAGAATTCTCTATGGAAACGGTTGGAGATCTAGGATCTTAAAAGTAGACTCGTTATGAATGTTACGATATTTGAAATAACAATGGTACAAGGTACAGTTAATTAGGCTATGCATTTCGAAATGATAGCAAGTGGTTAAGGAATAAAATGTCGTAGTGAAATGTAAAACTCGACAGTAAATAAATATTCTGTATCTTTTAAATGTGTATTAAGTATAAGGGACCGATGATCGGCCCAAATAAGTGAATTACCTTGAAAGGTAAATATGTACCAATAAATTGTTAAAGTGTGTGTTAATGTGCCTAACTAATTAAAGTTCTATGTACTTAAATATCGTAACCCACTTTTTCTAGAAGCGAATATTAGGAGCTTCCTATTAACTATATAGGCAACCAAAAGTTGTTTGTTGTTATTATTTGAAAAATCACAAAGTGATGTAAGTTTAGATATTAGTTAATATCAAACTTTTAAAATGAGAAAAAAAAAGCATAAACTGCTAATATACGAGTATAGTGGCTCTGCTAGTTATTAAAATCAGGAATCTCTACTAACGGAGGCGCGCCGAGACGCAACGATAGGAGACCTGATAGAATTGTATTTGTTCATGTCAAATCTTTGTGAAGATGAGAAAAATAAAAAAGCATGTCTTACACATTGCTAATTATATAGATCAGTGATCTCTACTAACGGAGGTGCGCCGAGACGCAACGATAGGAGACGTGATAGAATTATTATGTAAAAGACATAATAATATTATATAAGTTGACATTATTAAAAATGGGTTCAATAAAAGTTATATTTAAATTGTGGCCCAAAACTTTGGTAAAAGTATATACGTATTCTAATAATGATAAATCATTCATTGCCGACATATAGCAACACAAGGCGTAAATAAAATGACTAAGAGTATCCAAAAAAATAATTTTGATTTGGAGTAATATGCAAAGACATAACCGAATATATAACTCGTTTTAAAGATTGCCAGAAGCAACTTTTTTTATATAAAAATGGTAATAACCAATAAGTAGGTACAGAATCTACTTCTTTTGGAAAACTGTATTTAGATAGTGTTTGTTTGACCGTTAGATTTAGAAAATTACTTAGGTTATAAATATAATGTTAAAATATTAAGGAATTTATAGTTTATAAGAATAGCGCTAAGTTTTTTTTAATCAAATAAACGCTTTTCTTTCAAGGGAGGGATGCCTGAAAATTTCAAGGGAGGTGTGGTATGTGATGACGAATTGTATCATGTACTTATGGGACGTGATATTGAGTTAAAACAATAACTTCCTTGAAGATAGTTACGCTTGCCTCTCTTGTCACGTATTGTTATTATATAGTATATAAGGCTAGCCATCATTGGCGAATAAAGGACTATTCCACGGAAGACTTGTGTATCATTTAGAGTCTACGTCCCAAATCCATTACAGCGGCTTCCCGCGACCTTGATCAGATCGTCGGTCCACCTTGTAGGGGGCCTGCCCACGGAACGTCGTCCGGTACCAGACCCTCCAGGGGCCAAGGAACGACCCCGGCGTACCGTAATAAAGGCGCTGCCTGTTGCTCCCTAACAACAGAACCGCTTTACAGCGTTTAACTAAACCGTTAGGTTTCCACCGATTTAGACGCGGGCAAACCACGTAATCCATCCATAAAATGAGGACTCTCGACTGAGCGAGACAACGGGTAGGGGAGAAGCAGCGGAGCGGTACGTGCGTATAGCGCGACAGCTAGAAGCGGAAACTGTCCAATGAATACCGAATACCCTCAAATGTATACTCCTTTAATTTATCTCGTTTTATAGTATCAATTTAAAATGTATCGATTATTAGTAATGAATAGACCAGTGTATTGTCAAAATTTACGAAAGCACTATCGTTACATCAGTAACAGTTTTTTCTTTTGTGTATGTACTCGTCGTCCTTTTTCCAACTGTCAATAAAGTTGTAGTATGGGAGTGCCGCTTCTTAAACGTAGTGATTAGGTACCGTAAAATGGGGTGAATGGGGATAGTTTTCAACTTTGAGTGCCCCTTTTTTATGAATTATGTATTAATAACTTTTCTACATTAAAAGTTTAGTCTTAACTTGTATAATAGGAAATTGTATGCGAAAATCATTGATGGCCAGCTCAGTTTGTGTAAATACATAAAATATAAGCAATCCCTATTCATACACGTATAGGGGTTTATAGGGACGGCATTGAGCACAATAGAGAAATATGGTCAGGGCTGTCACAAACTCCTAAATAATATTGTTCAGTAATATGTAGTAAGAATGTAATATACATTATACCTCTACAGATTTCGGGATTTTATTTTCTTTAATTTCTTCTCTACGGGTTTATATATTCGTGGCATACCTACAAAAAGCAAAAGTCCCTAAGTAAATAATGAATAAGCCTAACTAGAAAACCCACCATTAGGTAATAAAGAAATAATACAATTATTATAGACAGATACCAGCGATATTGGTGAGTGACAACCCTGCCCTTATCCATGCTTTATTGTCCTTTTTCATACAAGTACACTCGACAGCACATCAAGTTAAACAGTTGAACTGCGATAACAGCTTTTATTACGTACGACATAAAGGCGGTCTCAAGGTCAACATGTATAGTCTGATGTGCCGCCGTGTGTACATACGTCCCTAGTTTCTGGGACTTTTGTCCCGATTCACCCCTCAAAAATCCCGATGAAATACTGTAGGCATCCCTATTGCCCTCTTTTTTTGCGAAATTTACCGGCACTTTTTAATTTCCAATTTAAACTAAAATTAAACAATAAAATCGTAATTACTTACTTGATTTGGATAGAGAACACACTAACTTTTATGACTTAGTAATATCCATTCAATATAACTCACTTTTATCTGCTTTTTTTTCAAAGTTTTTTGGGGAACAAAATGTCGCACTTCCGAACGACGAATTTCAGATGATTTTTTTCTGACATGTGACCATCTTCACGTCAAAAAAGTTCTATCAGTTTAAAAAATCACTTTTCTACTTTAAAAATCGAAAAACATCTGACAATTATCGGTAATGTAATGGTAGTTTTTCCGCTTCTGTTCATCGTTTTTATCCCTATTGACCTCTGTATCCCTATTTACCACATTTTACGGTGCTTGTTCATCAGTGGTGGTACTATCCTCTTAATAGTCTGTGCCACAACAGAGTACATAGAATATCGGGAGTTTTGCGCGGGAAACGAGAAGAGAAAGATGGACTTTGTTTCGTAATTTTGTGAAATTATCCTAAGCGGCATTTATTGTGATAAAGTGGTGGCATTGTTATAATAATGTGTCAGTGAGTAGGATAAATCAAATAAAAGTGAGAAACAAGGAAAGGCGCTCCTATTTTACTCTGATCCACGTTCTCGCGTAAAACTCCTGTTATCATTGAAATCTATAAACCACCCATACATTTCAATGACTTAGGTTAGGTTTCATTTCATTTCATTTTCATCATAAAAAAAATCTACTGAAGACTTGGCTGTATGGGCATAGTTCCCTTTGCCTACCCAGAATGGGTGAAGAAAACAACAACAACAACATAGAATATCGGAAAGTCTGTGTTTTCAAGTTACATTTTTGCAATTTGCATTAATTTGTATTCGCGAATGTATTTTAATAAATAGTGACTTTTAATTGAATGAGTGATGACTACTTAGTACTTACGATCGTTCCTAATACCATGGAAAATTTACCAAACTTAAATGATGTTTTCTTTAATTATTATTTCTTGATAGGTGGCATATTTTTGAGTTACTTAATTTACAAAATCTTTTATATACTCTTCAATAATAACATATACCTCCAAATTAAGTATAAAAGCAGAGGTCATACATGGAGGAGTATCCAGTGCAATAAGTCAATACCATACAATATTTATGTAAGTAGTTAATGTTCTCTTAAATTAAAATAAAAAGGGAACTTTTCATACACTTCATACTTTTATTAACTATTTTTGTTACTTGTAATGTGTTAAAATTAATTTTGGTGAATCTCTTTTGCAGCCTATCATCCTAATTGTTGAAAAATTATGAGTTATTAATTTTTTAAAGTAATCAAAATATTTTTTCCTAGGTATATTCATTTGAACTGTATCAGTATGTATGTAATAAGGACATTTCAAAAAACTCCTGTAGCTCATAGAATCCATGGAACTATGTGTCCAATTTTTAATATAGAATAAAGATTTAATCATCTATTTTTGGTTCGAATATCTCCGCTTTACCACTACTTATCTATACTAACTAAGAATAATAATATTATAAAGCTGAAGAGTTTGTTTGTTTGAACGCGCTAATCTCCGAAAGTACTGGTTCGATTTGAAAAATTCTTTTTGTGTTAGATAGTCCATTTATCGAGGAAGGCTGTAGGCTATATAACATCACGCTGTGACCAATAAGAGCGAAGCATCAGTAAAAAATGTTGCAAAAATAATAGAGTTCACAATAACAGAAATTGACGCGAACGAAGTTGCGGGGAACAGCTAGTTATATATATTTTGATCTGGATGAACTACAGTTTCATTTAAATACTAAGATGTGCAGTTGCACGGGTCTTTGATTAGGATAGTAAAACTTAATTATGTGGCTTAGTTTTATAATAGCATTTTTTTTATTTTATCTGGTTAAAAAAGATACCTACTTTCAAAAATGGATTTCTCCTTAACTATAAGTTGTAGGGACCTGGGAGGTTAACTCTAGCATTTTGACCGATTTTAGGGCCATTTACGACACTGTGTAATGTAGAGATTTCTAATTGTTTGCATAGATAGATTCACGAAGATAGGAAGTTGGAACCTATAATATTACCAGTAGTAGGTGTACCATTTCTGTTGCAGTGCACTGCCTGTGGAAAACTTATGCTTCCGCTAGTTGGTCACTTTTGCGAATGTTGTGCAGTTAGCGCTTGTAAAAGTTGCTGCCGTGGAGTTGATAAGAGGTTTCCTTGTAAAGCTATAACATGGCCTAGTGATAAAATATTTTTTCATCATTGGGTAAATGGTCAGTTAGATTCCATGCATATTATTATGAGAAATACTTCTAAGGATAAAGTTGTCAATAAATTTTTTGTTTCTTTTATTTCAGTTGGATCCATTAGAACAGAAAATGCTGACAATAGTGATAGAGGTTTACAAAAATTTTTTTGCTGTTGGTGTCAAAAAACTAAAATGTGCTACTATAATGCACTAAATGAAGCTGAGGTATAAAAATTACATGTTGAAATCCATCCAAAAATTATTAAGTAAACAATACCATAGTAATAATGTACCTATTTATATTTTTTTATGTTATAGGAATGTGACTTTCACAAATATAGAAATGTAATTATTCCACCTACATGTGTCCAAGTGGAGAAAGGAACAATTTTGAGTATTAAGCCATTGCCAGATGAAAATTGGGAACCTCTCATTATATTTGGTATGTTCTTTAAACCTCTTTTTACAGAATTTTGTCAATGTAAAAAAAAAAATACCTACTAGTTTTCACTTATCATGATACTTTTACCACAGCTTTTACTTTAATATGATATTTTTAGCAAAATTTATTTTAATATATTAATATATTAATTTACTTAATAATATCTATATAATATATTAATTTACAAATTAATTTTATTTAAGCTACGGAGACAATTTCTACGTCCACTGCAGTGACGTAATAGTCTCGGTGGCTTAAATGAACAAAGCACCGCGCCCGCACGGTATGCGTGGAGATGCGGGTTCCATTCCCGCTTGCGACTAAATTTTTCATGTTCATACTGATCTTCACTTGTTGTTTTAATTCCAATGATTGTTGAGACTAAAAAACCAAGAAACACACAAATATTGGTTTGGCGGGGCGGTGACGAGAAGATTATTGCTAATGTACTTCGCAAGCTCCTTGATCTCGAGAAAATGTTCTTCCCTGATCACGGCGCTTGCAACAGTGCTGAAATATTAGAAAGTCATAAAATCAAGTAACATGGGAATCATCTTGTTAAAATCAGTTTTATTTCTGCAAATAGGCCCATGGAGGCGCTTTTACACGTCCCAATTACATAATAAGTATAAGTTTTTTTTAATTGTTTGGTTTCACTGACTGGTATATACATTCAGATTTCCATTGTACCAGTAATTAACTTTGCAATTCAATTACACAACAGATGATAAAAACATAGTAGTAACAGCCTATAATCATCCCACTACAGGGAAAAGGCCTCCATCATTGAATTCAAGTTACCACTGCAATGATGGGAACTGGCATAATCACCACGCTTGCCAAATGCGGGTTGGTGATCACAAACCCGAGCTACGTTCGAAAATTTATTCGTTGCCCGACCCGGGCATTTAAACCACTAGACCAACAGGGCGTCCAAATGGGGCGGACAAATACATATTAGCATACAATAGTTCTTTAATTTAATGTAGGTATGTGTATGACCAATTACTTACTAATTTACATACTAATGAATTTGTTAACTTTATAGCAAATCGAAAGTCAGGTAGCAACAGGAGTGATGAAGTGCTTTCACTCTTCAGAGGACTGCTCAATCCGATTCAGGTAATTGATAGGTAGTGAAATAACCTTACGATCCCTAACAATCACACTTATATTTTCATGTTTGCTACTGTCCAGTGGGTTTAGTTTGCATTGTTCCACTTAGTGACCGGCAGACAAGGGTTATTGCACTGTGACCTGTGTGATTCTTTTGATGAGAAGTGCAAAAGTGTCGGGTATGTTAACCGGAAAAGTCGTTTTTAAAATCACTGTTCTATAAAGGCTTTCCTAAAAAAGTTGAGTATCTTTGTCAAGCAAATGTACAATTTAAGTAGTGTCAGGAAAAAAAATGCAGTGTATAGGGGTGTCCCCCAGATGCCGACTGGATGTGACTTTTTGATACGGCCTCCTAGGAACTCTTTTTTTACGCTATTCGCATCTCATTCATTCATTTCGATACTATTCATAAGTTTTTGATTTTCCCTTAGGACCGTAGAAAAAAAACTATGTTCCGAAAAATATTTCGCGTGCAAATTTGATTTACATTTTTAACTTCATAAATGGACTGTAAATACGATACTGAACGCCTATAAAAATTTTTGAAGATGGTGATAAAGTGAACCTGTATAATTATAGGTAATAGACATAAGCAGCACGTCTCCGGAGAGTGTAGTGCGATGGCTGCCGCCGCGCTGCCGCGTGCTGGCGGCCGGCGGCGATGGCACTGTCGCTTGGATCCTCAACGCGCTGCGCACCGCTGAACACGTCCGGGTTAGTATATTGCATGTTAAGCTGTCTACACACCGAAGTCGCCATGCCAGCCCGCCGGGTTCGTGCCGGCGGCCTGATTTTAACGATCTTGCCGGCGGGTTGCGCCCGCGTGATCTACCCCGCGGCATCTCCAAGCACTTGGCAATCACTAATTGTGAACACTGCATGCCGCGACTGTTGTACCGCCGGGAAAATTGTCTGGCTCGCAACTTTTAAAGCCGCCGGGTCCACCCTGCGGCTTCGGTGTGTAGACAGCTTTACAACGCAACGCCCCGTTGGTATCACAGAACATAAAAAACGAGTAGAAGTAGCATCCACTCCTATTTGTATGAAAACCAGTGTAACCAAACTAACACATTTGTGATTAAATCACATTATCATGCACACTAAGAATGTCTTGTAGCGATTGGTTAACTTTAACTGTCAGATAGTTCCGCTACTCGACACTAGATGCCTCTTATTCACTATCAAATAGTTCCGCTACGCGACGATAGATGCTACCTAAAAACTATTGATAAATAGGAGTGGGATAGTTACGATAATCATAACAAAAATATCGACACTTGTAAGTGTTGATATTTATGTTATAACAACATGAGAGAGCCAGCGTTATGTTTAAAATTGTCTCTCTCATATTTCTTAATTATTACAACTTAACATCTTTTCCAAAAAAATATAAATTATTTATGACTTCTTCATTCTAAATGAAAAAAATACTTTCTTTGTTTCGAAATCGTTTTCCCAGAAATGTTAGAGCAAAAGGTGCATGTTTTTCCGGGATACCAATTTTGCCTACCGATTGCTTCAATCCATTTTCCGTATATGTTTGGATTGAATTAATTAAATACGAGTATTGATTTATTTAAACAAGTTATTACTTATATACAAAAAAACAAACGACTACAAAATAAGATAAAAAAATTTAAGGCAGGAAACGATAGCAAAGGCTCTCGCTGCAAGCCATTTAAATTGGGTACACTATGTACCAATGACCTTTTGTAACTTAGTACTTTCATAGATTACTATTTTTTTTTGTACTTTTTCAATTTTTTTATATACATTTATAAATAACAAAAGACGTGTGGCACTCGGAGACTGCCGCGGTAAAGCTATTGCATAGCTTGCGTGCGTCAAACAGCACCCACCTCGTTAAACAGCACCCCGCTCGTCGAACAGCACCTACCTCGTTAAACAGCACCCCACCCGTCAAACAGCACCCCACCCGTCAAACAGCACCCCACCCGTCAAACAGCACCCACCTAGTTAAACAGCACCCACCTAGTTAAACAGCACCCCGCTCGTCAAACAGCATCCACCTAGTTAAACAGCACCCCGCTCGTCAAACAGCACCCACCTCGTTAAACAGCACCCCGCTCGTCGATCAGCACCCACCTCGTTAAACAGCACCCACCTCGTTAAACAGCACCCCATCTGTCAAACAGCACCCACCTCGTTAAACAGCACCCCATCTGTCAAACAGCACCCACCTCGTAAAACAGCACCCGCTCGTCAAACAGCACCCACCTCATCAAACAGCACCCCACTCGTCAAACAGCACCCAACTTGTCGAGCGGCACCTGCCTCGTCGAACGGCACCCACTTCGTCGAACGGCACCCACTTAGTTAAACGGCACCCACTTCGTCGAATGGCAAACGCCTCGTCAAACCGCACGCACCTCGTCGAACAGCCGTATCACCGCTGTGCCGGTCGAAGTGGGGAGCGTGAGGTTTTTTCGTTACGGAATTTCTGGATTAGGTCCCCGCGCTCAAGGCCCGCGATAGAAGCTATGCAATAGCTTAAAAAAAAACAAGCAATTTATAAATCTTTTTTATAAGCTGTACTTTTTTAATGTGTCATACATAATTATAAGTATCGATAATAATATCGAATATCGAAATATCGATAACTAACTTATCGATATTTTACCACATCCCTAAATGAGTAGCGTTTTGAAACATTACAAAAATAAGTAATAATTACCAAAGTATAGTTTCGACCTTATCTCCATGGACAGTGGAATAGTTTTAGGTTGTACTTTTTAAGGATTGTTATTATCCGCAAAATTTATAATTGCTATTAAAATAACGATATAATTTTATTTGGTGGCCCCGGCACCCTATGTGCGTACTGTTTTCGCCAAAAGGCAATATCCTTCCCAATCCGCTTTCATATATAATAAACTAAATAAAATGCTTAAAATTTATCCCATGAAATTTTATATGTGTAAAAATACTATAACTAAATGGTTGAGCACACTAACCTATGATGAAGTTGAACATCTGTTCACAAGGATCACCTGAAAGAAATCTTGAGTAATGCAAAAAGATAGGCACTTAGTGTTTGTTCACAATTACATAGACTCATATGTCACCATACACATGCATCCCACATACTTTATAACACACCATACTAACAAGCACTCAACACACACACACACACACACACACACACACACACACACACACACACACACACACACATGTTTATTACATCTTACAGATAGAATTAATCCATTAGCCACAATCAAAAACCTATTAGGTAAAACTTCTTGTATTTATTTTTCCTTCTTGTATTTAGAATAAGTAAATACTGTAATCTAAAGAACCTGATACTATCTTCTGGGGAAGTAGCGGGACATTCCCAATACGAGTAACATATTATGCTTACTTACTGGGAGGTCTCAGCATCACGTTTGTGAAAAAGATTACTGAAATAAAATTATTATTATTATTATTATTATATTACTTAAAAATGGTATGTCACGCCTCCTTTGGATAAATTCTTTTTAGTGCTTGTGTTTTTGCACTCTAATACTGAGCAGATCGGCATATTTAAAGATTTTTGTCAGAATAGCACAACGTCAATACGTTCTAGCAACTGTGATCGTCTGAAGCGCGTAAAAGGGGGCGGAAACATGATATGCGCCATCCGTAGCCGATGTGTGGTACACGGGGCCCGCCTACTTACTACTTCTATCGTTTTTTATGTTCTGTGGTTGGTATAGTCACTAGACCAACGTATTTAAACCACTAAACTCTAGTGGTTAATATGGTATTGGAATAAAATGAGATTTACAGCTTCCCCTCAACATTTTTTAACATTATGGTCGGTCAGGTAACGGGAAGTCAGTCTTGAATTGAATATTATGTGCAGGACTGACTTGAAAGTGAAATTTTAGTCTTTGCTTATTCTAATATTTACAAAGTAATTTAAAAAAGTACTAAATATCCTTCTCTGATACTAATATACTACAAGATTTACATGTTGTTATTTGTGACTGTTATTAACAAATCTTTTAACGAAATAGTCAAGAGAAATATTTTTGTTTCCATGTTAGAGGAAAATACTTTCTCTCGTAGCTACAGCTGGTCTATGCTCTAGCCTGTATAGGTATTTGGAATATAACTTATGTTTTACAGTGTTCACATGTTATTCAGTTAATATTTTAGTCGCTATTAGTGTCTACACAAATGTAAACTTAACAGTACCGGGTCAGTATGATAATGAAAAATTTTAATATGTTTCAGGCCCCTGTTGCGATTCTACCGATGGGGACCGGTAACGACTTGTCGCGGGTGATGGGCTGGGGACCGGGCTGTAGTTCGCATTTAGACGCACATTCCATTATAACTTCAATTAAGCAAGCCAATGAGCAGTATCTAGACAGGTTTGTTACACATGGTGTTGAGCAGAATGATGTAGACATTTTAAATTAAATAATATAAGTCTACGATTTTTAGTTTCGTTTAATCTCGAATCCCTTAACTATGGACATATTTAAATGATTGACGTTGATTTTATGTCAGTGTCAACTTTATAACCCGGCCAAATTATGTCGACAAAATAATAATAATAATAATAATAGATAGTATAGATGTCATGTTGTATCTATTTGATTGATTTGATATAGGTTGTACTAAAAGTGCACCCCTATATCGAATGGGTGCACTTTAAGTTAGGAATCTTTGACGCTGATTGTGTATACAGGATGAAATTAGGCGGCCGTATCACAAATTTTAGATTTTTGGCGGACATTTTCTAAGTTCTTTATACTTATTTTGACATTTTTGTACGGGGCTATACCAAAAGAAAAAATTCGGCATTTGTTTTTTGTCTCATAGATTGATATATTAAAATTTGGAAGGTGGTTAAAATATCATCATGCATAGTTTTTTTACTCGACTACGGCAAAGCCAACAGGAACTGTAATGATTTTAGCAGTCTATGTACATAATTATTATGTGTATGGGTTCCACATTTACAGCTAAACTACGGAGCCGATTTTAGTGAATGAGGTATCAATTGATTCCTTATTATAGTAGGTAACATAGGCTTCCTTTTGTTAAAATAAAAGTTACATAGCGATATGCTACAATAATACCTATATTAGGAACTATGAAAGAAAAAGCAGTCATAGCGAGTGGGGTATCAAATGAAAGAAGACAAAATTCTAAGTATGTATTATTGTACATGTATTTTTTTACAGGATAACTTTGAAATCATTGCATATTCGTAGGCGGGTTACAGTTTTTCAAACTATTTATACTTAAACTTTTTATAGTTGTTTTATAGTAGTTATACACGGTGCAATTCCAGCCACCTGTAAAACGAAGCCTACGTTATGTAACCATTATATATAACATCTTGGCTGTATTATTCTCATTCTTTCATTCATTCTCACAATTATTTTTTCAATAAAAATATTTAATATTGGTTCAGCTGTTATTTTGAAACACGCTGTGACGCACACAAATTTAGCTGTGCAAGGTCCATTCAACCGAGATCCCGCCGCAGCAAAATTATACGTCTATGCGCGTCACAGCGTGTTACGAAATTAAATATTTCCCAAAACAATATTATTAATCAAAAAATAAATAAAACTGCCATGATGTTATACATAATGGTGTAATAACGTGTGCTAACCGTACATGAATGTGTAGGTGGCGGGTGACGATAAGTCCGCAGCGCGGGCGGCTGGGCCGGCCCCGCGGCCGCGTGCTGTTCGCGTACAACTACGCCAGCGTCGGCGTGGACGCGCAGGTCGCGCTCGACTTCGCTCGTGCGCGCTCGCAGTTCCTCTACAGATACGCTAGCCGGACGCTCAACTATGTTAGTCACGTTTTTATGTAGAAATAGTAAAGATAATACTTCTCATGTACTGAAAAGTATGATATGTTACAGGATTTGAAGTTTTCTTGTTGTAAAAAAGCAAATTGATTCGGGGTTCATACCATGTACCTTGTTTTTTATTTTCGGCACTGTTGCGTTTTGAGTTCGTCGTGCCGGAAATTCATAAAATACAGGGTAAAATACGGTAAGTTCATACTTCGAGAATTACATTTCTGGACCAGTTACACATCTGTGTTGAGGTGAAGATGCGCCGCTAGGCTGCCGCGTTGATTGGTAGGCTTCCCCGTGCCGACCACATAACGTGGCGCTGCGCTGGTGCAACCAATAAACGACCGTATGAATATTCGTTTTAAAGAAAATGTCTTTTAATTAGGGCTTCGTAATTTTATTATTGGTAATAAATTGGGTATATATCGGGTTGCCTAATTATTTGTACTCCTAATTGTCATTGGCGCACAAACTATTAGCCTAAAATTTTTTCGCACATCTTTACTATTCCTAATCGTGTTTAGCCTATTTTTACTACGCTTAACTTTATATCGCCGTATTATAATTTCGCCGAATATATCATAGCACCTACCCTTTTGCAGTTCCAAATTTTTATCAATGCAATCAAGCAGACATGCATGCAAACAAGCAATCATGCATGCATCCAAACAATCAGACTTCCGTGACGGCTTCGGCGCTGCGGGGCTCCGGCGGTCCCACGCGTGCTTATCGTCGCAGATGGCTTACGCTCACCACCGCAGCTTTGGCTTTCTGGCCGGCTGCGCCGGCCAGCCTCAGCCGCGGCGCCTCGCTTACAACCTCCTGCTCCTCAGCCCGCGGGCCGCCTCGCCCCTCCGCGCCTACGCGTTTTTGAATTACACTCTAGTGGTAGGGCAGACAAGACTGCTTGGGGTCGGTTTGTGAGCGATTCGTTTCTTAAACTTTTCCGTTAAAAAAAAAATAGAGCGTAATGTCAAAAAAAGATGCTAATACATTTTAGTGCTTTCGATATTATACATACTGAAATTAGGGTTTTCAATTTTTAGACCAATCTATAATAGTGCGAAAACAACTGTTAGACTAGACAATAATTATACGTTATAAGTTTAGGCCAATACGGTTCGGCCAAATGAAATTAGGACTTTAAATTTTAGGCGAACCGAAGGGCACCCGTAATAAATTAGATAGAATATAATTTAATAGACTATAAACACGTTTGATGTACGAAACTCCTTCCATTAATTCGTCTTGGGTGATATGAAAACCAGATGTGGCCATTTCATATTTTCATGTCACCCTTTACATGCAGACGGTTCTTCTTTCTTACACCCTCCA
The DNA here is from genome assembly GCA_949315895.1 of Anania crocealis. Taxonomy (NCBI): domain Eukaryota; kingdom Metazoa; phylum Arthropoda; class Insecta; order Lepidoptera; family Crambidae; genus Anania; species Anania crocealis. The sequence goes on from OX438858.1 coordinate 11,766,652, forward strand.
TAGTATAGTACGAGCGCGTGTTGTCCCCCAGACAGTTTGAGTCGTGTGCCCGGCAGGTGGCGTACGCGTTCCTGGGCGCGGGGCGCGCGTGGGCGACGGGCGCGTGCGGCGCGCTGGAGCGGCGGCTGCGCGTGCGCGTGGGCCGCGCGCCGCTGCCGCTGCCGCCGCTGCAGGCGCTCGTCGTGCTCAACATACCGTCCTGGGGCGCCGGCGTCGATCTGTGGAGTCAGTCGACATAACATGCCTACACTATACTCGTTAAAATATAGCTGTCACAAAAATTACACCTAACTTTAAAAGACGTCTTTACAAGGTTACGTCATTTATCATAATCGCTAGTGATGACGTAAAATGGACAAATCGAAATCGACAGACTAACAATATTTCAAAAATCGAAGTAATGTAACATAAATGTTCAAAAAGATTAAATGAGCATTGGTCCCTGCGAAGAACACAAATTGCCATTATTAATAGTTTAGTTTTTTTTTAATTTATTAGATTCTGTATGCGATAAAAATAATCTAATTGATTTTCTTGATTGTTCCAATGATTCTGATGATAATCACGATACTGACTTACTGTTAAATATTAATATATCTGATTTACGTTTTATTTTATGGGTTTTTTTTTCGTTTGATCTGTCGAGTCAGTCCCATCACTCTAAAATAAAGGGTTTATATGCGCTGACGCACCCGAATGTAACACATCGGAGTAGCCGCGATTCAATCTATGCAGCTTTTGGCAGGTCTAAGTACAGGGCCAAGATCACGGGGTCCTGGAGTCAGTCGCGAAATAACATGTCTAGGCTAGATGCGCAGTCGCACGCGAATATAACGTAGAAGTAGCCGCAATTCAATATATGCAGCTTTTAGCAGGTTTAAGTATAGGGCCAAGATCACGGGGTCCTGAAGTCAGTCGCTAGATACCATGTCTAGGCTAAATGCGCAGACGCACGCGGATATAAAACATCGAAATAGCCGCGATTCAATCTAGCTTTTGGGACATTTAAGAAACGGGCAAAGATCTCGGGATCCTGCTGGACCCGATCTCCGGGTCGGGCGACGAGTTTCGAATAATGTAACACTATTAGGTTGTGTTTTTTGCAAACACCATGGTGTTCGGAGTTATCAGTTTTACGTAATTCGTAAATTTAGGCCAACCCCTGCTCCCTTTTGATATGTGGTGAGGTTTTGTACTGCACAACCTAAAATAACCTGTAATTTTTCATTTAAATTTTAATCTCTTTGTATTCGGTTATATCACTTTAAATTTTTAAACGTTTTGCTGTGTTTTCAGGCATGGGAAACGAGGGAGAAGTTGAACCTCAAAGTATAAATGATGGAAAGCTCGAGGTAAATAATTTTTCATTAGATAAAACATTGTTTCTAAATTGTAATCTTTCTTCTTAACTATTTAAGTTACTTTAATTCCAGATAGTTGGGATTTCGTCATCAATCCATATCGCCCGACTTCAGTGCGGTTTAGCGGAGCCGTATCGTTTTACTCAAGGGTCGACAGTTAAGGTAATTTTGATTCTTATTTATTCTCCTAATACTTTTTTTTTCTTTCCCTGTGCATTTTGCAAATGTTTGGTGGGCAATCGTTAACGTTGCCTAGAAAAAACTCCCTTAACCTGTTTGCCATACAGGGTGAAATTTTAACCACCTTCCAAATTTTAATATAGCTATCTACGAGACAAAAAGCAAATGACGTATTTTTTCTTTTGGTATAGCCCAGTACAAAAATGTCAAGATAAAGCATTTAGAAAATGTCCGCCAAAACTCTAAAATTTTTGATACGGCCTTCTGATCTAGCAACACTTTTTTTACGAATCTTTAAAATAAAAAAATTGAATAGAATCGCGCCAAGAGCAGGCCCTAGAAAATTCATACATTTACAGATACGAATACAAATATGATGGATGAAATTATCCGACAGATAGAATGCTCAACCTGAAGTACCAGTGGGCTGGCCAAGACCATATATTATGTCAAAAAACCGATGGCCGTTGGGGTAAACGAGTTCTTAAGTGGAAACCGCTACACGGCATGCCTATTGGATGCTTCAAGTTTGGTGAAGAGTGGAGAGAAGATTTGTGAAAGCTCGCAGGCAGAGGCTAGATGCGACAAGTTTAGCAGTGGACTGCCAATACTGCCATGTGCTAATGATAAGGATACCTAATACCTATGTTAAATTATATCGAAGTTGTTCAAGAAGTAATTTTACGAGAGTAAATTTGCAACATTGGTCAATCATCATTCCATAAAAAATGATTTAAGAGGCAAAACGGGCATTCAAAGCGTCTTTCATCTCTGTATTCGTTGACAATCAGCACACTGCCCAACTATTCTCAAAATTTATGAAAATCAAACAGTCGCGCAATTGCAAACTGAGCATAACCTTTAAAATTCCAGATTGAGTTGGACGGCACGTGCGCGATGCAAGTGGACGGAGAACCATGGATGCAAGGCCCCGCGACGATTCAGGTGGAGCACGCCGGCCAGTGCCTTATGCTGAAGGCACGGGCTCATGGATCTGACGGCACTTAGCCGAATTTCAATACCAAATCTATTTTGTTTTGTGATATCCATTCCTAGATGATCTCTTTTTAAACCAGTACCTTATGTTCAAATCAAAATAAAGTTGATGCAAATGGTTTATGGTAAGCTATTAATTTACAAAAGTTATTTTATTTATTTATTTGAACTATGTTACATCAAGTAGGTACTTTTAAGATATTTACATAAATATTAACTTTTGTTTGAATACTCATTGTGATTTTTTAAGCCTTATTATTTACGCACGTACAAAGTATACACTGATTCTGTAAACCATATCACCAATTATACAATTTTACCAAATTTACCCTTCATTATTGGAGGTTTTATTAATCATTTATATTAAATAAATATTCCGAGGACATTTTAAGTAACAAAATCTCCTAGTTTTAATGGTATATCGGACACAGTAGTGTGGTTGGAATGAAAGAAATAAATAAAATAAGATAACACTGTTATATGTATGTTGTGGTGTGAAAGAAGATATTGTCACAAGGATTGAGAAAGGGATGCTTAGATGGTTTGGACATGTAGAGAGGATGAATGAGAGGAGAATGACTAGACAGATCTACAAGACGAGTGTGAAAGGGAACGTTGGAAGAGGAAGGCCTAGACGAACCTATCACGATCAAATCGGGGATGTCCTGAAGAAAGGTCAGGTCAAGAGTACTCTAAACCGACGAGCATGCATGAAAAGATTGATGAATGTGGAAGAAGCGAAAGATGTATGCCAGGATCGTAGTAAGTGGAAGGCCTTGGTCTCTGCCTACCCCGTTGGGAAGGAGGCGTGATAATATGTATGTATGTATGTATGTATTGCTACTTCGGAAACAATATTTTGTTCTCAGCTGTCGGCGGCAGTAGACTTATGTTATTTATGTGTCTGGCTGTCTTTTATAAAGAAAAGTATATCTTAGCCTGATATCTTAGCCTACGGTAGGCAGGCTAAGATATACTTAGGAGCTAAATAAAACGGCATTTTATTCGATAACGATTTATTTATTACACAACCACAATATTACTATAACAAAACATGGAATTCTATTAAGAATGTAACAGTAATTTTATTATTAAAATAATGTTTTGAATTACAGTTTAGTAACATTTAACCACTATGTGGTTCATAAATCCGTATATAAAATTTACTACTTATTTTAAAATCACAGAAATAAAATAACAAAAAATAAACGACTACAAACTGATTTGATAAATTAGTTGCTGACAGGTAGAACCATTCCTTTGTTAAAGATCTCACACAAATAACAGTTAACAAATATAGCGTTAGGCCATTATGTATGTAATAATATAATGTGTAGTGTGTACTTATTGTATTAAAAGTATTTTGACTTAATGTTGTTTATTTTGTTGAAGTGTATGCTACACTTTTTAATATTAAGTAATACATATATTTGAACACGTTATGCACATAGTAGATCGATAGAGCTTTTTACCAATAGCTTAATATTATTTGGTGGCTGCACCTATATGCTCATCTTTTATGAGGAAAGGATAAATAATAGTAAGACGTTACATAAACATAATTTTCAAAAAATGTTCTACTAACAAAGGTACTAAAGATCTATTAGACTCTAAACATATTATATTACCCGACACGTTATTACACATATTTATTATTAACGATATTAGATACATCAACTTGCACAAATCTTTCTTAGAAATAGCATATTTATACATAAAATAATAATATACATTTCGCGGGAATGTGACATTGCTGATATTGAAAGAAATAAACATTTTAAATTGTACTAAGAAATACTCGTATGTTAGGACTGTCCAACATTACGATTATAGATTAATTTGGCACAGGATATGAGAACGAAATTAAATAAAGTACAATGGTTATGGTATAAATGTCTATTATCATTTCTTTTGTAACCGGTTTTTGCATTTTGGACTAGCTGTTGCCTGCGACTTCGTTCGCGTCAATTTCTGTTATTATGATCGCGATTATTTTTGCGACATTTTTCACTGATGCTTCGTTCCTATTGGTCGCAGTGTGATGTTATATAGCCTAAAGCCTTCCTCAAACCTGTACTTCCTTAGATTAGCGCATTCAAACAAACAAACAAACTCTTCAGCTTTATAATATTAGTATAGATTAGAATGACAGTTTTCACTGCAAGAGATGATTTAATTTTGTAACGTAACGTAACTTCATACAAGCGATAAACATTTTCACACAATATATATTTATATCTGGCATTTTAAGAAATATTTTTTATACTGCACACATCAATCAAGATAATTATATAAAATCATCATTAAAAGTAAAAATCTTCATAATAATCCAGTCACAACTTTGATCGTCATGATTGTTCCTTTGATTCTGATGATGATCACGATACTCACTATTAATTGAATAGTACCTACTATTCAATTAATATACTTAATTTTTATTTTATTCGCCATAACTTTTTTCGTTTGATTAGTCGAGTCAGTCCTAGCATTAGCCTCCTCATTTTGACAGGTGTCATTCTAATGAAGCTATATTTTAAGGTCTAAACTTGAACCTACTTAACTTTTTTGATTTGATTCATTGGAGTAAATATAGCATATCAATCGTATACCAAATCTTAATTTGTTATTGTCTTTAAATGTATAAAAAATTAAATTCACCATATATTTTTCTGAATTATATAACTATCATCTTTAAATAGATTATGAATTTTCGAACTACGTTTTTAATGGTACAAATGCATCACCAACGACTTATTTTGGTATAATAGTGTAAATTGAAAAAACAAAAATTCAGAAAATTACTTGGAAGGTAACTAAAGTATAGGTACTGTCGGTCTTACAGAGCAGTTGCCACAAATATCCCTGTTCGGGACGGGCTGGCTAATAAATGAACCATAGATGATACGAAAATAGCAAACAAGCGGTATAATGCTCCTTTTAGAGTAAACTGAACTATTACATATTTTAATATTTAGTTTCAGACACCCACCATTCGTGTTAAAGGAGAACATCCAAGCTCCATATACATGGGGCACAATAAAAGTTTTACACGGAAAAATTGTCGGGAAATCATTTGTCAATTTTTTATCACACATCAAAGTTCCACGTACGCAACGAAAATGGAATTAAGTCGAAAAGCTTTTAGAGCGTTGATTTTTTATGATTTTAAGTTCTCTCTCTCCCCAAGACTGTGCTGCTCGTCTTCAAAATGCTTTTGGGAGAGAAGAACCTTGTTTGAGCACCGTGAGGCGATGGTTTGCTAAATTTGAGAGAGGTCGGGAGATCTTTACATGACGAATTTCGTGAAGGGCGGCCTTTAACTGCCGTCAACGAAAATAATGTTAGGCAACTAATTGAAGAAAACTCGCGGATTACCTATGAGACAATTTGAGGACTGTTGGGGTTTGGTATGAGCCAAATTCAGAAAATTTTAAACGAGGAATTGAAAGTTCGAAAAGTTTGTTGTCGTTTGTTGATCCCTCATGACAGCGGAGCAGAAGCGGGCTCGCATGGATTGGTGCTCAAAGATGCTACTGAAGTACGACACGGACATTCTAATGCTGTTTATGACATTGTCACAGGAGACGAAACGTGCATAAATTTATTGTTTTGAACCCGAAAAAAACAGCAATCTTGTGAATATTCCGAAATTCCGAAGAGGCATATCATTCAATCTGCACGTAGAAAACATGCCTTCAGATCTGTGTTCCTCCTGTTTTTAAAAATGGTTTGAGAGGAGAGTATTTTAAAATGCAATGTAATGCAATAAACATAATATTTTAATTATAACATGTTGTTTTTTTAAGTTACGCTAAATATTAGTGTAACCTACGTATTTTTAGGCCTTTTGTTCCGAGTGGATTATTTTTAATAATTTGTTAAAATAATATTTTCAACTTTTCCCGGAGACTCGCGTAAGCGCCGTGAAGCGTACTCCGCGCGGGCTCAAAGAGTACAATAATGGTTGGGGAAAAAGAGCCCTCTAGAGGTGATTTTGTGCAATTGAATTTAACAATATACAACAACGTTAAAACTCAACTGAACTTTGCACCGCGATATACCTGAGTAAAACATGAATTTAGCAATTTCAGGTGAACCGGAAGTTTAGCGCGCCCTTTGAGTTGAATCATACTAAAATCTAAATATCATTCTACATTGTACTAATTTTTTAAGTAGGTAAGTTAAAAGTCATTTTGTATCATTCTCATAATATGAAATGTATAGCAGTTATCCTAACAATCCATAAATTTTGAAGTTATGTTATGCATATAGGTAGTCCGTCTTTTCATTATGATGCCTATCCTTAACCTTAGATTACATTTCTGTTAAAGTATGGTTTGGAAGACTGTTTTAAAAATGACACTGGCTTATAGGTTTTTTTCTTTAATTCAAATATATTAACTGAAAAGGTAAAAATATATATACGCATAGCTCATAGTTTGCTATTAAAATAAAATATTTGAGCGCTTAAAATGTAATATAAAAAAATATATAAAAATACAATTTTCTTATTTACTGCAAATAACAGCAACTATTCATGTTGGAAATATTTTATCAGTTTGGTAAAAACATTATAACAAAATATGTTCATGATGAATCTAGTTAGGTGAACTTTTCTTATCAAGTAAACGTCGTTTTAAATCACTAGTGGGCTTCGAAGACGTTTCAATCCAGTTTTAGGTAGGAACAATAACAAATAGACATAGTAGTTCGTATTTCTCTTGTAACTTATTTAAATATAAGTATACCTATACACAATTATAAACTTCCATGTAACAACTTCAGAAATCTCTAGAATTTTGGTGCGACGTTTAAGTGATGTATTTAACTGTCTTTAGACAGTTACTTTGACTACAGACTTCTAGTCCAATAGTAAACTACATTAAAATGGGTTCACTACTCGAAATATAGGATTAATAGCATTAGGAAGCGTGTGACGAGAAACTCGATGGTATTGATCATTTAGTTGAGACTATCTTGTCACGGGGTGAATGAATCAATTTTAATTAACATATTCTACAATAAAATGAAAAAAAAGAGTTTTTATAATCATAATTGTATTTCTCTCTCTTTTTAGAGCATTTTGTCCTATGATTTCATGAGTAGTAATATCACTTTTATCAATTCGATATACATACCCATATAAAGACTGTATATTACAATGTGTAGTGTACGTTCAAAATCTTCCTAACTTAACTGAAGAATATTATCCTCCTTTAGTTTTTTCATACTGTCGAGTAAAGTAAATATTTTATAATGTTATAGAAACAATGATCGTATATTATATGTTATAATAATATGTTATAGGAATAATGATCATGGGAACATTATTTTACACTTTAGCTTAAAACTCAAGATCAAGTAGTAAACCCAATTATATTTATAATATTAAACGCTATGTCAATATAAATTATATTGACATCTAACACACAATTGCACTTCTACATAAATGCAACTAACATTTTATTTTATCTAGTAAGCAGTGTTCAATAAGATAGTGGTCATGAGTGTACACTCATTATGAATGTTGTGACTTAACTGGCCCAAAATTAATTCTAAGCTGTTCTAGGAACAAAAACGTCAAAATCGTATGAGGAGCAAGCCTCGCAAATGCTGGAATGTACCCTTTGAAGAATGCTAATGGGTTCTCTTTAGCGGTGCTCTTAATCAGTTTAAGTATACTCTTCACCTCACCTGGTTTCGCATTCATTGCCCTAGTTTTTAGTACATCAACAGGTTGAGTCATGGTTGTCGCAATTCCTCCCTAGAAAATGAAAACAGATTTTATGTTTATTTTATGCAGTGCAGCTGCAGGGATTATATTATATATTAATTTAAAAGCAGACAGTGACATTTTAAAAAAAAATAAAAAGGGACTAACTCGGAATAATTATAAGACTAGATAAGGATTATGTTACAATTAGACACTTACAGCCATCAAACTTGATGTAAAGTGCGTCACGACGTTATCACTAAAATACGGTGTAGTAAGTAGTAATTCTTTGATTTTATCATAGAACGATAGTTGGCCAATAGTCATGAGTACGGCGCGACTGCACGTCATGGAGGCTCCTGCCCAGAGTCGCAGCAAACCTTCATCTGCAGCTACGCGCCATAATCCATGGACTGCATTTTTGTAGCTGAAACGTTAAAATAGGGTTTTCCCAGGATTATGTTTAAGATATAGTTGTGTACTAAAAAGACAGGTAGAAATCTAAATGAGTCGGTAAGGGACTAGTTATCGTTCGAAGTAGGGCGCGGGTTTGGCCATGATAACCTTTCGACGTATATAATGATATTAACCATAGATTAGTAGGTATACAAAAGATATTAACCAACTTTAATTACGGGACTAACTGCTTAATTTAAATAATAAGCAATAACTAATGAGATATATCCACAGTACGGTTGAGCTTGGTTCATTATTAGTTACTTATCTACCACCTATCACTTACAGACATGTAATGATATTACAAAGATACTATAAAATATCATTGCAGACATGTTAGTTTGTAGCCAAATATGTACTCTATAGCTTGCCAATCTTGCCATTGATATAATAATGATAATAGTAATAGTTTTGAATAGCTGTAGCCTTAAGATGAGCGTTGATTTAATCATTTGCTCAAGCATTTGTGTAATGTAACGTTCTTACGAATAGTAGGTATAGATAATACAGGCAAAATTCTCAGTTTCCACTTAACATTTCTATGTAGTCTAAAGTTTTTTGTGAATGCTCTACGCTACAACTCACAGCGAGTGAGTCTTTCACACTTCTTTTTACCTTACGTTCTACACTCTTGGTTAAAATATGTCGGAAAAAAATAGAAATTGAAGTCGGTCGCAAATAAACATATAGGTACAAAAGGCAAACTTTTAGCGATTTACAACAAAGTTGGATTATGAATAATTAATGTCAGATGAAACGTTACCAAAATGATCGTTGGTTTTAAAAGCAAGTACTTAGTAACACAACATCGAGTGTCATGTTCGAAGTGAGGTTCAAGATCGAGTAAATTTTTGGAACGAAGTTCCTTATCGCGCGTTGCAAAAGGGGGCTAGGCAGAAAAAAATTTAACGACACTTTTTGCTATAGTTGTAAGCCGTGCGGCGTGCGCGTGTTTCTCTGTCTGAGAGACAGAGAAGGAGAGGGAGAGAGAATGGGAGAGGGACGGATAGAGAGAGAGAGGGATAGGAAGAGAGATTGAGAGAGGGAGGGGAAGAGAGAGGGAGAGGGAGAGAGTGGAGGGGGAGATAGAGAGGGAGGGAGAGGGAAAGAGGGGAGGGAGGGAGGGAGAGAGAGAGAGAGAATTAAAAATAAAATTTTATTACAATTCCTTCACTACAAATTAACTTCGTTCCATCCGGGTGTCCTTGATTGGGGTTCCTTGACACCTCTCAAGTTTTTTTAGACTAATCCTTGATGTTCTGTTGCAAGTAAATGCTCTAGTATATAATCACTTAGAATAAAACAAAAAAAAAAGACAGGTTTCACGCCCGGTCTTACACAAAAGTGAGCCTAAGTAGGTAGGTATTATACTATGCTATGCTTAAGTCTCCAACAGGCCAGCGAGACGGGTTTGTGCTCCATTAATTATAAGTGTTGTAAGTGTTTTAGGGCGGAAAATATAATAGCCTTCCTGTTTATTTGGGTTATTGTCGATTCACCACAAAGTCGATTCGCCACGTTTTTGTAACTTCCATACATTCAATGTAAACTCGCCACAAACATGAAAAAGTATATGTCGATTCGTCACAGTTAAATAAAAGTTGCTGTAAAATCGCCACACCTTATATATACCATTTTTAAGTAAAGTACCGTTAGCAAGCAAAGCAAAACAAACTCTTCAAACAAAAAATGGCCGAGACTGTCACTGGTTATACTGATTTCAGGTATCCATCCAGTTTAACCAAAACATTTTTTTCTTTTTTCTATTTAATAAATCAAAATTAAACTAAACCAAAATTCTAATTTGAAAAACGGAAAAAAACAATCAACTGGAGTGGGAAAATATTGTAAAAGCACGCCGCACCTTCTCAGCAAACCAAAATCAAAAAATGCAGTCGTATTTTGGCACTTACGAGGGCGGGTCAATAAGTCCGTGACTTTTTGAATTTCTGACCTCTTTACCGAAAAAGCAACACTACTCCTGGCAACAGGTATCTGTCAGTTGACTCCTACCAAAATTTGAACTTGCTGCGTCAGTTAGTTTGAGTCTGACAGCTATTTTTATCAGACTACCCAGTAATTTGAGGAAAAAATGGAAAAAGGTGAATTTCGTGTGCTTATTAAGCATTATTTTTTGCGAAAAGAAACCATTACCGAGACCAAGGCTAAGCTTGATAAATACTATGGGGACTCTGCACCATCGATTTCAATGGTAAAAAAGTGGTTTACTGAATTTCGTTGTGGCCATAAAAGCACTGAAGATGCCGAACGTCCTGGACGCCCAGTTGAGGTCTCTACACCCGAAACAATCGAAAAAATTCACGATATGGTGTTGGCCGACCGAAGATTGAAAGTGCAAGAGATTGTGGAAGCCGTAGGGATCTCGCATGGCTCAGTGGTTTTAATTTTAAAAGATCAATTGGGCATGAGAAAGCTTTCCGCAAGATGGGTGCCGCGTTTGCTCACAGTCGACCACAAACGCAATCGTGTAACAACTTCACAGGAAGGTTTGGCGTTGTTTAATCGCAATATGGAGGAGTTTTTGCGCCGTTTTGTAACCGTGGACGAAACATGGATCCATCACAACACACCAGAGACCAAACAACAGTCAAAACAGTGGGTTTCTAAGGGTGAATCGGCGCCAAAGAAGGCCAAGGTGGGTTTGTCAGCCAATAAAGTTATGGCGACTGTTTTTTGGGATGCACGTGGGATAATCCACATTGAATACCTTCAAAAGGGAAGAACAATCAATGGGGAATATTATGCTAACTTATTGGACCGCTTCAATGACGATTTGAAAAAAAACCGACCTCATTTGGCCAAGAAAAAAGTTCTTTTCCACCAAGACAATGCAAGGGTGCACACATGTGCAGTTGCCATGGCAAAAATCCATGAATTGGGCTATGAATTGCTCCCTCATCCACCCTATTCTCCAGATTTGGCTCCGAGTGACTACTTTTTGTTCCCAAACCTGAAGAAATGGCTTGGTGGAAAAAGATTTGACTCCAATGATGAAGTCATCTCGCAAACAAGGGCCTATTTTGAGGACCTCGACAAATCATATTTTTTGGAAGGATTAAAAAAAATTGGAGAAGCGTTGGACAAAGTGTATAGAGCTCAAGGGAGACTACGTTGAAAAATAAAATGATTTGTTTATCAAAAAATCTGTGTTTTATTCCAAAAGTCACGGATTTATTGACCCGCCCTCGTATCATTATATCAATAGATCGGCTTTTGCAATCAGCACGTGACACAGTAACGAAATCCCGCCATCTTACGGTTTACTATGTGATGCCGAGACACCCACCAATCACGCGCTAGACCGCTATTTCTATCTCTTTCTGACTAGTAATAAATTATAGTTTAAAAAAAAACTAAAAAACCACGCTTTTGAAACAGATTGAACTAAAAAATTAAAAATAAAACTGTAGTAATCAATTGAAAAATTCATATTATTGTACAAAAAGCGTGGGGGGCTTGATTTAGATTGTTGTAAATATTTTATCAATAATTTACTATATCTGTGGATATCATAACAAGCACCCCACGCTTTTTGTACAATAATATGAATTTTTCAATTGATTACTACAGTTTTATTTTTAATTTTTTAGTTCAATCTGTTTTAAAAGCGTGGTTTTTTAGTTTTTTTTTAAACTATAATTTATTTTTTACTTTTTAGTTTAGTTTATAAGATTTGATTTCTTCTTTACCGACTGTAAGTCCAAACCTATGCAGGAAACAATTGATACAGATTGCGCGCTAGCTCTATCTCTTTTACTCCCTCTTACAGAGGAAAACTGGGAAAACTGTTATTAAATTATTGCATTGTCATCGGTCCTTGATACGTGTGCAAAGTTTCAAATTAATCAAACTTCTGGAAATCGGTCAAATTTATGCTCAAAGATTCCATTACATACATAGATACATAGATAGATACAACCCAAGCTAATAAAAGCGTGGTAAAAAGGGTTACGCCCTTGGTATCGGTCATGGCTTTAACTCTTATCAATGCAGTGTCTCATTGACCTTGTCAGCTCTTAGTAGTGACGCTATCTGTTGGATTTTTGGTGTTTGTGATGCAGTTTTGTTTTGAGAACATAAGTGTCTCTGAAAAATGGATTCCAATAATGTCCCAGGGTCAAGCTCGGGGGAACATGGTGTAAGTACATATTTAAATGTACTTTCTGTTAAATTTATATTTATATAAACTAGAGTATCTTCAGGATTTTATGCTATAAAGACAGATATGATAATTAGACAAATGCGACAAGGATATCTTTAATTTATAATAAGTATTGATGACTAAATAGATATTGCTATACAGAGTGAAATTTTAACCACCTTCCAAATTTTAATATATCAATCTACGAGACAAAAAACAAATGCCGTATTTTTTCTTTTGGTATAGCCCAGTACAAAAATGTCAAGATAAAGCACTTAGAATGTCCGCCAAAAATCTAAAATTGTTGATACGGCCACCTAGCAACACTTTTTTTATGCGATGCGCATCTCATTCATTTATTACGATACTATTTATAGGTTTTTGATTTTCCCTTTATACCTTAACAGGTACCGTATCACCAATCTAGTACCGTAAAAAATTAAAACTATATCCCGAAAAATATTTTAGGGTGACAACTTGATTTAAATTTTTTACATCATAAATAGACTCTAAATACGATACTGAACGCATATAAAAATTTTGGAAAGTGGTTAAAATTTCACCCTGTATAGCAATATCTATTTAGTCATCAATACTTATTATAAATTAAAGATATCCTTGTCGCATTTGTCTAATTATCATGTTTGTCTTTATAGCATAAAATCCTGAAGATACTCTGGTTTACATAAATATAAATTTAACAGAAAGTACATTTTGTGCAAATTAGCTGAATCATTGATACAGGGTGGTCCATCCAATGACGTCAAGATTTTTTTTTTAATTCCTCCCTCCTAGGGGTACCCAAAAATACCCCATGTATGTTCCCCGATTTGTTTAGTTTTCGAGATACGATTTTTTTTATGCTTGCATCGAAAATTTCGCTAGTGTTTACATAAAGAAATTACATAAAAAAAACTGATCGGTTTTTTTATGTTTTTTTTTTGAAACATAATTCTCGTGAAGTGTTTTTTCACATGCATAAGAATTAACTGCCTAACATTGCTGCATGTTGTAACAATTTTGATCCAAAGTTAATAAATTACGTTTCTGCGAGCTAGAGTTAAATTTTCAAATTCAAATTTAAAAAAAAAACAAGAAGGTTGCAAAGATTCTAATAAATTTTAAAAACTTCTCTAGTCTCTAAGCTTTCCAAAAAGTACAAAAAAGTGGTAGGTAAAGGGGCCATTATTTCCTGTAATCGGGCTTCAAACGTAGTAGGGTGAAAATTTGGCCAATCAAGTAACTTCAATTGTGGAACTTTAATTTCATAATTTTAAATAGGTGATTGCTCCAAATTACTGAAAACCCATCTTGGTGGTAATAATAATTATTTTTATGACTGGTGTATCATTTTTTGAGGTTCATAATGAAACAATACAAATCAAATCAAAGTATTTATTAATAAAATTAAATTTACAACAAATTTTCAAAGTGCCTCCCTCCCACTTCAATACATAAACTACAGCGCCTCAAAAAATTTTGCCTTAATCTAAGAAACGCACTTCTGTTTGCTTTTATTTGGTTTTCCGCTTCGTTCAATTTCTGGCGTAGTTCGGCTTCGCTATTCGTCTCCCGCGCATAAACTATTTCTTTGTAGTACCCCCACAAGAAAAAATCGATTGGGTTCAGGCCTGGTGAGCGTGCAGGCCATTCAATTGGCCCGGCACGCCCAATCCACCTTCCTGGAAACGTTCGGAAACGGAAATTCAAGTTCCTCAATTGAAGTTACTTAATTGGCCAAATTTTCACCCCGCTACGTTTGAAGCCCGATTACAGGAAATAATGGCCCCTTAACCTACCACTTTTTTGTACTTTTTGGAAAGCTTAGAGACTAGAGAAGTTTTTAAAATTTATTAGAATCTTTGCAACCTTCTTGTTTTTTTTAAATTTGAATTTGAAAATTTAACTCTAGCTCGCAGAAACGTAATTTATTAACTTTGGATCAAAATTGTTACAACGTGCAGCAATGTTAGGCAGTTAATTCTAATGCATGTAAAAGAACACTTCACGAGAATTAGGTTTAAAAAAAAAAACATAAAAAAACCGATCAGTTTTTTTATGTAATTTTTTTATGTAAACACTAGCGAAATTTTCGATGAAAGCATAAAAAAAATCGTATCTCGAAAACTAAAAAAAATCGGGGAACATACATGGGGTATTTTTGGGTACCCCTAGGAGGGAGGAATTAAAAAAAAAATTCTTGACGTCATTGGACGGACCACCCTATAGTTAATCAGATGAAATTCGTGCGAAGTCAGGGAGTGTCACTTGTTTTATATAATGACTCTTATTTATGTTACTTATTTAAACTGTGATAAACTATAAGAACCATGCTCTTAATTATTTTTAGCCTTTTTATGTAACTTAAGTTTTATTAATGATACTTTTAAGATATTGCTAGAAAATCAGCCGACTAATGTTTTTTTTTGGATGTAAGATTTATAAAGATTATAATTACTCGGTTATTATTATTGTAGTTAGATGTTATGTCGCGGGTGGGTAGGTAAAAATGACCAACACCAAGCGTACACGATAAGTAAGATGTATTTATTGAATAAATTACACAAGGGCGTGGGCGAAGGCCCGACTGACAATTTGCTTCCGGTTCCGGACTTCCCTGACAGAGCGGCCGAAGGTGGATGGTGGCCGAAGATGGAGAACGCAGCTAGCAGCCGTAGGTGTGGGGTGACACGGCGGTCCAGGGGGAGCCCGTAAGTGGAGACGCCGATGTCAATATCTCGAAGTATGTTCGGTCCGAGGCAAGTTCCCTGTGGATCAAAGCTCAAGCTTAAGCCACATTTGTAACTGCGTCTCCTCTGATTGCGACCACCATTACAGCCAAGCCAAGCAAGTCGGTTTATGTAAGAGGGTAGAAAGTGAGGTGAAGGCGGATGAAAAGATCGCAATCAGAACGGAGCACAAGCACAGTAAAAGTAAACAATGAAGTAAGGAAATAATTAAGAAATACGCCAAATGCAGCTAAATAACAATTGGGTAAAGACAGTACGCCAATCGCATTAAAATTAATTTAATCACAAGTAAATTTACTATTAAAGGGTTATAATTAATCAGTTATAAAGAACACATTACTATGATAGAAAAGATGAGAGGAACAAGATCGATGAAGGTTAAATAATACGTATTTAATATCAGCGATCTGCCAGAAAGTAACTATAACTAGGTAATTACTAACTAAGCGTTAAAAAGTAACTGTTCATCACTTACCCTATCGGGGATGGATTCCTTACACTTTATAATATTATTACTATTTAAAATATGCAGGATAGATTATAAATTTATTAATACAAATCTCGTAAGACGTACGAAATGGAGTACGGAGGCGCAGAGAGCGACACGTCCGTGCTTATAAGCTACTAAATCAGTCTGGTGACCGGTGACTGCCGAGTGCTAGCGCTCGCGCAGCTCGCGACCGGTCGCAAGAGAGGGAAGGTCCCCCCGCAAACATCATACGATATCATCATACGATGTCGTACGATATTTGAGAACAAAGGATTGAAAAGCAATCACTTTAGGGGTCCGCGCTGCGTATAGGTGAACCATTAGCAATTACGAAATAATGTCAATAATGTTGATAATAGTTCGTTGTTTTAATTATGATACATATTGAAGTAAATTAGATTTAAGTTATAGTTTAATTAATTCGTTAAATAAGTAAAGAAATATATATATTTTAATAGTTTTTTGCTAATTAAATGTAAACGTGTAACGATAACGTTACAGTTAGTAAAATTATTTATCAATACTGCTGTGATTCTTTGAATTTTTTTTTGCAATAAGCATTGTGATTTAACAATTGTTAAAAACCACCTGTGAATTTAATAATAAGAAATACATATTGTTATTCCTATCATGTGTTTCGTTTTTATGCAGTCTCTACTTGGAAAACAAGTGTGGCGAGTTTACAGTAGTAGAAAATATTATATTACAAGTGTGGCGAGTTTACACATATATTTTTTTGTGGTGAATCAACTTTTTGGCGAATCGACAATAACCCGTTTATTTATTCAGTGCACAAACCACTTGTGTCACTATTTCAAGATACTTGGAATAAAACATTTTACGACTATCTAGGCACCATTATTTTTCTGTATTGTAAAAGCGTAAATGAATGAATGGGGCTTACCCTTTTATTCATTCTTTAATTTTGTATTTAAAAAGAGATTCACACTCATTTAGGTGCCAGAGTAAACATCTCAAAAAATGTTTGGACACTTACTTTCTTCTTTGCTCAGGAGGTAGTTTAACATCATTTTGCATTCGTACATTCACCAAGTCTGCTGGATTTCCTACAAACCCGCCAGCAAATCCACCCAATCCAGCCAAAAATGCTGACATATAAAATGGTATTGAAGAACCCTGAAATATTCGTTTTAAATTTAAATTATAGTAAGCATTTGTCGTAGGCAGTCGTAGGTAAGAAGTTACGACGCGACGTAGGTACTTAATTTCTAAGTTTAAGTTTATAAATATTAAGTTAATAAATTATTAAAAAAGAAGTTTAGTTAACTAAACTAAAGTTCTCATTTAATAAAATAACTGAGAACACTGCGTTAATTGGGTTTCCTCAAATATTCATAAAAATCATTTAATTAATCTTAACAAAATATTACAATAAATTCAAGGAATCATACTTTCCATGTACAGACAACAGCACATCACGCTATACACTGGGTAATCTGAAAGTAGTTGACAAAGATGCGAGTTTGCAGAAAAAAATTAGGTATAGCCAGACTATAACTAAAAATTATGTGCGTGTGGTCTGAGGGCCACTATCTCAGAATTTTTTGAAAGTTGCTCAGGATTTAGTGAACACTCCAAAAGAAATGTGAAAGTTGTAACCAGAATTTGTGAAAATCAAATAAGAGAGATATGGACTTCAAAGATGGGCCCTCAGTCCTCACATAGAGGATTGAGGGCCCACTTGTGCGGCTTGTACCGGATAAACTAAGGGCACTACAGAAAAAGTCTTTACGTCACAATTTAAGCTAACACCAAACAAAATTTGTGAAATCAAGCTATTATAAAAAAACATTATATTTTTTTGTATAATTCCATTCAAAATGGGCCTTCAATCCTCACATAGAGGATTGAGGGCCCACTTGTACCGGATAAACTAAGGGCACTACAGAAAAAGTCTTTACGTCACAATTTAAGCTAACGCCAAACAAAATTTGTGAAAACAAGATATTATAAAAAAACATTGTATTTTTTTGTATAATTTCGTTCAAAATGGGCCCTCAGATGGAAATTTTGTACTCTAATAGTAATTAATCCATTATCTTTTGCAAACTTTTTGAAATATTATATTTTAGTGCATAAACTGAGACATTTTGTGATAGCAATAGCACATCACGGCATCATGCTGGTTAAATATTATCACCTTCTTAAAATTTGGACCCTCAGTTCTCCACTTTTTGTTTTGGGGCTTGGGGCATAACGTGGGCTTCGTTTTACAGGTGGTTAAAATTGCACGGTGTATAGCAGGGATGGCCAATAAATTTTCCAGGTGGGCAAAATTCCATAGACTGTGGCGCCGCCGGGCCAAATACCATAGCATAGTCATAAGGTATTCACAAAAAGTACATTAAAAATATGTTTTAATTTAATTTATTTGTAAATGAAATTAGGAAACATAATAACATTATTTCTATAATGTGAGCTATGAAGAGGTTTTTGTGAAAGTAATTTGTCGATATTTGGTTTTAAGTCTGATGTTGATAGTACAATTAAATCCGAAATGTGTTTTGCAGTGAGAGATGTGCGATATTTATTTTTGATGTACGACAGAGTCGAAAATGTTTTTTCACACACATATGTGGAACCAAACCTGCTTAAAATTTGCATAGCAAGGTCACGCAATGTTGGGAAATCGTCACTGGAAACGTTTTTCCAAAAACTTGCAAAACTTTCTGTTAGCTGTTCTGAGGATACATTTTCGTAGAAAATTTGTTTCAGGGCAGTGTGGTTTTGAAGATCTGTCACTTCAAGCTGTATGTTTGCAGGATATTCAACCAGGTCAGTAGAACTAATGGCAAATGGATTAATAAACAGCTGAATATTTCTCTTGTCCGATTCAAAATCCTGGAATCTGGTCACAAAAGACTCTTTCAAACACTTTATTTTTGATAGGTATTTTGGGATATCAAGGTCAGTGATCTTTAATCCTTCTTTTACACTTGCAAGTGTGGAAAAATGGTCGACTTTATTTCTCTCTAAGTTTGCTACAAACAAGTCCAACTTCCCTTTGAAACCATTGATCAAGTTGAACATTGTTGGAAGAGAACAATTTTTTCCTTGCAATTTAAGGTTCAGGACATTAAGGTACTTCAATATATCAACTAAAAAAGCAAGATCGCACAGCCATAATGAATTTTCAAGCAGAGCTCTCTCTGCTGGCAATACTTGTTTTTCTTTCAGAAATTCCAGAACGTGTTCCCTCATATCATAAAAATGTTTCAACATTTCGCCTTTGGATAACCAGCGAACAGCGCAATAAAGATGTAATTCGCCGTGTTCTTTTATTTCTTCTTCAAACAACGTTCTGAATTCTCGGCGGTTAAGTGCTCTGGCACGTATAAAATTAATGCAGCGTACTACTGGGTCAATCACATCCTCGAACGTCATGTCTTTAGCGCACAAAGCTTCTTGATGTATAATACAATGATAAGAAAACAATTGTCGACCAATGTGCTTTTGCAGCAAAGCTACAGCGCCATTGGTTTTCCCCATCATCGCAGGTGCTCCATCAGTGCAAACTGAATTACATTTATCCCAGTTTAGACTCTTACCCTCAACGCAGTCTTTCAATTTCATGAATATATCTTTTCCTGTGGTTGTAGTTTCCAGTTGACAGAGGTCCAATATATCTTGAAATATATTGAAATTGTCATCAATACAACGTACAAAAACAGCTAATTGCGCCATACCGGTTAAATCGCAGGTTTCGTCCAATGCAAGTGAATAATATCTACATTTAGCAACAAACTCTGTAATTTGACTGGTGATGTCTGTTGACATATCTTCTACTCGCCTCATTACTGTGTTGCGCGACAGTGAAATACTATCTGCCATGGCTTTAACCTTTTAATCATTGCAGTTCTGCGCAAAAATTGACAAACTCTGTTTGATAATTTCCCCATCAGAAAACGGCTTTTTCTTTTTAGCCAATAGTAAAGATATTTCATATGATGTTTTGACCATAGCTTCCAGTTCTTCGTGTCGTTTTACAAAAATATTTTGCTGGGAAAATAGTTCTTTCTTCTTTTTATTTATAAAATCAGTCCTTAAAGCTGACCCCACTGGATACTCTTTGTCGAATTTCGTATGGTTTTGCTTGAAATGCCGCTCTAAATTATATTTTTTAGCAACAGCTACTGTTGCTGAACAAATGAGACACACGGGTTTGCGGGCTTTGCTTTCGGTGAAAAGGTATTTTGTTTCCCATTCTTCGTGAAACGTCCGAGGGTTATCCTTTATTCTTGATGTACTCGTACTAGGTTTGCTGAGGGCCATACTAAAACAATAGAATTTACCTTTAAAAGTACATACTTGCGATTTTTGAATGAAATGAAGGTAAGTAAGTAGAATAAAATTATTAATTTGGACAGGCACCGCACGACAATATTAATAAATATCTACTTAAGAATCGTAGGTACAAATCCTACATTCATTGTCACGTAACACAACAAACCAAATCACAGCATTTACCATAGTTACTTACCTGCAGAAAAGGTGCGAGTTTTGGTAGTAATCTTCTAATTTTCAAAACAAATTGTCACAAAACGAATTAGTAATTCAACGCACGTGCATTCAAGTGAGATTGGTAACGGTAAATGTGAGCCGTTCATCTGTTTGGCTATTAGAGGACCGGACCGATATGCGTGCGGGGTGTGGGCGGAGAAGTAGCGACAATACCCGAACGACGCGGATCGGTTGCGCTCGGCCGACCAATTAAGTGGAAGCTGGGCTATCGTGCCGCCGAAGTGCTGGCGGGCAAATTCAAATGCTTTGGCGGGCCACTTCGTGGCCCGCGGGCCTGGATTTGGCCAGCCTTGAACGCTTTATGTACAGGTTTATGAAAAATTGTTGTCACCCTATTTCATTATTTACGTAATAAAATAATACTTGATTTTATTATAAAACAAAACGTGTTTTATATTTTAAGTTTACTGTATTTGTTGCACATTTTTTATTATAAAAAGACATGAATTTGTGTTTGTATTATCTATAATACGTTAAGAGTATTAAAGCGAAAACAAAAAGTGGAGAACTGAGGGTCCAAATTTTAAGAAGGTGATAATATTTAACCAGCATGATGCCGTGATGTGCTATTGCTATCACAAAATATCTCAGTTTATCTATTTTTAAAAGTTTGCAAAAGATAATGGATTAATTACTATTAGAGTACAAAATTTCCATCTGAGGGCCCATTTTGAACGAAATTATACAAAAAAATACAATGTTTTTTTATAATATCTTGTTTTCACAAATTTTGTTTAGCGTTAGCTTAAATTGTCACGTAAAGACTTTTTCTGTACTGCCCTTAGTTTATCCGGTACAAGTGAGCCCGCAATCCTCTATGTGAGGATTGAGGGCCCATTTTGAATGGAATTATACAAAAAAATATAATGTTTTTTTATAATATCTTGATTTCACAAATTTTGTTTGGCGTTAGCTTAAATTGTGACGTAAAGACTTTTTCTGTAGTGCCCTTAGTTTATCCGGTACAAGCCGCACTAGTGGGCCCTCAATCCTCTATGTGAGGACTGAGGGCCCATCTTTGAAGTCCATATCTCTCTTATTTGATTTTCACAAATTCTGGTTCCAACTTTCACATTTCTTTTGGAGTGTTCACTAAATCCTGAGCAAGTTTCAAAGAATTCTGAGAGAGTGGCCCTCAGACCACACGCACATCTAAAAATTCAGTCAGTAGAATTTATTGATGTGCTGTCAACTGTACCATTGCAATAAATTGCTTTAAAAACATATCCAAAAGCTTGATTTTATTACTTTGTTGACATTTTATATTTGAATCAGATATACTAGCTTATAACTTTGAATCATTAATAAAATATGCTTAAATAGGCTTTGAATAAAATAACTGAAGATTTACTGAATACAAACGGTTGGACTTGGCTTAGCAAAATGAAGATCATAACCTTAAAAGAGTTTTTGCAATTTTTTTTTTGTGGAAGGACTTTAGTAATATCTGTTAGCAGTCCAAACTTTATAACGCAATTTAATGTTACTTTTAATTGACACGTCATATAAACATAATACAGAGTAATATAAAGGTCTCACATCTTTTGGTGCAAGTTTTTGTTTCGCCATTTCATAAATTCCAAATCTAGCAGTTGAATATGTAAGCTGTCGTAGTAACGAAGCTGATATGCCATTATAAAGCCCCATGACACCTACAACACAGATTACATTTTAATGTTTACACATCAATGTTTTAACAAAATGAAGAAGGTAGAAAAAGGAATCCTTTCATGAGATGAAGAAGGATCAGATAGGTACTCATTCATGCAAAGAAATACTACCAATTTTTTCAAACCTTTTTATTTTATATTATGTCATTTTGAAAATCTTACAGTCCTATTACTGCGGGGTTTAAATGCAAAAAAATATTCTTGGACTTAACTTAGGCTTTTGATACTGTCTCTAATTGCTAAATTGGGGTCAAAGCTAGGGAAAATTGATATTTGACAACTAAAGCTTCAGTTATTTGAAGACTAACTGCGAGATGGGGTGTATCAGTATGTGTTAGTGTATGAATATGTTGGGCCGCGGGGCAGCATCTTAGGACCAAAATCTTTTCCTGCTGTACATTAATAACCTGAGCCAATTTTCGCCAGATACTAACAAAATCTTTAGATACGCTAATGACTGTTATTCCAGGGGACGGCAAAAACTTTTGAATTGGCACAAGAAGGAAAAATTAATCAATTTGGTTTTTGAATTAGTAAAATACCAGTTATAATATAGAAAAGCTGTTTCTGACAAAATCTTGAGATTCATCATTTTATGATATGCACTGATATTTTTATTTTATTTTATAAATAATGGGCTTGCTCTTGACGGGTACACTACATAAATACGAAAAACTTAATTCCGATATTGACAATCACGAATTTCAAAATACCGATTTTTATAATTCCGAATGATACTGATTTCCGAAAATCACAAATCCGATCTATCATAAGTCCTAATATTATAAAACCTAAATTTCAAAATCCCTATAAGTACTATTTTCATAATGCAGAATTTCATGATCCCGATTCATATCTAATCCGAATCTTTAAGAATCCGAAATATCCGAATATAATTAATATTCCGATAGCACATAAAACCAAAAAATAAACGCTTGATTGTTTTTTTATTCATAAAAAATCATTTTTTAAATTATTAATTATTTTCCCAAACCTAAGAATCTACCGATAATATTAAATTATTACACAATACTAATGCATATTAAATGCTACTCTAACTAGGTGCTGCCAAGTGCAAATGCAAGCATGTAGATAACATGCATGGATTCACGCATGCAAGCAAGCATGCAATCATGCATGCAGGCAAGCAACATGCATTCAAGCAAGCAGCATGCATGCAGGCAAGCAGCATGTATGCAGGCTAGCAAGCATGGATACAGACCAGCAAGCATGGATACAGGCCAGCAAGCATACAGTCATGCATACAGGCAAGCAAGGATGCAAGCAGCATGTATGCAGGCAAGCAAGCATGCAATGCAGGCAAGCATATATGCATTCAGGCAAACATGCACGCATGCAGGCAAGCACGCATGCATTTAGTTTTACTCTTCTCCGGCGCTGCGGGAAGTGCAGTCCTTCCGCCCTTGCGTAAAAAATCTCGGGCACCCACACTCGCTTACGCAGCTACGCTCTCCCTCCGCGCCTCCGGCTTTTAAATTGCACTCTAGTAGGTATTGGGCAGACAAGACCTCGGCAAAAAGACCACGGCGAGTCGGGATTCAACTAAATTCTTTATTAATACAATGAATTTTCAGACATTTAAAATTCGTAATAAAGTTTTTCGGGTCAATAAGACAACGGATTTTTAATCCTTCGTATTCATGAGATTCGGAATATAAAAGATTCGTACTTTTGATATTCTGTAAAATGTTAATCGTGGTTTTGAATTGTCGGAATTTTGATTCTTTGGAACTTTGATATTCGAAGGTTTGAAAATCGGAATATTCAATTTCGGAATTAAATATTTCGGAATTTTTGGGTGTTCCCGCTCTTGACTACATACTTAACTATATGGTTAAGAAGAAGCCTAAGATAGAGCGAGCTTACCCAGAGGTACTGGTTCTCCCACACACCAGCGGAACGCAGAAGAACTGTTTGGCGCTGGACTTCAAGAGGAGGGTGGTAGCATCCAGGCAGCATCAGCGGCATGAAGCCTACCACCACTGTTGGGATCTGTTAGCCGTCATCATTGGTTAGAAAACCAAAGATGCCGTTGCCCAGGGTGTACCACTAGGATGTAGATCCCACCACCCCACTCATATGCAATAAATTAATTAATAAATAATAAATTACCAAATTACAATTTTAGCAGTGTACGTTAACAGCCACATTAGTTAAAACTGAGTCGCTGCTGTTGGTATCAGTTCCGAATTATAAAACAGAATAGGTAAAAAAGCGAAAGTATGTGTGTGTGTGTGTGTGTAACAAATAAAAACTAGATACAGTTCCATACCAAAATAACACTAAAATAAATCTAAAAAAAAGTACTGCAACATCACTTGGTGCACTGGTTAAGAAAGTTTTTCTGTAGCTAATTGTGGATCTAGTTTTTCATATGACTATGTATTATTTAAATCTAGATCTAGATTGACTTAATACTTACCTTGGTTTTTAATGACTATACTAGTCAATTTTAGCATAGAAATATTTTTTCCTTTTTGAGTTTGCATTTGTACTTTTAGCAGATCTAAAGGATGAGTAATGCAAGCTGCCCCAGCTGAAGCCAAGCCTCCAAAGTACCATCGTGAAACCCTTACTTCCTTCTCAGTCATTATATATACTGAAACAAATAAATTTACTAAACTGAATTGTATTCTAAACAGCCCATTTAAGTAGCCAACAGTTCATCGAAATTATAATTAACAAATTATGTGTATTTCCTTTTTTTAGTGCTTTTTTAAATAATAATACGCCTTCGATTTAATACGAATACTCCAATTTTTTAAACTACGTAAACCTTTTCCACTTCCGGTGAATGTTTTACCGATATCTTCAATGAATGAAGATTTTTAAATTAAATTACCTGTCTTAAAACCTAAGCTAGATGTGCAAAAAAATGCATTGATGTATAGAAAGAATGAATAATGCAAGATTTAACAAGTGCGAGACACGGGCAGGCCAGGCGGCAGCACACGAATGGTGCATCTAGTTTAGTATTACTTTACTCTTTGGGTGCATCCATGTCCTTTGAGCCCAAGTCCCAAGACAAGACAGACATGAAGGAAGACAGACACCCCCACCCACAGTTTATTCCCTCAACCCCCAAGCGACAACCGGTTGTCGCGATAACAATTGATTTTAATTGTGTCTGGAATATCCGATCGTCAAAGGATTATTAGAAGTTTAGAAGGGCACCTGCTGCTGATGATTTTGACAACGACAACACGTCAGCTGTTCAGTCTGTTGTTGTTGTTGTTGTTGTTTTCTTCACCCATTCTGGGTAGGCAAAGGGAACTATGCCCATACAGCCAATTCTTTAGTAATATTTTCTTTATTTTTGCATTAAAACGTTGATGTTAGACGTTTTAATGCTTCGATGGAGTTTTTGGAGACAGTCGAAAGATTGAAGGAATGTAGAGAAGTCCCCAAGAAAGAGGTGAACTGTTCGCGATCCCGCGCAAAATTCACGGCCCACTTTTATTGGTTACGACCCATACACCATGTAATTTCACCGAACTGTATATTGTTCACTCGCACGACACTTTGTTTCGCAAAATAACACCACTTTTACGACCCAAAAATCACTATAAACAATAAAAATTCGATAAAATAAACGGACTCCAAACGTATCTCACGAACTCCCGCCAAAAACCGCTGTTCAGTCTGTCACTGTCAGGTAATTTTTTTTGTTTATTTGATCCTTTCAGAACCTGCTAAAGTCTGAGACTATGCTGCCATGCCATTGGTACGAATTCTTCATTCTTAATAAATACATAAAATATCATGAATATTTACTTACACATAATAACTTAACCTAACTCATTGAAATGTATGGGTGGTTTATACATTTCAAATATCACAGAAGTTTTACACGAGAACGTGGATCCGACGCAAATAGGAGCGCCTTTCCTTGTTTCTCACTTTTATTTTATTTATCCTACTCACTGACACATTATTATAACAATGCCACCACTTTATCACAATAAATTCCGCTTAGGATAATTTCACGAAATTACGAAACAAAGTCCTTCTTTAAAATAGTGTTATATGTCACCTTACCCAATCATAATACAATTTTTTGTTAAATTGCACAGATTCCTGAATGCAAAACACTAGAACTGTGTTATCTTGCTAAGAAGCTAAGTACTAAATTAGGAAATATAAATAAAATAGGTTATTTGACTGGTTTTTGAAATCCATTTTATATTATTAAGTAGAAGTTAAAGAACCCTGTAAAAGTAGTTTTTTTTAATTATGGTACATATTTGCTGAAAAATATCAAATTGAAAGTTGAAAATTGAAATAGCGCGCCAAAACGCTATTTTGACAATATGGTGCTGCAATGGGGTCGGTGACATCACCTGCCTGTGTTGTGAGCTGTAGCACATATCATCTATATACATTTGTTGCAAACAAATAACGAAAGTGCGATTGGATCTATATTTTAACAGTGACTTATTATGTAATAAAATGAGTTTCAAATGGTATGCAGTTCCAAAATGTATAAATACTCTTATAAAAACTTCGGAAAATTAGTTGTAAGTGTTCCAAATAAAATCTAAGTGCACCGAAACTGGTTGCAACTTTTTCGAAGGGATCATAAAAAAAATAGCAAAAAGTGAAAATATTTTCATAAGTGAAGAACATTTCGATGTAAGTAAAAAATTTAAATGTTTAATAATTCATTGCATATTATAGAATGTAAATATTTTGTTATTGGTTGAGGTTATAATACCTCTTATGTTTTTAACAGAATGCCTCATGCAACTCACTTCGAATATTTCCACAGTTTTCCATAATATTAGCTAAAAATTGTAGCTACAGTCAGGATTTCCATAAACATCATTACACTTAAAGATCCCGAGTCGACTAACTAGTTTGTTTGTTACAGATTTTAAATGAATGGGCAGGTTACTGCTTTCTGCTGTACAAAATCGTTGTCCATGGTAAAAGTAATTGACAGAATATGTAAAATATTGGAAATAAATCACACAAAAATAATAGATACTATTTTCATAGGAAAATATTATCAAAACATTTTGGAAAGCTTATATAAGGTCAAAGTTTTTTTGGTAATTTCCTTTTAAGGACCGGTTCAGCATAAAAAAGAATAAGGTTTTGCAAAAGAAAAAAATATTTTTATTCACTAGTTCCCGAATAAATCACATGAACACTTTTCAATTGAAGAGTAAAATCAAACACCCCGTTTGTTATAATGTACGACCCTGATCTTGTTCGATCGATACACGTGCCGCTTCTACTCACTCCCGTCCGCACCCCCCGCCCTCCCCCTTCGCAAACGTCGGCGCGAGCGACGACACAGACAGATGAGACAGACATCAATCAAATCAGTCCGCCAGAAAAATTCGTAGCGATAATGTGTGCGCACGCGACGCGTATTGTTATCGTAATAATGCCGTATGGCTTTTCCGGCCAGGAGTACCTACCTCAAAGCGGGGCAAAACATGGTGCGGTCGCAACAGCTTTACGCCGCGCAGTACGGGAGTACTGTGCGCGTACGCACCTTACTTGGAGCTGTGCAGCGGCACCGGGAGTCTGGAAGCTTCCGGCCCAGTATTAAAATGTACTCTGTGCTTCCGGCCGCGCCTCGATGTGGGTCGGCAACGACACCCAGCCGCTTGGAGGAAGACGTGCTGGATAGCACCGCAGACGCTGCCTGCGTATTTGGCGTAAGCCAATATTATGTTCGGCGGCTCCTACGCAACGAAGGCCTCCACCCGTATCTACCAGCACGACGGCGCGCTTCAGCTTACGGGTACGAGCGTACTTGGACGAGGCGTTCCAAGGCCGCTGGATCAGCCGCGGCAGCGTTATCCGCTGGCCACCGCGTTCACCTGACCTGACGCTGCTGGACTTCCACGTGTGGGGTGGAGCGAAGGACCTAGTGTACGGACATGACGGCCACACAATTCGCACCGTGGAATAGTTACGTGCCCGAATTGTAAACGCGTTCGATTTTAAGTCAAGTGAAGATGTTCTCGTTTCGGTTCGGAGGCATTGCCTGGACCGTGCATGGATGTATTTACAAGTAGAAGGCCGTCAAGTCCAACATTTAACCTAAATAGGTGGTGTAAAAATGTAAATATGACTTGTGATTATCAATGTAAATATGACTTGTAAATATCAATGAATTATGATTTTTAAACACGCCAGGTTGTTTTGCTAAAGAGTGTTTGTGATGTGTTGTTTATTTACCTAATAAATTAAACTTAAACGAAACTGTGTTTTATTGAATCACATTAATAGTATGCATATCCATACTCATAATCTCCAAGTAAGTTCCTGTTAGTGCTGTCTGTCAGATACTTCATACTTGTTGAGTAGTGCTTACTTGGACACTATCATTTTATCAATCAAATTTTAAGCACTACCTAACGAATTGTTCGAATAAAAAACGTCATTTCGTATTAAGTATCTGGCTGGCATTTAGCACTGCCCAGAACTTACTTGATAAAACTGGTCCTTTATTATACTGACCAGCTGTTCAAGAACAATCAATAGATGGCGCTGTGCCCTCTTAAATCGCGCTAGATTTGTTTTTTTTCGGAGTAACTAATTGATTGAGATTTCCCGATCAAGATTTCATATTTTTTTATGTAAATCATAGCAGTATTTACTTAGTAGTGCTCGCACGAGACAGATAAGTAGGTAAATGAACTCCATTCTCTCCCCACCCACGCTTTGCGCACCGCGGCACTAGCGCCGAATGCCTATGAATGAAGTGTGGGAAGAGTGGGGCATTGGAATGAGTGAGACGGAGGCGATTACGTAGGGATCGCTGAGAGTTAGACAGGATGCTTTTTAAAATAATTATTTCTTTTGTTAGAAAAAAATAAAATGATAACTAGCCATATTTTGTTAGGAATTTTATATAAACAGCGACTCTGTGTAAGTAATGTTACCTAAAAAAAAATAACCTTATATAACACAAGTAGGCAAACGAAGTTGACAAGCAGGTGACGTCATCATAAACCCGACCAATCAGAAGCGTTTCGTGTCACGTGGCAAACGTTTAAATAAATGCATTTTTATTTCTGGATTTATAAATAAATCGTTTATTATTTTCAACTTCCGTTAATAAATAACCATTTTTAAACTCATAATATAAACTGATAACAGTAATTGGCGCTTTTTTTTCTCATTGTCAAATAGCCTATTCACTTATCTTTTACTTTAATTTACTCTGGATAAGTCATTATGTGTAAGTAAGTTTGATATTTTAGGTATTTAATTTTACTCAGGATGTAGAATTCCCACTAATGAAATGGCAGCATAGTCTCAGATCTTAGCCGGTTCCGATATGAACAAAAAAAAAAAACCTAGCTACAGATGATAACCAAAGACTACTTACTATACCAAGATAGATAACCTCAAATTAGTCAAATTGATGATAAATACAATAATTTGTCGCATTCAAATATTCAAATTAAAAATATTGAAAATAATACTTTATATTATACATTAGCTTAATAAGGTGATAGTAAAATAAATAAATATATAATATAATCAGGTAGGTTAAACGACAAACGTTGAAGACTAAGACTTACTTTTGTAAAAGTTGCAGTTTAAAAAAGAGTTTTGCTGCTTCTGCTTTGTAATTATTATTTGCTTGAATAAAGCGATAAATAACACAGTTCGGTCAAGTTCTTCTGTCCCAAATAGTACACAAAATTATTGTCAACTGTTCATTTGCACAGTATCACTATTACGCGATAACCGCGAAAAACGCTATTAACTCGGAATGAAGTCGAGGACTGACTGAAAGGTATATGTAGCGAGTTTATCTGGAAATGATGACCCGACTCAATTTCTTAGTGCCTAATAAAGAGAGCGTCATGCTATCGTTTCAGTTTGTAGTTTTTAATGAATACAGATCAACATTGTAATTTTGTTTCAGAATGTCTTCAGATCTGTTGTCAAGTCTTCGATTGGATTCCAATTTGTCCAATAAAATTATTACTGTTAAAGAAATTAATAACTGTGATAGTTCTTTTATAATAAGTTCTTTTCTAAGTCAGTGGATTAAAAATAAAAACGCAGTACTTATTGTGTCAACACATAATTCAGTAAGACATTACCAACAGGTGGGTCTTAAGATGAACTATAATTTACAGAAGTGTATAGATGCTGGCATTGTAATATTTTACAATTTAGGAAAAGACACAGTCATAAGCTTGATGAATAATAAAGAATGTTCATTACAAAATCATCTAACAAAGATACAAGAAAATATTGCAAAATTGCAAATGTCCTCTTTTGAAGTTCAGATAGTTTTAGATGGTATTTCACATTTATTTGATCTTAATTTCTCTCTTAATGATGTGAATAAATTTTGTCAAAACATTATCAAACTAAGTAGGTCCATAGAAAAATCTTGTTTATTGTTTCACTGTAATGTGACAAATGAAGATGATGCTGCAGGTTTTATGGCAAATTTACTTACTCATAATGCAATCATTACACTAGAAGTAGAAAATCTGCTGTCAGGTCTAAGCTCAGATGTTTCAGGCCATTTAGTAATTAAGTATCCAGGATTGAAATTTCAAGATGATCTAATGTTCAAACTAGAACAAAAACCTGTTAAATATTTATTTAAACTATTTGATAGAGGAGTTAAATTATTTGCTCCAGGGACTGTATGACAGTACTTGCAATTACTAGAATGTCAATATTAATAGGTGAACAGATTCTTGTAAAAATATTCATAATAAAAGTATATTTTCAAAACATATTTTTCCTTCAACCTTATCCCAGCTAGCTACAAGCTTTTTGTGTCACGAACACATTTCATTTCGCCCAGTATACTCGTCAGGGTAATCCTTCTAGGGCAAAAATTACCTCCATTGCGAATAGTTATTAGGATGTTTGGGAGTGCGCTCACCACCTGAGTGCTCGTGCTGGCCTGCTGTCTGAACGAGGCTCTGGCGACCGACAAACATCGGCGTATCGATTCATTCAACAAATTTATCTTTGGGATGATGTAAATAAATATATAAATAAATAAAATAAAATTTAATGGCACAGTGCGATACAGCAGTAACGGAAATTAGTTAAAAAACTGGCCAAGTGCGAGTTACACTCGCTCACGGAGGGTTCCGTACCATTATTTATAAAAACATCGAATAGGAATAATATCAATATCGGGCAAAAAAGTTCTTTCGTCGAGTTTTTTTTTTGTATGAGAACCCACCCCCCTTTTCTTTATTTTTAAAGTGAATATAAATGTCTACCTGGTGCCGTTATCACGTTTGCTGTTTGGGAGCCTCCTTAAATATTTATTTTATTCCTTTTTTAGTATTTGTTGTTATAGCGGCAACAGCAAAACATCATCTTTGAACATTTCAACTGTCTACTATCACAGTTCATGAGACACAGCCTGGTCGCAGACGGACCGGAGTCTTAAGTAGTAATAATAAGGTCCCGTTTTACCCTTTAGGTACGGATCTCTAAAAATGTGCGGACAGCGTGGCTTTTATAGACATACTTATAATTTATGGGCTCCCAGTTCCAGCGATAGGTAGGTACCTATACGATAAAAATAATTCAGGTGTAGGCAACGAATTTGAAACACTGACGACAAAGTGGAGAATAATGTACGAGGACATATTCAGAGCGGGTTTGACGCATACCGTCCCATTCACATTTCGTCACGAATTCAAAAATGGTCCCATTCGCATTCGGTCCTATTCGCATTTGGTCCCATTCGCATTCGGTCCCATTCGCATTCTGTCCCATTCGCATTCCGTCCCATTCGATATATAATTGATAGCATATTGTATTTTTTTATTATACTTATAACTTTCTGTTGCGTATATAATTTTCAAACAAACAGTTTTTTATTTGAATATCCCAAGATTTTGCTTCATATGTCAGTAGTTTGTAATTCCAAATATGTGCCAATAGCAACTATGCATAAAAAAGCGAGAACATTAATAGCTTGAAACTATGTGGCGTGGTGTAATAATATACATACATAACTCATACGAGAAGCTATACGTATACTTTTATTTTCAAGCTACTATTTTTGAAACAAAAGTTCAACTTGTAGGTTGAAAACAGTTGAAAATGTTAAAAACAAACTTTTATCTAAGTGTGACCATTTTGCGAATGGGACCAAATGCGAACGGGACCGAATGCGAATGGGACCAAATGCGAATAGGACCGAATGCGAATGGGACAATTTTTGAATTCGTGACGAAATGCGAATGGGACGTTATGCGTCGGTATGAAGATACGGGCAAGCCTAGGCATTGGTATGAGTCAAGTTCAAAAAATATTACACGAACATTTAGGCGTCAGGAAGCTTTGTACCAAATGGATCCCCATACTTTAACCGACGACCAGAAACACCTTTGCATGGACTGGTGTCGCCAAATGTTAGATAAGTTCATCGGCGGTGACTCAAATGCTGTATTTGACATCGTCACAGGTGATGAAAGCTGGGTATATTGCTACGAACCCCGCGAAACCAAAAGACAATCAGCTCAGTGTGTGTTTCCTTTCGAGGATCGGCCAACTAAGGTAAAGAAAGGAAGAAGTCAAGGAAAAAAGATGATTGCCTCATTTTTTGATCGGAAAGGTCATTTCGCGACAGTTGTGCTAGAAGATGAAAGGACAGTTACTGCAGACTAGTATGTCAATCGCTGTTTGCCTGTTGTCTTGGAAAAAAATCGACAGCAGCGCCCTCGAAGCAGGATTCTTCTTCACCACGACAATGCTTCAGCGCACTCCGCAAAACGGACTGTTGAATATTTGACTATGGCAGGTGTCGAGATTATCATCCGCCATATAGTCGTTACCTTCATTTATTCCTAAGAACTAAAGATAAAATTCGAGGTATTCGCTTTACGGGGCCTGAAGATGCGGTGAAAGCGTACGAAAATGCCATAGAAGAGACCCCTAAGGAATAATGGACCCACTGCTTTTCTCAGTGGTTCCACCGAATGCGACGATGTGTAGAGAGGTACGGAGATTACTTTGAAAAACAATAAAAGTATTGGCAACTTTCTACATTAAGCCGTTTTTCATTTTCTAAACCTATCTAACAACACCCTATATATACAATGCCCTACAATGTAAATCATAGAAATGATAAGATATATAATCGACTTTAGATGTAGCAGAGGCATCCTAAAAAAAGTAGAACACAGAAATCGTGTGTATTTTTTGAGTGATTTTTAGGTAAGTAAATTATTTATTAATGGCAAATTATTGTTTTGTAGTAGGTACTTAAAACTCTGTGAGTTTCACCGCAGACGGACAAACAAACAGATAAGGAGAAACTTTAAGGGGTTTCTAGTTGACTATCAAGGAACCTAAAATTACAACTGTATTAGAACGCTATTAGCGGCAAACTTCTTCACACAATGTGACACAATATCTTAATCTCTGACTTAAGAATACATTTTTTTTTAATATACCTATAGTCAGGTCATAAGTTCTGTCACATGTGTAATATGAAATAATTTAGACATGTTTATTATTTATGTAACCATTTATAGGTATAGCAAAATGAACTTTAATAAAACATATATTCATATGGTAATAAAGTTTATTCAAAATGACCCCCGCGATTTTGAATACAGGCCTTCAATCTGCGCGGCCAGTCGTCTATCGCAGCACGAACGAGGTACATGTCAATATAGGGGGCTGCCCTAATCAAGGATGCCTTGAATGACTCCAAATCAGGATGAGGCTTTGAGCAGGCCTTTTCCTCCAAGTGTTGCCATATCTTGTAATCTAACGGACTCAAATCTGGACTGGAGGAGGGCCAGTCTTCGTGCCGGATGAAGTCGATTTCACGCGCCGCCAGCCAGTTTTGTGTGCTTTTCGCTCTATGAGCTGGCGCAGAATCTTGTTGGAATACCCAGGGCATGTTATTAAACATGGTATGGGAAACAGGTTCCACAAGGTTTTTGAAGACTGTATTTTGATACACAATTGCATTAGTTTTTACGCCTTTCTCACAAAATTGTACCTCAGTTAAGCCCCAATAAGAGACTCCAAACAAACCATGAGCGAGGATGGAAAATGACCTCGTTGGACACGCGGAATACGGTTGCTCGCTTCTTCACTGCTGTGTGCGTACACTTTATCATTTTGTTTGTTGTAGCTCTCTTCCACGGTGAAAATTTTTTCATCCGAAAAAAGAATTTCCCGATGCCTTTTTCCCGCGTACCGCTTCAACAAAGCGCGGCATCTCTTCAGTCTCAGGTCCATTAAACGAGCGTCCAAACGATGTCCAGTTTTTCTTCGATATGCCCTAAGCCCTAAGTCTTCATTTAACACCCTTTTCAGAGTGGTCCTGCTTAACCTCATCTGAAGGGCCAACAGTTTCTGCTTACGTATGGGATTTCTTTGAATTCGCGCCTTCACAGCTTTTATCACTGCTGGAGTCCTAACAGAGCGAGGGCGACCACTTCTTGACCTGTCATCTACACTAGAGTCTTCATTGTATCGTTTTATGGTCGAAGTCGAAAATCTGAATTGGCGCGTAACCTCAACGATGCAACGCAATAACCGCGACACGGTCTTCTTTAAGTGTCCACTCCATAGTTAAAAATGACGAAAATTCTAAAAAGTACACATTTAAACTTTTTTGTGGCCAGCATTCTAAATTAAAAAGGTTTTATTGTGTGACAGAACTTTTGACCTGACTATTGTATGTGGACAACATCACATACATTGATCTGATCCCAATTTGAATAGAAATAACGAAGGTACCATAAACACCCGGCAGATCCGAGAAAATGTAGAAAAACACTTTTTATCTACATTGACCCGTCCGGGAATCGAACCCGGGACCTCGAAGCAGACGACACCTTGAAAACCGGTGTGTACGCCACTCCGCCACGGAGGTTGTCAAGATTCAACTTGATTAACAAAAATATGATATGGTAGCTAATTAAGTAGTGGAAATGCACTGTTGTTTACACAGTGTTCACTTGACTTTACTAATCTTTAGGCATAGGTACCTACTCGCGATACAATTAACACTTGTTTATTACCTGACTACGGCAAAGCAAACAGGAAGGGTTATGATTTTAGCAGTTAGCATATATGTATGTATGTGGGTATTTATGCGGCTAAACTACTGAGACGATTTTGGTGAATGAGGTATCATTCGATTCCTTATTATAGTCCGGGTAACATAGGCTACCTTTTGCTAAAAAAAACTACATGGCGAATGCTACAACAACATATTGGGGTATTTTGAAAAAAAAAAAATTGTAGTCATAACAAGTGGGGTATCAAATGAAAAAAGACAAATTATTGAGTGTAAACATGTTTAAACAATACAGCAAATACGAGTATACACATTTTCGAAACGGGTTACAGTTTTTTTTAAACTTCTAATTCTATTATTATCTAAGTGCTAGTAAAATTGTGATAAATTAAATTAGGAGACAGAGAAGAAAATGTATTAGTTATTTACCGACGAATTTACAAGTTATTTTGCCATTTGCTTTCAGAACCTGAATTTTAATTATTGTTGGTTTATATTAAACTTTTTGATTGGTGAACATACATATTATTCTCGTGATCAATAAATGATATTTGTTATTGGACATGTACTGAAATATGAATCTTACAGGCTTAAATTTTGATTTTGTAAAGAAAAACTAAAAAAAAATATGCGTTTTTAGATCTTTCGCATAGTGCTTTCCATTTTGTGAGGGTGGGAGGACGTATGAAAGTTTTATTTGTGGTGATTAGCTGTTGCCCCAGCGACCGCCCAAAGCGAAGGTTGTATTTTGACCAATGCTCAGTCCACGTGAAGCCACGAGGGCGAAAACCGTTTTAACTATTTGACTCCGTTATTATTGTGTCAATTAATTGATACACTTTCAACTTGTTTTTCAAGTTATGACATGAACGTTATAATCCAGTATGATTGATTACTCTTCGCGACACACCTTTGTATAGTTGTATTGTAGTAATGTAAATGGGTAAAAAGTTTGTCAGATCTTTGTGAAAGTTCAATAGTGAATAGTGCTTTCCTTGTAAAGTGATAGCTTGAGTAGTGATGCCATGACTCAAAGCACTTTGACTACTCCTGACAAGCAGCATGGCGTGCGTACCGTATCTGAGGAGAAGCTAATGGTTCGTACCCCGTTTTGTTTTGAGCCAGGGCAAAGTTAGGTTTTATGAATTTTTTTATAAGATATTAATTTCCGATATCTCAACCGACACGACAAATCCAAGTCGACACTAAATTATTTTCTTATGGAATATAACAATGAGATTTGTACTTCACCAGGGATGACCCTATTCCCTATCTATCACTATTTCCTACGAGTGAAACGAGAACGAAAAAGTTGTCGCTATAATAATAACGGAATTTATACTGTGAGTTTAGATCGTTTGCATACAATAGGTACTCATACTGATAATTTTTTTTCATCATCATTTCTCATTATGTGGCCAATGTAAGTTAATGTATCTATCCTGGTTAATGAATTTTCACGATTCATTTCCACCACAACAAATTATGCAGACCAATGTATCCACTCCGTAGCAAAGTATAGTGACGTTGAAACTGACTCGGCGACCTGAACAATGAATCTATATAGCAAAATGTTTTAGGTAATGTCTGCTGGTTATTGCACACACAATCTTTATATGGTTTCATAGGTACCCTTATCGCAAGCAGGTACTTAAAGAGCTCATCCGATTTAATGTCTGGGATACTGGTCTAGGTACTGCTTCTATGAACGCTAAAAATAAGTTATCACTAATTTTTTATTTGGTTTTCACCGGGGTGTAGTTGGAATACTCACTTTTGTATTTGACTCGAGTATTTGCACCTCAGTTATGGATGTCATATTAATGTAACTATTTATATGTATCTGTTATATAGTTACAGCTGTAGTTACATAGCACAGCTATCATAATCAGGGACTTAGTTGAAATGTTTATTGTAAGAAAATTATTAAGGTATTATTGTCATGACAGCAGCATGTCTATTTCCCAAAGAATTTATTATACTTAATGGTCGGTGAGGCTGTTGGTTTGACGACCATATTAGACCATTAAAGCTATCATGTTACATACTTGCAGAGGATATTTTAAAGCAAACTTACCTTACTTATGTTGTCGTTACTAACGTATAAAAAACATTATAAATACATAATCATAAATAGATACTTGGGCACCATAACATACATATTATTGCTCTGATTCCAAATTTTGTAGATAACTATCATAAAGCACTTTTTGATTTTATGAAGTCAGCTACAACGAAGGTACTCGTACCACCAATACCCGAGACATATTAGTATTGTGGTTTTGTTGATTAATCCGTCCGGGAATCAAACTCAAAACCTCAGAGCTTAAAACTAGTGTCTATGGGAATCGTATGTACGTAAATATAATTTCAAGTGAAATACTGTAAGAGAGCGTAAGTATCCAAGCCTCACTATTGCTAGTAATATGTGGCATAACAAATTAAGCAAAGCAAAGCTAAACGTAGGTTACTAAACTGTTACCCACTAGTTAATGTTTGAATGAAAAATGTTTTTAAATGGGTATTATACATATATATATAAACAAGTAGGTAATATTAGGGAGTAGATGAAGGTATAAACTAAGTATGTACATCATAGGTACCCAAAAACATTGATGAAAATCCGCTGGCTTACTGCGTAAAAAGCCTTGAATACATTCGTTGACACAAATAATGTCTTGATATCTCAATTAGTTAGAGCAGTCGCCCGGTAAGCGGAAGGTTTTGGGTTCAAGTCCCAGCAAAGGCAGTCGTATTTCTTTATTCAGGAAATTTTCAAATAATTTTACTTTCGATTACTTATTTTGTTAATTTGTAAATCTACGCCGACCTGAATATTGAAGTGGCTTAGAAAATCTCCTTGATAGCTAAGGGTCAAACCTTTAGCTATCAAGAAGATTTTCTGATTTGGGTTCCTGGTTTGGGTCTTAGTATACTAGATTCTACCCGTAACATAAATCAATGGGGACTACCGTTTCTTTGCTCACCAGTTGGCGCCACTGTAGACTGAGGTCCGGAGGTATAGCCGTTAAAGGCGATTGGCGACGAAACAAAGTGTTATATCTTGAATCTAATTAAGGTTTATAATTTATAAATAACTATCTTGATATCAACAAACTAACTTCTGAAATAGTTGCTCTTGAGGCCGCCTATTTTTGCGCTTTTTCTTAATTCCGCTTTTAAAGCGTTCACATTAATCGCTAAATAATCCATATTTGCGATATTTTACGAAGAAGATCACTTTCCAGCAGGTAAAATTAAAGAAATTATAATTTATGCAACAAATTCCACTAAAACCAGTGAAAAGTGAATGATATTGGACCTCACGCGACACAAGCGCCTCTAGTGGCAAATTCACTAGCGATAGCCCCCATTCCTGATACCTCTGCAACTAAGGATGATAATTCCTTAGACAATAGCAGCTGGCTTATCTGGCTCAATTATTTATTATTAATCTGTATCTAAGGATGGTCACGTAATACAACTTGACCCCAATCTGGTGCAGGTGGCGGTGCGCGTGCGACCGCTGCGCCCCGATGAAGGTCCCCGCATCGTGCACGTGGTCAGCGATAAGGTGAGTTTTTAGATTGTATAAACCATTGATTGAAAACGATTTGACAAACTTTAAATCGAATAAGCAACTCGGTGACACTGTATGTATGGTCGTAGTAACGAACGTGCAGTTCATGGGTATTTTTATGTTCGATAGCAACATTATAATTATTGTCTTCGTAATTTGATGCCGATAAATTTTGATGACTTGGCTTATTTCCAAAATACTGAGTTTATCAAACGTGATGATGGCTAAGAAAAGTCCTCATATCAAATATACCTACCGATAAAGTAGTTATAGATCGTATATCTTACTATCTCTGTTTTTGCCGTCTAGAGAAACAAAGAAAGAAGTTGTTTTCTATCTCCGATATGCCAAAACTGAAGATAGATCGGTTATTAGGACCGGCCTTTAGTTTTTAATTTCGAGGGGCTAAAATGAAGTTTTAAATGTCACCAGTTTAAAAAAATGCTCTAACAGTCTAAAAGTCATAAACAGATAAAACGCGCGTAGCGGTATGATGGTAAGCACTAACCATCTTTTTTTTTTGTTTCTTTAGCTATTAGTTTATGATTCGTTGTTTTTTACACTTTCATTGTTACACAAGGTCTGTCCCGCGCGGTGCCCCTTTTCATTAGCTCTTCTAATCAAATTTACTGTTTTAAATTGGAATTCATGCGATAATTACCCCAATGTCAACTGTATGAAAGCATGGTCATGACTTGTTACTTGCCAACATCAACTCGAAATATTATACGACTATACGAGTAGGTACCTATTATCAATACCGCTATAAGTTTTGGTTGATGTTTAAATCACAGTAGAGTTAAAAAGAGGCTTAACTGATTTGTGGTTTAAACCGAAATACGTTTGCATAAGTAGGTATATATGTATAACGTGCATGGGCATCGGTCATTTACTCGATCACGGATCTGAAATCTAATATCCTTCTATACAACACATTTATGTATGTGGAACTGTGCCCAGTGTAGTAGTAAAATCTATTAATAGATTATTGCAAACCTAGCTAGGTCACAGAAATACCTACCTACCTGCAACATAGATTGTTTGTTACTGCTGCTCTAATGGGGATAATATAAAGGAGCAAGGTCTGTAATGTTTGTGTAGTAGTACAACAAAACGGCGATAATATGCTGTGCGTGGATAGCCACATCGAGAATAGTTTCGAAAATATTTACAAAATCACTTTACAAATTATCGATCAACATTAGTTGTCATATCGTAGTAGGCATTAGTCTTTTTTACTTCTGTGAAATAAAGAAAGAATATTAAGTATTTTTGTAAAATTGAGTTCATCGAACCTTATTATAGGACTATATTGATCCTGAGATTTCGAGATTCATCAAAAATCAAAAAACAAATTCTTTGATAACATTTTGTTACTAAGTGTAAATTTTCTCATAATATTTTGGTGTTTCCAAAGATCTACAATAATATAGGGTAGGTCAGAAATTTTATCGGGTGTACCTACACGTAGGTACACATAAAAAATGTTTAAATCTTACTATCAACTCTTAAACAAGTCCTGTCCCATTCAGAAAAGAATAGTGAGTTAGTTAGTTAGGTATTACACAAACGTTTCCCAGTGTCGCGGTTTTTTTTTTATTGACGGACCTATCACTGAAACCCCATATGGGAGACTTTAATCAGTTAAACCGGGCAGAGTGTGGCGAGCGCTGAAGGCGCTCAGCCTAGGTCCGCCACGCTAGCGGTACTCCGGTGCGGCCGAGGGTGAGGCTCGCTCGCACCGGGGCCCATACTAGCGGGCGTGATCGGGCCAGTGTGGGGTGCTAAGGGCACCCTACCAAATGGAGAACCCACCAGTGGTGGCGCCGCCGGAACCGGAGATGCCGTGGCATGCCGGATCACGGTCGGGCTCCATTCTGG
Organism: Anania crocealis; assembly: GCA_949315895.1. Lineage (NCBI taxonomy): Eukaryota > Metazoa > Arthropoda > Insecta > Lepidoptera > Crambidae > Anania > Anania crocealis. The sequence goes on from OX438858.1 coordinate 11,807,460, forward strand.
CGGGCCCGATCTGGGAGGGGGGGATCGGACAGCGACCTCAAGGGCGCCTCTGTAGGCTCGGACCTCGGCTTGGGTCGCCGTCCGAGGGGGGGGCAGGTGAGAAGCGGCCAGGCACATGATTGTGTCGGCCGAAATGAAAGGCGGGACCACGCACCCGCCTCCGACGGGTGCGGTGTGGAGAACTACTGTGTTGTGCAGTAATTGAAGTGCTTAAGGCGGTGTTGACTGTTGTGACATACGCGGTGATCGGATCGTAAATGTGTCGCGGTTACTGAGGTCAAATCGTTTATATACGAGTAGCTAGAACCATGGTCAAGCGTACCCCGGTAATTTGTTAAGTTTATATTGTATTGTAACTAATAGAGGAGCTCCAGCGCATGCGGTCCTGTCCCAAAGAGCACAAACTGTATCGTAAGATGTCTGAGAGGTTAATAGAAACATCTCACGATATAATATAAGGCTGGCCTATACCACGATAAATGCTGAGCGGAAGTCCCTTTTGGCATTGTATAATTTATTTATTGTATCTTATAATTTATGTTAATTTTTTATTTATATTTTTTGAGTCCTACAATTTGAATGCCAAATAAATATGTTTTCTTCCTTTATATACCTGAGCCAAATTTTAAATAAAAGCTAGAAAAAGCTTTGGTTAGCTTGCCGGGCACCTAGCTAGGCAGCAGCTTAAACAGATATTCTGTTTATAGGTTTTCAGCCTAGGTTAATCTAATAATAGAATATCGGTTTGATTATAAATAGTTTTGCTTTAGTGTTGAAAATTACATAATGTACTATATTTGTATTATTTTTATTATTGTCACTTTAAAATTGTTATTGATAAACAAATCTATCTATATAGGTATCTCTAATCCATAACAAACTTCTCTAAATGGAAAGTAGGTAAATAGGTGATTAACTTCAAAACAATCACAATTTATGTGACAACTAAATATTTTAAAGTCATGGAATGAAAGTGCAAGTAGAGTGCCACTATAATGGTGCCACACGATCTAAAGTACAAACAGAGCAAGCGCCAAAATGTTCATACAGTAAGCAATTCAATGCTTGTTTCGCTCACAAACAAACTCTATCTTGTTGAGACTAATTAGACAATAATTGCAAAAAAACACTTGGCATCCAGGAGTGACCATAATTTACGCGGGTCGATTGCACTTTGTGTCACGGCAAGTATACTTTCGTGACGATGAGTAAATCTTGGACATACCTTATGAAGGTTGACGACACAACAATGTATCGTCGTCCGAAGTCTACTTATTCGGTCTCGTGTCATAATCTGTTGTTTGTTATGGCGACGTCATCTTCAAGGTAGATGTGCACACCACGATACTTTATCGTGATCTTCATTATGTCACGGCACATGGCATCCCGTCACGATACGTTGTCACCGCGTGCAAAATTTTTTTCGCGCATACTATGTTAAAATTGATTGCAGATGCTTGTGCTGGAGGACGAAGCTGATAGCAGGCGAGACGTGCTGCGCCAGCGCCGCTTAAACGAGAAGCACTGTATTTATGATCGAGTCTTTGGCGAGGAGAGCACGCAAGTATGCGATCATTTATAATTATTATTACAGCAATAATCACATAAGCGCTCACTATACTACTTGACTATCCTGAGATATTTATCAGAAGGTCACGCCGTGCCGCTAATATTAGGTACTATTGCAATCGCGAAATATCTTTAGATGAGGGATAAAAAAATTGCAAGAGGTATTATATATTTGGAGGATCAGCAGGAAATATACGAGTACAGTCAAAAGAAAAATGGAAGAGTTGAAATAAAATGAAAGTTACGAAAATATATAGGCTGGTAGGTAAAATAGGTTTATGGTTTTTATAATTTCTTACTGTTTTCCAATAGTTGAATGTTTTTTTCTTAGCTATCTCATATATAGTTTGCAGTGGCATTGGATAGGTCGAATCTCCTAAAACTGTTATGGGTTTCCAAGTTCTCAACACCATTATTACTACTAATTTTTGCTAGTAGCAAGTGTCTCTCGCCCTGTCCCTGTCTCTGTCAAAACGGTTCATCATAATTGAAAATAATTGCATCAGTATATTGTATATTTATCAAAGTAAACATGAAAACTATCACACGTATTGGAAAACGTATTTGAAGTAGGAAATTTTAACAAATTCCGTTGCAAATTAGTTCAATAAAATTATTAGTTACGCCAAACCTACGTAGGTACCTATTTTCGAACTATGTGAAATTGTGGAAAAACAAGTTCATGTAAGTCGGCATTTGCGTCTTGACAATACGGAACCGAACGCGGTACATTGCCCGACTCCAACTTGACCGGTTTTTATTAGCATAAATCGTACTTGATGAAAATATCGTTTAGCCGATGCATTTGTCGCATAGAAACAGAGTGTAATTGTAAGTCAGACACTTCCAGCGCCAGTAAAGAGGAAATACAACTTAATTAGTTTCATTGCTTGCTTGTGTCCTCATTATAGGTACGCTATTTTAGTCTTTGCTTTAATTTGGTATGTAATGTTTATTTATATTATAAGGTACAAGCATGTTTGAAAAAAAAGGGCAAACATTACGTAGGTAATATTTCTATATCTATCTTCATCTTGATAGCTTTATCTACCGTTCACATGATTTGTTATATAATCTGTAAGTACCCCAACCGGCTGTATCTTTCTATAGGTTGCTAATAGTGTTAAGTTTAGTTTTTGTAAAACTATTTCTTCACAAAAATTAGAGACAGACAGGTAATTTTAATAAAAGGAGTTTTAAGTAGGAAACCTACGCATTTTTCATATTTATAACAAACGATGAGTCATATCGTTTATCATTCCTATAAACTAAACAAAATTCTAAATTTTTATCCTCTTTCTAAACATGAGTGTAAAGTTAAAGTCCGAGATTGGCTATTGTCTCTAGATTATGATAGTACAGAAAATATCTTTATTTAATTCCAAAATAACTTTGTTATTATCAACTCTACTGTATGTCGTATAAAAATAAAATAAAATAAATATTCACATTAATATCAGATAAACTTTATAGGCTATATGTGTATTTATGTGTATGTGTATGTCTGTTTATGTGTATGTCTATGTATGTATATGTGTATACTATATCAATATAAAACTTATTCTGTGAAAATAACTATTTTTATATAACTTAGAAGAAAATTTTATTTTGTATTTTGAAGAATAACAGATAAAAAATATTGTCATTTCTCTGGGAGAGGGAACTGATTCCTAAGATACAGATTTATCTAGTTTGGGAATCAGAGTCATTAATTTAAATTGTAACTTTGTTGTAATAAACATATTTGAATTTGAATTTGAATTTGAATATGCTGTCCAATGATTAGGTAGGCGTCACTAGACCAATATTCAATCATACCTATTTATTTATCAAAATTTGTTTAGGAGGAGGTCTACGAAGCTGTATGTGCCCCGCTGGTCGGCAGCACCTTGCATGGGTTTGCTGGTGCTGTCTTCGCTTACGGGGCCACTGGCGCTGGCAAAACCCACACCATGACAGGCCTCATGTCTCGCGCCCTCAACCATCTATTTACAAGCATATCTGAGAGTGACAACTCTAAAGATTATGAGGTGTGTATATCTAAATGTATAAAGTATTGTAGTGTATAGAAGTACCTAATAGAAGACATACTCACGCGTTTATTTGTAACTAAGGTATTGCACAGTAGGCATACAATAAAATTTGGTTGGTATGCAAGCGTAATCATCGTAGGTAGGTACTCTTGATTTAATATTATGCATATTGTAGCTGAAGAACAGATTGCAATAATAAATTACTTAATTAATTAGTTACTGAAAAGCAGCAGCTTCCTACCTAACATCGATGCACTAAATATTAGATATGTACCTAATAATAAATCATTATACTGCGTAGCACATACTACGAGTACAATGCAAAGCACAAAAAAATTATTGATAGTACGCAGGTATTATATACAAATTTCCAACCCCGCTATATTTGACAACAATGACATTTAGGACGTCAAAATCAAATAAGTAGGCGATACGAAGTTCGCGGGGTCGGCTAGTCTATACAGGATGAAATTTTAACCACTTTCCAAAGTTTAATATAATAATCTATGAGACAAAAAACTAATTACGTATTTTTCCTTTTGGTATAGCCCAGTATAAAAATGTCAAGATAAAGCATTTAGAAAATGTCCGCCAAAAATCTAAAATTATTGATACGGCTTCCTAGCAACCCTTTTTTCCGTGTTGCGAATCTCATTCATTGATTACGATACTATTCATAGGTTTTGGAATTTCTCTCTATACCTTAACAGGTCTTGGACCGTAAAAATTGAAAACTATATCGCGAAAAATATTTTCGGGTGACAACTTGATTTACATTTTTTACTTCTTAAATAGGCTCTAAATACGATACTGAACGCCAATAAACATTTTGGAAAGTGGTTAAAATTTCACCCTTTATTATAAATTTTAACCACTTTCCAAAATTGTTGAGTATGTATTTAGAGCTCACTTATGAAGTAAAAAGTGTAAATCAAGTTTTCACACGAAAATATTTTTCGCAACATAGTTTTAAATTTTTTACGGTCCTAGGCCTGTTATGTTAAAAGGGAAATTCAAAAACTTATACTTAGTATCGTAATGAATGAGTGAGATGCGCATCGCGTAAAAAAGTGTTGCTAGGCGGCCGTATCAAAAATTTTAGATTTTTGGTGGACATTTTCTAAGTGCTTTATCTTGACATTTTTGTACTGGGCTATACCAAAAAATATACATCATTTGTTTTTTGTCTTGTATATTGCTATATTAAAAATTAACGTAAAATAACTAACTTATAAACCTAATTTCAGATTTCTTCATACAAAGTTCCAACCCCGCCATATTTGACAACAATGACATTTAGGACGAAATATCAAATACTATTCTGAGGCGATACGAAGTTCGCGGGGTCCGCTAGTCTATAATAATAGGTCCGAATAGCTTTCCGAGACAGTGACTCTCAGATCTCTCTCAGAAGCCGAAACCTACAGTTACCTAGGTACTTTAGAGTCGTTGGGTGTTTCAGTAGAAGACGTCAAACAGTCGGTGATGGAGCGCTTCTTTTATCGCTTGACAAAAGTACTTAACAGTCTTCTGTCGGGTGGTAATAAGATGCTCGCCTTCAACTGTTTGGTGATACCTGTACTGATATACTCCTTTGGCATACTACGGTGGACTCAGACTGAACTGGACACCCTGGATAGAAAGGTCCGTCAACTGCTCACATCAAATCGCATGTTACACCCGCGCACATCTGTTATGAGACCGTACATTCCTCGGAAGTGTGGGGGTCGCGGCTTTTTAAATACCAAGAACCTTCACAACCGCGAAGTGTGCAATCTCAGGGAGTATTTCCTAACCAACGAGTGTGGGATACATCGGGATGTGGTAGCAGTTGACAAGGGCCTCACGCCGCTCGCCTTGGCAAACGAGAACTGGCGGTAACCGGTGGTACTTAGCACTGATGATCGCGAGGACGTATGGAGGGGCAAGGAGATGAATGGGCGATTCTATCGAGCCTTAACAGGGCCTGATGTGGACCTGCATGCGTCGGTAAACTGGCTACTATTCGGTGACCTGTTTGAGAAAACCGAGGGTTTTGTCTGTGCAATTGCGGACGAAGTTATGAAGACGGGCAGTGCTTGTTGACATCACCGTTCCGCATGATGATAACCTCGTTAAGGCTAAGAAGGACAAACTCAGCAAGTACCTTGACTTGGCTCACAACGATAGTCCCGATAGTCGTTTCAGCGAACGGTTTAATAGCGAAGAGCCTTGACCAGCATCTCAAGAGGCTCTCGCTAGGGGGCTGGATCAAGGAACAGATATTGAAGGCGGTACTCCTCGATACGGCGCGTATTGTTAGGAGGTTCCTCTCTCTGCAGCCCTAACCGCCGGTAGCTTGGGCGATGCCCCGCTACCGACGGTGCACTAGGTTAGGTTTTTATAATGTTTTTGTTTTTTTTATAATAATATTGTAAAAACCTAGGCTAAGGTATATTAATAAATAAGTGAATAATAATAATAAAGTAATTTATTCTCTCATCACAAACAATCACATGAATTAGTATATTCATTATACAGGCTAGCTTAATATAGTTTGTGTGAGACTGACGCCTGTAAGAGATATGAACACACACTCCCGATTGAATAATTATTTTATAAGTAACCTTATCTATATAGGATTTGTTATATTGTGTTTTTTTTTGTAATTAGTGCAATAAAAGTGTTTAACTATCTATCTATCCATCTTTTGACAATTTAAACTTTTTTAATGTATGGCTTTTGACATAACATTGACAGAATGCGTGCTGCAATTATCATCAAATAGGGGGTAAAAAATACTGAATTTTGCACATGACCAGTAATATATCGCCTGTTACCGTGTCGGAATACCAACAAAACTAATTATATACCCATTACCCACTCAAAAAAAACAAAGTGTAACAACATTCTAAAGCATAATAAATAAATACATTTAAAAAAAATTATTATTACCTACTTAAACCATTTTGTAATCAATAATTTTAATCAATAATGTAATTTAATTTTACATTGAGTTATTGTTCCAATCTCAACATCATACATACTTATAATAGCCATAAAGTAATTAATTTGAGTAACGCATTCAATAGTATCAAACAATCTAATAAAAGTATATTAAATCTATGAATAAAAGTACTTTAAAAATTGTGTACAGCATTTACACGTTCTATACAACATTTATCAAGAGTGCCCAACAAAAAGGCTAATAGCTTGGATGTTCTTTGAATAGTGGGCTAAGCCACGCCTTTGTTCGGCCAGTTTACTTCCGCCGAGGCCGTCTCCGTGGAAATGGAAATGACCTTACAGTGTTTCTCCTTTCCGACATACAACTTCCGTGTATCGGGAGGGGGCGATGAAATATTAATTTAAACCTGAATTGTAAATAAATATATAATAATAATAAAGTTCCTACTTAGATTGCGTTACAAAAAATACTTACTGAAATGAGTCAAAGTCAAGGTCTAAGATTAGGTACAGTGATCTTTCTTATCAGATGCCTAACAGTAACCAACTGGAACAAAAATATTATTATCATTATCTGTGTGTATAGTTACGATTGATATGCAGGCAAAAATATGGAAAATATATAAGTTAATAATATACGCTTAGCTCGCGATTTTGTTCGAATGGAATTCAGTTATACCACGCTCGCGGCTAAACACTTTTAAGCATTTTTAGGCGGTTGAGTGTAAAAATTGAACTGGTTTAATGTTCAATTTTTAATGCTGCTAAAATTAATGCTGAAACATCTCCCCCAGAAAAGAAATTCAATTATTTATGTTATAGTATTTGGCAGTGTTCGTAATGCTGTATAATTTTATTTAAGCATACTGCCTGCAATATTTTTCAGACTTAGAATTTACATACCTAGTAACTACTCTACATTTGATAACGCTGACCTTGTCTATTGACATTCTTTACTGATCAAGTATATATCGTTTGTTATCTTCTGACGTTGATTTAGGATCATCAAAATATGCTTAGACCTATACTAGTCTAACACAAAGCCACCTAATATAGTTTTTTAAGACCTGGACTTTTTTATTAATATGATTGAAGTTTTTTAAAAATGAACTAATATTATAAAGATAAAATAAATTTTTGACTGCCTCAGGTGTGATAATAATGATAATTATGATAAAGAATTTATTTCTTAGAACATGGTTACACAAGATCTTAAAGCTAAGCACACGTTCAGCATATTCTGCCATTGCTTTAGGCGTAGAAATATTAATATTACGAAATTGAATAGAATTATACATTATTAATTTGATTATTGTGAAATTACATTTAGCATCATTTTTTTCTCATAATAGTCAAAGTTACAATCTCTTATTTTTGTGTCTATATTTACGTAAACAACATAATTTAAGTTATATTTTCAAAGTAAATATCTATAATTTAAAATATTGTTGCATTTTTAGCATCATAAGATTATCCTTTCAGTCCATAACTTACGTACATACTCGTACTTTCTCTCTTGTGCTACCTTTGATAGTTTAAGGAATAATTTGAATGAGCTAAATATCTATTAATTATTAGCGTTTGGTGTCACTTACAGTCCCTACACAAATGTATGTTACCGGTAATAAATTATACTGGACGATATTATTCTAAAGACTCCGCAGTTATAAGCAAATAAGTAATGTTGTTAAGTTTCTATGTTTAGGATTCTATCGATTTCGTGAGACGTTAGGCTTTGCGTTGTGGCTCATTGTTTAGCAAATTCAAACACTCATGAGAAATTACTTAGGTAAGTACATTTTATTAGCTGAAACAAAGCTTGACAGAAACCATCGAGTACATACCATTACATACCTAGTTGAGAAACTAGCATACCTATATCTATTTTGAATAGCGCTAAACGCGCTGCTTGTTGCACGTGACGTGACAAATTTCTATTTTAAGAATTGCAGCACATGCGAAATTTTAGAATATGACTGAACTAAATTCGACTAATTCGGCTCGGTGGCAACTTTACAATTGGTTGTTTCTACGATTCAAAATCCTAAAATACACATCAACGAGCGATGAGCTTAATAAAACCTCTAAATTAAAGATGTGAACTACAAAATTTTACTGTCTCGGTTCCGGGGTAAATAACCGGGTGTTATGAGTAATTAATTATCTGGGGCATTATTAATTTCTAAAACAACTGAACATAAATAAAATATATGGGGTTTATGTTAATTTAAGTGTAGACCTTGACCCAGCGGAATAGCCTCCTACTTACCTAATTCCATAATATGCATATTTACAACCTTTGGATATTGCAAAAGCCTATGGTTTTACACCATATACATATATTATATCCATTTTATATGAATGTACAAAATCAGCTTATTGTTTCGATTTAAATTTGCATTGATGAAAATTTTTTGCCGAATATTTTTTACTCGTAATGTGTTACAAATTTTCAATCCCGATTGGTAAAAGCCAGAGTAGTGATATGATTAATGTGTATTATTTATTAAAATAAGAAATGTATAGAGATTTATTTATTTATTGTACTCTATCAGCAGTCAGTGGCTTGTCTTATAGGACAATGGCTGTCAAGTGTGTCTGGGAGGTGATTCCAATCTCCCTTCATTACCACCACCACAAGGTCACTGCCGGCACGCGGCCCTCGCGTGATTGACGCCGGGACTACCATTATGGTATTGAACCTCTTTCTGCCTTTGTCATTAACGCCTTCACGTGAAGTGTGGCGCTAACTAATAACTATATTGTATGTAAGGGACATACCTTGGTAAACATACAAACGGTAATTAAACATAAGTATCTATAGTGTTTGATTGGAAAACTTTTTTAATACTGACATATTGGACTAAAACAACTTTTTCATGGAAATAATTCCAAGAGTTTTTAAAACCTGTTATATGGAAAAATCATTGGCATTGCATAACCATTGACTTATACTACAATACTTGGGCTTTATTTACCAAAAAAATATAACTACCTATACATTCTATTTTATTTTAAAGTTGAGAGTTATTGCAGAAATAATAATGCTTCATTTCATTAATTCAATAACTTTTCGTAAGACCGTGAAGATCACAGATGTGATAAATTTATCTTAAACTTTTGTGTATATAATTAAAGCTGCTACGAGGAATACTTGTCATGTTTTCGACTACTCGAAGATAGATCGTATAAAACATACCATACTACCATAGGCTCTTGCTGGATATTCTACTCAAGGCTACTATATTCCATTATTTCTACAAACTTATCGTAAATATTGTGGTTCCAAGACACGATGTCACTTGCGTAGTTAGTAATAGGTACCTACTTACACAAGTGTGGGTGTACACAAGATTAGTTAGTTACACAACTATATGTAAGTACAGCTACAGCTCATCAACGTACCACTAAACTTCATATTATATTAATTGATTTTTATGTGTTTTACCTAATATCAAATATGAAATATGACCTATAGTACTACACCGTGAAATTTTAGTGGTTGTTTTCCCGCAACAGAACGATTTACCTTTAGTAGCACCATCGAATCGTGCGAGTTATTTTTTGAAAATAAAGATATCGTTGTTCTCAACTAATCAAAAAAATAATCATCAACTCAAAAACGTGAGATACGATAGTATCTTTACAAAATGTGACGTGTTTGGGTACTGCTTGCCGCACGAAATCAATGTTCAAAGCAAAAGAAGCTCTACGCACTAAGTAATACAGCATAAACTGCACCGCGCGAGGGGCAATGACCCCGGCCGGTGACCGGCTGCGGCGCGGCTGGTATCATTGGTTCGAGGTTGCTTTCGAGTTTCGTTTATCACAATAGTGAAACTGCAATTTTTTTATTTGAATAAAAAAACTGCACAAATCTGTTGTACTACTAAGATAGAATCATTTTACTGCGGGAAAATAACCACTAAAATTTCACGGTGTATAGTTTATAAATCGATCGTCAATCGTATTACATATATCCTCTACTCCTAGGCTCTCTTTTTCGTGGTCAAGCTGATTGAGTACAAAAACGAGAATATAAAATATTCTCAAGTTAATGAATCTAATATGGTTACAGACCACATTTATTTTGAAAAGGCTTGCTTACCACAGAAAGCAAGCACCTAATAATATTTTACGGATCCGAAGCCACGCTCATAGATATATTGTCAGACCTACTCAAAAATATATTGTGAGATTACAGAGTATTTTAAATTGTTCTACGCTTTCCATCACTGATAAATTAAACATGCCCCCCCTACCATGTTTGATTCAAGGCCGGGGTTCAAAGTTCCGATTTTGGAGTAGGACACAAAATGAATGTAATAGAAAGATTTATAGTTTATGACTCCGATGTAATTAGATAAAGAATTTATCCTAGTTTCAAACTTTATATTCAAATTCATTGAAATAGTAATTTAATGCATTTTGGCTCAGGATAACTTTTCTGTAGCAAGTCGGCAAGGAACAACTCGCCCCGCAAAGGGGCTGGTTGTTCCGCTCTCAGCTCCAATCATTAAGAAGGTAATATTAGTTAGAAAGGTTTGTTTTAAATAAATGATAGGCGCATTAACTGAATATTTATGAAAGTCCCATTCATAATATGAAGAGAGTAGGAGTACAAAATCTTAATGTTTTTGACATATTTTTAACAAACGGGCTTTTCTGAAAACAGAACTATAAATAAATAGTACGAGTAAGTAACAAGCATTATTACTAACTAGCTGTTCCCCGCGACTTCGTACGCGTCAATTTCAGTTTTTAAGATCGCGATTATTTTTTCAACATTTTTCACTGATGCTTTGCTCCTACTGGTCGCAGCGTGATGTTATATAGCCTAAAGCCTTTCTCGAGGCATGGACTATCCAACACAAAAAGAATTTTTCAATTCGAACCAGTACTTCCAGAGATTAGCGCGTTCAAACAAACAAACAAACAAACAAACAAACAAACTCTTCAGCTTTATAATATTAGTATAGATAATGTAATACGACCTATTAATTAGAGCTTAAGACTAATAAACATCTACATGTGTTAATAATCAACTTTTTTTTTTTGTCAAAAAACAACACAATTTTTTTTTAAAAGACAAATCTTATATATTCGACATTTCGGTGTATAGTTTAATAATAATTATAGCATTAACTTTATTGAGTTCAATAATCTTATTAATGGCTAACTTTAGAAATCGTTTTATTTCAGTCTCGCAGAACTTATTAGTATTATTATTTCCTTTATTTAATCTTATAACATATAAATTACATTTTTAAATATCTTTATAAAAAAATAAATACGTTTAAAAATATTAAAAATAGTTCCCAACCGGCATCGAGATCAGGGTCCAAGCTACCGGTGGTTAAGGCTCCAGAGACAGGAACCTCCTTACAATGCGGGCCGTGTCCAAGAGTACTGCCTTCTGTATCCTACTCTTGACCCAAGCGCCTAACGTGAGCCTCTTGAGGTGTTTATCGAGGCTCTTAGCTCTTAGCTTACAGTCCGTGGGCAGAGACGACTATCGGTACAATGACAGCTGAATCGACAGGCCACATGTCGACAACCTCATGAGCTAAGTCAAGATATTTAAATTCTTTATCTTTTTCAGCCTTGAAGAGGTTGCCGTCATGCGGCACGGCGATGTCAACTATCATTGCATGGCGATCTTGACGATCTATCACCACAATGTCAGGCTTGTTGGCTACAATAGTCCTGTCTGTGATGATAGATCGGTATCAGTACAATGTGACAAGACTGTTTTCGAGAACTGGCTCAGGCACGTATTGGTAGTAAGGGACCTCCGACGACACAAGTTTGTATTTCAGAGCAAGTTGCTGGTGTATGACTCTGGCTACTTGGTTATGCCTGTGCAAGTACTCGCCGTTAGCGAGACGCGAACACCCGGAAATGATATGCCCGAGGGATTCACCTGGACAGTGACATGCTCTACAAATGTCAACTGTCCCATCTCGCAGGATATATTTCCGGTAGTTATTCGTCATCACTACCTCGTCCATAATTGCACAGACAAACCCTTCGATTTCCCCGAACAAGTCCCCGAAGCGTAGCCAGGCCACAGAAGCAGGAAGGTCTATATCAGGGCTGTGAAGGGCCCGATAGAACCTTCCGTGGAGCTCTTTGCTCTGCCATACCTCCTTGCGGTCATTATTACTCAAAACTACAGGCCTGCGCCAGTTCTCTTTACCTAAAGATAGTGGGGTCAATCCGTTATCCACTGCAACCACATCCTCATGCATACCACCTCTGGCATGGAGAAAATACTCCCTAAGGTTATACACCTCACGGTTATGCATAGTCTTGGCATTCAAAAAGCCACGACCACCACATTTCCGCGGGATATATAACCTCATTACTGACGAACGTGGGTGATGTATACGGTATGTGGTTAACAATGAACGAACAGTCCTATCCAGGGTGTCCAATTCAGTCTGAGTACTTCTCAATAAATCATTGTCTTGGGTACTTACATGAATATTCGTGTCACTCCCATCCACGTTGATACTGTCAGTTGGCTGCAAAGCACATTGGGATGGAGCGACATTCGCTAAACGTGGAAGGACGGGAGTGACACGGTTACCCTGTATCTCAGATCGTATGCGATCAAGCACGCTGTCAGTCAGCAGATGACTACGCTGGATGACCCGTACCTGATCTGACAGTCGTTGTGCCGATACGTTGACGCTTGGTTCAAGAGCCTGAAAAAGAGACAGCATCCTCCCACGGTACGCGGTAAGGTTAATTCCCCCCTCTGTAGCCTCAAAATATGCGCGCATGACGTTTTCATTCATAGTTTCCGTCCATCTCATGCGCCGCACATAACCACCGGGAGCGGGGGCCCTACTCGGAGCCGGTTGCCCCGTGAGCCCCAAGTCCCGCGGTGGCCGGCCTCTCCGTCAAAGTGCAGGTGGTGGAGTCGACGGCGGAGAGAAGTACTAGTCGCTTTCGCTCGACGCTACTGCAGGGGCCGGCGACGGCGCAGCAGTCACTGTAGGTGCGCTGGTCGCCGGCGGCGGCTGTGAGGCGGAGCCAAGCAACGAGCCCGGGGGTCGCAAGCGTGCTTGTAGTCTCGTCAACATGTTTATTAAATCAGGACATAATATTCATTCCGTTATATTCTGTATGAAAATTTGCTTGACAGTTATCTGTCACAACATTTCAATTTCTGTTTCTTGTTTATAATTTGTGGTTTCATTTTGAAGGTATTATTTATTGTAATAATTTATGGTGGTCGGTTCAGTATAAATTTGTTTTCAATGGGTGGAACTGGATAAATAATAAATAATATAATATCGGAAACGAAAATATGTGTGTACACGTTGACAGGTTTTTATTTTTATTTTTTATTATTATTTTGGTTTCTATTTTTATAGAATCGGCTGTTTATAACACCGGTTATTTAAATGTTATCACGGGCCGAAGCCAAGTGAGAAACATATAATTTTAATTTATTGGGGTCAATATATGTGTGTTTTGGTCAGTTTGCAGAAATTTTCGTACAATCCTACATGTGTTTAGAATGCACGCCTTTTGTAAAAGGGCATAAGTGTAATCACGCAGGTCTAGAGTTCTTAATGACTGAAATAATTGTGCCGGGATGACGCCTGTGCTTGAAAGCACAATCGGTACTATAGTAACTTTTCTGAGATGCCACATGCGAGTTATTTCATCCTTTAAGTCTACATATTTAGTTAATTTTTCAGATATAGTTTTTTGTAGGTTGTGAGTGTTGGGCACAGATATGTCTATGATATGGGCAGTTTTATTAATTTTATCAATTATAGTGATGTCAGGTCTATTGTAGTGTACTGTTTTGTCTGTGAGGATGGCTCTATCGTAATACAATTTGTGTGAAGTGTTGTCAAGGACTGTTTCAGGGTTATATTTATAGTAAGGGATGAAAGGGCCTTTGAGTAGTTTAAGTTTGTGTGCAACTAGTTGATGGATCACATTAGCTACTTGATCGTGTCTGTGCTTGTAGTCGGTCTGGGCTATTGTTTGACATGATCCCGTTATGTGCTGTATTGTCTCTGAAGCATTATGACATTTTCGACAAAGATCTGTGGCAGCTACTTTCATTATGTGTTTTTGATAATTTCTAGTTTCAATGACTTGATCCTGAATGGCCAAGAGAAATCCTCCTGTTTCAGGAAAGAGCTCACCTCGTTTAAGCCACTCGTTTGACGCCTTTGTATCTACAAAGCTGTTACAAAGGTCTTGGTAGTGTCTTCCATGAAGTGATTTTCTTGACCATTCCTGTACTTTAGTGATTTTGTCTGTTTGAGTCTGATTTGGTTGTGTATTAGTATCTTCTAAATTAAGTGGTGTATATTTCTTGTCATTTTGTACAATCGCGTTGTGAAGAGTTGATGTCAGTGCTTTTTTGTGAAAAAACTTACGTAAATTTGTAATTTGCTTCCCATGTAAGTTCGAAATATCTATGAGTTCACGTCCCCCATCGTTTCTTGGTAGAGTCATCCGCTGGATACACGATCGTGGATGGTGTTTACGATGTCTAGTCATACTGGTGTTAATAGTGCGTTGAATTGATTTAAGCTTAGACTTTGACCAATTTATTATGCCAAATGAATACGTGAGGACTGGGATAGCGTAGGTGTTATCGCCTTGGTGGTGTTTCTAGAGGTAGGCTGTGAGTTCAAAATAGTGTTAAGCCTGCGTTTGAATGTTTTTATTAATGTGTCCTTTGTGCCTTTTTGTTCTATTAATTTTGATTGTTTATATCCTAAATATTTGTAAGCATCATTTTCTTCTAATGGGGCAATTATTTCACCTGTTGTCATTTCATAACTATGTTTGTGGTTTTGCTCTGCTACAATTGAGTTAATTTTGCATTTTTCTACTCCAAAGTCCATATTTATATCTTGAGAAAATTGTTCAGTGACATTAGCTAGTTGAATAAGATCCTCTTCATTATCTGCATAAAGTTTTATGTCGTCCATGTACAATAAATGGCTCAGTTTTTCATCTGCTTTATCTGTATGTCTGTCTAAAGAACTTTCTTGATGGTATTTTAAAGAGTATCCCTTGTTTGTTGAATTTAATAGGTTTGATAATGGATTTAGGGCAAGACAAAACCAGGGCTAAGAGCGTCACCCTGAAATATACCTCTTCGGATTTTAATTAAGTCTGTGTATTGTACGCCATCGTCTGTTTTATACTGTAACCGTGTAGCCCATTTTTTAGTTATATGCTGTAGAAAAACCTTAATCATAGGATGAATTTTGTATATGTCTAATATTTTTAGTAACCAGCTATGTGGCACCGAGTCATAGGCTTTCTTAAAATCAACGTACATACTAAATAGGTCACCCTTATTTTTTTGAACCTGTTTTAGTATTACTGAGTCTATAGTCAGTTATTCTTTGCAACCTTGGCTTGACCTTCTAATCCTTTTTGTTGTTCTGCTAATATCTTATTTTGGTCAATATGATTGTAGATAGTGTCGGTTATGCAAGATGTTAAAACTTTGTAAATAGTTTGTAAGCACGTGATGGGCCTATATTTTGCGAGATTCGAAGTATCTGCAGGGTCTTTAGGTATCATGTATGTTATGCCCGCCAATATGTATTCCGGTATTGTATCTGGGTTTCTAATAAAGGCATTGATGAAGTTAAGTAAGTGTTTGTGCATGTGTGTAAATTTTTTTAACCAATAATTGTGAATGTGATCTGATCCTGGGGTTTTCCAGTTGTGTAACCTATTAATAACAGTTTGGAATGTTTCCCAAGAAATCATCTGAAAGTCCATTTCTTGTATGTCGCTACTTTTTTCCTGCTCAGCTCGAATCCACTCAGCGTTATGGTTATGCTCCTCTGGCTTTTCCCATATTGTGCTCCAAAATTCCTTCATATTTTCTGGAACCGGTGTAGTAGTCGCTCTAGGAGTACTAGCATTGTTTATTGTACTCATGTACCGGTAAAACTGTTTTTCATTATTAACAAACTGAGCATTTTGGGTTTTGCGCAGTGTGCATGTTTTATACTTTTTTAGTCTACTGCACAAAACCGTCAATTTCTGCTTTAGGGTATCAAGAAAGTGTATAAGATGTGTATTAGCTTCTTCGTGAACAGTGTGTATTTTGTAAGCTGTGAAAATTTTATATACATGTGTTACTAGTTTTCTACTCCGACTTCCATTTATGTAGTGCGTCAGCCTTCCTATTTTTGCTCTCAGATCTTCAATTTTACGTTCCAGTCTTATTTGCCATTTTGGTTTATTGTTTATATTCTTTGAACCTGAAATTACGGGCGGTGGAAGCGAGAGTTTAGCACCGTTAACTTTTGCTGCTGTCTGTTAACATTTGTATAGTTTGGAGTGTGTCGTAAGACATACTGTCATCAAGATAATTTGGAAATAATTTATTATTTATGTAGTCAACAATAATAGCCAATTTTTTAGTACATCTTTGCTTTGGTATATGCATTCTTGATGTAGGATCAGTAGCTTCAAAATATTGTAGTGCTTCCTTAAATGTAGTGTCAATCCTAGGTTCGATTTCAAGTTCGTTTGTTTCTGTACGGTTTTGTGCAGTGACTTCAATGTTCAATAAGTCTGTGATATGTTCATTAGCACCAGTTGATAAAGTATAGTTTATAGTTGAGTCAATCACTGTGCCATCGTGTATGATGTTGTCTGTAAGTTGTAGTTCATCAGCTACACTCTGGCGGATAAATTTTAATCTGTCTTCACTAATCAATTTATTTATTATTATTAGTCTTCTTTGGTCGGCAACTCTTTGTTCGGTTACATGCGTAAGATGTGGAAAAGCTACTATAAAATCTTGGTGTATTTTTCTTCTGTATGTTGTTTTATCTGTTTCTAATCGTGTTGCTGTGTAATATGATCTCATTATCGTTTCGTTGTGCGTGTCATCCCATCGGATACGTTTAGTTGGTTGTAAATGTTGTGATTGCTGTGTAACTGTTGTAATGTTTGATAATCTAGTATGAAGTGAGTGCTCTGAAAACGTTATTTGTTTATCCAGTTCAGCCTGTACTTCTATGTAAATGTTATCAATAGTACTTTGTGATAAGAGTTTATTTTTCATTATAGCTCTTCTTTGATCTCCTAACCTTTGTTTGGTGACGTGTATGTTAGGGTAATGTTGTGTAAATTGTGAATGTAATGTGTCCAAATAAGTTTTTGTATCTCTTTCTAGCCGTGTTATTCGTAAATATGTACGTAGAATAAATTCGTTCATATTAGGTGTCCATTTTCTACGTTTACATGGGTTGCCTATAGTGGGTGCAGTTTTTGTGGTATCAGATACCTCCTGCACAACATCTATGAGACTTTCATGAAATTCAGAGGATGATGATGATGGTGACGCGCGCTCTGGATGGTGGAATGATGAGCAGCTTGATACCACGGACGCTGTGTCTGAAAGAGATAGGTTATCGTCGGCTGTAGCAAACTTGTCGACTGGAGTCCGCCTGTTCAACTCCTCGTCGCCGTCGGATCGCATGCTGAGACACCCAGCAACGGCTCCAGGTGCGCCCCGGCGACCCCCGGGCAGCGGCCGCAAATTATATCTTCTATTACTCATTTCTCCATTACTGATGGGTTTGCCATAGCCCTGTTGGTCACCCGCATAGTAACTTTATTGCGGGTGTCCGCCCCCCACGTGGCTTAGAAGGTCAAGCACGGACGAAAGGTTGGACTTTAGGGGGCTTATTATTATTATTATTATTAGTAACGGCCTATAATCATCCCACTGCAGGGAAAAGGCCTCCATCATTGAATTCAAGTTACCACAGCAATGATGGGAATTGGCATAATCACCACGCTTGCCAAATGCGGGTTAGTGATCACAAACCCGAGCAACGTTCGAAAATTCGAAACTTTTTGCTGCCCGACCCGGGGATCGAACCAGGGACCCCGCGATTTTGACCCAGTATTTAAACCACTAGACCAACCGGGGCGTTAGACCAACCGGGGCGTTAGACCAACCGGGGCGCAGAACTTAGGAAATAATTATTCAGAGGATTCGTCGTCACACTTACGATTTGGACAAACATAGAAATGAACACCTTTTAGATTTCAGGCTTTTTGAATGAGCTCAATTCTTACAATTGACGCATTCGATCCATTGTTCACCTGGTTGTGAATTAGAATATCAGTCGCATCATATTAAACAATATCATTCCAGGCTGTCTTCTTCATTATAACTTTCATGATCATCTTCTTGCAGAACTTTCCGTTTCGCATTTTCTTTACAATTTATGGATTTCCATGTTACCTTACAATTTCGCTTAATCCAGTTACTTTACAATCTCGCCGGTTGCTTTTTATTCTTATTCTTTTTTAGTTTTCTTCTGCTTTATTTTACCATTGCTATTTCCTCTTTTTGCTTTTTCTTCAGCCAAAGCGTTCTTTTCCGGCGTATTTGTAAGTATTATTGATTTTTTATTCGTCGTTTAGTTTGTATTTATAATCTTGGTGTTGCTTTAGGTAAGGATATTAAATGTCCTCTGCAATAGGTCAATCAAAACCTTGCCTCTTTCCGTTTTCCGTTTATAGTTTCACATCTTATAATATCTTTGTTTCATTACGGGGCACTTTGTTCCGCGGAACAACTAGCCCCACACCAGAGGAACTATGAACCCCAAATCCCATTTTCAAAATAATCTCGAATTATAATAGAATAGGTTGTACAAAACCTAAAATGATATTATAAAGATAATCTCTATATTTTTCCCAACTGATAATAGCAAGTCACTCACAAATAGGAAAGTGATTGATATAGACCAAAAAGTTTAAGGGTAAAAAAACTTACGTGATGTTTATGTGCCACTAATCGACTAACACTCTCACACGCCGACACTGCGTAACCAAAATAGGTGCCTGCACTAGCGCAATGGTATGACGTTTTACGACGCACTTTACAACTACTGCTATCACTTTTCTTCGCGGAGCTATTCGGATCGGAACAACATACCCCCGGCACTTTGAACATCATACATAAATTATTATCTCCGCTGACAATCATACTACCTAAAATAATTATATGTCTAAAGCAAACCCTTTTTTTCTCTTTAACTTGTCATAAACTAAATTTAAAATAGCCTTAAAAAATAATACAAAAAGTAAAAAAGTACATGTTATTTTTTATTATTTAACGTAGGTATAGGTTTCTACAGGGTGTTAGGTGAAGGGTATAACAAGCCGATACTAGCCTATGTAAACGTATACATATAAATAATATGGTGAAATCAGAATATTGATACAAGCATTTTTGAAAAAAATATTTTCATACAAATCGGAAATTTTTTTCAAAAATGCTTGTGATTTCACCATTGTATTTATATGCATATATATGTTAACATAGGCTGGTTTCGGCTTGTCATACCATTTAGGGGGCGTCCATAAATTACGTGAGATCTTTAAGGGGGGGAGGGGGTCGAGTCAAATCTCATCTAATCTTACGTTGGAGAGAGGGGGGGTCTCGGCAAATATCACGTAATTTTTTTTCTGATTGAAACAAAAGAAAATTATACTATTTTGGTCCATTTAATCCAGATTCTATATATACATGCTTAAGATTTAATCTTAAGCGTAATCTTAATACGATTAAGATTCACTAATTCGTTCGAAAGAAAATAATTTTATTCAAGTTTACGTAAGAAACCCACATTTTGAAAAATCTAACGTGAGATTGGGGGATGGGGGATGGGGTTGAATAAAATCTCACGACATCTCACCAGGGGGGGAGGGAGGGACAGAAAATTAAAAAAAACACCTCACGTAATTTATGGACGCCCTCTTACCTAACACCCTGTATACTACGTAAGGTAGACACTTTCACTGAGAGGTGACTTAAACTATTGGATAACCTGTTTTTTTTTTAATTTGAACCTATTTACTTAATTTACTTCAGCTATTTTCTACTAGCTGACGTCACAAGAGTGTTAAAAATTAAAGCATTCTTGACTGACGCGAGCGACGTTGAGTTAACCTTTAGATCGCTTGCTGTACCTACCTACTTACTTCGACACGCCACCCTCACACCCCTATTAATGATAATGCCGCTATTATGCTTTGTATTTTTATAATTGCTATTGTAATTGCAGTACAATTACAATGGCAACTTCAAAAAATAATCACGTGCCACCAAACAAAGTACCTACATTTTTATGCGTTTATTGATGAAACATTGGAGTTATAATAAAATTAGCCGCATGCGTTTGTTTTTTGTAAAGTTATGTTTGTTTACTTAAATTAGTTAGTAACAGACAGACAATAAACAAAGTCCAAAAATAAAAACAATTACAACCAACTATTTTTTTTTAACTATATCTAAAATTATTTGTATATTGCAGCAAAGATTTACGTACCTGTATAGGTACATTTAAAACTGTAAGACGTTTCTTTAATATCTACAGTGTCTGCTAAACGGATGTTCATACAATCAGTGAAAAGAAATCTGATTAATTCAATATAATATATTACCTATATTGTTATATAACTTACCTATTTATTTGAAATACATGCTTAGTTGTTTTAATTTTATTTATTTGTTTATGATTTGTAAAGCCAAGGAAATATACATTGGTAAATTGCTCATATAAACTTATAAAGGTGACACATACAAAATATGAATTGATTGAAATCAAAATATTTTAAAGGCCGTGGTTTAGGGAGCAATTACCTTTTACCTCACACTGACATTTGTTTTAATTAAGTGCTAAAAATAAGGAGTTATCTTTAATAACGTAGATAGCGAGTAGTTCTGACGTGTTGATAACGCGATATCGTTGCAATTGAGGTACCGCAACGTTTGGCTGCGGCACGCGGCTCGAGGCCGCTGATAGCATCCTGCGCCACTAGCCATGTAACTATTAATTAATCTAAACTGAATTAACGCTATAAACCGGACCGACTCAAATGTGGAAATTAAATCGCAATGCAGCTGTCCAGTTTAACAACGCTATTCCTTTATGAAAATATGTAGGACCGTTTCCAGTAAGTCTATACGACGTAATAGAGTTAGTATTTGTTTTCCACTTCAGTATTGACTAAGGCTCTTTTTTTATGATATCTTCACATGAATCGCAATGTGTTAGAAGTAGAACAAGACTAATTCAATACAACCATTTTTTTTTCAGACTTATAATTTTTTTGTACATATTTTTTTTCTCATACGTCAACTGTAAGCTGTAAAGTATACCACAAACTCAGCATACATAATGTAAAAAAATATATATCAGTTTAAAAATACTACGAGTAATACAGACTTTTACGATATTATGAATACTAAGCATCAGCAATTTTATTAATATCAACTTAACAAGGAGGACATTGACCGATTTCTATGGCAATAACTTTCTGAGGCTGTTGAACTTGAAACTTGCTGGAGTGTGTCATTCAACAGCTGTCAGACTTGTTTGTTATTATGAAACTAATAAGTCACCTTCAGTAGTTTTTTAGCATACTTGAAAAATTATGAGGATTAGGTACTGCATTCCTATTGTAGGTACTTCTACTGAATTGAACGATGTTTTGAGCTTTGAACATTGGAGATTGCTTGTATAGCTATCGTATATAGAAAAAAAAATACCAAGCTCAGTGTTAGCTCCCAAAGTTCTACTGCAAAAATAGATAGATGACTAACTGTCACGCTCTGCGTTCCACGAATGTATCAACTTAAATGCTAGTATAAGACCAGGCCAGCCACCGTTCGATAATGTTTTTTTAATAACTCTTCAAGAAAACAAACAATGAATATCTACTTGTAGGCATACGTGTTTTTTTTTTATTTCATATCAATTGCAATCAATCACCGATCGGGCGACCGGCACGTCATTAATAGCGTTTTATTAGTATGGTCAAATAAACCACACAATGTATGTCCTGATAGTTCTAGGTAGCGCATATGTACACGTATATCCCATTAGCGATAATACATTTTTTATTCATAGTCATAGACATCACGTCCCTACCCAAATTGATGTTTGTTCTACGTCGAAGCTATACGGAAACGTGGAATCAATAAGCGAGGGGAATATTACACTTAAGTTACCACGTAATAGCTGACCAACGAGCACTAATGATCTTCGAGCCGTGCGCCGGTCATTTTTATTTGAAATGTCATGTAAATATAAAAAAAAGATATACAACCAGTGACAGAATAAGGTCCCAACAAAATGAGCACCCACTGAACAGTACTTATGTAAGGTTCTTGCATTATGGTAGGCATGACATGACACCAACGCTGCAACGGCTTATTTTTAAACGTGAACAGTTTCGATTTTTCTATGGGAGTGTTGTTCTTATATTCCATCGAGGGGAAATGTAGATTTCAATACTAATTGGTTACAACTAGTATGGTGTTAAGTAAACACATTTTTTTTACGATAATCTTTATTGAAGTATTTAAAAACGTATAAATTTTACAATGCATTGAGTATTGTAGAATTTGTAACAAAGGAGGAGCAAGAACTGTTAGAAGTAAAAAGTAAAGCCAACTAAGTACATATGTACTACTTCAAAATTGACACCTATTTGGAAATAAAGCGAACTAACTCAATGCGATTTCTTTTGTAATACTAAAAATTTTAAAAATTTAACACTAATATTTTAATCGTCTCTGTTCAATAGGTGAAGATGTCCTACTTAGAAATATACAATGAAAACATACGAGACCTTCTGAATCCGAGCACGGGACCTCTCGAGCTACGAGACGAGGGCGGAAGCGGAACTCCAGTCGTAGCAGGCCTGAGCGAGGTGCGCGCTGTGAGCGCTGCTCACGTTAGCGAGCTTCTAACTCGCGGCGATCGCTCGAGAACCGCAGAACCAACGCATGCTAACGAACACTCGTCTAGAGGGCACGCCCTCTTGAGGTGAGAATTTATTAGCCGTATTTATATTTTTTAAACGAAATTCCCAGGGCTAGAGCTAGCTACGGGCTACGGGACGAGGGCCGTAGCAACGTAAAATCAGAGAGCTTGCTACAAAACGGTGAGTTTGCTACGGCTTCTCGCTCTTGAGGTGCGCGCTACGAGCCAATCAAGAATGACCAAGGGCCTTATTCGGCTATTTCAATTGCAGTTCGATCTTGATTAAATTGGGCGATTTTGACATTTAGCCCATACTAGTCACTGTCAAAAACCTGCTATTCAATTACGATTGTGATACGATTTGGTTAGCTGAATTAGGGGCCATCTGATGAATCCGAATGCGGAGTGATCACATTTCTAAAATTATTTAGTTCCAATGTCTAAAGTACCAGATGAATAACAAACAAGACAACTGTATAATATACGCAATTGAAAGGTGACCATTTGGGAGCGGGCAGCCGCGCACTAGCCTGCATACATAACTCCGTAAAACGCCGTAGCAACTCGTAGCGTGCTACGAGGGCCGCGTAGATAAGTACCCCTTTCTTTATTCGAAACTTTAAGATTATTAAGTGTTTTAATCCTTTTTCGACTTTTTCGACTTTTAAAAGGTCGACTGCTAAATTGAACCAGTTAAATTTTTTATTAAACTTCCTGCTGCCGTTACAATAGATATTTTATTGTAATTTGTGTCTGATTTCGCCGAGATCTTGTAGATTAATCCATGACAAAGTAAATGACAACCTAATTGGTATTAGGGGTTCATTAATATTCCATTGTAGAATTATGGCTTGTTTGATAGTGTGACAGTGAGCATCCAAGTGGAGGGCGGAGTGCAGCGTGGAAGGCTGTTCCTCATCGACCTAGCGGGGTCCGAGCGAGCGGGGCTGCGCGCGCGCCGGTTAGAGGGAGCGCACATCAACCGCTCGCTGCTAGCTCTCGCCAACTGCATTATGGCACTTTCTGGTGGAGCAAGGTATATTTTAATTTAGTATCATTACATTTAGTATCATTTTAGTGACTAAACTGAACGTAAAGTAAAGGTAATGATAGTACACTAAACTTTAGTGTAAACGAGTTATTGAGTTTAGGTATTTGTATTATGACATTGATGAAAGGATTGAGAAGTGTTTTCTTTGTTTCATCCAATTATGATTTATATTGGGATAGATAGATGGTGGTCCTTTAATATGTTGTGACTTTATACCTAGTGAAAAATTCTTACCAATTAGATAATATAACCAGAAACAATTATTGCTAGCCTTTGCCATGCAAAATGCATTTCATCTTACTTATAGATTTTAGAAAAAAATATTTCTTTTACTTTTTTGTAATATAAAAATATCAGTTTGCTACCAAACGTTTCGTGGTGTTATTCCAATATTGCATGATAGTCCATCACGTGATAATAATGAGCATACATTGTTATTACCGTGACACATCTGAATAATGTAACACGAAGGAAACGAGTTCACAAAATAGTAATACCAATACACAATACAATTAGCAGGAAATAAACACAACTTTACTAATTGTATTCCGCTTTTATTAATTAATTTTTTTAGTCGACAAAAGGCAATGAATTTAGAAATTGAGTCTATCAATTAAATAATTATCTAATTTGGTCGTTCGTCATGACGAAGCAATACTAGTATTAATTGAAAAACAATTACTGATCTGAAATGTTAACATTTCGTTGTCCTGGTTTAAGATACGTGAACTACCGGGATTCAAAGCTGACCCGGTTGCTTAGAGAGGTGTTGGGCGGGCGATGTAGGACTGCAATGATCGCCCACGTAGCGCCAGGCGCCAACCACAGAGAAACCACTCGATCTACGCTACACTACGCACAGCGTGCTTCATCAATCACTAACAGGGTAAGTAGATAGACATTCCAAACAAAAGTTATGAGTTTCAATTGAAATAGATATTAAGTTTTTGAAATACCTTGACCACCATATGTGTCACTGACCTGCTAGCTATATTTACTCGTAGGTTTTCTATTGTGCCTGTTTCTGAACAAACTTTAGCACATATGATGGCTTGTGCTCCGACTGCTGCTATAGTTCATTAACATGAATACCTCATTATATCGAGTGTAATTTTTTTCAGGTGGAACGTGAATTGATCCAGACTCCGATGCATATGTCTCAGTACCGTTCAGTTATTAGCGAGTTGCGCGAAGAGATCTCGCGACTTAAATCGAAGATGAAAGATTCAAGGTAAGAAAACAAAAAAAAAACAACCGATAGAAATGACATAAATAAAATATTGTTTTTCAATTTCACCTTTTTAATTTCAACAGACCAAAGGATGAAGTCATAGCCCAATCACACAATGAAAAGGAGCTAACTAAAGAGGAGAATGAGGAAAGCGCTGCTCATCTAAAGACTTTGCGCGAAGCAATCGTGTCTACCTTCAAGCAGCAGATGCGGTTGCGGCGACGGCTTATGGAACTCGACAGTCATCTTCTTGGTTTGGCACTGGATGCTGAAAGGCAGCACGCAACTATTTCTCATTGGGAGGCGAGGTTCAATCGACTGTATAAGCCGATTAGCCTATCTGGATCAAGACTAAGCACCCAACAAAGTTATAGGTAAAAGCGAAAATTTGGTAACGATTAGAATTGTGTGATGATTGTTTTAAACCGATTTTGAATGAGGACGTTATCATTTCGTCTGTCTGATTTTAATTTTTATATATTAGAAAGTACTTAATATCAGTACTATAAAATAAGGATCAATACTACGATTAATTATCCAATAAATACCAGCTAACGACCAGTTTGGTCCATTGGTTCAAGTATCAAGATTTTAGGGTGCTGGGTAGCCTGGGTACGATCCCCAGGTTGAGCAATAAGAGTTTCAAATTTTTCGAATATTGCTCTGGTTTGTGATCACCAACCTGCACCTGGCAAGCGTGCTGATTATGGTTTTAACCCATCATTACTGTGGTTGCTTTAATTCGATGATAGAGGTCCTTACCCTGTAGTTGGATGATTATAGGCCGTCACTAATACCAGCTGGATGCTTGATAGCGACAATGTGTTCACAGAGGTGGCACTGGTATGTCCACGAGTGGCAGCGAGCGGGCTGAAGCGGAGGTGGCCGTGGAGCAGGCGTGGGCGGAGCTCGCGGCCGTGGAGCGCGAGCAGGAGGCGGCCCGCAGCGAGCGCGACCGCGTCGAGCGACAGCTCGAGCAAGTGCGATTGCGAGGCGCACAACTGGAGCAGGTAACATAATACCTACAAACTTTTTTTAATTAGTGTCAAATCATCCCAAAATATATATGAAATGAAAGATATTTACGGATATATCTCGCGTTTATGGGGATTTTAAAAATATGTTTTAATTTTTTAAATCTGACGTCAAAACTTTAACGAGACGAAAAATCCGTAAATGTATCTTTCACTTCAATGAAGCTGCAAAATTCAAGAAATCAGTGTATTTCAGAATACCTTAGTCTTTATACATTGTTTTAACACGACTCCTTAAATAAATAAAAAACATTTTTGTTCAAAACGTTATTACCTATAATATTTTTTATTGATTAATGCACTTCCCTTTATACATTCCCTGTCCACCAAAAGGTTATATTCAAAATAACAGTTGTTGTTAAGTATTGGTGTAGCTTATTCACAGCCACCTCTGCTGGTCCTCTGACTCAAGGAGTGTTTTTATCGTTGATCTACTCGTAGCTATAGATATAATATATTTAATTTATGCTAGCAGCTAGGTCTTTACCACAAAGTTTACTAATCTACATGTTTTCTTCTGAAACCATGATGTTATCTAGCGCACTAGACTTTAAATATAGGGTGGTAGGTTAATGGTATTTAAGAACCTTAACATATGAAATATCTAATGGCAAATCCAAAGCTGCATTGCAAGCATTTTTAAAATGTTTTATTTCTATAATAAACTAAGTTACTCAGGGATCATATTATATGAAAATATTTATTTTAAAAATAATGACATCTAATTACAGATTTTTTTAAATTATTTATATGCATAGACACCATTTAACTCCATTCTGTATGAGCATGATATCGAATGTGCTGTAGGTACCTTGAAGACCAATGACGAATGCAATTCGGACATTTTCTTCTAAAGTTGTTCAATAAATAAGCCCCTCTAAACCTGTAGTAACAATTCCAAAGTCTGTTATTAAGACTTCCAATCACAACACTGAACGCCACAAAATTCGCATGCGAATAATTTGCAACACCGAAATATGTAGCCATTATATCTTGACATATCTTGACATACCGTGGCGGGCACTGTAATTGAAAGCTTTTACTTTTATGAAAGGGCTGTTAAAGGAAAGATTGCTCGTGGTTTATTAGTGAGCTTATCTAGGTGTTTACCCTTATTTTACAAAGGTCAAGGACAAATTTAAATCTGATATTTTTACATAATGATGAAACTTCACTTCTTAGTGGCAACTATTAAGGCAATCTTTTTTTTTTATTCGATGATTTGGACGTTTCCTTACCTCAGCTGATATAAGGTAGTGCCGTTTAAAATTGATTGATTAATCATGAGTTTATCTTAGTAGGTAATCTTTGTACATTTTAAAACAGTTTCCGTCACTAATACGTTGTGAGAATTCTCTATGTTAGTTCTATTGATTTAATATAGATGATAGATTGGCAATTGAATCCTGAAAACGAGACCAAAACTAGGTTACGATAGTGTGCATAAAGTGAGCATGTGCGTGAGATAAAAAGTGCAGGTACTGCATTGTCTGCTTGCTTTCGATATCGATTCCAACGCCACAGTTTACGTTGACGCAGGTGACTTATTTTTTATTATTATTAAAAGAACGCCAAAAAACTGCAAGTAAATACCTAGATTATGTTTTTTATTTTATAATTACTTATCCCCGAACAAACTCAATTTATTGTAAAAAATTTCGTAGGCTTTACTTGCCAGTATTTAACAATTTTGCGATCGCGATCGCCAAAGTTGAAATACAACTGATATTTATTTTTCAATTACATATTACAAACGTAGGTACACTAAATATACATATATTTAATGTTTAACTAATAGGGATTGATGGGGGCTTGAATCCAGAGCGTAATTTTACAGGCTGAACGCCTCTGTGTTAAAAACACTTAGGGTCCAAATGTAAACTGCAAATGCTCCAATACTTATTGGGCGAACATTCTTTTCTATTAGACAATTTCAACCATTTCTAACGTATTTCAACAATTTAGGCTGTATGCGGTTTACAATGTGAAATATGTTAGCTAATGAAATGTCGATAAGATATCATCGACAACGTCAATCACTAAAATACAAAAGTGACGTTAGTACTTGCTGAAATTCACGTATTTGATATTATTTTAATTGAATTCATATGAATTTAAATCCTTGTTCTGATGAAATGCCCTATCAATTAGTATACAAAATTTTAGTCAAAGCTCTGAAACATTGCATTTTGCTGCTGATAATCGCGATTGTGTGTTGACGTGTGAAATGTACAATTATGTTGGTTCCCTTTTTTAGATGAGTTACTTCCAGGTACTGAACATGTAACCATAATGAAATTACATCAACTCGAGACTTTTTTACAATAATAAAAATGAAACTAGTATAACTAAAGGGAATATTGTGTTGCGCGTGACAGACGTCAGAACTCAGAAAAACACTACGGGTTCTTAGCGTGTACGTGAACGG
The DNA here is from genome assembly GCA_949315895.1 of Anania crocealis. Classification (NCBI taxonomy): domain Eukaryota; kingdom Metazoa; phylum Arthropoda; class Insecta; order Lepidoptera; family Crambidae; genus Anania; species Anania crocealis. The sequence goes on from OX438858.1 coordinate 11,836,560, forward strand.
CCTTGTGATCTATCTCGTTCTATCATATAGCTGCATTATATTCTGTCTCTTTTCATTGCCAATCTAACAGCAGTATATTAAATCTATGGTTAGTTCACATTTATTTTGATTAATAATTTAACTATGACAGCCATATATTTTAAACGCCCCGTTGGTCTAGTGCTTTAAATACCGGGCCAAGATCTCGGGGTCCTAGGTTGGAATCCTGGGCCAAGCAACAAAAAGTTTCGAATTTTCGAACGTTGCTCGGGTTTGTAATCACCAACCCGCATTTGGCAAGCGTGGTGATTATGCCAGTACACCCATCATTGCTGTGGTAACTTGAATTCAGTGATGGAGGCCTATTCCCTGCAGTGGGATTATTATAGGCTGTTACTTTACTTTACCAATATACAAATTATCATAGTACATTAACCCGCTGTTGAATATGGCATGGGTCTCTTTTAAAGGAGGACTTTGCAATTATTGTCACGCTTGGTACGCGGGTTGACGACCACAGTTTGGCAATGTTAACGAGAAAACACAGCAGCTCCCCGCCTTTTTTTGGCAGCACTCCTTTTGTTGCCGCTTACAACAGCACCCAAAGCCAAACTCTATTATAAACTGGCCGACTATACGACGTCAATTGACAATGTAAACATCACCTAAACAAGTCATGCACAAAATGATTTGTTTGTAAATTGAAGTTAAATACATCTCGTACTTTAAGTAACTATTGATTAAAAACAAACAATGTTTTAAATGGATACCAGGAGCTTCCCGCCCGCATCAGCAGTGGACCGGAACGTGAGGTACTAGCACTGGTTTGCCGCGTGCATGAGTTAGAGGCCGACAAGCTGGCGCTGCAGGGCGAGCGCGCGGCGCGGGCGCACGAGCTGCGACGGAGGGACCTCGCGCTCCAGCGCCGCGACGCGCAGCGCCGTCTGACGGACGAGATCATCACTAGACAGCGGCGAGCATTAGAAGGTACTAACTAGTAAAAGAAGTAAGGCAAACCGAATTGTTATTTTCATTAGGGCCATATTATTGTACCAATATGAAAAGTAACGACTGCTGAAAATATCAGTTGTAACTATTTATAACTTTTTGTTTTCAACCCAAGGAGTTTTCAGTGTAATACTTAAATTTAATGCTTTTTTATTGACTTTTTATCAAAGGATCCAGTCAAAATATCAAAGAACCAACATTTACGCCTATTGGAAGATAACACATTTTGTTAACTCATATAAAAACTACAAATTGATTTAACCTTAAAGTTTTTTTTTCTAACGAAAACTTGTAGAATTTTGTCTCAAAAGTTGTACACCACTTCTTTGGCCTGTCGTACAGACTAATATCTCGTCACCAAATTCTAATACCCTAAGGCGAATAGATACCTAATGGATGAATGAACATCATTATCTTTGATGCACATACTTACGTGTAAATTCATTTATAAACATCCACGACTCAGTTAACTACAAATGCTTGTCCTCATCTCAGAATCATTTGCCCCAATTCGTAATTAAAAAACCACAACCACTGATTATATCACGGATATTTTTATTAATCAAAAGTCCGTGGATTTTACAGCCCCCATGTCGCGCCTTACCACGACAACTATTCACGAGTCTTTAAGCTACGACGGCTACGAGTATTCTTTGTTGCTAACTATACTAGCACAGGGGTCGTTCAGTTTCCTTTTTATATTACAAATCGTCCGTCGGGTTTTCGATCAACATTGGATTATTTAATAATTTGTTTTTTTATTGCAAAAGTACTAGATAGATTCAGGTAGCAATTTATTTAATACCTATATAAGACTCTTCGAAGTACCTGTCTACTTATCAGATGTTGATCAATTTTTACTCGATTTTTAATAATCTAACATATTTTAAACTACGCTGCTGTCCGACCAAGCTTGGTGGAAAATATTTTAATTTAGCGATTTCGTACTACTTGTTACTCCTCTATCATTTAAATAAATAATATATTTAACTACTTACGTGTCGTGTAAAACTCCAGTTCAGTTATCAATATCAAGCATCAAACATCATAACATCATTAATACTTGAGCAGGAAAGTAAAGTAGAATTTTTGTCTAAAGAAATGGCCATCGGCGTAGCTCCGGAGTTGGCGCAGTTGTATGAGCTGTACCAGCAGGAGATCCACGCTTCCACCTACACGGAGAGCAACGACGTATACACGCCGACATATAGGCTTCCACCTATTTCCACTAGGTTTGTTGTTTTAGTGATGATCTACATGAATTAATATTTAAGATGCCTTTCTAACTGCATTAACAACTTACAACAACAAGTTGTGTAATCAAACACTTTAACCTAGTTAAGTAAAGTTGTCTGGAAGAGATCGCTTTCTAGCGATAAGACCGCCTAAATTGTACAATTCTTGGTTTATATCCTGTGTTACATTTAATTTGTTGGTGTGTAATAAAGAATATCTATCTATCTATCTATCTATCTAACCTATCATACCAACATACACATATTCGCTATATAATACAATATTTAAATAGCGAATATGAATGGCAGTGTGTTGGTATGATAGGTTAAAATGTTTGGTTACACAACTTGTTGTTGTAAGTTGTTAATGCAGAAATTAGCCAGGTACAACTATTGTTTAAAAATGAATCTCAGTTCGAACTTTCGAGTGAGTCGTTCAACCCAGATAGGTACCTTTTTCAGTTTGGTACTCAATAATCAGTACATGCTCATATACATAATTTTAGATTGCGAGGAACTTGACCCTGTTGAATGTAGGTTTTCAGAAGTCACAGATTCTCAAATACTTCTGGGGAGCTTTTTGGCCCTAAATCTCCTACTTCATACTTACCTTAATAATTCTGTGAATGTGTTACGTCCTCTTAGTACGCCTTAACTTTTTGAAGTGATCACAGTATGTCAGAGCTTGCGTGGTCGGAGAGCTCAAGCGGGTCGGGGCGCGGCTCGAGCTCGGGCTCAGGCGGCACGCTCGCGCTTGACCATCGGCTGCCGCGACTCGCACCCACGCCTCGCCCAAGGACTAGATACAGGTAAAATCAACTAGCTAAAAACTAAAAAAGTTGTTTCGATAGCATATTATTTCTACATTATTTATTATCAATATGCATTACCTACTCATACACTACAACATCATCAGCTAACAGCATTATACTGCTGGATATATGCTTCCCCAATCATATTTTAAACGTCACTCCTTCTATGGGTTATACTCGTTTGCCCCAACGGCCATGATGGCTAGTCCACTGCCACTTCAGCTTGCAACAATTTCGGTGTAACATATTGACTGATAAGCTTGTCTGAGTCAATTAATTCATGTGGTTATTAAATCGGAGTGGCAAATTGTCAAAGTAACTTTACCGAAATTCAATTTTTGCCTTAATTCTTCACACACTATCACGTTTTTGTCGCAGAATTTTAATTACTGTTAAAACAACTATTTTTTTTATTACTGTCGAAACTGGATGTACCTAGATGGGAACCTTGGCAGGTACATGAACGCAGCAGCTCCATTATAACCTAATCTACTTTAACAATGTAATTTATGACTTTTTATTACGTAGTTGTAACATCATCCTTGCTAGGTCTGGTGTTGGTGAAGCAAGTAAATTATTAAACAAACATGTTTACTTGCTTTGAGCCCCTCAAAACTTTAGCATAATCTATTATCTCGGTGACACTCAACACATGATAAACATATTATAGGTTACGCGCGCGTATTTTACCTAATTAATTGTCTTATTAAAGTTGTTAAGCCGTACTGTTTTATTACCTACATACTTAAAAGTTGGACGGTTTGACCCAACCGTGGTATATTATGGCAGAGCCCAAAAGAATATATGTATAAATACAATAGTTATATAATAACAGAACACAATAATATGTCATTTAGCACCGTGCATTAGGCTATTAACGAAGCTCAAATCCTATCAATAAATAACAAAGTTAAAATAAACTACTTTTGGTTTTTATCCTTTTAACTTGTCATTATAATTATAGCAAGAGTACAAATATTGATTGCAAAGTCCTATTTTTATTTATTTGAATATGCAATATTAATTTATTTATCCCGGGCTAAATGAGCACTGGACTTGACTTCATAAACCATTTTATGCTATATTTTTAACTCGTATACTAAGCTATGTGTGGTAAAACGCCTAACAATTTATAAGAAAATCTCTCGTCTGCGCAGGCCATAATCCTTGTCTGCAAACGTTTTACCACAGGTCAACCGACTCGATTATTAGTTTACATAGCTTAGCCTATTAACTAAATTCGCCTTATTGGCTTGCATATTTATGTGTGTGTAAACAAGGAAATTAATTGGAAATGCGCCACTTGTTATGATGGTTACTTTTATTAGTGCAAAATATTTTTTACTCACGAAAATTAATAGCTTATACTTATGTATATTAGCGACGTTATAGTTTAATCATTAACAAGCAACTTTACCTTTCTAATTACCTGAAAACAATCAACAATTTTTTGAATGTTTAAGTTTCTTACAGTTTAGAAAAGACGTTAGAGCTTGTTATCTTAATTTTAAAGAAAATACGTTTGGATAGTTCCATAACACCATGTCCATTGATCGGCTGTGGCGACTGGATATATAAATTATTTAGATTAAATGATAAGCAATTTGAAAATACCTACCTATATACATATAATTACTTAAATGGAATTATTTTACACGTTACCTGTAAAAACATCAGATAATAATTCGTCATCATAGTTTTAAAAGGGCGCCAATATTTTTTTTGTGTTTTAAACTATTTTACCACCTCGCGACTTCGTTCTAAATGTTAATGTGTAGGTATTTATGATAACAATTGATAAATTCACAACTATTCCTTTTTAAGCTTAAAGAAAAATGATTTCGTATTTGCTCTGAACAATTTCATTCCTACATGCCTACGTATCCTTATCCCGTTTCGAAATTATAGTTATAGAGTTGCTCTAAGATGATTGTTGAATTGGACCAATTTTCTCTAGACCCAGAAAAAAACTCACCTTGTGTAAGATTATCGAGATTTATAATGAATAAGTAAATATTAGGTACTATTGAAACGTGCAGATATATTTTATTAGAAATATTTAGTTATTATAACGTTATTAAGTGTACATATTTAAAGAGAATCATGATTCAAATGTTTTTATGCGAAGCGATGCGGTTTGCCAAAATCCTTACATGACAAAGGTTTTTTCCTTGTTGATTAATATCATGCATGCATCGTAAGGACAAAACACCTAATTTTGAATACCTAAGTAGTTAACGTGTGCAGTTTTTACAGCCAGGCAAGTGCAGCGACTATGAAGCGGTATTCGAGCGACGACAGCCTCGTCATGGTCGCCCCACGGCCGGGAGACACAGCTGCACCTTGAATTTAAACACGCATTTCACGTCGGAAAAGAAAACAGTTCTGTTGTGAATTAATGGAACGCGGGCCAGAAAATATATTTTCGAGGTGTTTCCTTATGTTAACGCTCTCAATGTGTGTTGTCAGCATTAAAGAGTTCGTCGACGTCTCTTAATATTTAACCGAGGAGGGTTATTATATGTAATTCAATAAGAATCCTTTACTTGTCATGTCAAACACTTTTTTCTAAAATAATATTAAAATTGTCCGTACTCGATTAACAGTCTGGTCGTAGGTCTTGTTGTATCATCCTAGTTTAGAAATCACTGAAGTTACTCTTTGTGTTGATGTTTTATCTTTCTAAACTAAAGTAATTACCTGGGAAGAAAATTGAAGTTTTTTGTCAAAAAGTCATTGATCTGATATGATATCGATTCTCAATATATTACTGACAATAGAAAAAGCACAAGGCTACGAAACCTCGTAGTCCTAGTTTCGTAGCATAGCTTACGGGTCCGGTTATAAAAATGTACTACGAAATTTGTTGAAGTCATAATTGTGATGAATTTTTGTGTGAAGGAAACTTAATTAATCATTAACTTCGTAAAGCTTACAAGTAGGTTTATTTATGTAGTTGAGTTAAGCAGTTGTTATTAATGAAAAGTGAAGTGTATGCCTACTTCTTCCGTTATTTAAAGAGTTACATAAGTGTATTAATTTTTAAATTATGTATTGTGCCATTAGTTTAGTTGGAGTTACGTTTATTTGTGTTTGTTCAAATATAACTGTTTATAACCGTGTCGAGTTTTGTTGTCATAAGTTTTTGTTGTGTTTATTAAATAAATGTGATCCATCAAATTTTTTTTTATTGGGTCTAAAAAGGTTGAGTGTAATATTCAATAGTGCTTGTTTGTTTGAACGCGCTAATCTCAGGAAGTACTGTTTCGAATTGAAAAATACTTTTTGTGTTGGATAGTTCATGCATTTATCGAGTAAGGCTTTAGGCTATATAACATCAATAGGAGCGAAGCATCAGTGAAAAATGTTGCAAAAATAATCGCGATTATAATACCAGAAATTGACGCGTACGAAGTCGCGGGCAACAGCTAGTAATAGAATACAGCGAATGTTTGCTGTGTACGTACATTGTTTGGTACCTACCTACCCGTTTAGTTGAGCTACCCTACTACCCGTCTAGCTGGATTTCAAGAGATAGTCCATCAGAATCAGAATTTTATTGGTGTGGTATTTATATTTGACAAATCTCATTTATACGAGTATTATTTATGTATCTGTTGAGTTAGCTTTTTGGTTTGGTTTGTCTGAATAGAAAAAATACAAGTTATTAAATCAATGTTTGTATTAATGAGATTACATCAAACAACATCTTAACTTACCTGCTTAATAAATAAGTACTATATCTATTTTGTTCTACTTAAAATAATCTCAATAGGCATGTTAGGAATATAAAACTGCCGATACATGGCACACATAATTGAACTTCCTAACCTTCTCCTACCTATTACACAACCGTTATGAATGCAAATACAATGCGATCTTAAACCGAATTAACTTCGATCATATTGTTATAAATGTTACTATAAATAATATAAGTTTGCACATATTACTTGATGTAGAGCCTAAAGTGTGAAACTTTGATTAATGAATTGAGTAAATAAAAAATGTATGTGATCCATCCTAGGATTATTTGTGCCATAGGTAACACGAATTTTCCCAGACATGAAATGAAAACAATCATTGCGGATAGCAATTAGTCAAAAAATAAATCAAAATTACAAAGAATCGACTGTTCATCATAAAGAAAATTTCACATGTTTACAAAATCAACTAAAAATATCAACAAATAAAACTAACGCGTTCGACATAATGTTGAATAGGATTCTTTTGTAAATACCATGCAGGTTCCTTATTGTGTTACTAGGGCGTGTAATAAGATAGAGAATATGCATTATTTATTATTAACTAATCACTATTTAAACTAAAGAGGCACTGTTTTCGGAAACCCTTAGTTTTTTACGTATTTTGTTCAGAAATTTCCTTGGACTAGAGCGCCTTTCGTATATTTACTACTATTCGTATGCATCACATTTAAATGACTAAAAGTAAAATAGATAGGTACCGACAACATCAATCAACGCATATTTCATAAAAACCTTACTATTGCAGATAAGTATTTTAAAAATTATTGAAGCAAAGTTTTTGAAAGAAAGAGAAATCGTAATTTACCTAAATTTGTTTTTAAAATAAAAACCAAGCTTGATACTGGTGAATCGCTTAGGTACTTCAGACTATATACTGACTTTTACCAGGCAAGCCCGCAATTTCATATGAGACAGGAACATTATTGTTTTCAATACAAAAATACAAATAAGGCTAAGACAATCGTCTTATATTTGTCATCATACCATTGAAAAGTAGATCTTTACTTGCATGTACGAGTAAGACATAGAACAAATCTGACAGATACGCAATTAAAAATTAAGTTATTAAAACATATTTCTGACGTCGTGGTCTTACTGGATATACTATACCTAATACCTACTTTTCAATAGTCGACGTTGTCTTGATGAGAGGATTTATTTTCCTTGAGCATTACTCAAAGAAATTCCCAGTAACATTTCAGGTTGCATCATGTGATATGATATACTTATGTATATAATTGGTCACTCATACGACTAAGGTATGACGTCTCTGGTTTTATAGTGACGAATTTGTCATAGGCAGTAAACAAAAGTCCAGTAAATGATATTGAAGAAAATGAATAAGAGCGGAAAGAGGACGCGGGAGCGTTTGTCGATCCATGTGGCGATCTCCTGCGGGGTCATCGTGGTCCAGGTGTGGTTCTTAGGGGGCTCCTCTGAGTCGTCGCTGCCGCTGCAGCCTCCGCCACCGCCCCCGCCCGGCTGCTTGCCTCCAGGAACCAGCTCGTCGAAGCTTTGGGTTGTTATGGTCGGCAGATTCAATGCAGACGGGAAGCTCTGAAAATTTAATGGACCATTTGTAGTTTGGCAATTTCATAGACTACATAAAAGACGAAAAATTTACGAAGTCGATTGACTAGGAAGTTAGATTATCTGTTGTCTAATTGATCAACTACACGTTCTTAGTTCTACCGTTTAAGCATTAAAGCTCGCAGCGTGGTCTGTGTTACTGTAACCATTGCAAACGTCCTAATATAGATAAAATCATGGAATTACCATTTAGCTTCTTACAGTAACTATTTCTGTTGTACAATGAAAGGAACTATAAAAAAGGTTTTGTATTCTCTTAAACGAATTAAAGGTAGAAAAAGGTACCAGGTACATGTGCTATGTAAGTTAACTAATAAGTCTACTTTCATTTAAGCATCGCCACTTAATAGTGTGACTAACCAGTTAAACTATCACTTATGCTTTAATGAAACTATGAGCTAATCAGATGTATGTTACTCACGTGTACTGTGAGATAGTTGTTGTAGCCTGGGCCAGCGGGATCAGAACTGTGGTCCTGGTTGAGGGATGTGCATGAGCGCGACTTCGTGAGTTGCGGTGACGACTGCAGTTCTTTTTGAAGTTCCTTGCGCGCCAGACGCGGTGTTAACGTGCTCTTTAGTATATATTTACTGTTAACTTTTTTTAGGCTTACCACTTTCCTGTAATTCAATCATGTTTCAGTATTATTAGTTGCTATTGAACACTAAGTCTGAAAATAAACTTGAATATACGTATGTATTTTGCTTTAATTATAAAACCTCTGCACAAAAAAAGCTCAATATAATATAGAAAGGCATAAGTTTGCTGCGCAACTAGATAGACAGGTACATAGGTAGTTAATTTGTATAATGTACTGACTGTTCAATGAATAATCCTTTGTGTGTAAAGCATAGCAGGTGACGTGTCTTATTTAAGGCCCAATTAGTTTGACATAACTTGATAAAGTAGTCACATGAGCAATGTTTACTGAGGCACCTACTTAAACAAACATTTATTATATCGAGCTGAAGCAAGTAATAAAGTAAGTAAAGGTGTTAAGATTGTCATCATAAATTGAGACGAGTACCGGTACTCTTTTTAATGTGTGGGAAAAATTTGTATCGAGTAGGTTTGCTACATTTACTTCCTCCTGATATTGTTGTCACGTAATAGGTAATACACATTTTCCTGGTCAACAAGGAGCCCTTATACAATGTGATAGGGGTGGTACTTCTAACCCGCTAAGGCTAAGTACTATATCTAAATTCATAGACAAAAAAAATATGGGGGGTCCAACCCCTCCCCCTGTAAATTATTACTTTTTTTTTTAATGTAGGTACTGTGGTGCGCTCGATACTTTATGCGATATCAAAGGTATCATACGTTGTGGAAACATGAAAAAAATGGCAAACGGTAGCAAATGACATTAGCTAACTAATCAATTACTATGTTTTATACGTTTAAGATTATTTTAGTAAGAAAAAAAACATTACTTAATTATTTTGTGATTTGAAATCACTTTTTTTAAATGTTTTCAGAGATTACTCAAAAATAAGTCCAATAAAATAGTTAATGAAATGCACTTATTTAAAAGTATTTAAGTTATTCTCTCTAAGGATGCCAAAAACATCACCATAACTTCACAAATTTAAGTATTAACAACAGTTATGGGGAACCCCTTCTCATTATGGGGAATCGCACGGGGTTAAATCTGGCGAACGCGGAGGCCAAGCAACTCTTTTGCCGCGTCCAAGCCATCGCGAGAAAACATCGTTAAGATGTTGGCGAACACATAAGGCAAAATGAAGCGGAGGAGCACTGTCTAATTGCAGCCACATATTTCGCCGACCACTAAGCGACAAATTTTTAAGTTTGTTTAAAAATTGATTTTGCAAAAACTGCAGAAATCTGTTTTGTATTTATTTCCTATCCTTGTCTGTTACACTAAAATTGTTTTCCCACTCGGTCGCACACAAAATACTTTTTATATGCAGTGGATGCTCTTGAGAAGGGGTTGCCCATAACTGTTGTTAATACTTGAATTTGTGAAGTTTTTGGTATCCTTAGAGAGAATAACTCAAATACTTTTAAATAAGTGCAAATCATAACTATTTTATTGGACTTATTTTTGAGTAATCTCTGAAAACAATAAAAAAAAGTTATTTTAAATCACAAAATAATTAAGTAATGTTTTTTTTCTCACTAAAATAATCTTAAACGTAGAAAACATAGTTATTGATTAGTGAGCCAGTGTCATTAGCTACCGTTTGCCATTTTTTTCATGTTTCTACAACGTATGAAACCTTTGATATCGCATAAAGTTACAAGTACGCCTCAGAACATTGAAAAAAAAAATAGTATTTTTTTGTCGATGATTTTAGCTATAGTACTTAGCCTTAGCGGGTTAGAAGTACCACCCCTATCACATTGTATAATACCTTTAACTTAAGACTATTAGTACTGGACAACTATAATTTGGTAAGAGTAAAATAAAATCTTGAAAATAAAGGCTCAGGATAATAATATCTATAATAATAAGACTTTAATGTTGTCATTCATTGTAGAGTAAGGACGATTTTTTTTGTCCTATTGTGTGAATGTCATAAGATTACTCTTACAACAATATTGTGGATGTGTCAAACCATTGGCAACCCACGTGTCCCACGTTAAACTACGGAACCCTACACTGTCCCATCCAGTATTCAGTTTTAATAACTATTATTTGTAAGAAATCAATTACAAAAAGTTAAGTTATTTTGATGTTCATAAGCTGTTCTTTTGACCTTATTGAAATTATTTATTAATTAGCATATTGGTATAACAAAATTCGAAATTAAAAATTAGGGAAATAACATAACTATGTTTTCGTCATGAGGAAAGACAATCGTGTAAAAGCCAAGGTGGTATTAGTAGGTAGAAGGAAACCCAGACTAGGTAATAAGTAATACTCTACATCCAAACTCCTATTATATCAAAGGTTTAGGTAAACAGAAATACACCAATGTAAGATAGAGGACATTTAAAAAAATATTGTTTGACTTACTTTCTACGCCAGATTGTGTTTACAAAGGCAAACTCCACGAGAGCAGAGAAGATGAATCCTATGCATCCCAAGAACCATATCTCACTTGCCTTGATATAAGAAACTTTTGGAAGAGTCTTCGCTTGGGAAGACGCCAAAGTAATAAACGATAACATGGTGCTGGTTCCTACAAAAAACACCATCAGTTTAGTATGTAAGTATATGTTTTAATTTATTTTACTGGATTAAGGTGTTAATTTGCGTTTAAAACATTTCATATTTTACCTAAAGTTATCCTCGGTGCTGAAGCATCTGCCTGCAGCCAGAACGTCACCCATGACATGGCTACTATCATCATGGAAGGAATGAAGTAGTCCATAAGGTAGTAGCCTACTTCTCGGCCTAGTTTAAATGTAAACTTAAGGGCACTGTAATTTCCCGCTGAAAAACACATACGACTTCAATAAATAATTTTAATGATTGTTTTACTTTATATGATATTTTTAGCAATTTCATTTCAATTATGATAGAAAGAAATAGATGATCAACATGAAACGCACATATTCAGAAAAAAATTACAACGTATACATCACGACAAAAAATATATTTCGAAATGTTGTTTGTACAATACGATCAATAAATGATTGAACAGGGACACAGAGCGCAAGCCGCTCATAATAAGACTAAGAAAACTGACACTAAATGAGAAACCTGTAACAAAGATTTCTGCCTCAATTTCTACAATTCTGCTCATGAAAATATGAATTTATTGGGATTCTTATAGGTTATGGTTCATTTACTGCTAGTATTTCTTTGATTATTTCATTGGTTTAAATAAATACCAAACAATATGATATAATGTTTGTTTTAAAGTATTTTTTGGCAGATTAAATGGCAGCATTGGCTAAAAAGTTCTCCAGGTAACCATATGTGCAATTGGAATGCTTTAACGTGCGAGATCTGAGAAGACTAAAACTCTGTACAGCGGAGTGACCACGATACGCATGTGGTGCACTTACTTTACGAGTAATGTAGGGATCGGTATGCCTTTAGTTAGGCAGACGTAGTTGGCACTAGGCAGGGTAGGCAGTGCTAATTGGCATGTATGGTGTCCACGCCAATTCATGTGGGTCAAGCACAGAGAATATGTAATGGTAATCACAGTCACAAGTTTACAATAAATAAAGCGATTAGAAACACAAAATAAATGACATTACATCTACCTCCCCCAAGTCGCATGTTGACGATATCTCCACGCACAACGGACTCGTTCGTCCAAAAGTCCATGAGGGAATATTCAGTGAGGTGCAGCTCTGTAGACAAACGGACCGGAGTATCCCTTTCCCACATAAGCCGTAATATCGACGCGTTGTATTTCCCTGCAATATGGTTTAATCATTAAATCTATAATTTGATAAATAATAGACTGCTTATTAGTTGTAAGTAGTAGTAGCTCAGTGGTTGACGTCATGTCTTTTGACTTTGGATTCCAGTCGAATTTTCAATATTTTCGAAATATTTGGACAAATAAATACAAATTGAATGAAATTTTGGTGAAGAAAAACGCATCTAAGCCTAAAGTTTCAGAAATCCAAGATTGGATAAGTCAAATATTATACCTAAAGGTAACGAGAGTCTGATGAAAACATCTCCAAATAACTGTCCCTAAAGTACCTACATAATAGGTTTAAATGCAGTTTTCATAAAAATAAAGAATCGTTTGTCGCAAGTGCACAAGAATAGTTATTTACATAATACCGTAATGAATTACTTACAGCTTTCTAAATTCATTGAACAAGTTTGATCGTCGAAAGGAAACTTTTGTAGATTCATCCAACAGTAGAGAACCGCTTGCATTCGACGGCTGAACAAGACCTCGCCGTCGGGCGCGATGGAGATAAGTACGTCCTTGCTGTCGGTGCCCATAAGGCTGGACGACTGCTCGTTAGACATGTATAAATGTGGAACCCATACACGTTGTCGCAAATCGTTTTCGCCAATAATTCTAGTCCGTTCCGGCGAATACAGGGTGTAGGCCAACCGTGGATCGGTCCAACGTAATTGTAACATAAAATGCAATTTGAAATTCTGAAAAGAAGTAAAATAAATTTTGCTGTTATTGTTGTTGTTTTAACTGTGTTGTGTTTATGTGTGTTAGGAGATTTGGCACCTCGATTTTAATAATCGAAATGCCACATCACTTTACATAATTAGTCGTATCATACCAAGTCATGGGCCTCGGCTGGCTGAATGAAGTATACGTAGGCACTGGCGTGGACGTAGACCACATCCCTGGTCTGGTAAGTAGGCAGCAGTAGTCGGTCGTAGCGGCACTCATGGGCGAGTCGCGACAGGAATTCAGACTGCGTGTAGCTGTCGCCATTATCCAAGGACGGACACTCCAGCGCCGGTCTTGTAAATAAATACACAAATTAGATAACACTACGAAGAAAGGAGTTCTTCGAAGTAGTAGAAGACGTTCCTTCTTCTTTCGTCAAAAATGAACTAGGGATGACGAAAAATAATTCAGCAAGCAATGATAATGGAAATTATTGTCATGCCAGCTTTAATATACTCGTTATGGTTTAATTTTTCCGTATATTAATTAATTGCCGGTGTAATGTATTGATAAGAATTCCAATTTATAACTTATGTTAAATACGGAATAAATTTTAAGTAAGTAGTTCTAGCTTAGCTATTAGCATAACAATCAATTGTGAACTAAGAAAAGTATTATACAACTGCTGCTTCATTCGAGGAGAAAAGCAATCAAAATGCAGATAAATATAATAAGTATGTCCAATAACAATAGTACTTTTGGTTGAAATATTGCAGCTTTTTTAACAAATTAAACATGGAATACTAGCGGCCCGTCCCGGCTTCGCACGGGTGGATATAAGATTTTTTTTAAAAGGATCCCTAATCTTTTCAAGCAATAAATATAGCCTATGTCACTTAAAGTGAATGTAGCTTTTCAATGGTGAAAGATTTTTTTAAATCAGCACAGTAGTTTTTGAGTTAATTCATTACAAACATACACACACAAAATTATAAAAATACAAATCTTTCCTCTTTATAATATTAGTGTAGATTAAGAAAGTTTACATAATTAAACCGGAGTAAGTACGGTGGAGTTAAAACAACACAAAGGAGATTGCGAAGATACTGTATTAGGTTAAAATATGGATCTTTGCGTTGCGTTGTACGGCAAGGTCGCCGGCGGTGCTGCTAACGACAACAATGCTAATATTTGCCTGATAACATTATGAACCAATTCGCTGAGATACGAAAGATTTGTTCATAGATTAACTGCTAAGCCGCCCGCTATGTGTACATCGGATACTTCCAACAGACCTATCCAAATGTAATATATTTGGAAATTCTCTGCAAGATAAAGCTCAGCGTCGAAGAGAAATAAGATAAATCCCTCTTGTCCTCTGTCAGTGGCATAGCGCCAGCGAAATACCTAATACACATTCAACTAGCATACTAAGGTCAAGGAGACGGGGATGTCTCTGACTTTGTATATTTTTGAATTAAATGACGTTTGTCAAGTCAAGACAAGAATAAGTAGGTTTTTTTAATTAAACTCAGCTGAAGATTAAATTATTCTAAGATGATTTCCTGAAGATTTACAACAGCTGTACCTACTCCTCAAAACATTTAGGTACGATAACACCAAAACTAGCAAAATATTTAAAAATGTGTTGTTTCCTTTACAGCCTGATCAGTTCGGTGATCCATTTTGTCGTTAAACTATACCTATTAGTTGTATTTATTTTTTGATTCAAATCCATTTCAATAAAATGTTTTAGTTTGAAAGTTAACCAAAAAGGGAATATTTTACTGAAAGAATAAAATATAATTCACGAACAAGCGTTACGGTTTGAAATAGAACTAGAAATATCTTCTTATTGGTAAAAATATGGTATCGTTAACTCCTACAGGATCATAAGACCGCCGGCGGCGGTTGCGATAACAATTGATTTTAATTGTGTCTGGAATAACATACAATGGAGGAGAACAGATAATATTACAATAGGTACCTACTTTTACCGATATACTTATCGTTAAAATAGAAGTGTTCGCACTTTCCTTGATTAACTCTGGTAGAAATGGGTAAATTAATTTCAAACATATTTATTACTCTTTACTAGCTCTAAAAAAACTAAAACTTTCAGCTTCAATAAATCAACAAGTTCGCATTAAAAAACCTTGAATTTTCTGATTTTTTACCAAATGTTCAACGTCATAGTTATGTTACGATTATATTAACACTACCAGTCTACGAGATCTTATAAATAGTCTAGGACCGTAGGTACCTCTATAAAAACACAGGCCCCGTGAATTGATGTCGTGATCAAGTCATGCTTTGGCCTGTACCTTTTTTCATGGGTAAATCTTAATGCACATGTACCTAGAACAACATAAATGTCATCGTAATAAATAAACCTCATCGCTTTCCAATAAATAACTTAGGACTACTTAAAAGCATTTTTTTGTCACTACTCGTAATTTTATTAAAACTAAGTGAGATCGTAAAATATTATGCATATTAAGTTAAAAGCAGGTCAAATTACACAGTAACATCACATTTTCTCAATCAAATTTAAACTTAAAATTAATAGAATAGGATTCAACAAAAATGTTGTATGTGATGGATGGGATTGTAAGTTCGTGAGCTGTCTACTGCAGCTGAATACTGGCTAGTAAAAATTATATCCGTTCGTTTTAATGAGTGCTGAATGCCCTCCGTGTCGATATTGATAGATAAAAATTTACTCGTATTTTTTTTAATGACTTACCCCATACGAAACCATATTATACCTAGATGCAAATGAAAATTATGCCCATATAAAATAATTTGTCTGTTTGTCTGTTTCGTTTTGACGCTTGAACCGCTAAACTAATTTGGATAGGAATATGTTGTATTTAGTAGATATATAAATACCCCAGGATATTCATTTAGATAATGTTTGCTTTTTAATAAGGTGAAAGAGGTAAGTAGATTTATACGAGAAATCAACATTTTTGATAATTTGGAATAGCTAATGCGAAAATTTTAAGTTTTCTCTAAGAAACACGATATAACGGTGAACGCCAATATAACACCGTATAGTTTTTAAATGCGAAAGTTTAGATGAATGTTTGTTAATCAATTATAGAATTAATTTAATGAAGTTGTTCATATTGGTAGATAATAAGCAGGAATAGCACATGGGTAGGTACTCCTTATTTCGAAAAAAAAAAATGCGGAACCTTTATGATAAACGCGTCCGATGTCGCGGGTAACAGCTAATTCATACTCTATAAAGTTCATTGTCACTTCTTTTTTAAGTCGTAAAAATTATATCCCCCTTACAATGTTTCACCGGTCTGTTTTAATTGCTGTAATCATTTGAATCACCAAGAATATTAGCCAACGATTATTTTAAACCTTGAAAAAGCAGTATACATGGGTATTGTAAGGACTGTTCAATGAATATTCTTCAGTGCAGACACAGACAGAAGTAAGAAGGCGACTAAAACAATTTAACAGTGACATACGTTTATAATTGGCGTGATTAAAACAAATTAATACCTATTAATGACAGTTATTTTGATGGTACAGTCTAATTGATAAATAGGACTGACTACAGAAAATTGTTATAAAAGATGTGTAGGTATTTGGTAATTGTCATTTGTTATATCACGAATTAGTTTCAGCGGAGTGGTGAGTTAACTACAGAGAGCTGTTGGTTTTTTAAACCACTTCAGAGCTGTTTCCAAGTCATGAAGTGCTTCATCATGAGATGGCAAGAAGCCTTGCTTGAATAAAATCGTCTACACAAACAATGACTATTGTTTTAATATAATAGTTTTTACTATAATTTTAATACTAAAGTTTCCTAAAAATACTATATGCAAGCTATTTGTCGCAAAATAGTAAGAGCAGTCGCCAAAAGAAAGCGAAAAAAATTATTTTCAAAAAAACAGCTTTAAAACATTGACTACTCTAGCCTTAAAGGAGACGCGCAAAGAGTTACCTTCTCATATTTACAGTTATTAAGTGAAATTAATCCTTTCCTATTTCCTATTATCTCCACGTGTATTTATAAAGAGCAATCATACTCGTACTTAACCCACAGACTTATTTCAAGTTCGATTTAACTGTAAGCTACGTTATTTAAGCAAACACGTAAATAAGTAAGGGTGTAATATTTAGTTTTCAAAATCATTATAGCAATTCCAAAAAGTTTTCAAACAGTGAATAATGTTAATTGGAAGTTAATTGTTGAGTTGTGACTTATTTAAAATACTTGTATTTACAATAAAAAATATTTTATATTTTGTACTTAAATACCTTTTTTTTAAATAAGTATTTCATATTTTACTTGAAATACTTTTCCAATTTTTTTTTATATTTTTCAAATATAAATTGGCCACTATAGGGCGCTGCAACTTTTTAAGCCAAAATTACATTTGAGTATCTGTGACATGACGGACGCTACCTACGCTTCGCTATTTAACGAGATTGACTTTGATTTTGTTTCAATTAGTCATTTGGGCTCAAGGTGAATCCTGTAAAAACGCGGGTTATGATTGTTGGCAGCCCCCGATAAATCTCTAGGATTAACTGGGGCACACTACCTGCAGTTGTATTTGACGTGTCCGAATTCCGTTTACTTGACATAATTATGAGGAATTTACGAGTACCTATTTATGGACAACTCACTAACTTAGAACAAGCACATCAATTAAGTGATTCGTAACTTTTTACCGATACCCACTAAGATTGCTCTTGTTGAGACCTTACTTCTTCCAATTCTTGATTATGTTGATTGCTGCTATCTTGATGCTTAAGTTAATTAGCCGACATTTTATTCTTTGAATTGTCTTATTTCTTTTGTTTATGTTAATTAATTAATTTTAGCTAGCTCCAAGACCTGTTAAAGGATTTCAGTTCTTATTTTATTCTTAAATTCAGGGGTGACCCCAAAATAAAAATAAAATGTTTTTAAAATACGTCACCTGCCTCCCTTGTTCGGCACCAGTGGAACGATTATTTTCTTATGGTGGTATGATAATGCGTCCACACAGACGCAATATTATGTCTGATGCTCTTTTTGAAGAGCTTGTAATGATTATTATTTATTTATTTCATACATACATATATCATAACAGGAGGTTCCTAATGCGATATTGTATTTTAATTATAAATAAGTTTGTTAAAATCTTTAATAAATAAAGACCTTATTAATTTTATCTAGAAAGTATTTTATTTGAATAAAGTATTTTGAAAATACCAACCTATTTTGTATTTAAATACAAAAAGCAAAAATTTTGTATTTATATACTTTTGTTAAAGTATTTTGTACATCTTTCAATTGTGACAGTAATAATCATCGTGTAAAAATATAAATCGATGATCCCCGTGGTGTCGCTGATCAGGAATCGATTCCCAGAAAGGGTCAATGTAGGAAAAAATAATTATCCTATATTTTCTTGGGTCTGGGTGGTTGTGGTGCCTTCGCTGTTTCTAATTTCCACCAATCAATGGGGGCTATCGCTAGTGAATTTGCCACTAGAGGCGCTAGTGTCGCGTGAGGTCCAATTTCATTAACTTTGTACTGGTTTTAGCGGAATTTGTTGCATAAATTATAATTTCTTTAATTTACCTGCTGGAAAGTGATCTCCTTCGTAAAATATCGCAAATACGGATTATTTGGCGATTAATGTGAACGCTTTAAAAGCGGAATTAAAAAAAGACGCAAAACTAGGCGGCCTCAAGAGCAACTATTTCAGAAGTTAGTTTGTTGATATCAAGATAGTTATTTATAAACAATATAACCTTAATTAGATTCAAGATATAACACTTTGTTTCGGCGCCAATCGCCTTTGACAGCTATACCTCCGAACCTAAGTCTACAGTGGCGCCAACTGGTGAGCAAAGAAACGGTAGTCCCCATTGCAAGGATTAGAACAATGTAGGTATGTAATTTTGTCCACAGTTATTTATTCATTAATTAATTCGGCTCGTTGAATTCGTAACACTTAAAATTCCTTTCGATAACTGTTTGGTGCTTTTGCATATAAAGTTGATTAAGGCAACGTTTTATTTTGAAATATAATTATAATACAGTGCTGAATTTGCTAGATATTTATATATTTTTTATTTAGTTCTTATTCTTCTTAATTCTCACGGTGCAATTTCAACCACCTGTAAAACGAAGTCCACTTTATGTAACCATTATGTATAACATCTTGGCAGTGTTATATTTTTTTTTATCTAAATATTTTTTTAAATAAGGATATAATATTGGTTCAGCTATTTATTTTGAAAAACGCTGTGACGCGCGCGGATTTAGCTGTGTAAGGTTCATTCATCCGGGACCCCGCTGCAGCAAAATAATAAAGCCTATTTTCTACTTAATACATTTATACAATTACAAAAGCTCGTAGTTTCGTAATACTATTGAGTATGAATATTATACCTTAAGTAAATATAAAAATAAACTCCAGGTTCATGTATTGTCGTGAGTGATAACATGTAATAATAATTATGAATGTCTACATCATTTATTCAAACGGACCGCGCGACGCTCGTTCTTTGGACTATAAAGTCAGCCATGAGAGGCAATACATACTCTTATTATGACTCAGCTTACATTTGGTAACATAACATAAATACTCTTTATTGCACACCATACAGGATTTTGTCACATAAAATATATTTAAAGCTGTACAATTTAGGCGGTCTTATCGCTGGAAGCGATCTCTTCCAGACAACCTCAGTAAAGGACAGTTGAATTGGAAAAGAGTGGAGTTAGGAGATTGCGGAGTTAGGATACGTTACTTTGAGATAACACCCCGTTGGTCTAGCGGTTCAAGTACCGGGCCATGATCACGGATTCCTTGGTTCGTTCCCCAGGTCGAGCAACAAGACTTTCGAATTTTCGAACATTTCTTGGGTTTGTGATTACCAACTCGCATTTGGAATGCGTGGTGATTAGGCCTGCCTACCATTATTGTTCAATTTCCGTTCCGATCAGTTTAGTTAAGGAAACAACCTTTTTAAAATTGTTTTGGGTTCTTGAGGTATTACAAAAAAAATAAAAAAATATAGGATTTTAAACGATGAGATACTCTGTTACCTTTCTTACATTTATTTAAATTATATTGTTTTGTTGAATGAGAATTGAATCATCAAGTAGGAAAAAAATACGACTTATTTAATTTAAAGAGGTAAATGGTATTACAATCTAAAACCGGTTTGTGTTTACATATGCATATACATACTCGTATATAGTATTGTGAAGACAAAACTTTGATATTAGCATTTTGATTAAAATTATTGTATAATTTTTTGTTTTAACTTCGTCATAGTATTTGTCTAAATGGGTGAATTCTTGTTAATGTGATGCATTTAGCTAACACCCTGTACAGGTAGTATTTATATTTTATTACGATAATTTCGGAATGGGATCGGAAACAGTAATTTGCTACCCAAAAGCTAAAAATATTAACTTGACTTACATTTTTAGAATTCATCTAACTATACTTTACTTTAGTATACAAATGATCGGAGTAATCCATCCAACAGTACGTATATAATGTAATTAAATAAAAAATGTAAAAGTAAGTTCTACCTAATAAAAAAATGACAAATGACGAGCTTGTTTTGCGTAAAATGAATCATTTTATAGCTATTTATATTTAATCATAAAAGGAAGAGCAATATTTGAGTTATGTACGACGTTAATATGTAATAAATAAACTAATCCATCTTTCCATGTTTGGAGACGAGTTTGATAACGCCGCACGTCGAAGCTGCAACAGCGTCACACTTCATACAACATCACGTCGCGTCGGCGTTATCTTTAACACTCATCTGCTTGGTGTCACGGGCACGGGGTTCTTTAGAACTTAATTTATCGAACACCGTACAGAAGGAAAAGAAATGTTAAAAGGCACATTTTTCGTCGTGGAATTTGGCCAGCTCATGAAAAGGCTTACTGTGTAGGAACGGACCACCCATTTCATTTCTACAATGAGCCAGCGAATCAGGCAGCTGGTTCTCTTAACAGTTTTAAATCCTTCTACGAAACGAAAAAACAAACCAAAATGTAAAAAGAAAATTATTTTATTTATTGAATTCTTGAATTCGCGCAAAGACTTGCCTAGATTTTTTATTTTATTTATCCCGTTCGAACGCCTCACATTTCCCGTGACCGCGGAAGCACTAAAATAACCGGCCAAGTGCGAGTCGGACTCGCGCACGAAGGGTTCCGTACCAAAAAGGCCAAAAAATCGGGTTTGTTGTATGGGAGCCCCCTTTAAATATTAATTTTATTTTGTTTTTAGTATTTGTTGTTATTGCGGCAACAGAAATACATAATTTGTGAAAATTTCAACAGTCTAGGTATCGCGGCTCTTGAGATACAGCCTGGTGACAGAGCGACGGACAGACGGACAGAGGGACAGACAGCGAAGTCTTAGTAATAGAGTCCCGTTTTTACCCTTTGGGTACGGAACCCTAAAAAGGACTGATAATTAAAGTTAATTTAGCTGTTATTGAACAAGCATTAAAAGATACTGTTTTCTTGAGTTTACGCGAACACTTACATTGAAATGACCTAATGTTTACGGATTATTTTAACGTCGGGTTAAATCAAAAATAAACGCGTACTATAGATAATACGTAATCTATATCTTCTATTTCAAGCATTAAAAGAACGTATTTATTATTTCCACGATATATCGTGCACGACTTGCCACTGTCGCCGTAAGGTCTCGCGATGGAGCATTTATTTAAATAGGACATTTTTTTGTCAATAATCGCCACGAATGGCCAATAGTGGATAAAAGACGCAGTTGTAAGTAGGTTCTTAACTTTGTTTGCATGTAATAAGTTTCTTATTTCCATCACTCCTTCATTTATTTTTTACCACTTAGATTGGATTGATCTACAAAAACTTAGTTAAGTAAAGTAGATTTAATGTGATATGTAGATCAATAATCACCATACATAATTCCTCAAATGAAACATGATTATTTATTAATTAATTAATTACAAACAATTGTGTAAGACATATTATTATTTCCTACCTAATCGATAATGAATTGTAGCATGTAGTGTAAACAAGTTATCGCTTTGCCGCTGTACTGGTCACGTCCGATTAGTCACGAAAACCCCTGTTAATGAGGAGTAATGTCGCAAATCTCAAGTAGGATAATTGGGTGTTAATTGTTAGCCACGACTTGTCATACTTACGATGTGTAAACTATCATTAATTTTCAATAATGTAAGAATATACAATAAACTTTACTACTAACGTAGTTGTGACGTCCTACACGTCGCTACATACTATTCTTTTTCTTTTAGGATTATAAAATGTTTGCCTAATATCTGCCCTCTTTTCGGTCTTTCAAAAATGGCCTGCCAATGAATCTAAGAGGTCTGATCATCAAAAAATTAAATCAGAACATTGGTCTAAACTTTAGTAATAATCGATCTAATAATACCTATATTTGCTATGACCAAGTTTTTGTTTCTAAACAGATTGTTTTTCTTACTATCAAAATTGTACGGACGTGAACTTAATGAGTGGTGGACTTAATATCTTTTGACAATACTTATGTGCCTCTTTTAGATAACTAAAAATGCATTGTTTTGAGCTCAACAACAAGGTTGCGATAAAGGAAATTCAATTTGGAAACACTTAGTCGTATAATGACGAGCTGTGCGCATAACAATTGGTCTTGATGAAGTACTCGTAAGGTCAGCTGGCAATCAGGCGGCTCAGCGCGCATTCATCTGCATCAGAATAGCAAACCACTTCGCATTACTCACTAGATTGCTCACTTTACTTTAAGATATAACACCTGTGCTACGTTTACGTACCTAAAACGATATCATTTTTGCAAAAACAACGAAGGAATTTTACATTGATAATATAGGTAGAGTCGAGACACGTCTGCTTTACATTATCTTGTAAGAGTCATGTTAATGTTTCCTTTATCCAAAAAATAGTTTTTTTTTATTTTTTATAAATAAATGTATGAGAACCCAGATACTGTATATTTTTATTGATAATTGTAAATTGAACGTCATGCTTTAACATAGGTATAGCTGCAAAAGAAGTGTTTCTTTTATTATATTATAAACAAAAATAAGTATAAGAAAAATCTGAAACATCTAGAAATGTATTGACATAATTTATACTGGGTAATCTAAATTTTATCAATAAACATTGTAACGTATGCCGAATATGTAGGTAGACTTCAGTTAACGCACACTCATTCTTCAGTAATTTTAAAAGAATCACGTCCAATTAAAACATTTTGTCCACCTTTTCATGAAGAAATGAACAAGTTAATTAGATGTAACAAAAAATGAGATTGTTAATTTTCGATTGCAGCTCTCAACCGTAATTGGCGATGGTCGATGCCTTGAACCTAGCGAGGGCACGCAGCGTCATGTGACCAACGGTCGCGCGACGGCCCCCGATACCTATTCTACCTATCGTCAACTGGTTTTCTTCATTCAAACAGTAGGTAGGTAATCCAATAACACTTCACTTACTTACGTTCTTCACAAGATATGGTGCTATTTGCATTATAATAGTTGCAACATCGTAAGGATATTAAATGACTGAGCGAGCTATTACTAAAAGAATCCTAACTTAAAAATTATGTTTACTATTTTATGAACTTACTGCTTTGGGTTTTCTATATTGATAAGTACAATAACAACACTATCGTATGTAGTAAAAGACTGCGATAGAAGGTAGGTATTGATTTGCCCGTAACAACCTCACGCATAGACTGCAAAGAGCTTCAGTTCTTCCTTAACAACAATAGTGCTCGCAATAATTTTAGAATATCTCATACATTATAATGTCTAAACTCTCTAAACTTATCCTTTAAAAAATTGTTTATTTGTAATTCTGCTACGTATATGTTTTTTTGAACAGCAAAATGAAATCTTAATAAAAGTACTACCGTACATTCATGCACTATCATAAAAGTGAGAAATCAGTACCTATCTTCCTAGAAATGCAAAGGATTTATAAAATAAATAGAGACTACTTTATGCAAAAAGGTAATGAAATTGCTTTGCAATGAAAGGTTAAAATAGTGCTATTTAATAGGTCCTTCTTGTTAAATCACTTAAGTTGTGTAAGGTTAGGCATTGTTATAGCGTTTAATCACTACATGTTGTTCATAGACTTCGTGCTTTGTCGCATACTAATTTATTTACACATGTGGAGTAATTACGAGACAGAATGATATTTACTTGTTTTTATATGTGTGATAAATAGGTAATTATATTTCGTTTTAAGCATAGTTGTTTCACGCAGTTTTTTTAGCGT
The DNA here is from genome assembly GCA_949315895.1 of Anania crocealis. Classification (NCBI taxonomy): domain Eukaryota; kingdom Metazoa; phylum Arthropoda; class Insecta; order Lepidoptera; family Crambidae; genus Anania; species Anania crocealis. The sequence goes on from OX438858.1 coordinate 11,861,265, forward strand.
GGAACCTACAGAGGTGAGCGGCCTGGCAGCGGACCTGCGGGGACCAAGTAATGGGGACTACTGTTTCTTTGCTCACTAGTTGGCGCCACTGTAGACTAAGGTCCGGAGGTATAGCTCTCAAAGGCGATTGGCGCCGAAACAAAGTGCTATATCTTTAATCTAATTAGTTTATATTGTTTATAAATAACTATCTTGATATCAACAAACTAACTTCTGAAATAGTTGGTCTTGAGGCCGCCTATTATTGCGCTTTTTCTTAACTCCGCTTTTAAAGCGTTCACATTAATCGCCAAATAATCCATATTTGCTATATTTTACGAAGGAGATCACTTTCCAACAGGTAAATTGAAGAAATTAAATTTTTTTCCGCCAAAATTTTCGGCTAAAACCAGTGAAAAGTGAATGATATTGGACCTCACGCGACACTAGCGCCTCTAGTGGCAAATTCACTAGCGATAGCCCCCAATCGTGACACGAAGATCGCGGTGCGGAAAAGCGCCGCTGTAGCGGCTGCTGTGACTGCAAACACAGCATTATTTCACTTTTCTTACGCCTTGGTTTTTCCAAAATATTTCCTTTTTCGAGTAGTCTAGAAGTCTAGACACAAGTTAAGCCATGTTTGACCACAATGGGGGCTATTGCTAGTGAATTTGCCACTAGAGGCGCTAGTGTCGCGTGAGGTCCAATATCATTCACTTTGTACTGGTTTTAGCGGAATTTGTTGCATAAATTATAATTTCTTTAATTTACCTGCTGGAGAGTGATCTCCTTCGTAAAATATCGCAAATATGGATTATTTGGCGATTAATGTGAACGCTTTAAAAGCGGAATTAAGAAAAAGCGCAAAAATAGGCGGCCTCAAGAGCAACTATTTCAGAAGTTAGTTTGTTGATATCAAGATAGTTATTTATAAACAATATAACCTTAATTAGGTTCAAGATATAACACTTTGTTTCGGTGCCAATCGCCTTTGACAGCTATACCTCCGGACCTCAGTCTACAGTGGCGCCAACTGGTGAGCAAAGAAACGGTAGTCCCCATTTGACTGCACGGCATTAGAGCGATTTAGACGATTATTTTGTCCAATAGGATATAGTCTACACTGTAGACTCTACAGTCTACACTAAGAAAATAACACCTCCAGTAAAAAAATACAGGCCCCAAAATATAAAAATATTCTTCAGAAATAACTTAAAGTGTGCATGATGATTACGGGTGATTTTTTGTGTGGCATCGAGCGACTAAAGTTTGATTTCTAAATTTAAATTAATATTTTGTGTAAATGAGCGTATTTCTGTAGCTATTGTTTAGTGCTAGCATAGGGAAAGAAATCTTTCCCTATGGTGCTAGCAATGGTTCCAAATCATTGTACGGTGGCTGTGACCGCTGAAAACGTATGTTACTTTACCAACACACACCAATAGAAAACATAATCAAAAACATTTAAAAAACATTAAGAACAAACACTACGTTTCTGTAAGTAAGTACATACTCGTACATACCTATACCATATTTTAACATTTAAACCATAATCATGTTTTAAAGTTTTTAATTAGTTAAATTAGTTTTAGACGACCATTTGGATCAGCGGTACTAAACGCTGCTTCTGAGCCATTGGTCGCGGGTTCGGTCCCCGCATAAGTTGGCTTGCACGTGTGTGCATACATTTAACTGTGTTGATTTTAATTACTTTATTGGTTTCAAAATAAAGGTTGCAATTTTAATCACTTTCCAAATTTTAATATAGCAATGTACGAGATAAAAAACTTTTTTTTGATATACTCGTAGCCCAGTACAAAAACGTCAACATAAAGCACTTAGAAAAGGCCCGCAAAAAATCAAAAATTTTTTGATACGGCCTCCTAGCAACACTTTTTTCACGCGATGCGCATGTCATTCATTCATAACGATACTATTTATAAGTTTTTGATTTTCCCTTCATACCTTAACAGGCTTAGGACCGTAAAAATTGAAAACTATGTTGCAAAAAAATATTTTCTGGTGAAAACATAAATGCGAGACTAAACACCCATAAAAATATTTGAAGATGATGAAAAAGTCACCTGTATAGAGGTTTCTTTGTTTTCATCTACCTTTGAAACGGGTATTTATGTCAAAAGCGTATAATATAAAACTAATTCTGAGTCTGAGCAAAACAAACAATTATCGAAATCAGTCATGTTCTGTTGTATTTTCTAAATTAACGTTGAATGGTTGAGACATTCTAGCAGTTCTTACAAAACTTTCTGTGTGTGGTGGTATAGTATTTTTTATAATAGCTAGTAATCTACACATTCTTTAAGTTATGAGAACCAATTCGTTCGGTTAGTACATATTATAAGGTAATTTATTTTTGTTTTAAACAAAGCCCGCGAATGAGCTCAGCCGTTGTATTTGCACACAGTACAAGTTTGCCGATGGCTGAAGTGTAACGAAAATAGTATTTAATTCGAGTACTGAATACGTTAAGTTAACAACTACTAGAGCATTTTATATCGATTTAATATTTTTTATACTCTATTTATATTATTCATTTGACTGAGTTATAGTAGTTAATAGTTTATTAGTAGTTTAACAATGTAATCCCAACCAAGTGTAAATAAGAAAAAAATATTTAATGAAATAAAATACAATTATACACAAACCGTTGACGCCTCGTCAGTCTAGTGGTTTTAATACCGGGCCAAGCTCTCAGGGTCCCGGGTTTGATCCCCGGGTCGGGCAACAAAAGTTTCGAATCACCGTGATCACCCACCCGCATTTGGCAAGCGTGGTGCTTATGCCTACACCCATCATTGCTTTGGTAACCTGATTTCAATTAGCCTTTGCCCTGCAGTGGGTTGATTATGAGCCATTACTTTTATACCTACGCACATGTCATTGCGGTGTAAGTCTATAATGTGTAATTGCACTGCTATGATTCAAATACGCGAAGTTTATCCTGTCAGCAATCATGCTCAGGATGCTGTTGGGTCCACAATGCTAGTAATGCTAGTTCACGTGTTCCTAACAATAACTAATAGGCATTCTGGTTAACTTCGAAACATCCCGGTAAATGCTTCGAAGGTTTTGAGTTCAAATCTGAGGATGACTGGATGTTTTCAGAATATGGGTAAGGATTTATAATTGCTTGATGGAAAGATAAGCATCAAAAGAATAACTCCGCGATCAGATATCACTTGATGTGTTAGTGAGGCCCAAAACGGCGTTACATAAAGCATTCTTGCTATGCCATATGCAGCATTCCTGCTCCCATTGTGATCTAGATAGGTAAGTTAATATTAAAATTTACATCAAAGACCAAGCTCAAGTTAACGGGATAAACTCAATACGCTAAGGAAGAATAAAGTAATCGCGTAAATTTTTTTTATTGGATTTTCCCTTATAAAGAAAATTCAAATGCAAATGCAGCAAATGTCAATAGACTACGAGACTAATAATACGATGGATAAAAACCCTAAGATGAAATAAATTGGCTGTACTGAAAAACTCAGTAAACCATGGAAAAGCTTTAAGTACTTTATAGTAACAGCTTATAACCATCCCAATCCAAAAGGCCTCCATCATTGAATTCAAGTTACCACAGCAATGATAGGTGTATTGGCATAATCACCACGCTTGCCAAATGCAGGTTGGTGATCACAAACCCGAGCAACGTTCGAAAATTCGAAACTTTTTGTTGCCCGGTCCGGGATTCGAACCTGGGACCCCGAGATCTTGGCTCTGTATTTAAACCACTAGACCAACGGGGCGTTATGACTGAAAATTTGTGATATTTACTTTATAGAAATAATTTGAATACTTCATTTAATATTATAAAAACTTATAACGGAAACTAAGTAAAACATATCATCAATATCATACATCTGCAGTCATCAATCGTCTGGACACAGATCTTTCCATAAGGGCCAATAATATTTTAAGACATGTCACGCTGGGCCACATAGATAGAGCCATCTAGTCCCAAATTAAGCTACTAAAAAGTATCTTGGCGTATGGGGTACTAGACAATCGATATGCGATAAACTTACTTACACCTCACTTATATACTTTTATTGTAAATATATATTATTATGTATACTAAACACCCAGACTAGTAAAAACAAACATGTTCATGCACAAAAATATTTGTACTGTGTGGGGATCGAACCCACGACCCGTGGCTCAGAAGCAGCGTTTAATACTACTGATCCAACTGGTCGTCAAACAACCAATAGTGTCGATAGCCTATAGTAAATAAAGTCAACGCTTCCAGTTTTCTTCTGGCAGTACTCCTTTAGCCGCCTCTCACGACACTCGGAGGAAGAGATGAGGGGATGCTATAATTTTAATAGACCGGCACCACACGAAACAGCAACACAACAACACAGCTATATAACCTAAAACAAATCCTTGAAATGATTGGACTTGTCATAAGACATCTTGTAGACTCGCATTACGATTACGTGCTCTTTGTTCCTGAACAAACAACAATTATAGAACAGTGAAGACGTTCGCAAGTCAATATAGCTTTGGTACTACTAATAGCTGGCTTAAACTAAAGATTTTAAATTCATAATCAACTTTAGTAAAGTAACAGCTTATAACCATCCCACTGCAGGGAAAAGGCCTCCATCATTGAATTCAAGTTACCACAGCAATGATAGGTGTACTGGCATAATCACCACGCTTGCCAAATGCGGGTTGGTGATCACAAACTAGAGCAACGTTCGAAAATTCGAAACTTTTTGTTGCCCGGCCCGGGATTCGAACCTGGGACCCCGAGATCTTGGCCCGGTATTTAAACCACCAGACCAACTTCAGCCTACCAAAGAAGAATTTTGCCATAATCAGTATCTACACCTTTAGTAGCTTCTTACGACATACACGTGGGAAAAGAAGGGTTGGTGCTATTTCTGTGCCAGCACTAGGTAGATACATGGCTTCACTCATAATTATCTGAGCGAAAAAAGTGTGGTTGGCGATCCCTTCTATCACCAAGCTCACACATTCTTTGCAGCGTTTAACTGAATTATTCAGTAGAATACAGTAGACTGAAAGTAGAAGTTTCGATTGAGACATCGACAACACGACATTAATTGATTGATTCGAATGTATTTTATTAATTTATATCTGATTTCGCGAAAGATGTCAATACATTATATATTTATTTAAATATTAAATATTGTACTAAAGATTTAAAATAAAGCGGCCCAAAGAAGTGGTGTAATAAAATATCGTGGACCTGCTTCCAAAATGTGTTTGTAATTATCTGCGCACCTATTCATTTAATGAAGTAAAGTGCCATGAATTGGTGCGCCACGCATCTTTGGTAAAAAATATTGAGGAAAGGTCGGAACGCTTCCCTGCTCGTTATGCCTGAATAGCTGTGAAACAAGATTGTTAATATAAAAAAGCCTGGTACTTACAATGCAAAAGTGCCTACTCTATTGAAAATGTTCGATGACATTTCACTCTGAGGTGCTCCAATAAATATAATCTGTGCAGGTTATCATAAAATCACACCTACTTAATATCTTTCTATGGTGCTAGCAAAAGAATAGAAAAGTACCACAAAAGAGGAAACCCTCTTCCTATGAAAAAGAGTACCGGCAGAAGAAGACGGCGTCCTCTCTCCTGTAGCCAGCTATGGGACAATAATTTGTAGATAGACAGATGATTATGAAAGATTTTATAACTCTACTATTCCAATTTCTTTTCTGTCTTTAATGAACTCCGAATAAAATAGCATTATCTAACATTGACTAGACCAACGTTTATGCCTAATAATAAAATGAATAAAATCATCTCGATGTCTCGACACATTTAAATTACAAATAAAATTATACGGCTATCCTGATATGAAGTTTCTAAACACGGAATCTAAAAGACCATTTGGACCGCGGTCACGAATTACTGGACCGTGTCACGTAGGCATTAACGCACTTTTTGTGACTCTTCATGAACTCCACGTTGAAATACCGAATTCCTAAGGTAAATAAATGATTGGTAAGGGTCTGGTCAACTAGTAACTGAAAACACGTCAAGGATTTTGATAAGATGAAGTATTAGGCTCAAGTGTTTATTTATACCTACTTAGTAGATACTATAATTTAGCCTAGACGTGTATCAAGGTTTGTTATTCCTAAACACCAGTATAGTAATAGGTCGCTAATAGAAACTTATAGTAAGATAGTTTATTCTAAATTGGGAATGACTATTAATAAAAAATTGTTAAAAATATTTTCGGCCCGAAACATAACTAACTAACTAACTGATCCATATGTCACAAATTCAGGTTTTTACGTCATGTTTCTAAAAATTTGGAATTATAATCAGAAATACTCGTATCAAAATGGTATCAAATTACCATAAACTATATTTCTTTATAATCGTATCCCTATTAAAAATAGCTATACTTATAGGTACTCGTACAGGCACAATGTTTTTTTCTCGTAGATGTAAATTGTGGGAAGTGGCAATTCCCTGAAATACTTACACATAAAAATTTAAGTTAACGATAAAAAAAGGTCCCTACTTATTTTATAACCTATGTAATTAAGTAACCTATTTTATAGGCATTTTACTCCTGATAATACTATCTGCTATAATCTAAGAAAAAGTACTGTAACGGCCTATAGTCATCCCACTGCAGGGTAAAGGCCTCCATCATTGAAGTCAAGTGACCGTAGCAATAATGGTTAGGTACAAGCATGGCTTGCGGGTTGGTAGGACAATTTATTAGTACATTTTATTTTTTTATTAAATTGTATCTGTTCGTAGTTTTCAATTAAATCCTGTATCTGTAATCTTAACGAAATGCGATTTGCCTTAAAGTAGGTACCTACTATAGTACAGAATGTAAGAGGGATTTTACAACATGGATGACTATTGAAATGATATTGTTAATTAATAAAAGTGTATTAAACTATGCCAAGAACTGAATATGCATACATCCATACTTAATATTATAACTGGGAAAGTGTGTGTGTCTGTTTGTTTGTACGTTTTTTACTCGTACCTCAAAACGGAGCGACAAATTGACGTGATTCTTTAAGTGGAGATAGTTGTAAGAATGGAGAGTGACATATGCTACCTTTTGTCTCTTTGTAACCACCCACTTCCCTAAAATGAGGAGTGGAAGTTTGTATGGAGCATTCCGCAATTTTTAAGGTAGAAAGCTAAAAATTGATAAGCGGACTGTTTGTGACTAACCGCCCCCAACCTCTTAAAAAAAAGGGGTAAAATTTTATTGTTACTCCGAATTTAATGTGAGCGAAGCCGCGGGCAAAAGCTTGTATAAGCTAATGTAACCATAATGCAAATTCAAACATACGGATATCACATAATGATGAATGCACCTCAAGTAAATGAAGAACCAAATTGTTCAGTGAGTGATCATTTGTTTAGGACAATTTCCTGTCACTGTGTAGGTTGTTTTATCACTACAAATGAGTTAAATATTCAATATCAACTGAGTGCTAACCGTATCAACCCCAAGCTAGTTAATACTTTGCTATGAGTCTGTTTTTATAAGAATTCAATTCTCAGTACTTATAATTTACTTTCCAATTGTGTATCTTTTCCCCTCTAGTATCAATTTAAATTGGCACCTTCTTAATACAGGATATGAATACAGTCTTTTTCAGTATCTGCAAGATTAAAAATGAATTTCAAAAATTTCTATTATCTACATATTATGATCACAGAATATTTATTGCAAACAATGACTATTAACTCTTAACTGTCCGAAAACGGGTTATTTATTTTATTTTAAATGGGCTGTGCTAAACATACAAGTAAAGAGTAGTGTTTGATTAGTGCGGACGCTAATCAGTTAAATGTTAAGGACATTTCGAAAGATCCACGGTTTGTACCTACTTATAATAATCATTGAGGATACCGTTAATTTTACGCACAATCACAAACACAATATTCATATAATTTATAAATACTACTCAATACACAAGGAGAATAAAATGTTAGGTTTTGTGTATATTGTGTAACAAAACAGTTTGAATATTTTATGAAAAACGAAATGTATTAATATTGTAGGTTACCTACTACTGCAGTGGTCTGCACATAAGACTTTATATTTTTGTCGCAAAATCGCACTAATTCAGCTGTTTCGACTGTACATAGATTTTCGAAACATAATTCAAGCAAGGTTGTACCAATAATTTATATTTCTGAAATTTATTTTATTGATCTTTAACTTATCCTAAAGACGAACCGATTGGCCTAGGGTTGTGCTAGTCCACCTACTACGTAAGGGACCCGGGAGGTTCGATGCTCGATTAGGTCAATTTATAGAAACATATTTTCTAATTTGGTTTGGATCTGAAGGAGGCGTGCTCCGGAAGGCACCATATGTGTGCCTCATGACTTCTTTCATCTTTCCTTATAAGACAATCATACAACGAGTAAAAGGCTTCCATATCAATAAAAGCAACAAAATTAAGCATTTACCGAATTTCACTGTTACTATTCTCCCAGAGTACTTAAACTCGGAAACTAGGGAAGGATTATGACTTACGATTTCATGTTACGAATAAAAGTGATCAGTAAAACTTTACTCTCGAGAAATATCTTCCAGACTGCGGAAGTAATGGCAATCTTTTAGAACATACCCACGCGTAATTTATTTACTTAGCACATTTTACTGTTAATAAATACAACTACTTATCGTTATGTGATACCTATTTATTCCACTATTTGGGATGCTAAGCTCCTAATTTAGCAGTTGGCAGTCCAGATAATTATTAGCCTAAATCAAAAAAACAGTTTAGCACCGTAACAGTTTCACAGTACTAAACCTTATAAGTCATCTAAATAGGATGTAAATGTATTTCCTACTTTTAATCATATTAGAATGTGCTCTTTCATGCTATGTGTCTTTTTTTCCTATTAAAACGTAAGTGAGTATGGATGGCGCGTGCGCTCAAGTTTTTGTTTTATTATACGAGAGTTGAGATACCGCGTGCTTTATTTACTCGTGGCGATAGATGTAATCATCATAATGTTGTTTGCTAATAGTAGATGTATCTATTTTGTGATGACCACGAGACGATTTATTAAACATACATTAAAATTTATACCTATTTGAATTTTAGTACTTACAATTTTTATATGTATTTAGTTAAGAGTACCTAGGTACTACTAGAGCTAAGTGACAGCACTTAGCTCTAGTAGTCCTCTTAACTGAAAAAGTTTAATAAGGAAGTAATGAAATTAAATCAATTGGGGTCAGCCACAATTGATTTCATTCTCCTTACTGCATAGATTTTGATTTCTTTGTAATAAAAAACAATGTTGTAGAATTAATTATTACAAAACCTTAAAAAATAAAAAATATATATTTAGAAAGGATTTTTAATTAATTAATTAATAGTGTAAATGTCATATGTGGTACAGTATGCATTCAAGCATCAATTTATCATAATCCCAGAAATGAATTATGGTAAATTTTATGGTACTTAAAATTGCCAGCACTTTTTAATACCTACCTTAAAATTTACCATTTTACGTAAAAATCTTGTTGTGCAAATCTGGGACGAAAAGCAGTAAGGGGTTAATATTTCTAAACAAAATCAATTCTCAAAAAACTAGAACAGTATCATTTTAGCAAATTACCTCTAGTATTTATTGAATCACAGTAAACTTTTCATTTCTAAGTATTTGTTCATATACCTAAAGTCGAATTAGACGCTAACGCGTACAATACAAAAGAATGCCAGAATGAAAAGTAGTTTAACAGTGATTCAATAAATACTAGAGGTGAGTATTTTGAGGATTGATTTTGTTTAGAAGTAATAAGATAAATCAATTGGGCGCAGCACTTCGCTCTAGTAGTTGCCTTAAGTAGTAATTTTTTTTTGGCGGTGTCCGCTAACTCTACCCAGATACATAAGCGGACTGACGTGAATCGAGCTTAGTTAACATCGAGATTATCTTGCTTTTTAATCCTAGAACACATACATTTATCTAATATCGACGTAAAACCAAAATATAAATTGCAATTACATGACATGGCCGAAAAAGACATATTACCTACTTACTCGTATGATGGACGACAGGACGTCATTTTTAGAAGATTTGACGTAGTAGATACATTTGATTAGTAGATAATTGATTTTATTCCAGATGATTACATTTAAAAATGTCTTTCAAACTGATAGTCTATTATCTATATATATAAAAATTAATCCCTACTTCCCTTGGTCATCGCATCACGCGTGAACGGCGGGACCGATTTCGCTAATTCTTTTTTTGTTTTGTTTGTTATAGTCAGGAGAGTGCATACGTTCATGGGAGAGTGATCTTATAAAGGAAAAAAATAAGAAAATTGCGCGGCAAATTAGAAAATTTAAGAAAACCTAATCACCATACAAAAATTATTTGTAATGTAACCGCTTTTGACAATTTAAACTTTTTTAATGTATGGCGTTTGACATAACATTGACATAATGCGTGTTGCAAATTTATATCATCAAATATAGGGTAAAAAAACTGAATTTTGTACATGGCCAGTAATGTCGCCTGTTACCATGTAGGAATACCAACAAAGCTATTTATATACCCACCAGGAAAAAAAAACAAAGAATGTTGTGAATCCTGAACAAAGATTCTGAAGCATAATTATAATAAACTATTGGTAATATATTTATTATTATACCATTTCGTTATCAATATTTATAGTTAAAGACAGGACAACGTCTGTCGGGTCCGCTAGTTTAATATATTATTTAATCGACATAAACAACATATCTATGGATGCCACATGAAGTAACGAAACGCTTCGAAAATTTTCTAATATCGGTGTTAGAATAATAAAGTAATAGCATTACCTGAAGTAGGTAGGACTCGATTCATTTTTAAGGGATTTTCTTGTATGTACCTACAGCCTATGCCAGCCGGTATTTACGAGTGTAAATTATTAGCCTAATATTTTTTTATTAATATTTACATCATTATACAAATTAAAATTATGAAAAAGGCCTATTGATCTATAATTGTAAGACCCATATTAAGATAGATTTTTGCAATTTACCAGACGGTTGAGGAGAATTACACTAAACGGATTGATTTATCTATAAAAATAAATATATTTTGCTCTTTTTAAGGCTAACATCAATGGTCGGATACACTGTGTACCTGTCTATCTGTCATTGACATATTCTTCTGAGAACATCTAGTGTTCGAGTTTAACTTGGATTAGTAGATTAGTAATTAGTACCTATCACCAGCCGTGTACCTAACATGACCTGTGGTTATCTTCGCAACTCTAATCAAACTGCCGGTATTATTTAAAAGATTTTTCCACATTCTCCACTTTGCCGTGTTTCAGTAGATATATGACTTACTCTGGTTATATATTTTAAAGTCAAAAAAATTTATTGTTTAGATGATTAAAGTCGATTTTATCAGGTCCACCGGGTTAGGTATAGAAGCGTTGAATGAGACATTCGTAATATTTTCTTTTCATCAGTAGTATGAACTCTTATGACCTGACAAAATTAATAAGTACTTATACCGTAAATCTAATTAATTATTAAACATAACATTCGTCAACTGCACCTTACTGGTTTTACAACGTCCTCGATTAATAGATAGAGCAACCATATAATATAATATAGGTACGAGTAATTATATGCCTAAGAGATAATTATGATAAATGTAGAAATTAGTTTCAGTTGTAGTACGTAATGTATTTGTGAATATGAAAAGGATAATTATTGTTGAGAGAGTCACTATTGTGCAGGTGGATGCGTCACGACTACGACTAACTATTTAACTAAGAATAATTATAGGTACCTATAAGGATATTTAATACTGAAGCTAGTTCTTTTAAATTCAACGTTATTAGATAATAATATATATTTTCAAATAATAAAAACATAACAAGACGAACCGGTGATCGTTGGGGCAGAAAGGTTTTGGATGGTAGGCCCCCACTATGTGGAACGTCACGATATAGTAAAGGTCAAAGAAAACCGCTGGATGCGGGTGGGCGAGAGCCTACTCCCATGCCCGGTAGTAGGCGCGTTTGTATGGCCACGATGATGATGATGAAGATTTTATTAATACGAATATTATTCACTTCTATCTAATAATAATTCTATTAAGTTTACCTCTTAGCAGTGCTTCCGAATAAGTCTCAACACATGACACACAAAAACCGTCCGAGTTAATGGGTTTCCTGAGTTTCTATGCCTCTAATTCAAAGCTTTTATCATAGGGAATTTCTTTCCCTATGGTACTGTCTACACTGCGTGGGCAGATACATGGATACTTAGCCGGTTTTTACATTTAAATTTTAAGACTTTAGGTAAGTTATTCTGTAATTCCCAAAACAAAAAAGTCATTTTCCTTAAAATTGTTTTTGTACTAATTTATTACTTAATTTCCACCACTAGATTGAAAATTGTCCCGGAGTTAGAAAATCGTTAAAGTAACTTTGACGCATTATATATTTTCTGTTGAAGGAAATTCTACAAGAGCACAGCTGCAAGGAATTTCTCTTTTTAAGATAGATAGGCTAGGAACTAGTGGTTTCCTTTACGATTTAAAATAATAATAATAGCAGTAACAAACACTGCACATTGATCGATGATCTATCGATCGCAAGCACATATACGCACATCTTACTGCCTATTGTTTGATCTTACATCGAACATTCAGATACGTGCTTACACGATGTGCTAAGACATCTGTTCACTACTGTTTTTGGACTATTCAGCCTATTCAGCCAGCATTCATTTGATATATTTAATATGTAAGCACGTATGTGCTTACACGATGTGCTAAGAAACTAGTATTAGTAAAGAAGACACTTAACATCTGTTCACTACTGTTTTTGGACTATTCAGCCTATTCAGCCAGCATTCATTTGATATACCTATTTAATGAACTGCTAATTATATTATTACCCGTCTAGCATTAGTAGAGTTGAGTTGATCAAGATGATACTGATGCATCTGTTAGATGATACCGCAATAGGCATCCTGTCATTAATTTCCGCATATTTAGGAATATTAGGTAAAATAATATTAATTATAAGTAAATAATAAAATGATTCCGATTGAGGCTTTCTTATTTGCTGTTTTAAAATATAGTGATAGATACCTAAGTAAGAAACAGTATCTAAATTTTAATTCAATTTAGCTGCATTGAATTCAAATCAGTTTTATGTTAAAGTAATAGGGGTTAAAGTATGAAATTGCCGATTATTTTCCCACTTTTTATTTTGTTTATAGCTCTTAAGTATAGTCATATTATTGCGTAATTCTTTTTGTATTGTATCAAAAACTAAATAAAGTAATTTTTGACTAAAAAAAAATGCAATACTAGTGCCTATTACTTCAAAGGAAGTCGTTGAAAAGACCCCTTACAATGTGTCAGCTGTCCTTCTTCCTTCATTAAGTATATTTGTATTATATACTTTGATTTTCAGAAATTTAAATACTATAATGCGTAGCTTTATAACGAAGTTAGATGTTATAACCATCTAACTTTCACCTTTAATTGCATCGAAAACGGTTCAGGCGTTTTTAAAAAAAACTAAAAAATTGTTAGTATGGAAAAATGACTTTTCTCGATTTCGTCCATACAAAACAGAAATTTCATACTTTAACCCCTAATACCTACCTACTTACTTAGATACAAAAAAAAAACTTACGGCTGCGTTTTTTGTCCGCCAACATTCTTCCAAGATAAAACAAATAATTGAGTAATTAATAGTGTTCTTAAGTTCATGATGAACTAACTGTAACATCGAGGACAGATGACACTTACACGGAACGAAACTCGTCCGCTGCGCGAGACCGTTTTACAACAACTGCTCGTGCGAAAACTATAAGCTGCCCTCCGTGGAAAACCGATAAGGCTGCGCGGGCGCCGATGTTTACCTACACTTGGAGCTTTTATATAGGTAGTTACACCATAAGCAAATCTGCACGCGTTATTTAGCATTGAATAACGTAGAAGTAGTTGTAGGTATGTTACATAAACGATAGAAGGAATGTAATGCTCGTTTAATGATTAAAACAATTAGTTAGTTACTCTATAGTATTAGGTTTATACCAGTAACTAATGATAGGCGAAATTGAGAAAAAAAATGTTTTTTCGTTTTTAAACAATTACTTCCATTAGTAGGTAAACAACAAGATGTTGCCCGCGACTTCGTACGCGTGGAATTTCGGAAAATTAAAAACTATCCAGCATATATTTTTTCCAGTCGTAGGTTTAGCGAATGCCACACACGCTTCCTCTGATGATTTCCGCAGAATACCAGTGGCTCGCGCTCCTTGCGTCATCGCCTCATACTGAGCGAAGACCATTTTAATGCCATTAAGTTTAGGGTTAATTCCTATCTAATCTTAGGTCTCTACCTACTACCTAGCTTGAATCCTACTTAGTCTTAGTTAGTAGGTACTACTACCTAGCTTGAATGTAAAACTGTAATGTAGTCTAGGTATGTACACGCTGTAATTTTGGTGTTAAACAATAGTTTTTATTTCTTTCTTCCATAAAACTCGCACTAACATACTTACAATTTTATAAATAAATTATATTTTCCTATCCGGATATGAGGAAGTGAAAAATTTTATAGGTAAATCAATCCACTCATAGAGTAGGTAGGTAGATACATCGTTTTGATCCTAATGTAAGAATCTAGGTACCTAGGTCAGGTAGGAAATCTGAAAGAACGGATTCTGTATTTTCTTCTCGGGTCTTAATCTGAGAGAATATAGAATAGTTCAATTCTGAGCTTGCTCATAGGATAAGCACAATGAACTGATCGCACTTTGCTTAGGACAGACTGTAAGGATAAAGGTGTTTTTAGATGGAAACAGTGACTTAGTAAGCACAGTGTTTGCAGTCATAGTGTAAACATTTAAAAACGTTGGGATAGGACTCAGAAACAATCATTCAATACAAAATAGTATAATTTTATGACGCACACCAAGATGAAAGCGGATGACTGAAAAATTTATTTTTAGGCATGACAAAATTAATATTTTTTATCCAGCTACTAAATAGAATTACAGTAGATATAGGAAAAAAAGACAGTGGATGTAAGTCTTTTCATGGTCTACCTACGTGGTTATTCAGAAACAATCATCTGAAGCATGTAACATTAAATACATAAATATTTTTTTAGACATGCCACACTGGGCAACACAGAGAGTCATCAAGTTACAAAATAAGCTACTACTACGAAGCTTGTCGTATTGTACTACTAGACAACCGATAAATTTACTGATCTTCAGCAGTTCTTCTGCGATCATGGCGCTTGCAACAGTGCCAAAATATCGGAAACTCATAAAAAACAAGGTACATGGTAGAAATAACAGTATATTACATTTTTTACTTCATAATTAGGCTCTAAATACGATACTGAACGTCTATAAAAATTTTGGAAAGTGAGTTAAAAAAATGTAACCAGTATAGCGAATCCTTAGTTTTGCGAGACGTTGGCAAACTTATACTAAAGTGTAGTAGTAAAGTAGCGGGAGAGCGTAACTTGTAAAGAACATTGACGTGTGTGGGTGTTTCATTGATAAGTAGGTACGAGTAAATCGTTTTCATTCAAAAGTTCATTCATAACAAGGTAAGGGTGTTTTACATAAACAGTCGTGACTTTTTAGAATTATTTTGTACGAAAAAATTAAACAAAAAGAAATAAATAATTGAAAAATAATTCATATGCAATTTGACTCTTTACCATGGTCTGTTTAGTACCCTAGAGTTATGGGATATCAACAACTTATGAATAGTATCATAATGAATGAATGAGATGAACATCGCGTAAAAAAAGTGTTGCTAGGCGGCCGTATCAAAACTTTTAGATTTTTGGCGTACCTACATTTTTTAAGTGCTTTATCTTGACATTTTTGTACCGGGCTATACCAAAAGAAAGGAGAACGTACCTACGTAAATAAGAATATTTTTATTTTTGTAAATATATATTTATAATTCATAAAAAACACCCAGACCTGTCCCCTAATTCGATTCGATCACGATCGAACTGCGATTGAAATAGCTGTTCAACAAATTGCGCAACGATTTGAAGGGTTGTGATAGTATAAATATTTTTAAAAACAAACTTAAGTTACATATAACAGCAGCAAGTACCGGCGCCTAATACTTCGGAAAACTATTTTTATGTATCTCATTATAAGTGAAAAATTTAATTTTCTTATGAGAATAAAAGTTCTTTAAACCTAATAAGGCCCCAGTACAAACAGACATGTACATGCACACAAATATTTTTTCGTTTATAATTGGTACTTATATGCGACTTTTTTTTAAATAAGAATGTATTTATTATTCTGAATGTTTTTACATACTCGTATATTCTGTTGGTGTTCTTTATTCAATAAATAAATAAATACTGTGCGGGGATCGAAACCACGACCCGTGGCTCAGAAGCAGCGTTTACCACCACTGATCCATATTAATGAATTTTGGCTCAAGTTTTTAGTATATTTCTGAGCTACATCAGTTTTTTGATCTAAGTGTGCGATAATGTGGACAACTTAAGGTCAGGAGAAGGAATGCTTGTGATAAAGGGAACTAATAAAACATTTTTGTTTATTTTAACTCTTAATTTTTAATAGTATGTGGCTGCATACAGTTAACTGTATATGAAATAAAATTTAAATCTTGTAATAAGTTAGTGAGTCGGTCAAAGTGGCGCTCTGTATAAGGTAACGCACCTTCGATAAAACTTGCAAGTGATGGCACTTTTAAATTACCTGAAATAATTTCAGGTGCTAGGATATTAAATACAAGTTGAGCAGCATGACAATTTTTATTATTAGTATTCCATTCAGCAGCAAACTTCAGTAAAGTTTCTTTTTGTGTGTTATTGATATCTTTAAGGGTTTCAAAAAGTTTTTCATTTCCCTGTTTTAAAACTCCATTAACAATTTTTAAAACATGAAGCGGTCGTCCCATTCGCAATGCAAGCTTTAAAGCTTTGACCATTTTTTTGTCATTTAGTAAATTCAATAGCTCCTGCTCCTGCAAAACTAATTCTTCTCTTTCTTTAGCTTTGGTTTCCCGACGCTCTGCTGTTACATCTTTAAGTGTAACTAATTTGGAATCAGACCCCCCAGTGATCACAAATGAATCATTTCTGCTAAGAGCTAAAGACCATACTTTACCTTCATGATTGTCCAAAGACATTTTACATTCTGATGTTTTAATATTCCAAAGCTTTAAAAGGCCATCTGCACCACATGATAGTATTTGTTGACCTCTACTAAGAAATTCTACCTTTAAAACTGAACTCTCATGACCTTCAAAAGTTTTTAAACAACTTAAGTCTTGTATAGACCAAAGTTTAAGTGAGCTATCTGCAGATGAAGTTAATACAACTTGATCAACAGGAGAAAACCGAACACACCAAACTCCTCTTCTGTGTCCTTCTAACATTCCCAGCAACGTCAAATCTTCTGTCCATAATTTTGCTGTTTTATCTTGTGAACCTGTTGCTATCATTTTGTCATTAGGTGATACTGTGACACAGTTTATGTCCATTTGATGAGCTAATTCTGTATGTGATGATTTAATTTTTTTATTACAATTATCCATTTCTTTAGGAACCAACCAAACTTTTAAACAATTATCCTGACTGACAGAAGCAAAGAACTCTGTAGATGTTTGAGATGTGAACACAGATCCCACAGAGGCTGTGTGCCGTGTTCCAACGCCAACACATTGAATAGAACTGTTATCTATTTGAAGCCAAATTCTAACACTGTTATCTTTCCCTGAAGAAATAAATAATTCTGGTCTGGTTGGGAAGCTTGCTAGTGACAAAACTATATCTGTATGTCCTTTGATTATTTCGCAGTTCATACTATCTAATTCATAATATTTCAAATCTCTACTATTAGTTGCTACTACAATATGAGCTTCATCTTTTCCTACAAATATAATATCTAAGATCTCATCAGTAAAACCAACCATTTGTTTTACACAAGTAAATGACTCTAGATCATGAACAATAACATTATGATCTGCTGTTATCACTGAAATCATATTGCGGGCTTCATTAAAAAGAAGATGAGTTACAGCTAAGCCACCATCTTCAGTAGCTGGTGATACAAGGCTATTTGTCTGTTCATACATCAGCCGGCTCATATCCATATTCCAAATTTTAATAATTCCCTTTTCACCAGCACAAGCTACATAAACTCCTTCCATTTCCAATTTTTTCTTGAAATTAGGTATTTTAAATGAGGGAGGCAAAATCACACAGGCCTCGATGTTTTCATATACTGGAATTACTTTCACAGCTTTACTTTCACTTAGCTTCCAGAGGATCAGCACTCTGTCTCTTCCTGAACTGACCATAAATTCTCCATCATTAGTAAATTGAATAGAAGTTATTTTACTAAAATGTCCTGAATAAGTTGTATCTTCTTTACCGGTCTTTGAACTCCACGATCTAATTTTTGTATCATCTGCTGCTCCAAAAACAAGTTGTTTGACAGGATCAGGATGATATTTTAAAACAGAAAATACACCCATTGCACCTCTTAAACTACTTGTGCAAGTATTATGGGCTAAATCCCAAAGTCTTATGTTACCATCAGAACCACCGGATGCCACATTCTCATCTGTGTAGTCAAATGCCACCCGAGCAACTGGACCTTTATGACCTGACCTCCACATTTTTAGTGGTTTTCCAGTATTTTTATTCCATAATTTCATTAGTCCGCTCTTGTGAGCTGTGACAATGTTTTTATTATCATGAGACATTTTAAAGGTGTATATTAGATCACTTTCAACATTTTCTTCAACATCTCCTATAGCTTGATTTGTAGAGAGCGAGTTAACATCTATTACTTTAATAATACCATCACACAGACAAAGTACATTCGCGCCATCAGCCGTCCACTCTATGTCACCTCCAGTGTAGAAGGCTGTATATTCGCCGGTTTTCTCATACCTGAAAGTAATTATGGTAAATCAGAATTATTTTGGTTGGTACAATACGATCAACATGACATAAGTACCTCGTGCCACTTAAATCAAGGTTCTAGATTAAGTACAATAAATGTTTTGAGACGATTTCAAAGCACGCGTGGTTATTCCGTCAACCAAGTTAGATTATTCTCATGGTAAGATATTTTGATAAAGAGACGCTACATATAACGATTATACTTACTCATCTTTTAATAAATTCGTCATTTTTTTCTTTGCAATTTGCAGGTATCGTCGAATATTTTTTAAAAACACAGACACATGGTTCAACTTTATCAACGACAACACATGATGATTTTTTTTAATGTTCCTTTTTTTCTTTTTTTTTTTAGCTTTATTTTTCCTTTTGGAAATGGCTAAAGTCTGAGACTATGCTGCCATGTCATGAGGGCATGTATTTAGTCATTCTTATTAAATACATAAAATATCATTAATACTTACTTACACGTAATAACTTAACCTAACAATAAGCAAGTAATCACTACTAACCTAACCCTAAACTAATCCATTGAAAAGTATTGGTAGTTAATACATTTTAAAGATCACAGAGGTTTTACGCGAGAACGTGGATCCGAGTCAGATAGGATTTCATAAGAGCGCCTTTCCTTGATTCTTACTTTTATTTGATTTATCTTACTTATTTACTGACAGGCGTATAGTGTGCAGCTATAGTAATTAGCTAGATGTTGCCCTCGACTTCGTCCCCGTCAATTTCTGTTATTATGATCGCGATAATTTTTGCAACACATTTTTCACTGATGCTTCGCTCCTATTGGTCGCAGCGTAATGTCACAGTCTATAAAACCATTCAGTCGTTCGCCGCATTTGATCTCAATGAAAATGCCGACAACGTCTAGACAGTATCGTGAAGGCCAGGGTTGTCAGAAGTAAACAATATATAAAAATATTTATTTATTGCAGATAAACACTAGTAATCAGCACCCCAATGAACCTCAAAAGTAACACACGTATCAAATTATAAAAAAATACGTCCGCCATCTTAGATTTTAAAAAGGATGTCATAATGGTAATCGGCACACCCCAATGAACCTTAAAATTGACACCCATGTCAAATTATAAAAAATTACGTCCGCCATCTTGTATTTAAAATAGGATGGCATTTTCGTAATTAGTACCCTAATGAATCTCAAAATTGAAATCCATATCAAATTATAAAACAATACGCCCACCATTTTGGATTTTAAAAATGATGGAATTTGGGTAATCGGCACCCCAATGAACCTCAAAATGGACACCCATGTCAAATAATATAAAATTACGTCCGCCATCTTGGATTTGAAATAGGATGGCATTTTCGTGATCGGCACACCACTGAACCTCAAAATTGACACTCATCTCAAATAAAAAAATTACGTCGGCCATCTTGAATTTAAAAAAGGATAGCATTTTCGTAATCAGCAGCCCAATTAACCTCGAAATTGACAACTATATATCCTTTTAAAAAAAATTTTCACCATCTCGAAATTCACCCTTAGTAAATAATAAAAAAAGTCCGCCATCTTAAATTAATTGTTATGAAGATGTTATTTTCATTATCAGCATTTCGATAAATTCCAACAGACAAATATAAAATCATTTAAAACACAAACATTTGTTAGCCCTGAATGCTGTGTCCCGAACTGCTAACATCGTTTTGTTCGCAGTTCGGGCTCGGCCTTTCCACGTCTCACCCCTCACACCCCGCACAATAACCCTATCTAGACGTCTTCGTCGGACGACTGTATGGATTCATAGACTGTGGTAATGTTATACAGCCTAAAGCCTTCCTCGTTATATGGACTATCCAACAAAAAAGATTTTTTCAATTCTAACTAGTACTGCTTAGTGAGATTAGCGCGTTCAAACAAACAAACAAACAATCTCTTAGCTTTATAATATTAGTAGTACTTTTATAGAAATAGCACAGTCTATAAAACCATACAGTCATCCGACGCCTTTGATCTCATGGAAAATGCCGACAACTTCTAGACAGTATCGCAACGGCCAGGGTTGCCACAAGTAAACAATATATATAAAAACATTTATTTATTGCAGATAAACACTCGTAATCAGCACCCCAATGAACCTCTAAATTGACACCCATATCAAATTATAAAAAAATACGTCCGCCATCTTGGATTTTGAAAAGGATGGCATTTTGGTAATAGGTACGACTGTACCACAGACATTACTGATTTTACAGCACGTCTTAGGTTATTTGTGAAAAATTTACAACCCTGTCCAGCTTCACGGCACCATACTGGCAAAATTTTTATACATAAAGATTTGGCTACCACTGGTCATGTATTTTTAAGAGACGATACAGTCCGTCGCGCTTTACAACCAGCTTACACCGGACCGTACAAAGTTCTAGACAGAGGTCCAAAAACTTTAAAATTAGAAATTAAGGGCAAACAGGTGACAGTATCCACAGATCGATTATAACCAGCCTATATATTGTCCCCTGAACAGCACCCAGTCCAAATCAGTACACAAACTGCACCCGCTGTACATCAAAACGTTGTACCTCCAGTAGATACAATACCAAAACAACAAAAAACTACCCGTTTTGGTAGGGTTATACGTTTACCAAAATTTTATCGCCCGTAGTGACGGTCTCTAGGGAGGAGTGATGTGGAGTACCCTTATTTAATAGTTAAAAATAAAGTTTACACATTTAGTATTTATAAACACTTACTACTTATTAAGACTATAACTAAATTACATAACTAAGATCTTAAATACAAATATAAAAGAAATAACAATAATAATAAATATACTTAATTTAATTATATTATGTACACAATAGTATAAGATTTAATTCAAACAACACTGTACATTATTTACGAGTATAGTATAGCATCAACGCCGATAATAGCTACCGCGCTGTACGAATACCCTTGGCGCACATATCGCCCACCGGTTTATAACAGCTATATCAGTGAATTCGCCTACTTGTGGTAGACAGTGCGAACATAGATACGACGCGGAGCGCACGCCGCTCACCCCGCGCACTTCACCTATCTGCGTATGCGCCTGACATCGTAAACAACTATATTTGTAGTTTTCCTTCCATAACACCTTCTGAACAACATAATATTGGAGCATTGGTGGTATTCAACCTGCCACCACCAAAAACACCCCAATGAACCTCAAAATTGACACCCATGTCAAATTATAAAAAATTACGTCCGCCATCTTGGATATAAAAAAGGATGACATTTTCGTAATCAGCACCCTAATGAAACTCAAAATTGACACTCATATCAAATTATAAAAAAATTACGTCCACCATCTCGAAATTAACCCTTAGTAAATAATAAAATAAGTCCGCCATCTTAAATCAATTATTATGTAGATATTATTTTCATTATCAGCATTCCAATAAAGCCTGAAAGCATCGTTATCATTTTGAATTAAAAAAAAACACACTCATGCCCTACCTATACCCGTGTACCTATCAGATATTTTTTACCATCCGCCATCCAGCCATTTAGTTGGCGTTATTACGTGACATGACATAAAAAAACATAATTATTATTGTGTGCACCCCACCCAAAACATGTCGTATGCACCATTTAAATTAACAAATAAAAATAATTAAAAACATAAACACTTGTTAGCTCTGAATGCTGGGTCCCGAACTACTAACATCGTTTAGTTCGCAGTTCGGGCTCGGTTTTTCCGCATGTCGCCCCTCACACCCCGCACAATTGCCCTGTCTAGACGTCTTCGTCGGACGACTGTATGGTTTCAAAGACTGTGGATATAGCTTGATGTTGTTGTTGTTTTCTTCACCCATTCTGGGTAGGCAAAGGGAACTATGCCCATACAGCCAATTCTTTAGTAATATTTTCTTTATTTTTGCATTAAAACGTTGATGTTAGACGTTTTAATGCTTCGATGGAGTTTTTGGAGACAGTCGAAAGATTGAAGGAATGTAGAGAAGTCCCCAAGAAAGAGGTGAACTGTTCGCGATCCCGCGCAAAATTCACGGCCCACTTTTCTTGGTTACGACCCATACACCATGTTATTTCACCGAACTGTATATTGTTCACTCGCACGACACTTTGTTTCGCAAAATAACACCACTTTTACGACCCAAAAATCACTATAAACAATAAAAATTCGATAAAATAAACGGACTCCAAACGTATCTCACGAACTCCCGCCAAAAACCCCGGATATAGCTTGATTAGAATGACACCTGTCAAACTGAGGTGACTAGTGATGGGATTGACTCGACTGATCAAACGAAAAAAATAGATATATGAATAAATTAAAACGAAAATCAGATATATTAAGATTTAACAGTAAGTCAGTATCGTGATCTGTATCAGAATAATTGGAACAATTATTATGAAAATCAATTAGATTTTTTCATGGAATCTAATAAATTTGATTTTTTTTTGTAATAATTACAGTTTATGTTCTTAGCATCAACAAATGCTTATTAAATCATATGTAACATTTATGTTACATTATTTCGATTTTGAAATATTGTTAGTCTGTCGATTTCGATTTGTCCATTTTACGTCATCACCACCGATTATGAAAAATGTCGTAACCTTAAATAGACGTCTTTTAAAGTTAGGTGTAATTTTTGTGACTGGATTATTTTAATGTTTATAACTTTAAATACCTATTTTATATAATTTAATTGATTAATATGTACAGAAATGTATAAAAAAATGTTTGTAACATGCCAGTTGCCAAAAATTTTTTCGTGTGCAAATGTGTTTCACTTTTGTGACGCTGGTACAAAGTTACGTCGTCTCCTTCAGTGAGAACTGTCATCCTAATCAAGCTATATTTTAAGACTATAATACATATTTAATAAGAATGTAGAATTCCCACTAATGACATGGCAGCACGGTCTCAGACCGTAGCCGGAGGGAACAAATAAAAAAAGTCTTTGTGTTGTTGTGACATGACAGCTCGTCATGTCATGCATGAATGAGAAGAAAGAATGAGTTTTTGTTTGGCGGGAGTTCGTGAGATACGTTTGGAGTCCGTTTATTTTATCGAATTTTTATTGTTTATAGTGATTTTTGGGTCGTAAAAGTGGTGTCATTTTGCGAAACAAAGTGTCATGCGAGTGAGCAATATACAGTTCCGTGAAATAACATTGTGTATGGGTCGTAACCAAGAAAAGTGGACCGTGAATTTTGCGCGGGAACGCGAACAGTTTACCTCTTTCTTGGGGACTTCTCTACATTCCTTTAATCTTACGACTGTTTCCAAAAACTTCATCGAAGCATTAAAATGTCTTACATCAACGTTTTAATGCAAAATAAAGACAATAATACTGAAGAATTGGCTGTATGGACAAGTATCCGAGAAAAGAAAAAAAAGAAGAAAGAATGGAGGAGTTTTTTTTGGCGGGAGTTCGTGAGATACGTTTGGAGTCCGTTTATTTTATCGATTTTTTATTGTTTATAGTGATTTTTGGGTCGTAAAAGTGGTGTTATTTTGCGAAACAAAGTGTCGTGCTAGTGAACAATATAGAGTTCGGTGAAATAACATGTTGTATGGGTCGTAACCAAGAAAAGTGGACCGTGAATTTTGCGCGGGAACGCGAACAGTTCACCTCTTTCTTGGGGACTTCTCTTCATTCCTTAAATCTTTCGACGTCTCCAAAAACTCCATCGAAGCATTAAAACGTCTAACATCAACGTTTTAATGCAGAAATAAAGACAATATTACTAAAGAATTGGCTGTATAGACAAGTTTCCGAGGCCGTTAAACTTATTAAAGGAAAAAAAAAAGAAGAAAGAATGATCAATCAATGATATTAATATTATTAATGAATGAGCCGTGATCTGTGGCCGTGATCGTACAAGATGAAACTGTTTACATAAATACTGTAAAATCCCTTAATATTTTATATAAATTAGACATGGCTCTTTTAAAATCGTTACGAAGTAATGTAAAACATTTTGCCTTCTTGGACAGGTATTTTTCTCAAAAAATAACCAATCCTAATACAAAGCAATTTGAAACCGTTTTTTCATTTCCATCAATCAAATATGTCGCTATGATAAACAGACTTAAAGTGTATCATATTGCTGGAACTGCCACTGTTATACCCAGTTGCGGAATTTTAGAAATAGCTAATCTTTTGCCAGCTAATGTATTCCTAACGGCATCATACATTGGTAAGGTGTGCTTCTTTACATCGTAACATTTTTTTAAATTGGTTTTATTAGTAGGTAATCCTATATTTTTATTCACAACCACCTGTTTTTGATCTTGCAGGTTTAACTGGAGCAGCAGTTTTGTGTTTAGCAACTTTACCATTTCGAAACGTTATTGGGATTTTGTATATAAGTGAAGATAATAAACTTATTAAAATATCATCTGTTAACTATTGGGGAAAAAGAATAGACAAAATAGTTTCTGTCGATGACTGGATACCACTTCTTGAAATGCCTACAAATTTTTTAGATCCATTATATCTTTCACCACAGCTTACTGATGGAACTAAATATAAACTTTTAGTTAAATTTGGCCAAATACTAAATGCCACAAAAATTGGACAAGTGTTAGAGTAGCCTATTATGTAAGCATGAGGTAGTGTGTATGGCAACATATTTACTTGATTTTGAAGATAAAGATTTAACTAGAAATTAAAAAGTGTTACAATTTTGTGAAGGGAAAAGAAAGAAAAACTATAACATGTACTTATGTATTATTCTATTTCACATATTTTTCAGAACCAAATCTTATAAATAGTAATTTTGAATAAATACAATGTAAATTAATTGCTTCATGTGTCATATTGAATTCATAATGTGATTTGCCAACTTATGTGTATTGCGTCAATATAAAAATTGTCACTATTTGAACTATGTACTTATATTTTTTATATTCGTAATTATTATCTGTTTGTATATACAATTTTATAACATTATTGACTACAATAAGTGTTCTGCATACTAAGACTTTCAAACTTTGCCAGCTGAATAAAATTATCTACAAGCAATTCACATACACATTTCTATTTTACTTTACATTCACAAATTGAAATAACTGATGTTCCCAATATACTGTTATGTACAAAACATAAAAATAAAACCTATATAGTTATCTTAATGGTAATTTTTATTTTTATATTACACAATAATGATTCATTACTCATACTTAAGTTTTGATCAAGTTCTAAAATAAACTATGAAAATATAGCTGATAAAATAATTTACCTACTTTGGGAACTTATAATAATAACATACGTAATAAATATACATAAATGATTTATAATTATTTTTAGTCATACATACTTAGAAGTGTTAAGATGTATGTTGAAATACATTTTTATGGTACCTCAAGGTAAAGATTCAAAGAATTGTCCTACTTGGCCTAACAAACACTACATCATTTCATACAGAAAATCTTAAGTTAGGTTTTAATGATTAATATTACAATTCCAACAAAAGTATTATCTCTGCAGGGTTAATATTGAGGCAAGCCAGTCAACATAGATACTATAAATGGTCAAACATATTCACTATTTTTTTTTAATGATTCAGGTAGTGAAGGTGTAATTAAACTTTGCAAGAGCTTTACTTAGAACAGTAAATTAGTTTAAATTAATCAACCCAAGCCTGTGCAGGTTGGTCCGTTGTGAATGGACTTACTCCATTGCGTTCCATAGCATCCAATATTTCACACACATAAGCAGCCACATCAGCTCGACTTTGATCTATGCCTTTGATGAATGGATGTTCTAATAATCTGTTGTACTTTGGACGCTGAGTCTCTTCTTTAATCAAACTACAAAAGAGAAAAATGAATAAAAATTAGAAAATAATTGCTAAATTTTTGTGTCATAGTCTCGAAACTATAAATTTATTTACAGTTTATAATATCTGTAATAAGTAAGTGGTAGCAAAGTACTTTAATACCTATGTGTATTTATTACTTTTGGAGGTTCCAGGGAGCATGCTTTAGCAGAAGAATTCCACTTTATTACATTCTTTCAAACTTATTGGGATATCAAAGAAGTGTAAAAAAATATAAAATAGTAAGATCTAATTTAAATTTTTTAACCCCACGGAGCAGCCGGTTTTCGTGATAACATATTAGTTTTTTTTTCGTAAAACACACACTACGCATTAGGTGATATTGCTGCAAAAGAACCTTAACAAAATTAAATTTTTAAGGTTTATTATAACAAATAATGATTCCATGAAAATGACTTTACTTTCGGTCATGTCTCATCTCAATCCGTTTATAACAGACTTCTAAAAAAATAACTACCTCCCTGGCGAAATTCATTTTTGTTCGTCATTCGGGTTTTAATATTTCGTTTTGAGTAACCTTTCACTTTTATTTAAGTCTGTGCAGCAAAAAGTTAAAGGACATTGAATTGATTTTCAACTTTAAGTCCAACAAGTAGTGATCAATATCAATATCAATTGAGAAAATTTGACGTTTTGTGCTAGGTTGACGTGCTGTTGTCTATACATTCCGTGCACCAGCAAGTTATAATGACGATGATGATTAACGTTACAAATATAATGAACAAAACATCAACCATGCTCTGCGTCTGAGGTGTGATACTGAAAAACATAATCTGAACTGACCATGTGTTAACAAAATTGACGAAGTTGTTGGAGAAGGCATTATTGTTGTTAGTGAGGCGCGGTGGATCACCCTGGACAACTTGTTGAAGTTGCTCAAACACAGAGCCCCAACGTGGATAAGGAAAGGCGCCCGTGGCGACTTCCATTAATGTTATTCCAAGGGACCACACGTCTGAGCGAACATCATAACCTCGCGCCCTGCCTGGATCGATTCGCTCTGGCTGAAAAATTAATTGTTAAGTCAGTAGCAGTCTGTAAAACACAGCTTACCGTTATGTTTCTGTCTGATTATGTGCACTAGTCTGCACCACACACAATAAAAATAATAGTACTACTAATTATCTTGTGTTTAGGACGGAAAGGTTACGAAAATTTATATTACAAGTGAATCGGATGCAAGAGTCTAGACCTAGATTTGCTTTGACTAATATTTGTTTAGGGAAATTTATCATCATCGGCTTAAATGGTCCTTTGTCGGAAAACCTATCCGGTAATAACAAGTAGGACTGCAATCAATTGTCATTCTAGCTGCAGCTTAAAATGCAGAAGTTTGAATTATTTTTAAAAAGTTTATAGAACTTTAAGCAATTTATTAAAAATAAATGACAACTAATAAAACAATGATAAACTGCAACTTAAAACCTACTCCACGGCATACAGATACTTAAAAATGTTTGGTATTTTATTTTGGATTTAAACTTTGAAGTAACTGATAGTTTACCTTTTTCCATTAGTGTTATTGTACAGACAACAGCATGTCAACCTACCGCAAAACGTCAGATTTTCTCAATTGATATTGATCTCTACCTGTTGGACTTAAAGTTGAAAATCAATTCAATGACCTTTAACTTTTTTGGTATGTTGATCTGCCGTGCCGTTGTCTGTACTTTTAAATTATTATTTTTTAAATTAATTCATCTTAATATACTACTCGGTTCAAATGCTATTAGGTTACGACCTTTGGAGTTGCGTTACGCGACAGTGATGACACAGTGATGACTTGTAGGGTCAGAAAAACAGTCAGATTGCATAGGAATAATTAGTTAATATTTTTTTGCTGATACTCGCAAAAAATATTGGTTATAGATAGCTACTAAGGCGCATAATGAGCATAGAACTAATTCTAAGCCTTCTACTGCACTCATAGCCTCTATTTCACTCTCTCTTTTGTTTACATCTGTGGCCTTGACCACTCATTCGGTAATAAATTATATATTGTTATTTTTATGAAGGTAGGTAATTTCCAACAATAACTGTCCCGAAATCACTATTTCTGACTTATCAGCACTGTCTTTTAACAAAGCATTCAATGTTAATGAAATGCTCTTTTTCTATTTCAAAATAATAGTTCAAACTCATAAGCATTTGCAACCTGGACAATTTTGCAGCCACTAGAAATTTTGCAACTTGGACCTTCTGCACCTAAAGGTTTCATTTTTGTCAAAAAGTATCAATAATTATATTTTAAAAAGAAATATTTTCGATGAAGTTATATTCGTCACTGGAGGTGGATTTATATTTGTCTGACATGACGACACGTGCTATAATATCATGACGTGACGGCTAGCGTACACACTTTAATGTTGTGTTCTGATGCCTGCGGTCAGGGTAGCCAGGTCGCAAAAGAAGATTCTGGATTCATCCAGTTAATAGACAAAGAGAGGTTAATAGCGAGTTTCATTGTTTTATTTACAAAATATACGGATAACTGACGCGTCAGAAACTCTGGCGCGTGCACACTGATCTGTCGGGTCGTGACGGCGCTAGTCATACTTCAGTTGACGTCATAAGCCG
Organism: Anania crocealis; assembly: GCA_949315895.1. Lineage (NCBI taxonomy): Eukaryota > Metazoa > Arthropoda > Insecta > Lepidoptera > Crambidae > Anania > Anania crocealis. The sequence continues at coordinate 11,890,622 of OX438858.1, forward strand.
CTCCATTCCAAAATGTCTTATCCTAACAGCGTTTGAACCGGATAATACAAATCTTTATTCATTTAAAATTTTAGGCAGAATGCTTTAGATTAGTGTATTAATGTACTTTTATTATGTTCACCCTACCAAGCCATACGCAGTGTAACTTATTTTTACAATATTCTTACTTAGTTGATATTGTTCGTCCGAAGGCAGTTAAATTACGGTGATAAAATATAATTTTGGACGATACTTACAGCCATGTATGGTCTACAGCCGGCGTCACGTGTACGTGCTATTGAATCCACCAATTTTCCAGATATTCCAAAATCACATAACTTTATATTTCCCCTCCGGTCTAACAGTATGTTAGATGGTTTCACGTCTCTATTTAATCAGACAAAAAGGGAACATAATCATTTATGTATATAACGAGTGTAAAAAAACCAAACGCAGATCCGAAAACCACGTATAGTTCCCATCATTAGGATCATTTTTCTCTTTAGGACCATACCTGGGAAACAGCAGGTTCCAAAGATATTGAGGGTCAAAATTTTGTTTTCCATTTTATTACAAAAACTGTTGGCAAAGGATACTTAAAAACTTTTCTAAATACAAACATAGTGGTTATTTTTATTATTTCGTTCATAATAAGGCATTATTAATTACAATACGTAATGTACGGCTCAGCGCGGACGACTTTTGAACTTAGCAGCCATCTTCAGCGCAGCGGCCTACGCTACGGCTGCTATACATTGCGCGCTACGAATTTTAATATTTTTTTGAGTCCCATAAATAAAAATCATTTCCCAGCTATAATATTTTGTAATTTGGCTTGGTTTGCTGTTCAGATTGCGTAACTTCAGGGTCTGCGTTTAGTTTTTTTACACCCTGTATTTAATCAGGTCATACACTCTGTCAAATACTGTTAATGTGTAATTAATAGTACACATTCTGGTAATTATTTAAAATTTATAAATGAAAAAAAAAAACTTTAAAGTAGAATTCAAATATATTTAAACCATCGAAAAGCCATCTCTTATTTTAAATGCTCTTTATCAATGCAGCCAGTCATCGATCGGAGCACGCAACATATAGGTACATGTCTATTACTGCCGCTGCTTTAACTAGTAATGCTTGGAGAGACTATAAATTCTGATGAGATTAAGCGCAGACTTTCTCCTCCAAATATTGCCATATCTTAAAGTCCAGTCGGTTTAAATTTGGACTAGTACGGGTCAATTCGTGTCCCATGAGGTGGCCTAGAGTTCTGTTGGAATATCCAATGTCGGTTTTTCAACATTGTTTGAGAAATTCTAGAGATGGGCCGAGTACTCGGTTAATACTCGGTACTCGGCCGAATAACTCGGTTTTGATGCCAAGTATACTCGGTTTAAGCAAAGCAATAAATTTCGGTAGATTTAATTAAAACAACAGCGTTAATCAAAAAGTAAACATTAGACCACCAATGTAACATACTTAGTAAGCAATAAACATTTTGAATTTGAATTAGAATTTAAAAAAAAGGATTTAGGTATTACTAATTTGGGAAATCTTTGACAATCTCAATTATGATAATTAATGAGTAGTGATAAGACAAAAATAAGAGAATGTTAATGTAAAACATCAATATTTAAAATTTAATAAAGGTAAAAGAACACAATGCTCTCTGCACGTTTTGTTAACAGCCTATTCCTTTTTCCTTCGTAGATGTTTCCAGCCTCCGAAAATAATCGCTCGCTGTACACGGTGCTTGCAGGTGCACAAAGAAACACTAGTACTAAACGTGCCAGCTCAGGATACCTTGTTTGGTGCCCTGTTCACTACTCGAAATGACTCTTGTCTTTTGCCAACAAATTTACTTTTAACTAGCGATCCAATTCTTAAGCAATGGGGCTTATAGGATCATCGCAAAAACAGTATTTAATTTGCTTGAACCGAGTTACTCTTTACTCGGCAAAAGTGCTACTCGGCGCATCTCTAAGAAATTCGTTCCACAATGTTTATTAGGACGGTAGGTTTGGTACACCAGGGGACTGAATTTAAACCTTTTTCACAGAATACATTTCAGTTAAGCGTGAATATGAGACTCCAAGCCAAATAAATGAGTGACAAATGCCCTCGTTGAACACCTGGAATACGCGCAATCGCTTCTTCACCGCTGTGGGCGTATGATTCGATGGTAAAGATTTTATTTATAATCAGAAAACGGAATTTCGTGGTATTTTCTTCACGCGTACAACCATAACAAAGTGCGGGACCTTTCCAGCCTATTTTTTCAAACGCTCTTTCATAAAATACGGTATTTTCACGATAAGCTTGTGTAACACGTCGTTACATTTTTGCATTAATCTTGTTTCAACAGCTCGTGCGCAGCTAAGGATTTTACTGGTAACGCCATCTATCCGGCTGATGGAACACCATATGGTGCAACTTTGTGTCTGTCATCCCACAATTCCTTTCTTTATCTAATAATTTGAATGTTATTTTTTTATATTATTACATTAATAGGCAAATGGCTATTTGTGTTGATTTTTTAGGTAGTTTTCTACTTTTTCAGGGCTGAGCAGTTTTCTGCGTTGTTTGGCTTTATGTGTCAGTCAAGTCAAGTTGTTCCAAGTCGTGATGCAAAGAATTAAAAAATAAAACTGTCTTGTCATAGAGGGGAGAGGTTGGATTGAATATATAAGCGGATGCCATTTGGTGGCGAGTCTTTTTTACTACGCTTCCTGAACTTTGGATTCCTAGCTTTCTTGTTCGCGAACAAGTAAATTTTTAATGGCGGTCAAGCGTGCCAAAATGCCTGTGGGCATGTAAAGCCAAAGGGCTAATTTCTTTTTTTCTTATTTTCTCTTCAATTTGTCTCCTCATGGACTAACATTTTTTATACTTTCCTTGAAGGATACATTTACATGATGCATCGCCTCATCTTGGTGATTGTTGCTGCATTTTTATGGGCTTGAAATATCGCCCTCCTCGCTCCTAGCTACTAGGACATACTCCTGCATCCTGCGCGCATGTGAGAATCTCTGCTCCAGGGACGGAGGGATACGTGTGGTTCTCCACGGTGACGTTATAATTTATTATCGGTGACATGATCTAATATCATGCTACTAGGTATTTATAAACATTTATTCTTTTGATAGTTTTCATCCATTGATGATACTCCTCAGCTCATGGGTTAGGCCAACCTTAATTCTAGTTACTTGTGAGTGATGGAACGCCTGCTTCTAAGCTTTCCTTCACTGTATCTAAGACTAAGTTTAAGTACAGAACTTTTGTTTAGATGCATAGTCATAATTTATTCTTAAACTAATATACCTACTTAAGTCTATATTATATAGCTTAACTTTTATGTTGCTGATATCTATGTTGAGTGTAATGCACATTTAAATAATATATTGGGAGACAAATTGAAAATAACTTGTTTTCTTTTCTATCTTTAATTAACTCTTTCTTGCTTCTGAGTTAAAGCAAGTGGCGCCCTCCACAGTTTCTTAGTACAGTTCTCCGAGCGCTGAAGAAGAACCCACGAGCTCATATCTCTAAAAACACACCCAACATCTTAGCTTGTTTCACTTGTAGTCCCAGGTCTTCATTTAACACTCTTTAGACAGTGGTTCTGCTTAGCTCGACATCTTCTTAAGAGCTAAGATTTTGATGTACTAGCGCCTTAAGTGCTTTGTTGATCGCTGATGTCCTTACGTGCAAGGTCGGCTGGTCCTCTTACAATCTGCAAAGCTTGGATCTTCATGGTATTGTTTGATATTGCGATAAGTAATGTTATTTTTGTTATTTGCAGAATATTTAAAGTCTGTATCTGCGCGTAACCATACCGGTGCAACGCGATAACCGCGACTTCAATGAGCCATCTTTGTAAAAAAAGGATTTTTTTTTTCTTTTAAGCGCATTTCAAAAAAACTTGTTTGTTAAAAAGATTTTTTACATTTTAGTTATAGCAGGACAAGTTTCTCAGTCTGTTCATCTTATCTGTGGCATGGAGCAACGGAGTTTAATTCTTTCGTGTGCTCAACAAGTCCTTACGTTTGATACACCCACCCATATTATGGGAAAGAGTAAACTTAGTCCGCTATCTTTAGAAGTCCGCCATATTGGATTATAAGTAACGTCACTTGATTTTTCATCATCAGCAAGCCCATGAAATACCTACATTAAAATAAGTAGTCCGTCATCTTCAGTGTTGCGCCATGTTAGTTTTAGAATGACTTGTAATTGAGTAAAATGTTTTACTGTGTGAAATCATAGGAGTGTCATCCAAGATACAACATTTCAGCTCAATCAGTTAAAGATAACTGCTTCAAACAAGATACCACCCGTACAAACATTTTACAATGCAAGTTAAATAAAAGTTAGTGAATGATAATTTAATTATTATTATTTGCGCTCAGGCTCGAACTTTACATTTTTCATAGAAATAGAAATAACTTAATTTGCATAAAACATGGTTAAATGAAATATCTAATATCTGTAAATTATAATAATAAAGTTTTGACAAAACTTATGACCCGTCTAGGTATATTATAATTATTATAATTTTTAGATAAATATTTGTTTAACAATCACGCCAGAACGGCTGAATGAATCTGAATTAAATTTCGCATTATGAATTGAAGGACAGTTTCAAATTCAAAATTCCATGCGGGCGAAGTCGCTGGCTACAACTCGTAAATTATAAAAGATTGAATGGATGTTGGTTACTTCTACGCCAGAACGACTTACCGGAAATGGACGAAAGTGAAATAGAATTGAAGAGACATAGACATATACTTGTACTTAGAGTTGGTAGTCTGGAATAGATCAAAGGCTATTTTATCTTTGATAAATAGGGTTCCGATGGGATAGGTTTTTCATTATTTTTGTTATATCAGTCTGTTTTCACGCCTATAAATCAATTTCCTTGAAGAATTTCGCGGCAACAGCAACAACTAGTTATTAATAAATACATTTCAGAGCTAAAAATTTTAAAATACGTGTTGGCTGCAAGTTCATTTTTTGAGACTTACCTTACCAAACATTAATCTCAATCGGATGAAGGACTTTAGATATTGTTTTCATTTGTATTGATTTATATGTTTGAAAACTGCAATTTTAGTTATTTAATTTTAATTAATAAAATGAGCATACCTATGTATTATTTTTAGCTTTTCTTTAAGATAATTTAGAGCTTTGACTGTTGCGAGTGTTATTTTATCTAAAATATTCTCAGGTATTCGAGTTTGCATTCGTTCACATATGAACTTATAAAATTTGTCTAATGAAGTGTCCATTAATTCCATGCAAATCCAGCAATCCCCCTATGGAAAATAATTATATTTTAATTATATTTTAAAACAGGTAATCATAATTATTATTATTACGTGCATTGAGAAATACTTACTTCCTTAAATAAAGCTCCATAAAACTCTACAATGTATAGGCAATCATTACTTTTCATTACCACTTCCAGATCCATAAGTAATTGCTTTTGTTCTTTTTCATCTACAGTTGAACGTATGCGTTTCACTGCCATCACTCGATTGGTTCTGTGTTTAAAATACATTATAACGTTAATGTACATTTTTTTATTAAACAAATACATATAAATCGACGAGATTTAAATTTATAATGGGTTGAGTTCATATTTTCAAACTATTGAGACAAAAATAAAATGCAGTTAAGATTGTCGCTTAAAATACATTAGGGTATTTAAAAAAATGTCATAAACGAATCAAAACACCACCTATTCCATACCAAATGTATTTATAAGAAATATGTCCCAAAAAACAAGCATTTCCCAGCGATAATATCAATTATTGTAATATGACTTAAATTGATGTTCAGATTTCGTAGCTTCAGGGTCGCCGTTTGGTATTATACCATACTGCATTTTGCTATACCGTTAACAGATTAATGATATTAACTTATAATATTAAACGCTTATAAACTACAAATTACTAAGCGAATTTAAAAAAAAATGTGTTAAAAGAACCACTTACTTTCTATGTTCCATTTTGTTTACAGCCCCAAATGCACCTCTCCCAATCTCACCCAGATCCTGTAAGTCATCGGCAGTGAAATCATAGACTTCTGTTGCCGATAGTTGTAACTTGCCTGATGACTGCATGGACGGATAAATCCTAGACCGGTCTCTAGAAATATAATATTAAATTTAGTATTTCTTCATTTTGGTATGACCAAAACATGAAATCATAATTTTTTATTTTATACAAAACACTAACAGCAATATCAATCAAATAAAAAATATACTTTATTTGATATTTTAGCAACTTAATTGCTTATAATACCAGTATATAAACTTGAAAAATTAGGCCCCAGGCTGGACTCAAACCCGCATCTCCATGCATACTGGGCGCGGCGCTTTACCAATTGAGCCACCGAGACACTACGTCACTGGCGTCAATTTTGCAACCATATTCTTATCGCTGTAAACCAGCGTAGTTTTATTAACCGATTCATTGCGTATCCCACTTTTACTTTTTTGTTCATGGCGGCTAACTAATTTTCTGTGACGCCTCCGTGCGTCAGCCGCTACCCATTAAAATGACGCCTTGCGCGTCTTCAGCCATGAATGAACACATTTTGTTTTTTTTGTTATGATTTTGGCTGGTTTATGCGTGTTTACATTCAGTCGGCATCAGATATCAAACGCAAAGGTTGTGTTAACCGATTCAGTGCGGCGGTGGTTTTTTAAGATTTGAACAAATGCTTCGTGGCTCCTCTGAGGCGCCAGTCGCCATGAACTTTTGTGGCTCCGCTCGAGCGCCACCCGCCATGTAGTATAACTGATCGCTGTTTCGTCAGTTTCCACTAGTTTTTTTTATAGTCTCAATTCAACAGCGAACGTAAGCGGTCTAACAAATCATTTAATAATAATAATAATAATAAGTTTATTTCGAACAATTCAATACAGTTCATATTGGTTAGTAAATCAATTAATCTTAAAATAATGTTCGTAGAAAAGGATATTAATTTATGCTATTTCATTCTTATTGTTTGTATTGCCAAGTGTGATTATGCCTGAAGTGTCTTCTTACATAATCACCCTCCGCACCCAACATCTCCAAATAGGCGATGTGTATCTGTCAGCCACCGTTTTGAGAATGCTGTTGCGGCTTCCACGCAGTCTGCTTAGCAGAGATGTTGTCTTTTTTCGGATGATGGCGTGAAAGCCATCAGTGTGATGTTGCGCGAACATCTCCGATGCGCTGTAGTGGCGCGGTAGTCGCAACAACATCCTGAAGATGTTATTGTATTGTACACGTAGATATCCAGAGATCTCTTGGTATGGCAGACCCACAGACTTCCCGTGTAAAAACTTTGACAATATGCTTTAAAAAGCGTGATTTTAACTTGATCAGTACAACGGGAGAATCTGCGAGCTAGCATATTACCACGGACAAAGTGTTTAGAAGTGACTAATTAATTGTTTATGCGGAAAAGTGACTTATTTTTATCAGTTGTTGTAAACCTTTTGCTATATGTTTGGCACGATTGATTTATCAATTCGTTTCTTTTATTATTGTTTAATGCCACGCGGACGAAGCTAGTTTAGACATAAAACATTTTTTACCTTTAACAATTGTGAGTAAAATTACTTCTTAATTATTTTTAAGTAGCTAATACAGGGTGGCCGGGGAGTTGACGTTCAAAGCTTAAATTTAGGTGCCTTATATTAAGGTGTATCCAAATCACCCCCATGTATGTTCTACGATTTTGCTTAGTTTAGGAGATAGAATTATTTTTATGTTGTTTTCCTTAATTTTTACCTATTAAGGGGAGTAAGGGGGAGAATGACAATAACATCTGGTCAGCCCCAAATGCCAACCTCACCTGCACCACCCGGACGTTCGTAATAGAACCCAGGTACGGCGGCTCTCCAGCTGTCGTGGTGCTCCCTGCTGGATAACAGACGAGGCAATGACGACCGAGCTGTGGCGGGATAACCACTCACCTGCTCGGGCAACCGGACAGAAGAGGCTTCAGCGGCCTTGGGATCTTAATAATCTCTAAAATGCCCGGTGCAGAAGGCAAAGGGAAACCACTGCGACTATATTCCCAAGAAAGTCATATGAGAGCACAAACAGATGAGATACGATTGCCATGCGAACCGATTAGCGACCGGCGCCGAGCTGCGTCCGAGGCGCGCGGTGTGAAGTTGGCTACCAGCCATGGCGGGGTAGGAGACCAGGCCCCTCATGGAAACTCTACTACTGGAAACGCTATTAAGCTTAGACGCCTTCAGACGATAGGAACATGGAATGTGCGCGGCTTAAATCAACATGGAAAACTTGCGATACTGGAACGTGAGGTAGTTAAAGTCGGTATGAATGTATGTGGCCTAAGCGGAACACACTGGAAAGGCAGCGGACATATATTGAAGGACCACCACGTCATTTACTTTTCTGGCAATGACATCAGTAGCACGAACGGTGTGGCCTTTTTATTACCTAGACATCAGAAAAAATGCGTGATGGGGTACAAACCAGTAAGCGATCGGATTATCAGCATTAAAATAAAGTCTTCACCAGTTAATCTAAACATCGCCCAAGTATACGCCCCACAAGTGACGAAGCAATGGCCTATCGCTAGTGAATTTGCCACTAGAGGCGCTAGTGTCGCGTGAGGTCCAATATCATTCACTTTGTACTGGTTTTTGCGGAATTTGTCGCATAAAGTATAATTTCTTTAATTTACCTGCTGGAAAGTGATCTCCTTCGTAAAATATCGCAAATATGGATTATTTGGCGATTAATGTGAACGTTTTAAAAGCGGAATTAAGAAAAAGCGCAAAAATAGGCGGCCTCAAGAGCAACTATTTCAGAAGTTAGTTTGCTGATATCAAGATAGTTATTTATAAACAATATAACCTTATTTAGATTCAAGATATAAACTTTGTTTCGGCGCCAATCGCCTTTGATAGCTATACCTCCGGACCTCAGTCTACAGTGGCGCCAACTGGTGAGCAAAGAAACGGTAGTCCCCATTGAGAAGTTTTACTCTGAACTGGAATCAACGATAGCGAAGGTACCCAATAGAGAACTGTTGGTTATTCTAGAAGATATGAACGCTAAGATCGGAGAGAACGCTCATCAGCTGGGAAAATGTGCAGGGAGATTTGGGCTCGGGAAGCGAAATGAGCGAGGTGAACGCTTAATACAATTTGCCTCAGAAAACGATCTGCTGATTGTAAACAGCCTTTTCCAATACCACCCTCGTAGGCTGTACGCATGGGTATCGCCCGATGGAAAAACCGGCAACCAAATAGATTACATCATGATTCGGTCGCGATGGAGATCATCTGTAACTAATGCCCACACATTACCTGCATGAGCCGATTGCGAGTCTGCCCACCAACCTTTCATCTCTAAACTAAAGCTCAAACTAAAAGCAGCCAGAACCATCAAAAAGCCGAGGAAGCTGGAGGTGAAGGATGTTCCGAGATTCCGCTCGATTATTGATCAGAACTGGTCACGGTGGTCTGAAGCAGATCTGGCTAACGAAACACCCGATGCACTATGGGACCAAGCTAAAACACTCATCACTACATCTGTCTTGATAGCCGCGCCACCAATTGGACCTAGTTATGCAGAAAGCAGCCATGTGAGGAGAAGTACAAACTGAGATATAAGCATTTTAGTGTCGAGAGTACTCGAGAGTTGCACTTCAGTTATTTTTTGATGTTTTGTTTATTTTATATTTGAGTATTATAGAGAAAATTATTACGAATTTTTGTATCCTATCCAGTACTTTGTATCGTTTCTAATAATACAAATAATTGCGTTTTGGACGTGGCTGTTTAATACAAAATAGGGAATTTCAAAGAAATATCAAAAAGCATAAACCAGCCACATAGCGATGGCTGAGTTCTACACTAATTCAAGACAAAAAAATAGTATATAAAAACAGCCAAAAAAATATTATAGCCAGTAATTTACTACAAAATAATTAAAATTTTGTATTACTATTTTATTTCTTATTGTAAACGATAGGAGTATATGTCAAATAATCTGTGATTTGTAAAAATACTTAGAAATCGCATGAAAAGTCTTCATTAAAAAAACTTGACCATACAAAAACAAAAAAAATTAACCTCCTTTCTATTTTAAGCTATTAAATTGTCATTTTGTCGAACTGGCCACTTAAATCTGAAATATACTACTCATTGGTTGAAAATTTCAAATCAAAAATTAATTACATAATTCATTTAACTGCTACATTTGAGTTTCAAAAACAGTAAATTATTATTGTTTTCTTTGTTTATTATTTTTTGGTGTTTTTCATAGTTATAGTACAATAGAAAACATGAAATACTATATTTACTAGTATCAGTTCCATCGTGGCACCAGTGCTGCAGAAACAGCTCGAAGGATTAACGATGTTATGTTATATTGGTTCTTATGTTATTATTGTTTCGGAATTTCAATCTTCAGACCTACCCTGTGGATGGCACTCAAAGCCCCGTGAATAGTCGGAGACGTAGGTGGTTGATGAAGAATTAAAATCTCTTGTGGAAGCAGATCCATCGCAAACCACTTTACAGATACATGCAGGCTTTGGTGTGAGTGACAAAACTGTTTTAAAACACTTGACTTGACTAAACAAGCTCGAAACGTTGGTATATTATGAATTGAGTGAATCAAACTAGAAATCATTTGTCGAATGGTACGTTACATTGCTAAAACAACACAGTAATGAAAGAATTCAAAAGCAGATCATTACCTGTGATGAAAAGTAAATTCTGTACGATAATCGAAAGCGCTCATCGCAAAAGCTGAATCTTGTAAAACCAGCAAAATTCTGCTCCCAAGCGAAAATTTACTCAGAATAAGAAAATTCACTTAGGAGAGTTTGGTGGACAAGTGTAGACAAGTGTCATTGTACTAGTGCAGATATCTGTTGTCTGTAAATGTAAAACTTGATGAAAGGACTAGCTGCTAAACAAGAGGCTGGACAATCTAGGCCATTGCTGCTTCAAGAGAACGCTGACCACACACTGGTCAAAAGACTGTCGCTAAACTAAAGGCATTGCCTCAGCCGCCACTGTCATTTCTGCGATATTCACCGTACACCCCGGACCTTGCCCCAACAGATATTATCTTTTTCTATGATTTGGATTTAGAACTCCTTACAAGAAAGAAAATTCTACTGCGTTGTGGCAGTCCAACCAATCTTTACAGACTTTTACAGCCTATCGTTATAAAAGGTATTATTTCATGGAACCTGGCAATTAGTTAGCTCAGGGGACACTTCATTACCAAGTTCTGAACATAAGTAATGGGTAAGTAGCGAGACATTAATGTGTTACACCATACAGTATACCTCGTGCATATAAACGAATCGCTTAGTTCGTAACTATAGAGCAACAGATCTTTACAGACGCAAGTGAACTAGCGTATGCTTGCGCTGCCTATGGGCGATTTACTTTCGAGAACGGTAGCACTCATTTCTCTCTTGTTGCAAGCAAGTCTAGGCCCGAGGGTGGCACCATTCAAAGCCATCAGCATCCCACGATTAGAGCTTCAGGCAGCTTTACTAAGTGTAACACTAGCCCGCTCGATATGCAGTGAGCACCGTTGTCAAGCTTCTCGCAGGCTGTGTCGCAGGGTATATTAGTGTGACTCTAAAACCGTTCCTGCGTAGATTAGGAACTATTCTTCATTGATTCTTGTCCCCAGGTTTTCTTTAGAAAAGGAATCAACGGAGGATCGTAAGCACCTAAAATTTGTCTGAATCCAGGGTAATTAATTGCATATCAAACGTGAGATTTTCGACGTGCTCTTGAATTTTTAGGAAAATCCATATTTTATTGAGATGTTGCTTTTTAGTCTGGTAAAATGATCATTGTGTGTCTTTTATAGAGCTGAAGTCCTCACCGCTTCTTCGCTTTTTTTATAGTTCAATACGGAATTTATCACTGATATTGGCTGTTTCTGTAAAGTTGAAGAATTTCTGAAGAAACTATAACGCACAGATTGTCAAAGAGTTGCGTCATCTGCAGTATGTGCTCATGAAACAATATCAACACGACGCGCTGCCTACGCTTCTTTGTAATAAACAATGAAAGTAATTAAACTGCGCATATCAAAATATTTAAAACGTTAGTTAACAAGTAGAAGTAGAAGTAATAGACTTGTAATCAACATGCAGTATCGATTCACATTGGTGTTTTTTTTCTTGGGTAACTATACATATCCACGAAAAGTTGAGGAAAACTTAAATTAATTCGATTAAAAACTGAATTTTTAAAGTTATAATAGAAAATGTCAATAAAATCAGTAATTCTATAGTAAAAAAGTTGTAAGTACCTATTGTATTGAGTATCTTCTATTTTTATTAATTTGATAAACACAGCCAAAGTGGTGTTGAAAACAACCACGTATGTACTAGTAACAAATAATCAATTTACAGAAAACAGCCATCACACACTGGCTGTCTTTAACGTAACTGGATCCCGATACCTCCTAACATTTTGAAATTTGTAAAAAACAGCCATATAAGAAGGCTGACTTCTGCAATATAGGTTTGGAAATTTGTGCCTAAATTGGCTGCATTTTACACCATGATGACTGTTTTTTACAAAATAATATTAGTAGCATGGCTGGTTTTAACGGCTCGTATCTCAGCCATAAGAAGAGATATCGACATGGCTGTCTTTGCAAAAGATGCGCAATGTTGAATTTAGCATGGCTGTGTTAAAAACTCAATTTCGACAAAAGTGCCACTTGGCTGCTTTCTGCATAACTAGGTCCAATTGCAACTCACAAAAGACAGCACTGGATGACTGACGATACCTTCGAACTTGTCGAAAAACGCAGGAAGATGAAAGCAGTGAGAAGTGATATTAAGAATCTTAATAAAATGTCAGCACAGATACAACTGAGATGCAGACAAGATCATAATACCTAGATACTTGTGCAATATGTGTACCGAAATTGAGGCACATGCTGACAGATACGAGTCAAGAGACTTATATCACAAAATCCACCTTATCACAAAAACACTGTTGTCCAAAACCTGGGCCATCGAAGATCACAATGTCCAAGTAGATAGATAGATAGATAGATAGATAGAATATTCTTTATTGCACACCAAACAAGGTAATTACAATCAAATGCTTATAAAAAGATGTACAATATAGGCGGCCTTATCGCTAAGAGCGATTTCTTCCAGACAACCTTTGGGTTAGGTAGGATACAATACAAAGTAAGGGGAAGGTGGAGCAGATAACTAAGTTTGTAAAGACAAAATTTATTTACAAACACCGAACAATAAATAAATACACAATGTTTGATAAACACATATACATACATTTGATTACATAAACCTATACAAAAACGTACATATATAATTAAATACATACAAACTATAAATATATAAATCTATAAAAAATACTTAGTATTTGAAAGAATTAAGTGTGACAATGATTAGTAATTAATTTACTTAGAAACTAATGACTACATTAAAGGGAAAGGAAATGTGCCTTAAGGCGATTTTTAAAAATCGCTATTGATTCCGATTGCCTGACAGTCAGAGGTAGGGAGTTCCACAGGCGAATGGACTGAACAGTAAACGATTGTGAATAATAGCTAGTTGAATGGGGAGGGAATTTGAGTAAAAGTTTTTTGGAAGACCGCATTTCACAATCCTGTGCAGGTTGCAGAAATTTAAAACGTTCCTTTAAATACGGAGGTGATTTAGGACCAAATAATATTGTAAATAATACAGAAAGAATATGCATGTCCCGCCTAAGTCGTATAGGGAGCCACTTGAGTTGAACCCGGTATTCAGTTATATGGTCGTACTTCCTCAGACCAAAAACTATTCGAATGCAGAAGTTTTGAAGGCGCTCGAGCTTGTTGAGAAGATTTTCGTTTAGGTCTAAGTAAGAACAATCTGCATAGTCCAAGATAGGAAACAGTAAAGCCTGGACAAGAGCAATTTTAGTGGGCACTGGTAAGAAGTTTCGAAGTTTGCTGAGTGACGCCGCCGATGCAAATATTTTTCGGCTTACTTCCGCAGTTTGTGTGATCCAAGTCAAAGTGCTATCAATATGGATGCCAAGGTTCTTAACAGTTTTGCTAAAAGGAATTGGGACGTCGTCAAAAATGATAGGTTGTAAGGCCGACCAGTCAATTCTAGCAACCTGCCTAGCACCTCCAACAACAATTACCTGAGTTTTAGTAGGGTTCACCTGAAGACCAACCAAAGGATTTGCTCCAATCTAGTATACTACGAAGGTCATCGTTAACTACCTCTACAACTCTGGAAAGGTCTTCACGGTGCCCTTTAAAATATATTTGGAGATCGTCTGCATATAAGTGATAAGAACATTTTAAATTTTGAGTAATCGAATTGATGAAAATTGTAAAGAGGAGAGGAGACAGTACGCCACCTTGAGGGACGCCGGCACTGATATCACACCATGAAGAGAAGGAATCCTCTGAACGAATGCGCTGCCGGCGCCCATGCAAGTAACTGTGAAACCAGTCAAGCACCGTTGGAGATATGTTAAGAGAACGAAGCAACTCGAGCAGAATATCGAAGTCAACCGTGTTAAAAGCGTTACTAAAATCAAGTAGCGCCAACACGGTGAGTTCCTGATTATCCATGCCAAGGCGAATATCGTCCGTTATTTTTATTAAGGCAGTAGTAGTGCTGTGGCCAGGACGAAAACCGGATTGGAAAGGATTTAAAAGATTGTTTGTGGTCAGGAAATAAGCAAGCTGCTGATGAACAACGCGCTCCATTACTTTAGAGAGGAAAGGAAGGATAGATATTGGCCGAAAATGAGAGTACGAGGATGGGTTTGCTTTTTTCGGTAGTGGAATTAATTGAGCATCTTTCCACAGTGCGGGAAAGACACCTGAGGAAAGGGAATAATTGAGGATATGACAAATTATTGGAGTTAGAATATCTAGCAGAGGGAGCACCATTTTTCGACTAACACAATCACTTCCCACTGCATTAGAGGCTATGGACATAATGTTTCTCTTAACATCACAATCGGATACCTGCCTAAAGCTAAAAGATGAATAGTCAGGAGTTGGAAGTGAGGAGAGTTGACAAATTGTATTAGTTTTTGTTACGCTATCAATAGCAACAGACGTAGAGAAGTGCTTATTTAAAAGATCTGGATTGAAATTTTTAGGGAAAGATTCATTACGTGTTTTTCCAACTCCAATGGACTTAAGGAATCTCCAGACTTTAGCTGAATCTTCATTTTCTACTGACTTGTGAATATGGCGTCTTTGAGCGTCTCTACACAGCCTATTGCAGCGATTCCGTAATATTTTATATTTTTCGCGGTTTTGTTCAGACGGGTCCAATTTAAACTTCGTTTTAGCACGATGTTTTTTGTCTCGAAGCGATTTTAATTCGTCTGTAAGCCAAGGCGCAGGAACATGTTTGATTTTTACAGGACGAACTGGAGCATGCTTTTCGTATAATTGAAAGAGCAGATCAGTAAAAAGGGCGACCTTTTCATCCACACTTTCAGCACTTTCGATCACAGACCAGTCCGTATCAGCTGCATCTTGTTTTAGAGAATCAAGGTTCATGCCACTAAAATTACGCTGTAATAGAAATTTCGCCTTTGCTTTTGGAGGACGGACCCTATACGACAAATAAATGAGATCATGATATGAAAAGGCATCAGCATGACATTGACCATACTTTGCAACATGGTCTGTAGATGTGACAATCATTAGGTCAAGAAGAGTATATGAAAATGAAAAATATTTATAAATCCCTGATCCGGAAAAAGATTGATTCTGCGCATCGCTAATACTTACTTCGATGTCTACAAATCAAATCAAATACTTATCTACAACTTTATAAGTATATTTATTAGATTAAGCGTTAAATCTGAACAGTTATGTTTCTATGCTTATTGCCGTAAAAAGGACTTGCCAACACATTTGAACTTCCAAATTACCGAGGTCAAAACTATAGAGCCACAAGCGTCAGAATCAGAATCAGAATCAGAATTTTTATTTCGCTTAAATGTGGTACAGAGATGTTACAATTTAAATACAATTTAAGATCACACATTTTACCATAAAATGGCATGCAAAAATATACAATTAATTTAAAAATTTAATGTCACATCATAAAGTCTTAATTTAAAATTACGTGGGTTACAACATCCGGGCTATAAAAGTCTCAAAAAATTCGTTCATTGAATAAAAACAACTTTCAACTAACCACCTTTTGAGAGAAAATTTAAATCTGTTGAGGGGTAGCACTTTCATGTCGTCATTTAATTGGTTAAAAATTTTTATGGCCATGCAATACGTGCTCCTACTGTAAAGAGCTGTAGTTTTCACAGGTAAAACAAGTTTGTTGGGATACCTTGTATTAAATTTACAGAACTCCTTTTTTGTGATGAACAAATTTGAATTTGTTTTAACGAATACACATATTTCAAATATATATATGCAAGGAACAGTTAGTAATCCAAGCTTCTTAAATAGAGATCTACAAGATGTCATACTGTCGACATTACAGATAGCTCGTATGCATTGTTTCTGGGCTATGAATACTCTGTTGATGTGATAAGAGTTTCCCCAGAGAATAATACCATACCTTAGCAAGGAACATACATATCCGTGGTATGCCTGAATTGCAGCACTCATCTCACTGACTCGTGTAAGTCGCCAAAGAGCATACGCAAAAGAATTTAACTTATTACAGAGTCTATTTATATGTTCCACCCATGAGAGGCTGTCGTCAATTACGATACCTAAGAATAATGCGTTCACAGATTCTTTGATCAGATTTTCTCCAGAAAAAACCCGTAGGGAGAGTAGGTGCACAATTTGGAAAAAAGTGGGTAGGCTGACGAGAAATAATGTTTAGATTACATGAGGAAATAATAGACCTTAAGCGAGTGGAGCGGGTGTCGTTTTTTAGTAAACATGTATTGAAATCACCCATCAGTATGGTATGACTGTACAAAGGAGTCAGATCTTCTAAAGTCCTCTCAAAAGCAGAAAAGTAGTCAACTTTAAGAGAAGGACTATAGAAGACGCCGAGTAGAAGTTTTGTGTGGGAAAGACAAATTTCGATGAAAATATGTTGAGCTACATCTGAAGATGCTGATGGAGGAGATACATTAACTATCGTGAAGGGAATATGTGAACGGATATATATTGCAATGCCTCCACCGGATCTATCAATACGGTCATTCCGGACTAACTGAAAACCAGGTAGACAGTAAGAAGTCGACGGAAGACAGGCTTTCAACCACGTCTCCGACACCAGGACCGCATGTATATTTTTGTTTTCAAAGGCTGATAGCATATCAAGAAAATGGGCTCGAATGCTTTGTGCGTTGATGTGAACGACGTTAAAGTTCTTGGGGACATCTTTGAAGGTAGCATCAAGCTCGTCGAAAATAGAAGGTAAAGTAGACTGGAAACTGTCGTCACTAGATGATGAAGAAGAAAACGAGAGGAATTGGTCAGATATTTCACTGTCAGTATTGGACATGTTTATATATTATAATACTAATAAAGATAAATAAATAATATAATATAAAAATAACAATAAAAATACAAGAAAGGCACTCAAAACGTGCACCTATCTATTTAGCCTCAACCCGCCAGCAGTTGCAAGAAATTTAACTTAAAATATATTTGTTTAAAAGTAAAACTGATAACATGAGGAAAGACATAAAATAAAACACTATGAGTGAACAACACAACGTTACAAAAATAATAATAATAACGACAGCGTTATAAATTAACACAATCGTTAAAAATGAATTATGTACATTTCGGAACGAGTGAACTATCTGTCAGCTGTCATAAGAAAGGGCTGTTGAGTGACAGGCGACAGCTTAGTTAGTCTAACATTATTTAACATTAATAAAACAGGGTAATTTTAAATAAAGAAGCTAAGATTAGTGAATCTACAATCTAACAATAGAACAAAACAAGAGGGTAAACAGAGAACAAGTGAAGAAAAATTGTCGAACTGAAAAATAGAAGACACTACAGTTAAAACCAACACGCTTACTTTCTTCGCTTCGGTTTAGAGACGCCAGTCGCTCCTACCGCCGCTGGAGATTGGTGTGCCGTTGCCGTTATAGGGACGATCCCATCCAGCTCCTCCATGGTCGTAAGCCGATGGTGTGATCCGTCAACCGCTACAACTACAATGGTCCCATTCCTAGTCCAGCACTTAGCAATGCCTACACGCTTACGGGCCTCCAGGAACGTGTCATGACGCGGCTTAGTCAGAAATTCCGACAGTGTGACCCCAGAGCCCTTAAGCCCTGTTTTGGCGAACCAAAATTTATCCCGGTCAGTCACACTGCCGAACTTTACCAATATGGGTCTTGATTTATTTGCTGAAGGCCGACCCATGCGATGACTCCTTTTAATGCCATCTACAGAAAGTGGGATCTGCAGCTGTTCCGTAGACAATTTTACTATAGAAGCAGATGTATCCTCACCTTGTGCCTCAGGAACACCATGCACAAGTAGCATTTTTCGCCTACTTTGCATCTCCAGGCGATCACATTGCTGATGGAGGAGTCCTGTCTGCTGACGGAGGTTGGACAGCGAAGAAAGAAGAAGTAGTTACTAAACTCGACAAAATTGCAGAGGTTTGGAGAAACTACTGTCTGTCCTTGTTCCGGGATCCTCAGTCGCGGAATTTTACATCGACTGAGCCGGCGAGTGACTCGCTGGAGCCGGGTATTCTGGAGTCAGAAGTTAGAGCCGCTATTCAACACCTTAAAAATGGGAAGGCCACAGGGAGAGATGAGATCCCAATTGAAACTATACGAGCATTGGGAGACCGTGGTGTTCATATCTTTCACATCATCTGCAACAAGATATGGCTCTCCGGAAAATGGCCCTCTGAGTGGACTCATAGTGTTCACTTCTCTCCATAAAAAGGGCTCCACAAAGAAGTGTAGCAACTTCCCACTTATTGCCCTAATAATACATGCCAGCAAAATAATGCTACACATAATTAACGAGCGGCTGAAAGGGTATCTGACTAGGGAGCTTGCGCCAGAACAGGCTGGATTTGTGAAAGGGAAGGGAACCCGTGAACAGATTCTCATCGTTCGTCAAATCATTGAGAAGGCGCGAGAGTTCAACAAGCCGACATATATATGCTTTGTTGATTTCTCCAAAGCATTCGATTCGGTGAAATGGCCAACGTTGTGGAAAACGCTACTTGACATGGGCACACCACAACACCTCGTACACCTGCTCAGGGAGCTCTACAAAAGAGGGACAGCCTCAGTGCGGATAGACGACCTTCTATCCAATAGTTTACATGCAGGAGCCGGCGTGCGACAGGGATGCATAATATCTCCCTTACTCTTCAATATCTACACCGAACTTGTGATGCGGGTCACTCTTGAAGACTGGACTGATGGTGTTGTGATTGGTGGATACAAAATCGCGAACTTACGGTACGCAGATGATACCACCTTATTAGAGTAGTGCTGGCCTTATGAAGGAATTACTTCTCAGAATGGAGCGCGTGAGCCTTACTTTTGGGTTGAGGATAAATCGGTGTAAGACTAAGATGATGATCGTGGATCGCGTCAACGAAAACTCGCCCGAAGTGACACAGATTGCGAACTATGACGTGGTCCAGACCTACATATACCTTGGAGCTTTAATTTCAAACAACGGCGGCTGCGTGGATGAAGTGAAGCGACGTATGGCCATAACTAGAACTGCAATGGAGAAGTTGAGGAAATTATGGAGGAATCGGAATATCACTAAAACCACCAAAGTCAGGCTTGTTCGAACATTGGTATTCCCCATCTTTCTTTACGCGGCAGAGACGTGGACAGTGCGCGAGTTGGAAAAGGGGAAGATAGATGCTCTGGAAATGTGGTGCTGGAGGAAGATGCTCGGAATATCATGGACGGAGTTCCGCACCAACGTGTCCATACTTCGAGAGCTCAACATCACACAGCGTCTGTCAACCATAGTACAGTCGCGCATACTACAGTACTTTGGCCATGTCTCAAAACGTGATAACGATTCCATAGAGCGGCTGGTTGTACAGGGAAAAGTGGAAGGAACCAGATCGCGCGACAGGCCACCGATGCGCTGGACTGACCAAGTGAAGTCCGCAGAGGGAGGCCGCGTGTCTGACTGCGCCAGACAGTCTGCCAACCGAGAGGGGTGGCGGGAGATCGTGAAGAGAGCTGTGTCCGCTTCTACCACTAACACGGACGCCTCAACGTAACCACGACCGCTCTGCCAAGAGCGAAACGACAGAGAAGAAGAAGATTGGTTTTTATTTTTTTACTCATTCTGGCGAGTACTCGGTGTTCGTTTTTTCAATGATAATTAATAACAATACTTACAAGTACCACCCTAAAAACTACAATCTGTCTGGATATTGCGGAACTTGCTTAAAATTTAGTCGCAAGTCAAAAATTACCGACCAAACTTGGTGCATGCACATGTTTGATGTATCAAAAAATAAAGCCGGCCAAGTGCGAGTCGGGCTCGCGCACGAAGGGTTCCGTACCAAAAGGGCAAAAAATTGGGGTTTTTGTATGGGAGCCCCCCTTAAATATTTATTTTATTTTGGTTTGAGTATTTGTTGTTATTGCGGTAACAGAAATACATAATTTGTGAAAAGGAGATGTCCCATAATAGGCCCAGACATAGTACACTATTTACAAAAAACAAGAAAAATTTACTGTTTCTTGGAAAAATACATAGTGGTTCGAAAATAAACAAGATCGAATAATTTATCAAACTCCATAGGCATTCCAAGATGGCGTCAATCTAAAAAAACTTTAAATGTCAGTAGCTGTCAGATACCCCTTGTCACTTTGGCATAATCATTCACTTCAAGTTTGTTTTAAATCGTGTTTTAAATGTAGTTCATTATAACGACCTCATTTTCGATTTCTGGATTTGGTATTGATCGACACATTACTTTCATAATGTTTGTTGTTACTACAGCAAGCGATGGCACTCGACTCCTAGACTGACAGACGTCATCAAAATGTCATCTTCCGCCATGATGGTTTTGTTGTTTTGTATTGCTATTTTCTTACTTAACTCTTTATTTGAACCACTAAACGAAGCCAATTTAAAAGAATTGGATAATAACAAAATCTTGTAGGTGTATTGGTCTATCTTTTGGTGGGGTGTACAGGTTCTGGGCCTGGCCTCCATACAATTTGGGACATCTCCTTTCAACTGTCTAGCTATCGCGGCTCTAGAGATACAGCCTGGTGACAGAGCGACGGACAGACGGACAGACAGCGAAGTCTTAGTAATAGGGTCCCGTTTTTACCCTTTGGGTACGAAACTCTAAAAAATGTTTAAAGGGAACCTGTGGATTCTAAGTATTGTTAAAAACTTTCTAAGACATTAAGCAATAAAGTGAGGTCAAATAAAGTTGTTGTCAACGGGGGTTTATTTTCTATAACTGACCTTTAAAGTTATTTGAGGCATTATTTTAGGAAAAAAATATTATTTTAAATTAAAAGATGGCATTGAGTAAAACACAATAACACTATTTTGAATTTATTTATTTACAAGAGGTTTTCAAATTATCGCCCTCCCACAGAAATACACAACCTACATCTGCGTAAAAAATATATTTTAAGGCTCTAAAAGCTTCACGATTATTTCTCACAACGGTTTCTGCTTCAAGAATTTTTGCTCTGAGTTCATCTTCACTGGATGCTTCTCTAGCATACGTTATTTCTTTGAAGTAACCCCAGATAAAAAAATCGAGGGGGTTAAGATCAGACGAGCATGGTGGCCAGTTAATTGGTCCTCGTCGTCCGAT
Organism: Anania crocealis; assembly: GCA_949315895.1. NCBI lineage: Eukaryota > Metazoa > Arthropoda > Insecta > Lepidoptera > Crambidae > Anania > Anania crocealis. Next base: position 11,912,414 of record OX438858.1, read on the forward strand.
CCATCTGTTGGGGTACTCGTTATTTAAATAGTTACGCACTCGTGTCGCGTAATGACAAGGCGCACCGTCGTTCTGGAAAATCATTGTTCTTCGCAATTCCAGGTTCACATCCCCCAGTAAAATTGGCAGATCGTTCTCCAAAAAACTTTTGTAGGTATCTCCATTAAGTCTGGATGGCAGTTCAAATGGCTCAATAAATTCCCCATTCAAGATACCAGTCCACATGTTGACGCTGAAGCGATGTTGGAATGATGAAGCTCTCGCAGAATGTGGATTTTCAATAGCCCAGATGTGATAATTATGGATGTTAAAAACTCCGGTTCGTTCAAATCGTGACTCATCCGCACATAAAATTTTATTAAAAAATCTGGGGTCATCTTGCTGATTCAGTATATAAACTTGAAAAATTTTTCAAGTTTATATACTGATATTATAAGTGCAATTAAGTTGCTAAAATATCAAATAAAGTATCTTGCTGATTTCTTAACATAGCTTTACAAAATTCGACCCTTAATGCGTAACCTGAAGGCTGCAAGGCTTGTACTCTTTGAATATGGTAAGCATGAAAAGATTCCTCGTGCAAAATGTCTTGAATCGACGATCTAGGTATATTAAGATTACGACCCAATGCTCTCGTACTTGTAGTCCTATCCCGTTGTATTTCTTATAGTATTATTTCTCTGCGCTCCGGGTCAACTCTGTGAATTCCTTCACCACCACGTTGACCCGGCATGCGGCCAGCCATTAACGTATTGTGAGTATTAATGAATACACTATAGTAATGATCAGGTTGCATTTCAACCCGGCGTTGGAGTTGTTCCCTGTAGAGTCTTGCTGCTTCGTGGTCGTTGCCCTGCGCAACACCGTAGAAATAATGCATTTCTGCACATTCACTCAAAGTGTAGACCATCACGAACACTTCGTAATAACAACAGTCTAAATCAATGGGCAAAACGGAGTCCAATAACAAGCAGGGGTCAAACAAGTAGGCAGCAGCAGTATCAGTGGGCAAAGCAAAGAGGTAGAAAATAATGACGTGACAAGACAAGTAGCGGTTAACACAATGTGAAAACGACTGAGGTCAAGAAGTAATCTGTAATTAGGTATCACTTGTGATAAAGCAGGTAGCCGTCCTTATCACTGAAACCTAGCCTATTGTACTAAAAATCTTGCCGATACGTAGAAAATCAAGAGATCAAAAGAAAAAGCTATTTAAATAATAAAACAAGTTTACTAATAACAATGGCACATTGGCAAGTAAAAAGAAAAACAAAAACGTCATAAAAAATAAAAATGCTAAAAGAGTTCGGTTTGCCACATTTCGGTTTATCACAAACGATACCTAATTATGGTTAGTTCCTGACCTCCGTCATTTTCATATTGTGTTAATCAAGATAAAAAAAAAAGATCAAAAAACATCATAACTCGAAGAAAACATAACAATTGCAAAAATAAAATAGTATTTTTATACCGATAAAATGCGTCATTAGACTTTCTGTATAAAAAAATATTCGGTATCCGTATTAATCATATTGATCTTTGTATTGAAAAGGTTTACAACTTCTGAAGTGTGTTTTTTCATGAAATATCCCGAAACGAACATTAAAATCGTAATCTGTGAGACAAATAAAGACACTTTAATAAAGGGGGTAAACTTTAGAAATGCTATTTTATCTGAGTTTTACATGTAAATATTTTGGCTGCGCTCGGGCGCCATCCGCCATTCACAAAAAATTCCCATGGCGCCTCTAGGGAGCCATCCGCACGGAATTGGTTAATTCGTGTGTGTCGAGTGTTACAAAGTGACTTATCTACGTGATTTCGCTGGAATGGCTGGTAAGTGATTATTTGGATCAGTTGTTTTAAACCTTTTGTGTATTTTTTGTAGAGGTTTACAAAAGGGTGTATAAGAATTGCCTATATTTAGGTTATAAAATTTAAAAACCATAATTACATACGCAAATTGCATACAGGGTATGCCTGCGAACTTTATCAAGTCGTCAGTGCATCTTCGTTATAGTTGGACATACTCGTATGAGTTTTAAGTCAAACCTAGGCACTTAAAACGCCTTTATTTCTTTCCCTATGGTATAACATACGAAGCAGGGTTCGAGGATATATATCAATGGATATATATCAAGACATATATCCGATATATATCTGATATATATCAAGCTATGTTCGACGATATATATCAATCAACTTAACACAATTATAAAAATGGCATTTTTGGATTATTTTTTTTGTTAATTATTTGATATTTCAGTTTATTATGACTTATGACTGTTTTGGTAACTAAAATACTTATTTATTTGATTTATTCTAGAGTTCTTAGGTATTTGTAATGTTTATTGTTATGTTACCTAAGTGTAGGTACTCGTATTACGAGTATAACAGTGTGATATCACAGTCTATGAACCATACAGTCGTTCGACGAAGACGTCTAGACAGGGCAATTGTGCGGGGTGTGAGGGGCGAGACGCAGGAAGGCCGAGCCCGAACTGCGAACAAAACGATGTTGGCAGTTCGGGACACAGCATTCAGGGCTAACAAATGTTTTTGTTTTAAATTATTTTATATTTATTTGTTGGAATTTATTGGAATGCTGATATCGAATGATTCGAGATGGTGAACATATTTTTTTTAATAAGAAAATATTTGTCAATTTCGAGGTTAATTGGGCTGCTGATTACGAAAATGCTATCCTTTTTTAAATTCAAGATGGCGGACGTATTTTTTTTAATTTGATATGGGTGTCAATTTTGAGGTTCATTGGGGTGCCGATCACGAAAATGCCATCCTTTTTAAAATCCAAGATGGCGGACGTATTTTTTTATTATTTGATATGGGTGTCAATTTTGAGGTTCATTGGGGTGCCGATCACGAAAATGCCATCCTTTTTAAAATCCAAGATGGCGGACGTATTTTTTATAATTTGATATGGGTGTCAATTTTGAGGTTCATAGGGGTGCCGATTACCAAAATGCCATTATTTTTAAAATCCAAGATGGCGGACGTATTGTTTTATAATTTGATATGGGTTTCAATTTTGAGATTCATTGGGGTACTGATTACGAAAATGCCATCCTATTTTAAATCCAAGATGGCGGACATAATTTTTTATAACTTGACATGGGTGTAAATTTTAAGGTTCATTAGGGTGCTGATGAACGCCCCGTTGGTCTAGTGGTTTAAATACCGGGCCAAGATCTCGGGGTCCCAGGTTCGAATCCCGGGTCGGGCAACAAAAAGTTTCGAAATTTCGAATGTTGCTCGGGTTTGTGATCACCGACCCGCATTTGGCAAGCATGGTGATTATGCCAGTACACCCATCATTGCTGTGGTAACTTGAATTCAATGGTGGAGGCCTTTTCCCTGCAGTGGGATGATTATAGGCTGTTACTTTACTTTTAGGGTGCTGATTACCATTATGCCATCCTTTTTAAAATCTAAGATGGCGGACGTATTTTTTTATAATTTGATACGTGTGTCACTTTTGAGGTTCATTGGGGTGCTGATTACGAGTGTTTATCTGCAATAAATACATATTTTTATATATTGTTTACTTTTGACAACCCTGGCCGACACGATACTGTTTAGACGTTGTCGGCATTTTCCATGAGATAAAAGGCGTCGAACGACTGTATGGTTCATAGACTGTGGTAATATGGTATGACTGATTAGAAATAAAAATGATCTTGTATTTTTGTTGTTATCTCCTGATATAAAAGAAGATGTTATGTTTTTCAGTATAATTTGACTTATCTAAGATTTTATATTTAAATTTATTTAACTGATTTTAAGTAAATACCTCAATAAATAAAACATTAATAAAAAATATTTTTATAATAATTTTAGCATATTCATCAAACACATTTACAAGTAGAAGTATTCATTAATTATGCAATAAAATAATAAAATGGCTTTCATACAAAATGGATATATATACATATATTATATCAAACTTGATATATATCGGATATATATCATAAATATCCAATATTTTGATATTTATTATAACTATCGGATATTTTCGAATCCTGATAAGAAGTAAAAGTTTTGCTGATTAGTACTCTCTTACAAATCATCATGTTGATTTTAAGAACAAAAATTCTTCATGACGCCATGTGGCGTCATACGCCATTCATAAAAGAAATTAAATTTGATAACAAAAGGCAACATCTGAAGTTTTTAAACTGGCAATAAATCATAAAACTATTAATACAGGCATAATCTACGTGACAAATAATGGCAAGTCTGTTAATTTGAACTCTCTAAATGGCCATTCCATAGAATTTCAGAGGAATTTTTAAGACGTCATTTGGCGTCAAACGCCATACGCAAAAGACATAGGTAAATGACGCTTCATGGCGTCATCCGCAATGAATCGGTTAAATGTTAGGAGTTTTGCACTCTTAACACCAAAGTAGGTATTTAAATAGCTGCTTCATCTTAATTGACTGTCAAACAGATGTTTTTTTTTGTTTCTTGGTTTATTTTAAATACAGAAATGATAGAAACATAAATAATATATACTTAGCTATTTATAGATATTTGCAAATGGAGATACATTGTGTCATAATATATTTGGTAAATAAATTTTACATAAATTTAAGATGATTCAGTGAACTTGAGTGACAGGTTTAGGATGAGGCTTAACCAATTGATTAAGTCACAAGTATCAGTAAAATATCGATAGGATTTATGCCTACTTGATCATTCTCGAGATGATATTAGAAATTGCAACATTTCTAATATCATCAAAAGATTGATATGGATTAAGTTTTGATTGATTGAATGATTTACGTTGGAATGTTAATGTTGTTTGTTTAACTAATATAACGTGAATTTACATAGCAGCAAGGGCTTTGAAATAGGTAATATCTAAAAAATCTAGTTTTGATAGTTTTGCTACAATATTAGTTTTAAATAAGTAATTATCGAGTTTTTAACGGCTTCATTGTAATTATCGGCTTTCATGCCGGTAATTGTGTAATTATCGGGAAGGTAAACTTAGTAAAATACATGGTTGTTATCACTCGATTGACAGACAGATAACTATCTTTTTTTAATGAATGTTGTTTCACAGCTCTGGGTTCTTCTCCTTTTGAGACAATTATTGCTATCACAAACCTATTGTTTTCATTTGAAAAAAATAAAAATAAAAGGAGAGAACACATTTGTTGGTAAATGGTTGGAACAAAAAATATCTATAAGAATTTGTAAAGGATTTATCGGTAATAGTCCCGAAAATTAAAAATGCAATGATTGTTACTTAAAAATACGTGCATTTGTCTGGTTTTGGTCCAGCTGTCCAACTTTAGAAAATTATTTAGTACGTTTTTAACGAGATTTGATGCGACCTGAATGATGTATGTTATGTAAGAGTACTGGGGGCTAATAGAAAAAAAAATGGCATAAAGTGGATTTATTGGCTTTTGTTCCGGAGTTCCTCAAATGATGTGAATTGGTTTGACATGTTCGGAACTCTTGATGCATGTGGTCCGACAATCACTTGAACAGGTCCCCAATTGAGCAAACAGACATTCAGGCGCCCAATTCTGCTATTTTACAAATGGCTCAATAAAATTGCAATTGCATCGCAATTGTATGTTTTGACACATATTTAATATAGTAGTAATGTCAAAATATACGATTGCGATGCCATCGCGATTCTATTGTGCCATTTGAAAATTAGCAGAATTGGGGCCCAAGTGGATTGTCAAACAACATATTTAATGTAATACAATAAGGTTAATATTAATTATTTGACTCCTGCTATAAATATGGAAAAAATACATTAGCATAACAATATTCATATTACCTAGTGTTTTCAGGCAAGACATCTCTTATGGTACGTGATGGCACCCGAGGTCGTTGAGCTGTTGTTGGATTTGCAGTAAATGGCGTAAAAACTGGACTACCTCCAGCTGACGGACCACTACTTACTTGAAGATCTAATGCCTTACGTTTTTCGGAACCAAACAGATTCAAATCTGGTCTAGGTAAAGAGGGTCTGCTTGAACCTGAAATAAAGTCATACGTATTGTATTTAAATATTTACTAAACAAAGGAAACATTTTAAACCAATTGCAACATTTTATTTACATTAATCACGGAAGCATTTACCTTGATTTGATGTCACTTCGCCATTCTTCGACATTTTTATTTTGCTGAGAATTACACGTTTCTATTATTTCCACTACTCTTTGGTGCCGACAACTATTTGAAAATTATCCATTTGATATTGAAAACTATTAAATTGGTCACGTTTTCATAATAAGACACGACAATTTATTGTTTTAGATGAATTCATTGTACTTCTTCTGTCGTCAATCGACAACACTTGAAATCTGACGTTTTTTTTTTTTTTGTTTCCCTTTTTTAACCGGTTAAGGTTTGAGACCTTGCTGCCATGTAATTGGACTTTAAACCTTTTGAACGCCACCGTCATCTATGCTTGACAACCACTTGCGGGCCCTGTGCGCCAACGGCGCGGGGTGCGCATTGTCTTACATAACTTTTCAACTCATGACCACGGATTTAAATATTAACCTGGATCGAGTACTTCTATATCATATTTTCGAATGTGCATTCTAAAACAATAACGCTAAGATTCTTTTTTCTCTGCCAAATGGAAAAGTAGGAAAACAAGCCAAGGAGATAACTAAATAGTAGTGTATGATTTGCTCTTTTATGTAATTGGTAACTCTGTAGGTAAATTATCGCACACTCTTACGTCTTCCCTGCAGTCTTTAAAGTCATGGTTAAATTGTCATGGCTTAAGCCTTTCTGTATCTAAAAGTAATGTCGTTTTATTTTCTCGAATGCGTATTTGTCCCCCTGTAGTGATCACATATAATGGATCCCAACTGACTGTTAAAAATGAAGTCAAGTTTCTGGGTATGATTTTGGATTCAAAACTCACTGGCCTTTCTCATTGTTATTATATCAGTTCTAAATATTCTTAGATGTCTATCAGGTGTGTGGTGGGGAGCTCATCCTTATTCCTTAAAGCTATTGTATAACGCTTTAATTCGCAGTTATCTAGACTACTTCCTCGAACCATGCAGCGCAGCAGGTTTGGGTAAACTGGACAGTTTTCAATATAAAGCACTCAGAATTGTACTAGGAGCTATGAAGTCTAGCCCCATTATAGCCATGCAAGTTGAATGTGGAGAGCCGCCATTAGCATTGCGACGTCAAGCTTTATGAGATAAATTTATATTCCGATCTATGCAATTCCTCTATCATCCCCTTTGTTCTAAACTAAGAACCCTATCCAATTTTATAGAAAGTTCCCCTTATTGGTCTCATAAAAAGATACCATGTATGATTGTCAGCTACCGGAAGTTTGTATCATTACAAGCCCCTTCACATAGAACTCAATATCTACCTATATTTTGTACAGATTATAATTCGCTATTTTTTTCTCCCGTAATACACTTTACTCTCTCTTACTTATCTCTAAAAACGACAGTAACGCTAATACAACTGTAAACTACATTCTCGATCAGGATTGGAAAGATTGGCATCACATTTATAGTGATGCTTCTAAGCAAGGCAATACGGGTTTAGTTGGAATTGGTGTATATCACTACCAGTTTGGAATTATCAAAAAGATTAAACTCCCTCCTGAAACTTCAGTGCATACAGGAGAATTTTACGGAATGTATAAAGCCATCGAGTACATATTACTTACGAAGTTACCCAAAGCTTTAATTTTAACCGATTCTAGAAGTGCTTTGCAATCCCTCGCAAGATTTCCATTTTATTGTGGTACAAGTAGTAGTCCAGTGGTATTTGAATGTAGAAGATTACTGTTCAAGGCCTCTTCGAATGGCCAAACTATTCACTTTGGATGGATCCCTGGTTATCATGGTATTCTTGGTAATGAACGAGCCAACAGACTAGCCAGTGACGCTGTTGTGGATGGAGATATGTTTCCCTATAAAAACTACTGTTCTGATCTCCTCGCTCTTCCTAAACTTCATCTTCATTGCCGATGGAGTGAAGATTGGGATGTTAGCGGTCAAATGAAAGGTAAACATTATAAAAGTATTCAGCCTGACATTCCTTTAAAGCCATGGTTTCACATCATGAAGCTTGGTAAAATCGCTACAACATGTATTATCCGTATGAGGCTGGGACACGCTTGTACACCTAGTCACCTTGCGCGGTTGCGAATTAAAGACACTGAAATGTGCGAGTGTGGTGCTGACATAGGTGACCTGAACCACATTTTCTTTTCGTGTCGTTTACGTGATCACTCCTCTTTGTTTTACTCTTTAGTATCCCTCCGTATTCCTCTTCCTACTTCAGTTGTTTCATTATTATATATGAACTCATATGACGTTTATAATATACTATCTATATTTATATCCAGTAATAACATAAAATTATAAGTTTATGTATCAAATATTACACCGTTATTCCTACTAACCTGATCCTATACTGCTTTTGTTTTCCTTCCATTTCCTATCTTTTTTCCATAATCGTTTCCCTAACTTTAAACTTCGTCGTGGCAAATGCACAAATCGTGCCAGCCAAAAAAAAAAAAAAAAAGAAGGGTGTTATGGAGAAGGGTGTCCACGCTATAAGTAATTTATAGTAATAGGATTTTTTAATTTAGAAATGACCAGGTTTTTTTTCACTGTCTAAAATTGCATATTTTGATGGTTGATGTTTAATAATGATAGCTTATTAATTAATCCTCAAAATGTGTGATATTATTGTGTAGTATGATAATTATTTATGATCCAAACATGAATTTAAATACTAATTAAAAATCATTAGTTTAAGACACTGCTGGAACTTGAACCTGCAACCTCATAGTGTGAGTCAAGCATTTTTCCGATTGGGCTACCAAGGCTCATAAATTATTAAATACATAAAAATATTTAGTTAGATTTTACTCTATGTGTATTTTATTGCTGTACAGGATGCCTTAGGATGAATCTGTTGCTGGAAAGTGGAAAGAAACCTGGCAAAAAATATTTGTTACCCACCAATGACAGCAAAATTTTTCGGAAGAATATCAATTTTATCCTCGCTTAAATGACATTCCTCATCATCCAGTACAATCTCTCACTACTGAATCAAGACACGAACTAATTAAAAGTATCGCAAACAGATAAATAAGCTTAAGATTAAAAATGTAGGTGCGCCAACGAAGATACTCTTAAAATGACGGGGAAAAAACTGACGATGCGACAACGGCTGCATATAATAATTTTATTCAATAATGTTTAAATTTCTAATAGGTAAATTTTTTGTCATTAATTTCTTGTTTTATTTCCTTTGCCTCGATTCGGTCCTAAACGAGTCTACTACTACTTCAACTTAACGATCCACTGTAACTCTCCTATTCCACAATAGTAAAGAACATACCTAATTAAATCAAGATAAATAGCATAGGCTAGCAGGTGACTATTAGTGCTTAAAATCCGTTTTGGATAGTTTTTAATACAATAAGTATTTATCAATCCAGTAAGGCTATCCGAGAAGATAATATTTTATGGACACCGTATTAGAAAAGGAGGCACATCTACTTTCGAACCTCTCTCTTGGCTTGATTTTTTGAGATACTGCGCAGTCCAGCTTTAGTGTAGGTTCATCATGCTCATAACATCGGAAGTCCAAAAATATTTCTCATACAATTTAAAATCTTAATGATCATTCTTCATTAAATATTCAAGACCTAAATATTAAAAACCATTATCATTCAAATTTATAATATTACTTATTACCTATACACTTAGTTTTTACTAATATTTGTATATATTGTTTACTTATGTTTGTTTTTCGAGTAAATAACTTTTGTACTCATAAATGTGTTTTATTTTAATATTTGTTTTTATAAATTTCTTAATCATAAGTTTTTCTATTCATATTATTGAAAATCATAATGTCTCTATTCATACATTTTTTTGTTGTATACTACTTAATATTCATTTTCATATAGTTTTTAATCATAAGTGTAAATAAAACGGGATAGGTAAATCATTCATTTAAAATAGTGAAGAGTAATTAATATTGGCAAGATACGTGAAACACAATCAGCATAATTTATAAAAATTCAAGAAGATTTACACTCTCAAGTGAATAAATAAAAGTAACAAACTTGGATAAAGTTTAGGACATGGACCAGAGTTCTGGGTTTCCGCAATTTTAATCTAAATGGTAGTTACCTAAGTAGTCATATATGCAATGTTTCAAATTGCGGAGTATATTTTGAAGTGATAACGTCTTTAAAATCGTTTTAGTCGGAATGTTCAGAAACTTGTGTCACACCAAAACCTCACGAGCGCGATCGCAGGTATAACGAGAGAGAGAGAGACGGACCGATCTCTCGTCTCATCTCGAGCGCTGCCAGTCATTCCGTGAAACTTGTCACGCGGAATCCTCACGAGCGGAGGCTGGCATGGATTCCGCTTTCGCGTCTGACGGTTAATACACGTGTTTCGGGGATTAGTGTTAAAACTACCTACATTAAAAAAAAAAACTTTTATTTATATTTAAAGTGAATTGCTAACCAGTGGTAAGTACTTATATACTAATCATGGATCCTATACCTCCCGACCCTCCTGATCCTCCGGATAGGGCCTCATCTCCGATGGAAGTGTCGCAGCCGTTATTTTCGCTAACAGCTACAAAACGCCGTTCTGAAACTGCCGTTGACCCCGAACCCGCTAAAAGAGCTGTAACCAATGCTCCTCCATCTACAACGCCTAACAGTCAACCGGTGTACATGCACCCATCGCTGGTCATCGCCCCTAAGACATACGACAATTCTGACAAGGGCCCCTATCTTGTCCACGTTTCTCGCGTAGATTCTGATCCATCGGCCTCGACCTTTATTCAACCGATAAGATTTGGCAAATTTTTAGTTAACAACAAAATTCCAAATGTTGTTGCCGACGGTGTTAAAAAAATAGGCAGAAACAGAATATCCGTTGAATTTACAACAGCGACTGCAGCTAATACTTTCTTGAACAACCCCTTATTAGCTATGTGCAAATATGTAGCGTCAATCCCTACATACAACGTGACTCGAATGGGTCTTATCAAGGGTATCCCTACGGATTGGTCAATGGAGGAACTGGCAGAATCCTTGACAGTCCCGGACGGCTGTGGCATCTTGTTAAAGGCTCGTCGTCTTAATAGGAAAGTTTCCAACGAAGGTCAAGCAACCTGGGTCCCAACCCAATCTGTAGTCGTTACGTTCAGAGGCCAGGTAATGCCCGAACGAGTGTTCTGCTACCACAATTCTATCCCAGTTGAAACGTACCAACTTCCAACTATCCAATGTCTGAACTGTTGCCGCTTTGGTCATGTAAAGGCCCAATGTCGTTCAAAACCTAGGTGTTTCCGCTGTACTCAGCCGCATTCTGCAGATAGTTGTGTTGTCCCAGAAGACAAGGCTTCTTGCATAAACTGCACAGGGTCTCACTTTGCGTTAAACAAAGCATGTCCAGAACATTCAAGACAGAAAGCAATAAAAATGACAATGTCACAGGATAACATATCCTACGCTCAGGCTTCCAGTCAGTACCCAGCGGTTCGTAGATCTTATGCTGACATGACCAAAAGTCCTTCATCCACTGCTTCCACTCAACCATCCTACTCTCAAATGACATCCTCTCCCCAATCTAACTCCTATAAAAAGACGGTGACTCGTCCCCTCCGTTCTCACGCACCCTTGGGCAAGAGTTACGACAGACAGGCGCACCAGGCTATTATTGGCAATTGTGCCTCCTCTGTGCCCAACGGATGCGCCTTGAACGATTCCTTGTCCCAGCCACCGCTAAATGACGACTCCGAGAACCTCTTGGAACTCATTCTTTCCCTCATGCTCCGAATAGTTTCCAGTCGTATCGACTCCCTACCGCCCAACGTAACTCAAACACTCGCACAATTCTCCCGATTTTCTTCTGACCGTAATGGCCAACGTGGTAGTTCAGTGGAATTGCCAAAGTATTAGACCGAAAAAACACGAATTGACATACATTATTAATAAATACATGCCATCAGTACTAGCCGTCTCTGAGACGTGGTTGGTCCCTGAGTCACACTTTCGTGTGTCAGGCTACTCATGTCTCCGGGATGATAGGAACGATGGCTATGCTGGTAGCGCCTTACTTATTAAGCGCAACCTCTCTTTTTCTCAACTTTCCCTTCCCCCGCACAGTCAGGATATTAACGCCGTGGCTGTGGGAATTTTTGATATTTCCCTTTTATCCGTATACATCCCACGTCCCAATTCTTCGTCGTTAAGTGAACTTCGTTCCTCGATATTAGCACTTCCTGCTCCAATTCTTGTAATGGGTGATTTTAATGCCCATCACATCTCATGGGGTTCATACTGCACTAATTCACCTGGCTCATTACTCCTAGACCTTTTGGATGAACTCAACCTTGGCGTTTTGAATGATGGTCGTCCAACAAGAAGACGAACTCCGTCTCAAGAATTTGGCTCCGCAGTCGATCTCTCGATTTGTCCTCCAAATTTGATGACATTGCTCACTTGGGACGTCCTCAGTAGCACTTTTGGTAGCGACCACTTTCCAATTCTTATAACAATCCCTGATAAATCAATGCCTACTGTTTCCCCCCCTCCCCTTCTCAAGTATAAATTAAATAGCGCTGATTGGCCTTCATATAATACATCAGTTAGTAACAAATTAGATTCTCTTCCTTGTATAAATTCCGATAATTCCCTTTCTGCATACTCCGACTTCGTTAACATCCTTAAATCCTCAGCGGACGAGCATATTCCCCAAAAAAAGTCGATTCGTAAAACTTCACCTCCATGGTGGGACTTTGAATGTACGGCCATGATCTCAAAACGTAAAGAGGCGGAAAAAAGGTACAATAGAGCCATGACCATGGAAAATTATGTGTATTACCAAAAGACAGCTGCCCAAACAAGAAAACTATTATCGAAAAAAAAGAAATTAGGTTGGATAAATTTCTGTGAAAACATGTCGCCAAGGACCCCATTTACTGCAGTCTGGAAACAGATTAGACGATTTCGCCAATCGCTCCGCTCCTCTAATAATATCTCCTCAAATGAGCCTTCTGCCTGGATTGATAATTTTGCAGATAAATTATCTCCCCCTTTTGTCCCAACCGAAGATAGTTTCCCTTCAAACGTTAATGTGACGATACCTCCAACTGGCAACCTAGATGGCCCTTTTTCTTTCGAGGAACTACAATTAGCCATAAACGGCCTCTCTGACTCATCGCCAGGTATTGATGGAATTCCTTACTCCTTTTTAATTAAATCCCCAGATCGAGCTAAATTATATTTTCTAAAATTAGTAAACACCTTTTATGACTTGGGGGCCGTCCCGGACTCTTGGAGGGAACAGATTGTGATTCCTATACCAAAGCCTGGGAAAGACCCCCTAGATCATAATTCTTACCGTCCCATTACACTTTCCTCTGTCCTCCTAAAAGTTATGGAACATATGATTCGGAACCGTTTGGAGTGGTTAATGGAATCTCAAGGCATCTTAGCAAATACACAATTCGGGTTTCGCAAGGGTTTTAGTACTGTCGACAGCCTTAGCATTCTGACAACTGACATCCGTTTGGCCTTCCAAAACAAGGAATACCTTGTAGGGGTGTTCCTTGATATAGCCGCCGCGTATGACAATGTCATACTTCCTGTACTCAGGCAAAAATTGCTCCATCTGAGTGTCTCAGAGAAGTTGGTACGTTTCATCTGCAACACGTTGATGTCTCGATTAATCTCGATAAGATGTCAAAACACCTCTGTCCCCTCTAGACTGGTGTGGAAGGGCTTGCCCCAGGGTTCAGTGCTTAGCCCTCTTCTCTACAGCATATACACACACGATCTAGATCAAACTGTCGTCCCTTTTTGCAATATCCTTCAGTACGCCGATGACATAGCTATTTACCTATCCTCCAAGTCTCTACTACATGCAACGTCTCGATTGAATTCTGCTCTTGAATATTTAAACGATTGGCTGATAAATCACGGCCTGTCCATTTCCGCTCAAAAGTGCTGCTGTGTAACTTTTACTCGAAAGCGCGAAGTTCCAGATCTTGTCGTGGCCGTCGGAGGAGAACATATCCCATGTAGCGATCAAGTTAAATTTTTAGGCATGATTCTAGATACTAGGCTAACAGGTATCCCTCACTTTAAATACACCATCGGAAAGGCAGAGAAAGGGGTCAATGTCCTACGCGCTCTTTCAGGCACCTGGTGGGGCGCTCATCCCTATTCACAAAAATTACTCTACAATGCCATAGTTCGCAGTCACTTTGATTACGCTTCATTTCTTTTAGATCCATGTAATAAATCAGTTCTTGACAAAATGACCAAAACACAATCCAAATGTCTGCGCATTATATTGGGAGCTATGAAATCCTCACCCATTAATGCTTTACAAATTGAGTGTGTCGATCCTCCCCTCTTCTTGCGTAGACAATACCTTAGCGATCGTTTCTATGTCAAAACCTCTCAACATGCCTCCCACCCACCCCCTTTTAGAAAAATTAAAACTCCTCTCATTAGCTAGTCGATCGTCGGACCCTCCATCCAAAATTCCATGCATTCTGCTTAGTTATAGAAAATTTAATAATCTTCACAACCGTATCGAAAATTATCCGCGGAACCCCCTCTTTCTTAACAGTTTCGAATCATTAATATTTAGCCCGTAAGTAATTTTGGATTTCGGTATATCTAAGAATTCCTGTTCAGCTCCTCAAGAATTTCTTAAAATTGTCTCCGAACATTGGCAAGGTTGGCTCACGATGTACACTGATGCGTCAAAATTAACCAATGACGGTTGTGTCGGCGTGGCTGTGTGGTTCCCAGAATACAAAATTATACTAAACTTTCAATGCCCTCCAGTAACAACTGTGTTTACTGGTGAATCACTCGCTATATTAGAAGCAGTACTTTATGCAAAATCGCACTCCTTAAGTAATGTTTTAATTCTTTCTGATTCCTTAAGCTGTCTTCAGTCTATCTTATCAAATTCCTTTAAATGTAAAACCAAATTTCCTCTCATTCTGAAAATCCGGGAAGCTCTATATGAATGTAAATCAATGGGGTTAAGTATTGTACTAGCTTGGATTCCCAGTCATATCGGAATTCCTGGCAATGAAACCGCTGATTCATGCGCTAAAAATGCAGTTTCCACTGGTTCGCTTGCACATCCTAAACTACTCTTCCATGATGCAGCATCCCTTTCAAACTCCTATTTATTAAAGTCATGGAATATCCACTGGAATAACTCTAAAAGATCAGGTGGAAAGTACTATGCAGACATCCAGCAAAACATCCCTTCTCGTCCGTGGTTCTTTAGCCACAAATTTATACCAAAGACTGTACTATCAACCATATGTCGACTTCGTATTGGTCATGCATGTACACCAGTTCACCTAGCGAAGATGAGAATTCGAGATAACTCCTTGTGTGAATGTGGTATGGACGAAGGCACAGTAAACCACATATTCTTCAACTGTCCTAAAATTGGTTCCTCCCTGTTCGATGTTCTTCCCAAAAATATTCCTCGCCCGACTAATATCAAATGTGTATTAAGTTTAACTAACCCTTCGCTTTTGAAAATCCTGTCAAAATTTATAACCACTAATAAAATTCGTTTATAGTTCGTAAGTAGCTCGGTGGCAAATAATTATAAATTTTATTTTATTTATTTTTATTTGTCACCCTAACTTTTTCTCTCAATTCATATCCCTGCTCCTAATACCTTTGTTTTATTATTAACTGTACATATACTAATAATTTGTTTGTGGCGTTCTAAAAAATTGTGCTGTATTATTTATTGCTGCTTAGTTTTTTTCTATAGTATTTAAAATAAAATAAAAACACTGTATTTTCCCATTTCGTGACATTGGCGGAATCGTGTGGCTTTGGCCGAAACACTGCCTTCGCCATATTATAAAAGAAGAAGAAGAAGAGGCTGGCATAGCGTTCGAGTGAGTGGACCGATCTTCCGTCTCTCTCACTCTAGCGGCATACAAACGAATGGAGATTTTCTCATGCGGTTAAGTTTTCGTTGAATGTTTAAGATGTAATTTAAAATTTGAAAAAATTGTTATCTTCATTAATTCCTTACTTCCCAAAAACTTATATCACCAATAAGACGTTATCACGTAAACATCTCGATCGTAAACCTACTTTACAAACAACCAATTTTTTTTTAAAGATTTTGATTTTTTTATGACCAATTCACTTTTTGACAACAGACTTGCATTTTTTTCACATTATGTCAAATGAAACGCATGTTTTGTATGGTGGTCATATTAATATAAAAAAAAATGTGATAGTTAGGTATTTGCCTACAAAGTCCAGTAGGTTAGGAAAAGTGTAGGTTAGGTTAGGTTAGAACAGTGACCAGTATTTAACCATATTAAAGGCGTGAAGGCGAGAGAGCGTAGCAAACGTGTTGCGGTAGCGGCCGCCGAGCGCCTCAAAAATCCAAAAAAAAAAACAATTTTTGAATCCTAACCTCAAAATTTTATATTAAAAAAAAAATTTTACACCGCGCCTCTCTGACTTCTGTGGAGGGTTCCTCACTTACCCCTCCCCCTCTCCCTCTATGGTTCAAGTCCTAAACTTTTACCTCAAACTTATAAAATCTACTATACTTTACTACTAGGTACCTTCTTTCCTAACCTACATACCTCTAACTTAGTAAAAAATTAAAATTATTTTTAATATTTATTTACTATTGTGGAAAATGAAATTATGAATAACGATTTTATGAGTTGAAGTATGTTCATAGTAACATCATTATTAATTGAAACAATATAATCATTGAATGATATGAAGAAAAAAGATATGAAAAGAAAAAAGAAGTTGTGCGTGTACTAGTGTACACACGTAAGAAGTGAAACTTCTTTATGGCCTCATTTTTCTAAAAATGATCTACATGCAACTTTCCAGAAATTGGTTAAATTGGTTAAATATTATTTCACTTTACCTTTTTGCTATCGTCTGAACAACCAACCGTGGTAGGGGCAAGAAAAAGATGGCGCGTAACCGAAAAATCTGACGCGTCAATGTGACGCAAAACGTGACGGTAAATTTTTTCCAACGCCCATAATAAAGTTTCACTTCAATTATAAATTTAAACTGGTTATTGGTAGTAACAGCATTAATAAAAAACTTATGACTACTTACTAACTTTTATGAGCTCCAATGGTAGTAATAAAAATGTATGAATAAGAAAAATATGAAAAATTAAATTATGAATATAGATAGATAGATAGAATACTCTTTATTGCACAAATAACATACAATTTTTATAGTAAGATGTACAATTTAGGCGGTCTTATCGCTAAAGAGCTATCTCTGCCAGACAACCTTTGGGTACAGGAAAAAAACTATGAAGAGGGGAAGGTGGTCAGAGTGCTTAAGGCAGAATGTTAAACTAAAAATTACAAAATTAAAAAGAAATAACTAATAATAATAAAATAAATACTAAAACAGCAAAACTAAAAGTCAACGATTTACTCAAACATAAATAATAGCTGTTTACTTGAACTTAAATATAACACAATTAGGGGAGGCCGGGGTTCAAAGTGCCGGGGGTAGATTGTTCCAATCCCAATAGATCCGCGAAGAAAAGTGATAGCAGTAGATGTAAAGTTCGATGTAAAACGTCATACCATTGCGCTAGTGCATCACCTATAACGGCTCTGAAACGGAATTATTAACAGATGAAAATTGATGCGGAGATAGATAACGGGCTGGAATAGCACATATCTACCTACGCTTCCTTTTACGTGGGTAACACTGAAAATGTTTAGAACTGGCCAGTTAGAAACGTTGCTAATGAAAACTTTTTTGAATTTAAATTTTAGAACTATACTGATTTAAACTTCCATGGTCACTATCACTAGAGGAACAGTTCTCCCGTGATCATGGACCTTGCAACAGTGCCGAAATATCGGGAACTCATAATAACTAAGGTACATGGTATAAACCCCGTATCAATTAACTCTAATTTTAGAACTCTTTGGTAACTTACTGTAGTTTATTACATTCATTCATCTGTCATTAGTTTTTGTGAATTGGCGACGTCACAAATCTAAAACTCTTGACACGTGAAAATGAACCTAACGCGAGAAAATTTTCGGTCAATGATTTATTATGACTTTCGTTATGGGCTTACTCAACAACAAAGCTATGATAGGCTGCGATTAGCATTTCTAACGGCCGGTCCCAATAATCTATCTACCTTCAGTTTTGGCATATCGGAGATAGAAAACATCTTCTGTCTCTGATTTTGCCGTCCAGAGAAACAAAGACAGAAGTTGTTTTCTATCTCCGATATGCCCAAAACTGAAGATAGATAGGTTATTAGGACCGGCCGTTAATGAAGCCCCATCTCGTGCCACTATTTACAATTGGTTTAATGAGTTTAAGCGTGGACGTAGCAATCTCAATGATGATCCGCGTGAAGGACTTCCTTTAACAGCGACTACTGAAGATGACATCAGTGCTGTGCGACGCATGATAGGAGAAGATAAGAGAGTGACCTATCAACATTAATATTTCCTTTATTTTCATGTAATTTTCTTAATACGATAAATTAATTAAAAAAAAAAAAAACAGATACGGGCAAGCCTAGGCATTGGTATGAGCCAAGTTCAAAAAATATTACACGAACATTTAGGCGTCAGGAAGCTTTGTACCAGATGGATTCCCCATACTTTAACCGACGACCAGACACAATTCGCATGGACTAGTGTCGCCAAATGTTAGATAAGTTCAGCGGCGGTGACTCAAATGCTGTATTTGACATCGTCACAGGTGATGAAAGCTAGACATATTGCTACGAACCCGAAACCAAAAGACCATCAGCTCAGTGGGTGTTTCCTTTCGAGGATCGGCCAACTAAGGTAAAGAAAGGAAGAAGTCAAGGAAATAAGATGATTGCCTCATTCTTTGGTCGGAAAGGTAATTTCGCGACAGTTTTGCTAGAAGATGGAAGGATAGCTACTGCAGACTGGTATGTCAATCGCTGTTTGCCTGTTGTCTTGGAAAAAAATCGACAGCAGCACTCTCGAAGCAGGATTCTCCTTCACCACGACAATGCTTCAGCGCACTCCGCAAAACGGACTGTTGAATATTTGACTATGGCAGGTGTCGAGATAATGAGTCATCCGCCATACAGTCCTGACCGGGCGCCCTGCGACTTTCATTTATTTCCAAGAACTAAAGATGAGCTATGTTATACAATAATATGTCAACCCACCAAAAATCTCTTATTGAGATAATGCCATCTAGTTATTGTCGTAGGCACCCTCGACGTCCAAAAAAATGGCCAACATTGTAACTATTCCATATAACGCCATCTAGTTAGAAAAATATTTTTGCAGTTCACCAAATTCTTCTGAACAGTTTTGCAATAAGCGATCACAAACCTGTCGTAACGTGCGCGGATTTGCTGTGGCTTAAAAATACAAAGTTCTTTGAGTTTCAATAAGTAGATAAATTTAGTTAAAAGTTAGTGTCCTGTACATAATGTTTTATCAATGACAACAACCATAGTGTTGACTTAAAGTTATTTTTAAAGGTTTGAAATATCTACTTGTGGTAACGGGTACGAAGGTAAGTTGCAAAAGTTTTTTAATTATTTTCTTAATTACAAACATTAATTGCTTGCTAATTTTGTTTTCTCGGTTATGTCAAATAAGTGATCACTGTATAAAGTAGGTGGTTAAGTAGCAAATTATTTATAAAAACATCAATATAATTCACTGTGACGTTAAACTGGTTATTGCAAATTAAATATTTGAAAAATGGGCTGTAGTCCTCGTTATTTATACGGTAATAGGATACATAAAACCATTATTCAAGGTAAAAAATACAAACTTAATGCGATGGATTGCATTAAAAATTTTAGACTAATCGTGCAAAAGAACTGTTTTCTAACTACTATGCCAATTAATATTTATGTTGTTGTAGGTATCCATCTACCATGAACTCTAGAGCACACAAGTTAGTTGCAATGGCTTGTGAGAACCATTTATCTAATAAAAAATCGTTCTCTGAAGAAGAACCATTAAATAAATAAATAAATAAATATTTTAAGACATGCCTCACTGGGCCACACAGAGCCATCTAGTCCCAAATTAAGGTAGTATTAAGTACCCTGTCGTATGGGGTACTAGACAACCGATAATCTTACTTATATACTTTTTTTTTTGTAAATACATACTTATAATACATAGAAAACACCCAGACCAGTACAAACAGACATGTTCATGCACACAAATATTTGTACTGTGCGGGGATCGAACCCGCGACCCATGGCTCAGAAGCAGCGTTAACTACCGCTGATCCAAATGGTCGTCATTAAAAGGTATTTTAGAAACTCACGAAAGTAAAGTAACTATGCTACATCAGTTAAAACACGATCCTGTTCTTAAGCTTCAAAATACTGCATTTATATGTGACCCAAACCCTGAAGAAACCGTTACTGAAACAAGAGAAGAGTTGATACATACGAGTAGCCCTAGTTTGATAGAATTAGATGATTTAGATGTTGTTCAAAGAAGCTTACATTCCGCAATTTTTGATTACGATTTTGAAGGAAACCAAATAATAGAAGAGATAGAAGTCGTGACTTGTAACAATATACACGATAATAAAAATAATGAAAAGAACATGTTAAATACAATTCTTCTTGAAACTCAAACTCAATCTATTTGTTATAATGACAACAATACTTTTATATCTAATGGCAATAATATAAGTAGTACGGACAAGATCACACATTCAACTACTAATGAAGAAAGTTTAAGTTTACAAAATCAGTCCGAAGCTAAAAGTAATACAGGAGAACAAATAACTTATAGTGGAACTACTGTGGCAAGCGAAAATTTAGATGAAAATGTAAAAGGTAGACCTAAGCGTGGTAGGAAACGAAAAGTTGCAGACCAGTCAAGAAAAGAACGGAAACGAAGAGCTAATGTAAATGAAAAATATATTAATGCAAAAGGAAAAGAAGTATCACCTAAAGTTTTTGATCAGACTTTTTTTTGCGGATGTAAAAAGAAATGCACGGAAATTATTTCGGTAGATGACCGAAAAAGAATATTTCATCAATTTTGGTCTATTGGCTCATATGAAGGCCGATGTGCTTATATTTGTGCTAAAGTTAAAGAAACTAATAAATCTAGATGTTATTCTACTGAAAATTCCAAGAGAATGGTTACTCGAAAATATTTTCTTGATGACAATGAAATTTGTAAAAAAGCATTTTTAAAAACCTTATGTATTTGCCAAAGTAGAATAGATGTTGCAATGAGGAAGAAAAATACAGCATCAGATTTAAAAGATAACAGAGGAATGGTTAGTGGTGGAAATAATAGAACGAGTGAAGAAAATATCAAGAAAATAGTTGACCATATAATTTCCTTTCCAAAGTACATCAGTCACTACTGCAGAGGCAAGACTAATAGTCGTTATTTAAACACAGATCTTAATCTTTTTAAAATGTATGACTTATTTAAATTAAAGCATTCTACTGAAGATAATTTACCTACTCTTGCAACTTATAAGAAGATATTCTATGAAAAATTTAACCTTAAATTCAAAGCTCCAAAAAGCGACACATGCAAGACTTGTGATGCTTTTGAAGCCAAGCTGAAATTATTATCAGGTGTAGATGCTGAAGAAATAAAAGAGAAACGTGATGTGCATTTAAGTAAAGCCACAGCACTCAGAGGTAGAATGAATGAGGATCTAAAAATGGCTTTGGAAAGTGAGTCTGTAGAAACTCTTACTTTTGACATGCAAAAAACACATCCACTTCCAAAGATACCATCTAATATTGCGTATTACAAGCGACAGTTAAATTTGTACAATTTAGGAATTTATATCGGTAGTAACAAAAGATCTATTTTTAACCTATGGCTTGAAAATGAAGGTGGAAAGGGCACGCAAGAAGTAGAATCCTGTTTGCGAAAGTACATACTAAATAATATACAACATCCAATAACGGAACTGATTTTATGGTCAGACTCGTGTGGGGGACAAAACCGCAGCATTAAATTAGTCCTCATGTTGATTCACACTATGCAACACCACTCATCGCTTAAGTCGATTACACTGCGATTCCTGCTTTCGGGACATAGTTTCTTGCCTAATGATGCTAATTTTGGTGTTATAGAAACTCGATTGAAAGCGCAACAAAGACTTTACACATTAGAAGATTATGCTGAAAGTATTACGACAAGTAAAAAGCAAAAAAAGTTTGAGGTTACGAGAATGCTTTCGCCCGATATGCTGTCTGTTGAACTATTAGAAAAAGCTATTACTAATAGAAAAGTTGATAACGCCAAAAATAAAGTGAATTGGCTGAATATTCACGAAATTGTAATGGAAAAGGATTATCCCTATATTTTAAAAATAAAAAATGATCTGGATGAATCACACCAAGTTGTCAACATTGAAAAGGCAGGCAAAGGTCGTAAACCTGTACTTAAGAATATTGATTTACCTGGACGTTAGCCAAACGGAAAGAACTTAAGTAAAGAAAAAATAAAAGATTTAAAAGAGTTATTGAAGCTAAAAGCTTGTACCTGCAGACGCCAGATCTTTCTATGAATTTTTGAAGGGTTCTCAGGGTGTAACTACGGAAGAAGATGTAGATGGTTATCATATTGAAGACTTTGATAATGTTTCTGAAGACGATGAAGACTGAATTACTATTTTGGGCTATTAATGATTTGATTTTTTTAAGTGTTCATACTACTAACTACTATTAAAATTGTCATTTTGATTTTAATAATCAAGAGTAATGATTAAGAAAGTAAATTTTGATATACTTTTTTTAATGGCAACAATCTATCAAAGGGGTTTAGAAGATTGTTGCAGTATTTTAATAATGTCCGTTGATTTTTGCAATAAGCGATTTAGGATTAAACGCTTATTGCAATTAGTTCAAGTTCTGGATTGGATTTTGCAATAAACAAACTAGGAAGAAAAAGCTTTTTTTTTTTATCAACCTCATATATAAAATATTAACACTATGTATCAAACACTCCCTACAATAACACCGAACTAACAAACATCATTACACTACCCAAGTAGGTTAGGTTATTTTTTAAAGCTACAAAATTCTTTGACCTCTTATTTCTCAGGATTTGGTTTTCTGGGGTTGATATGTTATTGCATAACATTGCTCAGATAATATTCGAGGTATTCGCTTTACGAGCCCTGAAGATGCGGTGAAAGCGTACGTAAATGCCATAGAAGAGACCCCTAAGGAAGAATGGGCCCACTGCTTTTCTCAGTGGTTCCATCGAATGAGACGATGTGTAGAGAGGAACGGAGATTACTTCGAAAAACAATAAAAGTATTGGCAACTTTCTACGTTAAGCCGTTTTTCATTTTCTATACATTTTCAGTGTTACCTAAGTATCCCGGAAAAACGTACGGTTCCCGTGGGATAGTTTTAAATTTTCTAAATTCTACGCGCACGAGGTCACGGGCAACATCTAGTCCTTTAAAAATACAAAAATATCATATATAGGTACTTAACTTACTTATACTAGAGTTATTGAGTTTCTAACCCCCGTATTTATAAACAAGTAAAAGTAATTACTTGACTACAAGTAATTACTTGAGAGACAATTTGTATGCCTTAATCAAGAAATTACTAGAAGTTATAACTACCAAAAGTTAGCATTTTCAGCCAAATAATATGACTATTAATGTTGACCAATTTCTTTCACTTAAGCACTAGTTATGAACACTTTAAGTTATGACTTTCTTAAGCATTAAGTAATTACTTCTTTATAAATACGGGGGTAAGACTCTTAAAAAGACGTCAATTATTATTAGCCATTTTAATTTCACTGTAAAATATACAATGTGATAAATAAAATAAATAAATATTTAAGACATGCCACACTGGGCCACACAGAGCCATCTAGTCCCATAAGGTACTATTAAGTACCCTGTCGTATGGGGTATTAGACAACCGATAAACTTACTTATATATATTTTTTTTTTTTTTGTAAATACATACTTATAATACATAGAAAACACCCAGACCAGTACAAACAGACATGTTCATGCACACAAATATTTGTACTGTGCGGGGATCGAACCCGCGACCCATGGCTCAGAAGCAGCGTTAACTACCGCTGATCCAAATGGTCGTCAAAGGATATGGGTAGGATGGGGAGGATGGATAGGGGTGGTACTTCTAATCTAACCCTTAGTAGTACATTACATCACTTAGCTTAGTACATCAAATCTAAATTCATCGACAAAAAAAATTATATGGGGTGTCCCCTCCCCCTGTAAAATAACTATTTTTTTTTCAATGTACTGTGGCGCGCTCGATACTTTATGCGATATCAAAGGTTGCATACGTTGTAGAAACATGAAAAAAATGGCAAACGGTAGCTATTGACACTGGCACTAATCAATTACAATGTTTCAAACGTTTAAGATTATTTTAGTGAGAAAAAAACATTACATAATTATTTTGTGATTTAAAATCACTTTTTTTTAATGTTTTCGGAGATTACTCAAAAATAAGTCTAATAAAATAGTTAATGATTAAAACATTGTTAAGATATTGGCGAACAAATAAGGCAAAATAAGCCGGAGGAGCACTATCTAATTGCAGCCACATGTGCAGCCGACAACTAAGTGACAAATTCATAACACATGAATAAATATTTACTCATGTGTTCAAAGGTTCGTCATGAAATTGATTTTGCAAAAACTGCAGAAATCTGTTTTGTATTTATTTCCTATCCTTGTCTGTTACACTCAAATTTTTAATATTGTTCTCATACTCAATTATAACTTACTTATTTACGGAGCAATTTTGACGAAAAGTAGTTATTTGATAAATCGGTAACTACAGAGAGAGACAAACTTCTTAGCGTTCCATGGATTCACCGTGCGGGTGCCGGGTCCATCGTATGGCAGACTCCGAGTAGCTCCCGGGACTTGTGACACGGGTGTAGGTTTCCGACCCCCCCCCCCCCCCTTTCCGACGTACATCAACACTCACCTTCACTACTCGTGTTTCTCTCCCTGCCCAGCCAAGTCTGGTACGAACCTGCTAATGCAGCTTTAGACACTCGCTCTAGTATAGAACTTATTGCAGTTCTGGCCAAGCCAAGTTCTTTCAACAGGTTATAGAGAGATTTTCTGATATACCTCTCGCTCCTACTTCTACAGTATACAGGGTGTTGATTTCAATACGAGCGGTATTTTCAGAGGTGGTTATGTACCTTGTACTGATCATGAATCAATAAAAAAAAATGAGTTCGGAAATATATTCTTAAAATTATTTAGTAATCATGGTTTTCAAAGTAGACCCTTAGATTTGCGGAGTAGGACCCCGACACTAACACAAACGCCGATAGCGCGGCGTCGAGCGTTCAGGGCCCGTTTATATGGGATGCTGAGAGGGCGCGCGGCGGCCGGGCGATAGCTTTATTTGGTATGTCAAAAGGCCGCGTAGCTGCCGCGCGACCGCCGCGCGGTTACCGCGTACTACCACCTCGTGGCCACCGCGTACGCGTTTTCAAGAGTCGACTGTTATAGTAAAATAAGCTCTTTAGTAACTACATTTAAAGTTAAAATTAATTTAGCAAAGAATCCCTTGACGCTACAAATGCGGCCTGGACTCATTCAGTTGCTTTTAGTACTTCTCTAAATACACACGTGTTCGTCATGAGTACTTGACAAAGAAGAAAAAAGTGGTGATTGCATATTACTTGTACCGACAATGCAAAGAAGAAAAAGAAATACGAATTATACGTGTTGTTACTTGAGTGACTGCGAAGTGAGCGGCGGGCGCCAGAAAACTCGAGCAACTGAGATCGGCGCGGCGCGGCCGCGCGGCCGCCGCGCTATTAATGGGGCGCGGGGGCGCATCATCCAGAAAATTCGGGCAAGAGAGCTACGAGGCGCGGCGGCCGCCGCGCGGTGTGGTTGTCCAAAAGAATTTTAATGTTTTAGGTAATAGAGGTAATAGAGTTTAAATTTTCTATGAACGAAACCTAGCAACTAGTCTAACGCGGCCGCCGCACGGCGGCCGCGTGAAAGTTTTTGCGTCGTCTAACTGCAGCTTTAAAGTACAAAGGTACCGCAATCTTTGTTTTTAGCGCGTACGCGCCGACCAGTAGCCACGCCGAAAGAAGCCGACAAGCGGCGGCATCTCTTTGTGCCGTGCCGCTCGCCCTAGCTACTCTCGTTCACGCGGTCAGTTGTGACGAAAATGACGCAATATTTTTCCAACGTTGAACTAGTTGAAATGATAATATTTTGAGTGAAACTATTTAGGATGTTTAGTGAGTCATTCCCAAACCATCCACGACCCTCGAGAACAGTCATGCTCCCGGTAACGCAGAGACTTTGTGATTGATCATGAACAGTTCCATGAACGCTCAAAGTCGGGAAGGCCGTATCGGTCTTGATGTAAGACTGCAAGAAGATATCTTGTGGATTGTGGACTACTTTGAGAGGGAACCGAGAGCGAGCACCAGAGACGCCGGCTTTTAGTGTCAATTTGTGGGCTGGGATAGTAGGGGATCAGCTGTTGGGACCTTACTTCATCGAAGGCCGCCTCACCAATGCTACATACTAGGAACTGTTGGACAACGTCGTAATAAAGACGAGATGTTGGAAGACACGCCTATGTATTTCCATTCCAACTTAATTTACCAGCACGATGGAGCACCGCCTCATTATGGTTTAAAAGTGTTAGACTATTTAAATCGTGAATTTAGAAATCAGTGAATCGGGCGTGGTGGACCGGTGCCTTGGCCACCACGATCCCCAGACTTAACGCCCTTAGACTTTTATTTGTGAGGTGATCTAAAACGATTAGTGTACACTGAAGAATCGACAAGTGTTGACGACTTGAGATGAGTCAAAGAATAGTGTGTGCATTCTAGACAGTGAAACATAATCATGTTGTGTTGAACAGTTTGAAAAAGAACACCAGACGCCGTGCTAGACTATGTATTGCTCAGTCTGGTGGTCACTTCAAAGATTAATTAAGGTTAGTGTAAATAAAAGTTTAAAAAAATTAGGTACCTATTAAGATAAATCGTTGAAAATAAATAAGTTGCAACTACAATTTTTTTTTGAGGTTAGTGTAAATAAGAGTGTCCAAAAAACTAGGTAAGATACATCTTTGACAATAAGTTGATTCCAAAATTTTAACTACGCAGCTACGTCGAAAATACTGCAGACTGACGTCATTTAATAATCTAGTAGGTATTTTTAATTTTTAAAAAGGGTTAGGCAAAATCAACATGAAAGCTCAGGGTTCGATTTCCTGCTTTTGCTTATTAAACAATTAAAATGAATTGTAATTTTTAAAATTTTAGATCCATGTTCGATTCCGGACTGAAGGCTCAAATCGTGAGCGACCAGATGACCTGGCGTCGTTAAGCAATAAAAACACTTAATTTTTAGGTGGACTTAGATACCCAGATAGTGTAAGTTTGAGGTTCGTTCGGTTCCCGATTGATCGCCCTTAGGTACTTAGGTTTGTTTGTCAGTCCGCTTTACAAATAGCTATTTACACATTCGGGAATAACGCAGACGGCAGATAAAGAGATATAAGCAAGCAATAACGGCTAGTTAGTAGGTAGGTACCTACCTACGCGATTCGCGCCGTACTTTGCGTACAGTGCAAACAGTTTGTTTCAGTATCTAACGCCACAGTGCAGTACACCTATTTCCAGCGCAATCGTTTCTGTCACTAAATGTATCATAGTCAGCTTTTTGACAAAAGATTTGCATTTTTTTCACATTTGTCAAATGAAACGCGTTTTATGTATGGTGCTTACACTATTATCGAAAAAGAAACATTTAATGATATCTAATTGCTTACAAAGTCCAGTAGGTTAGGAAAAGTGTAGGTTAGGTTAGGTTAGAACAGTGCCCGCCCTTCACAGGGAAGGAGTTTTGGGTCTCCTACCGGGCGCGTCCCCAGGTGGCGGATAGGGGAACGCCCTCCAGACATGGAGGGTACCGGCCATTTGGCCGGCGTGGACCAAAACCCACACGGAAGACGCTTCCAGTGGGCTTGGGCAGCCCGCTGTTGAATGCGTCTCCAGACGGTGGTAGCGGGCTTCGGCCCGTGGCCTGTTGTGGCCGTTCGCGCTGGAGGGTGTGACGGCGGTGTTGCCGTTGGGGCGCCAGCCCCGCGGCGGACGGAAGTCGCTCGCTTCCCAGTATGGTTTGAGCTATGCTGGGCAGCGAGTGGGCGTGAGACGTTGGCGGCCCCTTGCAACGACATGCAATGTCATTGTAAAGGGTGGCCACGGATCGGGTCGGCGAGGTTGCTTGCGGACCCGACCCGAAGTCGTAGATGGGGGAGGACGAGTAGGCATACGCCGAACTCAACTTCCCCCCTCTAGCAGGCTAGTGGGCGTTGGGCCGGGGGGCTCAACGTTCGCATTGCACAGCTTGCCAGACTGGGGGTGGTTCCTGGTGTACAGGATCACCCATATTTTATGCCTGAGGCCCGGCATAGGCCGTACGTAGGCGGTGCATGGAGGGCATCCTAAGGGAAACCCATACACTGCCAACATACGTTGCAAGGTACACCGCAGGTCTTTTTAGTGGGTATGCTTGTCGGGCACCGACAAGAGAGTCCCACATACCCTACTGCTGCCCCTGAAGCAGTAGGTATGCGTAAAGCATTTTTTCCTGCGAAAACAAAATAAAAAAAAAGGTTAGAACAGTGTGTTACTCGTAGTTTCCCACGGCACGGTAAGCTCTACAAGTACAATCCGTTTTGTAGCTCTAGAAAAAAGAAAAATGTCCGGTCTGGATGATGAAACACACACATCCTCCGAGATTTTATAGTGCTTTTCATACGTGTCCATTAAAATAGTCCAGTCAGGTGCTGTACCCAGGATTGAGTAAGGCTTGTTCTTAGAATTTACAGTAGCCTTCTATTAAAAAAAACATTCTACTTTTTAGGGTTCCGTACCCAAAGGGTAAAAACGGGACCCTATTACGAAGACTTCGCTGTCTGTCCGTCTGTCCGTCGCTCTGTCACCAGGCTGTATCTCAAGAGCCGCCATAGCTAGACAGTTGAAATTTTCACAAATTGTGTATATCTGTTGCCGCAATAACAACAAATACTAAAACAAAATAAAATAAATATTTAAGGGGGGCTCCCATACAACAAACCCGTTTTTTTGGCCATTTTGGTACGGAACCCTCCGTGCGCGAGTCCGACTCGCACTTGGCCGGTTATTATTTGACCTCTAATGGGTTAATGAAGTTAATTTCTCTTTTGTTTGTAGTCAATCCTTTTTGGGCCCTAGCCACTGAAAGGCGTATGATTTGAAGTACTCTGTCATAGCGATGTGAGTATTGACCCCTATTCAAGAGCACAATCTTGGAATTTTCACTAATGGATTCGAAATTGAATCAACAAAATGTTAGCACAATAACTGCTCGTTTAAGGTCAAATAATTTTGACGAGCGTGAAAATAGCGGGATACCCTTTAATATGACATACCTCGATAACTATTTGTCAACGAATTTTGATATTTGCTAACATATTTAATCCCTCGATCGTGAGTTATTCCAGACACAATTAAAATCAATTGTTATCGCGACAACCGGTTGTCGCTTGGGGTTTGAAGCATTAAACATGATATCATCTAAATCATGGCGAAATTTAAAGTAGATGTGAAGGCGTTATCCCGCTGGTGTCACGGTCATCGATTTCTGAACGAGTAACGCTAACAGATATGCGGCGCGGCACGGCGCTATTCTGTTGCGTTGATTGATGCTGCTGCGACAGAACAATACTTTCCAGTGCTTCCTACAATTGCTGGAATCTTGTGTATACTGTATAGCAATGGAAGTAGCCGAAATCCAATTTCAATATTATTAAAAAAATATATTTAATAAAACAAAGTATAATGTAAAGTATACTTTGAAGGGTAATTGTAAACTATTAATTTTTCCAAATACATCAAACATTATTTAACTATCTCTTCTGTGTTTCTTAGATTGTCTTATATTGATGTCACCTGGTTGTTTCGAGTCTGCTTCTAATACTTTGCTTAGTCTTTTGCTTTTAGTTTTTTCTGTGTTTACACTAATAACACTATCGACTTTCTTGACTTTTGCAGGAATTGGTTTGCTTTCTCGTTGTGGTTGGATATCTGAACTTATAGAACAATTTTTAGTCACATTCATTGGCATGTTCAATTTAGAATGAGTCTTGTTTGACTTAGTTGGTGTGTTAGGCAAACCATCTCCACTTTGTTTTTGCATATAAGGCTTGGTTTTATCAAATTTTATGTGAGAAACATTTGGCTGACTATAATTTGCTTCATCTTCACCATCATCATCTGGACCAAGCATAAGCCATCTGAAATTGCAACAATTAAAATCTATTTATAATTACTGGTGGAAATTAAAACTATTAAATTTGGACTGTACTTATTTTAGGTTACATCTCAGAATACATATAATTCAGTGAAAAATTATTTTATTATTTCCACTTGTTTTTTTTATTATTACAACGCCCCGTTGGACTAGTGGTTTACCGGGCCAAGATTTCGGGGTTCCAGGTTCGACTCCCGGGTCGGGCAACCAAAAATTTTCGAACATTGCTCGGGTTTGTGATCACTAACCCGCATTTGGCAAGTGTGGTGATTATGCCAGTACCCATCATTGCTGTGGTAACTTGAAATCAATGATGGAGGCCTTTCCCCTGCAGTGATTAAAGGCTGTTACAGTATTTCCACTATGTCTTTTAATACTGATAGTAGGTATTATAATATTGATAGTCTGTATTACTGATTGCAGTAATGTACCTAGTACTAATTGATAAACTACTCCTAAAATCTGTTTGATTGTGATTTAATGTTGTAATTTTTTTTAGAAATTTATTGTTATTACATTAGCAGGTCACCTCTACAGAGGGAGGATTGCCTAGTAGGCTTACTATAACACTATTTCACACACAATTCTTCAGCTTATAGTCACAATGACTCATTGCAGATAAAAACAAAAAAAAATTGTTAGTAGGTACATTTTACTTTTCTTTTTACCTTTCATCTAACTCTCCTCTAATGTATGGCAATGCTCCATATAAATCTAGAACCACTATTCGAAAGACAACTTGTTGGCCTTCTTCGACACTGGACCCAATCCATTTACTTCCTGGCTCTTCAGTAGGATGAGGGATAACAACATTAAAAACTCTGCAACAAAAAGTGTTAAAAATCTCTAGTTTGTCTTAATGTTATATAAAAATGCAGCAAGAAGTTTGAATCAATCATGAGAGTATAAAAAATTCTAGAGTGTGTGGAATTTGGACTAAAACATGCATGCAAGAGATGAGCAAGAGTAAACAATTAACCACAGTTGGTCAGATACGTGTTAAGTAGTAGACCCAGGTGACAAATGCCACTTGTATTAGTTTAAGCTGTTAGGGTAGTCCTAATGAAAATAATGGATGGTTAATCATGGAAAGTGAATATGTTCAAAAGAGAGCTTGTATACATAATAAGAAAAAGCATGCCAATATGCTATGGAACAGACTTGGGCATTATTCGAATAAATTGTTATCTAGATAATTATTCAAATAAAATTTTATTTGCGGTATAATTCACGAATAAATAATAGATAAATTGCTCATGAATATATTATTCGTGATTTTATTTAACTGTAAGGATGACATATGTGTTGATAGGACTGCGAACTCTTTTGTCCTATTATTTGTGGAACATTAAAGCGATAAGACTAATTGTTGCTAATTGTGTTCCGTTTACTGCTCACCTAATTGGAAAGAAAAAAGAATAAATAAAAAAAAATTAAATGATGAAAGATAAAGCGATCAGATTAATGATACCAATCACATTTCGATTCTCTAAAGTTGAATTTGTTTTAATGCTAATCCCTCTGAACATTTTGGCACTGGATTATTTTTTTAATGTAATATTTTTATAAGATGTTCCAAATAAAAGATTATCTTATTTTATCTTTCGCATTTTATTTATTTAACCCTTTCTTTTGCCGCCGTTATTTATTAAATTCCAAATAAAAGCGGCAACAAAGGATTTAGTAGTCTCGTCAACACAAGTGTCAGCCGTAGTCAACAAATAACTCTTTATGTGAAACAAATTATTTTTATTCGTTACTTAAATAACGAATAAAATCACGAACAATTCATTTGTAGGCAAATTATTCGTTATTTGTTATTCGAATAAATTTTGCCCAAGTCTGCTATGGAAAACAATCATGCTAGTCAAGAGATTAATCATTTATAATTATGAATTGCAAGATCAAGAGGAAGGGAGGAAGACCACACAAAAGGAAGGATGAAGCTATATGAGTGGTGGTGACAAATACTTGGGATAATTCTGGCAACATTTGGAGACATAATTTGTCAGTCAATAATATAACCCTTTTTGCCGATATTCCTACCCTGTTTTAAACCTTATGAATTCCTAAAATTCAAATACAGGAACTAATCTGAGGCACTAATAATGTAATGCCCGTAAATATGGATACATGTCACTGTCACACACATAGAGAGATTGTCATGAGTTAGAGGGAGATGGAGTCAAAGATAAGGACATCCTGTTGCGAAGGCCTCTAAATGAATCTTACCTGTGCACAAGAATTCCAAGATGTGTAGGACTCTTTTTATTGACTATTCCTTTTAATGTAGCACCAACATGTGGGCAAAATATAAAATAATCAGCTTGTACTTGAAAATGAATATCAGCATTATCGTTTCTTATAGCTCCAACATTTTGTAATATCCTTAGGTTTTTATAGCTTAACAGGATCCCATTAAATCTATAAACAGTAAGTGAACAAAAATATATCAGTAAAATATGTAAAAAATAAAGTTTTATTTATATTATTGATGAATGGTAGCAGTGGTCTGAGCTACATATCTTGAAACCTGAGGTTGGATCATACCTCAGATAACATGTACGGATTTATTATACCAGTAGTTGCTAAGAGAGGAATGATATTATGGAGATGTTGCCATACATTTCTGATCCATAAATAGTCTACTTCCCTTGTAATAGGTTATAGGGGACTGAGATAATCGCCCCAATTTTTTAATAACTAGTCTTGCTACCTAAGGGATCATAACTAAAAAAAACAATAGGAAACTAATGGTAAAAATCACTTACTCTTTATCAAATTTTCCAATTTTATAATCAAGCAAATTAATAACAGATTCCTTTATGTTTCCAAGACACCAGGGTTGTAATGCTAGAATTTGTGTCACTTTCTTCTCCACAACACAAGATTTTTTGTCACTAGCTAGTTTTCTCAATTCTTTTACATCAAATTTTATAATAGTCGACATAATGATAGAAACATTTATATGAAAATAGAATGAATGATGGTCGCGATTTCATGTCAAAAACAAAGTCGAGCTGTCAGTTATACAAAATGTTCTTGTCAATAAAAGTCAAACACGACGGAGGTCACAGGAGGTCATCTCCCGTTGTAAATAAGGGTTTTACCCATAGTTTTACCCTTAGAGCATTTTGCAACTTTTTATATATACGAATTTACAGCATTTACAAAAAATTTGGCTATATAGGTAATCAAAGGTAAAACCATACAGTGAGATGTGTTAAACCATACCACAGTTTTCATAGACTGTGATTAACATTGACTTATGCCGTTACTTTAGTTTTTTTTACATAACCTACATTCAAGTGCAGCTTGAACACTGACCTCTATAATACAAGTACGCTGGACTAACTACAGGCCGGGTCATAGTGAGGCGATTTGATTTTCGCCATTTTGGCGCTGACGGCAGCAGTGGGTGGGAAGGGAACTAAGAATAGCGATGGGACAGTGAGAAAATACATCGATAAGAATGTGTGTACTCAAAGAAATAGATCACTAATTGCATGGGTTGATTAAATGATAGCTAATGTCCAAATTTGTCAAATAGTTAATACTACGACTAAGCGAGGATAAGCCGGAGTAAGGGGGTGGTGTGGGGCTAGCTAGCTAGATCCAACATTATAAACAGGAAACGTTTTTAAATAGAAATGATGAGGTTTTGTTTAGAAAGAAATAAAGGAGGTGAGGTATTTAGAGGAAATAAACAAACATGTTAACACAACTTTTTTTTATTTACTTCATATTAAATACAATCAAAAAGAGTTCTTTGCTGCAACCAACTGATCATTAACCATCCTTGTTCCTGATACGGACGGTGTTGGGGCAACTATCTCTTCTTGTGTTGAACAAGAATTTTCAAACCTAGCCGCCTTTAAAGCAATACTCAGTAGCGCGTCGCAACTTGTGCTTCGACCTAAAAGAAAAAAAGTGAATATAGTCAACAACTAAATATAATATGTACAAAACAAAAGTAAAAATACAGGACATACAACAGTATAGCGCGCTTGAAGTACTAGTGGGCTAGTACCTAAGCCATAGCAGCTTTTCTGTAAAATGACATGAAAGGTGACATGCGGTCATAATTAAGGAGCTGGGGCCTTACCATTAGCTCTTAAAGCAGGACTGCTATTGGACTGCATTGCTCTTTTGTACTATGACATCGTTTTTAGCAGGCCTGTGGCAGGCCAATTTACGTTGACGTTTCAAAACCGTTCACCATTTTTTTACTATGAACTTTTCAATCTTTTCATACCATGACACTCAATTTGACAGCAGGTAAACATACTTTTGAGCGAAGCTAATGTCATTTGTCATCCTAGCCATCTTGAAAAAGTTACTAGGAGACTAACTTTTTCGACATATTTTATGCGTTTCTCAGACATTTTTCAGCAGTTTTGTGAAAATTTACATGTTTCATTATAGATTAAGGAACCTAATTACAGTGTAAAGAAACCTGAAGGTCTTTGAATTAGTATTTTGTATAAAATGTTTATATCATTTACCAAAATGAAAATACAATTTCGACAAAATTGTTAGCATGGTTTTGTGATGTAATAGGTATATACAATAGAATATATTGAAAAAACTGTACTTTTAAATTTTAAAACTCTTCTTTCTTACTAATATTTATGTGTAATACTTTTTTCAGATTTGTAACAAATACATGGAAATAATAAGTGTATATGATGGCTATGATTCATTTAATTTACAATAAAATATGGTCTAATCATCCTTTGTAGTCTCACTTGAATGAACTGAGCACTATAGCATCTGTATGGCTTTTAGGTAAACATACAATACACATTTTAGTTTAATTTTAAAGATATGTCCTTTCCGTTCAATTGAGTAAAAAGAAACGATAAAGAAACATATTTTACAGGTTATAGCACCTAAAACCCTTGTGTTATGAATATGTTGCTGATTTTGTTTGTTTAAATATTGCCTGGGTGTAAAAGACAACAGAGTTTTAGTTCTTATATACTTAACACATTTGCAGCAGTCTTACAAAGATGATAAAATTAATGAATATTTTCTTTTATTGTAGGTGATTCTAGATATCCACTGCTCAAATTTATGAGGACAACAATTGTTAAAGCAGAACTAGATTTTTCTGAAGCCTATTATACCTATACAGAGACATGTAAAAACTCTTAACGACAGAGAGAGATCAATAGGTGTTCTACAGACTCTTTTTCAATGTTACATTACCAGCCTCAGGTAGCTGGCCTTATTGCAAAACCATGTGTAATCCTACATTACATTTTGCAATGCAGTTAATAACTTATCTCACAGATCAAGCAAATTTATCTCACAGATGAAGAGGTTCACCAATAAGCTTATGTATTGATGTATTTTTAACCCCTTTTCTACCAGTAATTCCAGACACAAATCAATTGTCTTATGGCTCGATTCCACAACTTCGGTAACCGACCAGTTAATACATATACTAAGTTGTGGTTGTTTTGTTAGATTTTAAGTTTAGGGTTAAAACTGAAGTATTTTTATATTAAGTATGTCTTTTTTATTTTAATATGTGTTTGAAATATATTTTTTTGTAATTATATTACATAATATGAAATCATGTGTTTGTTTTTTTTACTGCAAAAATTCTGCAAAACATGTCTACTTAACCAAATGCTCGACTGGTAGAGAATACCTAATATGTAATATAATTTTATGTTTCCTCTTCCTCTCCTTGAATCATTAATTATTTTATGTTTTATTTTTTGCATTTAGTCTACCCAGTCAATACTAAAATAGAATAGATTATTATAATACTTACCTATGTAAAAAGTTGTAGTACTCTTTTAATACACAGTGTGACTGAATCAGAAACTTCATTCAAACCCTAATTTTATGACTACATCGCCTGCAGAATTTAAATTTCTGCCACCCTTGCCGTTCGCTTGGAGTGGTCTCCAGCTGTTAAAGATTTGTTAACTGTTATTCCCAAAGGTTATACAGTTGGGTGTGAGAAACTAGGCTTTTTTTTGTTGGTTTTCACTGAAAGTCAATGGATGATTACTTTTTTATACTAATATTTTAATAAAATTACTTACAATTCCACTTCACTTTATTCAATAATTAAACACAAGTATGACATTGTGAAAATATGGTTTAACTCAATGTTTAACTGTAAATATAAAATAGTCTTAGAACGTACATACGTACTACTCCGGGAAAATGGAATATTTCTTCAATTTTTGAATGTTACCGCCAAAAATGCAGGCAGAACCGTTCCAATCATGATCACGTTAAAATGATTATCCACATTTTCAATAACCCAACACTGTACATTAAGTACTATCGCCAAGAAGGTATTTTTACTAGAATTTAGTAATTTAACTAACCTCCTGCAAAATAGTAACATTTAGATCGACTTTTTCTCTTTAAAATCCAATAAGTAGAAAGTTTTTCAAAAACCGGTAATTTGGAATAAATCATGTATTTGTGTATTTGAACGTTTTCAACTAAAAAGAGACAGATTTATCTGAACCAGTATAGCTTTATCTCGTTCATGCAATCTGCAGACAAACAGACCATAGACAAGCTTAGCTGTTCACCTTTTGGTTTAGCGATGCTAAAGTCGTTCATCTTTTTAGCGGTTATGGTATGATTTTTAGCAGGGCAAAAGCAGCTCTACTATTGAACTGCCTGGAAATTGAGTGGCTTGCTATAAGCTGATGGTAAGCCCCCTGGAATAATGTTACGATTTTGTTTTTATAATTTAATTCAAAAATGTAATGATTTAATTAGGCAACTTTATGTATTTAATTCATAAAATGTTATTTTTGATTAAATAATTTTATGATTTTATTTGTCAAATTTTGTATTTTAATATTTAAATGATATATTAAATAAGATGCTGGAAGTGCTGAACATGTAATAAATTAAGATCTATTGAACCAACACTTTTTGAGAATTAAATGTTTATTTTACTTTACTTTACCAAGCACTTACCACTCAAGTTGGTGCTGTTCGGATCCATAATAAGTGTTGTATTTACTCCATCAGCTATTGTTTCAGGTACAGA
The DNA here is from genome assembly GCA_949315895.1 of Anania crocealis. Classification (NCBI taxonomy): domain Eukaryota; kingdom Metazoa; phylum Arthropoda; class Insecta; order Lepidoptera; family Crambidae; genus Anania; species Anania crocealis. The sequence continues at coordinate 11,949,865 of OX438858.1, forward strand.
GGGTGGAGGTGTAACCATTATTTTTCCCGATGTAGAAGGGATAGGTGAACTCATATTTCCATGCATTGAAGATACATTTTCTGCAAAAGCACATGATATTTTTATTTTGAAATAAAGCAGCCTTTCTTCGTAATGACAACCAATCAAAAGGGACAAATAAAAGTTATGTATATTTTATTCCATTGCGTATGGGAACAGCTTTCCAAATAACTGGTTGGCTGTATATCATTCCAAATCAAAATCCACTAAATTTCAGTCAGAAAAAAAATATCTTGAAATTCTAGCAATTTTAAGTTTTTTTTTATACTTACCGGCACTGCTACACAAAATTGTTGGTATACAGCACTTTTTCAAAGCAGTGCATGAACTATGTTTAATAAAACAGTCATCAGAGAAGTGTTTTGAACAGATGTAATCATATTTTTTCGGACGCCAACTAGGCTTGTTAATATTTTCCAGCCATCATTCCAGTCTTCTATTATCAGTTGGAAATCTGTAAATTAGTAATCGTTATTTAACAATTTGTCTTCATTGATTTCCGTTCTTAACCCCTCAACTACGAAGCGGTGGCTCCATATAGTATTAATTCACTAACTGGTGTGAGAGGTTAAAAGCAAATAGATATTTGATAGGAAAAATATCGATAAGTTTTATCGACACGGAACTTTACAGCACTATTGAATTTTATTGTACCAGTAATAGGAAGACAAAATGTGTTGTAATCACGTATAATATTAGTGAGAGATTTATAGGTGCCTGTAATATCAATAGTTTAATTTGTTGAATATTAGCTGTAAATTCACTTACTTGTGAAATGTAACCCCACTTCCCTTCTGGTAACGAGTTTTGCATATCACTTAAAAACACGGAGACAATCAAAATCAAACACCGGCCATATTGCAGTTAACGTCAGATTTAGTTCCTTTCCCACGCATTGGGGGCGCTTCAAATTGGCACAGCAGAGAGCTGTCATTTTAAAGGGTATCATTAATCATTGGTCCAGTTTATATAGAGGTCAGTGAGCTTGAAAGTGAAGAAACAACTCATACCTATTGCTAATGAGATCGGCTCAATTTTTAAATGGCAGCATGGTCTCTGAATGTATCTGATCTTAGCCGATTCTGATTTAAAAAAAAACCTCCACCACCCGCGGTAGAGATGGCTAACGCAGCAAAATTTCATGCGTCAACGCAGTTACTCAAGCGCAGTCTGTTGCGCCAACACACTGCGTTAACTCAAAATTGCGCCACGGCGCAATTGATTAGGACAGTAAAGCGGGCGCCATCTACAGGGTGAATTTGAAATCAGTCGACAAAACTTAAGAGGATGTTTCATCAATAGTACTGATAAAGAAATAAAAATATTAGTGTGAACGGAGCAGTACATTAAAACAAAAAAAATATGCTATTATACATTTTGTACGCAACTGTACAGACGGAAAGCCGCGAGTTGCGGCCCAGAGACGATGCGTACCTACAGCATTACGCCCCGTAGGTATTCTTATTACCTACGCGGGCTTTTTTACAACGTGTATTATGAAAAGAAAAACAAAAACATCTATCAAAATTAACTTACCAGAGCTACGTGTATTAATTGTTCAAAGTGACCACCTACCCTTTGAATGCACAACCGAGCACGACGCCGATGGTTGTCTTTTAAGGATTGTAAAACTTCCCTTCGAGATTTTACAACGTCAAATGCACTAACAATCCTTTCCCTGAGCTGAACCACTGTGGCACATTCACTTGCGTACACCATGGTTTTAATTTCACCCCACAATTAAAAATCCAAAGGCGTGAGATCAGGGGATCGCGCTGGCCAGCTGATTGGGCCGCTGCGACCAATCCACCTGCCACTGAACTCCCGGTCTAAATACGCGCGAACATCTCGTTGGAAGTGTGCCGGAGCCCCATCGTGTTGGTAATGCAGATTTTGCAAATACGCCAAGGGCACGTCTTCCAGCATTTGTGGCAAGAACTCACTGATCAGGCGGAGATAATGTTGTCCCGTTAATCTTTCTTCGATAAAATAAGGTCCTACAACACAGTCATTAATTATCCCCGCCCAAACATTTACACTGAAACGCACATTAAAAGCGTCTGTTCGTGTTTTTTTCGGGTTTTGACCCCGACGACACCACCAATGTTCGTTATGCTTGCTTCGTCAGTCCACAGAATATTTAAATTCAAATTTTGCAGTAGCCATTCGGCAAATTGGCGCCTTGGCCGATAGTCAGCGAGAACCTGCTCCTGCACGGGCTGGAAATGGTACGGGTACTGGCCAGATGCATTCAGTAATTTCCAGACATAGTGCTGGCTAACACGGAATCGCCGGGCAGCTTGCCTTGTGCTGGCTTGTGGATTCGTACGAAAAAAAAGCCGTATCTGTCGATAAAGGTGCTGTGGGTAAACTGGCCCTCTACCCCTAGCCTGTGCAAGCGCAGGTACGTTAAATTGGCCAAAATCCAGTAAGTTCTGCGTAGCACTTAATATTCGTTCCAGGGATGGGAGTTGAGTGGCTGGATACATCTGACGAAAACGTCTCTGCGTTTCTCGGAGGTTATTTGTCTGCGAGTACACACTAACCATAAAAAAAAGCTCGCGGTTAGAGTACGACATAATCACGAACCATGCACTATCACTTCACTGCAATCCAACGAATGTCACTGCGATCTTAACAAACTTATCGCAAATTCGCCTAATTAGGTCACGGTCGCGCGGTAACTGAACGGATTTTTTCTGTTTACGGGGCACGCCCGGGGCGCGCGGCGGCGCGGCGGGTTCAATCAATGAGCTAGCGTGTGGGTGGGGCGAATCTTGCGCATCGTACGCTTTATGCGATTGAGATAAAGATTATATTTTCTTAGCACTATCCGTACCTACACGTTTGGCGACGCGCTTCATAGAGATATTGTTATTATAAACATGCCATTTATTGCAATGCGACTCTTGTGAACAAAAGTGCTTAGCACGTTTAATGTAATATTTTATGAGTGTTACTTTGTAAGCTTGAATTTGGTTGTTTTTAATTTGTATTATGCTTATTTATGGACTTTAAGTCTGGCCTAGTGCGAAAACACGATGACAGTTCAACACTTACGATTTTTCATTTGATTTCACAGAATGCTTAAACATATATCCGTAATACAACCTACCCTTAAAGTTTGTCGATTGTTTTCGGGGTCAACCTGTACAGTACAGACTAGTTTTTTAGCTAATAGTCCGAAAGTCGAAGAAAAAAGTTAAATAATTTCTATTTTCGATTGTACACGTATTCGAACGCAATTTATTGTGAATTATCAACTGAGCCATCTGTCCAAAATTTGGTAGTTAGTTCGAGTGTGTCAGCATATTTTGATTATCTCGTGGGTCGCATCTTAGCCCTACAGGTAGTTCGCTGTGCGCCAACCCATTTTTAAACAGTGCGTTGACACATCCGGCGCGGCGCAGTGAATGGGGACTACCGTTTCTTTGCCACCAGTTGGCGCCACTATAGACTGAGGTCCGGAGGTATAGCTGTCAAAGGCGATTGGCAACGAAACAAAGTGTTATATCTTGAATCTAATTAAGGTTATATTGTATAAAAATATCTATCTTGATATCAACAAACTGACTTCTGAAATAGTTGCCCTTGAGTCCGCCTATTTTTGCGCTTTTTCTTAATTCCGCTTTTAAAGCGTTCACATTAATCGCCAAATAATCCATATTTGCGATATTTTACGAAAAAGGTCACTTTCCAGCAAGTAAATTAAAGAAATTGTAATTTATGCAATAAATTCCGCTAAAACCAGTGAAAAGTGAATGATATTGGACCTCACGCGACACTAGCGCCTCTAGTGGCAAATTCACTAGCGATAGGCCCCATTGAGTTGGCGCAGTGGGGACTACCGTTTCTTTGCTCACCAGTTGGCGCCACTGTAGACTGAGGTCCGGAAGTATAGCAGTAAAAGGCGATTGGCGCCGAAACAAAGTGTTATATCTTGAATCTAATTAAGGTTATATTGTTTATAAATAACTATCTTGATATCAACAAACTAACTTCTGAAATAGTTGCTCTTGAGGCCGCCTATTTTTGCGCTTTTTCTTAATTCCGCTTTTAAAGCGTTCACATTAATCGCCAAATAATCCATATTTGCTATATTTTACGATGGAGATCACTTTGCGGCAGGTAAATTTTAAAAATTATAATTTATGCAACAAATTCCGCTAAAACCAGTACAAAGTGAATGATATTGGACCTCACGCGACACTAGCGCCTCTAGTGGCAAATTTACTAGCGATAGCCCCCGTTGCGCGGCGCAGTAGGGATGTGAGATGAATGGAAAAAAATCGATTTATTAAAAATATATTTTTCTTTGTTCAATATTAATCGATTTGTCAATAATCGATTTTAATGAAAATAAATAATCGACTTTTGCAAAAAAATCGATTTTTTTATTATTTAAAATCCTACATGCTTTTCATATTCCAATAATAAACCTGAGATTCATATTAACAATTATTCATATTAAAAATAAAATAAAATAATTTGAAAAAAAAAAAATCAAATGAAAACTAAAAATCAAAGCAAATGTTATTTTAAACTTTCAAGGTAAGGAATAATGAAAGCAAATATTAGTATCATTATTGATACAAATTCTCAGTATCATCAAGCGTTTGATTATAAAAAAATGAAATGAGCACCCCAACAAAATGACAACCTTACTGTCGCAAATACTAAAATATAAATCAAATAAAAAAAAGTTGTCAAATGTTCCGCCCTATTTTACATTTGACTAGTATTCAAATAAAATACTTAAAATGACAATTAAAAAAACTAAACGATGACGTTATGGTCTCAAGAACAAAAATATAAAACAATTATTTTATTAATCTTTGTGTTTAAACAATCAAAAACGCCACCCGCTTTTAGGTGTTTTATGGTTAGAAGACATTTTTATTGTTTTCCAACAACTATTGTTATAATTTACATAATCTAAATGTATAACAATGTATAATTATTAATTAACAATATAATCTTAGCAAATTATTACGTTTATATAGGAGTGTTGCTGACTTCCCATTGTTGGTCGTTACGCTCTGGTCAATGGGAAGCCAGCCGAGTTAGTTGGTAGAAGTGGGGAGATTTCATTATCGGGGACAGTGGTTATGAAACCAATCTTATTTCGAAGTTCATAACCACTGTCCCCGATAGTGAAATCGCCCCACTTCTACGAGTTAAAGAACATCGCTTGATATAAATTGTATACTGTCTAAGTAAGTTTCTTTAAATACATGAAAAAGGATCCTAATCTTTTTTAATTGGACGACTAAAGCCTACCTACCCACCTCTACGATACGAAGCGATTATACTATATTATCTCAGATCTCACTCACTACACTGAAACTACTTTACACGCCGACATACATACATATGTCGCCGTTTTCTATATAATCAACTTGTACTCAATAATGCTTCGAGTTTTTTCATTTGGCGCATAGATGGTGCTATTTATGAAAATCGATTTAATCGCGTAATTTATTAATAGATTTATTAAAAATAATTTTAATATGACTTTGAAAATCGATTAAAAAAATCGATTATACGAAAATAATAATCGATTAAAAGAAAAATCGATTATTTTTTAACATCCCTACTGCGCAGCGCAGCGCAGCGTTACCCATCCCGCGGTCACCCGCCATCGTTTGATTTGTCTGTTTATTTATTTATTTTAAATACTTTCTCTACATTCATTATTGAAATGAATAATTTAAAATCAATATCAAAGTATTGTTTTAAAAATAGTCACGGTTTTTGCAGGTACAGTAATAAATAGTAATATAATAACCTCGAATGTTTTAATTTTATAATTTCGCAATAATTCAGCACATAACAAGATGTTTTGTTTTATTTTCATAGATTAGTGTCAGCAGCACAGAACAGATGTTATTCTAAACAGACAAGTTTTCCAGATTTCTTTCAAAATCCGGTGTTTAGAAAAGAAGACCAAGCGAAGCTGTTGGAAAGTACCGACTTATCTAAACTAGCTGCCGTTCCAGTAAAGCCGCCAGCAGTTTATGAGACGTGTTCAGCATATCACGACCCACTTGTAAAGTTAGTTTTGCAGATTTGTTTCAGTTTTTTTTATTTGATTTTAATATTTAGATGTAGTTTAAAGTATTGACCAAAAGGTCGTTATATAAGTAATGACAACATGCCTAATTTTTACAGCTTTGATGTAAAGATCGTATGTACATTTGAGGAGCTCTGGAACAAAACCAGATAAATACACTTTTAGTATTTTTATAGAAAACAAAAAATAATGATTTACGTTGGAATGTTAATGTTGTTTGTTTAACTAATATAACGTGAATTTTCATAGCAGCAAGGGCTTTGAAATAGGTAATATAAAAAAATCTTGTTTTGATAGTTTTGCTACAATATTAGTTTTAAATATGTAATTATCGTGTTTTTAAAGGCTTCATTGTAATTATCGGCTTTTGTGCCGGTACTTGTGTAATTATCGGGAAGGTAAACTTAGTAAAATACATGGTTGTTATCACTCGATTGACAGACAGATAACTATCTTTTTTTAATGAATGTTGTTTCACGGCTCTGGGTTCTTCTCCTTTTGAGCCAATTATTGCTATCACAAACCTATTGTTTTCATTTGAAAAAAATAAAAATAAAAGGAGAGAACACATCATTTGTTGGTAAATGGTTAGAACAAAAAATATCTATAAGAATTTGTAAAGGATTTATCGGTAATAGTCCCGAAAATTAAAAATGCAATGATTGTAACTTAAAAATATGTGTATTTGTCTGGTTTTGGTCCAGCTGTCCTACTTTTAAAAAATATTTAGTATGTTTTTAACGAGATTTGATGTGACCTGAATGATGTATGTTATGTAAGAGTACTGGGGGCTAACAGAAAAAAAATAATTGCAATAAAGTGGATTTATTGGATTTTGTTCCGGAGCTCCTCATTTGTAACAGATGCGGGAAAAATTCTATCGATTTTAGGTTGGTGTTCAATTAAAAGTTGATGAAAATATTAATTAAAGTGGCCTTTAAAATCTACACCCATATCACAAGTCATAGGATCTACTCGGAGTTTCTCTTTCTGCCATATGATGGACCCGGCACCTGCTCGGTAAATTCGTGGAATGCTAAGAAATTCTTCTCTAGTTTTGTCACCACAAAGTTCTTCATAGTTGGTGTACAGGTGACACTAGAATTGATTGTAGATCTATCTATACCATTCCTCTAAAAGTGACTAGCTCTTGTACAAACAAACTGAACTTGAATTCCTAAAACAGGATGTACCTACAATATTATATGCTATGCTTATCAAGTTGTAAATTTCAGTAAGGTAATCAATCATGTTATGGAAATGGGAAAAAAGCAATTGGCTCGTAGTCTTGTAGAAAAAGCTTTTGAGAATATTAAGCGAATACAGATTGAGCGTTATCACTTGGCATCAACACCTGAAGAAAAAAATAAAATTGAATTGAATCCTAAGATAATCCTGCATAGAGCCATTGAAAATTCAAAACCATTATTGCAACTCTCTCCAATAAAAAGAGGGGGTATTACATACCAGGTTAGTAGTTATTGATGATTTTTTTAAATTAGGCATAGATCTGTACTGATGCTTGATTACGACTTTTGTTTATTAAAGGGCCAATGGTCTGTTTATGACTCTGGTTACCCTTTACACACCTTTATTTTGAATAATATTTTTATCTTTATACACATTTTTAAGTCATTATTATTTCAGGTTCCAGGATCAATAACTGAAAAACGATCATTATTTTTAGCAATTAAATGGTTATTAGAAGCTACAAATGAGAAAGAAAGAACAATACATTTTCCTGAGCAATTTGCTTGGGAACTCCTTGATGCAGCAAATAACACAGGGAAAGTTGTCAAGAAGAAACAAGATTTGCATAGGCAGTGTGAAGCTAACCGAGCATATGCACACTACCGATGGCAATAGGCACAGTTATGATTTTAGTAGTTCTAGTAGGATTAGTGTTGGAAGTCATATTTTTGATTGGTGCAAAAGTCTGCAGGCATTTGCAAGCAATCTTTGTACAATCTAGCTATTTCCACATAAAAATACAATATGTTACTTTTATGACAATTGCACTGAAATATTTTATATGCACTATCCCATAAGCTTAATATAATACATTCATTTAAAATATATTGTTTGTTAATTTATTCTTCATGTAATTATTTGTGAAAAGTACAGTCGCCGTCAGATATATTACACGGGAGCAGACAAAGTGACCAAATACTTCTGAATAGTTAAAAATGTCAATAAGTTCCATACACTACAAGTTACCATTAATATCGCAGGTTGCGGATAGCGAAACGGCCTTCAGATATGGGGGCTAGCTGCTTCGGCAGTCGCGATCCAACTTGAGGGGTGTTGAGAAAGCTCATGGCTGAGCTCTCCCTACAAAGTGGCACCAAACCCAATGACAGAGGATGACAGTGACGAGTATGAGCCGCCACTTAAATCAAAGCTCGGACCCGGGGAGACTAACCTCGTTAGCTTTGAATAGCAGTTAGTCTAGGAGACGTAAACCCCGAAATCAAATTGCGCCTGCTGTCTTGCAGGTAGGTGTTGAATCACCAAAGACTAGGGCGTCAACCCAAAATCATGACGTGTGGTACCCTGGGAAAGTACTGCACTATTTCCCCGATTCACCGTATGAAATGAACGATAGTAATGATAATGTTTTGCCCTGCAATCCGGCTAGCACCCAGGACTCACAGGTACCCGGGCCTATGAGTAAGAAATTAGTTACCGAAGACTTTAGGGGGTGGGCACCCAGGCCTCCCTAACAGTAAATGCTACTGGTCTTAAAGAGAACACTAAAAAGCTGGTTCAGCAAGTCTTTCATCCACGCCTTCTTATATCTAGGCCTAGAAGTGCATCACTAAGTTCAGCAACAGATGCCACCACCCAATCTCAAACACACATTCTAGATTGGGATACACCCAACCAGTCATAGATATGACGAACTGTTCGGATCACGAAGATGCCACTCCTTCCACCTGGCAAAGTGTACCAACCTTACGAAATGCCAAAAGGAAAAAAACATCTTCACCGTCTCCAGAGGCAATTAAAGTTAATAACAAATACAGCAGTCTCCCTGTTGACCAAAAAGAGGATAACCTTCACCAGCCTACTGACATTATTAAAAAGATCAGCAAACCACCGTCTATAATACTTTATGGCATCGAAGACGTCAACAAGCTAACCGAATTTCTTGAGAAAGTTGCCAACAAATCAGATTTTACTTACAAAATCATAAATCATAACCAAATACGCATTAACTGTGCTAATGTAGACGTATATAAAGTTATAATAGGTGAGATAAGGGCAAAGGGCTTGATTGCCTACACATTTAATAGAAAAGATAAACGTTTCCATAGGATAGTTATAAGAAACCTTGACCATACAACACCAATCAGCATTATAAAGGAAACATTGGAAAACACAGGAAACACTGTGATTGGGGAAATAATAAATGCAAAATATGGGCCCGAAAAGAAGCCAACTTTCACCTTTTTTGCAACTCTGGAGCAAGGTCGAAATCGAGAAAAGTCATTTTTCCACACTAACAATTTTTTAGTTTTTTTAAAAACGCCTTAACCGTTTTCGATGCAATTAAAGGTGAAAGTTAGATGGTTATAAAGCTACGTATTACAGTATTTAAATTCTGAAAATCAAAGTATATAATACAAATATACTTAATTGAAGCAAGAAGGTCAGCTGACACATTGTAAGGGGTCTTTTCAACGACTTCCTTTGAAGTAATAGGCACTAGTATTGCATTTTTTTTTGGTCAAAGTTACTTTATTTAGTTTTTGATACAATACAAAAATAATTACGCAATAATACGACTATACTTAAGAGCTATAAACAAAATAAAAAGTGGGAAAATAATCGGCAATTTCATACTTTAACCCCTATTATTAAACATATATACCACCAATCAGTCACTGTAGAATACCCACGTGAAAGAAATTCAGTGGTCCAATGCCAGAGATGTCAGCAATATGGCCACTCAAAAAATTACTGCACGAGACCATATCGATGTGTGAAGTGTGCCCAGCCCCACAAATCCGCAGACTGCCCTAAAACCAACCGCAATACTCCTGCGCAATGTGATTTATGTCTTGGTGCTCACCCTGCAAACTTTAAAGGCTGCCAAGTGTACAAAGAAATTTTACTAAGGAAATTCAGCAAGCAGACACACATCAAAAGTAGAAAAAACTTGAAGCCCTTGACTAAAGCAGATACCTTGGTCTCCACAAATTCAATTGATAAAGAAAATGTACTGGAACCAGAAACCAGCAAGAGAGCAAGATATGCGGACGTGTTAAAGGCAAACAAAAATAATTTAAATTCAAAGACCCACCATCAACTAGTTTCGTCAAACAGATTCTCCTAAAACAAGCCGAAATAAAACCGCCCAAGTGCGAGTCGGACTCGCGCACGAAGGGTTCCGTACCAAAACGGCCAAAAAAGCGGGTTTGTTGTATGGGAGCTCCCCTTAAATATTTATTTTATTTTGTTTTTAGTATTTGTTGTTATTGCGGTAACAGAAATATATAATCTGTGAAAATTACAACTGCCTAGCTATCGCGGCTCTTGAGATACAGCCTGGTGACAGAGCGACGGACAGACGGACAGACAGCGAAGTCTTAGTAATAGGGTCCCGTTTTTACTCTTTGGGTACGGAACCCTAAAAATGCCCATTTACATGGCACTCAATTACCAACTTAAACAACGTAATGTCAAAGAGATGTCTAATAATACAGTACTACCAACATGACACATTTATAGTGTGGTACCATTCGGTACCGCTAAATATTGAGCTAAATATTGAGTTAATTTTTACGAGCCCAATGTTGTAAGTATAGTGGAATATACAAGTAAAATAAATAACACAAGATAAATTAAACGCCCCGTTGGTCTAGTGGTTTAAATACCGGGCCAAGATCTCGGGGTCCCGGGTTCGATCCCCGGGTTGGGCAACAAATAGTTTCGAATTTTCGAATGTTGCTCGGGTTTGTGATCACCAACCCGCATTTGGCAAGCGTGGTGATTATGCCAGATCCCATTATTGCAGTGGTAACTTGAATTCAATGATGAAGGTCTTTTCCCTGCAGTGGGATGATTATAGGCTGTTACTTTACTTTTACTTTAAATTAAAGGTGCTAAGAATCCCCGGGTTACGGATTGCGGCTACCTCAAACAACTACATCTGGCAACGTACAACGGACGTACCCTTAGGCTTTCCGAACATCTCCAAGAACTCGAAGTAGAACTTAGTAAGATCAAATGGCATATTTTGGGATTATCAGAGGTCCGAAGACAGGGGGAGGACACGATAACCTTAGAGTCAGGTGATCTCTTCTACTTTCGAGAAGGAGATGTTACATCCAGTGGCGGCATTGGCTTTCTCGTCAATAAGTGTCTCGCTAACAACGTGTTGGAAGTGAACAGTGTGTCGACCAGGGTTGCATACTGGTAAATATGCGAGCACAGAGACACAAGTAAAACACGGGATGGCTGTCAACGCACTGGCGTTTATTTCATAACGTGAGGGCGTGGACGCAGCCACGCTATTGTATAGCTAGCTATATAGCTAGGTATTTGTAGGTAGGTTGCATATTTCTGTATATACAGAAATATGCAACCTACCTACAAATACCTAACACATACCTTGTACTGAAATTAACCAGGAGATACTCTCTGAAGGTTATACAGGTATATGCGCCGACCTCGGCACACTTTGATGATGAGGTAGAGGCCCTATATGAGGACATCTCGAGGGCCCTCAATTCAACTATCCAAATGCGTTTCACCGTAGTTATGGGAGACTTTAACTCCAAAGTGGGAGTACAAGAACGCAACGAATCGAAGATTGGACCACACGGCTATGGATGTCGGAATCACAGGGGGCCAAATGCTCGTCAACTTCATCGAGTTACAGGGACTATTTTTGATGAACTCGTTCTTCAAAAAGAAGCCCCTAAGGAAGTGGACCTGGCGAAGTCCCGATAATCTGACAAAGAACAAAGAACTTCATCATGACGGACAAGCGGCAAATATTTAGAGTTGTCTCCGTGATCAACAGGTTTAACACCGGCAGTGATCACCGATTTGTACGAGGCACTCTAAATATCCCATACAAGCTGGAACGACGACGTCTGATGAGGTCTACTCTCCGACACCACTCCAAGCCGCTTTTGGCTTCGAAAACTTCTAGATTAAGCTGAAGAACCGATTCGATTCGCTGGAAACCACGGCAAATGTTGACGAGGCTGCTAAAAACGTGGCAAAAACTCTCCAAGACGTGGGGAATAAGTACTTTCGACGGCAGCGAAAAGACAAGGTATCCGATCTCTCCGCTGAGACTCTGGAGCATGAAATGGCGGAAACGCATTCTAATGCATACCGAGCACTGAATTCTCGAACCAAGCAGCTGATTAGGCGCGATCTCCGGCGTTACATACCCGCACAATCACACAAGCGATTGAGCGTAATAGGGGGTCAAAAGTATTTAATCGGCAGCTTGGGCAACAAGGCACATAACAAAGCTCAAGACTGCGCAAGGCTGACATGTCACCTCCAAACCAGACATTCTCGCGGAAGTTGAAAAATTCTATGGTGCCCTGTGTACCTCGCATACCTCAAATACTATAAACCACGATATCAGAGATAAGAGAGCTACTTTGACCCGCCACTTTAAGGATGACTTTCCCGAAATTGACGTTAGCGAGATAAGAGTGGCCCTAGAACAACTCAAGAACAATAAAGCTCCGGGCGAGGATGGTATCACAACGGAACTGCTACGAGCAGGTGGGACACCAGTCCTAAAAAAGCTCCAAACGTTGTTTAATGCTGTCCTCCAAAATGGTACAACCCCGGACACGTGGAACAAGAGCGTCGTGATACTCTTTCATAAAAAAGGAGACAAGTCGCTCCTTAAGAACTACCGACCAATTTCGCTCTTGAGCCACGTCTACAAGCTATTTTCTAGGGTTATTACGAATCGTCTCGCAAAAAGATTTGACGACTTCCAGCCACCTGAACAAGCCGGGTTTCGAAAAGGCTACAGCAAATGGCGGAAATGCTATACTGCCTTAACAATGCCTCTCGACAAGTAGGGCTCGGAATGAACTTGGACAAGACGAAAGTCATGTTTAATGCCCACGTCGTTCCAGAGCCCATGTTTATCGGAGATTCGGCTCTCGAAGTTGTTCAGGAGTATGTCTACCTGGGACAATTAATCCAGCTTGGTAGAATCAACTTCGAGAAAGAAGCCGATAGGAGGATTCAATTGGGCTGGGCAGCATTTGAGAAGTTTCGTCACGTCTTTACGTCATCCCTGCCACAATGTCTGAAAACTAAGGTGTTCAATCAGTGCGTCCTACCAGTTATGACCTATGCTGCGGAAACGTGGACACTTACCAGAGGACTAGTTCACAAGTTCAAAGTCGCTCAGCGAGCTATGGAGAGGGCTATGCTCGGTATCTCGTTAAGAGATAGGATAGAAACGAACATATTCGTCAGAGGATGAAAGTTATCGACATAGCCCGAAGGATAAGCACGCTGAAGTGGCAGTGGGCTGGTCACGTCTGCCGTAGAACCGACAACCGTTGGAGCAGACGAATTCTGGAGTGGAGACCGCGTTTAGGAAAGCGTAGTGTAGGACGCCCTGTGGTCTGATAACCTTAGGAGAACTGTTGGCAGTGGCTGGATGGGGAAAGCCCAGGATATACAATTGTGGCGTGACTTGAAGGAGGCCTACGTCCAGCAGTGGACAGACAATGGCTGTTGATTGATTGATTGAAGATAAATTAAAAACTTTTTAGTAAGTAATAACTATTTTATTTTATGATTGTGTGTTCCCCTGTTGCTGTGCCTTTTTCATGAAATCAGCAGTTGATTCCTCAGCTTTTGATAAAGAAGTATTGATGCGATGGCATTCATTTCGGATTAAAAGATGAATAAGGCGAACTAGTAATAAATTCAGCAGATGATCTTTGATTGAAAGCTCTATTCTCAAAGTGATTACCACGTACATATTCGCAAATAAATAATTTGATTTGATTTGATTTGCCCACAACCTTAACCCACTGCTTGCATCTGAAAATTTTTTTGAAATTAAACATTTTTTTTTCTAATTCTAAAATAATAAGTAAAAATATTAGTTGCTTGTTTTATTATTTGGAAACACCCTGAGTACCCTTTCGTATGCTAATTTCCTTTCTCGGGCCAACTGAAAAAAAATTCAGAATGAAATAGGCTAAGCCCCTATACATTATCTTTAACTTGTTTTCTAAATTTGATTACACCAATCTTGGCATTATTAAACATTTTCAGTAATATGTTAACTTTCACGAAACTAGTTTGGTGTTCGTAATTGGTGTAGTAATCTATACTAATATTATAAAGCTGATGAGTTTGTTTGTTTGTTTGTTTGTTTGAACGCGCTAATCTCAGGAAGTACCTACTGGTCCGAATTGAAAAAATATTTTTGTGTTGGATAGTCCATTTATCGAGGAAGGCTTTAGGCTATATGCTATTATAACATCACGCTGCAACCAATAGGAGCGAAGCATGAGTGAAAAATGTTGCAAAAATAATCGCGATCATAATAACTGAAATTGACGCGGACGAAGCCGCGGGGAACAGCTAGTACCTTATACAGTGGTAATTAATTAACTCATAGTGTCGATTTTTTTCCCGTCACAACCCTTGAGTAGGCAGGTATCAACAGGTAAATCGATCGATACCAAGAAACTTACATATTATGTAATATGTAAGTTCCTTGATCGATACTAGTAACACAGTCTATAAAACCATGGATTATATAGACTGTGCTAGTAACTTGCACCGGTCTGGTTAATTAAATAAAGTTAAATGCAAATAAATATTATTTCATTATGAACACGGTGGTATAGGGTTGAATGCGAAAAACCAGACCTGAAATTCGGTTGTCAAATTTAAAAAATTCTACTCTGGACTGAAATTTTTTAGTCAACCCATTTGCAATATATTTATTGGCATATTTAATTGCATATAAAATACTTTTCATCCAATAACCAGCTCGGTGAAGGTCGTTGTATGGTGGGATCTTATACTATTATCTACTCATTATTCACATTAGATAAACCTATTGTCAACGAGCTACTGAAAACAACTGAACGCATCATTTTGATATATATGGTAAAGTATCAGAGTCATACATTCGTAACTTGCTATCATTCACTGTGTTAAAAATATTACTCATCCACTAATGTTCGATCCGTAATACTCTTGGGTGAATCACTATTACTAGTAGGTATTAAAGTTACGGCCTATAATCATCCCACTGCACTGTAGAGCAAAAGCCTTCATTGAATTCAAGTTCAAGAAAAATCGAAACGTTTTGTTTGCCCGACCCGGAAATCGAACCCGGGACTCCAAGATTTTGGCTCTGTATTTAAACCAGTAGACCAACGTGGGCGCTTAGTTTTGTACATACTTTAGATCAGAATTAATGTTCTGTCTTTCTCACAAAAAAAAACTATTTTTTAAAATTAAGTTTAAAAAATGCTTTTGAGACAGTGAAATTTTGTTCTAACAGACGTGCGGACGTGAAATCAAAATTTGCCGGTTACGTTGGCTGACTTGTGTAAGTAAGTCTCTACACTAATATTTTAAAGAGGTAAGATTAGGTTGTTTTTTTTCATTGAATAGCTAGCAATAGCATTATCCCTGATAATAGCATTATTCCTGATAAACATAATATGTTACTTTTTACCGTGGGACCCAGTAGGTAGCGCTGCTGTCGGTATGTCAATACTAAACAGCTTGACTTGACCGATTGGGTAGAATTTTTGAATGTGTATTTCCATGATTTCACACACACGCGTAGTGTGAACGAGCTGTTGGGTATTTTCACGCAGTGAAATGCTCACATATAAATTTGTTGTTTACCGTAACGAACAACTCATTTTAAATAGAATTCGTATGAAATAAATATCCCATTATTAGTTGGACTAACAACTCTTACAAAGAAGACTAATTCTGTCCTGACTTTTACATGTAGAGGAGATAGGTAGGTTCCTACCATAAAACCGAAATTAAATGTTTTTCTCAGAAACATTGACGAGAAGGTAGAATGTTAGACCGAGGTCTTCGAAGTGTAAAAAATGTAGATGCATACTATCAAAGATATTTTATGTATAGTTTTTCAGGAGATGAACACACAAGTTTGTCTTTCTCTCTCCCATTACGTAATTTCCAAAACCGGCAATATAATAAGTAGGTAATAATTGCTTGCGCAAGAGATACGTAAGTAGGTAAATATGTTAAGTTAAGGAGATGTTCGGGAGAGTCTTTCTTTTCAGAGATTTCCGATATTAGGTACTTACATAAAGGGTACATCCCTCAACCCCCAGGAGGCATTCTGGTGCCTCGATAACTATTGATTTCAATTGTGTCTGGAATAACTCACGATCGAGGGAAATCCAAATAACTCTTTTAGTCCTCCTATATCATGATCTAGATGCGGGTATAGGTACCTACACTTTGGTCTAAAATATCACCGATATATTTGGTTTATGAGACCATTTCTATGGTGTGTACAGTTAACTACAGTATTTTTAGGAAAACGTCATTCCTGGCTAAGAATTATTATTAATACTGAAGCAGATATAATGTCTTAGAGATGCATTTAAGGTAAATTATATCTAACGTAGAATAAGGCATTTAACGTACGGAGATTACTTATATTGCAACCGCTGCAGAATCTATATCGTCCTTAAAAGGAGTAAACAAGGGGGTTGGAAGTTGTTATTGAGAATCAATAATCCTAATAGCTTTAAAAAAGAAGTTTGGTACGGAGATAATTAATTTATGGCTCTGGTGGGGAACGAATAAAACGCTTAAAGAAGTGTTTATCCCAGAAGTTATCCCTCGAATAGGTGAGAAGGGGGTTTCAAGTTAATAAGGAAAGAGTTGAACGGTTTAAGTGTAAATGGGTAACACACTTTCACATTTATGATATCTTAATGGTTTCTTAAATTAATAATTGTAATAATAGTGATTTACCTAGCCGGACCATACCTATGGATAAACTCATATAATGTAGAATAAAACACTTAGGTAAGTACGTACCAACTACTTATTTTAACCGTCTCTATAAAAAGAAAAGAGACCCGTGCTCAACAGTAAGCGAAATGGGTTGTTACTCTTACTTTATATAATAGACTCTAATGTTTAAGCTTTTAACTTATGTATAGGTAGAATAAATGCTAATATAGTAGTCATAGTAGGTAAGTAGGTATATCAGACTTATCAAACTACGAATTATATTATCTGTTGATAAAATATGATATTAGATAGGTGCCTGGATATTTAATTGTCATGTGTTGGTAACGCCGCGTTGAGTTAGTTCGCACTAGACGTCTATTTTATTGATTAAAGAGAAGTGGAATAGTGTTGGTGCCAATTATTGACGTTCATTTCGTATGAGGAACAACAAGGTTCTTATTTAGTTGAGTGATACCATAATACAATCTATTGCATGTTTAATATCAACAAATTAGGAGTGAAAAGAGGGTGATTTCATAATTACCCATATGGTAAGTACCTACCTACATAGATAGTAAGTACATAAATAATTAAAATAGTTTCAAAAAGGACCAACGGCAATCACCAACCCCCTTCAGGAGTGGCGATTATGACAAAATTCTTTTTTACCACGCTTTTATTAGCTTGGGTTGTGTATCTATGTATGTATGTCATGGGATCTTTGAGCATAGTTTTTACCTATTTCCAGAAATTTGATTAATTTGAAACTTTGCACACGTGTCAAGGACCGATGACAATGCAATAATTTAATAACAGTTTCCCAATATCCTTATTAGGACCGCTAGGATTAATCTTACTCTTTCGCTCGGGCACTCGGCACAACACAACGGAGGCAGATACTTTTTCAGGCATTTAAATTTTATTATAATTTTATTTTGAAGTAATTAGTTATGATTGATTGTTCGATCTTCTAATACTGAAATATAAACTCTTTGTAATTAAAAAAATATTTTCTACTTTTTAGTTCGATTCGCTATAGAAGCGTGGTTTTTTAGTTTTTTTAAACTATATTTTTTGAAGATAATTACCGTCTTACGAGATATATGCACCTCATGCTAAAGATGAGCTATTTCTACTTGCATAATTAAGTTGGTTGATATTTGATACAATTAACAGACTCAGGCGTTAAGTAGGTACTTTGCGGAAACCCATAACTAAATATGGATTTTGAAAATTATTTTGCTAATGATTTCCGCTTGTTAGAGTGGGTAGTGTGGTGGAGGTAGGTACCTAGGGCGGTGTTAACAAGCGGAAATCATTAGCAAAATAGTTTTCAAAATTCATAAATATTTGATACATTCAAACGGACTTTTGAAATGATAGAGCGTAACTTTTACTAAATAAACTTAAAAGAGTAGGTTAAATAAAATGTGTATGCGTATTTAAAGTAGGTATCTTTCATCGATGCCAATTTTCGGTTAACAGATCGGTATGTTGTTAGATGTTTCATACCTGTTTGCCAGGTAGCCATGAACAGAATTAGGAAAGGGCCTACTCATTTATTTTATTTTATTTATTTGGCACGGTAACAAAATACAAATTGAGCTCCTTATACAAAATATTAAATTTTCTATACATTCGTATCAATGGGCTATTACCTATGTGATACATTATTTTTAGTTATAGGTATAAAAAAAAGATGTTGTTTTCGGTTGGACTTAGATGAAAATCTTAGTGAAACATGGCACGAGACATCAGAATCAATCGTAGAATTTAGGATTTTATGTAACATTGCGAAATCACTACGATGCCGTCGCGTGAGAAGGGACCTAAGATTAAACCTAATCAGCCTGTCATCATACCGCTGCTTCGGTGCAACAAAGTCTCAACTACCCAAAATTTCAATATGGAGTTGAATATGCCAAATTGTTCCTAAACCATGCGTCTTTTTGGGGAAACAAAGACAACCATCAAAGTACCGCAAGTTTCTACTAGATGGTGCTAGTGCCTTTGTGGCTACAGTCCTTTTTTCCGCAACTCGTGGGCAAACATAGGCTGATTCGTTAGTAGTGCCCCCGCGCCCGCGCACCGCTGTCTTGTTCTGGAGCAACATACGCATAAATATATTTATGACCAATTTTATTGCAAATTATTGGTGAATCAAGAGCTTATCTTACCTTATATCTCCAATTAAATTGAGCTTTTTAAAACAAATTTGAAGTTACAATGGCATTGATTACAAAAACGCTTTTGTTGATCCAATATTCGCGTTTTTTATAAAATGATAGTGCCTAAATCTGACTGCTGACAATAAAGTCGTAAAATTCAGTAAAGATTCTGATACTCATAAATACAAAACCACTTATAAAACTCAAGTTTGGAGAGAAGCAATAGTTAAAATTAGTTGTTGCATGTTTGTTGTAATGGCAAGAAAAACATCAAATATATTAATTTGAATGAGGTTTATACCTCCAAGTTGTCCATTCTCAACAATAAAAAACAAGATATTATGCAGTTAATTAGTTCTAATACTGTGTCTAAATTTTATAAAAACTTATAAATATTTGTTCGATTAGGCTTTGCACAACTGCACACATTTCGTTTAGTTAGATTTGCTTTTAATAGTTACTCGTATAAACAAAGAAATGCGGTTTTATGAAGAAACTAATACCGTTTTACAAACTTTTTAATTTAATGTTTAATAATTGGTTAAATATGACAAAGAAAAAGTCATTTACAAATAGGACTGCGATACAAAAGTGTGATTTTTATTACGAAGGAATTCCATACTTTAGTGCTTTACTTAATTTTATTGTTATTTTTTGATGGCGAAAATGCCTTTTTGTTTACAAATATTCGATTAGCTATAATGTGAGTTCAAAGAACGTTATTATTTCTTAAATTTGAAAATATACGAAACTTTTTAAGATTAAAAAGACCAAGTATAACTTAATCAAGCATAGGTAAATGCTAAACTGAGAATGACTGTCATAATCATTTTATGGTTTGTTATTTTGTTGGAAATATTAATGTCAATTTATTTTATAATAATTATGTATTGTTTCTAAGGTATAAAACACAGTATTTCTTTATTAAAATACTGAAAAACGGTTAGAGCTAATATTAGCAAAGTTTTAAGTAAGATTGCCTTTCCTATAATTTGTCAAAACTTAAAAAAAGGCAATATTATGTTAGATTGTTTTCAAAACTTGATTATTACTCGTATGTTTATGTTTTTTAAATAGTAGAAAGAACAAAAAAAAATGTTTCCTAAAAAATGTATAAAACTTACATTTTAATTATAATGAACATAAGGCACAAGTCATAATATTTTATTACTTATGGTGCAACAAAATCACAATTTAGGGCATTTTTTGGTATTTTATTGAATTTACATTATTATAATTTTTTTTTTATAGTTTTATAACTCCAAGTAGAAGCACAGTTAATAAAGACTAAAATTTAATTTCAATTTTAAACATACCGTAGGGGGTTGTGCCTTCATTGGGAAACAAAATTAAAAAAAATCTTAACAGTTATTTTCTGTAAAATTATAGAATGAGCTGATGTGACTTTGTTGTACCGAAGCAGCGATTACGTTTTCAAAACACTACCCAAGCCAAGCCTTGAACCGAGGCCATGCAAAATCGTTTTAGAATCGACTCAATTTTGTTTATGTGATTATTATTTATGTTATTATAACTTGGTGACCATATCTATAGTGCAACAGTACTCTAGAATGTTTCTAACAAGAGAAGTGTACAGAATTATTAAACTTTTGCTATTCCTAAATGGTTTCGTGACTCGATATAATAAAACCCAAGGTTCTCCTAGCTCTTAAGGCTATAGTGTCATAGTGTGTTCGAAAAGATAGTTTAGAGTCAAACCAAACACCCAAGTCTTGAACCACGTCCACACGTTCAAGCAGAATGTTTAAGATCTGGGTATGGAAAGACCGTTACACTTCTTTTTCTAGTAAAATTAATCACTTGACATTTTTTAATGTTTAAGGACATATTATTGTCGGTGCACTATTCAACAAGAGTATTGAGATCCTCCTGGAGTGAAGCGCAGTCCTCATCGGATTGTATGCGTTTCAAAAGTTTTATGTCGTTAGCAAAAGCCAGACATTCTCACTCAAACAAACCAAGTAAATCATTAACAAATATTAAAAACAATAAAGGTCCCAGATTCGATCCCTGCGGAACACCAGATTCTGCTGTAAATGGTACAGATTTATGACCACCAATTGTCACAATTTGGGTCCGAACTAATATGAATGTAGCCATCGCAAAAAATTACCATGCAAAACAAGTTGCTCAGCTTTGACGCATAGTATAGCATGATCAACGCGCTCAAATGCTTTTGCAAAATCGGTGTAAACTGTATAGTAGTGGACCGACCTTTAACAAACCCATGCTGTTTGGGGCTGATATTTTGTTTAAAAAGAGCGTACATGTGATCATATACTAAGCTATCAAAGACCTTAGCAAAGCAATTCAAAATACTGATAGGTCTGTAATTACATATATTTCGCTTATCCTCAGTTTTGTGTATATATTAATGACATCGATAATGCTGTCGATGGCTTCATTTGACTCGTAGTTACTTTCGCATCTCGACGCGGTGGGTTGTGTAGTAGCATGTGATGCGCTTTGCTACAATTGTCTTTATCGCAGACGGGCGCAGAACAGGTTTCTTTGTTGTGCTTAGACAGTAGGCATTTAAAACATATGCCATTTCGTTTGATGTGATTCCATCGATCTTTACGTAACGCTTTAAGGAATTGTTTACATTTTGTTAACACATGTTCACCTTTGCGACAATAACTGCAATTTGCGTTTGTTCCTTCTTCGGGGTATTGCATTAAAACTGTATAAGAGTTATAGGCGTTCCTGTTAAATTTGTTTTTATTATGGCTATTAAAGCTTATAGGCAATATATTCATAATGGTAGTTGTTGATATTTTTCGCGCCTCTTCATGTAGGAATTCGGAGACCATGTCTATTCTTGACTTATCAGCTTCATATTGCAATCTCGGGTAACCGTAGTCCGCCCATTTGGAAATTAGAACAGTGGGAAGCTTACTTAGAATAATATTTGATAGGTGATAGCCGCGTAGGTATTCGTCGCGACCCACTGCGCGTACGGCTTTTACGTAGTTTTGTATTTTAATTGCGAAGGATACTATTTCTGACTGATAATCTGTGGGCAGTGGTTGCAATTTTTGTTGATCTTGCGTAAGCTTTGACAATATGAAGTCTGGGTTTCCGAACTGCAGTTCTAACCACTAATTTGTCGCGCGGCCAGCGCTCAATTTACCTTGTTTGTCACGCAGTGTCGCGACACCGTAGTGCACTTGAACAGTTGCGTTAAAACCGTTTTTATGACCCGATCCTGTTTGCACACATACAAATGATGATATATTTCGTAAAGCTTATGGATAAAGCTATTAGTAATTAAAAAAATAGAGTACCCGTAGTGGTAAAATAATTATTTAGAAGTTCGGGAATTTTGCTAAAGAGAAAATTCAGGACTTGTAATAGAAATTTATTTATAGTATTAAATCTAAATCGATAACTAATATTTTTTTTCAAAGAATTTTAAACTATTATATATTATATTATTTCGGTACATGTTTTTTTTTTATAAGTATAAGCAATTCATCTTCGTAATAATGTTTGTATTAACGCAATTTTATTTCCCGCACGTCTAAATTCGCCGCTGAGTCGAGAGGCCACCAAAGGTTAATAGTATTTTATTCTAATTGTGGACGGCTTGTGACAAAAAAAAAGTTGTGCGTGTACTAGTGTACACATGTAAGAAGTGAAACTTCTATATGGCCTTATTTTTCGAAAAATGATCTACATGCAACTTTCCAGAAATTGGTTAAATTGGTTAAATTGGTTAAATTGGTTAAATTGGTTAAATATTATTTCACTTTACCTTTTTGCTATCGTCTGAACCAACCGTGGTAGGGGCAAGAAAAAGATGGCGCGTTACCGAAAAATGTGACGCTGTGACGCGCAACCGAAAAACGTGACGGTAATTTTTTTTCCAACGCCGATAATAAAGTTTCACTTCAATAAAGCGTATTTTAGAAAGACTTTTAACATTTATATTTTGTTAAAAAATTTACTCACTAGAAGAAAAGTATCTTTGTAAAAAACAATAACATTGAAGCTGCCCTACTTTAGAATAAAAAAGTTGTGTTTTTGTTACAACAGAACTGTTAGACTTGAGATCAAAATTATCTTGTACTAATTATATGCACAGAAAGAGTAAAACCTGTAGTTTCATATTTTATGTTCTTCCGAAATGTAGGGACAGTTGGGGTACAATGGAATGAAAAAGTCATTTCTATTTTAAAAAAAATATGTGCTTCATATATTTGTATTTTTTATTTTAAACAATAAAGAATGGTCCTTAAACTATCGATTGACTACAATAACGAGATCAGAAATCAACATTATACCTAAAAAAAAAAAATTATGCAAATAACTCCTAAGTTCCAGTGTGCCCCAGATCTGGGGTACAATGAAACGGCATCTGGGGTACATTGGAACAAGCCTAAAATATGGTAAAAACTCGTGTTAACCGAGCTTATATTTGCTTAATACCTTTACTGGAAAGGACTAGATGTTACTTTGGCGCTTAGTCTTGCCTGCCAAGCTTGGACTAGGCAGCACCAGCTCAATATCCAGAATTGACACCACTGCCATATCTGGTTCCAAGGGAAAATAGAAACTGTTGTCAATTTTTGCACTTTGACGCATGTAACTGATGTCATATTCGTTATTTTCATCCATTTCCGATAGGAGTTTACCAACGAAATATCTAGTTTACTTTTGCGAAAATTTAACTAAGACGAAGTCCTGAGCTTTTGGTGTTCTAAAAGAACACACTGGTAGGTCCATCTCACTACCACTTGACTCATTTGAAGAGCTTTTATCTTCTGAGTCCTCTTTCGGACTAGAAAACTCTATTGCTGTAGTCTCTATTGTTGTAGACATTTTTTTGATTCAGCAGCAGCTCGCAAACTCATTCCATTTTCTACGAGTTCCACAGCCTCTCTCATATTAGCTTCACTATGTAGGCCCCTATCAGTTTTTCTCACACGATTTCTCACCATATTGGCTCCGAAATCTGCGACAACAATAAAAAAAATATCAACGGGGTTCCATGGAACAAAACGGGGTACAATGAAACGCTGTTCCATCGTACCCCGTTCCATAGTGCCCCATAGAATATCGGAAATTTCAAAAATCTACTAATAAAATTAGGTTATGTTTTCAACTGCACACATATTAGCATTTGATAGCTAAACTGATAAAGATTTATGCAAAAAAATACCACTTGCCTGCTATTAGTACTTTTTTTGCGAAAATAAAAGTTCTCCGGTGTGAAATTATAACTTTACACCTGCCATAACAATTTTTCTTCTCTAAAAACTTTGTTGTCACAGACCGGCCATATTTGAATGAGTCATCATGTGGCGCATTAGGCGCTGTGATTGGCCGAAGGAAAAGCGCGCGGATTCGTTTAAAATTTGAATTGTTTTTGCCGTTGTTCCATTGTACCCCGTGTACCATTGTGCCCCCACTGTCGTTTTTGAGTTAAATAATCCAATGGCCATGCTGCTGGGCGCTGGCTTACAGGCCGGTCGCTGCCAAGATGGCCGCCGCCGACAGGAGTTTAATTCAGGGCTGTCGCACTTAATAAATAATATTAGGTGCTTTTTATAAGGTAATTTGAAATTTTATAACCAAAATATGAAACGGTTCACTTTTTTCTTTTTCTTGTTTATTCTTTTAGATAAAATGTATACACAACAAAAAAAATCTACAATTATAGGTTCACAAAATAACGTCAGTATGATTGAACGTAAGCGTGTGAGACAGCCCTGCCAAAATGCTAGTTTGTTTCAAGGTCCCACAGGACCTTGTTACCTTGATCATGGAAAATGGCGTTATAAAGCTTACTATTTTGCGTTGCATCAATCTCCTGTGTAAACCGATTATTGTTATTTTTTGGAAACACTGTTCATTAATAGTATTATTATCATATTTTTATATAATTCTTTGACTAACCATTCATAATTTTAACAAAATGATGTTGTAAACAAAAACAATACATCGGTACATCTAACAGGCTACGGTTTGGTTATGATTTTGAACACTACCTATTGAATTTGTGACGAGATAATTATAAGATCGAATAACACGGCTTAACGATCCTTTTAATATAAAACACCAAACAGAAATATTAAATAAAAAAATACTTACGGCATATCAAAACAATCCACTTCACAAACAAAAAACAAGTATGGCGTGAACTGTCGTAAAGTTCTTTAAAATGATTTCTTTAACCAATCACAGGCCTCTTCTACTGTTGTTTTGAGGTATTAATGTTGCCAAGTCTATAATCTAAATTACCTAGGAAGTTTCGGTGTGGCAGCAAACAAAAAACCTATCAAATTAGTAAAAATCGAAGAACGATCGGGCCGGTCCTGTGGCACAGCGCGACAAACTACTGACTTTTTTTCGCGGTACTACAGGACTGCGAAGCAATCGAGTAGCAAATGTGGATATTAGTTGTCCAGGTGATAAGGTGCAAATTAATAAGGTGGATACTGCTTCCTTTGCACGTCCGCGGAGACATTTTCGCAGTCTCCATATGTTTTCTTTGTCGCTGAATCCACATATTTGTGTCGATTCGTTGTAAGCTTGCTTAAAGTGTAGCCACTCGAGCGGGTCGCCCGAAAACTCAGGCAAATCTTTAGGTACGCTCATACGGCTAAGTAGTTGTGGGTTAGGATGAGGACTATGAACTGATGAAGTGGCCAGTTGCTTTAAAGCGCTCGCCAGCATCTCGATGGCACTACTTTGCGGAATCGGTTCACCCTGATTATTACCATTTAGCGGGTTCTCCGGCTCCTTTACCATCTCATGCTGGCTGTTTTCCAGCCATTTCTCGACGACTGTATTCATCTTTAAGGTCGGCTATGTCAGCTTCTAGCCTTTTGTTTATTAATTCCATTTGTATCCTAGCTTTCTGCTCCGCTGCCTCAAGTTCCAACCTTTTTCGCCTAGCTCGCATGGAAGACGAAGTCGATGCCACTGATTTGAGATCACGTGGTGCCTCCAGCTTGGTATCTACTGAAAGTTTCGACGGTCCAGCTGGTGCCGTAATCGGGTGGGGCTCCAAATAACACTTAGTTGTTGGTGCTGGTAACTTTTCCAGGGATTTTACACTGCCACTAGGCTGAGTCTTATCAACTGTTTCGGAATGTTCGTTAACGGACGCCATTTTTGAAGTGAAACTTTATTATGGGCGTTGGAAAAAAATTTACCGTCACGTTTTGCGTCACATTGACGCGTCAGATTTTTCGGTTACGCGCCATCTTTTTCTTGCCCCTACCACGGTTGGTTCAGACGATAGCAAAAAGGTAAAGTGAAATAATATTTAAACAATTTAACCAATTTAACCAATTTAACCAATTTAACCAATTTAACCAATTTAACCAATATAACCAATATAACCAATATAACCAATATAACCAATTTAACCAATTTAACCAATTTAACCAATTTAACCAATTTAACCAATTTAACCAATTTAACCAACTTAACCAATTTAACCAATTTAACCAATTTAACCAATTTAACCAATTTACCCAATTTAACCAATTTAACCAATTTAACCAATTTAACTAATTTAAACAATTTCTGGAAAGTTGCATGTAGATCATTTTTCGAAAAATAAGGCCATAAAGAAGTTTCACTTCTTACGTGTGTACACTAGTACACGAACAACTTTTTTTTTTTTACTTACACTGCGGTACCATTTTTGACGGTGGCGTTTGAAACATCGAACTATATTCGGATCCGGCCGAATGACCAGATAGTAGGTGGTCAGGGTTCGTGGTGATGTAAATAACGCCAAATTAGGTTTAATAACGTATATTAATTAGAAATGATACACTTTCACAAAGACACGAAGTATTTATAAAGGGAGGCGCAATACGGTGTCGCTCCGAGCAAAGAATATTCGTGACACCGGATCACCCTCCAATTAACAATAAAATATAACCTTAAACTACCATCATAACGCGTCGCTAACACTCTCCATGTAGTATACAGGGTATACAAGAACATGGAACAGCGCAGCTTTACAGGGTTATAGTCACTTATAGTTAGTTCAAGTACCTACATCGAAAATGTTACATATTTATGTAATTCTATTCGTTTTAAGTCTTATCTAAATATTAAAATTGTAGTAATTCAGAATAAAAAGATTAAGAGCTTTTAATTTGACGTTTCGTTACATTATGTTAGGTCAGATAATTTATTCGTATCGTCCGCGTGCCCGTATCTATTTTAATTTCTGATAAATTAAAAGTGACGCAATTTGTAAATTGTATTACTTACTAATATTTGCCTTTACTAAGGCGACTAATAGAGCTAACTGCTGCCACCAATTGATTTAATTATATTACTTCTACTAAGCAAAATCAATTCTCAAACAAACTAGCTACAACAGTATCATTTTAGCATAATTATTACCTCTGGTATTTATTGAATCACAGTAAACTTTTCATTTAGTTGTTTAAAAAGTCAAATTTGTCGCTAACGCCAAATGCGGCCGCTTTTAGCAATAATGTAGGTACTGTTAGGTACAATAATGCTAGAATGAAAAGCAGTTACAGGGATTCAGTAAATACCAGAGGTAATTATGCTAAAATGATGCTGTTCTAGTTTTTTGAGGTAATTTGCTAAAATGATACTAAAATTTCAAATTTAAAAATTACCTATATTTTCTCGCAATTAATACATTGGCTTCATGGAACGCATTCACCGCCGCTTCAGGGCTTGTAAATTATGCCTTTTAAAGTATCGATGGTCTAAGTTATATTTCATTTTTGGAAATAAAAAGAAGTTGCAGTGCAGTCTGGGCTGTAAGGTGGATATTTTATCAAATTTGAAACTTTCAAGTACGCTACCTTAGGGAAATGTGAGGATCAGGACAAAACTCTGGGCAAGCAAGAAAGTGTTGACGTACCAATTTGTAGTTACTGTCCTTTGATCTTTTGTTGACCTCCGTGCCTCCGTGGCATGTAAACACTTTTTACCACGCTTTTATTAGCTTGGGTTGTATCTATCTATGTATGTATGTATGTAATGGAATCTTTGAGCATAAATTTGACCGATTTCCAGAAGTTTGATTAATTTGAAACTTTGCACACGTATCAAGGACCGATGACAATGCAATAATTTAATAACAGTTTTCCCAGTTTTCCTCTGTAAGAGGGAGTAAAAGAGATAGAGCTAGCGCGCGATCTGTATCAATTATGTTTCCTGCATAGGTTTGGACTTACAGTCGGTAAAGAAGGAATCAAATCTTATAAACTAAACTAAAAAGTAAAAAATAAATTATAGTTTAAAAAACTAAAAAACCACGCTTTTAAAACAGATTGAACTAAAAAATTAAAAATAAAACTGTAGTAATCAATTGAAAAATTCATATTATGGGCTTGATTTAGATTGTTGTAAATATTTTATCAATAATTTACTATATCTGTGGATATCATAACAAGCACCCCACGCTTTTTGTACGAGTTTTATTGAGTATTGAGTATTTAGTTGTATTAAGAGTCAACATAATTCAAAAGTGTATACATACTTTTGCAGCTGACTGTATACGCCGGTTTTCAAGGTGCCGTCTGCTCCGAGGTCCCGGGTTCGAATCCCGGACGGGTCAATGTAGAGAAAAAAAGTATTTTAGGGATCAGAACAATGTAGATATTTATTAATAACATATTTAAGTATCTTCAAACTATACTGTAGTGCTTATGTCCTGATTTGCCAAAAAATAGCTTCGACATTTCTAAACTTTCGTCGGCAAATATGATTCGTCACCTAGGTCTCGACATTTTAAACAGCCAATGACTGTACTCTGGCTGACCAGAAACGAACGTTTCTGGTCCTCCGTTAAGTCATGCGGTATCCAACGGTATCCGAAACTTTAGATGGACATGTAAAATTTATTGCACTTGACTCATTCTGATGCCTAACAAAACACGAATTTGCTGGAAAGGTTTTTTTTTACAGTTTCAATAAGTTGTCGTATGGTATCATTACAGTCTGTAACCGCAGTCGACGGCCGCGGCGCCCATAACGTATTTCGTCATGCAGATGATCACGTCTAAATGCTCCAAACCAAGAATACAAAGAGCTGCGTCTGGTATATCCTTCGTTACCATGATATAAAAATTTAAGCCTAATTACCTTGTTGTTATATTTAAAATCATAAAAATATATTTTAAGAACAATAACGGGAAATTAAAAGTACCTAGTTATAAAAAATCTTCAAGAGTTATTTGTAATTGGCCATCGAATTATTTAATAGTATTTAATCTACATTCAATGATAGCTACATAGATTAAAAAATAAAACTACTTGTTGCCAAAGAGATCTATTTTCGAATTCCATAATTGTTTTTTTTCTTTTCTTCTGTCCGTCCTACCGCCTACATACATGTCTAACGGACATTCTAAAGGTAAATAATCTCTAATAAAAATAGGTCTAAGTTAACGGGAAATACCCTGTTCATTTTGTTAACCTTGAAAGTGCCAAAGTATGCATTTTAGCACAGCTTCAAGGGACTGTAGACATGAGTTAACGGTTTAAATTTCAACTTGATACTTCCACGTGTTCCAGTTGACAGACCGACACGGACAGACAGACCACAAAGTGATCCTATAAGATATATGTACAAGTATGTCTCATCTAGTAATTGTATGGGTGAACGCCAATCTACCACCGTCTCAGACTGTTAAAGCGTTTTGGCAATAATTGAATTTTCTCTAGAATTTTTCGAAGCAGCAAGTTAAAAAAAAATATCTTAACACGTTGATTGCGTCACCAAAATAACTGAACTAACCAAGGGTGCGGCATTAACTCCATAATTCTCACACTGAACTTCACTGTGGTGCGTCATGAACATCATTTGTTCACATTAGTTAATGAATTGAAGAGCTTATAATTATTACAAATTACAAATTTTTTATGCTTTATTTTTGAAAATGTGTTGTAGTTTCTACGACATAAATCGTTTTTAATTCTAATTTGTATTTATCCAGACATAAAAATTAATTCACTACCCTAATTTCATTAGATACATTTTGCCTTGCCGCACTATGTTAGTGAGACGTTTTCATCAGTAATAGTGATGGCCAAAAACTAAAAACCAACCAAAATCAACAATTTAATTTTAATCAACAAATTAGTCTCTATTTTACTGCACGATCATTTATCGGGTTGTAAGACTGTTGATAATCTTGTATTTCACGGGTACTTTTTTCATAGCGTTAACTAACTTCATCAACAAATTAGTCATCAACAAATTAGTCTCTATTTTACTGCACGATCATTTATCGGGTTGTAAGACTGTTGATAATCTTGTATTTCACGGGTACTTTTTTCATAGCGTTAACTAACGTTCTGTTTAGGTGCAACAAGTAGGTGGCTTTCGGTGGGCTGTCTTCGACGAATAATAAGGTTTTTGTCATCTCTTATACCACCACGTTGTATTTTTTCTTCACCATGCTTCAACTTCTTCCACGATCTTTTCATGTTTATCGTAATCACGTAATGAACGTGCTGAATGACGGTTAAAAAAATTGAAACAAGACGCAGAGGATGCATCTATAAGCGTGGCTGGCGAGAATAGCGCGCCCGCATTCGGTGCGGCATGAGGTGCAGTGGCGTGCCCATATATTAGACATGCCGCACACAACACAAAAATAAACAACTCTATGCGTCATGAACATTATTTTGCCATGTCTGTTTTTAATGAATTTAGAACATATTGTAAAAAATATTGGGAAATATCTATTTATTTCTTTCCTACTCATAGTACAACATATGAATCCCCACTAAGGTGAGAATCACACTTTTCTTCACCGCACGCTGGTAAAGTCAATGGCCCTATACTGGTCATGACGCATGGAACGTGTTGACTAGTCAGAAACATTAAATGCTTGACTATGAAATCAAACATAATCGGGGAGAGATAGAACGGTAGATAAAAGATTAATTAGATACAACTTTATATTCGCTGCCATGCCAACTTTGGGTTGGTGCCTTAAAATTTTTAAACAGTATGTTTTTGTCTTATTTATATTAAGGAAAATGCATCAAAGAAGAAGCAAAGGTCGCACTGCCGGGTCATGGATTAAATTCCGTTTGCTGATGTGGAAGAATTTCCTTCAACAATGGCGACACCCTCTCCAGACCACCTTAGAGCTGCTGCTTCCAGTCATCACAATGTCTTTGGTACTGCTGCTACGGTGGCAGATCGAACCTGCAAACATGGACACGATAAATTTTCCGCCAATACAAGCACATACACTAAATCATTCATCACTTGTATTGTAAGTTCTATTTATAAACAATTGTGGCTAATCTACGTGTTTCTGCTTTTGGAAGAATTAGATTAGTTAGTTAGAAAGTTACTTAAATAAATTTTAGATAATACCTCTGAATACCTTCATAATATCTTCAACGTTTTTTCAGTGGCGGTCTAAATATTACGAATCTGTCCATTGCGTATTCCCCAACAAGTGAAGTCTTGGATGATGTCATACGAAGCTCTGTAGCAAACCTACTGATTAACAATGTGTTAGATCTGATTAGAATTATTTTGGATGCGCAACCGGACTTTCCTGACATCTCGCTGCCGCCTGATATAAACCTTCCGGATTTAGAAAATTTGAATTCAACTCTGATTTACGAAATTATCAAATCTTTAATAAGAGTTCAGGCATACGATTCAAGTATAGGTCTCAGAAGCATCTATGCGTCTGAAGAGACAACTCGGCGAGTAATCGCAGCTGTGGAATTTGATGACAATTTATTTGGTAAGTACGTGTGTAAAAGTTATAAGAGTAGATAGAGTATTCTTTATACGTAAATTTACACAGCATGTATACAGTTTTGACGGTATCTTTTCAGGTGCAACGGAGCTTCCCGGCCGTGTGACTTACTCTTTAAGGTTCCCGGAGAGACCACGATTAAATTCATTTTTTAGTCAAGGCAGTCGGTCATGGAGGACAGATTTACTGTTTCCAGTATTTGAAGTGCCTGGACCCAGGTCTGAATCTCCTGACGGTGGTTCTGGTCCTGGTATGTATTAGTATATCATATCTAAGTAGGCACCTAGTACCGAGATAAAACTTACCAAACAAGAAGTCACCTACGTGCATCTTTTCGTCAGTTTTTTTTTGGTTTAAAAAAGTTTGGTCTCAATTTAATCAACTATGACCAACTACAAGCTTTAAAAAAATCATCGAAGTAAACCCCGCTATAAGTTATGTGTAGTCATACATAAAAAATATATAACATATATTCGTCGAATTGAGAGTGTACACTGTGGTGTTCACAGAGTCAAAGGAACTATATTTTTCTGAATTCTAACTACAGTATCTTGTTTTCCGTTTATTCAGGCTATGTCAGAGAAATGTTTATTGCGCTCCAGCAAGTTATTTCCATGCAGCTAATTGCTAAAATTACTAAAGAGCCTTTGGAGTCATTCGACGTCAGCATCCAGAGGTATCCACACCCAGCATATGTTCAAGATCTAGCAGTAGAAGCACTACAGTTCCTATTCCCTATGTTCATTATGTTGAGCTTCAGTTACACGGCCGTGAATATCACCAGAGCCATCACAGTTGAGAAGGAATTACAGCTTAAGGTGTTTATAAATTTTGCGTTGAGAACTTTTAATGATTGACTTAGATCTTACAAATTGACTTCTTTTTAGGAAACTTTGAAAATAATGGGTTTGTCCACGTGGTTACATTGGACTGCCTGGTTTTGTAAACAATTCCTATTTCTGTTGATAGCAGCATTCCTCATTATGATACTTTTAAAGGTAAATTTAGAATATTAGTTATTATTATGTTTTTTCAATAATGTTCCATTTTTACGGTCTACTATTTTTTTGCAGGTCAACTGGTTTACGAATGAAGATGGTTTCAGTGATTATGCTGTATTTACATCGACACCATGGACTGTATTACTATTTTATCTGACGTTATACTTGTCCTGTACTATATTTTTCTGTTTCATGCTAAGTGGTTTCTTTTCAAAAGGTAAC
This sequence comes from Anania crocealis, assembly GCA_949315895.1. Classification (NCBI taxonomy): domain Eukaryota; kingdom Metazoa; phylum Arthropoda; class Insecta; order Lepidoptera; family Crambidae; genus Anania; species Anania crocealis. The sequence goes on from OX438858.1 coordinate 11,983,115, forward strand.
TCGATATATGCAGACATATAATAAACTTCCTGCAAGTACTAAATATTTGCTAATTATAATAAGAACTTATTGTATGATTTGCAGGTAGTACCGCTGCGTTATTCGCAGGTGTAGTCTGGTTTCTCACATATGTCCCAGCTGTCTTGCTTTCCATGGACATCGCTATGTCGGTCCCCGTGCAAATATTTACCTGCTTAAGTATCAACACTGCCATGTCTTACGGATTCCAGCTTTTATTGGCCAGGGAGAGCACAGGCGGTAAGCGTTTATCTTTGCCTTAAAGATTCTTGTATAGTTAGTTACAATGTAGGTATTTTACTTAGAAAATACGATTTTACCATTTGTCCCGACTTCGCTTACAAATGCTTATGACCCTGATCAACCCGGCTAATACAGCTTGCTATTATAAATGCTTATATATAAAACGCAGTTCAAGGCCTTATTATTAGAGCGCCATACTTATAAGAGCCGCATGTAGCTTTAAATTTGACAGTCAGGTGACTGACTGCCCCAGTTAAGTCACAATGTAATTAGGTACCTTACAGGCGTCCCTTCCACCAAACTAAACTGGACTCGCGTAGAGAAGTGTGGTCAGTCAATCCCTCCTTAATCCTATCAGGGGCTTGGGCTGTGGCTTGTTCTCTATAAATTATAAAAATAGGGCATGGTTAAAGAAATATTTATAAAGGTGTTTACGTATTTTACACTTGCGTTTAGTAAGACTAGTAACTTTCCAACGGGGGGGGGGGGGGGGCACTAAAATAGTTTAAGACGCGGCGACGTTTTAAACTTACGGGTAGACACGAAAATAGGACAAGTTAGTTTGGTATTAAGTAATACAATGTAAATGTAACGAATAATGTTATTATTATTTTATATTATGAAATCATTAATTTAGTATGGCTATAGGAATGCAATGGGGTGAATTCATGTCTGCGCCGGTGACTGACACGGCCAGGCTGCTGTTTGGCCACGTGATCATCATGCTGGTGGTAGACTGTGTGCTCTACATGCTGATCGCACTGTATCTGGAGCAGGTGCTGCCTGGCCCCTACGGCACGCCTAAGCCTTGGTACTTCTTATTCCAAAAACAATTTTGGTGTTGTGGAGCTAATTCTGCACCAGGTAATTTTGATTACAATACACGGAATTCATCTGACATATGACAGTATCATTATCAAATATCTAGCTAAACCATAGATTTAATATAAATCTATGAGCTAAACTACACAACGTAAGTACTTAAGTAGGTACCTACATAACATGAAGACATGAAGACTACCTATTTACACTCAAGTACATCAAAACCACGTCAAAATATTTTAATTTACATTTTGACGTGTTGTCTATTACACAGGATCTGTGTCAATGAATATTACCTTTTGTGGGTAGCTTGATGAGCTGTTACATGCTGTGTTAGTGCTCTTTAACCAAACGTTTACAGAATCGCTAATTTTGAAGGTTTGCGTTGCCCTTCAAATGGAACAGGTGGATTTTAATGTTATAGCTAATAACTACGATACGCTAATCACAACAGTACGATATTTGATAACAGCCTATTTAATTATCTCACTGCAGGGAAAAGGCCTCCATCATTGAATTCATACCTCAGCAATGATGGGTATTGTCATAATCGCCACGCTTGCCAAATGCGGATCGGTTATTACAAACTCGAGCAATGTTTCCAAATTCGAAACTTTTCGTTAATCTTGGCCCGGTATTAAACCACTAGACCAGCGGGACGTTCTTTATCAATTACTTGAGCTTAATTGGCAGTACCTGCAAGGCAATAAATAGTACGGAATAAGACTTCTCTACGTAGTATGAAAGGTAGTCGCCCGACACGTTTGGTGTCTCTTCAAGCTAATTTCTTTTTAATAATGCAACTTGTCTTGGAACGAGCAATACATTGCGTTTTCCACAATTTCCATAAATAAATGACGCTGTTGTATCCCAATCTATCAGAGTCAACTGACAGTAACATTTGAGTCCTAGAAAATATAAATTTAATGTCAGTTTAGGTGTCCGTCTTAATCCCTCGATCGAGAGTTTTTCCAGACACAATTGAAATCAATTGTTATCGCGGCACGCGCGTGCCTCTTGGGGGTTGAGGGATTAATCCTTAAACGAATAAACATCAAGGCACTTTGGGCATTCAGTGTGGATTATCATTTCTTTCTACTTCTTTCTTCTTTACAATACATCATTTAGATAAAGATTTTAGCTAACATAGTTCAGAATTAATTGCAGATTGCATTAGCAAATTGTTAGTACTAAATGAATTAATATTGAAAAATTGGTATATAATTTCAATTTATATAAATTACATTTATAGACTCGGTGCTACTGAATGTTCCTGAAACTCCAGATGTCATTAAAGAGGATGATCCGCTGGGCCATGCAGTTGGAGTTAAAATGACGGTAAGCTTATGGCAATTTCTGCACTCTGTGTTAGGTATGGACATATTGAAACATTTTACTATTTCTTTTTATTTCAGAATCTAACAAAAGTGTTTGGCAACAACGTAGCAGTAAACAATTTAAGTTTAAATATTTACGACGATCAAATTACAGTTTTGCTTGGTCATAATGGAGCTGGAAAATCTACTACTATATCTATGTTGACAGGTAACATATTAATCTTTAAATATCATTTGGTTTAAAACACCTATTTTTATTTGTTTTATAAACATCTACGCTCAGCTGCTGACTTTAACTGTCTCATCACTGTGTACTATGCCCTAGCGCAATCAATTTTATCTTATTGCATAACTTCCTGGGGTGGGTCGGTGAAATCTCATATGCTGGGACTCGAAAGAGCTCAACGAGCGGTTTTAAAAGTTCTCGCCAAAAAGCCTATTCGCTTTCCTACAACGGAACTGTATTCCATATGCAGGGTTTCCACAGTGCATCAGCTTTTCGTTCTTGCCACTGTTCTTCGAAAACACTCCCAGCTTCCGTACGACCCTGAGTTTACAGAGCTCCATCGTCGATCCGACAGGGTCTGTAAAATTGTACCTCGTCGAACTTCTCTTGCAGCTCGTCATTTTTATTATATAAGTCCCACTCTGTATAATAAAGTAAATAAAAAGTTAAATATCTACCCGTTACCCTCCTATAAGTGTAAAATTAAATGCCTGGATTGGCTTCTCACTCTATCTTATGAAGATACCGAGGCCTTAATTAAAAAATCCTTTTAAATTCCTGACAAACTTACAAACTTACAAATGCCTATATCTACACGCAGTTACATAAATACACACAATTGTACGCATACACACACATGAACACATATACGCACACATCACACACACACACACTCACACACCACACATACACACACACACACACACACACACCACACACGTTACACTAAATTTTAAAATTAGTTTGTATATGGAATTGTATAACTTCTCCGGAGGAGGGCGTTGACTTCTGCGCCACAGTTTTAACTTTTTCAGAGGTCATCGTTTTTCCCGATTAAATTAAGAACCTATGTTAAAATTCCTAATAAAGATATATTTATTATTATTATTATTATTATTTGTTATTACTAGTATTATGTCGATAAGTAATCAAACCGATATTTATGTTGTTTACCTTCGTGTTTTTGCCCAAGAATGAAATGTTGCTGTTAAAAATAGTTCTCTCGAAGTTTAATATCTCAGAACATTATCTAAAACTTAAAAGGATATCAGCAATTATTTGCTTTACGGAAAAAAGAAAAAAAGAAACATACATTCACTTATGCAGAGGTATGAGCAATAATGAGCATATCTTTCGCGCTCGAGTCGTCGCCCAGTACTTACAGTATCATGGGACATTTGAATGGCTAGTCTCTATCATTGATAAATCTGTATATTCCTTATTATTTCTCTAGGTGATTATGCAGATAAATAAGTTTCTGAAATCGCACACTACCTACTACAAAATGTATTATCACTTACCTTCCCAGGGAATTTGGAAGTGACAAGTGGCTCAGTGTGGGTGGCCGGCTACGACATGACTTGGAATTCCAGCAACGCTCGTTCGCATATAGGATTGTGCCCCCAGCACAACGTCCTTTTTAACGAACTGACTGTAAAGGAACACTTAGAATTCTTTTCTCGACTAAAAGGATTCCAAGGAGATGAACTGACAAGAGAAATAAATTCGCTTATCGACAAACTTGAACTTAGAGAAAAGGTGAGATATTTGACGATAAGTTACATATCCACTGTCTGGTGCCCAATAATATAATGTGACAAATAGTTAGGTATCCGGGGTATTTAATTTTGACCTAGACACGCGAGACGGCGAAAGGAGAACCATGCGCTCAGCTTTGTGAGCAAGCGCCTAGGATATTCATTTGTTTGTATAATTAAGATAATATATTCCTGTCTCTAGCGTGACTACCAGTCTAAAGGTCTGTCTGGCGGTCAGAAGCGACGTCTGTGTGTTGGTGTGGCGCTGTGCGGCGACGCGAGAGTTGTCTTGCTCGATGAACCTACCTCTGGCATGGATCCCTCATCGCGCCGCGCTCTCTGGGATTTACTGCAAAAAGAAAAAAAAGGTAAGTAAAGTATAGTAAAATAAACTAACTTAATACTAAGTACAGGGCATAAAACCTACATAGGTAACAGTATCTACATGGTAAAAAAATATGACTCATGAGTTGTATTGGGGAAGGTTACGTCTTATTGGAATTATTTACTTAGTCGTACACGTATTCACAAGTCTATATTATTATCGTACAGATTACACGTGTACCTTGAATGATAAATAATCGATAACGGACACGTGATTCGCCAAATAAAATTTAAATATTTGTACTGTAACTAATATTTTCTTTTATTATTTGTGAAGATCTGGGAAGACTGTAATATGCGGTTAAAAACCAGTAGTCTTCTTATACTGAATTAAACTTTCATGGTCACTATCACTTGAGTTATTCGAATCAAATATGTAACTCTAGTGATAGTGACCATGAAAGTCTTTTTCGTGAAAGGATTTATACCATGTACCTTATTTATTATGAGTTTCCGATATTTCAGTACTGTTGCAAGCGCCATGATCACGGGAGAATAAAGGAAGAGGTACATGGTATGAATCCCGAATTAAATAACTCTAGTAGCAGTCTTCTTATTCAAAAATAGGGTAGTTAAGCACGACATGACGTCATTGATTTATAAATGGTATTTTAAGGTAAAGGCAGGCATAATCTATGTATAGTAAGGGAAAAACGAGGTGGTTGTCTAAATATTTTTTGTTTTGAAAGTGTCCCATTCATTTGCCTAAAAATAATCCTAACTACATTCAATTCGGTTTGAATGCTTGCACCTAAAAAAAACTTCTGTGTACCACAGTTATAGCACTGGTTAGTAGAAATTCGAGTACTTAGCAATATGACTATGTGAAAGTCAATATTTTGTATTTTTGTCGGTACTGGGTGTTTGTGGTACCTCCGTTGTGTCTGAGTTCCACAATTCGAGAGCTTTAAATAGTTACTCACCTTGGGATCGAAACAATTTATGTGATGTTGTGAGTTGTCCACATGTACTCGTATTTATTTAAATTTAAAATTTGTTGTAAGATTTACGGATAAAAAGACTTACATTAGGCTCTAGTTAATTGTCTCTCCCTCCCCTCAAATCAAAGCCTGCAACAGATCTTGTATTTTTGGCTGTACATAAGTACAAATTTCTGCAAGTGCTACGATTTCGTAGCATGTCTAGCCCGCCGTAGCAATTTGGCGGCACAAAGCGGCATTCGCGTTGTTGATTGGTTGATACTATTGCTACGTAAAACTTTTAAGATGTTCAATGTTCATCCATCATGGATCTGGCCAATGTATCTTCTGAGATTGAAGGTTCAATGGTAATTTTGTACCCTATAAAAATATACTTTACCTGTACTACTGCAAGCCATTTTATGGTATTATGGTTGAATGATAATCAGCGGATTGTTTGTCCTCTAAATCTAGGTACGAATAGTTAATCTAAAGTAAGTAGTATAAGGATCAAATACTAATACATTTCAAATAACTTATTTGTTTTTAGGCCGGTCCATGATATTGACGACACATTTCATGGATGAAGCTGACATCTTGGGAGACCGTGTTGCGATCATGGCCAGTGGACAACTACAGTGCGTCGGCTCTCCATATTTCCTCAAGCGGCAATACGGAGTCGGATACACTCTAGTGATTGTCAAAGATGAAGGCTTTGAAATGGACAAATGCACTGAGATTTTGAATAAATACATTCCTGGCACAACTATCAAAGAAGATAGAGGTATAATATATTATATGGTTTTTAAATACGTAATAAACTGTAAAGTAATACATTAATTGTACATAGTGTCTTTTAGGAACTGAAGTCACGTATAATTTGATTAATGGAAGGTCACAAATTTTCGAACCTATGCTGATAGACTTAGAAAACAATATGCAACGTATAAAATTCAAAAACTACGGATTGCTAGCCACAACACTGGAGGATGTGTTCATGTCGTAAGTAAATATGCTGATATATTAGGCAGTAGATAGTTGAAGTTGAATAAATTCATTATTTTATAACATGTTTAAGGTTTTAACTATTTTTAGTGTCGGATCTGATGTACTACCAACACACTCCGAGTCAGACGAAACTGACACTGTACCGGAATCACTGAGCGATGCGCCAACTGTATCATATTATGATTTTGACTCATCTTCAATGGATAACTGTAAGTTACGTTCTAAGGGGTTATGGAACATTGAAAATATGGTATTTCCTTCGTAATTATAGTAGATCAACTAGTTTTGCACCTAAATAACCTAGACTAGTGCGAATGCACCGTAAAGTGCTTCCAATTGTCACAATTACTAATTATCAGATAAAATCTTGAGTACCTATCTATTAGTTAATAACAAATAGTGCAATGACTTTCATATGAATCCCATCAAAAGCATCGTACCTAGATGTGATTGCCAAAATCGCTACTTAGTAGCCGTATGACTAATAAAAATACCTATGTCTTTATCTATGTTATTACACAATCAAATAAAAAGCAATTGCTGAATACCTAATATGTATCTAATGGTTTACTTCAGACCGGCTGCAAAATAGTTTTTTGTTTTGTTTGGAATTTTAGGAAATAATTCTATAACACACTCGACCTGAGTGTTAGGAAACTTAATTTAAGTCTAGATTATGTTTTTATTTTTACCATTATTGTGAAAAATGGAATCTTAATGCCGAGTCCAATTTTGAATTTTTTGTTTTTTTTTTAAACTTGCGATTTAACTTTTTTCTATAAAGGTCATCAATTCGATATTTCTTTTTTACATTTAAATGTCGGACATCTAAATTAAAATATACAGGTGACATTTTTAATTAATAGCTACAAAATTTTTTGACGGTGATGAAAAAGTCATCTTGTATATGGATAATACTTTTTACCTTGTCATGTTAGTTGCATTAAATCCCGTCTAAGTATTTAAGGAATTGAATTAGAAATTAACAGGTAGTATATTTTTATAATAAATATTTTCTACCTCTCTTGTATAGCAAAAGGAGTAGTTTTCTACTACTCCTTTAGTCACATAAAGAGTAGTACAAAACTGCGGTCTCTAACACGTGGCGTTAAGTGCATAATTCTCATTTCTGAGAGGCCTGACTTAATAATGTTTTTAGTGAAACGCGAGGAGTCGCTCAGTGGCATTCGTCTGTTATGCCAGCACGTTTTAGCCGTGTGGCTGAAGCTGTCGCTTGTTTGGGTGCGGTCCTGGGGCCTGGTGCTCCTTCAGATACTGGTGCCCATCTTGCAAATGACTGCGACACTTGGCATCATGGAATATGTTTTTAATTTGACATCCTCTATACATCGCAGGGCGCTCTCGTTTGCTGAGGGGTATGTTGCCTACCTGTTTATTCTGTTATGTTCAATGTAAAATAAAGTATCATTGAATTTAAGTTTTAATAGCAAATAAATATGTAATTACCTAAAATATACATAGTTACTCAGCGTACTGTATAAATATAATATAGTATTGTGTTACATCAGGTAAGAACTTAGGTACAAAACTGTTTATCTAAGAATACCTACTACAAGAAAACTAACTCTGTTTATCAAATAGTTCGTCATTAATTTGATATCATAATATTGTTATCGAGAAAGATAAGTGGAGAATAGTCTCGCAAATAATTATTGGTTTTGTTTATAGAATGACTTTCTTTTGTTTGCTATTTTATTGGATTTAGGTACCTACATAATCTTCTTTGTTGTCATTCAGGTACGCACATACGGAAAGTCTAGTAAATTTTGTCGGAAATTCAACTTCTTCTCTGGGGGCGCTTGCGGCTGGTGCATATGAGATGATGATAAATTCTAGCGCAGTAGACACTATGTCAGTCAGTGTCATCAACAAACCGATTGAGGAAGCATATTTGGAAAGGGTGAGTTATATTACGCGACATCGCGACATACAAACTATACCAGGATGCAATTTCAACCACCTTTCAAATTTTAATATATCAATCTACGAGACAAAAAACAATGACATATTTTTTCTTTTGGTATAGCCCAGTACAAAAATGTTAAGATAAAGTACTTAGAAAATGTCCGCCAAAAATCAAAAAGTTTTGATACCGCCGCTTAGCAACACTTTTTTTACGCGTTGCGCATCATTCATTAATTACGATACTAATCATAAGTTTTTTAATTTCCCTTTATACCTTAACAGGTCCAGGACCGTAAACATTGAAAACTATATCGCGAAAAATATTTTCGGGTGACAACTTAATTTACATTGTTTACTTCATAAATAGGCTCCAAATACGCCTATGACAATTTTGAGAAGTGGTTAAAATTTCATTCTGTATACATACAATTAGTTTAAGTATAATAAATAATAATTCGAGTCTGAAGATGAAATACAGTTCAAAAAATACAAATATTAAGCATAAAATAAGTAAGTGACTAGAGTCAGCACATGACAATCGTTGATTACGACGCTTTAATATTTTTTAAATCTTTTTTTAAATAAAAATAATCTACCGAAATGCGCATCATTTTAAAATAGCTTTGTTATGTTTGAAATGGTCAGCAAAAGATTTGTATGTAGCAAAATTATTGATACTTGCAAACAACTATTAAACAATTATCCATATGAAAACCGGGATGGACAGCTTATCCTAATTCAATCAAATAAATACGTTGATATCACCAAAATCCGGTTAGGCAGGTAGGTAAAAAAGGTAGACACGCGTTTTTTTTGACGATGATCAACGAATTAAATACCTATGTTTCTTCTAGGCGAATGATGAAGGAATGGGACTGCTACGCCATACAGTTCTAGCCGGCGCTACTTTCACCGACGACTCTGCCACAGCTTGGTTTAGCAACTTTGCATACCACGACATAGCCACTTCATTAGCCGCTGTGCACTCCGCCCTGCTTAAATCTAGAAATTCATCTAACGAAATCAACGTCTTCAATCACCCACTTGAAGTTAACTATAGCGATCAAGTACGTAAAAGGAACCATATTAAATTAAAAAATCTGAAATAATCTAAGATTCTTCTACCATTAGTACTCGTATGTCGAACATTAAATATGATACATAAACTACATTTGTTTGGGCTAATAGACTACAAGCCCTTGGAAAAAATGACGGCATAGTGCTCAGAGTTATTTTTTGATATAGGAACAGCCTTCTTAGCGTTATTAACGTTGGTTCATTTCACAGGTGATTTTTTTTCCAAGGGCTTGTAGTCTATAAGCAGTTTCTGAATTGACACAATACTAATCCTACCCGAGTAGGTACCTACTTCTTCTTATGAACGTAACAAAAGAATGAGAAGGACAAATCAAGTGACGACCACGAATCAACCAATGCAGGACCTGGATACCTCCGACTCGTTGGACCATCGACGGTGGATGCTGGCGACCTAGAGTTGCTCTTTTTGCCATTATGAGAAAATCCTATTTCCACCGTTTCACTTCGAAGGTTGAAAATAACAATAACAAAAATTTAGAACTTTATAATATTTTTAATAAGTGTAACTTATAATAAAACAATTGTCAGCAGTACTCGGTACAGATGCTGTTAAGCAGTGTTCTATAATTTTATATCCTGTATCTGTACGACCTGTACTCGTATCACCGATGTTAATTTTGTTTATTACTCGTTTTTAGACTGATCTTCAAATGATGGTGACGATGCTTGCCATGCAACTGGCTTCGGGAATTGGCAGCAGTTTGGGTATTGCCAGTGCAGTGTTCGTCATGTTTTATATTAAGGTAGGACCTATTTGGTTGAAATTACCATTAAGATTGTGTCAAGATTTTTAGGTCCCAATCATACATTTCTTAAGTTGGATGTTTGGTTTTATCATTTGTTTCATAAATATTAATAACAAGGTGTAACTGAGGTGTAACAAGGTGTAAGCGTGGCACATTGTGATTGAATGGTTTATGTTTTTTTTTGTTTTTTATGGTTTTTTTTCGCGGTCTCGGATACATAGATAAAAACAATCCTTGATGCGGATTATATATCATGCTAAAATTTCAGCTCCATCGGTGCAGAACTTTTTGAGTTTTTGAAGCGTACACAAAACAACATAACATTTATTATATATATATATATATAGAACATAGATAAACAAAAGTTTAAAGATGATTGTAGTAACATTTATTTCTGATTCTTAAGCATTTTTACTCGTCCTATAAATTTGTTTTCACCGATGTAAATTATCCAGGAGCGTGTGTCCCGAGCAAAACTACTGCAAAAGGCGGCTGGCATCCAGCCAGTTGTACTGTGGGGTAGTGCAGCTGTGTTCGACTGGCTGTGGTACCTCGTCATCTGCCTCACCATTGTCATCACCTGTCTCGCCTTCAACGTTATAGGTCTATCTTCTGGTCCCGAACTAGGTCAGTTTAGGTGCTCAATCAGTAACATCAGCAAACTAAATTTACGCCCTGTAGATAGAGTTCAAAATTCAAGATTAAAAAGATTTTTTTAATGACTTAAACATAAGTAAGAGCGTTAGCGCCCTTATTCACATGGTTCATGTTAGATTCTTGAATTAGTGTCTCAAGCCATTCTTTGACAGATTAAAATAGAGTTGAAGTAGCCGCAACGAACTTCTTCGTTTTCTAAACACAAATAATATCTATGTTCGTACAGGTCGTCTGTTCGTCCTATTGATGGTGTATGGCGCTGCCATGCTGCCCTTAAACTACTTGGCCTCTCACGTGTTCCAGGGGCCAGCACTTGGCTTCGTTGTCATATTCTTCGTTAATGTACTTCTAGGTAAGTGAAGAACCAAAAAAAAGAATGAAATAAGTAACCAATTTTAAATCAAGGCACGACTTAATGATAGCAAAAATTTGGTACCTCCTTTCATTATTTTTTTATTTTGTCCGTCATGTACTATTTGCAAGGGTTGATTTTTCTTTTAAATATTAAACGATGGTCCTTTTTAAAATAGGTAAGTATACTTAACAGCTTAATTACTTACCAAAACTTATTCGTCGAATTTACAACCTCCTCGTTTTTTATCGGTTGGAAATACGTAAGCACAAACGTACTACGTAGGTACAAATAATCCACATAAACAATAATATCAATAATTTAATAACATCAATATTTGATAGTGTTACATGCACTCGTTTAAATCTAATCAGCGTCAACGGTATCAGAATTCTTATGTCACGTCATCATCTCAGAGCCGTAAATAAAACCATTTAGGTATGGGTTATCAGTGATATGTGTTAACTTATGCCTGTTTTACGATATATATATATATTAGCACAGGAATAAAGCACGCAACACTCGGTCGAACTCAATAAAGTATCCATAAGGCGCTTTGCAGACGGCGGGGCGGGCCGGTCTTTTTAAACGCGAAGTAATAAATACCGCATCTGCCCGTCGATGCCCGCGACTGCCTTTACCGCGAACACAAAGCACACAAGGGACGGAGGCAGTTAGTTATTCAGCAATTAAATTATCTACATCAATGAAGTCCATCACTATAGAAAGCGCGCGGACTGAGCTATCCGCCCCGGGCCACCGTCTGCGTTACTTCATACAAACTGGTTTGTGTGATCCATGGCGGGTAGCCACGGACATGCCGCGCCGCCAGTGCCCGGCGGGCACCTTCGGCGCCGTCTTTTTGCCCTTCATGTGCGTTGGTAGATAGAATGACCGGCCCGGCCCGCCCCGCCGTCTGCAAAGCGCCTAAATTTACGGCAAAGTCGCCGCTAGTGAAAGGTTGTGGATTCGAGTCCCATCTAAGGCAGGTCAACATTTTCGTTCAAGAAAACGAGTTTTTAGGTTTTTATGTAATTATTAAATAATCATATAATTTTATTAAAAATATATAACTACTTACATATTATGGCAGTAAAAATGTATTTGTAAAGTTATGAATGTTCATCGACCAGGAATGATGGGCTCGCTGATCGTTGACGCATTGTCGGCGCCACAGCTGAACACGGCAGAGGTAGCAAAGATCCTTGACTACATACTGCAGTTCTTTCCACTGTACAGTCTGGTTACCGCAGTCAGGTATATATTTTTTTAATTATCTCGCTTATTTGTGACCCTATCTTCAATGTTGGACGTAACATTCACGAGTATATCCATTGTTAAAATGATGTATTTGCTCTTCTGTGATTGTACCTTTGCTGATCAAATTTTAGACATAGAGCGAGCTCGATGTTAAGTCAAAACAAAATGTTATTACCGTCTCATCTTCACGTCTTTCGAATATCATCACTGAGATATGTTGTAGATTAAGAACGCGTTCTAATTAATCCTTCTCCGTGATGGTTACCAGCCGAACTCCTCAGGAAACAAAATTTTTAAATCTTTAGGTAGGTACACGATCTGGCAATCGTTCATAATAACTTAGGCGTACGGGCTTAGCCTGAGAGATAATTGCTTCTTGATGTCTTGCATTTTTGTTTATGTAGGCCAAAGAAGCGTCACAGAATATACTTAGATAGGACGTATGAAGTAATATAAGTTTTTACTTATAATGTAGCATAGTAGTTACCGGTTGAGGACAGATGTTTTGTTATAAGGCATTTTGTTAACCTGTGACGCCCCGATGGAATTAAAATATAATTACCTAGCTAAATTATATTTCTTTACTGCGACTAGCTGAATCTATATAGGAGAGTCTACCTAGCTAGACTCTTCTATGACAGGCATGGGTAGGTACCTAATAAAAGTTTTTTTTTTGTAGTTATTGCAATATTTACTATTCCGTTATGTTAGAAATCTAGTGACAAATAAATATTTTATGTTTTTAGATTATTGAACCACATCGGTATGACCGATCATATGTGCATACAAGCCTGCGAACACTTGATGTCGATTCCAACTCTAAATATACAAGAGTGCAACAGGACCGTCATGTGCGAGCATCCGCAGCTTGTAGACTCGTGTTGTGGTAAGAACTTTCCATTTTTCAACAATTCCATTAGACAACTAATACGAGTATAATAGGCTGGCTGCGATTTTGATATATTTTTGTACCAAAATACTATGACGTCTGTTCGCGTAAGCTACGAAGCACATTTTGTTTTTGGCGTAGGGCGAGATAGTGAAATTGGGCTCATTGAGTCATCAACTCAGATCCTATTGCCGGTATAGGGTACCACAGTGGAAACACTTTTATGTATGATCTCAGTAAAAATACTCATTTGCTGCATTAATCGCTACATAAACGTGCTAAATGCCGATGGAGCCCGTAAGCAGGGTTGAACCTCAACGCCTCAACGTTGATTGACATAGGTACCTACGTGTGAATTGTGACAAGGCTAAGTCGCACTTGGCCGTGTTTTTGATAAAAATCAATTATTGTCAATTTCAGTGCCTGAAAACCAGTACTGGAATTGGGAGCAACCAGGTGTCATGCGTTACATAACCTTCATGCTGATCACTTGTGTACTATTGTGGGGAATATTTATGATTATAGAGTACAACATTGTTCAAAAGGTAAATATTATAATTCTGAATCAATTAGCTTATATTCTTCCGATTAATAAAAAAATTATTTAGTGGCCGTCCTTTTGAATTCCTCATCATATTAGATAGTGGGTACAAAAGAACCAACACGTATGACTTTGGCAAACCAACCATTAAAATGTGGCAGGCAGTCATTTGACTTCACAAATCATCTAGCAGGCATGTTGAAGGTCGCGGTTTTTATTACAGTGATTTAATCGTTTCTTAGACATCGATAGGACGAAACGGGTCAAATAATAGCTAATAATTTGTAAACTTGTCTGGTAGAGATTGCTGCAAGCGATAAGACCGCCTTAATTGTACTAATCTAAATCTTACTCATGTGTTATTTTTCAATTTTATGGTGTGCAATAAAGTGTATCTCTATCTATCTATCTAATTTACGTTTTTATAGGTTTTTAGACGAGAGAAGAAACCTGCGCCAGTCGACAAAAGCTCGTTGGACGAGGACGTCCTTGCCGAGGCAAAGCACGTGGAGCAGATCGGCTCCGATGTCTCCCAGCACAGCCTCGTAGCGCGCGGGCTCACTAAATACTACGGAAAACACCTGGCCGTTAATCAAGTGTCCTTCAGTAAGCAATACTTTTCTCAACTAGAATCTTTATCTTTCCGGCACGTTTATTTATGCAGTCTCGTAAGCCTGTACGTAACAAATTTGAAAGTACCTTAGAGTACTTGATCAAACCCTTAAGCAAATATTATCTTATAAGTAGCATCTACATTATTTGATATTTTAGCAATTAAAATGCAATTACAAAAAAAACCCGAACCCGCATCTTCTGCGAGGAGATGCGGGTTCGAGTCCCGCCTGAGACATAATTTTTCAAGTTTATATACTGATAGTATCTATATATTTTATATTCCATTATCTAATGCAACATTAGTAAATAGTATACACACAAACAGAATATATACAAAAAATGTCCTGTCTGACTTACCTAATGATTCATTTACAATAACCTTAATAAAATAGAAGGACGAATTACTGCATTAAATAATTGAAAAAAATCCAATTAAAGTATGAAGTGCTTTTTCTTCTTTGCTAGTTAGGTATTATGCCTTGGACATTATTGTAAGCATGTTTTGTTTAAATACCTACCATAAATCGCATACTGTGACTTAAATGTTTTTAAACCAACTTTGTCAAGTGTAACTCATGCGAAGCCTTGCATATTTGATTAGGTGTGAGCGACTCGGAGTGCTTTGGGCTGCTGGGTGTGAACGGCGCAGGGAAAACTACCACTTTTAAAATGTTGATGGGTGACGAGACCGTCTCCAGCGGCGACGCGTACGTCAGCGGTCACTCTGTCAGGAAGGACATCACTAATGTTTATGAAAACATAGGTAGGTACAAACAAACATCTAAAATACCTCACAATT
This sequence comes from Anania crocealis, assembly GCA_949315895.1. Classification (NCBI taxonomy): domain Eukaryota; kingdom Metazoa; phylum Arthropoda; class Insecta; order Lepidoptera; family Crambidae; genus Anania; species Anania crocealis. The sequence continues at coordinate 11,998,494 of OX438858.1, forward strand.
CTATATTTACTAAGGCCACCTCAAAAAATTATGATTGAAATTAATGTAAAGTCCACGTTCCGTTTTGATACGTTAAGTAAAAATTCGTAAAATTTATTAAGTTAGTACTTAGTAGGTAGGGATGTCTGTACTTTCGCTTTGTAATAGAAGATATGGGCGTTTCTTATTGTCAAACTGGAAATATACTTTAACACTTTACCTGTTCACGTTCTCTTCAATGTTGCACTAAATAGCTTTTTAGGAACAACAGGGTGTGTAAATGATCATCATGAAACTTTATATTTTTACATAACATTAGTTGAAAGGTCTTCAAGATTGTATTTTTCCCTCCAGGCTATTGTCCGCAGTTTGATGCTGTATTTGGTGAGTTGACTGGACGTGAAACGCTTCGATTATTTTCACTACTGCGTGGGCTCAACGCGAGTAACTCTCGCGCGCGCACTGAAGCGCTTGCGCACGGGCTCGGCTTCACCAAGCACTTGGACAAGAGGGTGAGTGTATGCAACCTTTCGGACTATGCCTCTAGCGGCATAAGGCATATTCTAAAAGATACCTTAACTCTTCGTCTTAACTTTAGCACTGGTTTACCTACCTTCTTAAATAATGATCTAAATTGTATCATAGGTCACTTTTACTAAACATATTATTATGTTTAAAGCTTTTATATTGCCTTAGTATTAAAATAAGGAATTAACATCTTTGTTTTCGAGGCAAATCAAAATAACTTTTAATTTCCCGGACGCCAAGAGTCTGGGTCCCAGACGAGAGTCCACTGAATGAAGTGTAACGAAAGGGAATGGAACTGAGGTCCTTTAGTTTAGGATTATTACTTAGGTACTTTAAAGTAGGTGTCGTGCATGTTCTTTTTCGATTTCTTTCATACGAAGATAATTTATACAATTTTTTGCACTAATTTCAGTGTCGAAACCATGATGATGAATTAAATGTTGTAGGTAAGCCAATATTCAGGAGGCAACAAGCGTAAGCTGAGCACAGCAGTGGCTTTGCTCGGCCGCACTCGTCTTGTGTTCGTGGATGAGCCAACAACTGGTGTCGACCCCGCGGCGAAACGACAGGTATATAATTATCATAAACATCTACCCCTATTTTATTTTTATTATAATATTATAAAGGCTCGGACGGCTCGGTCAAATTTTGTTTGGTATAAAGTTTTATTATCTTTATTTTCATCTTGTATGTTAATGTTATAGTAGAAGATCCGAACCTAAAACGACCTACACCGAGCTGATAATAGAATAAAACATATTTTAAGACTAATTTAGTATATTAGAAAATATGTAAAGAATAGGTTGCCTAAAAAAATCCTGGACAGACTATTTTTTAATTATTTTTAAAAAATATATTTTTAATTAAACGTTGCAAGATCAAGATAATAAGAAAATTTTTACCCTGACTAAGACCCGAGTTCAACAATATTTAAACAGCCGGTAAACTAAAATTGACGATTAATTTGACACAATTCCCATACAAAATATGTCAAATAATATTTTAAACGCTGTTTAAATTTTAACCATCTGCTGGTGAACTTCTACCCTTAAAGTATCAAACGTATAGAATGTGCAGCCGTTGGGTTGCCTATTCTTTGCCTAGACAAACTACTCGGTTGTCAAGTATAAGCGGGTATGTCGATGTTAAAAACTTGGTCCTAATCGGGGTTTGCAAATATTAAAGATTAATTTTAACGCGAGTGTAAATCTGTGTTATTTTGGAGCAACTGACATTTGAGTTTATTTATATATACATATATATATGCATATATATATATATATATATATATATATAAACTCAAATGTCAGTTGCAATTATATATACATATATATATATATATATAATTGCAACTGACATTTTCGCACAAAGATCGCCCCGTTGGTCTAGTGGTTTAAGATCCAAGATCTCGGGGTCCCAGGTTCGATCCCCGGGTCGGGCAACAAAAAGTTTCGAATTTTCGAATGTTGCTTGGGTTTGTGGTCACCAACCCGCATTTGGCAAGCGTGGGGTTTATGCCAGTTCCCATCATTGCAGTGGTAACTTGAATTGAATGAATGAGGCCTTTTCCCTGCAGTGGGATGATTATAGGCTGTTACTTACTATATAACGGGTGTAAAAAAACCAAACGCAGATCCGAAAACCACGTATCATTAGGATCATTTTTCTCTTTTGGACCATACCTGGGAAACAGCTGGTTCCGAAGATATTGAGGGTCAAAGTCACAATTTTGTTTTCCATTTTATTACAAAAACTGTTGCCAAAGGATACTTAAAAACTTTTCTTCATAAAAACATAGTGGTTGTTTTTATTATTTCGTTTACAATAAGGCTTTATTAATTATAATACGCAATGTACGGCTCAGCGCGGAAGACTTTTGAACTTAGCAACCATCTCCAGCGCAGCGGCCTACGCTGCGGCTGCTATACATTGCGCGCTACGAATTATAATATTTTTTTGAGTCCCATTAATAAAAATCATTTCCCAGCTATAATATTTTGTAATATGGCTTGGTTTGCTTTTCAGATTGCGTAACTTCAGGGTCTGCGTTTAGTTTTTATACCCTGTATATAGAGATCCCTTTACAATAAATGTTGATCAGATGCGACTTCACGCGAGCATTTTGTTGATCCGAAAACGTATGTTGATACGGCATCTTTGGTTGATCCAATATGCATCTTTGGTAACTAATGTGGCTCCGACGGGATTAGCATCAACACTCACGGGACCGCTTACTAGCGGTCACTTAAGTTGATCCGATATACAAATCTACCTTGCGATAGTTACGGAAAATATTGATTTGATTTAAATCAGCCAATCAGAGCATAGCAAACGATCGGATTGGCTGAAAGCAGCCGCGACGTTGCCGTTTCGTATCTTTGGCCGTACGAGCTGCAGATTATAGGTCGACCGTTTAACTGAGACCTTTCTGACGTCACTTTTGTCGTCGTTACCTCCCAATTGATGAACTCAATATTATTATTATGAATTAAATAGTCTTCCTTTGGGTATTAAAAATAACGTTTAATTTATAAGAATGGTATGGAATACATAAATTGTGAGGGAAATGAAAATGAAGACGACAAAAGCGACGTCAGAAAGGACTCAGTTAAGCAGTCGACCTATAAACGGATAAATCAACAACGGCGGAGGTAGCGGAGCTTATGGTGGAGGCGGAGGAGAGTGGGCCACGGTGGTCAGAATGGCAAGAAGAAGGCGTTTTCTGCCCCTGCTGCTAAGCTTGCCGCCAAACCGGCCGGTCCTAAGCCACGATCGCTCCTCCTTGCTCCTCAACCGTCATCATCACACTGTGGCCTAAGGTGGCTGCCAAAGCAGCGAGCTACTATGAGGTCCTCACTAAGGCCAAATCCAGCCTGGTAGGGACAAACTTGGATATTAGCGGCGTGGAGATCCGCCAAGCAGCCATCTGCGCCTGGATGATCTAAGTTCCGGGCACTCAGTTCACCGAGAAGGCGGGAAAATTAGTGGAGCACCTAAAGGTAGTTTTGGCGGAAGAAGCAGAAGTGTATCAGCCTCAGAAGCTGGCGGATCTCCGTATCGGGAATCTCAATGAATTGTCGACTATCGAGGAGGTTGTGTGTGCGGTGGCCAAAATAGGTGATTGCCAGCCTGGCGAAGGCCACGCCAGGATTATTAGACACCGCTTCGATGGCACCGGTTTCGTGTTTGTCCGGTGCCCGGTAATGGCGGCAAGGGCCGTTATTAAGGGACGATTGCTCGTCGGCTGGTGCTCGGCAACGACGCAGATAATAGATGACCGACCCATGCGTTGCTTCAGATGCATGGGAGTTGGCCACTCTGGGCAGCTGTGCCCGTCTTCCGCAAACCGTAGCGACTTGTGCTACCGATTCGGTAAGATCTGGCATAAGATGCAGGGCTGTGAAGCGGACCTCCCTTACGTAGTCTGCGGCAAACATGCCGAACACATAATGGGGGGGAAGGATGTAACCCTCCCCCACTAAGGCGAATGTGATGGCCCCAGGAACACGAGTTATTCACTCTGGAGGTTATCACTAAGGAAGTGATCCTTGGAAGGACGGAGAAATGGACTATGGACTGCAATTATGCCCGGACGCAGTCATACATTCCTCCAAGCCAATCTCAATCACTGTTCTGGCTCCCAGGACCTCTTCCTCCAAGGCATAGTGCAGTCACAGTGGGAGATCGATGTGGCAGTGGCTCCAAATAACGCTCACTGTTTACTAGAGTATCGCTGTCATTCTCTGTCGTGTGAATACTGAGCAGGCGAACTTTCTTATATTCAAGGTCCCATTACGTGCGACTGCAATGTTGGGTCCTTTATTAATACACGCTATATTTAACTCGGATCTCCCTTTCACACATTTCCACACGCGTTAAAATTTAATCTTTAAAATTCGCAAACCCCGATTAGGACCAAGTTATTTGCAGACAACCCTATATCAACGTGTTCGCAATAAAACAACGCTTATATTGTTTTTTTTTTACTATTATCAAGCAAGTGAAAGTAACTGGCATCGACATACCCGCTTATACCTGACAACCGAGTAGTTTGTCCAGGCAAAGAATAGGCAACCCAACGGTTGCACATTTTATACGTTTAATACTTTAAGTCAGGGTAAAAATTTTCTTATTATCCTGATGTTGCAACGGTTTTTTAAATAAATATATATATATTTTTTAATAATTAAAAAATAGTCTGTCCAGGATTTTTTTAGGCAACCTATTCTTAAATCGTTTTAAGTTCGGATCTTAGACTAATAAGAAAGAATATCTGTTATATTTTAATCATTCCACTGCATGGCAAAGGCCTCTATCACCCACTTCAAGCTACCACAGCAATGATGGGTGTAGACATAATCACCAAGCTTGCCAAATGCGAGTTGGTGATTACAATTCTGAGCAATGCTCGAAGATCCGAAACTCTTATTGCCGACCTGGGCATCGAACCCAGGACCACGAGCATCTTGGCCCGGTACTTTAACCACTAGACCCGGTCTTGTGTATTTTGTTTATATTATTTTGTTCCTGTAGTAGTTTTTTAAATAAATCAATTATTGCGCATTGGTCACAATGCGTGGGGCGTTCATTTGTTGACCAAAATTGGTTGCTTATTTTGTGCTTATTGTTGGTTCAATTATTTGGTGAAATGTTTTTAATGTTACCTACATTTGGTATCGAATTTAGATCGCGCCGTTTGTCGTGTTGTGTAGTGTTAGTAGTGTAGCATATCACGTTGTTTTAACGTGAATTTGATTTTACAGGTGTGGCGCGCTATCAGAGGCGCCCAGCGAGCGGGCCGGGGCGTCGTGCTGACGTCGCACAGTATGGAGGAGTGCGAGGCGCTGTGCTCTCGACTCACCATCATGGTCAATGGCGGCTTCCAATGCCTCGGCACTCCACAGCATCTTAAAAACAAATTCTCCAACGGTGAAGTTTTTAAAATTCTATCACAGGGTTGAAGGAAAAGTAGATCCAGATTTTTAGGACATCATTATTTAGGTCGTTGCATATACATTTGATCCTTCCTTATTTAAAACTTACTTATCCGAAAGTTAATAGTTTTACTAAATTTCAATCTTTGTTTCAAAATATAAACTGTTTTCACGAAAATAAATTACTAGTGTGAATTTAAGTACCATTTCTTGAATAAACATTTTTCGACTGACTATCGTGGAAGTGGGTCGTGTCCTCAGATCATTTAAAGAAATTCATATGAAATGGGGGCATGGCGCGTGCAAATTCGATATGGTCAAACAGAACTATTGCATTCCGCGGCGAAATGAAAACATCCATGTAACGATAATTGTATCGGCACAATATAGGACATTGAAGGCTTGACACTAACTAGCTGTGTTGTGAGTACTATGCGATTGCGCAATGTATCAAGGTTTAATCGAAGCGTTCACTGCCCGTCGTGTGCGTCGCGACCACACTTTTTGGCACTAACTGGCACACACCAAATGACGCATTGTGTAAGCGAGTAAGTGGTAGCCGCTGTGATTGGGTCCATGTGTGTGCGCGCACCAATGAGCGTTGTAAATTGATATTGTGTGATCCTTATGCTTACAACAGTGTTATTGTAGTTGCGTTGCACACTTAATAATTCGGAGACACGGGTTCGCCAAGGATTTACGAGTAATTTCATATCTGCTTCTTTATATGATCTGAGGTCGTGTCCAACCTAAGGCAGGTGGAAAAATATTATTTTACAAAAAAGTATATAAGTAATGGTATTTTCAATAATTTTGTTGCTTTCATTTCATCTTTTTTTCTTTCTTGGGTTTTTCTATTTTTTTTTTGGGCAAAATAGCAAAAGACCACTTTGAAGAAAATAAATGACAAAATATTATGAGTAGAAAATGGTAGGCAAAGATTAGATCTATAGCAATGACCGTAAAATAATGTCATTAAACGTCTTGGACGATTTTACCCACAACCTTCTATAATTTTCTCCTTTAACATATCTCTCGTTAATTCTCGGGGTCTAAGATTGTAAATAGCTAATTATGGAGCACAAAAATATATTCAATATCTGCCGTTGAATCTCATAAAACTATTCCATGTCATAATAGCCGTCTTTGAATTTTAATAAGTTTTTGTTTTATTTTTATCGTAATTAATTGCAGGGTTTACTTTGACCATCAAAATGAGACTAGAAGAGGAGCGGCCGTCAACCAGTTTATGCGTCCTTCAGAGGCCGGTGGACGTAGTCAAACAATACGTCGAGTCTAACTTTACTTCTCCGAAACTCATGTAAGTAATTTATTAATGTCATATTTTGTTAATACTTTGCATAAACTACCGCAAAATTAAACTATTCTTTTGCTGTGATGTTCAAATTCTAATGTTAAGGAAGCGTGCGCGTTGCGGAAAGCAATTATGTATCTATCTACATCGCACTAAACTTCCGGTTATATCTCTCTATCACTCACTCACTTTATTGCTTATTTATTGAAATGGCAGTCTTTATGTCTCTCTCAACCATTATCACACCAAATTTCATCTTTAACAGTTAAGGAATTATTAATAGCCCATACAAAGTTCAACCCACTAAATTAAAGGTAATTAATATTAGTAGATATCTTATGTCCTTTCCCGGGACTCGAAACTATCTTTCATTTGAGACAGTCTGGAGTTTATTTATTCCAAACATACAAATCTTTCCTCGTTATTATATTAATGTTAAAAGTTACCTACTTCATTTTACGTTTACCTTGGCGTTAACTTTCCAATATTTTTAATAAGTTATTATCCTATTTCCGACGAATACTCAGGAGTACAAACGTTGGCTTGGCACAAGGCGATCCTTTATCACCTTTGTTATTTAACATTGCAACCTATAAGATCTGTAGGTATATAACAAATGTGTTTATTTCGCAGTACGCAGACGACTTCGTTTTATACACGTCATGTGTTAATTTGAATGATGAGAGTAGGTATTTACAGGAGGCATTGAATTTGTTAGTTTATCTTTTGAGGGAGGTAGGTTTAGAGGTTTCTACTAGACTTGGGTAGTTCCTGAATGAATGACACAATTGAAGTACTTCACCTATCTAGTCCATATGTATCACTCACTCACTCTAGTCCAAAGCAGTTCATTTAGTTCAGTAACTCAGTGATATGAGATAATGAGAGTAAAATGTATGGACATATTTGTCAGTACCTACTGTAAGAGCGAGACAGATGCACAGTTCAAGCTAGTTTCGCGCCTAATCTGACTCCTTAATATTTGAGACAGTGCACACGGAAATATTCTTTATTATTTATGATTTAAGACTTAAAATGGTTACAGTACCTGCTAAGTGTTAATAATATTAAATGACGATGATAGATGAATGTCAAAGGCGAATTTTAGTGTTTTTATAATTTTGTTATTATGATTGATTTATTATAGTTCCTTCATACTATGAAGGAAAATCAATTTTCTATGTAATATTTTCGGTATTCATTATGTACATACTACGTTATAATACGATTGTATATCATAGTTCTTGAGCTAAAATCTTCTAAATGTTTAATTAGTAGTCATTAGAATAGATCTGTCCACGATAAATACATTTATGCAATGCTATTGAACTGAATATGAAGGAGTAGTGAGTTAGATAATCAAACTAGATCTACTGAACTAAATGAACTAATTGAACTAGATGAGTGATACATATCCTTAACTCCCACTGAACTGTATCACTCATTTCACTTCAATGAACGATTTTGCGCACCTCTAGTTTCTACGTTAAAAACTAAAATTTGTATCTTCAAAAGGGGCTTCAGAAATGATACTTTAGACTTAAAAATTAACAATAGAAATTTACAGTCTGTTAAAGTAGTTAAATACCTGGGTTTGTGGCTCGATCGTTCGCTAACTTGGTCAAAACATTTAAATGAACTTAGGGAAAAAGTTTTAAAATTCTTAAATATAATACAAATTCTGCGAGGACCTGGATGGGGAGTGCATCAAAATCATTTAAGGCGACTGTATATTTCAGTTGTCCGTAGTCGTATTGATTATGCCTGTTTCCTATACGGTTCTAGTTGCCAGTCTCAATTATGTAAAATTGATAAAATACAAAACCAATGTTTACGAATGATTGGAGGGTTTATTAAAACTACTCCTATACAAGTCATGGAAAATGAGTTATGCATCAATCCATTGTTCGTAAGAAGAAAGTATTTAGCTTTTAAATATTGGTTAAAATGCAAATCCTTTTCTAAAAATGATGTAATTAAATTGTTAGATTGTTTGGATGATTTAAGTCACTCTCCTTATTGGAGAAAAAAAAAATTACCTATGCTGATAGATATTCACAGGTATATGATGAACAGACGGGTTTCTCAAAGAAACAGAATTGAGCTCTTTTCCTTAAGCATGTGGGCTAGCAATGTGGATCTTTCGATTAGAAGTAACATTGAATTAATTCATAAGAATAAAAGAAGCTACTCTAGTTATCATTTAAGAGAAATATGCAATGAAACTATTACTAAAAATTACTCAGATTATTTCCAAGTCTATACCGATGGCTCAAAACACAAAAATCAGCTAGGTGCGGCCTTTTACGACCCTCAAAATGATTTAAATTGTAAATTTAAAATTAACTCCAATATATCCGTGATGCGTGCAGAGTTAATAGCTATTTTGGAAGCACTTTCTTATATCAAATCTATAAATTTTGACAAGTTTGTTATACTCTCGGACTCTAAAAGCGCTCTGCAACACGTGGCTCGTTGTACCTCGAGTTTTCGAGGATTTTCGATTGCCTATGATATCTTGGAGTTGATGCTGGAACTTAAGCAGTCAAATAAATCTATCGTGCTGCAGTGGATCCCAGCGCACATTGGTCTTACTAATAACGAAAGGGTCGATATATTGGCTAAGGAGGCAATATCTGACGGAGTAAACTTTCATTGCATACCGTATTATACAGAAATACTTCACGTTGCTCAAGAAAACTGTTTTAAGATATGGCAGGAATATTTTAATGAAAGGTCTTTGACTAGGGGGATCTGGTACAGGACGATACAGCCCGTTCTGAGCAGATTACCATGGTTTGAGGATACCAATATGTGCAGAAACGAAATTGAAACTGCTCTCAGGCTCCGTTCTGGCCACGTCCCATTAAACAGTTTTGGACACCTAATGCGTAAAACACCATCACCCAAATGCAGCGAGTGTGGCATAATAGAAGATGTGTACCATATCATGATGGAATGTGTGCGGAACGAGCCTGAGAGGGTTAAATTTATGATTCTCACAAATTTAGTTGGACAAGTTGGTCTTTGCAACAGTATTTTGTCTTCTCCCACATCGTATCTTGCTAGAACTTTGTACCATTTAGTCAAAATATGTATAAGCCGTAGATGACTAAGAGTTATGATTGTAACTATGGGGGTGACATTTTCTATTAAGAAAAAACCCTCCTTCAAAATAAAAATTTAAAAAAAAAAAAAAAAAAGTATTGTATTTAGAGCTCATTTATGAAATAAAAAATGTAAATCAAGTTTTCATCCAAAAATAATTTCTGGAATAAAGTTCTATATTTTTACAGTTTTAGGTCTGTTTAGGTATAAAGGGAAAATCAAAAACTTATGATTAGTATGAAAGAATGTGATGTGCATTCCGTAAAAAAAGTGTTGCTAGGCGGCCGTATCAATTTATCTTGACATTTTTGTACTGGGCTATACCAAAAGAAAAATACGTCATTTGTTTTTTGTCTCGTAGATTGATATATTAAAATTTGGAAGGTGGTTAAAATTTCACCCTGAGTATATATTTTTTGTGTAAATATACACCGTGCAATTTTAACCACCTGTAAACGAAGCCCACGTTATGTAACCATTATCACAGATAATATAATATAACATCTAGGCAGTGTTATTTAAATTTTTTTACCAAAACATTTTTTCATTAAAATAATATCGGTTTAGCTATTTATTTTGAAACACGCTGTGACGCACACACAGATGTAGCTGTGTAGGGTCCATTCAACCAAGACCCCGCCGCAGCAAAATAAAACGTATGGGCGCGTCACAGCGTGTTTTAAAATTAAAAGTCTGGATCAAAAAAAATTTTTTTTAATTATTTTTAATAAAAAATAAATAACATGATGTTATACTTAGTCGTCCAATAACGTGGGCTTCGTTTTCCAGGTGGTTCAAAAAGCACGTTGTATATCTCTATACAGGATGAAATTTTAACCTCTTTCCAAAATTTTTATAGGCGTTCAGTATCGTATTTAGAGCCCATTTATGAAGTAAAAAATGTTAATCAAGTGTTACCCGAAAATATTTTTCGCAATATAGTTTTCAATTTTTACGGTCCAAGGCCTGTAAAGGTATAAATGGAAAATCAAAAACTTATGAATAGTATCGTTATGAATTAATGAGATGCGCAACGCGTAAAAAAAGTGTTGCTAGGCGGCTGTATCAAACATTTTAGATTTTTGGCGGTCATTTTCTAAGTGCTTTATCTTGACATTTTTGTACTGGGCTATACCAAAAGAAAAAATACGTCATTGGTTTTTTCACTCGTAGATTGATATTTTAAAATTTGGAAGGTAGTTAAAATTTCATCCTGTATAAAAGAAAGTCGTGCTACTTACACCACTTATAAGTCGAGAACGGCTGGACCAATTTTTATGATTTTTGTGTTTTTGAATTTGTATCCTGACTAGCCTAAAATTATTTATTTCAATTTCCAGGAAACGTAGTCTTAGAAAGTTCCATAAATAGGTACAAATTTTAACCCCCGCCCCAATACGGTCTAAAATCAACAATAAGGATGTTACATCAATATTATTATAGGCGCTGTTGATATCAATGAAACACGCTATAGTAGATTCCTTTTTCGAAAATCCCATCATAATTGTGGTTACTAGTCTACTTAAGTTGTCTAAGCAAGAATATGATTTTCTAAAGCCAGTCATTTGGTGGGGAAAGATGTTTTTATTTTCACAGAACCATTCCAGTCTTTTATTCAAAATGTTATGAAATATTTTACAGAGACAAGACATCATAGAAATTGGTCTAAGAGAAGATATGTTTTCCTGTTCTCGCCCGGGTTTAGGTATAGGAACAATAATAATATGTCTCCATTGGTTTGGAATAAAACCGCATTCGAAAAACCGGTTATACAGATGTAGCAATATACATATTCCATTAGAAGGGAGGCGTCTTATCATTGCGTAAGTTATGCCGTCCCTGCCCGGAGTGGTATTTTTATTTGGAATACAGTTATAAAATTCAGTTTGCGAAATCGGACACTCCAAATAAGTATTATTTGAGTAAAATATTGGGTCATCTGGAGAAACATAATCTGGAGTTAGGCTTTCTAATAATTCTTTCGCTAAGTTTGAATCTACCTGGCGTCGTTTTGGCTGTCTGTAACCCTTGACCCATTTCATTTGGTTCCATAAGTCACCTGGCGTAACAGTTTGATCTATATTAGAACAAAACTTGTGGAAATTATCTGATTTGGCTTTACGTAATAAATTTTGTGTAACACGAACTTTGTCTTTAAGAAGGTCAGCGTTTCGAGGGGTGGGATTGCGCCTAAACTGAGACAGAGCGAGACGACGTTCGGCCACTGATTTTGACAAATTTGCATTCCAGTAAGGCCTAGGAATAAATTTTTTACAAGGATCCTGGGAGATTTTAATTAAAGGGATAGACAATTCTGCGGCAATATTAATGTAGTCTATGAAATTGTCATAATCACGTTGGGGATCGTTTGAAAAAATATAATTGTCAAATAAACTTGATAAAATTTTTGAAAAAGAAGACCAATCTGCATTTTTAAAGTTCCTTCTTTTAATAATGATTTGAGAGTCACTAGTTAAAAAAGAGAGTTTTATTATTCTATGATCGCTCCCTAACGATTCGTTTAAAACTTTAAAATTTAATTTTAATGCTATATCAGATGTGGCTAAGGATATATCGGGGGTAGACTGTTGAAGTACGCCGTTAACTAACTTTATCCTGGTAGGCGAACCGTCGTTCAAGGTTGCATATTTGCTTTCAGATAGCGCATCCAGTATCTGTATGCCTCTGCGATCTATTTTATTACCCCAGTTAGTATGGTGGCCATTGAAATCACCAATTAAAATAGACTTTGTTGCTGTTAAAGAGAATAACGATTCCCAATCAATTGACGTTGTAGACACAGAAGAAGCGCAATAAATTGATATTATGTTTTGAATATCGCCACAGTTGAAGACCTTAATGTACATCAATTCTATCCCTGGATTAATAACCTGTACAGCAAATTCCCTGGCCTTCACAGACTTGTGTACAAATATTGCTACGCCGCCGTATGAGTCATCACGATCCCGTCGGTATATGTCGTAATTTGAAATATTTAAGTAACTATCCGGTTCCAACCATGTCTCTGAAACAGCCGCAATGTGGATCTTTTCTTGTATTAAAATATTTTCAAAACTAGTTAATTTATTTCTTAAGCTCTGCGCATTCCACTGTAATATGTTCAAATTAATATAATTTTTGCAGTTAGCCATTAAAATAGTTTAAAAGTAATTTAAAAAGAGGCCACTCTGAAAAGTTTTCAGTAACAACTAAAACAACCCATCCAAAACAACTTTTAAAAACTTGGGCACACTTATCTTGGAATGATAGCCCTTGCATAAAGACTATTTCTTTCAGTCTCATGAGTAGCTCCGAGAAAGTTACATCCTTTTTTGGGATGCTATCTTTTTTTTCAAAAGAATCTGGGGGGACGCTATGGACAGATATAGGTATCGAATCAAAATCTTCACTAAAACGACTGGTTCTAGATTTTTGTCTTGTGGGTTTTACCAGTTTTTTGGGTTGATGAACCTCAGCTTCTACTTTGACTATTTCAGCATACGTGTGATTTTGGTAAAATTCTGAATCAATTGCATTTTCTTCGAGGGTTCTGGAGCAATCGACTCTGGTAGATCGTGGTTCTATTATTGATGAAACCGGTACGAAGAGAGATTCACTCTCTCTGCGAGGAGTTTCAACTACGTACATGGAGCGAGCTCTTCGATAAGTGCAGTTAAATTCCGACATAATCTCTCGAATCTTTTTTTCTTTCATATAAACAGGGCATTTTCGATCTAATGCCATATGATCCCCAGAGCAATTTACACATACGAATACACGAGTCGGGCAATTTTCATGATCTCCGCCGCACTTAGGACAAACAGCGTTTTTTGCTGGGCATCTTGATCGCGAATGCCCCAGCTGCCAGCATTTCGAGCACTGAGATACAGAAAATACGTAGGGATAAACTTGTATGCGTAGATTATCTACATACACATATGTCGGCAAGAAAGATCCGAGGAAGCAAAGCTTAACAGTCTCACAAGGAACCCATTTTCCATCTACATTTCTTCGTGTTAAGCGAGCTACAGAAGATAACACAGCACGCTGATCACTTTTGATACTTTTCAAGATTTCGTCATCTGTCAGATCCATATCAACATCACGTATTAGTCCATAAGAGTAGTTTACTTTAAAGGCTTCTTGAAATCTCCATTCTTTTGCAATTAATTTATCACATGCTACCATTTTCTGCATCGATGCCTCATTTTCAAACTCCACACGGATCTTGTAAGGTGTTAAGTATTTTATTTGTCGTATCTCGACAATGCCCAACTCATTAAATAGACGGGCTAAAGCAAATTGTTTTGGGAACTTCTCTTTACACGATATATACACTTCAATTTTCTCACTTCTTTTATCGTTTTTTTCACGAAATTTCGTCGCTTTTTTCTTTACTTGGATCCATTCTCCTTCTTCTTCCTCACTGTTCTCCGTATCAGATTTCATTTTTTGTTTTTTGCACTTATTTTGTATGTCTTTTTCTTCTTCTTTACCATTCTCTTCTTCTCTGTCTCTCTTACATTTCATAGTCTCTGTATCCATTATTAAGTTATCTTCTGTATTCTTCATATTTATTTTTTCCACAATTCCCGATAAGAAAAAAGACGGGCTAGGTGTTCTTATATCTTCATCTTTCACTAAGTTGTTTACATCTTCCCCAGAACTATCCATTTGAATGATATCGCATAAAGGTGATTCATATACGTAGGAATGTCAGCCGAGCACAACGAACAATAGACCGCCCGGCAGAACACGTACCTAACTGATAAGTAAGCGCAGCGCAGTGACACACACATCCACCTCGCGCGAGTGCCGCCGCGAGACTCCAAATACAATACTTAATGTCTACAAAAAATTTTGGAAAGTGGTTAAAATTTCATCCTGTATAATTAAGTTTAAAAGGTTGTCTAGTAAGTCTGTACCCCTTACGCCAAGCTACTCAGTAAAAGCTTAATTTTGAATTAGATGGCTCTGTGTGGCCCAGTGTGACATGTCTTGAAATATTATTATGTATGTATGTGTTATGTACAATAAGTATTCATAGATAAATAATAATAACCAGACAGCGCCATACAAAAAAGATACCTCTAATATAGATAGGTATATATTGTCAAAAATGCCTAAATGGAAATTCAAACTTACGTGTGTTACATAAAGTTGAATGCTACAAAGTTAAAAAAAATAGCACTATTTCTCTTCCTGGCTGTCGTAAGTAGCGACTGATGCAGTACTGCCAGTAGAAGACGTCTTTCCTCCACCGTTGGCTAAAACTGCGAACACCAACCCGTCTGATAATGGCAAAATCAGTGAAAAATGTTGCAAAAATAATCGCGATGGTAATAACAGAAATTGACGCGTATGAAGTCGCGGGCAACAGCTAGTAATTCATAAGGCCTTTTTTGTTGCGCAGTGCTTTCGCCCTGTATTAGGTTAAATTAAGTCATAATTACCTCAAACCTAAAGTAGTATTGAAAAGTTAGCTTTAAGCAGTAAGATCGCATGTTTACACTACTTACATGCCTTATTTATAATTTTGTATATAATATTTATTCAACTCGTATTGTGTGCAATGAAAGGCTGTTATAAATATGTACCTACGTACAAGACCGAAAAAATGCGTTATATGACTATAGTGATAAGAGCAACTATAGATTCGTTATATGCGGTGACTTCAATATTGATGTGCTCGAAGATAATAAAATAACCAGAGGTTTTGAACAGCTTCTATCTAAGTACAACACAAAATGCCAATTTCATGAACCCACTAGACCTCGCAGTAAAACATGTCTAGACAACATGTTGCATAATATTCGTGCTGCAAAAGGACAAGTCATAGAGTTGGCTTTTTCCGATCACTCTGCTCAAACTCTGAGGATTCCTGTCAGAAAAACATGTCGGCTAAAACACTGGTATACTTATCATCGTGATTTTTCTGATGATAATATAAGAAAATTTATAAACTGCATTAAAAGCCTAAGCTTCAATGAAGCATATAACAAAAACTGTCCAAATGAAGCATTTAACTCATTTCACGACCTGTTCACACTTTTTTATAACCTCTGCTTCCCACAAATCAAAGTAAAAATTTCCACATTGAACAAACCAAAATGGATTTCCAAGGGCATTAAATCCTGTAGTAAAAAACGACGTCACCTCTTATGGAAATATCGCCGAACTCCGTCACCAATTAATAAAACAATTTTTGCTAACTATAGTAGACGATACAAGAAAATAATCAATCTTACTCAAAAAGCACAGAATGACTATTATATAGCTGAGTCAAAAAACAAGTCCCAAGCAACTTGGAGAATAATTAATAGGTACAGTAGTAGCTTACCAAAGGAACAGATAACCAGTATAGTAAATAATGATAATAGGGAGGTAACTGAACCGACAGAAATAGCAAATGCATTTAATGACTATTTTTCAAATAGATCCAAGAGAGCGGATAGTGACAAACCCAAACCTAATTATATTTTGAGTGGTCAGTGTAGTTCGATATTTTTAACACCAATTATTCCTCTTGATGTTATGAAATCTATAAATTCACTTAAAAACACCAACAGTGTAGGTTTTGATGATATTTCCACTAAGATTATTAAAACTGTAGAAAATATAATAGCCCAAATCTTGTGTTATATTATAAATTTATGTTTAGAGAAAGGAACATTTCCAGATACATTGAAATTGGCAATAACTGTTCCAATGTTCAAAAAGGATGACAAAAAGCTTTTAAAAAACTATCGCCCTATTTCGTTAATTTCAATATTTTCAAAGATAATAGAATACATTATATATAAAAAATTCAACAGCTTTTTTGAAACCAATAGCATATTTTCAAAACATCAATACGGTTTTCGGAAAAATAAATCAATCAATATGGCTATATACGAATTTTTGGAAAAGGTCGTTGAAAATGTTGATAAACGAAATCCTACTCTAGCACTATTCATGGACATGTCTAAAGCATTTGACAATATTCACCATGGAATTTTACTTGACAAACTGGAAAGATATGGAGTAAGAGGTAACGCCTTGAAACTAATTGAGAGTTACTTATCTAATAGAAGACAAATTACACATATAACAAAAATTGACACTAAGAATGGTGAAAATAAAATTTATAAATCGAAAGAGAGGCCAGTGTATTATGGAGTACCACAAGGAAGTGTACTGGGCCCTCTTCTTTTTATTGTGTACATAAATGACCTACCTAATGTAGTCAATCATCATATGACTATTTTCGCTGACGACAGTACCGTTTTATTTACTTATGATGATCAGAAGAATATCCACATTGACATAAATAATACATTGACATCTTTAAGTAAATGGTTGACATTAAATAATTTGACAATTAACTTGACGAAAACTAATTTCATTAACTTTAAACAAAGAAACAACGATCCTTTGAATTTTGACATCAACTACTCTGGAAACTCAATCAAAGAGGTAAACACTAAAAAATTCTTGGGTTTGACTATAGATAATAAGCTGACATGGAAACCTCATATTAATGATGTAATAAAAAAACTAAATCAATTTTCTTATGCTCTTTACAAACTAAGGCAGGTTTCTAGTGTGAAAACGCTCCTGACAGCCTATCACGGATATGTCGCATCAACCTTAAGATATGGAATAATGTTTTGGGCTAACACAACTGATAAACAAAGTGCCTTCAAAGCGCAAAAAAAATGCCTTAGATCTATGTTCGGTCTAAAGAAAGATGACTCATGTGAACCTTACTTTCGTAAATATAAAATTCTGACATTGCCATCTATGTATGTATGTGAGGTTGCAAGCTTTATACGAAATAACCCAGAGTACTTCGAAATGAATACTGTCGGCAGTCGTCGTGAAGGCACACTAAAGTTTACCCACCGATGCAAAACCCTTCTCCGAAGAATGAGTGTAAATTGCATGGCACCGAAAATATATAATAAAATTCCATTGTATATTAGATCAATTAATGATAAAAATAGATTTAAAACTGCGCTCAGTGACTTCTTAGCTGAAAAAGCTTATTATGATATTAGATCTTTCTTCGATGACAAGATATAAAACAATTTCAAGCTTTCATTTAGAATTAATTTGTAAATTTAAATACTAATACTGTAATATTTGTGACAATAATTAAATAGAAATAAATGTACTTAATTTAGCATGACAAATAATAATAATCCAATATATTCATATACCTCTAAGGTGAAACATGGCTGTAACTAAAAAATTTGTAACTAACATCTTATAATACCCTTGTTTATGGAATAATAAATGAATTGAATTGAATTGAATTGAATAACATTTTTAGGGAGGAGTATCAAGGTTTGCTGACTTACTACTTGCCCGACCGCAGCATCGCGTGGTCGAGGATGTTTGGTATCATGGAGCACGCCAAGCGGGACCTTCAGGTGGAGGATTACAACATCTCGCAGACGACGCTGGAACAGATCTTCTTACAATTCACCAAATACCAGCAAGAGGCTAAAGTTACATAGTCAAAATCAATTTCTGCTAGCAAAAGGTTCTTGTAAAAACTTGATATGTTTTGTTTGAGATTTTTTTGTCGCTCTCTATTTATCCTGCTAACTTAGTAGTTAGGGTCTACCTGTAAACACTCGGTCTGACAGTTTCACTATAAAGGGATTCTCGATTATAGAGACTACTATGGGACCATAACTAAAATCTTTCCAAAATATTCATTTTTAAACTCTAACACGTGGTCAGATATTTATTATGAGAAAGTCGAAGTTTCCGCATTTTTATTACCGTAGTTTAGTCCTCTTGTATGTGTACTTTTCAATTATTATATATTTACTACTTGGTAAGATAAATTTTGTAACTCAAAAAATAAGTAACGGATGGCGGCATTGGGTTTGAGTAGTAGTAGTAAAGTTAACTTGGGAGTAGATCCTATAGTAAAGTGTGCTGTTGTGTTAAAATTATTTTTAGGTGGTTCTACCTAAAAATAAGTTTACATTAAAATTTTATCTTAGTTTTAAAATAGAATGTATTAGTGAAATGATATTTTAATTATATAACATTCTTTCAGCAAAAATGGTGGTTTAGTTCAGTAACCACCCCTCTTAAATAAATGTTGTAACAATTTTATACAAGCTTAACGAATAAGGACAAAAGACAGTTTTAACGGGTACCTACACTACATAAATACGAAAAACTTAATTCCGATATTGAAAATCACAAATTACAAAATACCGATTTTTTAAATTCCTAATGTACTCATCTACTCACTATTTTCAGAATGCAGAATTTCATGTTCCGAATCATTAATAATCCAAAATATCATAAATACGAATTCCGAATATTAATATTCCGAAAACACATAAAACCAAAAAATAAACGCTTGATTGTTTATGTATTCATCAAAAAAAAAATTTTAAATTATTTATTATTATATATACATATATTTATCTATGTAAGATTTATATGTAGGATCGTATGTATTTTATATTAAGTATATTTATTTGTATTAAGTTAGATTCACACTTATTATTTTGCACCACGTCACCCCTACTCCACTCAGACGTAGTTTTCCTTTTCCTACCCAAAGGTTGTCTGGTAGAGATTGCTTTTAGCAATAAGACCGCCTTATTGGACACATGTGTCACATTGTAATTTATGTTACCTTTGTTTTATGCAATAAAGAATTATCTATCTATTATCTATCTCTATCTATTATTTTCCGAACTTGAGAATCTGCCGATAATATTAAATTATTACACAACAATACTAATGCATATGAAATGCTAACTAGGTGCTGCTAAGTGCAAATGCAAGCCTGCAGATAACATGCATGGATGCAAGCATGCAGATAACATGCATGGATGCAGGCATGCAGCAGGCAAGCAGCATATATGCAGGCTAGCTAGCATGGATACAGGCCAGCAAGCATACAATCATGCATACAGGCAAGCAAGCATGAAAGCAGGCAAGCGGCATGCATGCAGGCAATATAAAAGATTCGTACATTAGATGTTCTGTAAAATGTTAATAATGGTTTTGAATAGTCGGAATTTTGTTTCTTCGGAACTTTGATATTCGGAGGTTTAAAAACCGGAATTAAATATTTCGGAATTTTTGGGTGTTCCCAGTCTTAACATATCAACAGTCATAATTATAAATAATCGTTAGTACGTTCGGACTTAGCTTATTAGTATAAAAGTTGTGAATATTATAGGTACATCTAAAATTCGTAAAGACAGCGGAAATTTCTCCGCTATGTGGCTTCATCTTTTGGCCTGATAGTCATCAAGGAATGGAGTAAGGTGATAGAGATATTTTGGATTAATTACCCCAAACGTATAGATAGCATTGTAATACGAATGTGATGTATGATGTGAGACCTGTGATTGCGAGTTTTAAACTACCGTAAAATAGTTATTAGTCTGTCTTTTTCTTAAGCATTCGATGATTACACACTAAAGGATAATTTAGTAAATAATATTGTCATGTAACTACGTTCACTTCGCATTGGGATTTACATGTAATGGCAGCGAAATGTTGTAGTTGTTTAAATAAATAAATAACTTACCTTAAAGTAATTCCCAATCTTATGGACACACATTTTAAGACACGGGAATCCCAATTATCTAAACTGTAAAAACATGATGACTCTGGTCATTATAATGACATAAGCACAAGAATTTTTGCTTATTGTCATATTGTTAGAAGTAGAAACCAGTATATATTAAGACTACATTGTTTTATATTATCTAATTAATAGGTTTCATGGCAGATAACTGAATAAAAAAAGTTAATAAGAAAAAAATACTTATTTTTATTAAAAATCTCCTATAAACGCTACATAGTACAAATACCATCAATTATTTAAGAAAATATATAATAATTTATGAATTAAAAATTAATAAAGATAAGTACCGAAAACATACATTCAGTAACCACAATAATGCATAATAATCACATTTTTATAGTAACTTAATAACTATGCAAAATAGGTTGCGAGGTGAAATGAGATTCATTTAAAAGGCCAAAACAATGCATGGTCAAAAAAATAAACATCAGAATAATCTAAGTCATTAATTTAAATGAATGTGTTAACGAATTATTAAACCGTGTCAACTTTTTTTAATAAGGGCGACAGTTCTCGAGGCTAATAGATAGTTGGCTACTTGACTCACATCAAATTTGACGCAATAGATGAATAGTTTCTGTAGTATTTCACAAAAGAAACCAATATTTATCGATTTTAGTCAGAAAAATGCAAGATAGCTACAAATTTTCAATTTAAAATTGTATTTTATATTGATATTCTGAACTCTGAAAACGCTGTCGGCCATGTTATGACATCTTAGTACTCTAAGCAAACTTCATGTAGTAGAGTAAATTTCGTTATCGTTGCCTCTACTTTATCACTGTCATTTTTGAAATAAGTGTCTGAGAAAGTGCAATGATTGAGGTTTAATATTTGTAATAACCCCTAATCCGAGTTTAATTAATACTTCTTCATCTTTTTATTGATACGGACAAACATGGATGTTTGATTCAAAAACCCAGTTAACACAAATCTGAATGTTGGTTAAATTTGAAATGTTTGTTTTGACCCGTATGTCGTCACAGAACAGACAATCTATAGACCAATATGGCCTACACACGGAGAAAAAAATATTTTACAATACTACCAGAACGACTTGTAAAAACAAATCTATTAAAAGTTAACAAAAAACTGCGAGTGTTATCAGAATTCGTTTTAAGGATAAATAGTAGCTTAATTGCAAATACAAAAAAAAATCAGGTAAATAAGTTAAGTGTACGAAACATGTCAAATAGTATCAGTTACTACTTTCTTTGTAAAGATCAATATAATGAGTTAGTAATGGGCACAACTATGTTTAAGTATGTTTAAGTATTGCTAGCTGTACCTACCTACAAATTTAATGGTAAAGTGTACCGAAAAATGTGTTCAATGTACCAGAAAATTCACGTTACTAAAAACTAGATTTTTAAAATATTATTTATGAAATGTATAGTTGTCACGTATAGCACTATGCGTTCTAGTTCTGGTTAGTAAAACTAGAACTTTTTCTCCGTGCAGCGTTTTCGACTGTGTACGAAATTAGGACTTTTAAAACATAGTTTTGCGGTTTTCTAGGTACTAAAACTATTGAGATATATTCATCATTCAAGCTCTACTTCTAAAAATAGTAAAGTAGCCTTTTCTCCTTGCATATATACAGACAAACTGGAAGAGTTAAATTATTTCTTCGTGCGCGTAAAATTTATAAACATTAAATACATCCCCCGGAAACTATGAATAATTTTCCGGTTAAAAATTTAGCCTATGTGCTATTACAGCCCGCAACTTATGTCCGCGTCAAATTTCATCTTTCACCCGTTAAGCATTTTTGGCGTGATTCAGTAACAAACTAAACATTAAGTCTTTCAATAGAAACTATATGAACTTCTAATGAGATGAGTGTTTTTCAATAGATAGGATTAATTATGGCAACACATTATTGTCAATAGTAGGCTTGTTTAGAGCTATGTTTACTATTTATACAGTTATTACAGCAGCTTTAAGAACTACCGGTACTTCTGGACCTTACTCGACAATCGCGCCAACTACCATCACAAAAACTGTTGCCCTCATTGAAATGGAAAAGACACATGACAGTGTGTGTATCTAAACTTGTATGTATTAGGTATCTTTATTGATTATAGAAAATGTGAGGATACATTAGGTTGATTTAACTATCTGTTAAGGATTAAAAATCTTACGTTTTTATACATTCCTTAAAACCTTTTTTGGTTTACATACTAATTTATTTATTTATATTATGAATATTACCATAAACTTAGATAGTAGGTAAACATTTGGACACCATTAATACTATATTCGAAGCTAACAATCATTGAGTAAACTCTTCAACCACAGTCACTATTCTACAGAGATTGTACATGTTTGGTTCTTTGAAAACACTTTAAATAAGTATTATTTGGTGATTATTCACAATACTTAAGTAACAAAAAAAAAACAATTACTTCATATTGAACGTAATAATACTGAAAACATATAAAAAATCATTTATAAATAGGTATAAATAATCAATACTATGAACGAATTTACATAAGAGCGGTGACCTTATTTTAAACTGTTAAATCGTAATTAATTAATATGTCATACATACAAACAACGGTAAAAAATGATCACAATAAATAATCACAGTTTTTTACAATTGCATTGTAAAAAGAAATTACTTCTTTAGCTAAAATAAATAAAATGTGCATTATTTCAATCAAATGGCAATCATCTACATGGCAAGTTATAGTATTAACAGGTTTGTACTTATCTACTTTAACAAAGGCTAAGCCATAATGAATAATACATTTAAATAAATAATAAGGCGTAATAGAAACTTTAAATGGTATGTACTATCGCATAATGGTCCCATAGATGCATAAGCAAAGCGTGAAGAATATTCCATTTTGTCTTTGCCACTCTCTGATACCTAAATAATTCTATCACTTTCGAGGAGCATGTGTAAAGGGTCAATATTGCATGAAACCAAGTACATAAGTAACAGCCTCCATCATTGAATTCAAGTTACTACAGCAATAATGGGTGTACTGGCATAATCACCACGCTTGCCGAAATGAGGGAAACCAAGGTATCTATGACAAATTATTATAGACTAAAGTCAGAATACTCATAGCATTCAAGACATACCTATATTATTAAATGCTAAGAATTTTAATTCACATACGAAATCCAAGGAATCGTATATAATAAAGATTGTTGTGTTCCAAATAGAATTTTAATATGACTCCAAAGCTTAATCCGGACATTAATAAAATACCTTTACTTTTTACGAAAAATCATATAAATACAGGTAGGTACTTTAAAAAAAGTTAAAGTAGACATTGTTTCAGTGCATTCGTTTTAAAATGGTATTTTTAACGTTAACAACATGCCTGCACTTAATATACTTTAAAGGCACCATAATAAAATTATTAAAATTGTGTTTGTCGTTTTTAATTTAGTAATTAATATGTTCCTATCACATGCTACATACAGTATTATGATATTACCCTCGTTCGTTTTTAAAAATAGGATTTCTGCACGGTCAGCGGACGAACGAAAATAATATAATCCCTCAATCCCCAGGAGGCACGCGCGTGCCGCGATAACAATTGATTTCAATTGTGTCTGGAATAACTCACGATCGAGGGATTAAGAAGATAAATAAGTATTGCATTTGTAAGGAAAAATTAAATTTATTTTTTTGTCAAATGTCCAGCGCCGTCTTCACCCCGCTGCACGCGCTGTAGGTTGGTTAAGCATAGTGTATTAAAAAAAAATGCGTCAATTGCGTGTTTTAAAAGTCGTCCTGTCTGAATAACATAATGCCGTGAGCATCATGATTAAAGTTTCATTTAGGTAATCTCGATATTATCTTGTTTACATCTATATAGATTAATAACGTTTAGTAAGTTATTTAAAAAGCTTTTCATGCAGTGAGTAAAAAAACATAGTTTAAAGGTAACTACAAATTATTTTATTATTTTTTAGTATTTATTTATTTATTTCTCTTCCACAAAGATTAGCACTTAAGTCTAGTTACATTAATAAAACATATTTCAACTTTGTGGGAGACTGGTATCTGTACAAGGGTACCAGTAAAATACGTGTGTGTGTGTGTGTGTGTGTGTGTGTGTGTGTGTGTGTGTGTGTGTGTGTGTGCGCGCGCGCGTGTTTGTGTAATTAATTAATGAATGTTTCTCCTACACAAGAATCCCGAGAAGATCTTCAGTCTCCGAATACGTAAGGTTTTGTAGCCACAGTGTCAGGTGTTTTTTGCATTTGCAAGTAGGAGGGAGTAAATTGCAAGCTTGGAATTTATCTTGTTATATATATGTAAGCCCAGGAAAACAAAAAAATCTGTGAGAAAACCGAGTTTTGCAGCTTTACATACTTTGTGTTTAATGCGTTTGTCTTGGTTTAGGAGTGGATTATAGCTTAGAAGTTTGTGTTTTTTTAGTATCAGTTGTTGAATAAAAAGTTAACGAACTGTAAGTACGTTGCATTTATGATAAAGATCCACTGTTGGGTGATAGAATGGAAGGAAGTAAGAAACCTTTAGCACCGCTCTCTGCGCCGGTTCCAATTTAATGAGAGAAGATTTTGGAGCTCCTCCCCAAGCTGTGATACAATACATGAGAATTGATTGGCACAGAGCTGCGTATGTAAGTCTTAGCACCCTTTCACTTGCAACATGACGAAGATTCTTAAACACATAAATCAGCTTTCTTGTTCTTGAGGTTAGCTTGCTGATATGAGCTTTAAAATTTAAATTGAGTCCGAGTGACTTGGATGGAGCGGCAACGTTTCTTTGTTCCGCAGCGGTACGTACGTTTTGCTTGACAAGAATGTAAACTTAAAATCGAAGTTGTTTTTCGGGAGACTTAGGGACTTAGTCGGGAGTCGGAAGGACATACAAAAAGTCGGGAGATTTTATACTTTGTCGGGAGAATCCCGCCAATTCCCGACCATCTGGCAACCCTACCTCCGGACCTCAGTCTACAGTGGCGCCAACTGGTAAAGAAACGGTAGTCCCCCCAAAAGAAGGTAAATGTTACGTGGTTCAATGGTGTTGAACGACAGTATCGTTTCTATAAAATAATATATTATTATAAAATTACGAGAAATAAACTTCATTTGGCAAATAATTTTGGGATTAAAGTAATAAAACACTAGGCATGAGCTGTTTTGACTGATCAATGAAAATATGTTCAAAATCCAAAAAAACTACTTTATTTTACCTTGGATTTTTAACCAATAAATTACAGAAAAATATGTTATTATTAAAATGAAGAACCAGATAAATATTATTACTTATTGAAATTTAAAAATCAAAAAATCAGGTCAGCTCCGCCAACCCAACTTTATGTTGAAAATCATCGAAAAAGCCATCATTATCATCATATTGAAGCTTTGCTCTTGTCGCACGAGGTAATTCCATTCTTCTCAATCTTCCGCCATTTTTTTGACTTCTTGACACGATATAGTTTTACTGCTGTTGATAAGACGTCAAATCAAGTGTCTCAATATTCGCCCTCTTCGTACTTGAAATTACCTAGTTTATATTTATTTTCTTTTCTCTTTTACCATGTTCAAAACTTCATCGTTCGTTTTTTTTTCTTTCAAACGAAACCTCTCCATCTTCCCCCAGCAGCACATTTCAAAAGCTTCTAGTCTCTCTTTATCTCTCTTGATAGAGTGTTATACCCTATCTACATAGGTACACCTATTCTAAGGCATTTTCATAAGATTTTTGCCAACACTAGATATCAGGATATCTATCTCAGCCTTGAGTATCTAGAACTTTTTTTGAATATAAAATTGTAGAAAGATTGTCTTGCCATTGATTATCTCTCGCTTTTTTCATCGGTTGGAACGGGATTCCGCTCTTTTCTCCATGGCTACCAGCTCTATTACATATCAGACCGTACCTAATTAAATCAATTATCCGATTTTTCACTTGCAAGTTTTGAGATAAAATCTTCTAGATAAAGCAGGGCTATTAGCTATCTAATCATGAATATTTAATCAGTACCTACTGATTGTCAACAAAATTAAAGTCGTCTTGGTTCGAGTTTTAAAGAAGTTTTAATTTATTATCATGAAACACAACAAAGATGTTTAACCCTAACAGTTATCATGGCAAAATCTATTTTAATTACTGTGTTATTCATAACGGAATCCGTTTTGGGACAACAGGCTTTGCGCAAGTGTTTTTTTTTAAATGTCCCATATAAGCAACAGTAAAAAGGGTCTTTCAAAGAGTTATTTTACCAACTTTTTGAGTAAGTTCGGTTTACTAATAGAACTAAACTATCTCATATCTCACTAATATTACAAATGCAAACAGTTTACTTTGGATCGAGGTTTGTTACTCAATAACTTCAAAACCGCTGAACAGATAAATCTAAATGAAATTTTACAAGGAAAATTTCATTCAGATTGTTCATTCTATAGTCTAGAATACCTACCTAGCACGCAAACATTTTATTTCCGAAATATGTACTGTCCCCACGGGATAGGATCAAATCACACTCGTATAAAATTTTTGTGGTTTTGTGTTTTTTGCGGTTGCATGCACAAATTCAAAATTTCGTGCACAATTACACGAGCTGACACTCTAATTAAGTGTGTGGTTAAAGTCAAGAAATTCGATACTTTTCCGTTCCGCCGGTGTAACGCACACCCATCGATCGCCTATGCGCACCGTAAGCGCCAGCGCGCGACAGTACTACATCAAGGGGTGGCAGCAAGCAATAACCCAGGAAAAAAATTTGAAGAGCTATATTTCTGCATTCCTTTACATGAATGAAATGTTATCTGTGTCATCGATAAGGATATTTAATTGAGTATCTAATGGCGTAGGTACTCACATCTGTTGAAAGTCATCATAAAATGAGCAAATACCATTTTTCTTAAATGTGAGAAATGGCTCATTTTGTACACCCAGGAGCACACAATGGGCATAGAGGGTGGTACTCAATGGGCTGGGGGGCACACAATCAGCTAGGCATGTATACAAGTATGGTTACTTGTATAGATTTATTCTAAAAGTAACGTTACGTAAAACAGTAAATTACTATTACCTACTACTCTACTACGTTAATTATTTATTGCAATCTTTTGAGATCTTCTCCTATGTTTTTTCTACTAGGTTTGGTTAACAGTAACTTATAAAAATCTTGTCCTACATTTTTGGTTCTGGATAATTATCTGATTTAACTGAAGTCAGTGGTAAAGATCCGCCGATGATGTCTTCTGCATCTGCATTTGCTGGTCTGTCTGTTACACGGTCGATTTTTATGGTATCAAGCATTAAAATCAACCATAGCTTTGTAATAGATTTTAAATGGCCCGTGCATCCCGACATCCAAAGGCTGCATTTTAGCTTGCGGTCAGCGGCGGCCTTACCCATTGCGAGGTTCCGGGCGGATGGACTTTGCGAGGCCCTTTGTCCTACGGAAAAGTACCTATGTGATGCGAAAGTAGGACTGATTGTTAGGTAGGTATTCGTTATGTTTGACAAGAAATGCTAGTAATACAAATAAATAAAATTTGAGTTTTAAAATATTTTACTTACATTGAAGATTTACAAAATTAACAAATACAGAGATGATATTTTTTTTAAATTGATGTTTGCGGCTTTTACTAAGACTAATACAATACACAATAATCTAACCAATGAGCTACGTCATTTTCGATTGAAAGAAAAGCAAGGGCTGAAGGCCGATCCTGTGTCATCGAATTCCTCAAATATGTTTTAATAATTTTAAGCCTCGAAAGTTCTTTCAGCAGACGCAACCGTAACAGATGTGGTGGGTGGCAATAATTCTCAGAACTATTTCGGTAGTGGGGTAAACTTCAGTTTTTTTTTTCTATTTTGCCTTTCACTATTTCGTAAATCTTGTTTTGTTTCGCACAAACAGTCAGAAATATTTTTAAAGTAGGTGTCACTTTTTTTTTTTTACACTTTATCAGCTTTCTCAATACTTAAAATACTATATTTTTACATTTTTCCAACTCACTCAATACTTAAAATACTATAAGAACGTAATATTAAATATAAGTAATTGAAACATATGTACGGCACAGCAACTATTTTGTAACTCATACTGCAAGCAAAATAATTTTAAGGTGACCAAAGTTGACGAACGAAATGAAACAAGGGAATTCCTCTTGCGACGGGGATTCCCCTAGCGATAGACGAGCAGAACATACTCCCAAGTCACAGACTAATCCTTGCCTGGCGTAAAAACATTGATAAGTCGAGATGCATGAATTTTTTTTTATCAATCTATTTTCTCTCTTAGGACTCTTCTGGTGAAAAAAAATCAAAATCCTAATATGTCAAAAAGTAAAAAAAAATGCATGTGCGTTTTTGAACATCTCAACTTCATGTAAACTTTTTGTTATAAACTTTTTGTAACATATCCAATTAAAAACGATACGAGACAAATAAATAAAAGTTGACTTCTGAACTTATTGCATTTTGCCCGTTCTGAACCCGTTAAAAATATTTGACTAAATGAGTTATCACAATAGGACCCTATTAAATGTTAACTCAAAGCTTGATATGTTGAGTTGTCAAGTTATTTCCGCTTCAAGCATGGCAATTTAAATATAATATGTGTAGTTGTTCAAAATTGATTCAGTGATTAAGATCTAAAGGAGATGGGTAGTCATTCATAGGACCTTGGGCCTGACTGTTACATAAATAATAGGATAATAGGGGTTTAATTATTAAATTGCCGATTATTTTCCCACTTTTTATTTTGTTTATAGCTCTTAAGTATAGTCATATTATTGCGTAATTCTTTTTGTATTGTATCAGAAACTAAATAAAGTAACTTTTGACTAAAAAAGAAAAATGCAATACTAGTGCCTATTACTTCAAAGGAAGTCGTTGAAAAGACCCCTTAAAATGTGTCAGCTGACCTTCTTGCTTCAAATAATTATATTTGTATTATATACTTTGATTTTCAAAAATTTAAATACTATAATGCATAGCTTTATAACCATCTAACTTTCACCTTTAATTGCATCGAAAACGGTTCAGACGTTTTTAAAAAAACTAAAAAATTTGATAGTATGGAAAAATGACTTTTCTCGATTTCGTCCATATAAAACGGCAATTTCATATTTTAACACCTAATATTTAGCACTTTACTAGGTTCTTGGATCTTAATTTCATATGTGTTTAAATTTCACAGTTATTCAATGGGGTAATAGAAATATTGAATGTTTTGTAGTCGAAAGTTAGGTTATGTGAGGTATATTCATTTACTAGGAAAGTCTACAGATATTATAAATAACATGCATGTACATCAATAAATAAATAAATAAATTATTTATTTCGGGATTCCTAAGTTTCATATCATAGTATTTCATTAAATACATTGAATCATGAGACTTAAGCCGATTCCATAGTTCCATAACTTCATTTTTTTAATCGTCTACTACTAAAGCAATAAAGAGTTATGGCATCCTCCAGACGAGTGTTAATGATTTTAGTTACTAATAATTGTAAGGTGATACAACTGAAGTTATCGTAGCGAGGGTCGTGGAGATAACAGAAAATCATACAAAAACACATAAAACTACAAACGACTCGAAAAAACAAAACGCAAATCGAATGAATGTAAGTCTCGTCATTGTGACATTTTATTGTTGCCACATAAAAAAACATCAATTAATTGCAATCGATTATCACTAGAAAAAAATAATATTATCATCTCCTTGAATACATATTTTATCTACTTATACCTACAATCTTCCGCTTTTCTATGCAAGGTATGCAATTGTATTTTTAATTCACAGTAGCAATTTATTTGCTTATACAGAACAGTTTTAAAAACATTAAAAAAGCTGTTTCATCTGAACCTTTTTTTAAAACATTTTTATAAATATCTTAAAAATATTTGGGATATTATATGGAGTTGTCGCAACTAAGACCGTTAAAACTATCATTGAAGGAATTGTATTTTACTAGCAATTTAAAACAGGCCACAAAACATTCTAATCTTCATCAATCCCATAATTCTTCAATGTTTTTCAGTAAAAAAAGCTTGCTACAATTGCAAGACCATTACTTATTTAAAATAGCTTATCACAAGAGATTATCATTTAATCAACTTATTATAATCGAGCTGTTAGAATGGAATCGAATCGAATTTTGTGACTGGCAACCTTGCATAGTGGATAATGGATTTGGAATGAGGATATTGTGGTATAAGTTTCATGTTTAATTATTTTTTACATTCTTTATCCCATAGAACAGATAACTGATATTTTGCGACAAGCTCCAAAAAAATACATTATGAATTTTAGGCATTATCTGGTTCTTGTAACAGTCAGGCCCAAGTCTGCCTATTTCCTTTGTCTGTATTAATTAAATTTCACATTTTAGGCATAGTTACCAACTCAAAAAACTTTTTATTATTAAATAGGTACTCATTAACAAGAAGAAATACCTAATAATATTGTTGATGTTATATTAATAGTTGATATTTAGCTAAGATACAATTAATTCAAGTTAAAGGTATTTATGTAAAAGTATAATATTTATTATTTATTCTAAATGTGTATTATGAAGCTAATTAAAATTGTAATCGGCTTTGTCTCGTAAAGTAGCTGTATAAAGGTATTTAACATGCGAAAACTATTACAAACAAATCAATATCGAAGAAAAGGTTAAATATACTCACCTAATTATTCTTCATTCGAAAAAGATAAAGATTAAAAAAATTATTCAAGAACTTTGTTGCCATGGTGTTGCGATCACGCAACAGGAACCTTATAGAAAAAACACTGAAACGACTGAACACAAAATACTTTTCCTTAAATAAAAAAAGTCATTTGCCTTAAGTGGGACTTGAATCCCATCAAGTCCCACCTAAGACAATCAAAAAAAAGTTTAATGAAGGAATTGTATTTTCTATGTACACCAGCAATTTATTTGCTTAAAAAACCTTTTCAAAACATTAAGGTTGGAGTTACTTAACTAAGACATTGATGAAACACCGTTGGCTCACAACGTAAAAAGCCTTGAATAAATTCGTCGGCACAATCTTGGTTGGAGCTTGAACCCACAACCACATCGAGTCCCACCTAAGACAGTCAAAAAAAGTTTAGTAAAGGAATTGTATTTTATTATGTACACCAGTAATTAATTTGCTTAAAAACCGTCTCGAAACATTTAGGTTGGAGTTACATAGAAAAACATTAATGAGATACTGTTGGCTCACAGCGTAAAAAGCCTTGGATAAATCCTTCGACACAAACTTTGTTGAGGCTTGAACCCACAACCACATCGAGTCCCACCTAAGCAAGTCAAAAAAAGTTTAGTAAAGGAATTGTATTTTCTATGTACACCAGCAATTAATTTGCTTAAAAAACCGTCTCGAAACATTTAGGTTCGAGTTACATAACAAGAACATTGATGAAATACCGTTGGTTCACAGCGTAAAAAGCCTTCCATAAATTCTTTTACACAAACTTGGTTGAAGCTTGAACCCACAACCACATCGAGGCCCACCTTAGACAGTCAAAAAAAGTTTAGTAAAGGAATTGTATTTTTTATATTCACCAGCAATTAATTTGCTTAAAAAACCGTCTCGAAACATTAAGGTTGGAGTTACATAACAAAAACATTGATGAAACACCGAGGGCTCACAGCGTAAAAGCCTTGAATAAATTCGTCGACACAAACTTAGTTGGGGCTTGAACCCACAACCAAGTCCCACCTAAGACAATCTAAAAATGTTTATTCAAGGAATTTATTTGCATAGAAAAGTTCTAAGATTGTACTCCAGACCTTGGAAGGTTTTTTGGATTTATTAAAATTCAAAACCAAAAAGGGCCGTCAAAAATATCTAAAGAATAAACAATGTGTCATATGAAAATTTTATTTGGCAACCTATCAAAAGGTTTCACTGGCTCTATGGTCAGCTGTCAGGAATTCTACTGAAGGTTATACAGGTATATGCGCCTCGGCACACTCTGATGATTAGGTAGAGGCCCTATATGAGGACATCTCGAGGGCCCTCAATTCAACTATCCAAACGCATTTCACCGTAGTTATGGGAGACTTTAACGCCAAAGTGGGAGTACAAGAACGCAGCGAATCGAAGATTGGACCGCATGGCTATGGAGGTTGGAATCACAGGGGCCAAATGCTCGTCAACTTCCTCGAGTTACAGGGACTATTTTTGATGAACTCGTTCTTTAAAAAGAAGCCCCAAAGGAAGTGGACCTGGCGAAGTCCCGATAATGTGACAAAGAACGAGATCGAATTAATCATGACGGACAAGCGGCAAATATTTAGAGTTGTCTCCGCGATCAACAGGTTTAACACCGGCAGTGATCATCGATTTGTACGAGGCACTCTAAATATCGCATACAAGCTGGAACGACGACGTCTGATGAGGTCTACTCTC
Source organism: Anania crocealis (assembly GCA_949315895.1). Lineage (NCBI taxonomy): Eukaryota > Metazoa > Arthropoda > Insecta > Lepidoptera > Crambidae > Anania > Anania crocealis. The sequence goes on from OX438858.1 coordinate 12,031,353, forward strand.
CGACCAACACCGCTCCAAGCCGCTTTTGGCTCCGAAAACTTCCAGATTAAGCTGAAGAACCGATTCGATTCGCTGGAAACCACGGCAAATGTTGACGAGGCTGCCAAAAACGTGGCAAAAACTCTCCAAGACGTGGGGAATAAGGACTTTCGACGGCAGAGAAAAGACAAGGTATCCAAACTCTCCGCTGAGACTCTGGAGCATATGAGCATACATACCGAGCACTGAATTCTCGAACCAAGCAGCTGATTAGGCGCAATCTTCGGCGTTTCATACCCGCACAATCACAGTAGCGATTGAGCGTAATAGGGAGTCAAAAGTATTTAATCGGCAGCTTGGGAGAAGGCACATAACAAAGCTCAAGACTGCGCAAGGCTGACATGTCACCTCCAAACCAGACATTCTCGCGGAAGTTGAAAAATTCTATGGTGCCCTGTATACCTCGCATGCCTTAAATACTATAAACCACGATATCAGAGATAAGAGAGCTACTTTGACCCGCCACTTTACGGATGACTTTCCTGAAATTGACGTTAGCGAGATAAGAGTGGCCCTAAAACCACTCAAGAACAATAAAGCTCCGGGCGAGGATGGTATCACAACGGAACTGCTACGAGCAGGTGGGACACCAGTCCTAAAAGAGCTCCAAACGTTGTTTAATGCTGTCCTCCAAAATGGTACAACCCCGGACACGTGGAACAAGAGCGTCGTGATACTCTTTCATAAAAAAGGAGACAAGTCGCTCCTTAAGAACTACCGACCGATTTCGCTCTTGAGCCACGTCTACAAGCTATTTTCTAGGGTTATTACGAATCGTTTCGCAAAAAGATTTGACGACTTCCAGCCACCTGAACAAGCCGGGTTTCGAAAAGGCTACAGCACCGTAGACCACATTCACACAGTGCGGCAGATCGTATAGAAGACCCAGGAGTACAATCAACCCCTATGTCTGGCATTCGTGGACTACGAGAAAACCTTCGACTCAATCGAGACCAGGGCGGTTCTGCAATCCATGCAGCGATGCCAAGTCGACTGGCGTTACGTTGAGGTGATGAGATGTCTGTATGACGCTGCGACTATGACCGTCCAAGTACAGGATCAAGAAACCAAACCCATCAAGTTGCGTCGCGGAGTGAGACAGGGGGATGTTATATCCCCTAAGCTGTTCACTAACGCACTAGAGGATGTTTCCAAGACCCTGGACTGGAAAGGGTGCGGCATAAATATAAACGGCGAATACATCTCACACCTCCGTTTTGCTGACGATATTGTTGTGATGGCAAAGTCGTTGCAGGATCTGGCGGAAATGCTATACTGCCTTAACAATGCCTCTCGACAAGTAGGGTTCGGAATGAACTTGGACAAGATGAAAGTCATGTTCAATGCCCACGTTATTCCAGAGCCCCTGTTTATCGGAGATTCGACTCGAAGTTGTTCAGGAGTATGTCTACCTGGGACAATTAATCCAGCTTGGTAGAATCAACTTCGAGAAAGAAGCCGATAGGAGGATTCAATTGGGCTGGGCAGCATTTGGGAATTTTCGTCACGTCTTTACGTCATCCCTGCCACAATGTCTGAAAACTAAGGTGTTTAATCAGTGCGTCCTACCAGTTATGACCTATACTGCGGAAACGTGGACACTTACAAGAGGACTAGTTCACAAGTTGAAAGTCGCTCAGCGAGCTATGGAGAGGGCTATGCTTGGTATCTCGTTAAGAGATAGGATACGAAACGAACATATTCGTCAGAGGACGAAAGTTATCCACATAGCCCGAAGGATAAGCACGCTGAAGTGGCAGTGGGCTGGTCACGTCTGCCGTAGAACCGACAACCGTTGGAGCGAATTCTGGAATGGAGACCGCGTTTAGGCAAGCGTTGTGCAGGACGCCCTGCGACTCGATGGTCTGATGACCTTATGAGAACTGTTGGAAGCGGCTGGATGGGGAAAGCCCAGGATATACAATTGTGGCGTGACTTGAAGGAGGCCTACGTCCAGCAGTGGACGGACAATGGCTGTTGATTGATTGATTGAAGATAAATTAAAAAACTTTTTAGTAAGTAATAACTATTTTATTTTATGATTGTGTGTTTCCCTGTTGCTGTGCCTTTTTCATGAAATCAGCAGTTGATTCCTCAGCTTTTGATAAAGAAGTATTGATGCGATGGCATTCATTTCGGATTAAAAGATGAATAAGGCGAACTAGTAATAAATTCAGCAGATGATCTTTGATTGAAAGCTCTGTTCTCAAAGTGATTACCACATACATATTTTCATGCATGCAGTTTTTCTATAGGAACATATTTAATCTTCTCTGCCCACAATCTTAACCCACTGCCTGCATTTGAAAATTTTTTTGAAATAAAAACAATTTTTTTTTCTAATTCTAAAATAATAAGTAAAAATATTAGTTGCTTGTTTATTATTTGGAAACACCCTGACTACCCTTTCGTATGTTAATTTCCTTTCTCGGGCCAGCTGGAAAAAAAATTAAGAATGAAATAAGCTAGCCCCTGTACATTATGATTAACTTGTTTTCTAAATTTGATTACACCAATCTTGGCATTATTAAACATTTTCAGTAATATGTTAACTTTCACGAAACTAGTTTGGTTTTCGTAATTGGTGTAGTAATACTCGTACCTTACACAGTGGTAATTAATTAACTCATAGTGTCGATTTTTTTCCCGTCACAACCCTTGAGTAGGCAGGTATCAACAGGTAAATCGATCGGTACCTAGATCGATACTAGTAACACAGTCTATAAAACCATGGATTATAGACTGTGCTAGTAACTTGCACCGGTCTGGTTAATTAAATAAAGTTAAATGCAAATAAATATTATTTAATTATGAACACGGTGGTATAGGGTTGAATGCGAAAAACCAGACCTGAAATTCGGTTGTCAAATTTTAAAAATTCTACTCTGGACGACATACTATATTAACATAATCATAAAAAACTACAATATTTACAACTTATAAATAAAAAATAACTTAAAAAGAAACAAATACTTAGATAGACTAGATAAAAAGGGAAAAAACTATAAAAATGATTCTCGTGGTAAGGTGCCCAAGATACTGGCAGCATTACCTCGCTGGATTGCGATGCTCAGTCGCTGTGCGAGGTAGCTCTGGACTGAATTTTTTTAGTCAACCCATTTGCAATATATTTATTGGCATATTTAATTGCATATAAAATACTTTTAATCCAATAACCAGCTCGGTGAAGGTCGTTGTATGGTGGGATCTTATACTAGTATCTACTCATTATTCACATTAGATAAACCTATTGTCAACGAGCTACTGAAAACAACTGAACGCATCATTTTGATAAATATGGTAAAGTATCAGAGTCATACATACGTAACTTGCTATCATTCACTGTGTTAAAAATATTACTCATCCACTAATGTTCGATTCGTAATAGTCTTGGGTGAATCACTATTGCTAGTAGGTATTAAAGTTACGGCCTATAATCATCCCACTGTAGAGCAAAGGCCTTCATCATTGAATTCAAGTTCAAGAAAAATCGAAACGTTTTGTTTGCCCGACCAGGAAATCGAACCCGGGACTCCAAGATTTTGGCTCTGTATTTAAACCAGTAGACCAACGTGGGCGCTTAGTTTTGTACATACTTTAGATCAGAATTAATGTTCTGTCTTCCTCACAAAAAAAAACTATTTTTTAAATTAAGTTTAAAAAATGCTCTTGAGACAGTGAAATTTTGCTCTAACGGACGTGCGGACGTGAAATCAAAATTTCCCGGTTACGTTGGCTGACTTGTGTAAGTAAGTCTCTACACATTAGTTTACTAACCGATTTTCATCTAATCTTACCTCTTTAAAGTATTAATTTTAAAGAGGTAAGATTAGGTTGTTTTTTTGAATTGAATAGCTAGCAATAGCATTATCCCTGATAAACATAATATGTTACTTTTTACCGTGGGACCTAGTAGGTGGCGCTGCTGTCGGTATGTCAATACTACACAGCTTGACTTGACCGATTGGGTAGAATTTTTGTATGTGTATTTCCATGGTTTCACAGACACCGGCCACGCGTAGTGTGAACGAGCTGTTGGGTATTTTCACGCAGTGAAATACCCACATATAAATTTGTTGTTTACCGTAACAAACAACTAAATCTAACTCATTTTTAATAGTATTCGTATGAAATAGTCTTTCATTAAGTATCCTATTATTAGTTGGACTAACAACTCTTACTAAGAAGACTAATTCTGTCCTGACTTTTACATGTAGTGGAGATAGGTACCTACCATAAAACCGAAATTAAATGTTTTTCTCAGAAACATTGACGAGAAGGTAGAATGTTACACCGAGGTCTTTGAAGTGTAAAAAATGTAGATGCATACTATCAAAGATATATATAGTTTTTCAGGAGATGAACACACAAGTTTGTCTTTCTCTCTCCCATTGCGTAATTTCCAAAACCGGCAATATAATAAGTTAATTGCTTGCGCAAGAGATACGTAAGTAGGTAAATATGTTAAGTTAAGGAGATGTTCGGGAGAGTCTTTCTTTTCAAAGATTTCCGATATTAGGTACTTATATAAAGGGTTTTTAATCCCTCAACCCCCAGGAGGCACTCTGGTGCCTCGATAACAATTGATTTCAATTGTGACTGGAATAATAACTTTTTTAGTCCTCCTATGTCATGATCTAGATGCGGGTATAGGTACAATTTGGTCTAAAATATCACCGAGATATTTGGTTTATGAGACCATTTCTATGGTGGTACAGTTAACTACAGTATTTTCAGGAAAACGTCATTCCTGGCTAAGAATTATTATTATATTAATACTGAAGCAGATATAATGTCTTAGAGATACATTTAAGATAAATTATATCTAACGTAGAATAAGGCATTTAACGTACGGAAGATTACTTATATTGCAACCGCAGCAGAATCTATATCGTCCTTAAAAGGAGTAAACAAGGGGGCTGGAAGTTGTTATTGAGAATCAATAATCCTAATAGCTTTAAAAAAGAAGTTTGTTACGGAGATAATTAATTTATGGCTCTGGTGGGGAACGAATAAAACGCTAAAAGAAGTGTTTATCCCAGAAGTTATCCCTCGAAATAGGTGAGAAGGGGGTTTCAAGTTATTAAGGAAAGAGTTGAACGGTTTAAGTGTAAATGGGTAACACACTTTCACATTTATAATATCTTAATGGTTTCTTAAATTAATAATTGTAATAATAGTGATTTACCTAGCCGGACCATACCTATGAATAAACTCATATAATGTAGAATAAAACACTTAGGTAAGTACGTACCAACTACTTATTTTAACCGTCTCTATAAAAAGAAAAGAGACCCGTGTTCAACAGTAAGCGAAATGGGTTGTTACTTTTACTTTATATATTAGACTCTAATGTTTAAGCTTTTAACTTATGTATAAAGGAAGAATAAATGCTAATATAGTAGTCATAGTAAGTAAGTAGGTATATTAGACTTATCAAACTACGAATGATATTATCTATTGATAAAATAAGATATTATATTTGAAATAGTGTTGGTGCCAATTATTGACGTTCATTTCGTATGAGGAACAACAAGTGTCTTATTTAGTTGAGTGAAACCATAATATAATCTATATTGTATGTTTAATATCAACAAATTAGGAGTGAAAAGAGGGTGATTTCATAATTACCCATATGATAAGTACCTACCTACATAGATAGTAAGTACATAAATAATTAAAATAGTTTCAAAAAGGACCAACGGCAATCACCAACCCCCTTCAGGCGTGGCGATTATGACAAAATTCTTTTTTACCACGCTTTTATTAGCTTGGGTTGTGTATCTATGTATGTATGTCATGGGATCTTTGAGCATAGTTTTTACCTATTTCCAGAAATTTGATTATGTTGAAACTTTGCACACGTGTCAAGGACCGATGACAATGCAATAATTTAATAACAGTTTCCCAATATCCTTATTAGGACCGCCAGGATTAATCTTACTCTTTCGCTCGGGCACTCGGCACAACACAACGGAGGCAAATACTTTTTCAGGCATTTAAATTTTATTATAATTTTATTTTGAAGTAATTAGTTATGATTGATTGTTCGATCTTCTACTACTGAAATATAAACTCTTTGTAATTAAAAAATATTTTCTACTTTTTAGTTCGATTCGCTATAGAAGCGTGGTTTTTTAGTTTTTTTAAACTATATTTTTTGAAGATAATTACCGTCTTACGAGATATATGCACCTCATGCTAAAGATGAGCTATTTCTACTTGCATAATTAAGTTGGTTGATATTTGATACAATTAACAGACTAGGCGTTAAGTACTTTGCGGAAACCCATAACTAAATATGGATTTTGAAAATTATTTTGCTAATTATTTCCGCTTGTTAGAGTGGGTAGTGTGGTGGAGGTAGGTACCTAGGGCGGTGTTAACAAGCGGAAATCATTAGCAAAATAGTTTTCAAAATCCATAAATATTTGATACATTCAAACGGACTTTTGAAATGATAGAGCGTAACTTTTACTAAATCTAAATAATTTCAATCAAACCGGTATTTCTTAAAAGTTAAACTTCAAAACTTATTTTTTTGAAGGAAATAGAGACGGTGGTAGATCCACCTTCACCCATCATCTTCTAGATGGGATATTTATTTTATCATTGCCTGTGCGTGTTTGTATTCAATACCTAGCTTGCAAATCAATAATATTACAAATTTCAATAAAATTATAATTATTAAAAATAGGAATTACATTCTAAGGACGGTATTTGGCAGGCAAGCTATTTTGATAATGCGTATTTTAAGTAGGTATCTTTCATCGAAGCCAATTTTCGGTTATCAAATCGGTATGTTGTTAGATGTTTCATACCTGTTTGCCAGGTAGCCAGATGAACAGAATTAGGAAAGGGCCTACTCATTTATTTTATTTTATTTATTTGGCACGGTAACAAAATACAAATTGAGGTCCTTATACAAAATATTAAATTTTCTACACATTCGTATCAATGGGCTATTACCTATGTGATACATTATTTTTAGTTATAGGAATAAAAAAAGATGTTGTTTTCGGTTGGACTTAAATGAAAATCTTAGTGAAACATGGCACGAGACATCAGAATCAATCGTAGAATTTAGGATTTTATGTAACGTTGCGAAATCACTACGATGCCGTCGCGTGAGAAGGGACCTAAGATTAAACCTAATCAGCCTGTCATCATACGTTTCCAAAACACTACCCAAGCCAAGCCTTGAACCGAGGCCACGCAAAATCGTTTTACAATCGACTCAATCTTGTTTATGTGATTATTATTTATGTTATTATAACTTGGTGACCATATATATAGTGCAACAATGCTCTAGAATGTCTCTAACAAGAGAAGTGTACAGAATTATTAAATTTTTGCTATTTCTAAATGGTTTTGTGACTCGATATAATAAAACCCAAGGTTCTCCTAGCTATTAAGACTAAGTGCCATCAGTGGCGGATTTGCAGTCTCGGCCACCCTAGGCCCCACTAGTCATCAGCCGCCCCCTTTCACATAGACTGGATAATGAAAAACTCAAAATACCCGAATTCAAAACCGTTCTATATTTAAAATTCCAAATATTGAAAAGATAAATGTTTCAGTGAACTTACAGTTGAATAGCTCTAGCTTTGCTCTAGCTCAAAACATCGTTTATGACTGAATACCATAAATACCTGACTTTAAAAGAACAAAACGTAATTTTATAAGTTCAAAATATTTTAGGGCAAATTAAAAATAAGTTGTGCTCTAATAAATCATTTCTACATTTATTTATTTGCTAAGTTATGTTATTCATTTTATCATAACTAAATATTAGTTTCTATCGCAACTTTGTGGGTTTTTTGAGGTGGGAGTAGGGGAGAGGATGTCCCCCTTTTTTCCCAACTATACGTATTTTTGGAGATATTCATTTATAGGTTAGGAATAAAAAAATCGGGCTTTCTATTCACTTTTGAGGCCATAATGGGGTTTTTGGAGAGGGAGTCATCCCCAAACCCATCCCCTATCGTAGCAATTAGGGGATTAGAATAGTTTTTGTTAACTATAAGAAAGAGAAATAAAGTATTTTTTAATTATGCAATTCATATTTTGCAATTGTAATGTATGGTTAACTAGCGACCCGCCCCGGCTTCGCACGGGTGCAATGCTGATATTAAATACTCTACAAAAAAAACTGTGAACGTTGTATATAAAAAAAACATAGTGGCCCGCTCCGGCTTCGCACGGGTATGAAATATGTCACTGAAAAAATGATTAAAATCGATCCAGTAGTTTTGATTTATTCACTACTGCCCGTGGCCCGCACGTGTTAAATTTGGAGTAAAACAATTCCCCTTTCCCTAATATATTACCATGAAGATTTCCTGCTGTCTTTGGAATATCTAAATTCGTACACTACATTTTTACTTATTTACTTTTTACATTTTCATATATTTATTTTATTTGTACTACAATTAATATATTACAGGATGTCTTTATATACAACGTTCACAGCTTTCTTGTCAAGTTATAGTATTTAATTGGATAAAGATTAATGCTGTATTGGTTAAAATCGCTTCGAAAATTAGCCATTATTTGTCGTAAAAAGTAAATAACAAAAAAGATGTTATTGTGGGATATCCATAACAGATAGACATACACCATCGCGGAGTTTTCTGTAGACCATTTCAATATTTACAATACTTAGTACATTATTTTGATAAATTTCGTAGGGTTTAGCCTGCGTTTGCAATGTAAGCGGAAAAAAATGTGAATATTTACGACATCATATTAGACACCTCAAAAATAACAGTATTTCTCCACTATTTAATGGATGTTATTATACATAAGAACCTTCCTCTTGAATCACTCTATCTATTAAAAAAAATGCATCAAAATCCATTGCGTAGTTTTAAAGATTTAAGCATACAAAGGGACATGGGGAAAGAAAAAGCGACTTTGTTTTATACTATGTAGTGACTAGCTGTTGCCCGCAACTTCGAATGCGTCAATTTCTGTTATTATGATCGCGATTAAGAAGTTTTTAAAATAATATTTTTTAAAGTACTACTGCGTAAATTATATTTTTAGTTTTATTTATGTTCTTATGTTTTTTTTAATGCGGCGGGCGGTCAGCAAGCACCGCCTCCTCCTCGCCCGCCGGCCAGCGCAGCAACTTGTCTTGCGCATATACGAGCGTGTGAATTTTGTTGCAAAGTTATTTTAAAATTGTAGTATCTTCTTAGATGTTTATTGAAATTAGGTGATGTCAATTTTCACGGTCAATTTTGATCATAATTAAATACTCTTAATCAACAACACATTTATGGCCTGCGCAGATTAGGGATTTTAGTCCGCGGACTTTCTTATCCGCTAAAATAGATCGCTTACAACTATATTGAGTAACGCAAACGAGGGATTAAAAGTACCGCGTACAAAAAGTCCCCCGAATTACCGAGGACATGTAGAGTTCTATTTTTTCATGAAGTAACGCACATGGCGGACTTTGGTCCGCGTTGTGCGCTCGAGATTGACGTACGTATGCACGACGAACAATTTGATGATCGCACACCGTGTGCATTGAGTTCGCGGTAAATCCGCGGCGGACTTTTTATTCGCGGAGCGTATATACTTTTTTCTCCGCCGCGGAGAAAAGTCCGTCGTCTGCGCAGGCCATTATTTTGATAAGGATTAATATTATGTTGATAATACTCTTTGGTAAATAATTGGCAATAATGCATTGATTTCGACCAAATTAGATTACCATATAAAACGATTTAATCTTAAAAGACATAATACTGTCGCGAACATTTTGTTAAATCGTTTACTGAGGAATAAATATTTCATACATATTTTTGGATAACTTGAACCGTTTACGCAGCGCAGGCAACGGAAGCCTTTAAATATGAAAAAATTTCCCCGTTTTTGCAACATTTTTACTGATGCTTCGCACTTATTGTTCGCAGCGTGCGTGATGTTATATAGCCTAAAGCCTTCCTTAATAAATGGACTACTCAACACAAAAATATTTTTTCAATTCGAACCATTACTTCCTGAGATTAGCGCGTTCAAACAAACAAACTCTTTAGCTTCATAATATTAGCATAGATTGACAATTTGATAATTATAGGTTTAGTTATTAAAAAAATTTACATTTAACAATGTTTTTGAAATTCAAATTCTGGTATTATAATTGGTTAAGGTATTCTAAATCTAAGGTTATTATATATATATATATATATATATATGTATAGTTCGGGTATTTTGAGTTCGTACATTTTAAATAAAGACGTTATGGTTTTTGTGCATGATTCTAATATGCACCCATGCGGTATAGATTGCACCATGCAGTGCAGCCCGCCCGCCATACGCCGTAATAAGTTTTTTTAACACGATCTGGGCCGCCCCCCCTAAATCTGGCCGCCCTAGGACCGGGCCTACCGGACCTTAGGGTAAATCCGCCACTGAGTGCCATAGTGTGTTCGAAAAGATAGTTTAGAGTCAAACCAAACACCCAAGTCTCGAACCACGTCCACACGTTCAAGCAGAATGTTTAAGATCTGGGTATGGAAAGACGGTTACACTTATTTTTCTAGTAAAATTAATCACTTGAAATTTTTTATGTTTAAGGACATGTTATTGTCGGTGCACTATTCAACAAGAGTATTGAGATCAGCCTGGAGTGCAGCGCAGTCCTCATCGGATTGTATGCGTTTAAAAAGTTTTATGTCGTCAGCAAAAGCCAGACATTCTCACTCAAACAAACCGAGTAGATCGTTAACAAATATTAAAAACAATAAGGGTCCCAGATTCGATCTCTGCGGAACACCAGATTCTGCTGTAAATGGTACAGATTTATGACCACCAATTGTCACAATTTGGGTTCGATTATGTAAATATGAATGTAGCCATCGCAAAAAAGTACCATGCAAAACAAGTTGCTCAGCTTTGACGCATAGTATAGCATGATCAACGCGGTTAAATGCTTTTGCAAAATCGGTGTAAACTGCATTTACGTGTCCTGTCTGAGCATAAACCGTGTTCAAATATAGCGAATAACTTAACAAGTTCATAGTAGTGGACCGACCTTTAACAAACCCATGCTGTTTGGGGCTGATATTTTGTTTAAAAAGAGCGTACATGTGGTCATATCAACTAGCACACAAGCAGCTTATACAGGCATTGTACAGCCTGGTAGCCGTATAGGAGTGGTTAAAGAGCTGTACAACTTTCCATAAGATGTAGAATAGCGTATTCAAACACCTTTTAACAGCTAGGTGGTACAATAGCCGTATAGTGGCAAAAAATTTACTTATAGCGATAATAGAGCATCCAATAGCGCCGCTAAAGAGCCATAAGAAGTAAGATCGAGTTAACCGACTCTTTTGTACCACTTTGAGGTCTAAAAGAGTATTTTAGTAGCTAAAGGGGAAAAAAAGGAGTTATAAGTTGCTTTTAAGGCACTCATTAGCGTATAGAGGCATTATGTGAAACTTTAAATTTTTTAAGGGTTTTTGTAAGGCTGTTTTATTAAAAAAGTCGCTGGTAAACACTATTATAGCACCATAATACCATTAGCGCCACAAGAGCACTGGTAAACACTGTTATAGCACCATGAGTGCTACAATAACGCTGGAAACACTATTATGGCACCATGAGTGTTACAATAGCGCTGGTAAACACTATTATAGCACCATAGTACCATTAGTGCCACAAGAGCACTGGTAAACACTGTTATAACACCATGAGTGCTACAATAGCACTGGAAACACTATTATGGCACCATGAGTGTTACAATAGCGCTGATAAACACTATTATAGCACCATAAGTGCTACAAGAGCGCTGGTAAACACTATTATAGCACTATAAGTGCTACATGAGGGCTAGTTAACACTATTATAGCACCATAGTACCATTAGTGCCACAAGAGCACTGGTAAACACTGTTATAGCACCATGAGTGCTACAATAGCGCTGGAAACACCGCGCTGTCAAGCGGCGCGTCCAGCGGCGTGACTATAAAAAACCAGAATTACGGAATTTCTGGATTCGGTCTCCACGCTCAAGGCCCGTGATAGAAGCTATGCAATAGCTTAAAAATAAAAACAACTTGTTGCCAAAGAGATCTATTTTCGAATTCCTTAATTGTTTTTTCTTTTCTTCTGTCCGTCCTACCGCCTATTTCTACATGTCTAACGGCCGGTCCCAATAATCTATCTATCTTCAGTTTTGGCATAACGGAGATAGACATCTTCTGTCTCTGATTTTGCCGTCCAGAGAAACAAAGACAAAAGTTGCTTTCTATCTCCGATATGGCAAAACTGAAGATAGATAGGTTATTGGGACCGGCCGTAAGACGGTAATTCTAAAGGTAAATAATCTCTAACCGACACGGACAGACAGACCACAAAGTGATCCTATAAGATATATGTACAAGTATGTCTCATCTGGTTATCGTATGGGTGAACGTCAATCTACCACCGTCTCAGACTATTAATATTATAAAATTCTAGATAAAATTCATAATATTTTAATTGAATTTTATCTAGAATTTTTCGAAGCAGCAAATTACAAAAAAAATTATCTTAACACGTTGATTGCGGCACCAAAATAACCGAACTAACTAAGGGTGCAGCATGAACTCCATAATTCTTACGCTGAACTTCACTATGGTGCGTCATGAACATCATTTGTTCACATTAGTTAATGAATTCAAGAGCTTATAATTATTACAAATAAAAAAAAATATATAATTCGATACCTTCAGGTTCAATTGGCGTATAAACCATTTTGGCCAAATCGAGTTAAATATACCATTTTGTTCAGAATTTTTTTCTCTATCGATCTGTATATTCGAAATGTTTAAATTCGCAAAAAAAATTTTTATACACCCTAAAAAAATATTGCTGAAAAGTTAAACAAATTCCATAAAAACAGTGTAAAAGCCGAGTGGTTGTTTTTGGTATTTCTGTTAAGATGTAATGACCATACGTTTTTTTAAGCCCGGGCGTAAAACTCTATGATCATTTCAAATGGTTTTTACGCTAAGAGTGTTAAGACGCATTCAAAAAATTCAATGTCGTAAGTCCACGTGTTCAGTACGTTTGATTGACTAGTATTTCGATTTACATATTCTAAATAGGCCTAGGCTTATTTTGTTATTAATATGTTATTTTATTAGTCACTAAAAACGTATGATTGATTATTTCTACTTGGAATTATTTTCATTATAAGGCAGTTTTTCAGGTCCAGTGCCGCTGCCTATCGACTTCGACTAAATGTGATAAATTCAAAACTTTTAAACAAAGAAAACGAGCCACACTGTACTCAAGAAAGCCATTCAAAACTTTTTGAGATGCTTTCTAATGAATTTCTTTCTTTAAAAGTACCCAAACTTTTAATTATTGCCATAAATGGTCACTTTTAGCAATAATGAAAGTTGTAAAAAGATAAATTCACCATTTAACTTCTCAAAAAACTACAAATTCCTCTCCCGAGCACACCATGGCTCTACTCCCTGTTCAGAAGTCTCAAATTCATCACAACCAATCGAAATCAATTTATTGGCGGCAGCCCTGAACCGGGAAAGAAGTCTTAATTTTTTGCCATAATTGCATAATTATAAACTTTGTAAACTAAAATATTAATGATATAAAAAAAGCACCACATTAAATATAACTAACTACAAAAGAATTATTAGCAAGAAGTAATTTCAGTCTTTCCGCGAACTTCGTCCTTTCAACTTCGCACCGTTTTCCGCCGCCCACTCCGCAGAAATGACGGTTTGTTTTTAAATGAGACGCAGCAAAAGTGCTAACACACGTAGCATCCTACAAGAGACACCGACCCCTCCGCCATGGAACCAATGTAAGTTCATCCGGCCTCTTACCATCTGTCCGAGATAGTCCCGGAGGTTCTAAAATACACGGAATATTTAGTGATGTCATGGCCCTACGAATAATCTCATTAATTGAATGGTGCCTCGGAAAGCAACCCGCATATCTCTGACAGCTTAAACCATGGTGTCCATTCTTCTCCACCATTAAACCACAAATACAGCGATGCGCTTCACACACCTTACCCCCCAATCTTAGACCCACTGCTATTCTTAAAGAATCGTTATCGAGCAGTGTGCCCCATTGAGGAGAAGGAAAGGCATGTAACCACGCACCAAATTCAGGCCTTATGACAGCCTTCAGACGCGCCAAATCAGCTCCTCCGGCACCACTCAACAAACGAAAATACAATAAATTACAGAGGATGTCGTCCCATTCCTTCTGAACCAAAAGATTTTCTGGGCGGTCATCATCTGGACAAAGCATGGTCCACAGAAGTGAATATTAGTTTCGTCTTTTAAGTTGCAATATGTTGATTTTTTCTAATTAGAGTTATTAAAAATTCTTAATTTTGTGTCATAATTTTGCTACAAAATTGTAAAATAAAAACAATAAAAGAAAGTTATTTTCGTACTCTGGCAATTTTATTTTATCTACATCAACCAAATATAGTTATAACACTAAAAATATATTTCTATACATTCTCGAAACAATATAAGTGTGCTTATAGTCAACATAACATTATTTTTATACAATGTTTTATTAATTCATTTAAATAAATCACTATAATCAATAGTTGTAAAAACCAAAAAATCTACATCTATCGGTCTTTACGCCAGTAATTGCAATCTCATGTTTACTAAAAATTCAAATACGACGTAAAGACATATTTTTAGATCCATTATAGGACGTCGTATAAACCACCGAGTGTAATTTTTAAAGACGTAAATCCAAGCTAACTTTAAAACTAACGAAGATGGGCATGTATCGAATATTTAGATTTTTTTATCGCAAAATTTTAAGAATGTTTTCTCTTGGTCGTTATTTAATAGCTTCTGAAATAAAAAAGTTCTGATTTTTTTTATAAAAAAAAAAGTTTTTTTGGCTCTCCTGAAAAGTACGGTTTTGGTTTATACGACAATTGAACCTGAAGGTATCGTATGCTTTATTTTTCAAAATGTAGTACCTAAATGTGTTATAGTTTCTACGACATAAATCATTTTTAATTCTAATTTGTATTTATCCAGACATAAAAATTAATTCACTTCACTACCCTAATTTCAATAAATACATTTCGCCTTGCCGCACTATGTTAGTGAGACGTTTTATCAGTAATAGTGATGGCCAAAAAATAAAAATGAACCAAAATCAACAATTTAATTTTAATCAACAAATTAGTCACTATTTTACTGCACGATCATCTGTGAGGCTTTTATTTATTGGGTTCTAAGACTGTTGATAATCTTGTATTTCTCGGGTACTTTTTTCATAGCGTTAACTAACTTCACTTGGCTCATCGAAAATTTCCGAGTTCCGTTTAGGTGCAACAAGTAGGTGGCTTTCGGTGGGCTGTCTTCGACGAATAATAGGGTTTCTGTCATCTCTTATACCACCACGTTGTATTTTTTCTTCACCATGCTCCAACTTCTTCCACGATCTTTTCATGTTTATCGTAATCACGTAATGAACGTGCTGAATGACGGTTAAAAAAATTGAAACAAGAAGCAGAGGGTGCATCACTAAGCGGGGCTGGCGAGAATAGCGTGCCCGCATTCGGTGCGGCATGAGGTGCAGTGGCGTCCCTAAATAGTAGACATGCCGCACACAACACAAAAATAAACAACTCTATGCGTTATGAACATTATTTTGCCATATCTGTTTTTTATGAATTTAGAATATTTTTGTAAATAACCGGCCAAGTGCGAGTCGGACTCGCGCACGAAGGGTTCCGTACCAAAAAGGCCAAAATATGAGACCCCCCCTTAAATATTATTTTATTTTGTTTTTAGTATTTGTTGTTATTGCGGCAATAGAAATACACAATTTGAGAAAATTTCAGCTGTCTAGCTATTGCGGCTCTCGAGATACAGCCTGGTGACAGAGCGACGGACAGACGGACAGACGGACAGACAGCGATGTCTTAGTAATAGGGTCCCGTTTTTACCCTTTGGGTACGGAACCCTAAAAATATTGGGAAATATCTATTTGTTTCTTTCCTACTCATAGTACAACATTATGAAATACTGTAAAATCGCACTGAGGTGAGAATCACACTTTTCTGCACCGCACGCTGGTAAAGTCAAAGATGGCCCTATACTGGTCATGACGCATGGAACGTGTTAACACGTTCGCAGCGGCACTATTTTTGATGGACTTTTAGTCAGTGCGGATGAGGTCTTTTTGAGGCAATATTGAACCGCTTGTCAGTGCGTTTGAGACCTATTCGGCCTCATAAAATATGACAAAATGAAACTCCTTATATACAGCTCAACAATGATAATAGGTGTTTAATATTTTAGGGGTAAAAACATATATATTAACTTAAGTTAAATCTAGCTTCGCCGGCTTTTATGTCGTTTTGGTATTGAATAAATACATAAATAAAATATGACATCTATTCTGCCTCATACCGCACTGAAAGAAAGCTTGATTTGTATCTCGACTAGTGATGGGAATATTGGAAAGGTGCATTTACGATATCATATTATTTTTAATAAAATAAGAAGAATTAATCAAGGTTTTGTCACACCGGTCACACTTAATCACTGCAAAGGCATATAGACTTCTTGAATTTGTTTTGCGTCAAAGTGCTGATTTTAAAAACAGTCAGTCACATCACAGTTAGAATATGCGTCTTCTGTGTGGAAGCAATTCAGAAGAGATTTATCAGATGTTTGATGTGTAGGTTTAGGAACTTCAATACTAAAAAGATTGAAACGTTGCTAATTCGACGTAAGCATAAAGATCAATTATTTTTATATAAAATTATTAATGGTTTACTTCAGGGGTCGGCAAACCGCGGCCCGCCGGCCGCGTGCGGCCCTCAATAGTCTTACTTGCGGCCCGTAAATATTTTACAAATAAGTTTTAAATTTCAAATTAAATTTGAGTGCCATTTTATAAATTGGAACTACAAATATGACAGCTAACATACAAAAACTATGCATTTCGCGCGGGATCTCAGACATCACATTTTTTTATTACTTTTTTTTTCCTATGGGATATGACCAATTATACGTTTATATCAGAAATGCGGCCCGCCATTACTTTATTTCGCCACCTTATGGCCCTAGCCTGTCATAAGGTTGCCGACGACTGGTTTACTTGATTCTCCCTTCTTACTAAACCGATTGGCACTGAGATGTTCTGGACCTAGCGCACAGCATAAGCTTACTCTTTCTGTGCCCTTTTGCAGAACAAATTATAGAGCCAATAGCTTTCTCATAAGAGCTAGTAATAAATGCAATTGTACTTACTGTACTTACACTGATATCGACATATTTCATGAGAATATTACAAGTTTTCGTCGCCTTCCAAAGGATTATTCATCTAAGAACGCAGCTTGTAATTAGTTATTAAGCTATATTTAATTTTCTAGTTTGCTTTAAAAAACCATTTTTTTTTATTTCCTATTTAGTGTCATGGTTTGCATATTGTTGTATCTACTCTTTTTCTTTGGGATAATCTGTGCAAGTTTCTCATTCAACATATATATGTATAAATGTAAAACCTAATAGTGGAAACTACTTTGGCTAGTGTATAAGTTGTATTTCATAAGTTATAATGTGTTATATGAAGCTGTTTGTTTCCCTAATTTATAAAGGAAATAAAAAAAATATTTAGAGTACCTCGTACAAGTTGGTGATGCCGGTTAGTCGGTCACGGAGACATCTCTAAATATTTGCCATTTGTCCGTCATGATGAATTCGATCTCGTTCTATGTCACATGATCGGGGCTTCGCCAGGTCCGCTTTCTTTGGAGCTTCTTTTTGAAGAACGAGTTCATCAAAAATAGTCCCTGTTACTCTAGGAAGTTGACTAGCATTTGGCCCCTGTGATTCCGACATCCATAGCCGTGAGGTCTGATCTTTGATCCGTCGCGTTCTTGTACTCCCCACTTTGGCGTTAAAGTCTTCCATAACAACGCTAAAATGCGTTTGGATAGTTGGGTTGAGGGCCTTCGAGATATCCTCATATAGGGCCCCTAATCATCAGAGTGTGCCAAGATCAGCGCGTATACCTTTATAGCAAATTTCAGTACAAGGTCAACACACTGTTCATTTCCAACACGTTGTTAGCGAGACACTTATTTACGAGAAAGCCAAAGCCAGTGGTGGCATGTAACATCTCCCTCTCGAAAGTAGAAGAGATCACCTGACTCTAAGGTTATAGTGTCCGTATCGAAACTTAGCGCTTAATCAAGACGCGCGGCACCCGCGCCACCCGCGCCCCACTCTGTGCGGCTATGAGGCCTATAACTTATGAGGCACTTTAGACCTCATTCCGCACTGAACGTGAATAATTTGATTTCAGTGCGATTGCGGCCCTTTCGACCTCATAGCCAAATAAGTATGCCATTGGTATTGACTTCTTGAGAGAAGCTATAATATAAATTTGTCTTCGTCGTACCTAAAGAAATGTGAAAATAGTAGCCCCCTGCACGAGTGAAAGAGCGCGATTTTGTCCGCCGCAACAGAATAAAGTCACGCATGTGGCTTTTTCGACCTCATAACGCAAAGAACGTGTTAACTAGGCAGAAACATTAAATGCTTGACTATGAAATAAAACATTATCGGGGAGAGATAGAACGGTAGATGAAAGATTAATTAGATACAACTTTATATTCGCTGCCATGCCAACTTTGGGTTGGTGCCTTAAAATTTTTAAACAGTATGTTTTTGTCTTATTTATATTAAGGAAAATGCATCAAAGAAGAAGCAAAGGTCGCACTGCCGGGTCATGGATTAAATTCCGTTTGCTGATGTGGAAGAATTTCCTTCAACAATGGCGACACCCTCTCCAGACCACCTTAGAGCTGCTGCTTCCAGTCATGACAATGTCTTTGGTACTGCTGCTACGGTGGCAGATCGAACCTGCAAACATAGACACGATAAATTTTCCGCCAATACAAGCACATACACTAAATCATTCATCACTTGTATTGTAAGTTCTATTTATAAACAATTGTGGCTAATCTACGTGTTTCTGCTTATAGAAGAATAAGATTAGTTAGTTAGAGAGAACGAAATATTGAATGTTAATTGTTATTATATATAGAGAAGAAATCACGATGTCCCTAATGAAACAAAGTGCGTCGTACACAGCACTCTGTGCGACTGCTGTACTGTATTTGAGTAGATGTTCTATTTCGTTACACATTACTTAGGATAAAAATAGAGGATTTGCTTTAGTACTTACTTAAACAAATTTTAGATAATACCTCTGAATACCTTCATAATATCTTCAACGTTTTTTCAGTGGCGGTCTAAATATTACGAATCTGGCCATTGCTTATTCCCCAACAAGTGAAGTCTTGGATGATGTCATACGAAGCTCTGTAGCAAACCTACTGATTAACAATGTGTTAGATCTGATTAGAATTATTCTGGATGCGCAACCGGACTTTCCTGACATCTCGCTGCCGCCTGATATAAACCTTCCGGATTTAGAAAATTTGAATTCAACTCTGATTTACGAAATTATCAAATCTTTAATAAGAGTTCAGGCATACGATTCAAGTATAGGTCTCAGAAGCATCTATGCGTCTGAAGAGACAACTCGGCGAGTAATCGCAGCTGTGGAATTTGATGACAATTTATTTGGTAAGTACGTGTGTAAAAGTTATAAGAGAAGAATTGCTTTATACGTAAATTTATACAGCAAATATATAGTTTTGACAGTATCTTTTCAGGTGCGACGGAGTTCCTGGCCGTGTGACTTACTCTTTAAGGTTCCCGGAGAGACCACGATTAAATTCATTTTTTAGTCAAGGCAGTCGGTCATGGAGGACAGATTTACTGTTTCCAGTATTTGAAGTGCCTGGACCTAGGTCTGAATCTCCTGACGGTGGTTCTGGTCCTGGTATGTATTAGTATATCATATCTAAGTAGGCACCTCATCATCATCATCATCAACCTATCACAGTCCACTGCTGGACATAGGCCTCTCCAATGGCACGCCACTTAGGTCGATCCTCGGCTTCTCGCATCCAGCTCCTGCCAGCCACCTTGCGCAAATCATCACTCCACCTAGCCTGAGGGCGTCCTACACTACGTTTGCCGAGACGCGGTCTCCACTCAAGAACTCGTTTACCCCAGCGGTTGTCGGTTCTGCGGCTAATATGGCCAGCCCACTGCCACTTCAGCTTGCTAATCCGGTGGGCTATGTCGGTAACTTTAGTTCTCTGCCAGATCACTTCATTTCTGATTTTATCCCTAAGAGAAACTCCGAGCATAGCTCTTTCCATAGCCCGCTGAGCGACTTTGAACTTGTGGACTAGCCGTACCGTCAGTGTCCACGTTTCGGCTCCGTATGTCATGACGGGTAGGACGCACTGATTGAAGACTTTCGTCTTGAGGCATTGTGGGATCGACGATGAGAAGACTCGACGTAGTTTCCCAAATGCTGCCCAACCCAACTGAATTCTTCTGTCTACCTCATCCTCAAAGTTGTTTCTACCTAACTGCAATGTCTGCCCGAGGTACACGTATTTCTGAACAACTTCGAGGACGGCGCCGTGCATCGCAATCGGTTGCGGTAGTACATGTTCATTGAACATAACCTTGGTTTTATCCAGGTTCATTCGCAAGCCGATGCGCACAGAAGAGTCAGCCAGGTCATTCAGCATCTGTTGTAGGTCCTGCAGCGTCTCTGCCATAATGACGATGTCGTCTGCAAATCGCAAGTGAGAGATGTATTCGCCATTGATGTTGATGCCTCGTCCTTTCCAGTGCAGCGTTTTGAACATATCCTCCATTGCATTTGTGAACAATTTCGGGGAAATGACGTCCCCTTGTCTCACTCCTCGATGCAACGGTATAGGTTTTGTTTGCTGATTGTGTACTTGGACGGACATGGTGGCGGCTTCGTAGAGACATCTCATCACTTGCACGTACCGCCAATCTACTTGGCAACGCTGCAGGGACTCCAGAACGGACCAGATCTCTATCGAGTCGAAGGCTTTCTCATAGTCCACGAATGCTAGACACAAGGGCTGATTGTACTCTTCGGTCTTCTGTATAATTTGCCGCACTGTGTGGATGTGGTCTATGGTGCCGTATCCGCTCCGAAATCCAGCCTGTTCCGGTGGTTGGAATTCGTCAAGTCTTCGCGCAAGGCGGTTCATGACGACTCTTGAAAACAGCTTATAGACGTGGCTTAGAAGGGAAATGGGTCGATAGATCTTCAGCAGGGTCTTATCTCCTTTTTTGAAGAACAGGAAGACAACACTCCTACTCCACGCCTCGGGAGTTCTCCCTTCAAACAGGACAGCGTTAAAAAGCTTTTGAAGCTCCCTCAGTACGGGTTTACCTCCAGCCTTTAGCAACTCTGTTGTAACGCCATCCTCTCCAGGGGCTTTTCCATTTTTCAGCTGTTTAAGAGCCATCCTGATTTCGTCAATGCTGACTTCTGGCAGGTCTTGAGTGTAGATCGGATTCGGGATCAGGTCGAGATGCATGCGAAGCGTATAACCGGCCATAGAAGCGTTCTACTTCGGAAAGGACTGCTGGCTTCGAAGCAACGACTTCTCCACTTGCTGTGGTCAGTTTTGTCAGGTGGCTTCTTCCAAGATATTGTACGAACACTTTCGACCCCCGATTTTGCTCGAACGCTCTTTCAATCGCAAGAGTATTGGAGCAACGGAGGTCGTGTCGTACGAGCTTACTGATCTCTCGGTTTAGAGCGCGCTTTCCTGACGAAATAACGGGTGGGTTTTCACGTCGTTCCTTAATCAGCCCTGAAGTTCTTTCCGAAAGCTTTGACTTCCTGCCCTTACGCTGCATTTCACAAAATCTCGTACCTTCTTCCCTGAGGATCCGAACCATTTTTTAGAGGTTCTGGTTTACGTCTGTTGTGGTTTCCACGGCAGCGAGTCGGTTTTCCAGGTTTGACTGGAGCGTTTCAGATCCTATCATGGTTTGGAGCAAAGTAGGTCGGAGCCTTGACTTCATCAGACGGACACGTTCAGCCTTAAAATCAATATTCAGAGAGCCTCGAACGAGTCGGTGATCGCTTCTGGTATTAAACCTGTTAATCACGGAGAGGTCTCTGAATATATGCTTCTTGTTGGTCATGATGAAGTCAATCTCATTTTTCGTCATAGTGTCGGGGCTTTGCCACGTCCACTTAATTTGGGGCTGTTTCTTGAAGAAGGAGTTCATCAAGAAGAGCCCCTCCCGTTCGAGGAAGTTGACAAGCATTTTCCCCCTATGGTTTCTGCATCCAAATCCATGGGATCCTACTACCGATTCGTTGCAATTCTGTACTCCCACTTTAGCGTTGAAGTCCTCCATAACAACGCTGTAGTAAGTCTTAGTGGTGAAGTGGAGGGCCTTTGATATGTCATCAAACATATCCTCCACCTCTTCGTCCGAGTGTTTCGAGGTCGGTGCGTACGCTTGAACCACCTTGAGGCTATACCTCTCAGTGAGCTTAACAATAAAGTACGCTACCCTGTTCGACACACTGGACACTTCCACAACGTTGTCAGAAAGGGACTTATTTACCAGAAACCCAACACCACCTTGGGATTGTTGGTCTCCCTCACGAAAGTACATTAGGTGGCCCGACTCGAGGGTTATGGTGTCCTCCCCCTCTCTTCGGACTTCACATAGCCCTAGGATATGCCACCTAATCTTCCCAAGTTCCACCTCAAGTTGAGCCAGATGCGAGTCTAGCCGTAGCGTGCGTCCGTTGTACGTCGCCAGTGTCAGTTGTTTTTGGTGGCCTCCCGTAACCCGGAGATTCTTTGCACCCCCCGTCCCGCCGTAACCGTGGTCGCCACCATGACCAGGAATAGCGGGACCGCCGGGAACTGGGGGCCGTGGCTTTTTGTGCGTCTGCATAGGAGGTTATGCCCATAATCGCCACGCTGGGCAGACGGGTTGGCGATCGCAGGGCGTAGCTTCTTGCACCGATGACGCTGCTGCCCGTCACCGGCCCGGTACACTTAACTACGCCTTCCGTTGGATGGTTA
This sequence comes from Anania crocealis, assembly GCA_949315895.1. NCBI lineage: Eukaryota > Metazoa > Arthropoda > Insecta > Lepidoptera > Crambidae > Anania > Anania crocealis. The sequence goes on from OX438858.1 coordinate 12,054,381, forward strand.
TACCGCCATCGATCGGTCAATCGCCAGAGCCTCGTTCGTCGTCCAGCAGGATGCACCGCGTGCAGGTGAGGTTGGCTTGGGGCGGAAAATGGTGGTTCGCCCCTCTACATCCAAGTAGGCACCTAGTACCGAGATAAAACTTACCAAACAAGAACCTACGTACATCTTTTCTTTAGTTTTTATTGTCTTAATGGTCTCAATTTAATTAACCATGTACAAATTACAAGCTTTAAAAAATCAACGAAGTCAATAAACCCCGCTATAAGTTGTGTGTAGTCATACATAAAAAATATATAACATATATTCGTCGAATTGAAAGTGTGCACTTTGGTGTTCACAGAGTCAAAAGGACAATATTTTTCTGAATTCTAACTACAGTATCTTGTTTCCCGTTTATTCAGGCTATGTCAGAGAAATGTTTATTGCGCTCCAACAAGTTATTTCCATGCAGCTAATTGCTAAAATTACTAAAGAGCCTTTGGAGTCATTCGATGTCAGCATCCAGAGGTATCCACACCCAGCATATGTTCAAGATCAAGCAGTAGAAGCATTACAGTTCCTATTCTCTATGTTCATTATGTTGAGCTTCAGTTACACGGCCGTGAATATCACCAGAGCCATCACAGTTGAGAAGGAATTACAGCTTAAGGTGTTTATACATTTTGAGTTGAGAACTTTTAATGATTGACTTAGATCTTACTAATTTACTTCTTTTTAGGAAACTTTGAAAATAATGGGTTTGTCCACGTGGTTACATTGGACTGCCTGGTTTTGTAAACAATTCCTATTCCTGTTAATAGCAGCATTCCTCATAACGATACTTTTAAAGGTAAATTTTGAATATAGTATAGTTATTATTATGTTTTTTCAATAATGTTCCATTTTTACGGTCTACTTTTTTTTTGCAGGTCAACTGGTTCACGAATGAAGATGGTTTCAGTGATTATGCTGTATTTACATCGACACCATGGACTATATTACTATTTTATCTGACGTTATACTTGTCCTGTACTATATTTTTCTGTTTCATGCTAAGTGGTTTCTTTTCAAAAGGTAACTCGATATATGCAGACATATAATAAACTTCCTGCAAGTACTAAATATTTGCTAATTATAATAAGAACTTATTGTATGATTTGCAGGTAGTACCGCTGCGTTATTCGCAGGTGTAGTCTGGTTTCTCACATATGTCCCAGCTGTCTTGCTTTCCATGGACATCGCTATGTCGGTCCCCGTGCAAATATTTACCTGCTTAAGTATCAACACTGCCATGTCTTACGGATTCCAGCTTTTATTGGCCAGGGAGAGCACCGGCGGTAAGCGTTTATCTTTGCCTTAAAGATTCTTGTATATCCAGTTAGTTACAATGTAGGTAGGTATTTTACTTACAAAATACGATTTTACCGTTTGTCCCCACTTCGCTTACCAATGCTTATGATCCTGATCAACCCGGCTAATACAGCTTGCTATTATGAATACATATATGAAAGGCAGTTCGCAAGGCCTTATTATACATAGTCAGGTCATAAGTTCTGTCACACAATAAAAACTTTGGAATTTAGAATGCTGGCCACAAAAAAGTTTATTGAATTCGAATTTCGAATTTTTCGTGAAAATTGAAACGTGTACTTTTTAGAATTTAAAGAAGACTCTTAAAGAAGACAGTGTCGCGGTTATTGCGTTGCATCGTTGCGGTTACGCGCCAATTCAGATTTTCAACTTACTGAAAAATTTGAATATAACCAAAAGATTCGTTTATCATACCATAAAACGATACAATGAATAGTGTAGATGACAGGTCAAGAAGTGGTCGCCCTCGCTCTGTTAGGACTCCAGCAGTGATAAAAGCTGTGAAGGCGCGAATTCAAAGAAATCCCATACGTAAGCAGAAACTGTTTGCCCTTCAGATTTAACCCCATCTGAAGGGCAAACAGTTTGTCTGAAGCAGGACCACGGTGAAAAGGGTATTAAATGAAGACTTAGGGCTTAGGACATATCGAAAAAAACATCGGGATATTCTTTTTTTGGATGAAAAAATTTTCACCTTGGAAGAGAGCTACAACAAACAAAATGATAAGGTGTATGCACACAGCAGTGAAGAAGCGAGCAACCGTATTCCGCGTGTCCAACGAGGTCATTTTCCATCCTCGCTCATTATGGTTTGGTTAAGCTTAATTGAGGTACATTTTTGTGAGAAAGGCGTAAAAACGAATGCAATTGTGTATCAAAATACAGTCCTCAAGAACCTTGTGGAACCTGTTCCTCATACCAAGTTTAATAACAAGCACTGGGTATTCCAACAAGATTCTGCGCCAGCTCATAGAGCGAAAAGCACACAAGACTGGCTGGCGGCGCGTGAAATCGACTTCATCCGGCACGAAGACTGGCCCTCCTCCAGTCCAGATTTGAGTCCGTTAGATTACAAGATATGGCAACACTTGGAGGAAAAGGCCTGCTCAAAGCCTCATCCTGATTTGGAGTCACTCAAGGCATCCTTGATTAAGGCAGCCGCCTATATTGACATGGACCTCGTTCGTGCTGCGATAGACGACTGGCCGCGCAGATTGAAGGCCTGTATTCAAAATCGCGGGGGTCATTTTGAATAAACTTTATTACCATATGAATCTATGTTTTATTAAGTTCATTTTGCTATATAAATGGTTACATAAATAATAAACATGTCTAAATTATTGCATATAACACATGTGACAGAACTTATTACCTGACTAGGTATATTATGTAGCTGAAATTTGTCAGTCAGAGGACTGACTGCCCCAATTAAATCACAATAATGAGGTAGGTACCTTACAGGCGTTCCACAAACCAAACTGGACTCGCGTAGAGAAGTGTGGTCATTCAATCCCTCCTTAATCCTATGAGGGGCTAGGGCTGTGGCTTGTTCTCTATAAATTATAAAAATAGGGCATCTTTAAAGAAATTATTTATAAAGATGTTTACGTATTTTACACTTGCGTTTAGTAAGACTAGTTATTTTCCAACCGGGGGGGGGGGGGGGGGGGAGCACTAAAAAGACGCGGCGACGTTTTAAATTTACGGGTAGACACGAAAATAGGACAAGTTAGTTTGGTCTTAAGTAATACAATGTAAATGTATGAAATCATTAATTTAGTATGGCTATAGGAATGCAATGGGGTGAATTCATGTCTGCGCCGGTGATTGACACGGCCAGGCTGCTGTTCGGCCACGTGATCATCATGCTGGTGGTAGACTGTGTGCTCTACATGCTGATCGCACTGTATCTGGAGCAGGTGCTGCCTGGCCCCTATGGCACGCCTAAGCCTTGGTACTTCTTATTCCAAAAACAATTTTGGTGTTGTGGAGCTAATTCTGCACCAGGTAATTATGATTACAATAAACTGAATTCATCTGACATCCGACACTATCCTTATCAAATATCTAGCGAAACTAAAAAACGTAAGTACATAACATGAAGACTACCTACGAGTATTTACACTCAAGTACATCAAAACCACGTCAAAATATTTTTATTTACATTTTGTCGTGTTGTCTAAACACATAGGATCTGTGTCAATGAATATTACCTTTTGTTGGTAGCTTGATAAGCTGTTACATGCTGTGTTAGTGATCTTTGACCAAATGGTTACAGAATCGCTAATTTTGAAGTTTTGCGTTGCCCTTCAAATGGAACAGGTGGATTTTAATATTATAGCTAATAACTACGATACGCTAATCACAGCAGTACGATATTTGATAACAGCCTATTTAATCATCCCACTTCAGGGAAAAGGCCTCCATCATTGAATTCATGTTACCTCAGAAATTATGGGTATTGTCGTAATCACCACGCTTGCCAAATGCGAGTCGGTTATCACAAACCCGAGCAATATTTCCAAATTCGAAACTTTTGGTTGTCCGACCCAGGCGATCCCTGGGTCGGACAACCAAAAGTTTCGAATTTTGAACCCCGGGACCCCAAAATCTTGGCCCGGTATTAAACCACTAGACCAGCGGGACGTTCTTTATCAATTACTTGAGCTTAATTGGCAGTGCCTGCAAAGCATTAAATAGTATGGAATAAGACTTCTCTACGTAGTATGAAAGGTAGTCGCCCAACACGTTTGGTGTCTCTTCAAGCTAATTTCTTTTTAATCATGCAACTTGTCTTGAAACGAGCAATACATTGCGTTTTCCACAATTTCCATAAATAAATGACGCTGTTGTATCCCAAACTATCAGAGTCAACTGACAGTAACATTTGAGTCCTAGAAAATATAAACTTAATGTCAGTTTAGGTGTCTGTATTAATCCTTAAACGAATAAACACAACCTATCAGGGCACTTTGGGCATTCAATGTGGATTACTCGTATCATTGTTCTTTACACTATATCATTTAGATTTTTTTGATAAAGATTTCAGCTAACATAGTTCAGATGATGATGACATTAATAACAACGCTTGAATTTTCATTAGGCTTTAAACTAATTGCAGATGGCAATAGCAAATAAATTAATATAAAAAAATGGTATAAAATTTCAATTTATATAAATTACATTTATAGACTCGGTGCTACTGAATGTTCCTGAAACTCCAGATGTCATAAAAGAGGATGATCCGCTGGGCCATGCAGTTGGAGTTAAAATGACGGTAAGCTTATGGCAATTTCTGAACTCTGTGTTAGGTATGGACATATTGAAACATTTTACTATTTCTTTTTATTTCAGAATATAACAAAAGTGTTCGGCAACAACGTAGCAGTAAATAATTTAAGTTTAAATATTTACGACGATCAAATTACAGTTTTGCTTGGTCATAATGGAGCTGGAAAATCTACTACTATATCTATGTTGACAGGTTACATATTTTATCTTTAAATATCATTTGGTTTAAAACACCTATTTGTTATTACTCGTATTATGTCGATAAGTAATCAAACCGCCAGGAGGCACGCGGGTGCCACGATAACAATTGATTACAATTGTGTCTGAAATAACTCACGATCGAGGGATGTTGTTTACCTTCGCGTTTTTGCTCAAGAATGAAATGTTGCTGTTAATAATAGTTCCCTCGAAGTTTAATATCCCAGAACATAATCTAAAACTTAAAAGGACATCAGCAATTAATTAGCATTACGAGAAAAAAGAAAAAAAGAAACATACATTCACTTATGCAGAGGTATGAGCAATAATGAGCATATCTTTCAGTATCATGGGACATTTGAATGGCTAGTCTCTATCATTGATAAATCTGTATATTCCTTATTATTTCTCTAGGTGATCATGCAGATAAATACGTTTCTGAAATCGCACAGTACCTACTACAAAATGTATTATCACTTACTTTCCCAGGGAATTTGGAAGTGACAAGTGGCTCAGTGTGGGTGGCCGGCTACGACATGACTTGGAATTCCAGCAACGCTCGTTCGCAAATAGGGTTGTGCCCCCAGCACAACGTCCTTTTTAACGAACTGACTGTAAAGGAACACTTAGAATTCTTTTCTCGACTGAAAGGATTCCAAGAAGATGAACTGGCAAGAGAAATAGATTCGCTTATCGACAAACTTGAACTTAGAGAAAAGGTGAGATATTTGACGATAAATTACATATCCACTGTCTGGTGCCCAATAATACAATGTGACAAATAGTTAGGTATCCGGGGTATTTAATTTTGACCTAGACACGCGAGACGGCGAAAGGAGAACCATGCGTTCAGCTTTGTGAGCAAGCGCCTAGGATATTCATTTGTATGTATAATTAAGATAATATATTCCTGTCTCTAGCGTGACTACCAGTCTAAAGGTCTGTCTGGCGGTCAGAAGCGACCTCTGTGTGTTGGTGTGGCGCTGTGCGGCGACGCGAGAGTTGTCTTGCTCGATGAACCTACCTCTGGCATGGATCCCTCATCGCGCCGCGCTCTCTGGGATTTACTGCAAAAAGAAAAAAAAGGTAAGTAAAGTATAGTAAAATAAACTAAGTACAGGGCATAAAACCTACATAGGTAACAGTATCTACATGGTAAAAAAATATGACTCATGAGTTGTGTTGTGGAAGGTTACGTCTTATTAGAATTATTTACTTACTCGTACACGTATTCGCAAGTTTATATTATTATCGTACACATTACACGTGTACCTTGAATGATAAATAATTGATAATGGACACGAGATTCGCCAAATAAAATTTAAATATTTGTACTGTATCATTATTTAAAAAATTAAATATCCTGTCTTTGCCACGCTTATATATCTATGAAATGTCATGTTTTGTAAAGCAGCACATGTACCTTTTTAAAAAAGCTGCAGAAGTATACCCTAGGAATACAAGAAATCCTGATAGGTTAGTACTTACTAGTGCTCCTAGAATGAGACTGTACCAAAAAAATTTCTAAGCAATGTGCATCAAAATATATAATAAGTTGCCAGCCCATGTAAAAATTTTACCATTACATAAATTCAAAAAGGTCTTGCATGCTTGGTTGATTCATCATAATTTTTACACTGTAAGCGAATATTTGAATTTAAAAGTTTAGCAGCTCTTTATTTACCCTTTTCAAAATGTTTGCATGCTGGAATGTATACAGCGAAACATGAATCCTACTTTGTTTGTACCTACCATCTTATGTAACCTAATTCTAGCAAATTAAATGATTTTTATCTTTTATCTTTTTATCTTTATCTGTAACTAATATTTTCTTTTATTATCTGGGAAGACTGTAATATGCTGTTAAAAACTAGTAGTCTTAACATGAATCCTACTTTGTTTGTACCTACCATCTTATGTAACCTAATTCTAGCAAAATAAATGATTTTTATCTTTTATCTTTTTATCTTTATCTGTAACTAATATTTTCTTCTTTTATTATCTGGGAAGACTGTAATATGCTGTTAAAAACTAGTAGTCTTCTTATACTGATTTAAACTTTCATTGTTACTATCACTAGAGTTATTTGATTCGGGATTTAAAAATGTACCTTATTTATTATGAGTTTCCGATATTTCGGCACTGTTGCAAGCGCCATAATCACGGGAGAATAACGGAAGAGGTACATGGTATGAATCCCAAATCAAATAACTCTAGACTTCTTATTTAAAAAAATATAAGGTAGTCAGGCACGACAAGACGTCATTGATTTATAAATGGTATTATAAGGTAAAGGCAGGCATAATCTATGTAGAGTAAGGTAAAAAACGAGGTTGTATTCTAAATATTTTTTGTATTGAAAGTGTCCCATTTATTTACCTAAAAATAATCCTACATTCAATTCGTTTTTTTTTTCATTTATTACCATATAAAAAGTAAACAAAGTGGCATAGTAAAAACAGCACTAGTAAACCACTAAGGTTTGAGTTAATGCTGCAACTCAATCGATAACGAATAATATACTCTAATTAAATATTAATAGTTTACAAAGCAATGTTAAATACATTCATACAGATCTTACGAGTGATGACCACATTCAAAGTAGTGTTCGGCCACGTGATCATCATGCTGGTGGTAGACTGTGTGCTCTACATGCTGATCGCACTGTATCTGGAGCAGGTGCTGCCTGGCCCCTATGGCACGCCTAAGCCTTGGTACTTCTTATTCCAAAAACAATTTTGGTGTTGTGGAGCTAATTCTGCACCAGGTAATTATGATTACAATAAACTGAATTCATCTGACATCCGACACTATCCTTATCAAATATCTAGCGAAACTAAAAAACGTAAGTACATAACATGAAGACTACCTACGAGTATTTACACTCAAGTACATCAAAACCACGTCAAAATATTTTTATTTACATTTTGTCGTGTTGTCTAAACACATAGGATCTGTGTCAATGAATATTACCTTTTGTTGGTAGCTTGATAAGCTGTTACATGCTGTGTTAGTGATCTTTGACCAAATGGTTACAGAATCGCTAATTTTGAAGTTTTGCGTTGCCCTTCAAATGGAACAGGTGGATTTTAATATTATAGCTAATAACTACGATACGCTAATCACAGCAGTACGATATTTGATAACAGCCTATTTAATCATCCCACTTCAGGGAAAAGGCCTCCATCATTGAATTCATGTTACCTCAGAAATTATGGGTATTGTCGTAATCACCACGCTTGCCAAATGCGAGTCGGTTATCACAAACCCGAGCAATATTTCCAAATTCGAAACTTTTGGTTGTCCGACCCAGGCGATCCCTGGGTCGGACAACCAAAAGTTTCGAATTTTGAACCCCGGGACCCCAAAATCTTGGCCCGGTATTAAACCACTAGACCAGCGGGACGTTCTTTATCAATTACTTGAGCTTAATTGGCAGTGCCTGCAAAGCATTAAATAGTATGGAATAAGACTTCTCTACGTAGTATGAAAGGTAGTCGCCCAACACGTTTGGTGTCTCTTCAAGCTAATTTCTTTTTAATCATGCAACTTGTCTTGAAACGAGCAATACATTGCGTTTTCCACAATTTCCATAAATAAATGACGCTGTTGTATCCCAAACTATCAGAGTCAACTGACAGTAACATTTGAGTCCTAGAAAATATAAACTTAATGTCAGTTTAGGTGTCTGTATTAATCCTTAAACGAATAAACACAACCTATCAGGGCACTTTGGGCATTCAATGTGGATTACTCGTATCATTGTTCTTTACACTATATCATTTAGATTTTTTTGATAAAGATTTCAGCTAACATAGTTCAGATGATGATGACATTAATAACAACGCTTGAATTTTCATTAGGCTTTAAACTAATTGCAGATGGCAATAGCAAATAAATTAATATAAAAAATTGGTATAAAATTTCAATTTATATAAATTACATTTATAGACTCGGTGCTACTGAATGTTCCTGAAACTCCAGATGTCATAAAAGAGTCAGTAAAAAAATATGACTCATGAGTTGTGTTGTGGAAGGTTACGTCTTATTAGAATTATTTACTTACTCGTACACGTATTCGCAAGTTTATATTATTATCGTACACATTACACGTGTACCTTGAATGATAAATAATTGATAATGGACACGAGATTCGCCAAATAAAATTTAAATATTTGTACTGTATCATTATTTAAAAAATTAAATATCCTGTCTTTGCCACGCTTATATATCTATGAAATGTCATGTTTTGTAAAGCAGCACATGTACCTTTTTAAAAAAGCTGCAGAAGTATACCCTAGGAATACAAGAAATCCTGATAGGTTAGTACTTACTAGTGCTCCTAGAATGAGACTGTACCAAAAAAATTTCTAAGCAATGTGCATCAAAATATATAATAAGTTGCCAGCCCATGTAAAAATTTTACCATTACATAAATTCAAAAAGGTCTTGCATGCTTGGTTGATTCATCATAATTTTTACACTGTAAGCGAATATTTGAATTTAAAAGTTTAGCAGCTCTTTATTTACCCTTTTCAAAATGTTTGCATGCTGGAATGTATACAGCGAAACATGAATCCTACTTTGTTTGTACCTACCATCTTATGTAACCTAATTCTAGCAAATTAAATGATTTTTATCTTTTATCTTTTTATCTTTATCTGTAACTAATATTTTCTTTTATTATCTGGGAAGACTGTAATATGCTGTTAAAAACTAGTAGTCTTAACATGAATCCTACTTTGTTTGTACCTACCATCTTATGTAACCTAATTCTAGCAAAATAAATGATTTTTATCTTTTATCTTTTTATCTTTATCTGTAACTAATATTTTCTTCTTTTATTATCTGGGAAGACTGTAATATGCTGTTAAAAACTAGTAGTCTTCTTATACTGATTTAAACTTTCATTGTTACTATCACTAGAGTTATTTGATTCGGGATTTAAAAATGTACCTTATTTATTATGAGTTTCCGATATTTCGGCACTGTTGCAAGCGCCATAATCACGGGAGAATAACGGAAGAGGTACATGGTATGAATCCCAAATCAAATAACTCTAGACTTCTTATTTAAAAAAATATAAGGTAGTCAGGCACGACAAGACGTCATTGATTTATAAATGGTATTATAAGGTAAAGGCAGGCATAATCTATGTAGAGTAAGGTAAAAAACGAGGTTGTATTCTAAATATTTTTTGTATTGAAAGTGTCCCATTTATTTACCTAAAAATAATCCTACATTCAATTCGTTTTTTTTTTCATTTATTACCATATAAAAAGTAAACAAAGTGGCATAGTAAAAACAGCACTAGTAAACCACTAAGGTTTGAGTTAATGCTGCAACTCAATCGATAACGAATAATATACTCTAATTAAATATTAATAGTTTACAAAGCAATGTTAAATACATTCATACAGATCTTACGAGTGATGACCACATTCAAAGTAGATGTTGCAAAAAATGAGCCTTGAGCTTATATTTAATGTTCATTGGTGTGATACTATTGCGAAGGTCACTGGGTAGCTCGTTGATAAGCCGTTTGAATGCTTGCATCTATAAAAAACTTGCGTTGTACCACAGTTATAGCACTGGTTAGTAGAAGTTCGAGTACTTAGCAATATGACTGTGTGAAAGTCAATATTTTGTATATTTGTCGGTACTGGGTGTTTGTGGTACCTCCGTTGTGTCTGAGTTCCACAATACGAGTGCTTTAAATAGTTACTCACCTTGGGATCGGAACAATATATGTGATGTTGTGAGTTGTCCACATATATTTATTTATATTTAAAATTTGTAGTAAGATTTACGGATAAAAATACTTACATTGTCTCTCCCTCCCCTTAAATCAAAGCCTGCATGCAACAGATCTTGTATTTTTGTCTGTACCACATAGAGTTTACAATTTAACATACAAATTTCAGCAAGTGCTACGATTTCGTAGCATATCTAGCCTGCCGTAGCAATTTGGCGGCACAAAGCGGCATTCGCGTTGTTGATTGATCCATCATGGACTTCGAGCAACGCGGCCTTCCGTTTACGGGACGGAAGGCCGCGTTGCTCGAAGATCATGGATCTGGCCAATGTACCTTCTGAGATTGAAGGTTCAGTGGTAATTTTTTACCCTATAAAAATATACTTTACCTGTACTACTGCAAGCCATTTTATGGTATTATGGTTGAATGATAATCAGCGGATTGTTTGTCCTCTAAATCTAGGTACGAATTGTTAATCTAAAGTAAGTAGTATAAGCTTTATTTGATATTTCCCGCCTGAGACAAAATTTTTCAAGTTTATATACTGATATTATAAGTGCAATTAAGTTGCTAAAATATCAAATAAAGTATATAAATAGCTGTTTCATCTTAACTGACTGTCAAACATCTGCAATGATGTTTCTTTCGGGTGTTAAGGGTGCAAACTCCTAACATTCGATGAAACAACGCTGGCTTATAGCGTAAGAATATGCTTGAAAAATTCGCGCCATGTCGCAGTGTCTCGGTGGCCTAATGGTATGGCGCCCGCCCGGCATGCGAAGCTAATTGAAAAGCTAATTCACCCGGGGTGCCAACCAATTCCTCATAGAGGTTTAATGTCTGTGCATAGTCCTGTTCTTGTTTTTCATCTTCCAAATGAAGTATGGTCTTGTTGGCATCTCTAAGTTCTTGTTCAAGCTCGTTGTTCCGTCTAAGAGTCTGCTCAAAGATATTGCTGCATTGTTCAAACGTGCTGACCGTGTTCAATAATTCATCACGGTGTATGGAGACCTCTTCGAGTTGTGCATGAACATCAGCTAATTCTTTCTTTAGTTGAGAATTCCGCAAGATGATCGTTTTAAATTCCTCTTCGCTATCGTCTCTTTCCCTAAGAAGCTGGCTACAACTTTCTTTACTTTGTTGCAATTCCTCAAGTGCCTTTTTTAGTTTCATCTCTGTGTTATGAGTGGTCATTTTGCGAGTCATGATACCAGTCTGGGTAGCCATTATGTGTGTTTCAGTATGGTCCCAGCCTGTAATAATGCAAAGAAAAGTGTGCGACAGACGGTTTGGAAAGAAATAAAGAAATTAAGTTTATGTAGATATTTTATGATTTAATGTGTCAAGAAGTGATAACAAGAGGGTTATTGTTTATTTATTATACAAGGTATTTGGTGGAATGCTTATAATTAATTAAAATTGGAGCTTTAATGTTCTGTATCAATGCCCAATTTATTTAGGATAATGTATCAATGTTTATTTATGGGGGTAAGTACAAAAAAATATAATATAGTATGAGCAATCTTAAAATGAACTACTTTTAATAACTAATATTGTCTTTTATCATCGCTTGACTACTGCAATATACCTTTAATGTATTACTGTATAGTTTAAGGAGTAAATTGTCTGCGGTTAAAGGGTTGTTATCGTCAACTTTACTTCCACTATTACGTCAAGTAAAGAGAGGCACAACAGAACCGAATCGTAATGAATTGTGGCGTATCTCACTTTCGTGAGGTTTGAGCAGTGTCTGTTGTTGAGATAATAGGTATTTCAGTAGCCAAACAACCGACAATTACCGCGAAACAATTATCTATAGTCTGTTTAATTTTCGTTAAAATAACCTCAATTGTTTTATAGGTACCTAGGTACTATACGATTTAAATTAACTAATATTATGATTTCACAAAGCATTTACAGATTTATATGTATTAAGAAAACTGTACTCTCCTGGTTTTAGGTGATCCGTTAGGTCCTTTCAAATTTCGTCAAGATTGGTGTCAAAGCCGGCCGGCAACTTTTCCAATACTTAAGTCACGAGACACGGTTTAAACTTGTACAAAAACAATTTGCCTTTAATGGTTATGCCCTGCTTTTGTTAACTATTCAATTATTAACAATAAATTACACTTTAAACTAATTTAAATTAATTAAAACTACAGCAGCTGATTGCACTGCGTCTGACAGCGACCGTGTTGCGATCATGGCCAGTGGACAACTACAGTGCGTCGGCTCTCCATATTTCCTCAAGCGGCAATACGGAGTCGGATACACTCTAGTGATTGTCAAAGATGAAGGCTTTGAAATGGAAAAATGCACTGAGATTTTGAATAAATACATTCCTGGCACAACTATCAAAGAAGATAGAGGTATAATATATTATATGGTTTTTAAATCTATACTAATATTATAAAGCTGAAGAGTTTGTTTGTTTGTTTGAACGCGCTAATCTTAAGAAGTAATGGTTCAAATTTAAAAATTATATTTGTGTTGGATAGTCCATTTAACGAGTAAGGCTTTATGCTATATAACATCACGTTGCGACCAACACGAGCGAAGCATCAGTCAAAAATGTTGCAAAAATAATCGCGATCATAATAACAGAAATTGACGCGTACGAAGTCGCAGGCAACAGCTAGTACGTAATAAACTGTAAAGTAATACATTAATTGTACATTGTGTCTTTTAGGAACTGAAGTCACGTATAATTTGATTAATGGAAGGTCACAAATTTTCGAACCTATGCTGATAGACTTAGAAAACAATATGCAACGTATAAAATTCAAAAACTACGGATTGCTAGCCACAACACTGGAGGATGTGTTCATGTCGTAAGTAAATATGCTGATATACATATTAGGCAGTAGATAGTTGAAGTTGAATAAATTCATTATTTTATAAGATTTTAACTATTTTCAGTGTCGGATCTGATGTACTACCAACACACTCCGAGTCAGACGAAACTGAAACTGTACCGGAATCACTGAGCGATGCGCCAACTGTATCATATCATGATTTTGACTCATCTTCAATGGCTAACTGTAAGTTACGTACTAAGGGGTTATGGAACATTGAAAATATGGTATTTCCTTCGTAATTATAGTAGATCAACTAGTTTTGCACCTAAATAACCTAGACTATCTATGTTATTACACAATCAAATAAAAAGCAATTGCTGAATACCTAATATGTATCAAATGGTTAACGCCCCGTTGATCTAGTAACGCCCCGTTGGTCTAGTGGTTTAAATACCGGGCCAAGATCTCGGGGTCCCGGGTTCAAATAGTTTCGAATTTTCGAATGTTGCTCGGGTTTGTGATCACCAACCCGCATTTGGCAAGCGTGGTGATTATGCCAGTTCCCATCATTGCAGTGGTAACTTAAATTCAATGATGGAGGCCTTTTCCCTGCAGTGGGATGATTATAGGCTGTTACTTTACTTTTATCTAATGGTTTACTTCAGACCGGCTGCAAAATAGTTTTTTGTTTTGTTTGGAATTTTAGAAAATAATTCTAAAACACACTCGACCTGCGTGTTAGGAAACTTAGTCTAGATTATGTTTTTATTTTAACTATTATTGTGAAAAATCTAATCTTAAAATGCCGAGTCCGATTTTGAAGTTTTTGCATTTTTTTAAACTTGCGTTTTAATTAACCGTTTTCTATAAAGGTCATCAATTCGATACATTTTTTTACATTTGAATGTCGGACATCTAAAATATACGGAATGAAATTTTTAATTAACGGCTATAACATTTTTTTAGCGGTGATGAAAAAGTCATTTTGTATATGGATAATACTTTTTACCTTGTCATATTAGTTGCATTAAATCCCGTCTAAGTATTTAAGGAATTGAATTAGAAATTAACAGGTAGTATATTTTTATAATAAATATTTTTTACCTCTCTTGTACTGCTAAAGGAGTAGTTTTCTACTACTCCTTTAGTCACATAAGTAGTAGAAAACTGCGGTCTCTAACACGTGGCGTTAAGTGCATAATTCTCATTTCTGAGAGGCCTATGCCGTGAACTGACTTAATAATGTTTTTAGTGAAACGCGAGGAGTCGCTCAGTGGCATTCGTCTGTTATGCCAGCACGTTTTAGCCGTGTGGCTGAAGCTGTCGCTTGTTTGGGTGCGGTCCTGGGGCCTGGTACTCCTTCAGATACTGGTGCCCATCTTGCAAATGACTGCGATACTTGGCATCATGGAATATGTTTTTAATTTGACATCCTCTATACATCGCAGGGCGCTCTCGTTTGCTGAGGGGTATGTTGCCTACCTGTTTATTCTGTTATGTTCAATGTAAAATAAAGTATCATTGAATTTAAGTTTTAATAGCAAATAAATATGTAATTACCTAAAATATACATAGTTACTCAGCGTACTGTATAAATATAATATAGTATTGTGTTTCATCAGGTAAGAACTTAGGTACAAAACTGTTTATCTAAGAATACCTACTACAAGAAAACTAACTCTGTTTATCAAATAGTTCGTCATTAATTTGATATCATAATATTGTTATCGAGAAAGATAGGGTAAGCCGGAAATTCAAAATTGTTCGATCGTGCCTCGCCCCGAGTGTGTGGGTGTTAGATTATTTTGTTACGGAATTTCTCAAGGCCCGCGATAGAAGCTATGCAATAGCTTAATAACAACATTTTTAAAATTTAAACACGCTGTAACATAATATAGCTACCTCTGCCACAATTTTACACAACGCTTTTTTCAAACCCAGAGTTGAACACTGAGATCATAGACCGTCATTTATATGCCTATACTAAGGGTCTGTTTCACAATCATTGTAAAGGTTTAAGTAGTTACTCAACGAGTTAATTACGTAGAGGTTAAATCATTTCGTTAACTTTCTTTGCGTTTCACAATCATCCAATCAGTAAAATAAAGTGAAGATTATAATACTTACTTATAAGTTACGTTTCGTTTCAAGGTAAGAATAATTTATGTGTTTCCATAAAGTATACTAATCACAGAATTATCATTAAAAATATTTTTTGTTATGATTATAAGTAATAAAAACAATAAGTTCGTACAAAAAATGTTTACACTGTAATGTAATTAAGTCATTTCACCTTTTCTAAAATCAATGCCTCTTAAGAATGGAACGCATCGAGGTTTCAACCAAATGTCTATGTCAAGTCAACGTCAGTTAGTCAGTAAATGACAAATGTCAAATTTGCCGGCGTTTGGTACTTTTTGTGTGGTGATTTTGTTTGCATTGAGTTAAAGTGATGATAGTCTAATAGACGTCATTGTGATCGGACGTGGTTACTAATCAATCAGTGCAATTATTTTATTGTGACCTACTCTACATTACTCGGCAATAATTTCTGTGTCATTCAGTATTAGTGCGTGCGAAAATAATGGACACTTGTGACACCTAAACATAAAAATGGAAGGCAGTCCCTTTAACCGGAGTGCGTTAACGCGTCATAGCCCGCCATCTTCACCCGCGCCCCAGGCGGGCCCGCGCTCCCAGCCTGCAGCCGCGACCCCCGTGCCCTGTCAGCATCAAGAGGAACCAGAAGTGATGACTACTCCTGAGTTGCAGAACTGGATATCTGGCATCGAGCAGTGCCTTAATGAGGTGTGCAAAATCTCATCTGAAGGTAAACTTAATTCGGACCAAAAGTTGAGGATACACAATCTCTGCCGAAAAGTTTGCCTCGGGACATCCCAACTAGTCTCGACGTACCAATCTTTGAAGCAAAAGGCCATCCTGACCCATACGAATTTGCAGCACATAAAAGAAAAACACGACCTCTCTCAACAACTCGTAGCTCTAAAACAAAGTATTGTTGAAAACTCCTCTAGACCTCCAGTAGCAACTTCTTTTGCCGACATGGTGAAAAAAAGCTCTAATAATTTTATAAAGACGACTTCCGTTAACTCCGTGGCAATCTATCCAAATGACAAACAAAAGTCGAGCGAGGAAACCAAAACTCTGGTGCAAAAAATTATCCAACCCGACCTTATGAAGTTACGCGTGAGAGGCCTACACGAAAACAAAGCGAAAACAAAGAATGGTGGGGTCATCATCAGCACTGACACCAAGGACGATATAGTGAAGCTGAAACAATCATTACAACTCACCACCTCTGGCTTGACCTTGGATGAGCCACAAAAACGTAAACCTAGAATAATAATTATTGGAGTTCCCTCAGCCATGCCAGAAAAAGAAGTATTTAACTGTATTTACCAGCAGAATTTAGCCGAGAAGTTTCAAGATATACCAATCGAGACATTCTTGGCTTCTATAAAAATGAGCCACAAATCTGGAAAGAAGGATGCCGAGATCTGTAATTTCATAATTGAAGTTCCTGCAGAAATACGAAAGGCCTTAATAACCAGAGATAGAGTGTTCGTGAATTGGACATCGTGCCCGGTAAGAGATTTCACTTTTGTAACAAGGTGTTTTAAATGCCAACAATACGGGCACGCGGCGAAGACATGTCGCGAGGAGAAAAATACTTGTGGTCATTGCGGTGAAGTAGGTCACCTCATGAAGGACTGCCATAAGAAAGCGGAACCTCCGAAATGTGCTACGTGTCTATATTACAAAAAACCGTGCAACCACAAAACTGGGGATCCAGAGTGCCCTGCTAAGTTGATGGCCGAAAAAAGGTACATTAACTCTATAGACTATGAAGGCGCCTAAAAGCGCCGCTCTCAGTTTAGTTTTAGGACTCTATATTTTTACACCTTTCTTTATTTGCCCTTCTACCGCAACATTATAATTATTTACTCGTACAATATGACAGACACAATAGTTATAATATGCTTACGCTACCAAATATTGTAATTCCGAGCGAGTAAAAATGCTGATGCGTCTCATAGTTTAAAGTAGGTTACTAACACGACCTGAGTTATTTTTAGCTTTACGTAATTAATTATTTTGTGTTTAGTTAATTTTATTTAAAAATAGTTACATAGTTAATTTAATTTATTTGGTTTACTTAATAAGAATACCTAGTTTAGCACTTGATTTGACGTTTGTTTATAATTTTTAGGCTATGCCTGAAATACAGGGAATCCTAGTTCAGGTACTAAGGTAATTTTGAACATATTGTATGTATTTGTAGATTTAAAGTACACTTGTTGACTTAAGTTTTAAATAAATAAAATTTGAAATTTGAAAATTTGAAACCATTACAAACATTGTGTTATTTTACAATGACTGCAAAAATGTCCATTTAAATAATAAAATAATTTGATTTTGATGAATATTTGGGAATGACGTATTTGAGGTTATCTTTTCTTAAATTTATTTGTCAAGTAAAAGGCTACTTGGCAGTGCATCCAGTGACTAACTTAACTAGCAGGTAAAGTGGTGATTAACCCTACTCAGGGACTGTGAAACGTAAAAAATAGTTTACTGAGCAGATAGGCTCGAAGTAGCTTACCCAGAACTTTACTCAGCGATTGTGAATATAATTAAGGGTCTGTTTCACAATCATTAAGTAAAGGCTTAAGTAGTTACTCAACGAGTTAATTACATAGAGGTTAAATCCTTTCGTTAACTTTCTTTGGATTTCACAATCATCCAATCAGTAAATTAAAGTGAAGATTATATAATTAATACTTACTTACAAGTTACGTTTTGTTTCAAGGTAAGAATAATTTGTGTTTCTATAAAGTATAGTAATCACAGAATTATCATTAAAAATATTTTTTGTTATGATTATAAGTAATAAAAACAATAAATTCGTACAAAAAATGTTTACTCTGTAATGTAAATGAGTCATTTCACCTTTTCTAAAATCAATGTTTCTGTAAGAATGGAACGCAACGAGGTTTCAACAAAAAGTCTATGTCGAGTCAACGTCAGTTAGTCAGTAAATGACAAATGTCAAATTTGCCGACGTTTGGTACTTTTTGTGTGGTGATTTTGTTTGCATTGAATTTACCATTACGAACATTGTGTTATTTTACAATGACTGCAAAACTGTCCATTTAAATAATAAAATAACTTGTTGTTGATGAAAATTTGGAAATGACGTATTTGAGGTTATCTTTTTATATTTACTTGTCAAGTAAAAGGCTACTTGGCAGTGCATCCGGTGATTAACTTAACGAGCAGATAAAGTGGTGATTAACCCTACTCAGGGATTGTGAAACGTGAAAAATAGTTTACTGAGCAGATAGGGTCGAAGTAGCTTACCCAGAACTTTACTCAGCGTTTGTGAAACAGGCCCTAAGTTTAATGCAAGATTTACTATTCAAAATCACGTTTTCATTTGGTATGAAATAGTGTCTGTTACATCTGCCACAGCGTTACTATTGACCCCAATATAGAAATACACACTACGAGAATCAACATCCCAATTTCAATATTATTTTGTAATTGACTATAACATCAACGAAAAAATCCCACATTTTAATTATTTTCTATAATTTTTATTAAATAATACTGACGTAAATAGCAAACAATCATTATTGTTACATAAAGTTTTTTTTTGTTCTCGAAATAAGTAATTAATAAATGAAGTACATACGAGTATTTGAAAAAGTTTTGTAATACTTTATTTTCAATATTTGTGAATTAATCATTCTTCCTTCCTGCATAAATATAATAGTCCAGGGTCGATTATTTTAAAAATTGTAAAAATATAAATAAATTATAGTAGGATGATACCCATTGGAAAAGGTAGAGAATATAACAAAAACGAAAGGAAAAATAAATTACGGGCGATCTGAGGTCGGGAAGGGGGAAAAAACCAAAAACTCGGTTATTCGAATTTTTCACATACATTTTGAGGTTATGTGAAAAAAGTATCGATACAAAAGTTGTAGATCTTTGCCATTTTACCTACAACTTTGCCATTTAACTTTTTTTTATAAGACTTGCAGTTTTACCGGAAATCGAGATTAACCGTTTTTTACCCTTAACTCCTTGAGACCTAATCCAGCAAAGACGGAGTCCTGTGCATTTCACCTGCGAAACCGAGACACTGCAAAACATCTACGCATTACCTGGCGCGGGGTAGAAACTGCCCATAATGACAACCCAAAATACCTAGGGGTTGTATTAGATAGATCTTTGACCTACAAGGTTAACTGCCAAAAAGTGAGGAATAAAGTCAGCGCACGGAACAACATCATCAGGCGTCTGACAACTACACGTTGGGGTGCAGCTCCTGATGTCCTTCGCACTAGCGGCCTGGCGCTGTGCTACTCGGCCGGCGAATACGCTTGCCCTGTTTGGGCGCGCTCAGCACACGCGAAGGTTGTGGATGTCGCCCTCAATGAAACCTGCAGGGTGATAACGGGAACGCTAAAACCTACGCCTTTAAATGTACTCTACTCCCTAGCTGGAATAGCTCCCCCGTGTGTTCGACGCCAGGTTGCATGCTCCATTGAAAGGCTCAAGCAAGAAAAAGATAGCAGGCACCCGTTGTATGGACATATAACTTCACCCCCACGTCTTAAGAGTCGCCGCAGCTTTATGCATAACACCGAGCCACTTAGCGTGGACCCACCTAAGGCCAGATAACAGCTGTGGTCAGATAAATTCGCCCCCAACAACCCATCCATCCCTATGGCTGAGAAGCTGCCGCCTGGTCACAATCTTCCCTGGCCCATTTGGAAGGCGTTAAACAGACTTCGTTCAGGTGTAGGCAGGTGCAATGAACTCAGGAAAAAGTGGGGCTTCACTGAGGACGACACGTGCGAGTGTGGCGCCTTACAGTCTATGCCACACTTAATGTCGTGCCCTACTTCTCCTGCCACCTGCACGCAAGAGGACCTTTACAACGCCAACCAGAGGGCCATTGATGTGGCCACTTTTTGGGCGCAGAGAGTTTAATTGGTTGCCATTGACTCGAGAAGAAGAAGACCCTTAAAAACTCACCCCCTCCCCCTTCCCGACCTCAGATCGCCCGTAATTTATTTTTCCTTTCGTTTTTGTTATATTCTCTACCTCTTCCAATGGGTTTCATCCTACTATATTTTTTTTTGGTATAAAATATTGTCGACCCTGGTCTATAAAGGGTGGTCCTAGTTAGTTACTAGTAAAGAACTACTAAAGCTTAAGATTTTTGGTATGGCTATAGCTTGAATTCTTGGGGCAGCCTTCAGTTATATTAAACTGAAATAAGCAATCTAATAAATACATTTTTAATGGTCACTGGGTCAATAGTAACACAGGGTCATTTGAAACGTTACAAATTCCCCCGAAAAATACGTTACAATTGCAACGGTTGGTGTTTTATGGAAGAATATCTAATATGTTCTAAAATACGTTAAAATAAACACATATTTCAGATGGATCATAAATCTTGATCTTGACCTTTGACCTTCTAGTTAACTACTTTTCGACATAAATATAAATTTTATTGTCCGCATATCAATCAATTCGCACTTTGAAGTAATACTCTTTCTTAACTTGACGTCCGAAAAAAATAATCGTGTACAGCAGGTAATCGCCATAC
This sequence comes from Anania crocealis, assembly GCA_949315895.1. Classification (NCBI taxonomy): domain Eukaryota; kingdom Metazoa; phylum Arthropoda; class Insecta; order Lepidoptera; family Crambidae; genus Anania; species Anania crocealis. The sequence goes on from OX438858.1 coordinate 12,075,425, forward strand.
GCGTCGTCGCTCGTTCCCACTGCTAAAAGATGAGAGCGCCCAGACGAGTCAGTACAGGTACGCGCAGATACAACAAACGTTGTGGCAGTAAATTACGTTGTTTTAACTGCCCCCTGTTACTTTTGCCTCCGGTCTACCCTAAGTGGAGAATAGTCTCGCAAATAATTATTGGTTTTGTTTATAGAATGACTTTCTTTTGTTTGCTATTTTATTGGATTTAGGTACCTACATAATCTTCTTTGTTGTCATTCAGGTACGCACATACGGAAAGTCTAGTAAATTTTGTCGGAAATTCAACTTCTTCTCTGGGGGCGCTTGCGGCTGGTGCGTATGAGAAGATGATAAATTCTAGCGCAGTAGACACTATGTCAGTCAGTGTCATCAACAAACCGATTGATGAAGCATATTTGGAAAGGGTGAGTTATATACGCGACATCGCGACACACAAACTATACAGGATGCAATTTCAACCACCTTCCAAATTTTAATATATCAGTATATAAACTTGAAAAATTTTGTCTCAGGCGGGACTCGAACCCGCATCTCCTCGCATGCCGGGCGGGCGCCATACCATTAGGCCACCGAGACACTGCGACACGGCGCGAATTTTCAAGCATATTCTTACGCTGTAAGCCAGCGTTGTTTCATCAAATGTTAGGAGTTTGCACCCTTAACACCCGAAAAAAACATCTTTGCAAATGTTTGACAGTCAGTTAAGATAAAACAGCTATTTATATACTTTATATATTTTAGCAACTTAATTGCACTTATAATATCAGTATATAAACTTGAAAAATTTTGTCTCAGGCGGGACTCGAACCCGCATCTCCTCGCATGCCGGGCGGGCGCCATACCATTAGGCCACCGAGACACTGCGACATGGCGCGAATTTTTCAAGCATATTCTTACGCTATAAGCCAGCGTTGTTTCATCGAATGTTAGGAGTTTGCACCCTTAACACCCGAAAGAAACATCTTTGCAAATGTTTGACAGTCAGTTAAGATGAAACAGCTATTTATATACTTTATTTGATATTTTAGCAACTTAATTGCACTTATAATATCTGTTAGCGCGCACGCACACAACCTCAACACCGGCCGGTCATCGCCGCGGCACGAACGCGACATTCGGTCTCCAGGCTCCGTCCGAGTCACTCATCAACAGTGCAACGATACATAATATCTTAAAATTCATGTAAATACAATTCAAGTCTCGAATATAACCAGTTTGTTAAACCAGTGTGTCGGCTACGTTATTTCCTCCGTAGGTACCCTAGCTCGAACCTCACCAATATCAGTATATAAACTTGAAAAATTTTGTCTCAGGCGGGACAAAATTTTTCAAGTTTATATACTGATATTATAAGTGCAATTAAGTTGCTAAAATATCAAATAAAGTATTTAATAGATCAATTTACGAGACAAAAAACATAGACGTATTTTTTCTTTTGGTATAGATCAGTACAAAAATGTTAAGATAAAGTACTTAGAAAATGTCCGCCAAAAATTAAAAAGTTTTGATACCGCCGCTTAGCAACACTTTTTTTACGCGTTGCGCATCATTCATTAATTACGATACTATTCATAAGTTTTTTAATTTCCCTTTATACCTTAACAGGTCCAGGACCGTAAACATTAAAAACTATATCTCGAAAAATATTTTCGGGTGACAACTTAATTTACATTGTTTACTTCATAAATAGGCTCCAAATACGCCTATAACAATTTAGGAAAGTAGTTAAAATTTCATTCTGTATACATACAATTAGTTTAAGTATAGTAAATAAATAATAATTAGAGTCTGAAGATGAAATACAGTAAAAAAAATACAAATGTTAAGCATAAAATAAGTAAGTGACTAGAGAGAGTCAGCACATGACAATCGTTGATTACGACGCTTTAATATTTTTTAAATCTTTTATTAAATAAAAATAATCTACCGAAATGCGCATCATTTTAGAATAGTTGCAACCATTTAGACAATTATACTTTGTTATGTTTGAAATGGTCAGCAAAAGATTTGTACTATGTAGGAAAACTATTGATACTTGCAAACAACTATTAAAGAATTATCCATATGAAAACCGGGATGGACAGCTTATCCTTATTCAATCAAATAAATACGTTGCTATCATCAAAATCCGGTTAGGTAGGTAGGTAAAAAAGTTTAAGTAGGTTTTTTTTGACTATGATCAACGAATTAACTTAAATACCTATGTTTCTTCTAGGCGAATGATGAAGGAATGGGACTGCTACGCTATACAGTTCTAGCCGGCGCTACTTTCACCGACGACTCTGCCACAGCTTGGTTTAGCAACTTTGCATACCACGACATAGCCACTTCGTTAGCCGCTGTGCACTCCGCCCTGCTTAAATCTAGAAATTCATCTAACGAAATCAACGTCTTCAATCACCCACTTGAAGTTAACTATAGCGATCAAGTACGTAAAAGGAAACATATTAAATTAAAAAATCTGAAATAATATAAGATTCTTCTACCATTAGTATGTCGAACATAAAATATGATACTTATACTACATAAAAAAAAAACTTGTTTGGGCTAATAGACTACTACAAGCCCTTGGAAAAAATTTACCTGTGAAATGAACCAACGTGAATAACGCTAAGAAGGCACTATATCAAAAAACTAGCGTTCCCCCGCGACTTCGTCCGCGTAAATTTTGGATTTCCTACGAGCATTATTTTGGCGCGGAGTTTTTATTAAAACTCATACCTTTTTTAAGATAGCTGTTGAGATCAAATGATGTTTATATTTTGATTAAAAAAAAAGTAAATTTCTTCCTTGTGTTATATAAATACCAGTCAACGACTATGTATAAATGATACATACATTTTAGCTCACTATACTCATAATACTCTCTGTCTCTGATAAATCTGTTAACTTTTTAACAACACTTAACGAGTTAGATACCTATTTTAAGAATTTATGTTTGTAATAGTTCGACTATTTAAGAGCCACTAAATACAACATGTTTATCCAGTTCGAAACATCTTGGCATCATTTTCAATTATAATACACAGATTATATAATAGATAACTCTACATTTCAGGTTTACCAATTAAGCTATTTGGAAAAAATTGAGTTTTACCGCGAGTTAAAAAGGTACAGCGCCATCTATGGCCGATAAACCGAACCAGAGTCACTAAGAGCAGTAGAATCAACTGATGATTTTGATAAATATTAAACTCATGATATCTTTTGAATAGTATGTCCGATTTGAATAATTCAAAAGTTATTTACAGGTATTGATATAACCTTGAATATGAAGTTGTTTATTTGGATAAGGATTAATACCAAGGTACGAATAATGTAACCTACTTTGTACCGTCCTTAATCTTACATAAAAAAAGAGTTATAGTGGCGTATCTGTTATAGTTAGACATATAGTATCGCGGACTTTTTTGTAGATAATGATGTCCTCTACAAAACTGTATTACATTATTTTGCTCTATTATCAATAGTTTTCGCAGCGTTCGCAATTTAATGATTTTCCTTTCACACCTTCGGTTACATAATCGAAGTTTTCATATGGATCCCTTACTTTTTGATAATGTAATATAGCCTATGTCCATCGCAGATAAAGCAGGATTCTTATGGTGAAAGAATTTTTCATATCGGTCCAGTAGTTTCGGAGCCTATTCGATGCAAATAAACAAACAAATCTTTCCTCTTTATAATATTAGTATAGATAACTCTGAGCACTATGCCGTCATTTCTGAGCGGTACAGGTGAGTACCTAGTGAATGGAATTTCTCAGGTACAAATGTGGAATTACTACTAATTATTAATGTACGGCTTTGTCATAGTGTATAGATGATTAAAAATTATAGTTTAAAAAACTAAAAAACCACGCTTTTAAAAAAAAAAGTTGTGCGTGTACTAGTGTACACACGTAAGAAGTGAAACTTCTTTATGGCCTTATTTTTCGAAAAATGATCTACATGCAACTTTCCATGCAACTTTCCAGAAATTGGTTAAATTAGTTAAATTGGTTAAATTGGTTAAATTGGTTAAATTGGTTAAATTGGTTAAATTGGTTAAATTGGTTAAATTGGTTAAATTGGTTAAATTGGTTAAATTGGTTAAATTGGTTAAATTGGTTAAATTGGTTAAATTGGTTAAATTGGTTAAATTGGTTAAATTGGTTAAATTGGTTAAATTGGTTTAATTGGTTAAATTGGTTAAATTGGTTAAATTGGTTAAATTGGTTAAATTGGTTAAATTGGTTAAATTGGTTAAATTAGTTAAATTGATTTAATTGGTTAAATAGGTTAAATATCCAATTGGTTAAATTGGTTAAATTGATTAAATATTATTTCACTTTACCTTTTTGCTATCGTCTGAACCAACCGTGGTAGGGGCAAGAAAAAGATGGCGCGTAACCGAAAAATCTGACGCGTCAATGTGACGCAAAACGTGACGGTAAATTTTTTCCAACGCCGATAAAGAAGTTTCACTTCAAAAGATTGAAGTACGTCTCTTCTTTTGTACCTGTTACATCAGTGGTACCCCAGGGGTCCCATCTTGGCCCGCTATTATTTAATGTCTTTTTAAATGATATTGTTTGTATTTTGCAACACAGTAATGTTCTTATATTATTATATGCAGACGATATGAAAGTTTTTAGAGTGATCAAATCAATATCTGACTGCTTACTTCTGCAAGAGGATCTTAATGCCTTGACTCAGTATTGTATCAATAACCGCCTTAACTGAAATGTTAAAAAATGTAATGTCATTACTTTCACCCGCAAACGTAAGCTAAGTTTTAAAAAAATGTTTCTTTTTAAACTTTTACATAACTTCATTGACTCGCCTTATCTCGTAAATGAGATATATCTGCGGTGCCCCCGGCTTAGTGCTCGTAACCAGAGGCTATTTTATGTACCCCATTATAAGACCATATAAGCTGCAAACACTTTCTTACCTCGTACTTGCTGCAGCTACAATTACAAATTTCATACATCCGATATTATTGCGGCATCTTTGTCAAAATTTAAGCAAAATATACGTTATTGTCCTGTGGTAGCGCAAAGTAGCTTTAAATTAATTAAGTATCATACTACCTCAACTACCTGGTTTTAACTTAACTTTTCTTTTGTAACTTTTGCCTTAATTTGTAGTTAATATATATATATTTTTTTTTGTATAGTTCATTTAATTCTTATTCTAATGTTAATTTTATATCAGCTTATAAATTATGTAATTATTGTTAGTGGAAACTTTATTGGTTTATGTGACTATTTTATGTTACTTAGTTTATATTATACATAACTGTTTGTTTCCCAAATATAATAATAATATAAAAAAATTAAAAATAAAACTGTAGTAATTTATTGAAAAATTCATATTATTGTACAAAAAGCGTGGAGTCTTGATTTAGATTGTTGTAAATATTTTATCAATAATTTACTATATCTGTGGATATCATAACAAGCATCCCACGCTTTTTGTACAATAGTATGAATTTTTCAATTGATTGCTACAGTTTTATTTTTAATTTTTTAGTTCAATCTGTTTTAAAAGTGTGGTATTTTAGTTTTATAAACTATAATCTCTTTTAATCTCTCTTACAGAGGAAAACTGGGAAACTGTTATTAAATTATTGCATTGTCATCGGTCCTTGATAAATGTGCAAAGTTTCAAATTAATCAAAATTATGGAAATTGGTGAAAATTATGCTCAAAGATTGCATTACATACATACATAGATAGATACAACCCAAGCTAATAAAAGCGTGGTAAAAAAAATATTGTACGGCATTTGTGTAATTCCTTTTGTACACATACACAGACACTTTACCCGTAAACGCCGTACGTATTTCCAGCGCAGGGGCGAAAGCCAAAGGTCGCAACCCTTTTAAAATTAGCATATAGGTGATGATGTACCGCTCAGAAATGACGGCAAAGTGCTCAGAGTTATTTTCTGATATAGTAACAGCCTTCTAAGCGTTATTTACGTTGGTTCATTCCACAGGTTAATTTTTTCCAAAGGCAGTTTCTGAATTGACACAATACTAATCCTACCCGAGTAGGTACCTACTTCTTCTAAGGAACGTAACAAAAGAATGAGAAGGACAAATCAAGTGACGACCACGAATCCACCAATGCAGGACCTGGATACCTCCGACTCGTTGGACCAACGACGGTGGATGCTGGCGACCTAGAGTTGCTCTTTTTGCCACGGTCTATGAGAAAATCCTACTTCCAGCGTTTCACTTCGAGAGTTGAAAATAACAATAACAAAAATTTAGAACTTCATAATATTTTTAATAAGTCTAACATATAGTAAAACAATTTTTGTCAGCAGTACTCTGTACAGATGCTGTTAAGCAGTGTTCTATAATTTTATATCCTGTATCTGTATCACCGATGTTAATTTTGTTTATTACTCGTTTTTAGACTGATCTTCAAATGATGGTGACGATGCTTGCCATGCAACTGGCTTTGGGAATTGGCAGCAGTTTGGGTATTGCCAGTGCAGTGTTCGTCATGTTTTATATTAAGGTAGGAGGTCTACTTGGTTGTAATTACCATTAAAATTGTGTCAAGATTTTTAGGTTCCAATCATACATTTCTTAAGTTGGATGTTTGATTTTTTTTTTTTTTTATTTGGAAACTCAACAGCATTTTTGTTAAAATCATACATAATGTTATATCTTATTCTAGCGCTTAGCCAATTACAGAGTTTCACAACGTGGAATATTAAAACAAAGCGAAAATAACCGTGTGAAGAAAACATATACCTATAATTTGCAATCTGTGCTTATAAGCGGTCAAGCAAAGAAAATGCCATACATAAAAATAAAATCTGAGGCTAACTAAAATAGTTCAAAAATAAAAATAAACTACACATTAACTCCTCAACAAACAAACAAAGATCTAGAGATCAAACACTAAAAGCAAAAACAATAAACAACACACACAAAAACAGACACAACTGCGGTTACCGTGCAGTCGTACTCCAATCTTAAACCAACAACTTAACATTAATATTATGGCAACCGGGTAGTCATTAGGGCAAGTAGTTAAGTAGTTAAGTAAGCAAGGGTTGAGACACTGGGTCACAATCACACATTGTTATGATCTAGGTACTCTCACAAGAAAGCTACAAGGTGACATCAAAACTTTCCTTGCTCAGATAGCTTTAAAGTAATTTGTTTTTTAAAACGAGACCTAGGCAAGTGGATTATGTCTATGCTCCGAAATTTTGCGTTATATATTCTGGGCAGGCGAGTCATAATGGCGTTGCTACCGTAGTTGGTGCGATGATTAGGTGTACTTAATAAGGGGGTGTTTCTGGTACGATACTTCGGTGTGCAGAATCTAATATTAGCAAGAAGGTTAGGGCAATTTATTTTATTATGTAAAATATCGTGTAGAAAACACATATCAAGTAACTCGCGTCTTGACTCCAGCGATAATAGACCATGTTTTACACATTCTTCAGCGTATGAGTTACTATGAGACACGCCAAGTTTAAAATTAAGATGCTTAAGAAAAAGTTTTTGAATTCTCTCTAACTTATTTATATATTTCTTATACTGTGGACACCATATTGAGCTACCATATTCAAGAATACTGCGACAATATGCGTAGTAGATAGTTTTTAAAGTGTTTGAATTATAGAAAGGTTTACAAGTTCTGATAATAAAAATCCAAATTACGGTATGATCTTTTCACTATGCCATTAATGTGATCTGAGAATATCAATTTAGAATCTAATATAATTCCTAAGTCTTTAACATTCTCCACCCGCTTAATAGCTTGACCATTAAAGTGATATGAAAAGTCAAATTTATTATTTTTACGACTGAAACTGATGCACTGACATTTATTAATATTTACATTAATTTTGTTACGCATGTAGTAGCTATACAAACTATCTAAGTCGCATTGAATGCGCTCACAATCTTCTATTGACGCTATTTTTAAAAATACTTTTTTGTCGTCAGCGTACAGCAGATGGTTTGAAAATGTAAAGCATTGGTGGATGTCAAAGATATAAACAGAGTAGAAAAGAGGACCAAGGTGCGAGCCTTGGGGGACGCCAGATGAGATATTTATGAAGTTGGACCTAAAACCACCAATAACGACAGCCTGCATGCGATTTGAGAGATAAGATGTAACCCATCTAAGTAAGTCTCCTCTAATGCCTAGATGAAAAAGTTTGTTTAGAAGGATGATGTGATCCACCCGATCGAAGGCCTTTTCGAAGTCCGTGAAAATCACATCAACCTGCCCGCATTCTTCCATTCCACCCAATAGGTAATCGCTAAACTCGGCGAGATTAGATATCGTAGACTTCTTCCTCAAAAACCCATGCTGATGGTGTGAGATGCCTTTTGTGAGCAAATTGTAAATATTGTTGTAAACGAAACGCTCCATCATTTTACTTAAAGTGTTCAAAATAGAAATTGGGCGATAATTAGTTACTTCCAACTTTGAACCGTTTTTGTGGACCGGGATTATAAAAGCCTCCTTCCATGCCGTTGGAAACCTACATTGTTTTAGAGAAATGTTAAAAAGCAAGCAAATAGGATAGCTCAATGACTTAGCACATCTGCGTAAAAACATAGGTGGAACACCATCGCACCCAGGACCCTTAGAGACATCCAGGGCTTCAAGCAATTTCAGAACATCAGCCTCGGAAACAGTTAGACTTGAAATTATATCATCTGAATTATTTAATTGTGACAAGCAGCCACCATTAATGATGCTACTATCAGGCACTATACCACTCGAGTTTAATTTAGAAAACATACTTTGAAAATAGCTATTAAATTCAGAACATATATCTTGTCCGTCTGTAATTGTCCTACCCTGATATTTAAATTGTTTCGGATATTGAGAACCACCTCGCTTCGATTTTACGTATGACCAAAAAACCTTAGGCGCATTACGAATTTCACCCTCTACGGAGCTGATGTACCTGTTAAAACATTGTTTTTGAAGATATCGTTCGCGTGAACGAAGTAAAGAAAATTCATCGTAATCGCGGGGATTTAACATTTGTTTTATAAATATTAATAACTAGCTGTTCCCTGCCACGCTTCGCTGTGGCACATTGTGAATAAATGGTTTATTTTTTTATTTTTTTTTTATGCTTTTTTTTTCGCGGTCGCTGATAAATAGATAAAAACAATCCTTGATGCAAATTATATGTCGTGCTAAAATTTCAGCTCGATCGGTGCAGAACTTTTTGAGTTTTTGAAGCGTACTGTTATAACGGGATTTCGAGTTGGCTTTTTAAAAAAACAGTTTGATTTAACACTCTATTATTTTCACTGAGTAAATTCAATTTAGGAACCCGTGGGCAGACACGTCTTGATGGACCGGGAGCTATAGTCGAACTAACTATTAGAGTTGAGCTCTGAGGCTCCTAAGGGTGTGGGGATGCTGACGCGGCGCGACAGCGCGGCGGGCGTGTCCGCCTTTATATATTATCTTATATAGAGAGGTTATGTAATTCCAGACACAATTAAAATCTATTGTTATTGCGACCGCCGGCGGTCTTATGATCCTGTAGGAGTTGCTAGGTATAACAACCCCCGCCGAAGATAAAACTTCGGGTAAGGAGACCGAAGTTTGTAATAATTTAGACAATTTCTCTAAGTCTGGGACCAGAGGAGTTTTCCCGTTTTGAGGGAGAAATATCTTCTTTAATGGATTTATTTAAACTTTTCAAATAAATATTATCATTATTACTGTTAATAATTTCAACTTGGGTAGGTTTCATTTTCTTACAATTATTCAATAAACTGCTGCTGGGTTTTACATAGATTACTATTTTATAGATTACAAAACTTATAACTAAAATAAACAAAACTAAAGTAAGTAGGTATCGAATAATGTGCACCGTATTTTGTAAAATGAAGCTGAGTAATGATTTTCTCTGTTTCCTTAGTTATTAATCTTGTCATTTGTTTAAAGGATTCTAAGTTATCTAAATTTATGCTATTATTTTGCGATGTAGCTGTACTGGGTAATTTTATGTGACAACACGCGTCAGTGGCGATATTAAAGTTAGATTTCTCAATTTGCAGTGTTTTATTTATTATGTTTAATTTAGGGATGAGCTTCGTATTTTTACAATATGCGGTGCAGTTGCTTGGTATATTCAGTATACCTGTACCTAAAATATTTAAATAATTAATTCCGAATTAACACAGTTTATAAATAATTTAGATGGGTTTGACTGAATATAAATCCAGCGGTTATTAAATAGAGGTTTCCAAATGTCCATGACTCGGTCTGTACAGTGGTTGTGGGTTCGAATATCGTATAAATGTTTGTGTTTATGTATGTTTATCGGTGGCCGAAGTTGAAATTAAACTTAGTTAATTGCCAGAAAATGTATGATTTGTAAGATTTCTTATCGTGAAAATGTGATTGGCGGATTTGAAGATTTAAAACAGTGACCAGTTCGGAAAGGATTATTAGAGTGATTGAAACGTATAAAAAACCTATCATTCTTGTATTAAAGTTATCAGTTTGAATTGGAATAAAAATTGTCTTCCCGCCTAACGTTGTGCCGGCGTCATACGCCGGCCTCGATCGTCGCGGCTCTCGTGGCCGGCCGCGCGCCACGGCTGTTAACTCGTACGCTTTTATACATACCTACACACGTATACACAGTAGCACAGTGGTGATTTTGCTGCACATTGCGTGCTATGAATTGTTATATTTTTTTGAGTCCTAAAAATAAAAATCATTTCCCAGCGATAATATTTTGTAATATGACTTGGTTGGATGTTCAAATTACGTAGCTTCAGGATCTGCGTTATTTTGTTTTACACCCTGTATATTTACTACTATAACAGTAGCGAATAGTAAAAAAAAGTAAAATCTGTCTTATTTACATTATGTGGTGTCGGCAATGGAATATTATTATACAAAGAATAAGTTTCTGTGGTTACATGGAGAATAAACATTATTTTATTTCTAAAGTAATAACATGATAACTTTTTAATAATAAATAATAATAAATATTTTAAGACATGCCTCACTGGGCCACACAGAGCCATCTAGTCCCAAATTAAGGTAGTATTAAGTACCCTGTCGTATAGGATACTAGACAACCGATAATCTTAAGACATGCCTCACTGGGCCACACAGAGCCATCTAGTCCCAAATTAAGGTAGTATTAAGTACCCTGTCGTATGGGGTACTAGACAACCGATAATCTTACTTATGTACTTTTTTTTTTTTGAAAATACATACTTATAATACATAGAAAACACCCAGACCAGTACAAACAGACATGTTCATGCACACAAATATTTGTACTGTGCGGGGATCGAACCCGCGACCCATGGCTCAGAAGCAGCGTTAACTACCGCTGATCCAAATGGTCGCAACTTACTCACGATAACTTACTCACGACGAGACACAGAGAGTCAGTGGAGATTGTCGCAGAGTTTTAGTCACTTTCACTTGTTCACTCACTGATTTTCACCACAATTGAGTCTCGGATGCGTTACCGGGGATTTTATTTTGTTAAAATCCTACCGCTGCCACCAATGTTATAACGGGATTTCGAGTTGGCTTTAAAAAAAACAGTTTTAAATCAAACGCTCTTTTATTTTCACTGAGTAAATTCAATTTAGGAACCCGTGGGCAGTCACGTCTTGATGGACCGGGAGCTATAGTCGAACTAACTATTGGAGTTGAGCTCTGAGGCTCCTAAGGGTGAGGGGATGCTGACGCGGCGCGACAGCGGGCGTGTCAGCCTTTATATTAACAGTTGCTAGGTATAACAGTATACAAACTAACATAACATTTATATATATAGGATGAAATTTTAACCAATATATATATAAGACAGATAAACAACAGTTTAAATATGATTGTAGTAACATATTTATTTCTGATTCTTAAGCATTTTTACTCGTCCTATTGTTTTCACCGATGTAAATTATCCAGGAGCGTGTGTCCCGAGCAAAACTACTGCAAAAGGCGGCTGGCATCCAGCCAGTTGTACTGTGGGGTAGCGCAGCTGTGTTCGACTGGCTGTGGTACCTCGTCATCTGCCTCACCATTGTCATCACCTGTCTCGCCTTCAACGTTATAGGTCTATCTTCTGTTCCCGAACTAGGTCAGTTTAGGTGCTCAATCAGTAACATCAGCAAACTAAATTTACGTCCTGTAGATGAGAGTTCAAAATTCAAGATTAAACAATTTTTTTTAATGCTTAAACATAAGTAAGAGCGTTAGCGCCCTTATCCGAATTCGTATTCGATTTGAGCTTGATTCTAATGTGGTCTCGCCATTCTAGCAATTTAGAAATTCTATAAAAGACGTTTTTGCATTCTCATGGTTCATGTTAGATTCTTGAATCAGTGTCTCAAGCCATTCTTTGGCAGATTAAAATAGAGTTGAAGTAGCCGCAATGAACTTCTTCGTTGATGATAAGGTTTTCTAAACACAAATAATATCTATGTTCGTACAGGTCGTCTGTTCGTCCTATTGATGGTGTATGGCGCTGCTATGCTGCCCTTAAACTACTTGGCCTCTCATGTATTCCAGGGGCCAGCACTTGGCTTCGCTGTCATATTCTTCGTTAATGTACTTCTAGGTAAGTGAAGAACCAAAAATAAAAATGAAATAAGTAACCCATTTTGACTCAAGGCACGACTTAATGATAGGAAAAATTTGGTACTTACCTACTTTTATTATTTTTTTATTTTTTCTGTCATGTACTATTTGCAAGGGTTGATTTTTCTTTTAAATAATAGGGGTTAAAGTATGAAATTGCCGATTATTTTCCCACTTTTTATTTTGTTTATAGCTCTTAAGTATAGTCATATTATTGCGTAATTCTTTTTGTATTGTATCAAAAACTAAATAAAGTAACTTTTGGCAAAAAAAAATGCAATACTAGTGCCTATTACTTCAAAGGAAGTCGTTGAAAAGACCTCTTACAATGTGTCAGCTGACCTTCTTGCTTCAATTAAGTAGGTATATTTGTATTATATACTTTGATTTTCAGAAATTTAAATACTATAATGCGTAGCTTTATAACCATCTAACTTTCACCTTTAATTGCATCGAAATCGGTTCAGGCGTTTTTAAAAAAAATAAAAAATTGTTAGTATGGAAAAATGACTTTTCTCGATTTCGTCCATACAAAACGGCAATTTCATACTTTAACCGCTAATATTAAACGATGGTCCTTTTTAAACTAGGTAAATATACATAACAACTTAATTACTTACCAAAACTTATTTGTCGAATCGCCGCTAGTGGAAGGTTGTGGATTCGGGTCCCATCTAAGGCAGTCAACATTTTCATTCAAGAAAACGAGTTTTTAGGTTTTTATGTAATTATTAAATAATTATATAGTTTTACTAAAAATATATACCTACTTACATATTATGGCAGTAAAAATGTATTTGTAAAGTTATGAATGTTCATTGACTAGGAATGATGGGTTCGCTGATCGTTGACGCATTGTCGGCGCCGCAGCTGAAGACGGCAGAGGTAGCAAAGATCCTTGACTACATACTACAGTTCTTTCCACTGTACAGTCTGGTTACTGCAGTCAGGTAGGATATATTTTTTTAATTATCTCGCATATTTTTGACCCTATCTTCAATGTTGGACGTAACATTCACGAGTATGTCCATTGTTAAAATGATGTATCTGCTCCTTTACCAGTCCCTTCTACTTCTGAACAACCTGTAAAGCACGAGACTGCTTCCGACGACGATGTGCCTCTGAGTGATTTGGTCTGTAGAAAGAAGTCAAAAAAAGCTAAAAAGAAAGAGAACAACCTATGTTATTTATGTAGATGTGACAATAGGTTCTGCCGCCATTCTGTGGACTGGATATGCTGCATCACTTGCAAGAACTGGGTGTGCGGTATGTGCAACAAGGGCTCAACCAATCTGTCTTATGAATGTGTGCTTTGTGAGGACGACTCTGAATAAGTTGTTTTTGACCCAGTTATATTTAATATTTCCAAAGTTGATTGTTACCTATGTTGTTAATTTTGATCTCAATTATAGAAATCATTAGTAATTAAGAAAGTAAGAAGACTGATTAAGTGCTAATAATGGAAGTACCGTGGGTACAAATATTGTACAAATATTGTTATAGGTACGTGCAATTTTAAGATAGTAAAGATGACGACGTAAAAACAACTGTTTTTGATTGAAATCATTGTAAATTACTACAAAATAATATTTATTTTTGTCAAAATGATGTCAAAGTACCCCGCACTTTTATTATCTTTGACGCTAGTTGCATTTTAATGCTTTGTCTAAGAAGCCTCTCGGGCTACTTTGACATCAAATAAAAAAATATATATAAGGGATTACACGGGGTAGTAGGGCTTTGATTTGCCATAAACCCAATAACCAAAGGATACATTGTTCTATACACGTAAAAAAACTGTGGATCTCAGCCCTTAAAAAAAGTATAATCCAAAAACCTCTAAAACCTGCTCAAAGTAGCCCCGGTTTACGGTACTATTCTGTTATGTTAGAAATTTATTGACAAATAAATATTTTATGTTTTTAGATTATTGAACCACATCGGTATGACCGACCATATGTGCATACAAGCCTGCGAACACTTGATGTCGATTCCAATTCTAAATATACAAGAGTGCAACAGGACCGTCATGTGCGAGCATCCGCAGCTTGTAGACTCGTGTTGTGGTAAGAACTTTCCATTTTTCAACAATTCCATTAGACAACTAATATAATAGGCTGGCTGCGTTTTTGATATATTTTTGTACCAAAATACTATGACGTCTGTTCGCGTAAGCTACGAAGCACATTTTGTTTTTGGCGTAGGGCGAGATAGTGAAATTGGGCTCATTGAGTCATCAACTCAGATCCTATTGCCGGTATAGGGTACCACAGTGGAAACACTAGGGGAGACCGAGGGGAGTTGAAACAATTTTCACATTTTGTTTCATACACGAAATACTATAGAGAGTAATCGTATGATATTAGTACCATTCGATAGGTCATTCTTTACACTTGCGAATGACTAACGTAAGAAATTGCAAGCGTTAAATATTGTCGTGAAAAATAGACTTAACCGTTACAAGTCAACTTGTTTCAACTCCCCTCATACCGAGGTAAGATGAAACAGAGGCCGAGGAGAGTTGAAACATATGATTTTTGAGAAGTATTAAGAGCTTTAAAATAAAAATTATAATTTATACGTATTTATTAAAATTATACTTTTCAAATAATACTAAACTTTTTTATTTACATTTTGTACTGGTAACAGTCAGATTAACAAAATGTTTTACATTCTAAATCTATGACATAAAATAATTATTAACATTCAGTCGTTTCAAGTATCACCGCTGTGCCGGTCGGAGTGGGGGGTGTTAGGTTATTTTCGTTACGGAATTTCTGGATTCGGTCTCCACGCTCAAGGCCCGTGACAGAAGCTATGCAATAGCTTAATTTTATAATTTTATGTATTTTCTAATTTAGACTTTTATAAATAAATTTTTCTGTTATTTTGGCAGATATGGTTACCATATGCAACCATACTGTCAAAATCCTTATTTTCTTCTAAATTCTTTTAAATTTCGGAAATTCAAAATTGTTCGATCGTGCCTCGCCCCGAGTGTCAGGTTAGGTTATTTTCGTTACGGAATTTCTGGATTCGGTCTCCACGCTCAAGGCCCGCGATAGAAGCTATGCAATAGCTTAAAATGTTATGAAAATAAAAAACCTCAATCCGATAAGCATTTGTGGCAAACATAAGAAAGTTCCCAAGCAATGCAAGCTTCGTGAGCCCAGTGGTGGCATTCCATACATTGCACCCATTTTTCTTTGGCTCTGCTATTGGTATATGGCTCCAAACAACAAAGGCAAAAGGATTCTTCCTTCTCTGAACTGTCTTCGTTTCCTCTTTGTTTCTTGACAACCTTGACCTTTTTAGTTTTAGTGCCTGGTTTTGATCTTTTTCTTGTTTTTATATCTTCAAAGTTAGGTTTTTTTCACCTTTTTCGTAGCTGTTCTAGCTGCTTTTATTGCAGCTAGTTCATCCTTTACGGGAGTTTTTCATATTATTAGAGTTATCCTTTAATCATAAGCAGTTTTTTTTAATATACCATTAGAGGGATATATGGTTCAAGTTGTAACTCGAATCAGTGTCACGAAAAGTTTTCCCTCGCAAAGTTACTTCTTCTGCTGCGAGATTATATATTTCGCGACTCGCCATACCTCTGTCAGTATTTCTTTTATAATCAGTAGGTTTCTGAAACAAATTAAAGCAAATGTTTTCTTGTGCCAGTTATTTATTGACTTCTGTCTGATTTCCCAATTTTTATTTAATCCACAATCAAGAAGCAAATACACAGAAATCAATCAAACCAAACATATATAATAAATCTTTAGATATTGAGCTTCCGAAATATATATAACTTAAACCAAAATACAAAACCCTAATCACAATACAGGCATCGTAAAAAAACGTTAAAACCCTACTTTTCACGATTTTTGTCACATGGCACGCAGAACTCCACAACCGCACGACTTACGCCACCGACGCGAACTGACACGTCCGCGGGCGGAGTGAAGTGAATAAAAAGCGACGTTGCCAACTCGGTAACGGTTTTAAGTTCCGAGATATCTGCTCTGTTTCAAATCACCTTTGTTTCAGCTCCCCTCGGTCACCCCTATTATGTATGATCACAGTGAAAACACTCATTTGCTGCATTAATCGCCACATAAACGTGCTAAATGCCGGCGGAGCCCGTAAGCAGGGTTGAACCTCAACGCCTCAACGTTGATTGACGTACCTACGTGCTAAAGAACCAATAATATTATATAATATAATTCAATAACAATTGTGACAAGGCTAAGTCGCACTTGGCCGTGTTTTTGATAAAAATCAAATTATTTCAGTGCCTGAAAACCAGTACTGGAATTGGGAGCAACCAGGTGTCATGCGTTACATAACCTTTATGCTGATCACTTGTGTTCTATTGTGGGGAATATTTATGATTATAGAGTACAACATTATTCAAAAGGTAAATATTATAATTCTGAATCAATTAGCTTATATTCGTCCGATTAATAAAACAATAATTTAGTGGCCGTCCTTTTGAATTCCTCATCATATTAGATAGTGGGTACAAAAGAACCAACACATAGGTATGACTTCGGCAAACCAACCATTAAAATGTGGCAGGCAGTCATTTGACTTCATAAATCATCTAGCAGGCATGTTGACGGTCGCGGTTTTTATTTCAGTGATTTAATCGCTTCTTAGACATCGATAGGACGAAACGGATCAAATAATAGCCAATAGTTTACGTTTTTTTATAGGTTTTTAGACGAGAGAAGAAACCTGCGCCAGTCGACAAAAGCTCGTTGGACGAGGACGTCCTTGCCGAGGCGAAGCACGTGGAGCAGATCGGCTCCGATGTCTCCCAGCACAGCCTCGTAGCGCGCGGGCTTACTAAATACTACGGAAAACACCTGGCCGTTAATCAAGTGTCCTTAAGTAAGCAATACTTTTCTCAACTCGAATCTTTATCTTTCCGGCACGTTTATTTATGCAGTCTCGTGAGCCTCTACGTAACACATTTGAAAGTACCTTAGAGTACTTGATCAAACCCTTAAGCAAATATTATCTTTTAAGTAGCATCTACATTAATTCATATTTTAACAATTAAATTGCAATTTTACAAAAAAAACCCAAGCCCGCATCTCCTGCCTAATTATTCAAGTTTATATACTGATAGTATCTACGTATTTTATATTCCATTATCTATTGCAACATTAGTAATAGATTTCTTTCCCTATGGTAATAGTATATACACAAACAGAATATATACAAAAAATGTCCTGTCTGACTAACCAAATGATTCATTTACAATAAAGTTATTATAATCAGAAGGACGAATTGTTGCATTAACTAATTGAAAAAAATCCAATTAAAGTATTAAGTGCTTTTTCTTCTTTGCTAGTTAGGTACTATGCCTTGGACATTATTGTAAGCATGTTTTGTTTAAATACCTACCTTAAATCGCATACTGTGACTGAAATGTTTTTAAACCAACTTTGTCAAGTGTGAACTTACTCGTACCTTGTATATTTGATTAGGCGTGAGCGACTCGGAGTGCTTTGGGCTGCTGGGTGTGAATGGCGCAGGGAAAACTACCACTTTTAAAATGTTGATGGGTGACGAGACGGTCTCCAGCGGCGACGCCTACGTCAGCGGCCACTCTGTCAGGAAGGACATCACTAATGTTTATGAAAACATAGGTAGGTACATACAAACATCTAAAATACCTCACAATTCTATATTTACTAAGGCCACCTCAAAAAATTATGATTGAAATTAATGTAAAGTCCACGTTCCGTTTTGATACGTTAAGTAAAAATTCGTAAAAATTAAGTTAGTACTTAGTAAGTAGGGATGTCTGTACTTTCGCTTTGTAACAGAAGATATGAGCGTTTCTTATTGTCAAACTGGAAATATACTTTACCTGTTCACGTTCTCTTCAAATCTTCAATGCTGCACTAAATAGCTTTTTAGGAACAACAGGGTGTGTAAAAGATCGTCATGAAACTTTATATTTTTACATAACATTAGACTTCAAGATTTTCTTTTTCCCTCCAGGCTATTGTCCGCAGTTTGATGCTGTATTTGGTGAGTTGACTGGACGTGAAACGCTTCGATTATTTTTGCTACTGCGCGGGCTCAACGCGAGTAACTCTCGCGCACGCACTGAAGCGCTTGCGCACGCGCTCGGCTTCACCAAGCACTTGGACAAGAGGGTGAGTGTATGCAACCTTTCGGACTATGCCTCTAGCGGCATAAGGCATATTCTAAAAGATACTTAAACCCATAAATCTATGCTTAAACCCTTCGTCTTAACTTTAGCGCTGGTTTACTAGCCAACCAATACCATGCCCGGCAGGTGGGCGGATATCCGATTTGGAGCAAAGAGAATACAACCATCGTCATTTTTTAGTCTATGTTTTGAGCATAGAGTTTAAAAGTGGTTGTGTTCTCTCAGATACAAAATGTTCTTGTGATAGTTTTCATAGTTTTGTTTAATATGTTGCTTGTTTTTTTTTCTCTTGTTTCTGTTTTTATTTATATATTTTTGTTTAGTTATTTGCAGTTATGTTATGTATGTGTTTCTAGTGAAGTTAAATTCTTATTGTCTGTTATATTAGGTGTTAAAATATGAAATTGCCGGATTGTATGGACGAAATCGAGAAAAGTCATTTTTCCATACTAACATTTTTTTTAGTTTTTTTAAAAACGCCTGAACCGTTTTCGATGCAACTAAAGGTGAAAGTTAGATGGTTATTAAACCTACGCATTACTATAATGATTTTCAGATATTTAAATTTCTGAAAATCAAAGTATATAATACAAATATACTTAATTGAAGCAAGAAGGTCAGCTGACAGATTGTAAGGGGTCTTTTCAACGACTTCCTTTGAAGTAATAGGCACTACTATTGCATTTTTTTTAGTCAAAAGTTACTTTATTTAGTTTTTGATACAATACAAAAAGAATTACGCAATAATATGACTATACTTAAGAGCTATAAACAAAAACAAAAGTGGGAAAATAATCGGCAATTTCATACTTTAACCTCTATTATTATGTACTTTTTTTTTCTTAAAC
Organism: Anania crocealis; assembly: GCA_949315895.1. Taxonomy (NCBI): domain Eukaryota; kingdom Metazoa; phylum Arthropoda; class Insecta; order Lepidoptera; family Crambidae; genus Anania; species Anania crocealis. The sequence goes on from OX438858.1 coordinate 12,095,070, forward strand.
TATTTTTATGTTTATATCTTTTTATTTAATTAATTAAATTCTAGGCTCCCGCAGAATATCAGCGTCGGTGCCTCGTGGCACGCCTGAAGCAGCCACGACATATGCAGATCGGGAGTCCTTTTTGACACCTTTTTATTTGTATTGTTTCTGTATTATTGTTTATCAAATGTGTGTCAAATAAATGTTTCTTTCTTTCTTTCTTTCTTTACCTACCTTATTAAATAATGATCTAAATTGTATCATAGGTCCATTTTACTAAACATATGTTTAAAGCTTTTATATTGCCGTAGTATTATAATAAGGAATTAACATCTTTGTTTTCGAGGCAAATCAAAATAACTTTGAATTTCCCGGACGCCAAGAGTCTGGGTCCCAGACGAGAGTCCACTAAAGTGTAACGAAAGAGAATGGAACTGAGGTCCTTTAGGTTAGGATTATTACTTAGGTACTTTAAAGTAGGTGTCGTGCATGTTCTATTTCGATTTCTTTCATACGAAGATAATAGTATACAATTTTTTGCACTAATTTCTGTGTCGAAACCAAAAACTAAGCGAATGAACAAATGATGATGAATTAAATGTTGTAGGTAAGCCAATATTCAGGAGGCAACAAGCGTAAACTGAGCACAGCAGTGGCTTTGCTCGGCCGCACTCGTCTTGTGTTCGTGGATGAGCCAACAACTGGTGTCGACCCCGCGGCGAAACGACAGGTATATAATTATCATAAACATCTACCCCTATTTTATTTATATTATAATATTATAAAGGCTCGGACAGCTTGCCTATAGAGCAAAACCGCCAAAATGTATCTTTGAACTCTAGTAGATACGGTATACCTATCATTGTAATTTGTATTAAGTAGTGTGTAAAAAAAGTTCACAAAACGTTAACAAACTTATAAAAAAATAAGTTTCTAAATGTTGGTCAAATTTTGTTTGGTATAAATTTTTATTTATTTTATTTTCATCTTGTATGGTAATGTTATAGTGGAAGATCCGAACCTAAAACGACCTTCACCGAGCTGATAATAGAAAGAAACATATTTTGAAAAAAAAATTAGTAGATTAGAAAATATATAAAGAATAGGTTGCCTAACAAAATAAGCTGCATCCCAAGGAAAGAATAAAAATGATACTGTACATAATTTTTATAATAGTTTAATATAGTACTTATATTATTGCATGCTGTGTATACTTGTAACTAATCACTACACTTAGCTTAAGAATCTAAAATGTACTTGTAATTTTATTGTGTACGTCGATTGTAGGTAAGCCTAATAAATAAAATAAAATAAAAATAAACAAAATAAAAAATCCTGGATTTTGAAAAAATATTTAAAAAAAATTATTATTATTTTAATTAAACGCTGCAAGGTCAATATAATAAGAAAATTTTTACCCTGACTTAAAGTATCAAACGTAGGTATAGAATGTGCAGCCGTTGGGCTGCCTATTCTTTGCCTTTTTTTTTTTTTTTTTTAACGCGAGGGAAATGCGTTACGCATCATCACCTCTGCCCCGGGGAAGGGCAGGGTGGTATGTGGGACTCCCGGCGCCCTTAAAAGGGCGCTGCTCCTGGGAATGGGACCCAGGGGTATACCCACTAAAAACCTCGCGTCGCCCGCCGCGCTGACTGAGGGCAGGGTATATGGTGACTCAACAGTCCATGGACCCCGCCAGCGGCCACCTCTGCCCTGAAAAAAGGGCAGACCTCCTCAGAGGGGGTGCTGTGGCGACACCCCACTCCTACATCTGGATGACGCGCTGGGCGAACAGCGCGCCATCCCAGTTCCTTGTGTTAGGCGGCTGGTGCCTCCGCACCTGCCGCCCGGGACCCTGGCGGGGCCTACCGCCCCGCCTACTCCGACGGAGGCGGAGAGAGTGCGGATCCCGCTCTCTCTCCCTCTCGGCGGCCTCCTTTTGCGACATGACGTCATCGCAGAAGGCGGCCACTGCCTCCCAAGCCTGCTCACTGCGGACCATCTCCGACATGATGGCCGGCAGCGAGAGGACTCCTCCTCCCAGGGCCGCGGAAAGGACCGACCGCGGCCCACTCCACGCGGGGCACTCCACCAGCGTGTGGTGCGCAGTATCTTCTGCGCAACCACAGTGGTGGCATCCCTGGGTCGGCTCCTTCGCGGCGACCAGACACAGATATCTCCCGAAGCATCCATGCCCCGAGAGAATCTGCGTCATCCGGAAGGAGAGCGACCCATGCCGCCTCTCGATCCACCCCTTGAGGATGGGGTGGATTGCCTCAAGGATGCGGCGTCGGGAGCCAGCTAGTTGAGTGCCCAGCCGCTCCCCGATGAACCGCGTCCACCGGTCTAAGGAGGCCTCGTGGGCCTCCCTACGCCACCGCACCACCGTGTCTTGGGGGGGCCAGTTTCCTTGGCTTCTGGCATCCGCCGCCCGCCAATACGCTGTCCCCTGCGCTTCCACCTCCAGGTCCCATGGAAGGGACCCAGCGAGTGCGCACGCCACCTCGTGCGAGATGGTGCGGTAACCTCTCACCACTCGAACCGCCATGATCCTCTGTGCGCTATGCAAGAGGGCCCTATGACGGTTCTTAAGGGACGCCGCCCATATCGGAGCCCCGTAGAGGGCCATTGACCTAACCACCGTCATATAAAGACGGCGGCAAGAGTCCCCAGCCCCCTCCACGTTAGGCAGCAGGCGACTCAGTGTACCCGCTGTCCTCACCAATTTGGGGACCAAGGCCGTAAAATGGTCCCCAAAGTCCCAACTGCTGTCAAGAATGACGCCGAGATACTTCAGCGTCTTTTTGACAGCGATGGGAGTGCCACCCACAACGATGCTGGTGCCAGCAGGTGGTCCACGCCGAGGGCCGTGAAAGCAGATAGCCTCGGATTTGTGGAGAGCCACCTCCAGCCCCAGCCGCCGGATTCTGGCCACTACCGTCGCTACTCCGGCAGTGGCCAACACTATCGCGGCCCGGAGGTCAGAACCCCGGGCCGTGACGAGGGTGTCGTCGGCGTAGCACGACACGTCCACTATTAAGACCAGTTCGCCGATCCGGACCGCTAAAAGTCCGTGTCCCGGCCACACGCATGTAAGCGGGGGAAGACCGGACGACCCTGGTCGGTATATTCCGACCAGACCGGCTAAGTCACCGACCCAGTCGGAATGGGCCGGGACGCGGTATGGTTCCGATATCACCGCGACATGAACCTGCCATTCCACCACGGCCTGGAGCATTAGATCCTGGGCCGCGGCGCAGTGGTTCAGGTTGGCCTGAAGGAAATGAAGGTCTCTATTCATTGTGTCGGACCTCCATTTCCATCTCCTGTGAAGCCGCTCCTGCGGGAAGACTCAAAGGCCACGGCTCCGAGGGCTTCCTCGGAGGTACGGCACCCCTCCTGCGCGCACTCTTCTTCGGGGGCTTGGTGCAGGCCTTGCCCCCGGGTGCGTGACCTGCCGCTCTTCCGGCTGCCTCACAAATGTGGCAGTGGGGAGCGGCTGTGCAATCCTTGGCCAGATGGCCCTCTTTCCCGCAGCGGCGACAGTTGCCACTGCGGTCCACCTCTGAACGGCATTGGGCCCCGACGTGGCCCAATGCAAAGCAGCGGAAGCACCGCTGCGGGAGTGGAGCTAGGACCTCCACCTTGGCCGAGGTCCACCCTACCAGCAGTCTGTCCGCTGCCACCTGTTTAGCAGCCTTGAGGGGGCACTTGACAACCGAGGTGCCCATACCTCGCGGCCCCTTCCGGATCACTCCGACCCGGACCTCCTCAGCCGGACAACCGCCAGCCTCAGCCACTACCAGCTTTAGCTCCTTGGCCGTGACGGAGTCATTCAGGCCGGAGATCCGGAGGTCTGTGAGGATCGTCGGCCTGACCACCCTCACCTCCTCCGGATTGAGAACTCCCCGAAGCTTTTCCGCCAGTGCGTCGACCTTAGCTCCGCTGGTCGCTCCAGGGATCTCAATGATCCGGGACCCGGTCGCACCCTCCCGGAACTTTACCTTTTCAATGCCGAGGCCCTTGAGGTCAATTTTGGTTTTGGCCTCGGCAATGATCGCCGCGTAAGATATCTCTGCCCCCTGTTGCAGCGTCAAAGTTACTGCAGAAGAACGTGGGGGGCGGAGACGCCGGGCCTTCTTCTTCGATTCCGGCTTTGGGGCCGGGGCCGAAGGGGCTGGGGCCCGCTTCAATGGCACCGTGGGTCTTGGCGCGCGGCTCTCCGGTTCCGCGCGCAGTTTACCACGACGTCGTACCACCTTCGACCAAGAGCTCGTTCCCTCCCTAATCGGTCCAGTTGTAGCCAAGGGTTCGGCAGCGGGCTGGGTGGTGGACTTCTTGCCCACACCTTTCCCCTTGGTGGAGGGCGGGGCAACAATCGGCTTAGCGGCCTCCTTCAACCTCCTCACGCCTACGGTCGGCCGCTAGAGGAGGACGCAGGCGTCTCCCTGGCAGCAAGCGCCCTTCGGCCTCGAAGCCGTCGAAACGCGCATCAACCATCCTCGAGAAGCGCGCCACGACCTCTCGCAGCGCCTCCTCACCAACCTTAGCAGTGACGGTGCCTTCAGACGCCGGAACAAGAGATGGCTTGCTGGACCCACGTCTCACTTCCTCGCGGAGCGAGGCCAATTGTGAGCGGAGCTCCTCCATCTCCGCTCTCAATCGTGCGTTCTCCGCCCGGAGGGGCTGTTTCGTCAGAGACTGTCCGGAACTCAAGCTCCGCCACGGACTCTCGGATGACCTTCGCGGAAGCCTTCAGGGCACTCGTGAAGGTGCCCTTCAGGTTCCCCGACCTTGTGGCGACCATTTCGATGGCCTGAAGACTGCTGTCCAGCCGTTCACCCAGCATGGCAGCAGTCACCGCCTCCGCGTCGCGCCAAGAAGACGAAGCAGCCACAAAGCGACTGGCGGCATCAGGATGCGCCTTACGCGGTTTCGTCGCAACCACCGAATCCGAGAGAGCTGGAGACTCCACCTTCGACTGCGGCGACACAACCGATACTGTCGGAGACCTGGATCTATCCGAGTCCGGGCTCTCTGATCCGCTCCGCTGCGAATCGCTCCTCCTCTTTCGGGCCTGCCAGAGTTTGGACAGGCCAGAATTCGTCGACCTCAGACTCATTGCTGAGTCCGAGTCGACACCACTACCAGCGCCGCAGATATTCTGCAACACCTCAACGCACTCTTTGACGCCTTCCGGCGCGTCAACTACCTTCTCACAAACGTCTAGGAGGGGGTTATTCGAATTAAACTTTGCCATAGAAGTCCTACGAGTAGTGTGGAAATAAAGGTCCACCCGGGCAGAGCCACATACCCGGGTAACCCTACATACTGCACGGGGGCGGGAAACCCCGTGAGTTGGGCCGCTTGGCCGCCGACCTTCACCCAGCCGACGTCCTCCGAACGGAGGCGCCCGATGCCACGTACCCTCACAGCACCGGGCCTTGGGGTTTTTTATGGAGGTTGTCTCCTCTCGGTCCAGCCGATTAAGGCAAGACCCCTGCTCCCCTAGTCAAGCCGCGAGACATGTCCACGACACCCGAGCTAAGGGACAGTTTGCCCGATGGTGGCCATTATGGCTAACTCGGTTAGCTAGGCCAGCCCACCAGCCGCGATGACCGCGAGCTGACAGACCCACCGCACCGCGGAATACTTCCGCCAATCCACGAGCCCAGAGGCTCCACTGGCCATGAAAGGCAGAAACCAACACAAACGGACACATAATTGTGTCCTCCGCCACAGGGTGCCGCATGGAAGCGGCCGCGGGCTGAGCCCGCCATCCCACGCCGCACGAAGGCGGCCACCACGAGGCGAGAAGACGCTCAGTGCGCCCCTCCCTCTGGGTTTTGGTCCGCGCCAGCCAAATGGCCGGAACCCCCCATATCTGGGGGGCGTTCCCCTATCCGCCACCTGGGGACGCGCCCGGTAGGAGACCCAAAACTCCCTCGGGTGCCTATTCTTTGCCTGGACAAACTACTCGGTAGTCAGTTATAAGCGGGTATGTCGATGCCAGTTACCTTCACTTGCTTGATAATAGAAAAAATATATATCAATATAAGCATTGTTTTATTGCGAACACTTTGATATAGGGTTGTCTGCAAAAAAACTTGGACCTAATCGGGGTTTGCAAATTTTAAAGATTAATTTTATCGCGAGTGGAAATCTGTGTTATTTTGGAGCAACTGACATAATATGAGTTTATTACATACACCGTGAAATTTTAGTGGTTGTTTTCCCGCAGTAAAATGATTCTATCTTAGTAGTACAACAGATTTGTGCAGTTTTTTATTATTCAAATACGAGTACAATATAGCAGTTTCACGATTGTGATAAACGAAACTCGAAAGCAACCTCGAACCAATGGTACTAGCCGCGCCGCAGCCGGTCACCGGCCGGGGTCATTACCCCTCGCGCGGTGCAGTTTATGCTGTATTACTTAGTACGTAGAGCTTCTTTTGCTTTGAACATTGATTTAGTGCGGCAAGCAGTACCCAAATACGTCACATTTTGTAAAGATACTATCGCATCTCACGCTTTTGAGTTGATGATTATTTTTTTGATTAATTGAGAACAACGATATCTTTCAAAAAATAACTCGCACGATTCGATAGTGTTACTAAAGGTAAATCGTTCTGTTGCGGGAAAACAACCACTAAAATTTCACGGTGTATATATAGATCGCCCCGTTGGTCTAGTGGCTTAAATACCGGGCCAAGATCACGGGGTCCCAGGTTCTATCCTCGGGTCGGGCAACAAAAATTTTCAAATTTTCGAACGTTGCTCGGGTTTGTGATCACCGACCCGCATTTGGCAAGCGTGGGGATTATGCCAGTTCCCATCATTGCAGTGGTAACTTGAATTGAATGATGGAGGCCTCTTCCCTGCAGTGGGATGATTATAGGCTGTTACTTACTATATATATAGAGATCCCATCCCTTTACGGTAAATGTTGATCAGACGCGACTTCACGCGAGCATTTTGTTGATCCGAAAACTTATGTTTATACGGCGTCTTTGGTTGATCCAATATGCATCTTTGGTAACTAATGTGGCTCCGACGGGATCAACATCTAGATTCACGGGACCGCTTACTAGCGGTCGCTTAAGTTGATCCGGTATACATCATCATCATCATCATCATATCAGCCGAACGACGCCCACTGCTGGGCATAGGCCTCCCCCAAGGATCTCCACAACGATCGGCCCTGTGCTGTCCGCATCCAGCGGCTTTCCGCGACCTTGATCAGATCGTCGGTCCACCTTGTAGGGGGCCTGCCCACGGAACGTCGTCCGGTACGCGGTCGCCATTCGAGAACCTTTCCGCCCCAACGGCCATCGGTTCTCCGCGCTATGTGTCCCGCCCACTGCCACTTCAACGATGCAATCCTTCGAGCGATGTCGGTTGTTTTAGTTCTCCTGCGGATCTCATCATTTCTGATTCGATCGAGTAGGGAAATACCAAGCATCGCTCTTTCCATTGCTCGCTGGGTGATCTTGAGCCTTCTTATGAGACCCATAGTAAACGACCACGTCTCACTCCCATAGGTCATTACTGGCAACACACACTGGTCAAAGACTTTCGTCTTGAGACACTGAGGTATTTCGGACGCGAATATATGCCGGTATACAATTACGGAAAATGTTGATCCGATTTAAATCAGCCAATCAGAGCACAGCAAACGATCGGATTGGCTGAAAGCAGCCGCGACGTTGCCGTTTCGTATCTTTGGCCGTACGAGCTGCAGATTATAGATCGACCGTTTAACTGAGACCTTTCTGACGTCACTTTTGTCCTCGTTAGCTCTCAATTTATAAACTCAATATTATTATTATGAATTAAATCGTCTTCCTTTGGGTACTAAAAATATCGTTTAATTTATGAGAATGGAATAGAATACTCGTACATAAATTAGGAGGGAAATGAAAATGAAGTCGACAAAAGCGACGTCAGAAAGGACTCAGTTAAGCGGTCGACCTATAACTCAACAACGGCGGAGGTAGCGGAGCTTATGGTGGAGACGGAAGAGAATGGGCCACGGTGGTCAGAATGGCAAGAAGAAGGCGTCTTTTGCCCCTGCTGCCCCCACTGCTAAGCTTGCCGCCAAACCGGCCGGTTCTAAGCCACGATCGCTCCTCCTTGCTCCTCAACCGTCATCATCACAATGTGGCCTGAGGTGACTGCCAAAGCAGTGAGCTACTATGAGGTCCTCACTAAGGCCAAAACCAGCCTGGTAGGGACAAACTTGGATATTAGCGGCGTGGAAATCTGCCAAGCAGCCATCTGCGCCTGGATGATCTAAGTTCCGGGCACCCAGTTCACCGAGAAGGCGGGAAAATTAGAGGAGCACCTAAAGGTAGTTTTGGCGGAAGAAGCAGAAGTGTACCAGCCTCAGAAGCTGGCGGATCTCCGTATCGGGAATCTCAACGAATTGGCGACTATCGAGGAGGTTGTGTGTGCGGTGGCCAAAATAGGTGATTGCCAGCCTGGCGAAGTCCACGCCAGGATTATTCGACACCGCTTCGATGGCACCGGTTTCGTGTTTGTCCGGTGCCCGGTAATGGCAGCAAGGGCCGCCATAAAAGGACGATTACTCGTCGGCTGGTGCTCGGCAACGATGCAGATAATAGAGGACCGACCCATTCGTTGCTTCAGATGCATGGGAGTTGGCCACTCTGGGCACCTGTCCCGTCTTCCGCAAACCGTAGCGACTTGTGCTACCGATGCGGTAAGACCTGGCATAAGATGCAGGGCTGTGAAACGGACCTCCCTTACGTAGTCTGCGCAGATGTCGGCAAACATGCCGAACACTTAAGGGGGGGAAGTTATGTACCCCTCCCCCCACTAAGGCGAATGTGATGGCCCCAGGAACACGAGTTATTCACCCTGGAGGTTATCACTGAGGATCACTGCTACGGAGGAATGGACTATGGACTGCGATTATGCCCGGACGCAGTAATAGATTCCTCCAAGCCAATCTCAATCACTGTTCTGGCTCAGACATCAGTGGGAGATCGATGTGGCAGTGGCTCCAAATAACGCTCACTGTTTACTAGAGTATCGCTGTCATTCTCTGTCGTGTGAATACTGAGCAGGCGAACTTTCTTATATTCAAGGTCCCATTTAATTACGTGCGACTGCAATAAATAAATAAATATTTAAGACATGCCTCACTGGGCCACACAGAGCCATCTAGTCCCAAATTAAGCTACTATTAAGTACCCTGTTGTATGGGGTACTAGACAACCGATAAACTTACTTATATACTTTTTTTTTGTAAATACATACTAATAATACATAGAAAACACCCAGACCAGTACAAACAGACATGTTCATGCACACAAATATTTGTACTGTGCGGGGATCGAACCCGCGACCCATGGCTCAGAAGCAGCGTTTACTACCGCTGATCCAAATGGTCGTCAAATCGCAGTCGCAATGTTGGGTCCTTTATTATTACACGCTATATTTAACTCGGATCTCCCTGTCACACATTTCCACACGCGTTAAAATTTAATCTTTAAAATTCGCAATCTCCGATTAGGACAAGTTTTTTGCAGACAACCCTATATCAACGTGTTCGCAATAAAACAACGCTTATATTGATATACATTTTTTTCTATTATCAACAAGTGAAGGTAACTGGCATCGACATACCCGCTTATACCTGACAACCGTGTAGTTTGTCCAGGCAAAGAATAGGCAACCCAACGGCTGCACATTTTATACGTTTAATACTTTAGTCAGGGTAAAAATTTTCTTATTATCCTGATGTTGCAACGGTTAAATAAAAATATATATTTTTTTTAATAATTAAAAAATAGTCTGTCCAGGATTTTTTAGGCAACCTATTCTTAAATCGTTTTAAGTTCGGATCTTAGACTAATAAGAAAGAATATCTGTTATATTTTAATCATTCCACTGCATACGAGTAGCAAAGGCCTCTATCACCCACTTCAAGCTACCACAGCAAATGATGGGTGTAGACATAATCACCAAGCTTGCCAAATGCGAGTTGGTGATTACAATTCCGAGCAATGCTCGAAGATCCGAAACTCTTATTGCCCGACCTGGGCATCGAACCCAGGACCACGAGCATCTTGGCCCGGTACTTTAACCACTAGACCCGGTCTTGTGTATTTTGTTTATATTATTTTGTTCCTGTAGTAGTTTTTTAAATAAATCAATTATTGCGCATTGGTCACAATGCGTGGGACGTTCATTTGTTGACCAAAATTGGTTGCTTATTGTTGGTTCAATTATTTGTTAAGATGTTTTTAATGTTACCTACATTTGGTATCGAATTTAGATCGCGCCGTATGTCGTGTTGTGTAGTGTTAGTAGTGTAGCATATCACATTGTTTTAACGTGAATTTGATATTAACAGGTGTGGCGCGCTATCAGAGGCGCCCAGCGAGCGGGCCGGGGCGTCGTGCTGACGTCGCACAGTATGGAGGAGTGCGAGGCGCTGTGCTCTCGACTTACCATCATGGTCAATGGCGGCTTCCAATGCCTCGGCACTCCACAGCATCTCAAAAACAAATTCTCTAACGGTGAAGTTTTTAAAATGCTATTACAGGGTTGAAGGAAAAGTAGATCCACATTTTTAGGACATCATTGTTTAGGTCGTTGCATATACATTTGATCCTTCTTAATTTAAAACTTACTACGTTTTATTTTAAAACCTATTTACTAAACTTACTCCGAAAGTTAATAGTTTTACTAAATTTCTATCTTTGTTTCAAAATATAAACTGTTCTTCAAGAAAATAAATAGCTAGTGTGAATTTAAGTACCATTTCTTGAATAAACATTTTTCGACTGACTGTCGTGGAAGTGGGTCGTGTCCTCAGATCATTTAAAGAAATTCATATGAAATGGGGGCATGGCGCGTGCAAATCCGATATGGTCAAACAGAACTATTGCATTCCGCGGAGAAATGAAAACATCCATGTAACGATAATTGTATCGGCACAATATAGGACATTGAAGGCTTGACAACTAACTAGCTGTGTTGTGGGTACTATGCGACTGCGCAATGTATCAAGGTTTAATCGAAGCGTTCACTTCCCTTCGTGTGCGTCGCGACCTCACTTTGTAGCGGCACACTAATTTGCACACAACAAATGACGCATTGTGTAAGCGAGTAAGTGGTAGCCGCTGTGATTGGGTCCATGTGTGTGTGGGCACCAATGAGCGTTGTAGATTGATATAGTGTGATCCTTATGCTTACAACAGTGTTATTGTAGTTGCGTTGCACACTTAATAATTCGGAGACACGGGTTCGCCAAGGATTTACGAGTAATTTCATATCTGCTTCTTTATATGATCTGAAGTCGTGTCCAACCACAGGCAGGAGAAAAATATTGTATTACAAAAAAGTATAAAAGTAACGGTATTTTCAATAATTTTGTTGCTTTCATTTCATCTTTTTTTCTTTCTTGGGTTTTTCTATTTTTTTTTTTGGGCAAAATAGCAAAAGACCACTTTGAAGAAAATGAAAGACAAAATATTATGAGTAGAAAACGGTAGGCAAAGATTAGATCTATATCAATGATCGTAAAATAATGTCATTAAACGTCTTGGACGATTTTACCCACAACCTTCTATAATTTTCTTCTTTAACATATCTCTCGTTAATTCTCAGGGTCTAAGATCGTAAATAGCTAATTTTGGAGCACAAAAATATATTCAATATCTGCCGTTGAAACTCATAAAACTATTCCATGTCATAATAGCCGTCTTTGAATTTTAATAAGTTTTCGTTTTATTTTTATCGTAATTAATTGCAGGGTTTACTTTGACCATCAAAATGAGACTAGAAGCGGAGCGGCCGTCAACCAGTTTATGCGTCCTTCAGAGGCCGGTGGACGTAGTCAAACAATTCGTCGAGTCTAACTTTACTTCTCCGAAACTCATGTAAGTAATTTATTAATGTCATATTTTGTTAATACTTTGCATAAACTACCGCAAAATTAAACTATTCTTTTGCTGTGATGTTCAAATTCTAATGTTAAGGAAGCGTGCGCGTTGCGGAAAGCAATTATGTATCTATCTACATCGCACTAAACTTCCGGTTATATCTCTCTATCACTTAATCACTTTATTGCTTATTTATTGAAATGGCAGTCTTTATGTCTCTCTCAACCATTATCACACCAAATTTCATCTTTAACAGTTAAGAAATTATTAATAGCCCATACAAAGTTCCACCCACTAAATTAAAGGTAATTAATATTAGTAGATATCTTATGTCCTTTCCCGGGACTCGAAACTATCTTTCATTTGAGACAGTCTGGAGTTTATTTATTCCAAATATACAAATCTTTCCTCGTTATTATATTAATGTTAAAATTACCTACTTCATTTTACGTTTACCTTGGCGTTAACTTTCCAATATTTATAATAAGTTATTATCCTATTTCCGACGAATACAAATTCAAAAACACAAAAATCATAAAAATTGGTCCAGCCGTTCTCGACTTATAAGTGGTGTAAGTAGCACGACTTTCTTTTATACAGGTGAAATTTTAACTACCTTCCAAATTAGTGATGAGCCCCTCACTCGTGAGGTACCTCGTTTGAGGCCCTCGTCGCAACCAAATGAGGGAGTACTCGTATTTCAACGTTGAACCACCTCACTTGTGTCCTCACCCACATCCGAAAAAGAGGTAGACAGTAATACGCACGCACGAGGCCGTATGAGGACAAATAACTTATACTAATCCGCATGTATCGATACTTTTAGTCCTATAAAGTAGCGTTTATCCGTGTTATACGCGCTTATTCGGTTGATTTAAATATAAAAAAAAGGCTAAAAGTTCTTTCCGCGAAGAAATTAATAATGATCTTTATTGACATACAATTAGCATTGTAATTCAATCACAAATATTTGGCGCGTTCGGAATCGGAAGCATCGACCGTCTCCCTCACTCGTTTAATGCAAAGCGGCAACGTTGAGTACGCCTCGTTGCGGACTTACTCACTCGCTCATTACATTTGATTCATTCTTTCTTTACACCTCACCTCAAATGAGGGGTACCTCGCGAGCCCCTCACGAGGAAAAATGAGGCCCTCCCTCATTCTCAATAAAAAAGTAAGAGTTACACATGACTATTCCAAATTATATCAATCTACGAGTGAAAAAACCAATGACGTATTTTTTCTTTTGGTATAGCCCAGCACAAAAATGTCAAGATAAAGCACTTAGAAAATGACCGCCAAAAATCTAAAATTTTTGATACAGCCGCCTAGCAACACTTTTTTTACGCGTTGCGCATCTCATTAATTCATAACGATACTATTCATAAGTTTTTGATTTTCCATTTATACCTTTACAGGCCTTGGACCGTAAAAATTGAAAACTATATTTCGAAAAATATTTACGGGTAACACTTGATTTACATTTTTTACTTCATAAATGGGCTTTAAATACGATACTGAACGCCTATAAAAATTTTGGAAAGTGGTTAAAATTTCATCCTGTATAGAGATATACCACGTGCTTTTTGAACCACCTGGAAAACGAAGCCCACGTTATTGGACCACTAAGTATAACATCATGTTATTTATTTTTTATTAAAAATAATTTTAAAAATAATTAAATTTTTGATCCAGACTTTTAGTTTTAAAACACGCTGTGACGCGCCCATACGTTTTATTTTGCTGCGGCGGGGTCTTGGTTGAATGGACCTTACACAGCTACATCTGTGTGTGCGTCACAGCGTGTTTCAAAATAAATAGCTAAACCGATATTATTTTAATGAAAAAATGTTTTGGTAAAAAAAATTAAATAACACTGCCTAGATGTTATATTATATTATCTGTGATAATGGTTACATAACGTGGGCTTCGTTTACAGGTGGTTAAAATTGCACGGTGTATATTTACAAAAAGAATATACAGGGTGTAAAAAAAGGCTTAACGAAGCCTTAAGCCTCGCATTAGGTTTATCAAACCAAAACGCATGTAACAAAAATAATCGCTGGGAAACGACTTTTTTTTGAGGCATTAAAAAAAATCAAGTATTTATTGCCCGCAATGTATAGCGCGCACGAAATGCTAGACGAGGTGTTGTGTACGTATGGGCTACGCGGGGCGGGGCGGGGGCAAATGCGGACCGCCTCGCTTTGCCCCTATCGCGTGTACATCGTCTTCGGTTGTAACTTGTAGGCAGGCACAACCTACTAAAATTGCACAGAACACAAATTGCTAAACAAAAGTACCTACTTACCTACTCTTCATCCGTGTCGTCCAGATCAGGCCTCTCCAAATGAACCAGCTGTGGCTCAAACTGTCGACCTCCCATCTCCAAACAAACACGCGCCCGATACCGCGTGTTCTGATGCACTCTCTCGAGAATGCCTCCTCGCACCGACCGCTGTTTAAAGTCTTCAAACACGTCAATGATTTTTTGACGCATTTCGTCACTCGATGTGCATGGCCGGTCAAAAACTCTGTCTTTCACGTAGCCCCACAAAAAAAAGTCGAGCGGTGTTAAATCTGGTGACCTGGCTGGCCATGCCTGAGGCCCATACCTCCTGATCCAGTGGTCACCAAACCACTCCGTCAGGCGTTCACGTACTGGCCTAACGATGTGAGGTGGTGCACCATCGTGCTGGAACCACGTCTCTCGCAGCTGGGCTAGTGGCATGTCATCCAGAGCCTCCGTCGTTCCATAAAGACGCAATGCTTCGGATGCATTGCCATGAGCCATCCCATTGCAGAACACCATGTTCACAAACTCACGAGCACTAAACTGATGCCAAGGCATTTCTAAAACACTTCACTGTCACGGGATTCACTGAAAAGATAACTGAACAACAACAAAAAGCACGCGAAAACTGAAAATTGCGATTTGCTAGCGGCTAGCGCATTCGATGACGTAAGAAACCGAACAAAATAAATTTCAAGTATGATTTTTGCTTTTGATTTCGCTGACGCCGACAAACGCCGGCCTTGTGACCGGCGCTCTCGGTTTCCTATTGGCTCGCGCGCGCGCCGCATCGCTTGCGGCGCGGGGAAACCCCCGCTCCCCGCGAATCCGCGCTAGCTGCTCTAAGATTTTTAACCGACTTATAATGATTGCTATTTTCTTTGCTAAGGATTTTGATCAAAGGGACATGAATGAATTGTTTTTTTTTAGTAGGCAGTCATACCATGCTCAGTACATTTTATCATTTGTAAGTATTATTTTAAACCGAAAAAAGAAGGAATTCAGTCAAATGGCGGTACTAATACAGCCTTACAGCTTTATTTTTGTTTTGGTACATTTAAATCGAACAAAGTATTCGCTAAAATTTGCAATTCGTGATTTTTTGTATCTCAAAGAAGTCATTTGGTTGCTTACTGTAGTAAATAGTAATTAGAATGGTAAAAAGAAATTCAAAGAACATTAATGTTGTTTTTAGTTGAGTTTAATTTTACGAAAGAAGAAACCTTATTGCAATTGTACGGTTTAAATGAAGATAGAATGCAAAATTGTTGATAAAAGTTACCTACTTTTATCAACAATTTTGCATTAGATAGCATAGCAATTGAAATATGCCTAGCTATAAATTAACTAAACCAATCATTTAGATGGAATGTTGCCAAATCCTTTAATGCAGGCGTTTTCATCAACAGGACTTGAATCTTACGTATTATCCATTTTTCAGTAACTTATTAACCGATGGAACTGTAAAGTACTCATTACTCGTATGAAACGTATCTTAAGTCATGATGTGGTACTACGCTACGCCTCATTTTGATGTTAGTTTAATCGACCAAATTATCCGAAAATAAAGCCAGTAAAGTGTAATTTGTGAAACTGTAGTGGGTGTAGGTGCTACGAGGCATGTCTTAATCTTCTAATGGTTAAAGTGTAGGCTTTTGATCGTAAGGTTCGATGTTCGAATCCTAGGCTGGCAACGCAAACAAAGTCAGAAAATCACCTACTTACTTAATGTATCAATAAGTGATGATTATGTAAATGTATGAGTATGTTGTAACGTTTGTGTGAAATGTACTCACAATGCTGTGTAGTAAATAAATAATGAATCTACCTAAAGTTAGATTCATTAAGATGTCAACTTATTTACTAGCGAGCAACTTTTAACTCCCTTCCGAAATTGTTCGGTTGTTTAGTAGCGTTAGAATGATTGCTATCTGTTTTGGTAAGGATTTCGATCAAAGGGACATGAATGAATTGTTAAGGCATACCATGTTCAGCACATTTTATCATTTGTAAGTATTATTGTACTACCGAAAAAAAAAGAATTCAGTCAAATGACAGTACTAATGCAGACATACAGATTTATTTTTGTTTGGTACGTTTAAAATGAACAAACTATTCGCTACAATGAATTTTTGTATCTCAGAGAAGTAATTTTCTTGCTGACTGTAGTAATTAGAATGGTGAAAAGAAGTACTAAGAACCTTAATTTTGTTTTTAGTTTTGAGCTTAATTTTACGAAAAGAGAAACCTCATTGATATGCGCGTAGGTTTGCGCTCGGAAATGTTGCTAAACCTTTTTAGCTAGGCGTACAGGACTTAAAATTTCCGTATCCCATTTACGTAAGTAAGAAAAAAAAGGTAAACATAAGAGTTATGGTAAGCTCGTTGTGAGAGTAAAATAATTTGATAGCTTGTTTTCATTCGTGTAATCGAACGAATTATTCAAATTAAACTAGCAGCTTACAAATTGTACGGTTTTAATGAAGGTCGAATGAAAAATTGTTGATCAAAGTAGGTTACACAGATAGCATAGCAATTGAATTGATATGAAACTTTATTTTGGTTTTTGGATACGAGCTTAGTTATAAATTAACCAAACCAATCATTTGGATGGAATGTTGCCAAATCCTTTTATGCATCTGCATGCAGCCTGCGCGTTTTCATTAACAGGACTTGAATCATACGCATTCAGTAACTTATCAACCATTGGAACTGTAAAGTGCTCATTACTCGTATGAAACGAAAAAAAAACTTAAGTCATAATGTGGTACCTACTACGCAACGGCTAAAGCCTTATTTTGATGTTAATTTAATCGACCAAATTATCCGAAAATAAAGCCAATAAACTGTAATTTGTGAAACTTGAGTG
Organism: Anania crocealis; assembly: GCA_949315895.1. Classification (NCBI taxonomy): domain Eukaryota; kingdom Metazoa; phylum Arthropoda; class Insecta; order Lepidoptera; family Crambidae; genus Anania; species Anania crocealis. Next base: position 12,112,129 of record OX438858.1, read on the forward strand.
GGTGTAGGTGGTAAGAAACTACGAGGCATGTCTTAATCTTTCTAATGGTTAAAGTGTAGGCTTTTGATCCTAAGGTTCGACGTTCGAAACCTAGGCTGGCAACGCAAACAAAGTCAGAAAAATACCTACCTACTTAATCTATCAATAACTGGTGATTAGTTATTTTGTTAGTTCATTAAAATCAGGATCAAGTGGTAAAGTCAGCAAGCCGTTCATTTAACTTTTCGAAGAACGACACAACAGCACAGCTACCAGCTGATCGTGCGGGGTGCGGGCATTGAACGAACGTTCATCGACCTCAACGCAAGCGTTACACAGCGAGTGCGCGCACACAATGAAGGACATTCGTGGTTGTGTGCGTGCGCGCGGTTTATTGCGGGTTGCTCTCTTTAAAGCGATTTTTATGAAAAAGTTGCGAACATTTTCAACATGTTTCTAAAGAAAAAAGTTTTGTTACAACAAACAGAAGATTTTCATGCAAAAATCTTGAAAAAAAAACTTTCACTTTGACCCTAATTATCTCAGGAACTATTCATTTCCCAGGTATGGTTTCCTGAAAAAAAATATCGTACAAATGAGTAGAATATGTGGTATTCGGCTTCGTTAAGCCTTTTTTACACCCGATATACTCAGGGTGAAATTTTAACCACTTTCCAAATTTTAATATATCAATCTACGAGACAAAAAACAAATGACGTATTTTTTCTTTTGGTATAGCCCAGTACAAAAATGTCAAGATAAAGCACTTAGAAAATGTCCGCCAAAAATCTGAAATTTTTTATCCGGCCGCCTAGCAACACTTTTTTTACGGAATGCACATCACATTTTTTCATACTAATCATAAGTTTTTGATTTTCCCTTTATACCTCTGTTTAGGTGAAAAAATACCTCTGCCTAAAACTGTAAAAATATAAAACTTTATTCCAAAAATTATTTTCGGGTGAAAACTTGATTCACATTTTTTACTTCATAAATGGGCTCTAAATACAATACTTAATGTCTACAAAAAATTTGGAAAGTGGTTAAAATTTCATTCTGTATAATTAAGTTTATAAGGTTGTCTAGTAAGTCTGTACCCCCCTTTACGCCAAGATACTTAGTAAAAGCTTAATTTTGAATTAGATAGCTCTGTGTGGCCCAGTGTGACATATCTTGAAATATTATTACATGTACAATAAGTATTCATAGATAAATAATAATAACCAGACAGCGCCATACAAAAAAGATACCTCGAACGAAATATCTTAGGAGTGCATCTAACGTGATCTAACGTATCTAATGTCAAAACTGCCTAAATGGAAATTCAAACTTACGTGTGTTACATAAAGTTGAATGCTACAAAGTTAAAAAAAATAGCACTATTTCTCTTCCTGGGTGTCGTAAGCGACTGATGCAGTACTGCCAGTAGAAGACGTCTTTCCTCCACCGTTGGCTAAACTGCGAACACCAACCCGCCTGATAATGGCAAAATCTTCATGGAGAGGCACTGAAATGGGCTGGTGATAATGATGATGATGCTGAAGTGATGAATGTATAAGCTTTATTATAAAACCTATATCTATGAATATCAATTGTTATTTTTTTCTGTTATCATCTATACTAATTAATATTATAAAGCTGAAGAATTTGTTTGTTTGAACGCGCCAATCTCAGGAAGTACTGGTTCAAATTGAAAAATATTTTTTGTTTTGGATAGTCCATTTATCGAGGAAGGCTTTAGGCTCTATAACATCACGCTGCGACCAATAGGAGCAAAGCATCAGTGAAAAACGTTGCAAAAATAATCGCGATTATAATAACAGAAATTGACGCGTATGAAGTCGCGGGCAACAGCTAGTAATTCATAATGCCTTTTTTGTTGCGCAGTGCTTTCGCCCTGTATTAGTTAAATTAAGTCATAATTACCTCAAACCTAAAGTTGTATTGAAAAGTTAGCTTTTAGCAGTAAGATCGCATGTTTACACTACATGCCTTATTTGTGATTTTAATAAGTAAATAATAAAAAAATAAATGTGGACAACATCACATACATTGTCCTGATCCCAATTTGAATAACTATTTGAAGCATTCGTATTTTGGAAACCAGAAACAACGAAGGTACCACAAACACCCAGACCCATTTTGTATATAATATTTATTCAACTCGTATTGTGTGCAATGAAGGCTGTTATAAATATGTACCTACGTACAAGACCGAAAAAATGCGTTATATGACTATAGTATAACATTTTTAGGGAGGAGTATCAAGGTTTGCTGACTTACTACTTGCCCGACCGCAGCATCGCGTGGTCGAGGATGTTTGGTATCATGGAGCACGCCAAGCGGGACCTTCAGGTGGAGGATTACAACATCTCGCAGACGACGCTGGAACAGATCTTCTTGCAATTCACCAAATACCAGCATGAGGCTAAAGTTACATAGTCAAAATCAATTGCTGCTAGCAAAAGGTTCTTGTAAAAACTTGATATGTTTTGTTTGAGATTTATTTGTCGCTCTCTATTTATCCTTCTAACTTAGTAGTTAGGGTCTACCTGTAAACACTCGGTCTGACAGTTTCACTATAAAGGGATTCTCGATTATAGTGACTACTATGGGACCATAACTAAAATCTTTCCAAATTATTCATTTTTAAACTCTAACACGTGGTCAGATATTTATTATGAGAAAGTCGAAGTTTCCGCATTTTTATTACCGTAGTTTAGTCCTCTTGTATGTGTACTTTTCAATTATTATATATTTACTACTTGGTAAGATACATTTTGTAACTCAAAAAATAAGTAACGGATGGCGGCATTGGGTTTTGCTCTATACGAGTAGATCCTATAGTAAAGTGTGCTGTTGTGCTGCTGACCTAAAAATAAGTTTACATTAAAATTTTATCTTAGTTTTAAAATAGAATATATTAGTGAAATGATATTTTAATTATATAACATTCTTTCAGCAAAAATGATGGTTTAGTTCAGTAACCACCCCTCTTAAATAAATGTTGTAACAATTTTATACAAGCTTAACGAATAAGGACAAAAGAGAGTTTTAACGGGTACCTACACTACATAAATACGAAAAACTTAATTCCGATATTGAAAATCACAAATTACAAAATACCGATTTTTTAAATTCCTAATGTACTCATCTACTCACTATTTTCAGAATGCAGAATTTCATGTTCCGAATCATTAATAATCCAAAATATCATAAATACGAATTCCGAATATTAATATTCCGAAAACACATAAAACCAAAAAATAAACGCTTGATTGTTTTTGTAATCATAAAAAAAAAATTTTAAAATTATTTATTATTATATATACATATATTTATCTATGTAAAATTTATATGTAGGATCGTATGTATTTTATGTTAAGTATATTTATTTGTATTAAGTTAGATTCACACTTATTATTTTGCACCACGTCACCCCTACTCCACTCAGACGTAGTTTTCCTTTTCCTACCCAAAGGTTGTCTGGTAGAGATTGCTTTTAGCAATAAGACCGCCTTATTGGACACATGTGTCACATTGAAATTTATGTTACCTTTGTTTTATGCAATAAAGAATTATCTATCTATTATCTATCTCTATCTATTATTTTCCGAACTTGAGAATCTGCCGATAATATTAAATTATTACACAATACTAATGCATATTAAATGCTAACTAGGTGCTGCTAAGTGCAAATGCAAGCCTGCAGATAACATGCATGGATGCAAGCATGCAGATAATATGCATGAATGCAGGCATGCAGCAGGCAAGCAGCATATATGCAGGCTAGCTAGCATGGATACAGGCCAGCAAGCATACAATCATGCATACAGGCAAGCAAGCATGAAAGCAGGCAAGCAGCATGCATGCAGGCAATATAAAAGATTCGTACTTTAGATGTTCTGTAAAATGTTAATAATGGTTTTGAATAGTCGGAATTTTGTTTCTTCGGAACTTTGATATTCGGAGGTTTGAAAATCGGAATTAAATATTTCGGAATTTTTGGGTGTTCCCATTCTTAACATATCAACAGTCATAATTATAAATAATCGTTAGTACGTTCGGACTTAGCTTATTAGTATAAAAGTTGTGAATATTATAGGTACATCTAAAATTCGTAAAGACAGCGGAAATTTCTCCGCTATGTGGCTTCATCTTTTGGCCTGATAGTCATCAAGGAATGGAGTAAGGTGATAGAGATATTTTGGATTAGTTACCCCAAACGTATAGATAGCATTGTAATACGAATGTGATGTATGATGTGAGACCTGTGATTGCGAGTTTTAAACTACCGTAAAATAGTTATTAGTCTGTCTTTTTCTTAAGCATTCGATGATTACACACTAAAGGATAATTTAGTAAATAATATTGTCATGTAACTACGTTCACTTCGCATTGGGATTTACATGTAATGGCAGCGAAATGTTGTAGTTGTTTAAATAAATAAATAACTTACCTTAAAGTAATTCCCAATCTTATGGACACACATTTTAAGACACGGGAATCCCAATTATCTAAACTGTAAAAACATGATGACTCTGGTCATTATAATGACATAAGCACAAGAATTTTTGCTTATTGTCATATTGTTAGAAGTAGAAACCAGTATATATTAAGACTATATTGTTTTATATTATCTAATTAATAGGTTTCATGGCAGATAACTGAATAAAAAAAGTTAATAAGAAAAAAAACTTATTTTTATTAAAAATCTCCTATAAACGCTACATAGTACAAATACCATCAATTATTTAAGAAAATATATAATAATTTATGAATTAAAAATTAATAAAGATAAGTACCGAAAACATACATTCAGTAACCACAATAATGCATAATAATCACATTTTTATAGTAACTTAATAACTATGCAAAATAGGTTGCGAGGTGAAATGAGATTCATTTAAAAGGCCAAAACAATACATGGTCAAAAAAAATAAACATCAGAATAATCTAAGTCATTAATTTAAATGAATGTGTTAACGAATTATTAAACCGTGTCAACTTTTTTTAATAAGGGCGACAGTTCTCGAGGCTAATAGATAGTTGGCTACTTGACTCACATCAAATTTGACGCAATAGATGAATAGTTCTGTAGTATTTCACAAAAGAAACCAATATTTATCGATTTTAGTCAGAAAAATGCAAGATAGCTACATATTTTCAATTTAAAATTGTATTTTATATTGATATTCTGAACTCTGAAAACGCTGTCGGCCATGTTATGACATCTTAGTACTCTAAGCAAACTTCATAGCGGATCTTACGAGTAAATTTCGTTATCGTTGCCTCTACTTTATCACTGTCATTTTTGAAATAAGTGTCTGAGAAAGTGCAATGATTGAGGTTTAATATTTGTAATAACCCCTAATCCGAGTTTAATTAATACTTCTTCATCTTTTTATTGATACGGACAAACATGGATGTTTGATTCAAAAACCCAGTTAACACAAATCTGAATGTTGGTTAAATTTGAAATGTTTGTTTTGACCCGTATGTCGTCACAGAACAGACAATCTATAGACCAATATGGCCGACACACGGAGAAAAATATATTTTACAATACTACCAGAACGACTTGTAAAAACAAATCTATTAAAAGTTAACAAAAACTGCGACTGTTATCAGAATTCGTTTTAAGGATAAATAGTCGCTTAATTGCAAATACAAAAAAAAAACAGGTAAATAAGTTAAGTGTACGAAACATGTCAAATAGTATCAGTTACTACTTTCTTTGTAAAGATCAATATAATGAGTTAGTAATGGGCACAACTATGTTTAAGTATGTTTAAGTATTGCTAGCAGTACCTACCTACAAATTTAATGGTAAAGTGTACCGAAAAATGTGTTCAATGTACCAGAAAATTCACGTTACTAAAAACTAGATTTTTAAAATATTATTTATGAAATGTATAGTTGTCACGTATAGCACTATGCGTTCTAGTTCTGGTTAGTAAAACTAGAACTTTTTCTCCGTGCAGCGTTTTCGACTGTGTACGAAATTAGGACTTTTATAACAAAGTCTAGTCTGTAACTTAGAACTTTAAGTATGTATTAGCATTGACTGTGATCTGTTTGTGTACTTATACAAATAAATAAATAAATAAATAAAAGTTTTGCGGTTTTCTAGGTACTAAAACTATTGAGATATATTCATCATTCAAGCTCTACTTCTAAAAATAGTAAAGTAGCCTTTTCTCCTTGCATATATACAGACAAACTGGATGAGTTAAATTATTTCTTCGTGCGCGTAAAATTTATAAACATTAAATACATCCCCCGGAAACTATGAATAATTTTCCGGTTAAAAATTTAGCCTATGTGCTATTCCAGCCCGCAACTTATGTCCGCGTCAAATTTCATCTTGACCCGTTAAGCATTTTTGGCGTGATTCAGTCACAAACTAAACATTAAGTCTTTCAATAGAAACTATATGAACTTCTAATGAGATGAGTGTTTTTCAATAGATAGGATTAATTATGGCAACACATTATTGTCAATAGTAGGCTTGTTTAGAGCTATGTTTACTATTTATACAGTTACAGCAGCTTTAAGAACTACCGGTACTTCTGGACCTTACTCGACAATCGCGCCAACTACCATCACAAAAACTGTTGCCCTCATTGAAATGGAAAAGACACATGACAGTGTGTGTATCTAAACTTGTATGTATTAGGTATCTTTATTGATTATAGAAAATGTGAGGATACATTAGGTTGATTTAACTATCTGTTAAGGATTAAAAATCTTTCGTTTTTATACATTCCTTGAAACCTTTTTTGGTTCACATACTAATTTATTTATTCATATTATGATTATTACCATAAACTTAGATAGTAGGTAAACATTTGGACACCATTAATACTATATTCAAAGCTAACAATCATTGAGTAAACTCTTCAACCACAGTCACTATCATACAGAGATTATACATGTTTGGTTCTTTGAAAACACTTTAAATAAGTATTATTTGGTGATTATTCACAATATTTAAATAACAAAAAAAAACAATTACTACATATTGAATGTAATAATACTGAAAACATATAAAAAATCATTTATAACGAATTTACATAAGAGCGGTGACCTTATTTATTTCTGTTAAATCGTATTTTTTTATATTATTTGATAACAACCAATGCCAGTTTTTGTCAAAAATTATTAAAACGATAAATTTGAAGTCAAGGACGACGCTCTTATAAAAAATAAAAACTTTAAATTAATTAATATGTATGAAAACAACGGTAATGATCACAATAAAGAATCACAGTTTTTTACAATTGCATTGTAAAAAAGAAATTACTTCTTTAGCTAAAATAAATAAAATGTGCATTATTTCAATCAAATGGCAATCATCTACATGGCAAGTTATATTATTAACAGGTTTGTACTTATCTACTTTAACAAAGGCTAAGCCATATTGAATAATACATTAACATTTAAATAAATAATAAGGCGTAATAGAAACTTTAAATGGTATGTACTATCGCACAATGGTACCATAGACGCATAAGCAAAGCGTGAAGAATATTCCATTTTGTCTTTGTCACTCTCTGATACCTAGATAATTCAATTACTTTCGAGGAGCATGTGTAAAGGGTCAATATTGCATGAAACCAAGTACATAAGTAACAGCCTCCATCATTGAATTCAAGTTACTAAAGCAATGATGGGTGTACTGGCATAATCACCACGCTTGCCGAATTGCGGGAAACCAAGGTATCTATGATAAATTATTATAGACTAAAGTCAGAATACTCATAGCATTCAAGACATACCTATATTATTAAAAGCTAACAATTTTAATTCACATACGAAATCCAAGGAATCGTATATAATAAAGATTTTTATGTTCCAAATAGAATTTTAATATGACTCCAAAGCTTAATCCAGACTTAATAAATTACCTTTACTTTTTACGAAAAATCATATAAATACAGGTAGTTTTTAAAAAAAGTAGACATTGTTTCAGTGCATTCGTTTAAAAATGGTATTTTTAACATTAAGAACATGCCTGCACTTAATATGCTTTAAAGGCACCATTATAAAATTATTAAAATTATGTTTGTCGTTTTTAATTTAGTAATTAATATGTTCCTATCACATGCTACGTACAGTATTATTAAACAAATCTAGATTTTACACTTTTGTGAAATTTGCGATTTACTGAAAATGACTGATAAATAATTAGTCGAATTGTTAAGAAATATGCCTTGATTGATTTAGTATCTTTTAAACTTAATACAAAACTTAGTTGCTGCATTTATTATCCTCTAAGGATTCAATTATTGTAAATAATAACTTAGTGCACCTTTTCACTTATTTATCACAAATGATGTGCTAATAATGCACACATTTTATGGTTAAGTTTCAATATAAATTACATATATTTAAATACACGTAATTATTAATGTCAATAGTAAAATTAGTTACTAGTTTGCATAAGTTAAGCAATACGGTCGTTCATTATCAGAGCGTTATAGCAAAATTCTTTTCGTTTCTGTTTCATCATTCATATATCAAAATCATACTCTTACTCTTTTTTTGAGATTCTTGGGATTAGCACGGTTTTATATCAATCAAAAGGTAATTGATATTGCTGAGATAGTATGAGATTCGCTCAGAGCCGAAAATCAAGACTGTTTATTACATTTTGAAATAAAATTTGTCGTATTATCTATTTAAAAACGCGAGTTCATACCATAGAAATTAAATTATGCAGTGAATCATTTAATTAAAATAAATCAAGATTACTTCAGTATAAGATTGATCTGTACTTAGGTCAGTTAATAATATCAATTCATGTTCTCGTGTTATTGATAAATGAACACAATTACCATAGGAAAATATCGTAATAGTTGGCTATTCTGTGATTCATTCAATAACTGTGGTAGGTAATTCATTAGACATTCGAGACCCGAAAACTAAAATTGGTTTTTATATTAGATTTTTATTTTATAAATTATCTACTTTTATTGGAAATTTTAACCATACTTTAAATATATTATATTTTAATTTTGGTGTAAGCGCAATGTGTCGAAGTCTTTCAACACCTTGAAGAAAATACACGAATATTTTTAATGTGTTAAAAGCAGTTAAGTGAAAAAGAAAAGGACAATTTAATAACTGTACTAAGTCACCGTTCAAACTGAAGTAATTTTGAGACAAGAAGATATAAATTATTTGTATTGAACGCCTAAAACGGCAATTTTATTGGCAAAGACCTAAAACAGTTTTTTTTTACTTAATGCATATGCATTAAACTTAAACATATGCTAAGACCCATTCGGAGTACAGCTAGCCATTTCCGAAAAATAGTATCAAATGCAATAACAATAACATTAATAGATTTCCTAAATGTAAGTGCCTAAACATTATTTTAAATACTGGTATATCATAAAAATATTACACATTTATTAAAAGTAGTTTTGTTGCTCGTAATTCAAATACATAAATATAGTTTCTACGCTAATAATTAGTAGGTACGTCAAAGTTTTTACCAAATATTACTTCTTTAAGGAAATGAAATTAAGTTAAAATAGAAATTTGAGAAAGATATACAAAATTACTGCAGCATTTATACATTTAATGCTCAGCTCAATACGACTCAGCTTTATAATACGATGTAAACCTACTATTTATTTTATTAAATTTAATTAAATCGGTTCCTCACATAGAGTACCTATGGTACGGTATTACAAAGGTATTATAAATAACAGTCTATTGACCACACAGACTGTATAACTTTTATTATAATATTGTATCTTTGTTTAACAACAAAAAGACTTGTGTTACATAACTACACACCGTCCATGCTTTAGATGCAACCGACTCAATTAAAAGGTAAACATATTTATACTGTTGTATAAATTTATCCTATAACACGAAATCTAACATAAAATCGCAAAAATATTAAAGCTTAGTATGTAGGTAGTTAATTATCGTTTTTGTGACATGTAAGTACATATTACACTTGTTCAATTTTAAAAATAGGATTTCTGCACGGTCAGCGGACGAACGAAAATAATTTAAGAAGATAAATAAGAATTGCATTTGTAAGGAAAAATAAAAAATTTTTTTTTTGGTTATATGTCCAGCGCTGCCTTCACCCCGCTGTAGGTTTGTTAAGCAAAGTGTATTAATAAAAAATGCGTCAATTGCGTGTTTTAAGATTCGTCCTGTCTGAATAACATAATGCCGTGAGCATCATGATTAAAGTTTCATTTAATCTCAATATCTTGTTTACACATTCAGTATATCCGCCCTTTGCCTACAATATGTTTATCAATTTATTGCGATTTTTTAAGTATACCTACAAGGTTACTTCATTTTCTCCTTAAATCATTTCTTCGTTCAACCAGTCACCAATACCATCCCATACCGATTGGAAACAAAAGATATAAGTAAATTTTAATGTTGGTATGTTTTTTTCAAACGGCCCAACAATATTTAAGTACACAAACATTGTATAATACGTTGATAAACTATAATGTGTTACCTTGCAACCTGGTGAACCTTAGAAATACCTGTTCGAGGGTAGTTTGCGAGACGGAGTAATCCTCAATGGGAAACTGCGTTCTGGCTTCCTCCATCACGTCGAACACGCGCCACCAGGGCAGATCCGCGTCATGGAGGTAGTATGTGCTGATGCCCAGGTATGTTTCACTGCAATAATTAATACAATCAAAAAGTAAGTATTGATTAGGCGACGAAACTGCGCTATCGTTTCAATGAATATTAGAAATCTAGATACAGAATTTAAAATTAAATAATATTTGAAACTTTAGTTTTTTACTGAATAGTCCGAACCATAGCTTACATGACGATTTTTATTTATCTACGCTTAAGCGTAAAAGTGGAAACATTTTGTGTGGTTCTAGAAACATAGTATATTTTAACAACTATGGGAATTTATAGTCTCAAAATTTTCAACATTATATTTAATGGCTGCTACTTATTTATACTAATATTATAAAGCTAAAGAGTTTGTTTGTTTATCTGTTTGTTTGTTTGAACGCGCTAATCTCAGTAAATACTGGTTCGAATTGAAAAAATATTTTTGTGTTGGATAGTCCATTTACCGAGGAAGGCTTTAGGCTATATAACATCACACTACCACCAATAGGAGCCAAGCATCAGTGAAAAATGTTGCAAAAATAATCGCGATTATAATAACAGAAATTGACGCGTACAGCAACAGCTAGTATGTTATATCAGCCTATATTCTAACACCATGTCATTTCATACAGTTCCGTTCAGCCGTTTTAGCGTGATTGAGTAACAAACATCCATCCAAACTTTCACATTTATGATATTAGTAAAATTGTCTATGAGTGCGAGATTTTAGTTAAACGATGTATTGCTGTTATTTAAAAAAAAGAAGATTTATACATGTATTTTAAATGGGCTATGAAGGTGACATTTAACTCTTCTTATTTGTAGAAAAAAATAAATTCTAAATACGTGTCAAATTACTTACATAAGTTTTGCATCAATAAATTTTTCGATGATAAACTGATTTACATTTGCCACATTTTTATCTCTATCCGGCTCTACTTTGCATTTGACTATCAGTGTGTATCCTGTAAGAAACAATAAATAAGAAACATACATTATTTTGATTAGTTGCAGTTGTGAAATATCTGTTCAAAATATGTTGTAATTCAAATATACATCGTTTAACACATTGAGCGCCATGGGGGTCACCGGTGACCTCCAAACAATAAAATTTGTAACTTGTCAATAAAGCATTACGAGTAGTATCGAGTAATTCTACATTACATTATACATACATTGCAGTACCTACTGTTTACTAACCACGCAGGTCATAAATTAAGACGTCCACGTCGGGACACATAGTACGTTGATCGGGATCAACGTGCTATGTGTCACAAATCTAAAACACTATCTAAATTATTATAAAAAAATTAAAAAGCAAAAAACTGTTTAGACATGTTTTTCCGATAAAATGATAATTTGACTAAATTTAACTACATTTGTATTCTCCTACAAATATTTTTAACATAAATGTTGTGAAATAATTCTTTTTTTTTTCGGATGACTATCCTTTACTGGTGTTAGAGTTGTCCTGGTCTCCCCTTAACAGGACCCTGTACGGAGCGGATCGGGAGATATAAATAGGTACATCACAACCCTGTCATAACCTACGGCCTCCTTGCGATGGAAGCCGTACCAGCGGCTTGACATGCATTCCGAAGCACGACTTAACAAATCACTTCCAGACCCAAGGCAATTAAGAAAAGATGGGTCATCATACCACTACATCAACATTGACTCCAACTGGGTAGTGAAATGAAGCTCATGTACCTTGAGAAAACTTGCTCTTCAAATGTTGCAGCGGGCCCAGGCAGTAGAGCGTTCCGTTGACCATGATGGTGAGCCGGGAGCATAATGCCTCACTCTCCTCCATACTGTGCGACGTCAACACGATACTGCGCCCCGAAGCCACGCCCTCGGTTATACACGACCACACGAGACGTTTTGATGCAGGATCCATTCCTAGTTAAATCAAAGACAATGATTTAGCGCAGTTTTGTACGGACTGTACGATCCAATTAACGCGTAGTCGAGGTACATTGAACGCGTGTTAAACACTTGTGTTGACTACAAGCGAGTCTAAACGCGAGATATACACCGGCCACTTTGAGCCAGTAAAGACTTACGGACACGCCACCGGTATTTTTATGTTTTACAAAGACAAGCATGGTACCTATCATTCACGCGTTAGCACGTCCTTTAAATCTGTACAATCATTTATGTATATATATTATGTAATATGTAGATATATGTATACCTACTTAAATTATAGTCTTTGAAAACCATTACAGCTAGTCGGGTAGAAAGAGTAATTTGAGAAGTCATTATAGATCAGCTGTCAATATAAATGCAGAACTGAGCGCTATATTGCAGCCATTCGTTGATTCTGGAAACAAACTTTTTACTTTGACATAGTACTAAAGTCTTCAGCGACTTACAATACTGATTGTACAGATGATTGCATATATAAATAAATATTTGCATCTGATTTTTAATATACGAAGTATTACGAAGGACCAATGTGTTACCTGTCGTCGGTTCATCAAGAAATACTAATGGCGAATCGCCAAGTAGCGCGACAGCTGTGCTAATTTTTCTTTTTGTACCTCCACTACATTCTTGCACCTGTAAAAAAACGGCTTGCTAATAGTGACGATAAATAATATGAAAAACTTACAAAACAACTCTCGATATAAAATAGTAAAAATAATTATTATTAATAGCCTTTTCTTTTATTTTAAAGGTTAAAATTTCATCTTGTATAGAGAGTATTTTGGAGTCGAAACATATATTTTATATAGTAATAATTCACGACATATTAAAATCTTATGTATTCTAAAACGCACTCACGATGAGATTTGATCTGTGTATGTAGTCAAGAGCAAGCCCATTATTTATAAAAATAAAAAATAAAGTATTGTGTTCTAGGCATCCAGAAATACCAGGCAAGAAGCCTTTCTGGTGATTGGGCCTGAAATACCTATTGCTAGTCATAAATTTTGTCATTTTAGTTTGTAATACACTGAAAAAAGATTTTGATGAAGAACTAAATTATTTCCGAAAAAATACTTCACATTTTATATTCACTGTCTTCAACGATTATCGTAATCGTTAACGATGATTTGTCTCTTTTTGTTACACTACTAATACCTAGTTATGCATGCATGTAGAGAAACTGCCGCAAAAAAAAAAAGTAAACAAACTTCAATCATAGACGAATCGGAATCCCTACTTAGTTTGGTACTGGATTCTACTAGATTGAAAATGCGTTCTGGAATTAGTAACGTACTCAAGTGTTGATTCCAAGCCATGATTAGGATTTGCGATGATTACGGGCCATATAATTAAATGTATTAGAGTTGAAAAAAATACATTATTAGGGTGGCAAAGTCGAATCGAATCGATCTTTAATGATTTGTAAATGATTTATAAATAATAATTTATATAACCACGTAGATGCTAAAATACAAATACTTTTTTTAATAGGTTACTCAACATTAAGTGCATATAATCATCATGAAAAATATGCTGATGATTTATACTACCGCTATCTTATGAATAATTGTGTGTTTAATATAGATGAATCACTCGCGATGAAATCTCACTTACGGCCATTTCCAATAACCTATCTATCTTCAGTTTTAGCATATCGGAGATAGAAAACAACTTCTGTCTTTGTTTCTCTGGACGGCAAAAACAGAGATAGAAACTGTTTCCTATCTCCGATATGCCAAAACTGAAGATAGATAGGTTATTGGAACCGGCCGTTAATCACTAAGCGCCGCTAGTTTCTATGCAGTAATGTTTTTTTATCTGACGTAAAGTAAATTTAGAACATTTTAGTTGGAAAGTTGATAGAAGTATTATATTATTTATTTATAAAATATGATTATGGTGAATAATAGTCTGATGACGAAAATTTTTGATAGCCTTGTAGAAATTGTTTACCTTCTTATCATAATGCCTTAAGAATCCAAGAGAAGAGGCGAGATCGAGGGCTCTCTTCGCTCCAGTCTTAGGAGGTATACCGCGAAGAAGGCAAAATATGCGCAACGTCTCCCGCGGCGTCAGGTTGTCAAAAAGAGCGTCGAATTGAGGACAGTATCCTGAAGTCATGGAAAAAAAATACAAAAAAAACAATTTAATACGTAACAAAACATATACGCGTCACTAACTCAACACCTCCCTAAACATGTCGAATGCTCTATTCAAGAACAGTTTTGTAATTTTAATGAACCTAAATGATTTCATGCGTGTTTTTCATCAAATGAAATACATATGCTATTTAAAAAACATAACACATAACTATAGTACTTAAAATATAGAAAGAGACGACGTAACTTTGTACCAGCGTCACACAAGTGAAACACATTTGCACACGAAAAAATATTGGTTACTGACATGTTAAGAATATTTTTTTATACATTGCTGTACATATTAATGAATTTAATTATATAAAATAGATATTAAAAGTTAAAATCATTAAAATAATCCAGTAACAAAAATTACACCTAACTTGAAAAGACGTCTTTACAAGGTTACGTCATTTTTCATAATCGCTAGTGATGGGGTAAAATGGTAAAATTGAAATTGACAGACTAACAGTATTTCAAAATCGAAGTAAAGTAACATAAATGTTACAAATGATTTAATGAGCATTGGTTGATGCTAAGAACATCAAATTGCAATAAAATTATTAATAGTTTACGAAAAATTTTTGAATTTATTAGATTCTATATGCGATAAAAAAAAACTAATAGACTTTCATGATTTTCCAATTAATCTGATAATGATTACTTCACTGACATACTGTTAAATCATAATATATCTGATTTTCGTGTTCTTCTATTCGACATAACTGTTTTTTTTTTCGTTTGATCAGTCGTGTCAGTCCCATCACTAGTCACCTCAGTTTGACAGGGTTCATTCTAATCAAGCTATATTTTATGGACTAAAGTGTAAAAACAGTAACATACAAGTTATAACTTTATAGTGATGTACTGAGTAATATTCTTCAATTATAGTCTTTAAGTATTAAAACACATTTTAGTAGATTCCTGAAATCAACGCAGATGAAACGGCGGCGCCCAGTTTTGTTTCAAATATTATGGATCAAAATTACCTATATGCCTGTGCACATCCTGTATATTGGTCTTGATGGATAGTCCGTGCACGTAGGCGTCCCCGCTAGAGATGTGCGCATCACCCGTCAGCATGCGGAATGTGCTCGTTTTGCCTGCGCCGTTCACTCCAAGCAGACCGAAGCACTCGGCTTTGCGCACAACTGTAAGGTAAATTGTATAAATATAATTTAGTTTTATCAGTATATAACTATTTATCAAATCTCTTACAAAAGAATAGCAACAACAACCCTCTTGCTAGGTATGTATGTAATATGTTGTCTTAAGAGGCGACTAATATATTATTGCCGAAAGAAGATGGCAGCATCCTCTCTTCTCTATTGGCCAAACTGCGATCACCAACTCGCCTGCCAGCGAGGCGATTACTTATAACAAAATCCTCTTTTTCAGAGGCCTGTTTTCACCAGTAAAGTAAAGTATAGGTTTCAAAGACGTACAGACAATGAAGTATCTAATAAGCTTGTACAGAAAATACTTACCAAACGTTAGCCTGTTTACTGCTAGAAATTTCTTGTAGTATTTGGTCAGGTCCTTGCAAACGAGGCTGTGCTGGCCCAGCTCGGATCTAGTGAGTGCTTGGACTGAACGTCTTTCTGCTGTTACGTCGCTGTCCTCCTCTGAGGATACTGGTGGAGTTGGCTTGGGACTTGACGAGTAAAATACCTGGTATGAAAGTGATTCTTTCCTAAATTATTATTATTAATTTATTTTCCAGAAATTTGGACACTTGGGTTTTCGAGGGCTAGAACTAATAAAAAGAAACCCTAAAACTAATTAAAAGTTACCTTACAGACAGAAAACAACAACGATAAAAATAACAAAACATTTGAAGAGATCTAATCAGGTACCGAATAGGTTATTTAGGGACTACCACAAGGCAGTAATCTTGGTCTCCATCTGGTATGCGAATGAAATGCCAAAATTACTGAGAACCTATGAGTTATGTTTGCATGCCGGTTATGGGTATACTCTTGTAACCTACTTATCTGCAATGTAACACACAATTTGTACACAGTTTTATCGTAATAAACATATTGAATTGAATTAAACAGGTATATAGTAGTATTAAGTCAATCGCGAATGAACAACAGAATATTTATTTTAAAAATATATATTACTTTAATACTACAGAAAAAAGACAAGTAAAAACAAAAATAGGCAAGAGCCTACAGGAAAATAGCGAATTCTGGTTGAGGCTATTCTGATGAAGATTTGTTTTCCCATATATCTAAATGACTTATTTTAATTTAGGAATGTTCGGAAGATATTAAAAAAACAAATAAACAATTTATATTGGTAATGCTTTGCTGTCACATTTTAGATAGGTTACATTTCACGGTTTATAATTCAGTTGACACAATACATACCTTGTTCAAAAGTTTATATTCCTTGATGAATAAAAATGTTAGCGCCAGGACTCCGACGAGGCTCATCATGAACAGATACCGGCCGATGCCGGGTTCACTCCATTTCAAGAATGGATCATCTTCCACTGCAAATGGAAATTGTAGTCAGATAAGGTCATATAATTATGACTATTGATGAGACGTGTATAAGTATAAAAAATAGACGGTATGTACGGACTGTAATACACTAATGCTACTTACGTACATTTCAATTTGGTCTGTGTAATCTAAATTCTACAAAAAAAAAGGTTTTGTATGAATATTACATTTCATTTTTTTTTGTTCTTAATCGATTTTTGCTACATAAGCAATAGTTAGGACTGTTACGATTTCTTTTTAAATTGAAGGCTGGAAGATTTTCGCTATGATCGTCTCATCGCCAAAAAGGTTAATTTGAACGTATTTAATTCAAGTGATATCTGTGTCTAATGCTTTAAACCGTATGTTTAGTTTTAAAATACAAAGTTTACTTAAATTTATGATTGACTAGCTGTTGCCCGCGACTTCGTACTCGTCAATTTCTGTTATTACGATCGCGATGAATTTTGCAACATTTTCACTGATGCTTCGCTCCTATTGGTTGCAGCGTGATGTTATAAAGCCTAAAAAAGCCTTCCTCGATAAATGGACTATCCAACACAAAAATATATTTTCAATTCGAACCAGTACTTCCTGAGATTTTCGCGTTCAAACAAACAAACAAACGAACTCTTCAGCTTTATAATATTAGCATAGATTGGAAAAAGTTCACAGAGCATGTAACACCGATACTCTGTGAACTTTTTCATTACTATTGCTTATTTTAAGTTTTAGTTTAAACTAATTGTAACACACTTATTTTCCCAATACAAAATCCAAACTTTTCTACCAAATAAGTAGAATAAATTCTTAATTCATGTTAATTCTTTCGGTCGCAGCCCTGTCGGGAATACCGCAACTAAGTTGGTACAAATCCGTTTTTGACGGCGTGCAAACGGGATCATGATCCCGTTGGTGCGACGTCACGACGCGCGATGCGCGAGTGTACAAAGGCCACTTATTTGCAGCTTGTGAGGCCTTGCCAAATACTTACAACTGCAAAGCGAACAGGACCCTAACGGAGAAGGCGAACTAAAAAGGAAACGCCAAACATGGTGGCGCAGAATCGAACACGTGGATAATGGAATTCCATAGCGTAACGTTTCAGCTATGAAGTGATCTTGAAAAAATATGGAGTGAAACAGATTGAGAGAACAGACAGACAGATCGGTGTCCTCGTGTGGTAATCAAATACAACCGGCAAGCTCTGCTCCCACATCTCTTCTCGCATTCGACCCTGTTTCATGTCGCTCATACGAAGCTAACCAATACGGGTGCCCTTCGGTTCGCCTAAAATTTAAAGTCCTAATTTCATTTGGCCGAACCGTATTGGCCTAAACTTATAACGTATAATTATTGTCTAGTCTAACAGTTGTTTTTGCACTATTATAGATTGGTCTAAAAAATGAAAACCCTAATTTCAGTATGTCTAATATCGAAAGCACTAAAATGTATTAGCATCTTTTTTTGGCATTACGCTCTATTTTTTTTATAACCGAAAAGTTTAAGAAACGAATCGCTCACAAACCGACCCCAAGCAGTCTTGTCTGCCCTACCCCTAGAGTGTAATTCAAAAGCGCGTAGGCGCGGAGGGGCGAGGCGGCCCGCGGGCTGAGGAGCAGGAGGCTGTAAGCGAGGCGCCGCGGCTGAGGCTGGCCAGAAAGCCAAAGCTGCGGTGGTGAGCGTAAGCCAGCTGCGGTGGTGAGCGTAAGCCATCTGCGACGATAAGCACGCGTGGGACCGCCGGAGCCCCGCAGCGCCGAAGCCGTCACGGAAGTCTGATTGTTTGGATGCATGCATGATTGCTTGTTTGCATGCATGTCTGCTTGATTGCATGCATGATTGCTTGTTTGCATGCATGATTGCTTGTTTGCATACATGCTTGCTTGCATGCATGCTTACTTCTTTGCATGCATGCATGCTTGTTTGCATGCATTCATGCTTGCTTGCTTGCTTGCTTGCATGCATGCTTACTTCTTTGCAAGCATGCATGCATGCTGATAAAAGTTTTTAACTTTTTGCGAATAAAAATTTGGAACTGCAAAAGGGTAGGTGTTATGATATATTCGGCTAAATGTCGCAATTGGGAAATTATAATACGGTGATATAAAGTTAAACGTAGTGATAATAGGCTAAACACTTTTATGAATAGTAAAAATGTGCGAAAAAATTTTAGGCTAATAGTTTGTGCGCCAATGACAATTACAAATAATTAGGCATCCCGATATATACCCAACCAATACATCTATTTCCCTCACGCATCGCTTTGAACATTCTTCTCCGTTTGTCAAGGTGTGACACGCCCTTTTGCTTGCTATGTTATCGGTCCACCTTCGAATTTCTATGCGTTTATTACAAAATGATAACGCTCGCTATGCTTTCGGTTCGCCCTCTATTTCACAAGGCCTGTATTCTGTTGTGATATTTATTGTGCCTTAAGACTACAATATAGGTTCAGCATTTGCTTAGCAATTACGAAATTCAAATCAAAGAACAAAAATCACATCTACTGTTATAAAATAGTAAAAGCACAACTACAATAATAATATATTATGAACTAAGCTCCACAACAGTTAAAATGTAATAATAACTATAAAGAAAGATAACACACAGAGTCAAGACTCACTTACTACAACACACGGTAATGTTCAGCTCGGTGCAGATCATGTGTCGCGTGCAGTTAGCGATGTTCACGAATTGTTCGCACAGACCATCGCACGCCATCATCGAGAAAGACGACACGCTCATATCCCTATAAAATAACAAATTTGATAAATTGAAAACTAAAACTTCACTGTTTGCTTGAGTTTACGCGAACACTATACCTAATTTGAAATGAAAGATATATTTAGGATTAAGATATATACCTAAATTCGCGTTTAAGTAAATTGGTTTATCTATTTCACACTACCTCTAAAAATACACCCCTCAAAATTACATATATCCTATGCCTAGTCCGATGTTAAAGATTGGAAATTAGTAACAAAATAATGTTTATACTTCATATTTACTTACAGATTTAGGCAAAGTAACGCCTGATTCTATAAATTTTTCTTGTACTTTCCATAACGTCAAGTTTGTACCTAACTTACAGTATGCTTTATTCAAGGTTAACGAGGTAATAAAAATTGTAAAGGTGTTCATATTAAAAGAAAATGGCCTTAAGTTCTGTGCAATACTATGGTTAATTTAATAAACGCATTGCCTTAAGTACGATTACGGATGACACATGGGCGTAAATAACTTTTTACATACCTGAAACTTCTGCTGATGCAGTATATAGGCAATGGTGAGAAAAGCCAGTCAAACAAGTGCGCATAATAGGGACTGCCTACTTCTGGCAGCCGCAGTACTTCCGTTATTAAAAATGGCATACAACCTAAAATATCATGTGAGTAAGTAAATTAGGCAGAATTGCACAAAGTAAATTAAGCAGAATTGCACAAATTTAATATATCTGTTTACGAGCAAGTGCTCACCACTAAATATGTTGATAAAGCACATCTTCGAGAACCCAGTTGCTGCAGCTTCAAAGTAGAATGATGCTAAATAATGTATCGGTATTGTTGCTAAGGAGAAGACCATTAATACCAACAGCACTCTGCCTGCAAATAAGGAAACATGATAAACTATTATACTGTCATTATACCATGACGAGCGGGAAGTGTCCATTTTAAGCCTCCTAGTGCGGGTTTTACGTAATACAGTTAATCAGTAGATCTAATAGTAAAATAGCCATAGAGAAACAAGTCAAAACGGATCGCTGATTGATTTAGGGCTGCTTGTATATGGAATTATTAGGTTTCTTACATGTATGATTAGTCATTATAAGGTTTAGGTACTACAATTTCATGAAGCGCATCAGTAATGATACGAGTAGTTGCAATAATGGGCTTCATTATTAAATTCAAACATATAATACGACTGTCTCAGTTATTAAGTACTATTCAGCCGGCTTACTACGCAAGCGTCCCGGGTTTAAATACCCGTTCGGGTCAATTTAGAAACGATACTTTTATAATTGGCTTGGGTCTTGAAGGGGATAAAGTCGTGCTGAAGGCACGTTAAGCCATCGGTCCCGGTTTCTGTCGCAAAATGGAAGTAGCAAACACCAGTTGAAAATCACTGATACCAAAAAAACCTTGAAGGTTAGTCATAAGGTAAGCAGACTTACCTAGCTCCGCAGGGGTGGAAAGTGTGTACTCCTGAAAGCACGCGAGAGTTAGCACGATGCAAAGGTAAATAAGAAATAGCCATAACCAGTCCCATATGAAGGCACTGCCCCACATCACGGCCGGACGCACTCCCGACACACGCTGAAGAAGCTTCGCGCCACTTATGCGCTCCTGATAACAAAAAAACATGCTTGTATAATATTTCGACTGTACCTCCATATAGCAAGTCTTACATTAGTATGCCTAGTAACGCATATGAAATTGTATAATACAATGTATAACATCACATAAATTTAACCCGTTTCTGGATAAAATTGCACAACAGTGTCGATTTTATAGAACTTGCAAACAACAATCTTCAAATTATGATAATTCTTAATTATCACATTTGATTTTGAAATAGAGTGATGATAATAATAATATATACACCGTGAAATTTTAGTGGTTGTTTTCCCGCAGTAAAACGATTCTATCTTAGTAGTACAATAGATTTGTGCAGTTTTTTTATTCAAATAAAAAAATAACAGTTTTGCGATTGTGATAAACGAAACTCGACAGCAACCTCGAACCAATGGTACCAGCCGCGCCGCAGCCGGTCACCGGCCGGGGTCATTGCCCCTCGCGCGGTGCAGTTTATGTTGTATTACTTAGTGCGTAGAGCTTTTTTTGCTTTGAACATTGATTTCGTGCGGCAAGCAGTACCCAAACACGTCACATTTTGTAAAGATACTATCGTATCTCACGCTTTTGAGTTGATGATTATTTTTTTGATAAGTTGAGAACAACGATATCTTCATTTTCAAAAAATAACTCGCACGATTCGATGGTGCTACTAAAGGTCAATCGTTCTGTTGTGGGAAAACAACCACTAAAATTTCACGGTGTATGAATTTTATGATGTGATGTAATAATAACGTAATATATATTAAATCCGAAAAAACGTTTTCTATTTCTTTATAAACTTATTTCTACTCTAGGATTAAAAATATTGCAGTTAGTTACAGAAACACACCTTGATTACAAATAGCACCAGGAATGATGTAACGAAGGCCATGCAGAATCCTATGTTGAAAGCAAACTGAAATCCCATACTGCTTCCAGATGCCATCACTCGAACCTATAAAACAATTACAGTGCCATGTTGTCGGTGTATTTAAATTATCGATATTCTCGAGAATACTACCACATATTTATTGACTTACCAGATTTTCAATAGAATATGGTAATGGGTGATTTATAATTTTCAGAGAGCTGCCAGGTGCCACAGCGCGGACAATGGCGTCGTTAATGAGTGCAAGTGAGATGGCAGCATCATGGTATCCGTAATTACTAAACCAGCCGGTAATTACATTAGGAGCAAAAGTCACCCCTACCAAGTTTTCATAACGAACACGTCCAAGGTTTTCTGAACTCTACAAATTCAAACATGAAATCTGTTATTTCAAAATCATCTTACTAATAAGAGTACACAAACAAAATATACTTACAAGTTTCAGGTAAAATTTTCCTAAATCCATTGCTCCAATATCAACCAGTTGCATTCCCGGATAAGTAGAAGTTTTAAAATAGTTTTTGAATGCATTCATGGCCTTCGCCTCTACACTGCTGTCAGTCAAATTAGTTCCTTCAGATACAAGAGTTTGTGTTTCTCTAAATCCACTTTCTAGGCTTAAAGTTAGAGGTGGCAATTGAGATATAAATTTCCAAGATCTTGCTATGATAACTGATATGGTTATGTTTATTATAGGCGTCACAAATTGTATGAATGCAGTCAATTTGTTTCTCATCGTATTATACATTAACTTGAGAAACATTGCTTTGATGTGATTCTTGAGTAATTTGAATCCTCTTACTTTTTCAAGTGGCTCCGCGTCAGCTAAAAATAAATAAAGTTTATCATAAGGAAATATAATCCTTATATCAATAAAGCTTAAGTCTATAAAATAATACCGATTCCATTAATGTGACCATCCACAGGTACAATCGCCGAGTCGTTTTTGTGACCCAAGTAGTTATTTCTTTTGGCCGACGATATGTCATTGTCCTCTGCGCCCGCCCTTGAAATTAATAATAAAAAGCGATGACATTCGAATGTTACAATCAAATATTAGGGGTTAAAGTATGAAATTGCCGTTTTGTATGGACGAAATCGATAAAGTAATTTTTCCATACTATCAATTTTTTTGTTTTTTTAAAAACGCCTGAACCGTTGTCGATGCAATTAAAGGTGAAAGTTAGATGGTTATAAAGCTACGCATTATAGTATTTAAATTTCTGAAAATCAAAGTATATAATACAAATATGCTTAATTGAAGCAAGAAGGTCAGCTGACACATTGTAAGGGGTCTTTTCAACGACTTCCTTTGAAGTAATAGGCACTTGTATTGCATTTTTTTTTAGTCAAAAGTTACTTTATTTAGTTTTTGATACAATACAAAAAGAATTACGCAATAATATGACTATACTTTAGAGCCATAAACAAAATAAAAAGTGGGAAAATAATCGGCAATTTCATACTTTAACCCCTATTACTATGACTAGTAGTACAACTTACTTCATGAAAACTTCTTCTAGACTAGTAACCGATAAACCGTAACTGGATACATGCAAAGATTCTCTTTTATCCTCAAATCCCTTAAGCATACCTGGGAATTTGCTAACATGGTCATTTGGCAAGATGTATGTTAGTTCGGAACCTAGAAACAAAATATGCAAAAACTGAAGTTTTTCCATTTTATGAAGCCAAGTTTTACTATATGACGGTTTGAAGATCTGAAGCGACTCCCTTGGCGATACCTATCTTAGATATAGCTTTAATAGTCATAATTTACAAAGGTGACCATAGTACCAATTAAGGATTAATATTTTTTCCTACTGAATTTTTTTAGTTTATGTAAGTATGTATGTTTTCAAAGCTGTATCTAAATTTAGATTGATTCACCAAAAGATGATTCAACCGATTTAAAAGTTTATATACCTAGCTAAAAAAATTAATTAAAATTATTACAGCAAAACAATTGCTCAAAAATACATATAAAACATAATATTTTAAAAAGCTGCTGGCTGGGTTTAATTCCCAACGGATTCTTTTTTATAAAAATTGATATGAGTATTTTTTTAGGGTATTGGTCATCTATTGATGATGTACGCGACTCCAGGTAGGTGACTAAGATTTAAGTTTCTACAATATACTGAATTAGTAGAATCTTTTAATAGACTATACAATACCGTCAAATCAACGAGATTTTACTCATTCACTATGTTCATGCGACGATATTTCTGTGAATTTAAAAATAGTCACTTCTTACCTATATTACTGTTTTCCTTGAGATCAGGCACGTAAGACTTGAAGAATCGCGTCACATCTTGGACGTGGCAGTCGTCTCCTTTCACAATTGTCAGCTTGTATCCAATGCCGTAATGTTTTTTGAGGAAATACGGCGTGCCTACGCACTGCAGACGTCCCCCAGACATGATAGCTATGCGATCGCCGAGTACATCAGCTTCGTCCATGAAGTGAGTCGTTAGGATCATCGTCCGACCTAATAAGATAAGCATGAACCATTTTATAATTTTGGCGCAAGGTCGCACGATGATTTATTGAGAGTATTTAGGTACCATATATTGAGAGACTGGCAATGACGTGATGTGGAAGACTATCAAACTACTCGTATAATTTTGAATAAACTCATTCAAAATAAATTTTAAATTTATGGTTAGGAAACACTTGATTTTGCGCAAGCAGGTTGAAAAATGTCACCGTATAAGTAGGTAACATCAGTTCAGTTGAAAGAGCAGTGGCCGGGTACTAAAATATCGAGGGTTTAAATTGCATCTGAGGCAATCTAAAAATGTTTATTACATCAAAATATATCATCCTAAACCAACTTACATTAAATTAAAAAAAAAACAGTTCACATAAAACTAAAATTGTTTTCATTGCTAGTATAACCTGTTTTAGTATAGCCCTATTATAACTTCCTTGACGCATCACAATCTAATTCTGACGTAGAACTAACAACCGCAATCAGTTGTTTGGAATAACTTCGCTCACTATAGATGATTCATGTGAAAATATCCAGTTGGCAAGTAAGTAGATTAAAATATCGATATGTCTCAAACATTATGAAAAAATTTCATTCTCGTTACAAGTTATACATAATTTAAAATTACAGAATGTAATTTTCTTATTAATCTTCAAATATCGTACCCAATAGGTCAGATATTAATAGCGTCAGCAAAAACTTTCGAATGATTACCTTTTTTTTCTTTCTGTAGTAAGTTCCACAATGCCCTCCTGGCCGCAGGATCCAGGCCCGAGGTAGGTTCATCAAGCAGGACGACCCGCGAAGAGCCACACATCGCCGCGCCTACAGATAGCCGCCGCTTTTGACCACCCGACAAGTTATCGGATACTACATCCCTCTGGTGATAATAATGCTCTTTGATAATAAAACAAAGAATGTGGAAAAATAGAGGACGTTCTAGGGGTATTTATTTATTGTTTAGATGTTTTTTTTTTATAAACTTAACAACAACGCGAATGTTGGGAAAATAGGGTTGAAATACTTAAAATTAGAAAGTAAACTTATTGCAAAAAACTAGCAAACAGCGTAAAATGTGCCACCAAATTTGAGTCGGTAGCATGACTTGGATACTATCTACCATGCTTGGTTGTACATGGATGGTCTACAAATAAATACAAAACATTGAATATACCTTTTTTTCTTTTAAAAAAAGTCCTCGGTTCTACATGCCTATCTTTTATATATTTTACACAATAGAGCTTTTTTGATAATTTTAAAAGATAGTTAATACCATAGTGCTGGATTTTTAAAACAATGAAAAATATTTCAAGATGTGATATTTACTAAAAGTGTCATGAAAAATGATTTGAGTTGATATGATATGCCTTAACTTACCTTTTCTTCCAACTCTAATACTTTTACGAAATGATTAACTTCTTCACTGAGCTTGTTATTGGGCACTCCTTTTAACCTTGAATAAAATATTATGTGTTCCGCGACTGTCAAATCGGGAAATAATACATTATGTTGCGGGCAAATCCCGAGTGATTTCCGAGCCTGTTCGGTCTCGGTTACAATATTGTACCCGCTTATGGTCGCCGAACCCGAAGTAGGTGGGACCATTCCTGAAATTATTGTCATATGATAATAGACAGTAACTATCGGGTAAAAGATATACTCGTACTACTTTAATCTAAAATCAAATTGAGCATCTTATTATATGCCTTATGGTACCGGCACGGATAAAGAAGAGAATCGTCCTTTTGCTTCTTATGGATGTCATAAGAAGCGAATAAAGTCTCCACCACAGGCTAAAGCACGACCGCCAACTCAGCTAAGCATGACTATTCTACCAAATGTTTACTTTTGGAGAGGCCTGTGTCCTGCAGTGGATCGATATAGACTAATAATGATGTTTTTTTTAAGTCATCCTGGATTTTGCTCATGTTTGAATATTGAAATTAAAATAATCATAAATTATTTACCGGTTAGCATCGAAATGGTAGTAGTTTTCCCTGCACCATTATGTCCTAATAATACTGTTATTTCATTTTCATACATCCTTAGATTTAAGTTGTCTACGGCCTTTTTACGACCTTTATATATTTTAGTTAAATTCTGAAAAAATAAGTAATTACATATAAGAGCACTACAAAATCCGTGAATATGTATTTGTTTCGTTGTCCAGATTGGACCTATTCCAAATTTTTATTTCATTTGACCCATATTAAGAATTTAATATGAATTCAAATTCAAATTCTTTATTCACCAGAAACATGGTAGATACAGATATGTTGAGAAATATATACATAATTTTGCTAACATGTTTTGCTAATTTGATTAGCATGCAAATATTACACATTATTTAATAATCATCTTACAAAATTACATTTAAAAAAACTACAACAAGCACTACAAAAATGATTTCGATTGTCAATATAATAAAATTAAGGAAATAATAGGGGTTAAAATATGAAATTGCCGATTATTTTCCCACTTTGTATTTTGTTTATAGCTCTTAAGTATAGTCATATTATTGCGTAATTCTTTTTGAATTGTATCAAAAACTAAATAAAGTAACTTTTGACTAAAAAAAAATTCAATACTAGTGCCTATTACTTCAAAGGAAGTTGTTGAAAATAAATAAATAAAATAAATAAATAAATCTTTAAGACATGCCTCACTGGGCCACACAGAGCCATCTAGTCCCAAATTAAGCTACTATTAAGTACCCTGTCGTATGGGGTACTAGAAAACCGATACTAGAAAATCTTACTTATATACTTTTTTTTTTGTAAATACATACTTAAAATACAAAGAAAACACCCAGACCAGTACAAACAGACATGTTCATGCACACAAATATTTGAACTGTGCGGGGATCGAACCCGCGACCCATGGCTCAGAAGCAGCGTTTACTACCGCTGATCCAAATGGTCGTCGACGAAAAGTCGACGTCGTGAAAAGACCCCTTACAATGTGTCAGCTGACCTTCTTGCTTCAATTAAGTGTATTTGTATTATATACTTTGATTTTCAGAAATTTAAATACTTACTATAATGCGTAGCTTTATAACCATCTAACTTTCACCTTTAATTGCATCGAAAACGGTTCAGGCGTTTTTAAAAAAACTAAAAAATTGTTAGTATGGAAAAATGACTTTTCTCGATTTCGTCCATACAAAACGGCAATTTCATACTTTAACCCCTAATATATTGTCATAGATACCTAGTCATAAAATAATAATAATAACAATTAGAAAAAACAAAAAAACACATATTTTGCATTACCACTAAATACATATAGTTCTGTGTTTAGAAATAAGTCAACAAGGTGCAATTTAAAAACAAGCCATATATCCAGGCATCGACCACCTGAGACGTTATGTAATTTATTAGTTAAGCTGATTTATAGTTTTAAAAATTCGTCAACTGTATAAAATGTTGTTTCTAATAACCACGCACGCAGTGACGATTTAAACCGGTGCATAGGTGCATAGTGCTTGATAATATGTATATTGTAACTTTACAGTGCTACGCTGCGAAAGAGGGAAGAACATCGATAACTTATGTTATTCTGTGAAATAATATTCATATAATCGACTTACTTGTATGTTTACACCCATCGGCACACCTTTAGGTTCTTCATCATGAACAACCTTTAGCAACGCATCGTTGTACTCTGAATCTAAGCCATCTTTTTTTGTTAACTCTGCAAATAAGTTCGAAAGTGATCAATCTTGTCGTTTTTATGAATACACTTTAGGTTCTGTTCATAAGGTATCATGAATTTGTATTTATGAAAAAGAACAGATGTTAAATGAGTATGTGTATGTACATAATAATTTAACATCTGTTGTTTTTCATTAAGATGCTAAATTATTACGGACATACGTAAAATATAATAAGTATTTTTGCCCATACCATTGAGGAACAAATCTGTGTTCTATTCTTACATCTGTTAGTAGCATTTATAAAAATGTCAAACGATTTTTTCGATATTTATCTACAAAAATAAAACCAACCAAGTCGAATTGGGCTACGTGCAATGTAGAGTTCCGAAACGACACCTCGTAAATTGGCGTTTTGGCTGTTCCATAATTTAACATAGTTTATAATTTAATTTTAACGATATGTACTTTATTTGATATTTTAGAAACTTAATTGCAATTATAATAGTTAGTTTATATACTGATATTTTAACGATATGTTTTACGTAACTCACAATTTGACCGAATGTTTAACTTGAACTTGAATACCCACTTAGCTCTAGCAGGTTTTCTTTTAGTTCGTTAGATATGCTACTGCTGGTTTTTTTACGTATCCACAGGTAGACAATCGTTTATGTAGCAAAGAGGGAAAGGAACTAGTTACTTGGCAAAGTAGTCTCCGCGCTATTTATACGACAAAAATGATTCAACCCTAATTTACATGTAGGTTGCAATAACCTATAAAAATGTTCTACTATTTACTAGTGTGTATTATAGCAAAGTTTAGCTGACAATACGATATTAGCAACTTTAAATCGGATCTGGTCCACAGGTATTTCGGGAGATCAGTGTTGTACGAAATACATTGTCATTGAACTAAGGCAGAATATTTAAAATAAAACCGGCCAAGTGCGAGTCGGACTCGCGCACGAAGGGATACGTACCAAAAAGGCCAAAAAACGGGTTTGTTGTATAGGAGCCCCCCTTAAATATTTATTTTACTTTGTTTTTAGTATTTGTTGTTATTGCGACAACAGAAATACACAATTTGTGAAAATTTCAACTGTCTAGCTATCGCGGCTCTTGAGATACAGCCTGGTGACAGAGCGACGGACAGACGGACAGACAGCGAAGTCTTAGTAATAGGGTCCCGTTTTTACCCTTTGGGTACGGAACCCTAAAAATATAAGTCTCTATAGGTATACGTTTCTTTATAACAACGTGATTTGTTCAGAAGGTGACAGATTTGGTGTTTTTACACATATTAACAGAAAAAATAGCTTGTTTAAGTTGGTTGCCTTTTTATATTTATGTACAGACTACGGCAGGTTAAGCTACCCAAAAAGTTAAAGTTCATTGAATTGATTTTCAACTTTAAGTCCAACAAGTAGAGATCAATATCAATTGAGTAAATTTGACGTTTTGTGGTAGATTGACGTGCTGTTGTCTGTACGATAGTGTTCCGTCCGAACTACCTATATTTATCACAAGTATTATTTAACCAATCTTACTTACCAGCTTTTTTATTTTTATTGGGTATCCAAAAACTTTTTGTAAATGGAAAGTACCATGGTAAAGGTACTCCATAGAGTCCAGGTCGGATCTTCTCCACATACATAGCGATCAGCATGTAAAGTATGGCGTCAAGAATCAACATAAGGGCAACGTGGCCTGGCTGGTATTGATCATGATAGGACACCGGACTAAAAAAATCGCTCCACCGTAGACCTGTTAAAAAATCAAATTAAGAAGGGACTTGT
This sequence comes from Anania crocealis, assembly GCA_949315895.1. Taxonomy (NCBI): domain Eukaryota; kingdom Metazoa; phylum Arthropoda; class Insecta; order Lepidoptera; family Crambidae; genus Anania; species Anania crocealis. Next base: position 12,142,464 of record OX438858.1, read on the forward strand.
TTTAATAATAGCGTTTAAATTTTAAAAATACAATTGGCTAACTGCATTAGTCAATGAAGGTGGTTGAGCATATAACCTTAGCAACTACAGGTATTATTTGATCTGGCCGTGACCTCATGATTATAAATGTTATTGAGTGTTTCCAAACATAGTGTTTGTTTTGCTATACCTACTTCTAACAGTATAAGTAATTTTTTATAGACCGAAAAAAAAAACAGTCACAGTACTGTGTCCCTCGGCATATGATGAGATATTTTTTGTATAATGGTGTTTTAAATCATCTGTAATCTTATATTCAGTAACATAAAATTATCCGCATAAGCGCAACTTTATTAGTAGCGTTTAACCCCGTATTTGATTAAGTGACAGCGAAATTCAACTCAATGGAATAGGTGTGTGACAAGATAAATTAGTATTCGTAATTAGTCCAGGCAAGTCACTGATGATTGCTCGTTTCGTATACACGCAAACGAATGACTGTAACGAGGACAATTGCATTACGACCATCGAACATTTACCTTTTGATGCAGTGCAACTTAAATAAATATTTTTTTCTTATAGCACATAAAGCAAACGCGGGAATCTAAACATTTGATTTTTGTTTTTATTAAAACTTAGAAACCTGCAAATCATCGTCTCTTTAATTATTTAAAGAGGTCATCGTTAATACTACGGTGTGTCACGCATTTTGTATGACGAGTGAAGTACAAGACATGATTTATAGGAACATAAAACTTCACGCATTTCTTGTTTAGTGTGTATCTTTGATGTGAAGACTTATCCATTGTATTTTTTTACAATATCATTTTAATACGCACCTTTTGACGTTCCTTCGCACATGATGATCATCTGAAAAGCATACCCCATGGCAGTGTTCGATATCAAGCTAAGCACGAGCTTAGTCGTCAAGCTGATGTCCTCATAGAGTACTTGCGTGAGCATGAACACCGAGTACGTAGAGAACCACGCCAGACCCATGAATGACGCGGCCGTGTTAGCTGAAAACGGTCATTCATTAGATGCTTAAAACCTATGCGTAGTTTTTGGTATGGTCGCTCTCAATCGCGGACACCTTAAAGCTTTTAAGCGAGCCATGCATGAGTGTAATACTTAATATTTTCTCTTATGTTTATTTACATCATTTATCTATACTTAGAGCTTCGTTCGTATTGATATTGTATTCTAGACAAAATTTTGTTGAACTTAATGTAGCTTAATACTTCGCAAACTATTAGATACAACTGCGACATCTTTTCACTTTTCAAAGTTTAATTATTAAACGATAAATCAATAAATAAATGTGGACAACATCATTGTACATTGATCTGATCTCAAAGTAAGTAACTATTAAAGCACTTGTTTTGTGGAAATAAAAAACAACGAAGGTACCAGAAATACCCAGACTCGACATGATTTAGAAAAAACGTTATTTTTTACTACTTTAGCTACACCTTTTCACTATTGAGGTCGTGAAAACTTACGAAGATTTTTTTGTGTTATGTTGTAAGTATCAAATATAATTGTCCCTATTGAAAATCGAAACATCTTGAATATTTAATATTTTTTTCCTGTACAAAGTTTATTTATAATTGAACATAGCATTCTATGTCATTTATATTACCCATCGATTAGTTCAGGGTCGCCGCTATTACTGGTGAAGTGCTGACATCATTTCCCACAGATATTTCTCAAAAACAACATATGCATAATATTAGACATTGAACTATTTGTAAATATGAAAATGCAACCGAAATATTTTTTAGCCAAGTCAGAACAAGACAGCTGGGTTATGTGACAGTGGGGTTAGTCACTTGCTTAACTAAAGCTTTGCAAACAAATATCACTGATGTTGCAAAAACTTATTTGACAAAAAAAGAGGAGTGATGAAAAGCATAAAACAAGCCTAAAATTTGGAGTCTTTGATAGTGTTATTACTTATTATCAGAAGCCTTTCAACCCTATTTTATTTTTTACGCTTCGGGTTTCTAGATTTGAAAATTAAATTTCATTGACTATCTATATATATATAATATTCTTTATTGCGCACAAAAAAAACATAAAGATCGTTACAGTAAAAACAGTTTACAAAGGTGAGCTTATCTCTTTAAGAGATCTCTTCCAGCCAACCTAACTGGTGTGGAAGAAATGCATTTAAACGGGCACAGTAATGTGCATTTAGAAGATAAAAAGAAAATTTACAAAAAAAAAAAACTAGCATAAGATAATGATAAATATACCTACTTAAACTACACTCTTTTATTATTTGTTTATTTTAATTTAACCAATCAATGTTACATTTGTTTTGAAAGTTATTGTTATAATAGCTAACTGAATACGAATTTATGATTTTTAAATCATTTTATGAGGGTAATATCAAAATCCAGCAATTAAAAAGTCTGACAAACTGTGTTTTTTTTTTTAAATCTCGTGTTTTTTATTTAAATCTGGCTTGGGTTGGGCATTCGATGCAGCGCACTGTCGATATGGTGTACTATCGATACAACGTATTATCGATATGGTATACTGTCGATGCAGCGAACCATCGATATGGTATACTGTCGATGCAGCGAACCATCGATTTGGTGTATTTTCAAGGTAGCGTACCATCGATTTAAAGTACTTTCAATATAGCGTACTATCGATTTGGTGTACTTTCGATGTGGCGTACCATCGATTTGGGGTGCTGTCGATACATTAACCCGTCGATGGAACGTCTTCGATACAGCGACCATCGATATAGTGACTATCGATATTATGAACTAGACCCCCGGCGGTCTGCCTGACCAAGCCAGGGTCCAGCTGCGCAGGATGAAGGTGGCCCGGCGGTCTACGTGACCGCCAGGGTAAAGAAACACTGGATGGAGATGGCCCGGCGGTCTATGTGACCGTACCAGGGTCCAGAAGTATCGAACCAGTGTGCGAGGAGTTCACTTTTTATTGAGTTGTTACAATGCCAAGACAAGTCTGCCAATCCGAGAGTACCTAATGTCTGAAAACTGATGTCTACCGAAAGCTGAATGTAAGCTGACGTGCTAGCCCGACATGGGCTTCTCGAGGCACGATCGAACAATTTTGAATTTCAAAATTACGAGAATATAAAAGTTACATAAGAAAGTGAGTTTTAATCGAAAAAAGGAAAACCCAAAGTTTCTGTACTGAAATTTAAAAGAATTTAGAACAAAATTAGAAAATAAAGAGTTTCACAGTATGGTTGCCTATGGTAACGATATCTGCCAAAACAACAAGAAAATTTTATTACAAATTCCAAAGTTAAAAAATACATAAAATTATAAGAAATTGTAAGCTAAACTAGTAAAAATGATGATGATATAAAAGAATTAAAGGTAAGGTATCTACATGCCACATAGTCCCGAAAAATAGTGAAAAAAAAAATTAACTATTTAAGGAAAATTGTTTATATACCTTAGAATAATAACACCTAGAAGCCGCGTCTGAACCAAAACGTAAGCGTTAACGCGTGCCATTTAATTATTCTTGTGTGCGTAAGCTGAATAAATCTACGCTCTACTAACGCACACAAATATGGATTCAGTGTTACCATCATCGGGCGTTTACCCACAAAAAATGGGAAAACGTGTTGTTTTGTTATACGACGATTTGCCATGTGTTTAGTACGATCTTTAAATACATAAGAAAATATGATTACATTCATAAGTATATTACATATTTATTAATCTAATGACGAATGCCACCGTTCAATGTGTTTAAATTTAAATGCCTGTATGATTGTATAAATTTACATTAAGAAATTATTTTCATAGAATTAATAACACTAACATTTAGTCTAAACAGTATTAATCCCTCGATCGTGAGTTATTCCAGACACAATTGAAATCAATTGTTATCGTGGCACCCGAGTGCCTCTCCATATTAAAAACCAACTAAACAAACTGTGTGCAATTTTTTTTCCCCAAAACTAGCAACACTGATGTTGATAGGTTTTGTGTTTCAAATTATTTGTTTTTAATTCGATTTACGTACAGAAAATGTATAAAATGTAAGTACTTACCTGTGAGATGAAACTTTATCACTTTCTTTTTGTTTCTCTGATATGCTAGAACACTTCTTTATAGTGCAAACAGTCATTTTAAATTATTTTTCGCGAGCTGTGTTTGACTTAGCGTGACGTTGAGCACTGACAGCTCGCGGAACGAAGTAATGGCTAAGTTTTAGTTGCGCGTTTTTCGTGCTTACATTCGGTTTCTAGGTGTTATTATTCTAAGTTATATACCTACTACTAAGACCTACAAAAAGACAATTTTGAGGTTGGGAATGTGTTCCTCACAACTACACTACATCGTCTTTCATACAATCTTCCACAATATTTCATACAACTTTCACGAACTTTCATACATTAGGGTAAGGGTTTTCGATTATCAAAAAATCTATGACCCAAACTCTAGAGGAGACATATTCGCTCTAAGAGCATGGTACACGATAAGGCTTATTTAGATTATAGAGGTGTTGCGATCCGCACATCTTTATTGAAGCAAGAAAGAGAGGGTAGAAAAAGAGAGCTAAAAGAGGCTCAGAGAAGAGGAGCTCAAGAGCTCGATAGTGTTTGGGAACACCTAGGGTTCCCGAACAAGAGTAAAAGTAACGAATGGATGTCAAGAGAGGACAAGTCCATCCGGCATAGAGGCTTATTTAGAGATAGGGTGAGTTATGCACCGCTCACGAAGAAAATATTTACAAAGATAAAAAGGGAAAGAAATTAGAAAGGATGATAAAGGAAAGGGATATGCACAAGGCCGAAAAGTTCTAGAAGGGATGAAATGAGAGACGAGATGAAAAAAATATATTTACACATGTTCATAAAAAGACAAGTCAAAAGTAAAGAGTAAAAAAATACAAGTTAAGATAGAAAATAAAAATGATAAAATATACAAGTCAGTATAAAAAAGGTAGGGAACTATTGTAGAGAGGTATACAAAAAAAAATTACTTAAAAAAAGAGACTACATTTGAGAGGGGAGAAAAGTAAGTTAAATAGATAGAGGGGATTTAAAAAGAAAGAGGAATCTATGCCAAAAATAATTGATCAAAATGAAAGAGAATCGCGAATGATCTTTTAGAATTTTGAGAGAAGAACTCAGGGTCGGTGAGAACTAAAGGGAGATAAAGAAAGGAATTTATGCCAAAATAATGAGTCAAAATAAAGGGGATCGCAGATGATATTTTAGAATTTGGAAAAGACTCAGGGTCGATATGATCTAAAAAAGGGTACAAAAAGGAATTTGTGCCAAAATAATAAGTCAAAATAAAGGGGATCGCAGATGATCTTTTAGAATTTGGAAAAAACTCAGGGTCGTTAAAGCTAAAGGGAAAAATAAAAAGAGTAATCTAAGCCAAAATAATAAGTCAAAAGAAAAGAGGATCGCAGATGATCTTTAAGAATGTGGAAAAAGGAGGGTGAGGTTCGAAAAAGAGGGGAGCCACTTTATAAAGTAACAGACAATCTGAGGGTATTCCTCTTCAAGGGTACCCCAGATTGTCTGCTACGTTATACCATGTACCTTTGTTTTTAAGAATTTACGATATTTCGGCACTCACTACTGCAAGCACGACGATCACGGAAGAGCTGATGACTATGCGTGTGGGTAATTGTTAAAAGCAGACAAATCATCGCCCTTGAAAAAGTGCCGAAATATCGGAAACTCACAAAAAACAAGAGACATGGTATAAACCCCGAAATAATTAACTCTTCAGACTACATTGTCTATTAACTATACGTATAAGTATAGTTCTCTCTAAATAATTACTCGCAATTGATTCAACAACGAGCAATTAACAGCAATGCAGATGAATTGATGTCGATGAACTTGGTGGTTCCGATACGAGATAGCTTTTAAACTCATTGATCATATTTTTTTAATTTCCAATGCCTAGTAAAAAAACTGTTTTTTTTTTAAATATGCCCGTTGATGTATTTATGAAGCCGAATGTGGTAACTTCTGCTAGCGTATATTTCTTCAAAGGACATTTTCTGAACCATTCCTCTGTGTTTTTCTAGACTTACAATTTATTTTGTATAAGATAAAAGTATTATATTTATTACGACAAAAATAATCAAGTTAAGCAGGCTTGTGGGCGTCCTCTCATATCAAACCTCATCTTAAATATGATCGCTTTTTATTCATAACTGGCTAACCTATCCGTACTGCCGTTTTTTCTTTTATGACTATAATCTAAATTTCCGAAATGTTTTAGTATTTATACCCGCCCCAGCTAACCATGAATGACGTGCATTCCGCGGACAATGAAAATATAATACGAAAATTGAAAAATTCGTCAATTTATTACTCGTAACTGCCGTAATTAAATTTTACACGTTACATATTAAATAACGAAACAGAAAAAACCTTCATACAATATAACCATTTATAAAAACACCGATTCGATACTAGTTTCAAAAGAAACGGTTTTCTATTTGAGTTACTTTTTTAAATCTATGATGCTGGCTGAACCACTGAACGTCATTATGTCAAATTCACTCCATACACTTTTCTTAAAATTATAAATACTTTAAAAAAATATAATTTTAGTGAAAAGATCTTATTTAGGTACTTCTAATTTCCTTCTATACAAACCATGTCTTGACAATAACAAACAGAACAAAATAAGAATTATCTAATTAGATGCAGTCAATCGGAAGTTGTTACTTATATCACTGACAAATAATATTAGTAGAATTGTGTTAGGTCATATTTCTGAACAATAGGATAAAGGCTTATCATTGAGGGTAATATGAGTATAATAATTAGATATGCGGGCTCCTGCATACCTCCTCCACCACGGAGGATAGACCAAACTCATAGTAACAGATATTATGTTCCTGACTTTTAAAAAGCCATTGGCAAGCAAAATGACGCGATGACACATTATTATAACATAATTCTAAAGCTCAAGTAACAAATTGCTATTTAAGCCAAAAATTCCTCATTCAAAGCAAAATCTAATATGGACCATAAGGAAAAATATTCAATATAACATACAGGGTGGTCCAAACACTTTTTTTGAGTTTCTTACATCCAGGGCTATCCAAATATACAATTTTGAACTGTAAAATAAAAAAAAAAGTGGTTTTAGTTTCTTAGATCATTTTAAAAATACCCGAAAGCCTTAGCTTTTAAAATAATAAATTTTAAAATTAAGTTCTGACTAGCTTGAATGGAAACTATTGATTTTCCGTAAATTTTTCGGAAACTTTGGTAAGGCTTAGCTAGCTGATAATTTTATCTAAGTAAGTTTAATTTAGAAGGATCATACTGCAAAAAAAATCCGACATAACATAGTAAAAAATGGAGCCAACATTTTTTAAAACTAATTAGACCTAAAAATTTAGAAAATAATTTATATCTCGAAAACTAATAAAAATCAGGTAACATATTGGATAGCCCTGAGTGTAAGAAATCCGAAAAAAAATTTGGACGACACCTTTTGGACCATTCTGTATAAAAGGCTTACCTCTAGTGAAAAATACGCTGACCATAAAGCAGAAAGCCAGGGAAGCGATCACGAAGAGTATCATAAAGAACAACAGTACCGAACACGGTGTGAATGTAAGTACTGCGTATCGGTCTCCACTGGACGTTGCGTTGAATGGAATCTATAAACAAACTAATTTTTAGCGATATTTTTCAGTTGAACTTTAAAGACAATGAACACGAACCAGAAATTAGAAATACCTGCTTATACATACACCGTGGATTTTGAACCTCCTGGAAAACGAAGCCCACGTTATGTTACTACTATGAATAATATCTTGGCAGGGTTTTTTTTTAAATATCTTATGAAATATAAAGTATTGATTCAGCTATTAATTTTGGAACACACTGTGACGCACACGGACATATTTGTGTAAGGTTTATTCAACCAGGACCCGGCCGAAGCAAAATTATACGTCCGTGAGCGTCACAGCATGATTCAAAATGAATAGTCTTTTTTTTTACATTTTTCTTGACTATTTTTATTTATAAATAAAAATAACACTTCCAAGATGTTATACATAATGGTTACATAAAGTTGGCTTCGTTTTCCAGGAGGTTCAAAATGCACGGTGTATAAATCAATTCTTGTAGACTTCACACAATTTCAAACATCAATGAAATATTCGAAAAAAAAAAACAATATCATTAAACAAAAAGTTTTAATTATTCTTATAACCTGAATGGAAATATTTTTAAAAGAAATTTAACGAAATGGCTAACTGAAAGACGTTTTTATAGTTTGAATGAGTACATGGACTTTGAGGGACACTTAATAATGATTATTGTGTATGTCTCATATTTACAATTTGTGCTTTGTTTTAATCCTGTTTTAATTTCTTTGACATTTTATTACTTAATTTGACATTTAATTTAGAATAGGTATTCAATGATTAGAAATTGTGCAACTTTTATCCCATTTGACATAAAATATTTTAATTTGTTATTTAATAGCAGGTTAGAAAATATTTTGTAACATCTCTGTAATATGTATATAAGCAAATAAAATATTTGATTGATTGATTGATTTACGCGAATTTCGAAATCTTTCCTATAGGTGATTGTAACTACATAAATTTTGAATTTTGAAATAAATCTACTAGATAACTAACTACTCGTAATAGATATATGTATTTGAAACTTAGAATAGGTACTTGTAATATCAGTATATAAACTTGAAAAATTTTGTCTCAGGCGGGACTCGAACCCGCATCTCCTCGCATGCCGGGCGGGCGCCATACCATTAGGCCACCGAGACACTGCGACACGGCGCGAATTTTTCAAGCATATTCTTACGCTATAAGCCAGCGTTGTACAAAATTTTTCAAGTTTATATACTGATATTATAAGTGCAATTAAGTTGCTAAAATATCAAATAAAGTATAGGTACTTGTGTTTATTTTTTGTGTTCGTAACACTATCTTTTGAAAACGCCGGAGGGGCGAGGGCAAATCACTAGACTACAGCCATGAATTTAATTTTATTTAAACATAATATTTTCTTATGTCTTTTGCTGCTCTTATACCTTTTCAATAAAAAACAAAACTAATCGAAATCAATGAGACTGCTACTGTAAGGTTTTTTTTTAATTACAAATAAATATCTTACCTTAAAAAGTAGAACCATAAGAACGATAGATACCAAAATAAAAGAAAATTGTTTGATAAACCACGCGAGCCAGTGCAGCCACGAAGGTAAGCCCATGATTGTCATTGTTTCCTAAAAAAAATAACAAGTTTAAGGTGTTCTCGTCAAAATATATGATAGAATTTATCCTAAAAATATGTACCTTCAATTGTAACTCTTTTTCCGCAGTAACCACTCGAACTGTATTGACGAACGTGTAAGCGAAACACAACATTATTATCATGGAGACAAATCTTTCAAGGGCTATCAGCAAATCGTCGTCTCTGTACGCAGCCTGTGGAAGGCGTTGGAGATACACTTTTGTGTTTATAGCTTTGCCTGCTTTTTGCTTTATAATCTCCTTTGAGACGGCGTGCTGCACAGCGAGAAACATTTCAGGCGAATAACCTAAAAAAAAGAAAAAATAAGTTTTTTTGTAGCTTACAGTAATGTTTAATAAATAAATTAATGAATAGAAAAGCACACCTTTACATGGAAATTAACACATTTTATAATACCTACTTCAATATAGTTTTAAACATTGGTTCTTCCCTGAATTTTTCAGACTTAGGTACTTTCGCTATGAAAAAAGGGTATACATGTCTTACACAATCAAAATCAAAATATCTTTATTGTTGCTTACATGGTGAAGTTACAAGTGGTGGGGATCTCTTTCACGTTGCAATATCCTGTGCAAGGAGAATCCCACTCTCTACGATACCAACGTTTCCAAAGTAAATCAAATTAGCACACCTATCAATATTAAGATTTAGGATAATAATGATGCTCTTACAACCAAATCTGAATGAAGTAGGGCAGAATTCCTAACTTTTGCTTAGTAGGATAATTCGGTACGGCTGCACCATTTAAGTCTACAGATGCCAACTACTATGACCATTGATTTGTGTCTGAACGTCTATTGTCATATTTTCATATGTTTGCATACCCAAGTGATGACCAAAGGTTACCCTATTACTAAGTTTACGCTGTCTGTTCTTTAGTGTTTACATAAAATAGATAACAAAAAAACGGTTATGTTTAAGTAAGAATCACAGCGAAGTAATTAGAGCTCTATAAAAAACTGTATCTACGGAACTCTCAGTGCGTCCGGTTCGCACTGGCCCGTTTGTATTATACCATTGATCAAACGAACTAAAATAGATAAGCACCACCAATCAGCCATAACAATTTAAACATCTTAACATTTAATAATGGATAACCGTGCGGCACAGACATTCATTTGTAACTAGACTGTATAGATCGTAAAATGTTAAAATGGGTTTTTATTTGCCATGCCATGTGAGGCAATAACCCAATACTCCCTACGTGTGGCTTGACTGAAGTAAGTATTCGGGTTCACACTAACGTCACCACATAGGTAATTACATCGTAGAAAAGACAACTGTTTGAGAGCAAAGCTACTTGAGTAGGCCTCCCGTCCGGAGCACATAAGATCTAGTTGGGATTTAAAGAAGTTGTAGGATGCCAACAGCTCAACGTCGCTGGATGTGGCCTTTTGTGATAGAGAATTCTGACCAGCAGACTTCAACACACTGATAAGGATCAACAAAGATAATGTTATGTACATATTGACAAAACCCTTAATAGAATCGGAGTTTGTGATTTGTCATTGTAAAATAAACTTAATTTGTTTGTCCATTGCCTGATTTTGTACTTAGTTGGATCAAAGATCCCTGTACCAAAGTGTTTGTTTGTACCTACCTGAAGTACTATGCCTTGTATACTTTGTGTCTTTTTGTGTATGGTGTTAGTGTAGTTCAATAATTTGCTTTAGGTACAGTCACTTCAATAAGATGGTAATAAAAATAAAAAATAAATGTCACAATAATTACAGATAAATATAACTACAACCATTTTACCTTATCACTAGCGATCATGAAAAATGGCGTAACTTTGTAAAGACGTCTTTTCAAGTTAGATGTAATTTTTGTGACTGGATTATTTTAATGTTTTTAACTTTGAATATCTATTTTATATAATTAAATTGATTAATATGTACAGCAATGTATAAAAAATATTCTTAACATGCCAGTTACCAATATGTTTTCGTGTGCAAATGTGTTTCACTTGTGTGACGCTGGTACAAAGTTACGTCGTCTCTTTCAGTGAGAACTGTCATTATAATCAAGCTATATTTTAGGGACTATACCTAAGGTATATATACTATATCTTGCCGATGTGTGATAGTAAGTTGCCAGTAGGTAATGTTATGGTGCGAGGAGGGACTAATGGTTAACTAAGAACTTGTGTAGGCGTATTAGAGAATAGAATAGGCTTCTAACTAGACTGACTATGACTGCGAAGTCTGAACTAAGTTTTTTTAAATCACTTTAATAAGACAACATTGGACAATAGTATTATTTTCAAATTTATTTCTTGTATAATTTACGAGAGATAATACGACATATCTACATAAAGTCTGGTAGGTCATTATTACTTCGATCGGATCTAAATAGAGGGGTTATAGTAATAGTGGCAACGCCCCTCGTCAGGACGGTGACGTAATTTTCTGAACAAACATTGCGCTAGGTTTCCACGCACTTTAATATGAGGATAACTCAATTAAAGAGTACAAATAGTTGTGTGCATGAACATGTCTGTTTGTACTGGTCTGGGTGTTTTTATATGTATAGTAATATTAGTACTTATATATTTACAAAAAAAAGTATATAAGTAAGTTTATCAGTTGTCTAGTACCCCATAAGCCAAGCTCCTTAATAGTAGCTTAATTTGGGAATTGATGGCTCTGTGTGGCCCAGCGTCTCAGCGTGGCATGTCTTTAAAAAAAATATATTGTAGGTATGTATCTATAAGATCGGTTCTCACTTCTCCGTATTTTACTGTAAAGAATCTTTATAGTATAATATCCACACCAAATTTATAAATCAATATAAACGTATAAAACAAACTAGCACACAAAATATCCAAGTTGCTCAATCCCAAAAATTTGGCGGAAGCTATCGGAAAACACGTAGTTTTAAATAAAATCAAACATTAATTTTATACTGTTCTTTTGTACTTATTTGTAAATGGTTGATCCTTGTTTGAGGATAATAATATAGATACTTGCCCTTTATTGCTGGATGTTGTGTTTGTCTGTAAGTGATTGTACAGTTTTGTTCGACCATTTATACCTACGATTGTTGAAACCCGCATGTTTACTGTTACAATTATTGACGAACCTATCAAATAAATAATATTTCAATTGATTTTGAACCTAAAGATTTCTACTTGCTTAATATGTTGATTGAAATAAATCAAAAAGAATTGCCAAAATTATAAAATTAGTCACTTCTTTATAAAAAATCCCAAAATTTCTAAACAGGCTATCGAACAAAAGTTTGTAGCGGCACATAACCTATATTCTGAAACGTGTGTTTGACACCTAGCTCTTCCTAAACAGCTGATTAGGATAAAATTTTGTGTATACATTTCAAATGGTTCTTGGAAAAGATAATTGGACTCGGTAGGTGTAACTTCGGGTAGGACATCGTCTGCTGGGAACGCTAGTGTCTTATATACTTACTTACTAGGGTGACTCAACGACCCAAAGTGAGTCTTGGCCTCCGACACCAGATCACGCCATGCATCTCGGTCTTGCGATAATTCTTGCCAATCGCTATGGCCGAGGTTGAGCAGGTCTTGAGCTACAACGTCTTTCCAGCGGTATCTGGGACGTCCAACCGGGCGTCTCCCATTTGGTCGTCCCAGGTACGCTCTTTTCACGGCACGATCCTCTTCCATCCTCTCTAAGTGTCCGAGCCATCGAAGCCTAGCTGCTTTAGTTTCTCCAATAATGTTAGGTTCGGATACTAGGTCTTCAATCTCAGTGTTCTTCCTGACTCTCAACCTCCCGTCTCCCAGTTTTTTCGGCCCCAGAATCTTTCGAAGAATTTTCCTTTCCGCCACTAACAGCTTATTCTCTTCTTTCAAGGTCAGTGTCCAGGCTTCGCATCCATACATTAAAATTGGTCTAATTACAGTTTTGTAGACACGAATTTTAGTTCTTCTGCGTATCAGCTTAGACACCAGAACCTTGTGAAGAGCTGCCGTGCATCTGAGAGCGTTTTGGATACGGATATCAATCTCTTCCTCTCTGTGGTCAGTATCTGTAACGGTACACCCCAAATATTTGAATTTGTTGACACCTTGATAGGTGTAGCCGCTCACTTCTAGATCTTTCCTCTTTTCCCTTATGTTCCTGTATCTCTTCATGTGAAAGTATTCCGTCTTCTCACGACTGATTCCAAGACCGACTTTCTTCCCTTCTTCTTCCAAGACCTCTGCCATGGCCCGCACATCCGATTCGCGCTGTCCAAGGAGTGCCAGATCATCGGCATATCCAATTATTTTGTGCATGCCATTCAACTCCACTCCGCCATTGACTTCTATTACTTTTCGGATGACGTATTCGAGCACTAAGTTGAATAGCATCGGAGATAATGCGTCACCTTGTTTGAGCCCTGTTACCACTTCAAACTCATCAGTTAAACTGGAACCTACCCTGACCCGCATCTTGCTGCATTTTGTAGCAACCTCGACCAGTTTAACTAGTTTCAGGGGCAATTTAAAGGATCTTAGAATTTTAAAGAGTGTATCCCTGTCAACGCTATCATAGGCCTTATTGAAATCAACGAATAGTGAGTGGATACTTTGTGCATATTCCCATTTTTTCTCCATAAGTGGTTTTAGGAGAAATATTTGATCGGAGGTGCTACGATTACGACGGAAGCCACATTGGTAGTCTCCTACTATCTTCTCAGCCAGGGGCTCCATACGGCTTAAGAGAACGTATGAAAAAATTTTGTATGCTGTCGGTAACAGTGCAATTCCCCGATAGTTTGAGCATTTCCTGCGACATCCTTTTTTGTGTATTGGGCAGATGATGCCCACATTCCATTCGGCTGGTTGCTTTTCGTCCTCCCAAATTTTTATAATAATTTCGTAAAGTCTTGATTGCACTGCTCCTCCACCATATTTCCACAGCTCTCCTGGTATACCGTCAATTCCTGGGCTTTTGTTGTTCTTTAACCTCATAATAGCTTCCCTAACCTCTTCAAAGTCGGGTTTCTCCACTACACCGTTGTGATCCTCCTCTATGATCGGCATGTCATTTTCTACTGGGGGGCAGTTCAGTAGTTCTTTGAAGTATTGGCGCCATGTTTCCTTTACTTCCTTAGGGTCTGAAACCAAGTTTCCTTCGTCGTCCTCAAGTAACTGGGCGGTGGGTTTATATGCTTTCTTTACTGAATTAAGGTCTTGATAAAATTTACGTGTCTCATTAGCTTTTAAGAATGTTTCCATTGTTATCAGTTTTCTTTCTAATGCTTTTCTCTTTTCCAGTCTAACCAATCTTCTAAACTCCCTTCTCGCTTCCTCATACCGATCATCCCATTCGCTGTCCTGTAGTGACTTTATTTTTAGCTCTCGTCTTTTTTCCAAGGCGCGGTCACACTCTTCCGTCCACCATTTTCTATTCTTAGTTCTTTTCCTCCTGCCCAGTACATTTAGTCCTATTTCTTTGACGACATCCTTTGTTTCCTTCCACGTTTCATCAATACTTTCATGTACCTTCAAGCCTCGAAATCTACTATTTAATTCTGTCTCAAACTGTCTCCGTATCTCTTTGTTTTTCAGGGTCTCTATATTTAAACACTGTTCATCCGGTCTATCTGTTCTACGAGTGGTTTTGATCTTGGCTTTGATCTTAATGCCGACCATGAAATGGTCACTGTCGCAATCTGCTCCACGAAGAGATCTTATATTCTCTATAGTGTTTTTATGCCTGTTGTCAATCAACACGTGGTCAATTTGATTTACCGTGACTCCATCTGGGGACTTCCAGGTTCCTTTATGTATGTCTTTGTGTGGAAACATAGTAGATGATATCACCATCGACTTTGACGCTGCGAAACTAATAAGTCTGAGACCGTTATCGTTAGTAGTTTCGTGTATGCTATGTAAACCGATAGTGGGAAGAAACATTTCTTCACGACCGACCTTTGCGTTGAGATCTCCGATAATAATTTTGGCATCATATTCCGGGATTTGGTCGAAAACCACTTCTAGATCTTCGTAGAAGCGGTCTTTAATCTCCTCGTCTGTTCCTTCAGTTGGGGCATAGGCATTAACCATGGTGATATTATAAAATTTAGTTTTCACTCGCAAAATACAGATTCTATCTGAGAAAGCTACGAATTTAAGAACATTACTTATGATTTTCTTGTTGACAATAAATCCTGTACCATTAATGAGCTTTCCATCCTCCCTTCCACTATAAAATAGTAAAGCACTCCCATCTATATCACAATCCCCTTTACCGGGCCATCTAACTTCTTGAAGCGCTGCTATATCAACTTTATATCTGCATAATTCTCTATTAACTTGGTACATAGCACCAATTCTTTGCAAACTTCGTACATTCCATGAAGCAAGTCGGAAGTCCATTTTTCCTCGCCGAGAGTTGTCGTTAGAATCGGATCGTATTCTTTCTGTTGTCGGTTTCGTAACAATGGTCTTTTTACATGAACGAGGTGTTAACCCGTTGCACAACCCCCGAAATGCTGGGGGACCACACCCTACGTTGGTCAGCGAGCCCTTCGGGCTTAGCCGGTAGCTAGCTAGGCTGCACTACCGGCCTTTCCCCCATCCGCCACCCGGGGGACGCCCCTCTACGCCGCAAGGGATCAGCGCGAGCGCTACGTCTTATATACAACGTGTAAAACAAATAAGCACTAACTTTTAAGCGGACGATACATTCGGTGATAACTAATCTTTTGACCTGTATTAGGTAACTGGAAATCTTATAGTTATAGAACAAAATGAAGCAAATTTTTTTGTTAAAACATTTAGGTTACAGCCCTAAAAATGGTCAATAAAATGAATTTAAAGATAAAAAATGCAGAGGCACGAATAGGTTAACCATTATTTTCTACCTATTCTTTAAAACGAGTGATTAGTAGAATAATAGATACTTAGTAAATATCGCTGAAAATATCGATAAAGCTAAACGTATACATCCTTGAAGTTTATCCAGATTTTTCTTAAACTGCACCTTTTACGAACACATTCATATCTTTTGGTGCGGTACCATTTGTCCACGACATCAACGACGAATCAATAGAACATGGTAAATCTTAGATCGATAATTTTATTTAATAAACCGAAGCTTATAAACAAAAATAAATAAATAAGTACCAATTTCCATCATCATACTGCGAAAAGTCTAAGTTGATAGTCTGCTAAACTGCAAACGGTTAATCTTTGTTCAGTCCACGTGGACTGTCGGCGTTTGCGCAAATAAGAGATCAAGAATTGTAGCACTTGTATCCGCGCCAATCAGATTACGTAACTAGGAGAAAAGGGGGGTGTCGGGCGATATGGGCAAAATCTAGCTCCTCCCACATTATTTGAATAATTGCAGTGACGGTTCCGTAGTTTTGAGGCGATCGAACAATTGTTTTACTTTTGATTATTTGGCACTTAAGTAGTTGTTGCGAAAAGAACATCCAAAAATAGTAATGATAGTTAAATGAATTATTAGAAACATTATTACCTGCTTAACTTTATTTTAAAGTTATTAATTTTTTAGGCCTAGTTTTCTCAATAAACTTAGTTATCATTACGATGTCGGTATTAGGTTCCTTTGAAAAAAAAATATCTAAGTATAATATAATTAAAAGTATGTAGTGCATAAATTGAATACTGTATTTACTTTAACATTATAAGATTTACAACCAGACTGATTAGAAAATTATTGCTAAGGTAACTCAAAACTGAATAATTTATTGCAAAACCATAATGTATACAGAAAGATGTTACAAATAATACGAGACCAGTGTTATGGACTATCGGGCATGTAACTTATAGACTACAGGCCCATGTTCAAAAATGGATGGGTCATAATATGAACCACCAGGTGACGTATATAGGACGATATAAGAGCATAAAATTATAAGATTCAGCACTATGCCGTCACTTGTAAGCTGTCCAACTGAGTGCTGGTGAGAATTCAAAAGTGCAGGTAGAGTGAGTACATTTTGGTCATATATTTTTGTACGGTATTTTTACCATCGATAGATCCATGAAAAATAATAAAAGATAGGTCCAAGAAAGCGCGCAGTGCCGTAAAAAATGGTTTTTTTTCTGTCAATTTCCAGGGTAAATTTGGTCATTTCATTCTGTCCGGCATCAGTTTTATACTGTTTCAATACAGCTTCTAATCCATTATTCCGCAGCGCGCCGTAAAAAAATCATGCGACAAGGGGAATTATTTATTAATCATTATCTTAATTTCATGGTATACTTGATTTATAAAGCTGTAAAATCATTTGACTCTGTACGGCAACTTTTTTTTAACATGATATTGTAAAATACAATTATTATATAGTATTGCCGTTCAAAAGAAACTGTTCTAAAAAAATATAGAGAAATACAGTCCTGTAGTCTATTAGGGCTAGGAGAGAGGAAGCTTCTTCAACTAGGATAAAGTAGACTATTTTGATTATAATTTGAATTGAATTTCAATAAATGTCAATAGGATTAAATTGAATTAAATAAACTATATTCATTAGTGTTATGATAACATTAAAATTTATTAATTAAGTATTGTTTTAAATTTTGAGTGAATTTGATGTCATTATTATCATTTTTGAACTCATTCTTGGGTAAGCAGAATTTTCTGGAAACAACTTACTCTAGATTACAACAGGAGTTTTTAACTAGATTTTGAGATTCCCATTTCACGATCGAATCAACATAAATATTTGTGCCTTTATTTGCGCATACGGCTATGCTATTTATAGAACACTACATAAATACGTTCGAAAAATGTTAGGAAATATATACGCACCTGGAGTTTTCCCACCATACATATCGTCTGCATCCCGTGGTCCTGGACGCGGGAACAAAGGAAAAAGCAAATTGGTCCTCCAGCTCGCTCTGAGTGGGTGTTCCACCATGGGTGTTCTCATAACAGCGGGAAATCTTAGCGTGACCACTATGTCATCAGGCCATTTGGTTGCATCTAAAACATTTGTCTTTTTGAGATAGCAAGTCTTTGCTTACTAAGAGTGTGATTTAGGCATATTTTTGTCGCGCTCTATACCCTGTCGTTGGCAGAGAATAGGTATAATTCACATTTTAATAGCCATATGACTGGGCGAATAGCTTGACTTGTAAGGGGAGTGTGCAGACCATTTGAAGGTTTCTATTTAATTAATTTACGAAGTTATGATTTTTTAATAAAAACATAAATAGAGATAGCGCAAATAAAAATTTGCTTTATAATAACATCCTAGCTATTTGATTTTTTTTTTATTAGTGCGTGGAATTTCGCAATATCTTTTGATGTTACGAAATAGGTATACCTACCTATGTTTATTTACATTATAACATGGATCGTGAGATTGATCCAACTGTATTTTAGTAAGCACAAAAATGATTTATGGTTAAGTTCTCTGAAACTGTATTCATAACCTGTTTGAATATTTTTAATTTTGTTTATCCTCTTTTACTCGTCGTTTGCTTGAGCATATTTATTTAGCGTAGTCAACAAAAGTATATATCAGGTTGAGCAGTGTCTGTCGATAAGTCACATAACATTGATACAAAGGTACAAGTACCTACATAGGATTCCTCGTTATTAATGAGGCAGGCGGTTTAAACGTCCGTGAAATGCTAGAGTGGAAGTTTTTTTTACTACTGTGCTCTTTATGAACTTATTATTAGTACAGCTGTCAAATTTAAACTTCTCAGCTTTAAAACTCTACGAATAATCAACCCCAAATTGCTTAATCGGAAAGATTATCGCAAATATTTAGTAACTAAATGTGGTGCTTTAAAAAAGTTCCTGCTAAAAAACATTAAATCCGCTCGAACGACGAATGGGATGCAATGGATCGATCATCTCACTGGCCTAGGAACAATAACGGCCTATAATCATAACACTGCAGGGAAAAGGCCTCCATCATTGAATTCAAGTGACCATAGCAATGACTAGCTGTTGCCCGCGACTTCGTCCGCGTCAATTTCTGTTATTATGAACGCGATTATTTTTGCAACATTTTTCACCGATGCTTCGCTCCTATTGGTCGCAGCGTGATGTTATATAGCCTAAAGCCTTCCTCGATAAATGGACTATCTAACACAAAAAGAATTTTTCAAATCGAACCAGTGCTTCCGGAGATTAGCGCGTTCAAACAAACAAACAAACAAACAAACTCTTCAGCTTTATAATATTATAAGTATAGATGGGTACTGGCATAATAACTACGCTTTCCAAATGCGGCTTGGTGATCAAAAACCCGAGCAATGTTCGAAAATTCGAAACTTTTTTGTTGCTCAACCCGGGAATCTAACCCGGGATCCCAAGACCTTGGCCCAGTATTTAAACCACTTGATCAACGGAGCGTTGCTTAGTAAGGATTCGGAGAAGTTTTGGCAAATATTTTTTGACATTATGCGACGTAATTTCAATGTTCGTCTGTAACATTTCTTTCCCTATGGTCTGTAATTACTGTAAATACTAGAGATGAAATGAAGAAAGTTCATAAAGAGATTACATTAGTATTAAGATTGCGGTCTGGGCACTATACATCAGCAAAATTTACTTACTTAAATTATTCACAGTGTAATGTAATTGAGGATGTACACCACTTGTTGATGGATTGTTCCCGAACTAGAGGAGAACGAGAGGCACTTTGAAGGAATTTAATTTAAATTTATTAGACGTAGGTTTAGTGCAAACTATTTTATCAAATCCAAAATCAAAATAGGCCATAAAGCTGTCCAAATTAGCAACAAACTATCAGAAGTAAATCCCGTAATAATAATATTGTAATTCAGTTAGATTTTGAACATGGATACGATGTGGTTGACATATCCGTTGAATAAAAACCCCTAAATAAATTAGATTTGCGTAAAAAACATCCATGTAAACTTGAGATTTATGATATTAACAGCCATGGGCATCAAAATTCTAGGCATAAGAAGTGAAGTGGGCATCCACTTCACTTCTTATGCCTAGAATTTTGAATGTGAGACTGTCCCACGAGAACCGCAATTATTTTAGAATAAAAAGTAGCTTCGTGCAATGTGTTAGTAATAGTTAGCACACGTCTATCCAAACTTGCGCATTTATAATAAGTAGATACTCGTATTACAGTTTTAATTATTAACAAACGATTTTACGAAAGCTTCTAAAATTGAGTGACAAATCTAAAATATTCGGTTTTTTTTTCTGGATGGTCCTATTCGTATGTTAGATATCTATTGTGTTAGGTGCATATAATATATGCATTTTGTAAACATAATTGTTTATTGCCAAACTTAATTGAATCGCGTGTTGCAAGGTGTAGGTATAGTGGTTCTTCTGACCACATGACTACATAGTTATCCTGCTTGTATAGCTGTAGGTAGGTAGATATGTCGTGCGTGCAGCTAAACGCGATTGGGGAAATATAGAGGAGGGTGAAATTCGCCGTGAAAAATTGCAAGTTAACAAAGTTTGGTGACCTTTTCGCACTCGCTTAGAGCGAAATCATAAATCTTGTAGTTCTACAGTTTTTTTAGTTTTACGACAGCAAATAATATAAATTTACGACTGTATCTAAGCTGCATCATTATCAGCTACATCAGTCCACTGCTGAATATGAACTGATCTTAAAGGAGAATATTTCCACAATAGCCACGCTAGGCTGGGGGTTGGCAATTCCAGTTTGGTCAGTGGTGGAAAGATGGCAGATCAGCAGCACTGCCTGTCTTATTTACGCGGTATTCTCTTAGTCTCCTCTTAATACGACAGAAACAGAAGGGGTGGACCTATTCTATTTTTATGTCGGCACTATACGAGATCATTGGTGTATAAAAGTACTTTAGAAAAAGTGGAAATAAATAGAAGATCAACCAAAATAACCCTATTCATTCAACTATAATCACAGTTGGTAGATTTTTTTTTTATTACAATCTGCCAGAGCTATGCCTACAAATTATGTCGCAAAATAAGCATTCACAGTGACTAATGAATAGGACAAGGAGCAAAAACCTTCCTTTTCCGTCGAACTATTTACACAGCGGTCGGCAAACCGCGGCCCGCGGATGTCTTACAATAAATTGTAAATATCAAATTAAATGCATGAACGAACCATAATGAGAACTTGAGTGCCATTCTACGAATTCCAACTACAAATATGACAGCTAACATACAAAAAATAGCCTGCATTGCGTGCGGGATCTCAGACATCACAATTTTTTTTGTTTTTAACTTTTTTTTTCTATGGGATATGACCAATTATACGTTTATACTCGTTTATATCACAAATATTTATATTTTGCCACCTTATGGCCCTAGCCTGCCATAAGGTTGCCGACCGCTAATTGACACAGCTAGAAGCTCTATCTGCTATCCTGTTCTTGGTACCTATAAGGGCGGCGATCGTTGCTGGTAATATCATTAAGCATTGTGGTTAAAAGCATTGTAAGTGACACAAATAGAAGCTGTTAAAAAGCTGTGAAATAAATGAACAAAAAATACTTTTGTAAGCCAAAGATAGATTATATTATTATGGAGTTGTTCCATGAATTTATTTTATCATCTACAAAGTTAAATCTGAATCTCTTAATTAATACATGAGTTTAGTGTTTTTTTTTTCTACTTTACCTGAGTTTCGATTGTAGCATAGACAATAGGTTGTCAAATAAATTGAATATTATTTGTGACTTACTTGCCATACTGTCATCATACTGAATTCCAACAAGGATTTGATTCATAATGTTAGGTTGAGTTAAAGCCACTTCCATTTCAGCTGCATTATTGAATCCTTTAGGCTCGGGTAACATTTTTGTGTCAAACAATAATGCAAGTAATCCATTAAGATTGTCTAGTGCAACTGTAGCCATGGCGTCTTCAGTTACCTTTCTTGTTAGAGGGTTCTCTGGTGAAAATGCTAATGTACCTTCCCTCTTAGCAGTAGTAAGGTTTCCTCTAAAATAGGGATACATTGTACAAACAAAAAAACAAAACCATGGTTAGAAAGTATTACTTTTAATACCAATAAAAAATATTAATATCATGAAATATACTTACAATTTCTGACCACTCATGTTAAAGTATGTTGGTTGAAATGGTGGATAGGCAATATCTGGTTTTGATTGGGGGTCTACAAGACATCTTACTAGTATGAGAAATAATGAAAATATAACAGGTGAAGATATTTCAAACAAAGTCTGCCATTTGTGCCTTCTTTGTAGTAGAAAGTTCTTCCATATGAGAAGTTTTAACTTCTCAAAGGCAGACATTTTTATATCCTAAAAATATAATATAAAAATAAGTAAACAAATAATTAAGACTTGTACAATAACTATAATGTATAAAATAGAAGTTACATGTTAGTAGGTACTTTAAGAGAAAAAAAAATATAACTTGACAATAAAGATGATTTATTGGTTGGTGGTGGTTTAATTACATTTAATGTTATTATTAAGCAAAGCAGAGGATTACTAAAATTCTAGTCAAAGTTTTATATTGATCTCTCACATCATGAAGCTACACATAATTACTAACACAAGGCCATCAATTAGTAAGTAGGTATACACTCGAGGCACTCAAATTCACCTTGATTGATTAAAAACATTAATACGACAACAAGTACAGTTAATAGAGTAGGCAAAGGTATTTTTTTTTCATTACGCAGTTTTAGTCCAACAGTTGGAACAAAAATAGATTTCGTTGCGCCGTCGCAATCTGAGACACGACAACAACAAACAAAAACTTCAAGTAGGCCTATTCATTTAAGTGTATCAAATAATTAGTCTAATTGTGTAAAATTTCATGAAAATTTTAAAACGTAAGTAATTATATAAAATAAAGCGAAAAACACATATTTAGAAAATGCCGTCGAGTCGCTAAAGATTTACTCACAGTCAATTCAAATTCGTTGAATATTTTTCATAACTCGATAATTATATGTTGACTTGAAAGAAAATATTGAGAACTACGTGAAACAATTATTTTTTTAATGGATAAATACAAATTCGACAATCATTCCCCCTGACCACTAAAACAGAACTGTCAAAGTATGACAATTTTGACATTATTTCAGAGAGAGAAGTAGAACTCGTCCCTCTCGGGACAAGCGAAGACATGAGCTATACTGCCTGGTCTTTTGTAGAGTTTCTTTGATAGCCAATTCTTAAGTAATATTGTCTTTATTTTGCATTTAAGACTGCGTATAATTTTATATATTGGGATCCACACTGCCGCACCAACACAACCTTCATCAGTGATCTTAGACGCATCAGTGTACATTGTGAACCATTCCAATGCTCAGAAATAATTTGAAGAAATTCTTGAGGAGCTGAATGGGAATTTTTAGATATACCAAAACTCAATGATACTGGCGGATTAAAAATTAATGACTCGAAGTTATTGGGGATTAGGCGGATAGTTTTCAATAGGAAGATAACAAAATTTTCGAAAACTATGAAGAATGCATGGGGTTTTAGAAGGGGGATCCGATGAGCGACTGGCTAGTGAGAGAAGTTTAAATTTTTCCAAAAGAGGGTGGGAGGCAAATTGGGAAGTTTTGACAAAGAAACGGTCACTGAGGTATTGTTTACGCAAGAAGAGGGGGAGTTCTACACACTCGATTTGCAGAGCGTTAACTGGTGAGGATCTCATAGCTCCCAATTGGTGCGTAGACATTTAGACTGAGCTTTCGTAATTTTGTCAAGAATGGATTTATTGCACTGATCTAAAAGGAAAGAAGCGTAATCAAAGTGACTTTGCACAATGGACTTGTATAGTAATTTTTGAGAGTAAGGGTAAGCGCCCCACCAGGTGTCTGAAAGGACACGTAGGACATTGACACGTTTTTCCGTCTTTCCTAAAATGTATTTGAAGTGAGGGACACCACTGAGTCTGGTGTCCAGAATCATGCCTAAAAATTTAACCTGATCGCTACACGGGATAGGTTCTCCCCCAACAGTCACGACAGTTATATTACGCTTCAGTGTGAAAGTAACGCAACAGCATTTTTGAGCGGAGATTGTCAAACCATGATTTGTCAGGCAATCATTTAAGTAGTCAGTTCAGAAATCGAGACGATATTTCATGGAAGAGAAATAAATAGCTATGTCATCGGCGTACTGCAGGATATTACTCGTACAAAATGGGACTACTGTTTGATCCAGATCATGCGCATATTGTACAGAAGAGGGCTGAGCACAGAGCCCTGAGGCAAGCCCTTCCATACCTGCAGCCTAGAAGAGGAAGAAGTGTTTTGGTATCTTATCGATATAATTCTAGACATCAGTGAATTGCAGATGAAACGTACCAACTTCTCCGAGATACTCAGCTGTAGCAACTTTTGCCTGAGTACTGAAAGTAAGACATTGTCATAAGCGGCAGTTATTTCGAGAAATACCCATACAAGGTATTCCTTTTTTTGAAACGCCAAACGGATATATGTTGTTAAGATACTAAGACTATCGACCGTGCTGAACCCCTTACGAAATCCGAATTGAGTTTTCGCTAAGATGTCCCGAGATTCCACTAACCATTCCAAGCGATTTCGAATCATAATTATGCTCGACGACTCTAAGAAGGACAGAGGATAGAGCTATGGGACGATAAGAATTATGATCTATGGGATCCTTCCCTGGCTTCGGTATAGGAATCACGATTTGTTCCTTCCAAGAGTCAGGGATGGCCCCCAAGTCATAAAAAGTGTTAATTAAATTTAAGAAATATAATTTGGCTCGATTCGGGGATTTTATTAAAAAGGAATAGGGGATTGCGTCAACGCAAGGAGATGAGTCGGAGAGGCCGTTCAAGGCAGACAGAAGTTCATCAAAAGAGAACGGTCCATCAAGATTACCAGTTGAGGGAATCGACATATTAAAATTTGAGGGAAAACAATCTTTGGGTGGGACAAAAGGGGGGGCTAATTTGTCATTAAAATTATCAATCCATGCAGAGGGGTTATTTGACGGAGTATTAGGGGACCAAACGGATTGGCGAAATCTTCTGATCTGTTTCCAAACCATAGAAAATAAGGTTCAAGGGGATATGGTCTCGCAGAATTTAATCCATCCATATTTCTTATTTTTTTATAATAAACATAATTCTAAGAACAAACCTATATAAAATTTAAATTAATGTAAGTTACACATTCATAATAATTAAGTCGTTTATTAGAGACTCTCATTGGTTGTTAAATTAAATAAAAATAATACTATAATTGTCATAAAAACAAAAAATAACCAACAATAACTAAACTTTAACGAATTACGTTTTTGGCCTGGGGGGTTGGACATAACCGTATAGTATATACGATTTTATCCAATTCGTTATCAACATGAAGCCATATAACCAAAACATTCGAAACAATCCATGTCATCTTCATGCCAGCCTTTGTGTGCCCATCTTTTACAGGTAATACACAGGCACCCAATCTTCACCCACTCGATTTACGAGATTTTCTTTTTTACTATATAAACGAATATATTCATTATTTCTAGAGCACAAAGTTTACGGTTTTTTATTCCTTGGGTAATAAGTTCAAACTGAAGATGGATTTCTTATTCTTGTATAGTTGGCTTTTTATAATCATCGCTCGGTCGTAGCTTTTTTCCGACTCTTTGTTTTTTGAAATCATGGCCGTACACTCAGGATCCCACCATAGAGGTGACGTTTTACGAATCGGCTTTCTTAGGAGAATGTGATCGTCTGCTGAGGATTTAAGAGTATCGATGAAATCGGAGTATGCAGAAAAAGAGTTATCAGAGTTTACAATAGGTAGGTAGTCCATTTTGTTATTAATTGATAATTTATAAGAAGGCCAATCAGCACTATTTACTTTATATTTCTAGAGAGGATGGATATGGAGACTAGGGACTGATTTACTAGGGATATTTATAATAATTGGATAGTGGTCACTGCCAAGAGTGCTACTATGGACGTCCCACGTGAGGAGTGACATCAAGTTTGGAGGACATATTGAGAGATCAATCGCGGAGCCAGATTCTTGGGATAAAGCTTGTCTTCTCGTTAGGCGGCCATCATTTAAAACGCCATGGTTGATTTCATCCAAAAGGTCTAAGACCAATGAGCCAGGAGATATAGTGTAATATGAACCCCATGAGACGTGATGTGCATTGATATCACCCATAACGAGAATTGGCGGATAAAGAGCCAATATAGAGCAACGCAGTTTATTGAGGGTAGAGGGATTTGGCCGAGGAATGTAAACTGATAAAAGGGATATATCAAAAATTCGTACAGCCACGGCATTAATATCCTGGCTATGCGAGGGTATGGGGAGTTGCGAGTAAGAAAGTTTGCGCTTCACAAGTAAAGCGCTACCGGCATATCCATCGGTCCTATCATCGCGGAGACATGAGTAGCCCGAGACGCGAAAATGTGAATCGGGGACTTACCACGTCTCAAAGACAGCTAGGACCGACAGCGAGTATTTATTAATTAAGTAATTCGTGTTTTTTGACCAAATGCTTTGGCAATTCCACTGGATTACCACGCTGGAAATTAGTGTAACGGGAAAATTTGTGCAACGTTGGACTGTAAGGAGTTACTGCGACGGAAAACAATGCGAAGGACAAGAGAGAGCATCAACTGAAGGAGGTTTTCGTTATCATCGTCAAACGAGGTGTGAGTCGTATGGTCATTTAGAGCGCATCCATTGGGCAGAGATGGGGCACAATTGCCTATAATGGCCTGGTGTGCCTGCCTGTCGTAGCCCTTGATCAAGGGAGCGTGAACACGAAGAGGACGAGTTACTGTTTTTTTGTAGGACTGGGTAGGAGACGTCACCTGTGAGTAGGATGGTTGAGTAGGTAACGGATTAACACGAGACGGACGGGATTTGGTCGTGTCAGCATAATATGATTTGCGAACCGCTAGGAACTGAGAAGAGGCCTGTGAGTCTGTTCGTCCGCAGCTTAGCTTTATTAATAAATGTGACACTACATAGTTGGTGCCACTCAATTTTATGTGGGAAAATATCTTATGATGGGGATGATAAAACTAAAATTTGTGCACAAATGTACTACACGAAACATAAACATTATAAAAATAAGAAGTAGATTATCTTTCCTGTGTTAACATTTCAATGAACCTTTCACAACAAGATGGCCCAGAAGATTTTATTAATTACTGTTATGTACAACTTCATACTTTAATCTACAAGCAATGGATAGGTAAATTAAAATTATATGGACCATTGACTTAGCCAAGACTACCTGGTTTGCCTATTGAAGATTCTATTTTATTATTTAATTTCCTTTTATATTCTGTTTCTCAAACACAACTACTTTTACTATAGTACCACCTACATTGAAATCGCAGTAGCTGTTACGGGTTGTATGGAAGAATTAAACTATAGTATTAAGATTTCGATGTTGGTTCTCTGACAAAAGTTAAATTGTAAGAGACCAGTAGAATCACCTCCAATAAGGAAGTTTATTATTATTACAAGGAAGTTAACTAGTAAAATAGTACCTTCTATGTAGGTACGTTGAATACAAGGTGTATCTAACATAATAAACGCACATCCTCCTAAGGGCTGATTCTGGTGCTCGAATACAACAACTTTTACTAGAGACCAACATCGAAATCCCAAAAAAAAACTTCTTCATACAAAATCATGTCAACAGTAACTAATCGGCGATTTTGTATAGGGTGTTTTTTTTTTGTAATTTTGGTGTTGGTCTCATGGTAAAAGAGGTTGTATTTGAGCCCCAGAATTAGCCCTTAAAGATGTGCGTTTATTATGTTACACCTTGTATACATATAGATATATTATAAATCGATACGTAAATATACCTATACTAAGTATAAATACATTCGGAATCACTGCAATACACTGTGCAGAGACGCTCAAAGACGCCAAATTCATAAATCAGTAGAAAACGGAGATCCAGCTAAAGTCTGGAGATTCCTCAAGTCTATTGGAGTTGGAAAATCACGTAATGATTCTATGTCCAAAAATACAAATATTGATCTTTTAAATAAGCACTTCTCCTCGTCTGTTGCTATTGATAGCATAACAAAAATAAATACACTTACTCAACTTGCCTCACTTTCAACTCCTGACTGTCCTTTATTCAGTTTTAGTCAAGTATCCGGTTGTGATGTTAAGAGAGAAATTTTGTCTATAGCCTCTAATGCAGTTGGTAGTGACAATATTAGTCGTAATATGGTTCTCCCTCTGATAGATATCTTAACTCCAGTGATCTACCATATTGTGAAGCAGTCCCTCTCTACTAGCGTTTTTCCCTCCTTATGGAAGGATGCTCAGATAATTCCTCTCCCGAAAAATGCACATCCTTCTTCCTACTCTGAATATCGGCCCATTGCAATACTTCCTTTTCTTTCCAAAGTGATGGAGCGCGTTGTTCATTACCAGCTTACTCGTTTCCTGACCTTGAACCAACTCCTTAATCCCTTGCAATCCGGTTTCCGCCCTGGCCATAGTACATCTACTGCTTTAATTAAGATAACTGATGATATCCGTTATGGCATGGATTGCCAGAAGCTGACTGTGCTAACACTTCTAGACTTTAGCAACGCTTTCAACACGGTTGATTTTGACATCTTACTCGGGTTGTTGCGTTCTCTTAACATATCTCCAACGGTGCTTGACTGGTTTCACAGTTACTTGCATGGACGCCGGCAGCGCATTCGTTCTGAGGATTCTTTCTCTGCATGGTGTGACATAAGTGCCGGTGTCCCTCAAGGTGGCGTGTTGTCTCCTCTTCTTTTTACTATTTTCATCAATTCGATTACTCACAATTTAAAATGTTTTTTCCACTTATATGCAGACGATCTCCAAATTTACCATCAAGGGCGCTTTGAAGACCTATCCAGTGTTGTAGACGTAGTTAATAACGACCTTCGTTATATACTAGGTTGAAGTAAGTCTTTTGGTCTCAAAGTTAACCCAACTAAAACGCAGGCAATAATTGTTGGAGGTTCTAGGCAAATTGTCAAAATTGACTGGCAGGCCTTGCAACCCATTATATTCGACGGTGTCCAAATACCATATAGCAAATCTGTAAAGAGCCTTGGCGTTCATATCGATAGTGCACTTACTTGGAACAAACAAACTGCTGAAGTAAGTAGGAAAATGTTCGCAGCGGCAGCGTCACTTAGCAGACTTTATTTATTTATTTAATCTTTATTGCACAGATTTAACAAAAAAAAAGTACAAATGGCGGACTTAATGCCGTATGGCATTCTCTGCCAGTCGACCATTAAGTTAAGCAGAAATGTAAAGTGGGCGGTGCGACAAAGTATAAGAAAAGTTACAAGTAATTATTTAAAATTAGGTACAAACAATTAACATATCATACATATAAATAATAAACTAAAATATAAGCTTCAAACAGAATACACATACGTAAATGGTTATACACAAATACAATTATACAATACATACTTAAATATATGAAAATATGATAAATACATAAATAAGATGACTTACAATGAAAAGTGAAACTAAGTAGAAGATGACAAAAATAATTTGCGGAAATGGGACCGAGCAAGTTTCTTAAATTAGTGTTTGCAGGGTGCTTGTTTAAGTTTTTCTGGAAGGGAATTCCAAAGACGAGAGGATTGAAGGAGAAAAGACTTGGATACGAAACCAGTGCGGTGAGAAGGAATGGAAAGGGTAAGTTTGTTTGAGGAGCGCAACTGCCGAGAATGTGTAGAACTGAGAAGAGTGAAACGAGATTTAAGATAAGAAGGGGAATGAGGATCGTTTAGTATAGAGAAGAGAGTAGATAGAATTCTAATGTTGCGCCGAAAAGGTAAAGGCAGCCACTGAAGCTTTAAGCGATACGCGGAGATATGTTCAAACTTCCGATGACAATAAATAAAGCGAATGCCGTAATTAATTAGACGATCCAATTTATTGAGTAGAACTTGGTTCAAGTCACAATAACACACATCAGCGTAATCAATCAGCGGAAGAACAAGAGATTGTACGAGAGAGATTTTAGTCCTAACAGGAAGAAAGTGCTTAAACCGACAGAGGGAGCGCAGTGTGGCGGTGACCTTACGACTAACCTCGGATACGTGTGTCGTCCAATTGAGCGTAGAGTCTAAGTGCAGACCAAGATTTTTGACACTCGATGAAAAAGGAACAACTACACCACCAAGATAAACCGGAGCAATAGAGGAAATGTCAATTTGGCAAATTTGTCGCTGACTACCGATCACAATGGCTTGGCATTTAGAAGGATTCACAGCTATACCATAACGGTCAGACCAAGCCGAGATACGTCTAAGGTCACTATTGATCCGCTCAACGGCAAGAGCAATATCGCTATGGTGACAATGCTGGTACAACTGCAGGTCGTCAGCATACAGATGGTGAGAAGAGCCAATGTCAAGAGTAATGGAATCAATAAATATGGAAAAGAGAATTGGAGAAAGTATGCCACCCTGGGGTACGCCTGTGTGCAGATCACGCCAGTGGGAAAGAATCTGATCAACACGAACTGCCTGTTGGCGGTCCCGGAGATAGGAGGCAAACCATTCCAATACATCAGAAGAAAAATGAAGGTGGGATAATAAAGATATAAGGACATCATGGTCAACAGTATTAAACGCATTGGAGAAGTCAATAAGGACAAGAATGGTAACTTTGCCATGCTCCATGCCATCCCTGATGTCTTCAGTGACCTTAAGTAAAGCAGTGCTGGTGCTGTGGCCAGGGCGGAAGCCTGATTGAAAAGAGCTTAATAGCTTATTACAAAATATGAATTTTGAAATTTGGGAATGGACAACTGATTCAAGGACTTTGGATAGGAATGGGAGGATGGAGATAGGTCTAAAGTTATTAAGGGCACTGGGGTTCGAGATTTTAGGAATAGGAATTACAATGGATCTGCCCCACAGCTTGGGATATGTCCCGGAGCTGAGCGAAAAGTTGATGACGTGTGTGATCAAAGGCAGAATCTCATTGATAATCACAATGATCATAGAGCGGCTAATGTCATCAAACCCGACCGCCTTGGATTTTATAGACATGATATTTTTCCTGACCACATCAACAGACACCGGCGAAAAGGAAAACTTCTCAGGAGCAGCAGGAGGTCTAGAGTCAATATGAGAAATAGTACGAGATTTTGTGCTTTTGTCTAAAGTGGAGGCGGAAGTAAAATGAATATTGAAATCATTCGGTGAAAATAAGGAGGGAATCAGAGAGTGAGCTGCGTTTTTGCTTTTTGACTTCGAAATTTCTTACCCATACCCACTAAAGTTGCGCTTGTCCAGGCCTTATTATTCCCAATTTTAGACTATGCAGATTGCTGCTACTCAGATTTAAATGAGAATCTCCTTGACAAACTTGATCGCTTACAAAATTTCTGCATACGGATAATTTTTGGTCTGCGTAAGTACGATCATGTTACTGAATACAGGACTCAACTTAAGTGGCTCCCTGTTCGGCTTAGACGTGACTTCCATATTATTTCTCTATTATTCACCATTTTGTTCAGCCCAAAGTCACCGCCGTATCTTAAAGAGCGCTTTCAGTTTCTGCAGGCTGCTCAGGATCGAGACATGCGGCCATCCAGGCAACTATTGCTCAAATTCCCAACTCATTCCACTAATTATTATTCTAAGTCATTCACTGTAGAGTCCATCCGATTGTGGAACTCCCTGCCACCTACTATCAGGCTTTCTGAGTCATTAGCAATATTTAAACGCCGGCTAAACATATATTTTTTAGCGCTTTGACTTGACAACTTTTGTCGCATGAATGGTAAATTTTATGCTGCTGATCGTTCATGACTCGGTTTCCTTGCTCATATCAAGTATGTATTTAGGTGTATGTATGTATATGGTATGTAATTTGTGTAATTATATATATTTTATTTATTTTAATTTATGTAATTGTGTTATATTTAAGTTTATTTATGTTTGAGTAAATCGTTTAGCTTTGCTGTTTTAGTATTTTTTTTTAATTATTATTATTATTTTCTACTTTTTATTTTTATTTTTATTTTGTAATCTTTAGTTTAACATTCTGCCTTAAGCACTCTGACCACCTTCCCCTTCTTCATAGTTTTTTTTCCTGTACCCAAAGGTTGTCTGGCAGAGATCGCTCATTAGCGATAAGACCGCCTAAATTGTACATCTTACTATAAAAATTGTATGTTATTTCGTTATTTGGTGTGCAATAAAGACTAATCTATCTATCTCTATCTATCTATCTAGGTATCTATAGAAAGTAATAAGTTGTAGGTGAATATCTTAAAGATGGCGTTAAGCTCGCATTAGAAGTTCGGGTGATATTAAAAACTGTGTAGAGGGCTCTCTATTTCCAGGGTACAAGAAACTAACATATTACATAATTGGAATAGAAAAATCAACTTTAATTATGACACGTAAAGTCGATAATACATTGTGAACGCGATGCAGTCTGACGTTTGGTGAGGCGTCTGTTTCAACTTTTAATAGTCTGTTTCATTCTTAATAATACCAGAATAAAATATATACAATCCCTTAACCCCCAGGAGGTACGCGCGTGCCGCGATAACAATTGATTTCAATTGTGTCTGGAAAAATTCACGATCGAGGGAATAATTGTTAGGAATACATATTGACGTCCCATAATTTTTAACATATTGCATGGCCCTTGTAGTATTTTTTTCTAATATTGTTTTATGTAATAATGCTAGTTATACTTAATTCTTTTTTAATAAAGTAACTAAATATAATTTTATTTGTACGGAAAAGACAAAAATTATAACTATATTTAGTAAATTAATTTACCCCAAATAAGGCAACCTTATGTTGAAACTTAGTGTGTAGTCTGTCAAATTTGAAACTTGTAATTTTATTGATTTTCGATTTTCCAGTATTAAGACAACAATTTCAATAAAAAAAAGACGTGTGGCACTCGGAGACTGCCGCGGTAAAGCTATTGCATAGCATTTTTTATCAACTTATGCAATTAAAAAACTAAAAATTCTTAGCTAATTCGGTCTCCACGCCCAAGGCCCGCGATAGAAGCTATGCAATAGCTTAATTTTATAATTTTATGTATTTTCTAATTTTGACTTTTGTAATTAATTTTTTCTGTTATTTTGGCAGATATGGTTACCATAGGCAACCATACTGTAAAATCCTTATTTTCTTCTAAATTCTTTTAAATTTCGGCAATTCAAAGTTGTTCGATCTTGCCTCGCCCCGAGTGTTAGGTTAGATTATTTTCGTTACGGAATTTCTGGATTCGGTCTCCACGCTCAAGGACCGCGATAGAAGCTATGCAATAGCTTAAAAATGGTTTGAAGTGCTGTGTGAAAGGTTCCAACAGCGAATCATACGCTGGATGCGGTATTTCTTTCTCAAAGTAAGTAAATTTTCATTGAATTGTTTTCAAACTGTATAGGGTGAGCATGTTATTTTGTTTTGGTGGATTTGAGGAGTTGTTTTGAGTTCATGTCACTAAATGATTAAAAAGTGTTGTAAAAATGGCGAATATTTTATAATGATAAAAACATTTTTCTATCTTGCTGAAAAAAGATTGGGTTTCTAGTAAATCTCGTGTCCCCATAACAAAGTATAATATAATATAATCTGATCCCTGTATTTTATTTGTGGAGACTAATCTGACATAAATGTACCGTTCTAATGCGTTGTCACTAAAGATTAGCTCAGTGGCTACTAAATTATACAATAAGGTAATAATACAAATTCAACTGAATCTTTGTGATCTGACACTACTGGTGTTTTTTGCAGACTACCCAGAAGTGAGAGCATGAAAAAGAGTGGCTTGATGCTACGTCTAAAGAAAACTTTCAAAGATACTCTGTAATTTGTAGCCTGCATTTTAACCCCGAGGATATCTTCAGATAAAAGTCATCAATGATTAAAATATCAGTATATAAACTTAAAAAACTGTGTCTCAGGTGGGACTCGAACCCGCATCTCCTCGCATGCCAGGCAGGCGCTTTATCATTAAGTTACCGAAACCCTATGACTCAGCGCGGATGCGGGTTCGAGTCCCGCCTGAGACATAATTTTTCAAGTTTATATACTGATATTATAATTGCAATTTAATTGCTAAAATATCAAATAAAGTATATAAATAGCTGTTTCATCTAAACTGACTGTCAAACATCTGCAAAGATGTTTCTTTCGAGTGTTAAGGGTGCAAATTCCTAACATTTGATGAAGCAACGCTGGCTTACAGCGTTAAGAATATGCTTGAAAAATTCGCGCTGAGTCGCAGGGTCTCGGTGGCTTAATGGTATAGCGCCCGCCCGGCATGCGAGGAGATGCGGGTTCGAGTCCCGCCTGAGACATATTTTTTCAAATACATATATAGTTTTATTATAGACCCTGTTCGGGCACAGCAATATAAATGTTAGTAGACAGAGAGGATGGCGCCATATAATTTAATATTACATTTATACATTTAAAATTTAAAAGTTAAATATTTCATACATTTAGAGCCAATTTTATGCTAACTTATAATATTAATAATAGGTACATTATTTAGTTAGTTGGTAACTGTTTCATAGAATATTTTTGCATCAGTAATAAATAAATAACAGTCATTGGTAAATAATATTCAAATCATACATCAACATAAAAAACCTAATCTATAAGGACATAAATGGTATTCCCTAACTGTAGAACTGAAATAAATTGTAATAAATTGTAATATTTGTAATGATATTATTATAATAATCAATAATAATCAATATTCAAAGGTCTCGTGGTCATTTAGGTATTCCTAGATTGAATAAAAGCACCTAGATAAAAGCCAGGAATGTAACTTCCTTTTAAACAATGGTAATGGCAGAGTCTTGAAACTAAGATGTAGCTTATTATACATTTTAATAGCCATGCAATAACAGCTTCGTCTCTATAGTTGCAGTCTAATTATAGGTAGCATAAGTTTTTCTGGATGTCTAGTAGGTTTGTTTTTGTATTGCTCTCTAGTAACAAAATAATTAGAGTGTTGACGTACAAAAATACACATTTGTTTTATATACAGGCACGGTTGGGGTAGGATTCCAAGTTTCTTGAAAAGAGGTTTACAGCTTACAAGAAAATGTACTCTGCAAATAGCCCTAATAGAAGAAATTAACAAAAAGAAGTGTTCTTTTGGGCTATAAAAGCCCGGTTCATATCTACTGAACCTCCCCACAATATAGTGCCGTAACTTAACACCGATGAAACATAACCATGGTACGCCGATAGAGCAGTTTCAATGGATGAAACATTACTAAGCCGTCGTAGCGCATATACAAACTTATTTAATTTCATACATATATTGCCTATATTATGTGCTTTCCAGTCACAATGTCTATCCAAGGTGAAGCTAAGAAATTTGGCTTCATTATCAATTTCAATATTACTACCACAAACATTTATTAGAACATCCGTTGATCTTGCTCTGTAAGTAGAACACTGGATGCAATTTGTTTTTAGTAAATTTATTTTGAGATTGTTTGAGTGTACCCAATTGATTAGATCGAGTAGAGTGTCATTAATAATTTTATTGATATTTTCAAGTTTATATACTGATATTATAATTGCAATTTAATTGCTAAAATATTAAATAAAGTATCATCAATGATTGTATGATCTGGGGCTAAGTAAGTATTGGACCTAAGTATTGTAGATACTGTATATTAAAAAAAAGTTTTTAATTTCATATCTTGTTTTACTATTTTTAAATCTCATCCATGAATTTTGTAAAGGAGATGTCCCAAATTGTATGGAGGCCAGGCCCAGAACCTGTACACCCCACCAAAAGATAGACCAATACACCTACAAGATTTTGTTATTATCCAATTCTTTTAAAATGGCTTCGTTAAGTGGTTCAAATAAAGAGATAAGTATGAAAATAGCAATACAAAACAACAAAACCATCATGGCGGAAGATGACATTATGATGACGTCTGTCAGTTTCAAAATCGCGCAGCTAGGAGTCGAGTGCCATCGCTTACTGTAGTAACAACAAACATTATGAAAGTAATGTGTCGATCAATACTAAATACAGAAAACTAAAAAGAGGTCGTTATAATGAACTACAATAAAAGCGCGACAAGCAGAACAAAAACTTGAAGTGAATGATTATGCCAAAGTGACAAGGGGTATCTGACAGCTACTGACATTTAAAGTTTTTTTAGATTGACGCCATCTTGGAATGCCTAAATGAGTTTGATAAATTATTCGATCTTATTTATTTTTGAACCACTAAATTATACGTTAAATAAATTTATATGTATTTTTCCCAGAAACAGTATTTTTATTTTTATTTTTGAAAATGGTGTACAATGTCTGGGCCTATTATGGGACATCTCCTTTGCGATTTAAGAACTTTGGTTCATTAACCATTAAACGAGACGTGTTTTTCCCATTGGAAAATCACGTCTCGTTTTGCGTTTAGGAACAGAGTTATAATCCTATATATTATACATCAATATACTAACTAGTACTTCTAAATAAACCATGTACTACGAATTAAAATCGAAATTCTAGTATGTACGTTCAGTAATTTTAAAGTAAAAAAAAACATTTGCTCAGAAAATCTGTAGTGACAGATACAAATAAGGATATATTTTTTAAGTGAGATAAAATGGTAACCTATTTCAATTTCCTTATCATTTTATCCAACACCCCGTTGGTCTAGTGATTTAAATACCGGGCCAAGATCTCGGGATCCCAAGTTCGAACCCCGCGTCTAGCAACAAAAAGTTTCAAATTTTCGAACGTTGCTCGGGTTTGTGATCACCAGCACGCATTTGGAAAGCCACCACGCTTGCATTATGCCAATTCCCATCATGCAGTGGTAACTTGAATTTAATGATAGATTTCTTTCCCTGCTGTAGTGGGATGATTATAGGCTGTTACTTTCTTACTTTCTGTTATTTTAGCACGTACATACTAATTACTATGTGTACATCAACTGAACCCAAAATCAACACTACATTGCATCTAGAAATAAGGATTCTAAGGGGTATGACTAGAGATTATGCTCTCCAGTTGCGCCCCACGAAATGTTCATTTTCTTTAAAATTACTGAACGAGCAAACTAGATTGTAACTCGAACATGGTGTACTCGTACACTCGTACTTAGGTAGAACATTGAAGTATAATAGGTCAGACCGCGGTACAAACAGCATAACATAAGGAACAACAAAGGATTTTAAGCTTTCGCGATTTGAACACATATTATTTATAGTACACTAACGGGTTGTTGTCGCGTTAAATATTATGAAGGTATAAATACCTATTTATTTATAGGCTGTTACTTTCTTACCGTTAAATATTATGTAGGTATATATAAATAAATACCTATTTATTTATATATACCTTCATGATATTTAACGCGATAACGACCCGTTAGTGTACTATAAATAATAAGGAACAACATCTGGTAACAGAGAAATATTGCTTTAATATATTAGCTATTTTACCCACGTATCCTCCTATTTTTTCAACATGATTGCAATATTTCTACTTTTCAACGCTATTATGTAAAATAAAACCTATCTATTATGTAAAAAAGGTTGTATCGAAAATCAAGCTGCAAACAGTAAATACAAAAAATTGTATATCATTGTATAGTTTCTGCATTAGGCAAAATTACTTTGACCTAAATTTTAAGTGGTCTCATTAAGTTATAGGTTGTCACCTTACCGATGTTAGAGGGCTCTATCTCTGTCACTCGGACCGCGTTTTTTTACTAGTGTACATTCCAGTTATGTAATATGAAGTTCTTTGCCAGGGTATTACTTTACTCTATGACCATAGACAATAGAAATTTTTAAAATGGCGCATTATGTCATTGTTGAGACATATCAATGTTTTTTAAAAGGTTTTAAATGAATTAAGTTTTAAATGTTAATTATTATATAAGTTTTTCTTTACCATGTCTACCAATAATTTATCTTCAGTGATGAAGTCTTGTTCGGAGAGTGAGCTTATCAATGAAGTGTCTGATGCTGCTATGACACCAAAGCAAGTGGAAGGCTCCCGATTAAAGCGTACCTTTACATTGCCTCGTAATCCATTTGGAACAGCAAAGCCTTCATCAAGTAAGAATAAAACCCACGACGGCGATAGCAAGCCTACGAGTGCTTCCATAGTGGGTGAGCCACAGAAAGATGAAGGTGGTATAGAAAGGAAGTTGTTTAGGAGACCGTCTTGGAAGAGATTTTTAAACAAGATAGCTCAACATATGAGCACAGTTAATGTTTCTGGAGTGAGTATGTTGAATATATTCTTATTTATAGTACCATGAATTATTTTTGTATCCTGTATTATCACTGACCTTGACATAAATTACACAGTGTGAAAAGCAAGGTTACTTATATGTGCAAAATATCATTTTATCTGCAGAAAAATGATCTTTTGAAATTGTATTCATTCTGAACTATTATTGCAATTAAGGTCAAATCAGCACCTGCTATTATGACTGGTGAGAGAGTACCATGTAGTGGAGACCCTCCATGGCCATCAGGAGCTACTCCTGCTGCTTCAGGCATCAAGAATCATGGAAATACCTGTTACATGAATGCTGTACTACAGTGCCTTTCACATACTGATGTTATAGCAGAATATTTTGTATTAGATCATTATAAGGTTTGACTAAACTATTTTCAATTTATTCAATATTTTTGTAACTTACAAGGAAACAAGTAATAATTTGATGTTTTCATGACAGGTGGATCTCCAAAAACGTAATAAAATAAACTCCAAGAAATATGGGACACGCGGGGAAGTAACTGAACAATTAGCAGCTTTGCTGAAAGCTTTGTGGGCATGCCATTACTCACCTGACATGAGCATTATGTTTAAGGTACAACTAAATGTGATTAAAATGATTAAATTCATGTTAACCTCATAAGAATTGGGCTTTCCAATGGTTGGCGTAACAATATTTTAGTTTATTGTGTCACCTTAAGAGAAAACACTACAGGCGAGAGAATTGAAAAATAGGTATTTGTAAAATCTATTGCTGTTGCGCAGTGCCAAACGCCTTCATCGCAAAGTGTGATAAAGACAACTGCTTCTTGGACCAAAAATACCTACTAAAAGCACAACAAATCAATGTTTGTAGTCCCCCGATTACTATTCCAAACCTAGACCGATTTAAATACTTTTTTCATTAAAAATTAAAGAAAGGCTTTGGCCGTGTTCGTTTGTTTTCCTTTTTATCTAAAATTTAGCCAAAATTGATTTCTGGATGTTTGAACACAGCGAAAAATCTTGTGATATTTTTCGATTTTTGAGGGCACATATCTTTTTTATTAATTAATTTATGAAAAAACAGAAAACATAGAAACATGCTAATAAACGATTTAAATACTTTTTTCATTAAAAATTAAAGAAAGGCTTTGGCCGTGTTCGTTTGTTTTACTTTTTTTCTAAAATTTAGCCAAAATTGATTTCTGGATTTTTGAACAGAGCGAAAAATCGTGTGATTTTTTTCGATTTTTGAGGGCTCATATCTTTTTTATTGGTTGTCTGGTAAGTCCATCTCTTGTCTGCATATCTTGACAAATGCCCTGCCCAGCTCCACTTCTGTTTCAAACTAAAAAGAAGCGCATCTGTCAGTTTCGTTTTCATGCGGATGTCTGTATTTCTTGTTTTTTGTATTTTCCTTAGTTTTAAAATACTTCGCTCCATTGCGTGTTGACAAGAAGAAATTTTGTTTTTTACTTTTTCAGTAAAGACCCATGACTGACTGGCGTATGTTAAGCTTGGGAGAATGCAAGAATCCATTACAGTCTTTTTAATACTAAGGCCATAATTTCCTTTTAAAATTTCCTTTTGGGCCCAGTATTTCTTCCAGGCCGTACTTATTCGTCTGTCTATTTCATTTTCATTGCTATTTGCATTGAATGACACCAATTTACCTAAGTATACATATTCGTTTGTATACTGTATCGTTTTCTCATCTACTTTGATTACTTTCTCTTGACTGTTTGACATAATTTTAGTTTTGGATGCATTCATGTGCAGGCCAATTTTATTGCTTTCAGAGTTTAAGCTTTGTAGCATTGATTCTATGTCTGTCGCAGATTCACTAAAAAGGACAATGTCATCTGCAAATCTTAGGTGTGTTAATTTTTCATTGTGTATCCATATGCCCTTATTTTTCCAGTTAATGTTCTTAAAAATGTCCTCAAGTACAGCTATGAATAGCTTTGGAGATAACGGGTCACCCTGCCTCACCCCTCTTTCAATTTTGAACTCTTCACCTGGCCTTTCCAGCTTTACTCTACTCACACCCTTAGCATAGATGGATTTTATGATGTTCACATATGTTTTGTTTACATGATTATTTCTTAGAGCAGTCCATATAGATGGATGCACTATGCTGTCAAATGCTTTAGAATAGTCCACAAAAGCCAAATATATTGGTCTATTAAATTCTTTATATTTCTAATAATCCTTATTGACACTGCAGACACCTGCTTATTGACAACCGAAGGCCGTAGTACCGGGACCTGAAAAGAAAAAGACAATATTATTTAAATAATAAGACAAGTTCCCGGCTGTTGCAAGCAGAAGGTACCTAACTAGCTTTAGGATTTTTATTTTAAAGCTGACTGTAAGCTTCGCCTATTGGCTGGCATACATAGAGTAGGACTATTATTATACCTAGACAGTGTTCCGTATTGGACACCTAATACATTTTTATATTATATTATTTTACTTTTGTGGCGCATCGTATTCGGTGCGCACAGCTGATTAAATTTTCACCTCGCCCTTGTTGGTTTCAGTTCTCCTTGGATTCATTGATCTACCGCACTGCAAATTTCTGCACAAACATGTTTGGTTTTAGGACCCCCGCCAAAAAAGGTGTAGATAGGAGTCCCGAGGGCTCACCAACAAACAAGGAGAGGGCTGGCCCCTCTCCGCTAAAACCTGCGACGCAATCAAACAACGTTAGACGTAGCATAGGGGAACTGGAGTCCAGACTAACCCAAATGCAGTGTGCATCAACCACACACACCCACTCACCAACCAAAGCGGAATCGACGAGGGCCCCGGGGGCACCGCAGAGGACGAAACACAAGGCAGCGGCCCCCTCAGAATCGAAGGGAGTGACGCGCCGAGCATCTGTGGAGACTCCTGCGGTGTCGCCGAGGTCAGCGACGGATCAACCAAAGTCCACTGATAGAGTGACCCGGGCCAGGGTTTGGCTCGTGAAAGCGAAGACACAGATAGGTGAATCCCGCAATCTGAGAGCCGACCTTAAGGCTGGGATCACTCTAGCGGTGGAAAATCTTTACCAACTGGTGAAAGAAGCTTCGGGAGCTGCACCTGCACAGAAAAAGATAACCAGAAAGGACGAGGAGGTTAGGGAAAACGGTGACGACACTCCAACGGGGCCAAAAGGAAAAAAAGAAGATCCACTGATTAACAAAATTGAAGAAAACAATCGACTGCTTGCCGAAAACAGCAAAAAATTACTGGAAATAAAGACTATGTTAGAGTCACAGAACCAAACCATGGAGGAAATGACCTACGCGAGAGTAGCGGCAGCCGAACTGAACACCAGGCAAGTGCCGGAGCGTAGGGCACTTCACTCTGTGGTTATCACCTCCGAAAATGATCAGGACACGGGGGAGGAAGTTCTGGAAAAGGTAAGAAGAGTGGTCGATGCAAAGGAAGGCTGGATAAGGATAGAAAAAGTGAGAAAGGCCAAAGATAGAAAAATAATAATGGCATGTGAAACAAAGGAAGACAGAAGGAAAATCAAGGAAAGGATAGAAAGAGCAGGAAAAAACCTCGTTGTCGAGGAAATGAAAAACAGGGACCCGCTTCTGGTACTTAAGAGCGTTCTCACAATACATAGTGACGCTGATGTATTGGAAGCTCTTAGGAACCAGAACCGGGGCCTCTTTCATGGCCTCGAAAACGAGGAGGATAGAGTAGAGGTGAAATTTAGAAAGAGGACTAGGAACCCACATACATCCCACATCGTCCTGACTGTGTCTCCCACAATCTGGAAGCGGGCAACCGAACAGGGCAAAATACGTATAGACCTACAACAGATTGTGGTAGAAGACCAGTCGCCCCTGGTTCAGTGTTCACGCTGCCTGGGTTACGGCCATAGCCGTAAATATTGTAAGGAGGCCGAGGACGTCTGCAGCCACTGCGGCGGACTGCATTTGTGCGCGGGTTGCCCTGCAAGGCTCGCACAGGAGGCACCGGAATGCACAAATTGCAGTCGTGCCAAAATAGAGAACCGTTGCCACAATGCATTCAGCAAAGACTGCCCCATCCGCAGTAAATGGGACGCCATAGCGAGAGCATCAACGGCGTACTGCTAAAGGCGTCCCGGAGGGCATAAAAAGAGGCAAGAGGCACAATAGTCTAGCAGGCGTCACAGCATGTTCCAGAGACAGCTTGAACCTCGTTGGGGACAGGAAAGTGGCAGAGGGCCTCATTAGCTCGGAGCATGGCGGCAAAACACTTAGTTTAATATTAGATAAATTTACAGTAAAGCACATAGACCAGACTACGAGAATAGTTGAACCAAAAAAGACTGATTTCCAAGAATTTCATGAGAAATTTACCCAAATCATGTCTGAAAAACAGTTCCTAATAGAAAAATTTAATAAAACAACAAAATTAGAACACATGTTACAAAAATTAATCACAATAACTATAGAAATATGCAAACACATAACTACAAATAAAAACAAAATAGAAAAACTTACCATGCCGTTGTGGTCCGAGCTGTGGGCAGCAGATGACCTGTACCTAAAAGAAAAAGAAAAGCTTGAGCTAAAAGTCCAAAAAGAAATAATAAAGAAATGGAAGGAACTTCGTGGGAAACAGGACGAAAGGGGTATGAGGGAGGAGATCGACATGGGGACAGAAAGAGTTTTAATGAAATTAAGTAAAGAAAAAGATAAATTATTAAAATCGTGCAAAAATTTAACAGGTAAAGAAATAAAAGGAATAAAAGAAAAATAAGTATTGCATCATATATATTGAATATATACTGTATCGCAAATACATAAATATAATAGTTTAACAATATAACAATAAATCTAAAACGAGAGAAAATATAAATATATTTAGAATAGGTATTGATTTGAGAAATAAGGAGGATAAATTTTAATATAGTAAAGTAAAAGCTCACTGACCCAGTAGGATCTGACGGAAAGGAAAAGCAGTTAGTTGCAATAATAGTAAATATGTTACAGATTTATTAATGTTGCAAAATATAGAAGAAGGTATAAGACTATGAGTTGGAAATGAAAGGAATACAGAAAAACATAAATTAAATTGAAATAGATAGATTGAATAGATAAGACTACAGTAGAAAATGCTGGAGTATAAAATTGAAAGATTATATATAGGATATAGAGTAATTGATGTAAAAGAAAACTGTAAAGAAGAACATAGTAAAAGGTTTGACCT
Organism: Anania crocealis; assembly: GCA_949315895.1. Taxonomy (NCBI): domain Eukaryota; kingdom Metazoa; phylum Arthropoda; class Insecta; order Lepidoptera; family Crambidae; genus Anania; species Anania crocealis. The sequence goes on from OX438858.1 coordinate 12,186,050, forward strand.
TAAGTCATTAGAAAAAGAAATAAAATATTAAATAGAAAAAACAGGCTCCGATCACCCATGTTGGAGGAAGTCGTTAATTCTAAAAAATAAAAAAAAAAAAAAAAAAAAAAAAAAAAAAACCCCTACCCTACCCCTACCCTACCCTACCCCTACCCTACCCCATCCCTACCCCTACCCTACCCCTACCCTACCCCTACCCTACCCCTACCCCTACCCTACCCCTACCCTACCCCTACCCCTAACCTACCCTACCCTACCCTACACATACCCTACCCCTACCCTACCCCCAAAAATTGTGAATCTAAACCATTCCCAGATCCCCTTGAACACACACAAAAAATTTCATCAAAATCGGTCCAGTCGTTTGAGAGAAGTTCAGTGACATACACACTCACAGAAGAATTATATATATTCCGGTGTACTTCATATCACCTGATCCTAACATCATTAAAACTGACTTAATGGCTCAAAAATTTGATGTAGAGCATTTTATATGGGAATATGAAATTAACGTTTTTACTATCTTCCTCGCAATTTTTCCATGTTTTCTCACCTTTTAAACCTTCCCTGGACTACGACAAACATTTCAAAACCAAAATCAGCTTAATCGGCCCAGCCGTTCTCGAGTTTTAGCGAGACTAACGAACAGCAATTGATTTTTATATATATAGATTATTTGTTCTAATGTGTGGATGTGGTCTATTGTCGAGAAATGGGACCGGAAGCCCGCTTGCTCTATTGGCTGGTTCCTGTCAATATTTGGCGCTATTCTTCTTAGAATAATTGATGAGAAGAGTTTGTATATTGCCGATAGTAAGCTAATAGGCCTGTAGTTGCTGATGTCAAGCGGGTCCCCTTTTTTGTACAATAATATAATGTTTGATGTACTCCATTGTGATGGTACTTGCTCTTTTATCAGTACTAAATTAAAGAACTCTACCATATATGCCGCCAGGATTGGCGCACCGATCTTCAGGGCTTCATTTGTGATTTCGTCTTCTCCTGGACTCTTCTCGGGTTTTAGTTTTCTGATTTGAGTCATTATTTCTCTTTCTGTTATTAAGTCTACTGGTGCTTCTGCTATATCCTTCTCAGATTTACTATGAACTTCTTCATCCTCTTGTGTCATATTATGTAGTGATGATGGTTTTTCATAAAGAGAAGTATAGAACGCAGTTGCACATTCTATTATACGTTTTCTATCTTTTGTTTGGCCTTTTCCACTGTTTAAACTTTGTATCCAGTCTTTGTGTGTACTAAGTTCTTTAAAAGCTCTTTTAGAGCTTCGGAAATTATACATATTCCTTTCAATAATTCTTCTTCTATGGTTTGCATAGTCTCTTTTAATTGATTTATTAGTTAGCTTAAACAGACTTTTTAGTTCCTCTCTTATTTCTTTGGACTTGTTTTTTGTGAATATAAGTTCAGTTCTTCTAAGGATTAGATTTTGAGTGTGTTCACTGATAATTTCTTTGATGTTTGTATTTTTTGTTTTCTTATCAATTTTTAGGCTTTTTGTTATTGCTTCTTCTAAATTGTCACTAAAGGATTGTACATTCTCATTCTTCTTTACTAATTCATTTAATCTTGGTAAGTTCTTTTTTAGATTTTGTATATAGTTTATTTTGTCTTGTGAGGTCTTCAATTTGTTGGTTGTGTTTTTAAAGGATCTTCGGCTAATTGTAGGTTTTTGAGTCTTTATTGAGCATCTTAGAATTCTATGGTCGGATGGGAAGCTTATTTTGTTCAGAACTTCTACATTTGTCACTGATTTTGGGTTTGGGCTAATTATAAAGTCGATTTCATTTTTTGTCTTTTTATCTGGTGACATCCATGTCCACTTTCTTAAACTTTTCTTCTTGAAGTATGTATTCATTACTGCTAGCTTGTTCTCATGTGCATATTGTATTAAGCGTTCACCTCTGGCGTTCCGAATGCCATACCCATATTGGCCCATCACAGGATGTTCGTGAGATTTAGGTTGTCCAATTTTAGCATTGAAATCGCCCATTATTAGTTTGTTTTTATCAGCCATTTCTTGTGCTCTTGTTAAGTCACTGTAGAATTTCGTTATTTCTTCTTCACTTGAACTCTCATGGGGGGCATACACTTGAATTAGCGATAATGGTCCTTCTGTGAAGCTCAGTTTTAGAAGAGCCACTCTCTCCGATATGCCTATAAAGCTCCTTATATTGCCCTTCAAGTATTTTTTTATTAAAAAGCCTACGCCATGAAGACCCTGTGTCTCCCCTATATAACAAAATACATATTCTTTGTATTCTTCAGTAGTATATCCCATCTTTTTAACTTCTGCGAGTTCCATTATATCCCATTTTATTCTATTTATTGCGTTATTTAATTCTAATGTTCTTTCTACTGTTGAAAGTGATCTCACATTGTATGTGCATATTATAAGGCCTTGTTCTCTAGTGCACTTCATACTTTTACTTTTATCTGCATAACTAGATTTGATGTTATTGTTTTTGTTTATACTTTTCTGTTTCTTTTTATGTGATGAAGGGTAGTGGTCGTCTTCCCCCACGGTGACCAACCGGGTTAGGGTGTATTTTTCGTGTGTTGGTTTGAATAATGTTGCGATATTAGTTTTGATTTTGTTCCGTGTGCCGGTGGTTGTTACTAGTTTTTTGAGATTTCAGATAGTGATGCTGTTCTGCCTCGTTCGATATAGTTACGAATGTTAGGTTTTAAGATTTCTTTTGAGGCGCTCTTGGCTAAGGGTTGCAATGAGATTTCTTTCTCTTTCAAGTTTATTTTCTTTTGTGTTATTGCGTTCGGTGAACCTGAATCTTCTCTTTTTCTTTTGTCTCTACCTTTGTCAGTTGTTTTTTCACTATCAGTTTGTCGTATTTCAGAAAGGCGGTATTTCCTTTGTTTTTCTCCTCTTCCAGTTGTGGTTGTAACTGCTTCCGTTTTTCCAGTACTTCCTTAGTATAATCCTCCTTAACATACATACATACTACATGGCATGGCCCAAGTGGCAAGCGAAGTGTAGGAAGACAGAAAAAAAGATGGGCAGATGACTTGGTAAACGTAGCAGGCAAAAATTGGATGCATACGGCCAAAGACAAAGAAAAGTGGAAAGGGATGGAGGAGGCTTTTACCCATACTGGGGCCACATAACATTGAAAACGAAACAAATATCAATTATATGTATATATATATACATATATATTTTTTTTTCTGTTAAAAATTTACTGTAATCCAAATGTGTTTTGTGGAAATAAAGCTGTAATAACAATAATAATAATGAATCTTTTTTATTAATTAATTTGTGAAAAAACAGAAAACATAGAAACATGCTAATAGTGGCCATAGATTGATTGTAATTTAAGCTTACATGGGACTTAGATAACAATTAATTATCAACTAAATTGTACTAATCTAAATCTTACTCATGTGTTATTTTTCAATTTTATGGTGTGCAATAAAGTATATCTATCTATCTAAGATGGCTAAACTGTAGACAACTTTTACAATGTTACCTGTGATTTATATTCAATATTTTATTTTTTGTTAATTTGAAACAAAGATCACTAAACTAAGCTCACCACTTGGACCAAAGAATCAATATACTATTTGTTCCACTGACACACCTTGTTCGCTAATTTAAATCAAAAGTAGATTACTAGCATAGTAATGAAAAAGGTCAAACTCTTAAAATGTCAAAGACCTGACCTGATTTAGTCTCCCCTTAATACAAATTATTTTTAAATCATCACACTATTCATAATCCTATACAATGTGAATATAAAATAGAAGATAGATAAAGCTATTTATTTGGCAGACACTTGAAGGCTTCCCTTGCGTGCGCTGCGTAAATAGTTCAAGTTACCCAAAAAATATTATATAAACCATATAAGGTAAAAAAAATACACAGAAGTACTTTTAAATATATTCTTTTAAAAACTTATTAATTGTGATCATATTAACAAAAAGCGTACGAAGTCGCGGGCAACAGCTAGTTTTGTATAAAATAAAATTGCTCACTGAAATCTAGAGCTGTGCAAGTGGATTTTTTAAAATAATTCCTGATGTTATTTCAGTATGAATATTAGAACATCTTGCTTTTATTTTCAGGGGACAGTTGAAAGACACGGAACTCAATACAGAGGCAATAGTCAACATGATGCACAAGAATTTTTATTTTGGTTGCTAGATAAAGTTCATGAAGACTTGAACACAGCAACAAAGAAAAAGTATAAAACCATCAAAGTTAGTATTTTATATGCCGATATAGGAAAAAAGTTCTGTTCTTCAAACTATGTGGGTCTAAAATGTACATATTTTTAATTTTAGAACACCTGTGGGAAACCGGATGAGGTTGTGGCAGCAGAAACCTTGGCAAATCATGCTCGCAGAAATAGTTCATTTGTTCAAGCAGTTTTTCAAGCACAATACAGGTACACAATACGCATACATGCACACAATATTATTTTTAATCATACATTTTGTATGCTTGAGTACTTAAAATCTTAAAATATGTATGAATGAAGGAGCAGGATTCTCTTTATACAAGTTACTTATTGTAACTTAAAAAGATATCCTCACCCCATGTAATTACACCATCTATAATAAAGATATTTTGATTTTTTTTTACAACTACCTTTCGTAAATATGTCTGTAAAAGTTTAGGATAAATTGTCTCTTGTCACTCAAATTGCACTACATTTTATTTATTAATATCTCTATTTAAACTTGAAAAATTATGTCTCAGGCAGGACTTGAACCCGCATCTCCTCGCATGCGATTAAATAGTGATATTATAATTGCAATTAAATTGCTTAAATATCATATAAAGTATTTATTTATTAAGTTAAGCATATAGCTTGAAATTGTATGATTATTAGGTGGATTAAAAATCTTAAAGTAACATTATTCAGCATACAGAGTGCTCTGATAATGCGTTAAATTCAGTTAAACAATCACACACCTTTTTATTAAAGTTAACATATAGGTATTGTTTGAAAATTTTTGGAAGACTGTCCACGTCTGTAATCATTAGCCGTTTTCTGCGCGTCCTTATTTATTGAATAGTCTTGTTGATTTACAAATCAAATCATTTATTTGTCATTGAATAATTTGTTTCACCTATTCAGCATGCAAATATTTTATTGTATTATTGAGTCAAATGTGGTACTTAAAATTCGTGTTGATTTAGGAACTATGTCAATGACCAATCTATCACTGAATCTTAATTTTTATATGTATAAAACATGTTCGACATAAATTCTTTCGACGAGTAGGTAATTACTACAATTATTATTATTCAAGCTAGGAGACGAAACTAGAACTTTTGGTTTTTAATCATGCCCAATGCCTATAGCCTAATGTAGCAATTTAAGCACCTTGTATTTTGTAAGTCAAATTGCACAGAGACAATGCTCAGATTTCCTCATAACAGTGCTCTTTGTCTTCAGGTCGGCGTTGACGTGTGCTACGTGTGAACGCACATCCTGCACATTCGATCCGTTTCATTGCGTGAGTGTACAGCTCCCGTCAAGGCTCGCGACGGTGCAACCGTCACCGCTACCTGTAAATGTAAGATATTATATACAGGGTGAAATTTTAACCACCTTCCAAATTTTAATATATTAATCTACGACACAAAAAACAAATGACGTATTTTTTCTTTTGGTATAGCCCAGTACAAAAATGTCAAGATAAAGCACTTAGAAAATGTCCGCCAGAAATCTAAAATTGTTGATACGGCCTCCTAGCAACACTTTTTTACGCATTGCGCATTTCATTCATTAAATACGATACTATTCATAAGTTTTTGATTGTCCCTTTATACCTTAACAGGCCTAGGACCGTAAAAATTGAAAACTATATCGCGAAAATTATTTGTGGGCGACAACTTTATTTACATTTTTTACTTCATAAATAGGCTCTAAATACGATACTGAACGCCTACAAAAATTTTGGAAAGTGGTTAAAATTTCATCCTGTATGTATAATAATTTCTCTAGAAAAACACTAAATAACAGGATTTCTTTCAAGTATCGTTTAGTAACAATAATATTGCTTGTCGTAAATCGTCAATCAATTTCTGCAGTATGCCGGGAAAAGTATTTTAGTTAAATTCTATTTCTATTAATTTGAGATTGTGGTATACAAAAAATCATATTATTTCTCATATAGAGAATTTTCTCACATTTGGAGGAAAGTTTCTATGGCTTTAAGATACATTGCTTATCATCATCATTACCATTCTACTGCAGGGTTTTTTAAACTTTTTGCAATCATGAATCACTTAACAATTTGATTAATTCCCACAGACCACTGTCAAAAATATATTTAGAAAAAAAAGCTTTCTTTATATTTTATGAATTATATTTATAAAAAAGTAATTTTATCAGGCTGGCTTCTTCAAATGAAGGATTTTGCCATAATCGTCATGCTTGGCAGGTGGGTTAGCGATCGCAGTTCGACCAGGATAGAGAGAAGCCGCTGCTTCTTCTGGCAGTACTCCCTTAGTCACCTCATAACGCCCATAGGAAGGGAACGGGTGGTGATTTTTTTATTAAAACTGTAAAAAAAATTAAAATTTAAACAATATTTTGCAGGTAGTGTATGTGAACCAGCAGCCCCGTCAAGTGCGTATAGGGGTTGAACTGACACCGACCGCCACGATGGATGACCTTCGCACCACACTACACACGGACACCGGAATCGATCGGGACCACATAATACTCGCTGAAATTAATGAAACAGGTAAAAAAACCTTAAATTTTTTTTTTTTTTTTTTTAAGAAATGCCTCACTGGGCCACACAAAGCCATCTAGTCCCAAATTAAGCTACTATTAAGTACCCTGTCGTATGGGGTACTAGACAACCGATAAACTTACTTATATACTTTTTTTTTGTAAATACATACTTATAATACATAGAAAACACCCAGACCAGTACAAACAGACATGTTCATGCACACAAATATTTGTACTGTGCGGGGATCGAACCCGCGACCCATGGGTCAGAAGCAGCGTTAACTACCGCTGATCCAAATGGTCGTCAAAAATATAAGAATAAATCAAGAAGTTCTGCAAAAATGGGTAAACTCCATAATTAACTCCTCCAGTATTTTCCAATACATAAACAGAATACCAGTGACGTAAATATTCGTATAATATTGCGAATGTTTAATTTGTCTTATTTTTATTTATTCATTATATTTACATATCTACAGAACAAAAAAAAGTAAAAAAGTCGGACTTCAAACATATGGCATTTTCTACTAGGCGATAATAAATTTAAGCAGAAATGCTATATGGGCGATACAATAAAGTAAAATATTATCATAAAAAGAAAACGAATGTATAAATTACATACAGTATTTACAATAATATGAAGATGTTAATACACTTAATACTCGTATAATAATACAATAATTAGATAAAATATGATGAATACATATGAAATAAGATGATATAGTGACAAGGAAAACTAAGTAGAATATGGCATGGGAAATGAGACCGACCAAGTTTCTTTATGTGGCATTTTTATATTCATATGTTTTCACAGGATGGTGCAACGCGCGAGCTGGGTGGGAAGTGGCCGGCATGGATTTTGGCGCCCTTTACTGCATGGAGGCGCCGCCCTTACTTCAGACGCCCAGCACACCATACCTACTCATATTGTGGGTCAATTTACTCGACGGGGAACGGTTCGGTATGTATCGCAATTGAAAACTTTCAATTTTCAAGATAGTTGTCTTATCTTGAAAATTGAAAATTAAATCAGAAATAAATCAAAAATATTCAGGCTAATCTCAGGCAGGTCTCTGTTACTGTGAGAAAGTTATTAATATTATCTGCAAGTATTTCTTGCTACCTAACGTATAAATGTTATGAATAGCATCAGGTTCTAGAAAGAAGCCTCTTATTTTTTAACAGGCTCACCATACGCGATGCAAGTGCCCCGCGAAATATCGTACGAGGACCTGCAGAAGCTGATGCTTAAGGAGATGAGCCAAGTCGTGGCCGAGCGCGTGCTGGAGGACGCGCAAGGGGCCGACATATTCCGAGCGAGGATCGCCGAAGCACACCGGCCAAGGGATCCCGCTTATCTTCAGCCCGAGGTATGGTGAACTTGGAAAAGTTATCTAGAGCCCGAGGTATGGTTTCCAAGTTTGACGCATTTGTGATTTAAGCTTGCGGCATCATCGTAAATTAGATCTGTACCTATTTTGAGATTATCTTGGTAAAATATATATAAAAATGAATTCCTATTTACCTTGGTCATGGCATCACGCATGAACGGCTGGACTGATTTCGCTAATTTTTTTTTGTTTTGATTGTTATTGTCAGGAGAAGGTTCTTATGAAAGAAAAAAATATTTTTTGCGCGGAAAATTAGAAAATTTAAGTATACCATAATATATAAATTATTTTTAGTAACCTTAGCGCTTTTAGACAATTTAAACTTTTTTAATGTTATATTATAGCGTTTGACATAACATTGACAGAATTCGTGCTGCAAACGGTTACAATTTCCAGTGCAGTTAGCATTTGCAATGTCGATATATAAATTTGTATCTGAACTTTTTCTTTAATTAATTATACCAATTCGAAATTAATATTCATAGTTAAGACAGGACAACGTCTGTCGGGTCCGCTAGTTGTTTATATTCTCGTCCTGTGGTGCTGGTAAATTAAAGAATAGTGTTATCCCTTCACCTATGGGTTTAGCAAGAGGCGACTAAAGGAGTACTGCCAGAAGAAGATGAGCAGTTGCGTCTTTAGAGTTAATTGATACTGGGTTTATACCATGTACCTTATTCTCCCGTGATCAAGGCGCTTGCAGCAGTGCCGAAATATCGGAAACTCATAAAAACTACGGTATACTGTTTTCTTGAGTTTACACGAACACTATACATTGAAATGAAAGATAATTTTACGGATTTAGAATGCGTTTATTTTTGATTTAACCTGACGTTTCGAACCCTTTACAGTCTACCCATGACCATGAACGCTGTAAAGGGTTCGAAACGTCGGGTTAAATCAAAAATAAACGCGTTCTAAATCCGTAAAACTATCTTTCATTTCAAAACTAAGGTACATGGTATAAATCCTGTATCAATTAACTCTAGTGATAGTGACCATGAAAGTTTTAATCAGTTGCGTCTTCTTTCTACTATTGGCCAAACAGTAATCGCCAAGGCGGTTTGGCGATGGGGGATTAAAAAAAACATCTTTTTGCCGCCTTCATCAATCATTTTTTAACGCCCTGTTGGTCTGGTTTAAATACCGGGCCAAGATCTCGGGGTCCCAGGTTCGAATCCCGGGTCGGGCAACAAAAAAAAGTTTCGAATTTTGGAACGTTGCTCGGGTTTGTGATCACCAACCCGCATTTGGCAAGCGTGGTGATTATGCCAGAACACCCATCATTGCTGCGGTAACTAGAATTCAATGATGGAGGCCTTTTCCCTGCAGTGGGATGATTATAGGCTGTTACTTTTTTTTTTACTTTTACATCTTTTTGGAGAGGCTGTGGACTGGTGTAGGCTGGTGATGATGATTATGATTTATTCAAAATGTTTAAGTCAAAACTTAACAAAAGTTGTTAATTGTTACAGTTACCGCACCCGTTGTTCGCGCTCGACGTCGAGCAAGCGCTCTGCGCTCACGACAAGCATCCTCATCTTAGACTCGAGTTGCTTTGGGACCCGGCGCATAGAGATAAGTAAGTCTAACTCAAACACTAGTTGGAAATAACAAATGTAATTGTTATGTACAGAAAATTCGTCCGGGTCGGTCCCACTATACCCATCACCCACCCATTGCAGTGGTAATACTGGGACTTCAATTTTTTCTCAAAACTGTCCCAGTTTAGCCATTTTTATTTTGTGTCGTATTTGACAGGAAATTTGTTAAAGAGTCGAGAGTACACACTCGACTTGAGAGTTTTTATTAAGATAAAAGGTTATTGTCTTGATAAAGTTAATAGACTCAGGCGTTACTTTGCGGAAATCCATAACTAATTATGAATTTAGAAAATTATTTTGCTAATGATTTCCGCTTGTTAACACCGGCCTAGATACCTTCAACACTGATTTGAGGAAGCACCTGCACCACACTACCCACACTAACACTGATTGAGCAAGCACTATTTCATGCAGGAAAACCGCTCCCCCCCCCCCCCTCAAAACTGCATGCAGTATTCATATTCATATTCATTTATTTCATCTTTTGGTAATACAATACACTTAGACACGTCAACTATTTACATTTACAAGCAATTAAAAAAATAAACAATAGTATTTCAAATTAAAATCAATAATTCAAAGTTTCAAACTAAATTATTACAATTAAATTACATTGTTCAATGTCAAATTAATTATCAATAACAGTCATACATAGCAAATAATATAATAAGAACAAACATATAATCACAAAAATGTCATAAATTAAATATTTCATTATCCGTCAGCGCTTCATTTATATTATAATAACTTTTAAATATTAGTCTATTTTTAATTAATTCGCCAAATTCTTTTTTCTGTAGGTCCCTTACCTCTGTTGGTATTTTATTAAAAAATTTGACACCCATGAACAAAAAACTTTTTCTATATTTAACCAACGTATGTAGTACAGTTAATACAATAATAAGTACCCAACACCGATACAATAAAAACCTCGACGCATTTCGCTACTTTACGTAGCATCCTCAGGAGATGTTGTCGCCTTCGCTGCGCTCCGACGACTAAGCTGTGGCGAACAGGCCTTTTATTGACACTCCCCACTACGACAACAGGTTGTGCCGTACTTCAATCCACGTTGGTATTGAAATTGTTTTGAGGTTGATTTAAATTATAATTGTGATTTGAATTTAAATTATGATTTGAATTTAAATTATGATTGTGACTTGAATTTGAAAAAATATTTAGTAGTGGGAAAGTGACGAAACTGACCTGTTCATTGAACAATGTAAGCGAATTATCTTTTTTATGTTTTACTATTTCTAATTGTTCTAACACTGACAGTTATAAACTTTTTTAACATGTGTGTAAGATTGAAAAAGTATGATCGTCTGGGATACTATGTCCCGAATCTATGAGATGTTTTGCGAAATGAGACTTTTCTGGGTGATTATTTCGATAGGCGGATATGTGTTCTTTATAACGTGTGTTGAAACTACGGCCGGTCTGTCCTATACTGTAACTCATCTTATATAGGGACAGACCGGCTTAGCCGTAGTTTCCTGTATGAAATAGTGCTTGCTCAATCAGTGTTAGTGCAGGTAGTGTGGTGTAGGTGCTTCCTCAAATCAGTGTTAGTGCGGGAGTGTGGTGAAGGTATCTAGGCCGGTGTTAACAAGCGGAAATCTTCAGCAAAAAAAAAATTTAATCCATAATTAAAAATAATAATAAATAAATAAAATAAATAAATGTGGACAACATCACATACATTGTTCTAATCCCAATTTGAATAACTATTTAAAGCATTCGTATTTTGGAAACCAGAAACAACGAAGGTACCACAAACACCCAGACCCGAGAAAATGTAGAAAAACTCATTTTTTTTTCTACATTGACCTGTCCGGGAATCGAACCCGGGACCTCAGGCGACACCTTGAACACTGGTGTGTACGCCACTCAGCCACGTCGTCAATTAGTTACTGTCTTACCTTACCTATTTACAATATAAACGCTTCGGCGCACGACGCTCAGTACCTCTAGCACAAAATACCATCGAATTCGAATCGTTTGCGTGTTCGTATCGCCATCGAAATATTTAGTATGAAAACTTAAACAGCGCTCGCGCGGTCAAAACGAGAACTACAAAACAAAGTACGAACTTGTGTCGTTGCTTTCGATACGCAAACGATTCGAAGTCGATAGTTTTTTGTGCTAGAGGTACAGTATGCCAGCGCGTTTAAAAAACGGCCATAAAACGTAATGGGTATTGTGTGTAAGTTGGTGCCACTATTACCATTAATGGTTATTCTCAATGGAAATAATGGGACTAGAAATCCCTAGAAATCCTGGTAGAAATCGTAAATATATGAATTTTAAAATCATTTATTATATCGTAAAAATATTACATTTAAATTTGAGATTACTACTTAACGAACTCTGCGGCAAGTTTATTGTTATAGCGATTATAAAGATTATCTAAATGCCTAGTGGCCGCTAATTCGGCGAGAACGTTTTCCTTTTGAAGCTGACTGTACAAACTTTAATAGAAATTAACACTGTGTGTGTATAGCGTAATCCGTTCGTTGATGTTCGTCCAATGGGGACTACCGTTTCTTTGCTCATTAGTTGGCGCCACTGTAGACTGAGGTCCGGAGGTATAGCTGTCAAAGGCGATTGGCGCCGAAACAAAGTGTTATATCTTGAATCTAATTAAGGTTTATTATTTATAAATAACTATCTTGATATCAACAAACTAACTTCTGAAATAGTTGCTCTTGAGACCGCCTATTTTTGCGCTTTTTCTTAATTCCGCTTTCAAAGCGTTCACATTAATCGCCAAATAATTACAAAAACATATTTGCGATATTTTACGAAGGAGATCACGTTCCAGCAGGTAAATTAAAGAAATTATAATTTATGCAACAAAGCCCGCTAAAACCAGTGAAAAGTGATGATATTGGACCTCACGCGACACAAGCGCCTCTAGTGGCAAATTCACTAGCGATAGCCCCCATTACGACCGATACTACTCGTTAGAGGGTAGTAACTAGTAAAGTTAGAATAAGTGTTTTACAAATACATAGTCTGATATAAAATGACACCTAAAACTCGTCATTTGACTGATTGACATTGATTTTATGTTAGTGTCAATTTAATAACCCGGTCAAATTATGTCAGCATGACATAGTATTGGTGTTTATGTTATCTTTTAGGTAACTATTCAATTCCTATAGGTTGTACTAAAAGTGCACCCTTAGGTCAAATGGATGCACATTTGGGGATACTTTTTTGACGCTGACTGTGTATGTAGTTTGACCAATTGCGAACGATGTGTTCATTACTCTAATGTAGAGTAGTACAGTAAAGGCCTGCGCAGACGAGGTACAATCCTTGGCGTACTTTTTTGTCCTTCAAAATAGATCCCTTACAAGTTAGTTAGTTTAACTTAAATTTTTCCGCACTTAGCCTCATAAGTTGAGCCTTTGTGCGTGATTAAAATTTTGGGATCCCTTACAACTATATTGATTAACGCACACTACGGATTAAAAGTACCGCGTAAAAAAAGTCCCTCGTCTGCGCAGACCTTTAGAATGAGTGTTATACAAATGTGGTCATCGGGCGAGGTGTGCGAGGTGCACGTGTCGGCGGCGGGCGCGGCGGGCCCCGCTTGAATAATCTTTCAAATTAGATCCCTTACAACTGTATTGATTAACGCACACTATGGCTTAAGCAGGGCCTTAGACCATTATTTTTTTTCCGGTATTAATACGTTTTAACCGTTATAAGGCGTTTCGTTCTCGTATTACGTTCGGAACGGACACGAAATGAGAACGTTATCCAAATACCGTTTACCGTCGCACGCACGTTTATTAAACGCCAACTGAGTGAAATCCGTATACTGTATGTCCTTCGTTTCGTATATAAGTATCTACGCGATGGGAAAGAACGAAATTGAAACGTTATTAAAGCTTTATTTTAACCAAAAATGAAAATGTTCTTCTTCAAAAACGTTTTTATTTTGTTCCGTTTCGAACAATACCGAAATCTAAGCGTTTTTAAGCATTTAAGAAGATATCGTTTCGAAAAATAAACCGGTAAATAAGCCCTGATTAGAAGTACCGCGTAAAAAAAGTCCCTGGTATGCGCTGGCTTTTAGAATGAGTAGTATACAAATGTGGCTATCTGTCCTATGTATAAGCGTCATCCGGTCATCGGGCGAGGCCTGCGAGGTGCACGTGTCGGTGGCGGGCGCGGCGGCCCCGCTTGAATAATCTTTCAAATTAGATCCCTTGCAACTGTATTGATTAACGCACACTATGGATTAAAAGTATCGCGTACAAAAAGTCCCTCGTCTACGCAGGCCTTTAGAATGAGTGTTATACAAATGTGGCTATCTGTCCTGTGTATAGCGTCATCCGGTCGTCGGGCGAGGCCTGCGAGGTGCACGTGTCGGTGGCGGGCGCGGCGGCCCCGCTTGAATAATCTTTCAAATTAGATCCCTTACAACTGTATTGATTAACGCACACTACGGATTAAAAGTACCGTGTACAAAAAGTCCCTCGTCTGCGCAGGCCTTTAGAATGAGTGTTATACAAATATGGCTATCTGTCCTGTGTATAGCGTCATCCGTTCATCTGGCGAGGCGTGTGAGGTGCACGTGTCGGCGGCGGGCGCGGCGGCCCCGCTCACGCTGCACGCCTGCCTCGCTCACTACACGCGAGCTGAGCATCTGGCTCAGGAAGATGCCTGGAGGTACACACGCCTTTTACTTGTTCGATCTTAAAGATGAGGTTGTGCAGTAGGTCTATGGTACGCCCTTTATGAAAGGGACTCGGGTTCGATTCCTGATCGGTTCCATTTCGGAATCTTCTCTTGATAGTTTATCTTTTCTTGATTGTCTATCTGGAGGGGGGGGGGGGGTGGTTACAGTCTAGTGCTTTGGAAGGCCCGTTACGCTGTTGGTCCCGGTCTTTGTCACAAGATGGAAGTCGGGAAAACAATTATTGTCACGTCAAATATAAATTATTTGTGGTCGTTCATTGCTCGAAATTGTTCTCACCAACCCGCATTTGGCAAGCGTCGTGATTATGCCTGTGCCTATCATTGCTATGGTAACTTGAATTCAATGAGGGGGGGCAATAAGGCCCCCGCCTTTGCCTGTGGGATGATTATAGATCGTTACTTTACTTTAAAAAAAATCCACATTTTACATATCAGACTAAATTGGGTTTAAGGTTGCCCATTGTTAGTTTTTGCTTTGGTAAATTTAAGTATGATTTAAATTTAAATTTATGACTATATTATAAAGCTTTTTTCAGGTGTCCTCAATGTCAACGATATATGCCTGTCGTGAAAACATTAGGATTATGGTCTCTACCTGATATTCTTGTCATACACTTGAAGAGGTTTCGGCAGTAAGTAAAATTATTTTTACTCAAGAAACTAAATTTATTAAGCTTACCCGTTCTCTTTATAAATATAGATATAGCGGTTCACGTTTGAAATTGAATACACTTTAAATCAAATTTGAACATAATACTTTAAAATTAAGTACATTTTAATAAAATAAACATAAGTCTACATTGGTTGATATTGTTTATTGTTTTAGGCAGGCGAAAGGTCGTACAAGTACAAAATTAACGACTATGGTCGAGTTCCCGCTAAACGATTTTGACATGACACCCCACCTCGTTAGACGAAATTCAACTGGTGCGGAGTCGCCAAATCACTCGCGGTCCCCCAAGCGGAGACATTCTAAAACACCTACAAGCAGCCCTAACGAAAATATGTATGATCTGTACGCTATCTGTTACCACCACGGCGACGACTTGGAGACCGGCCACTACACAGCTGCATGCAAAAATCCCTACGACGGCCATTGGTATAAATTTGACGACTCTAGAGTTACGGCCGTCGAAGACGAAGATGCGTACAGCGAGCTCGTCAATAACACCGCTTACATGCTGTTTTACCGACGCAAGAGGCCAAACGTGACACACTCATGCTCCGCGGAAGACCATAGCGGACATTGGGCGCTGCGTATGCCCAAATTTGTGCGACAAAAAACCGAAGTCATTAACGAACTGTCAGAAGTGAAAGAGGAAAGCGTCGATGATAAAAAAATCGAAGTGCAGAACAACGAAATTGAGTCCGAATCGGACATAACAGCGCCGACGAACAGCCCATTATCGAGAAGCGTCGAGAGCTTGCCCGATGATAGTATGAACGAGGTGCCGCCACTAGCGAACCTAACGGCGACAGTAATTCATAGTGCTTCGTTCATACAGTCTCCAACGCTTCAGCGACCTTTAATTGTCGAGATAAACGGCAATAAAACGAACGATGATCCGAACGAGAACGATTTAAGTGCGTCCACTGAGCCGTACATTCATAAAGACGTGCACGTGAATCCAAAAATGACGCCGGTCGATTCACGGAGACCGCGCTCGGTGGACTATCCGGCTAGGCCGAATGCCACGGACGCAAACCGGAACTACGAGAGCTCCCCGCTGGTCGCTAGTATAAATGGCGTCGAGTACCACCCAACCACCGAAGAGTTGATGCTTTCGATGTTCCAAGAGTCTAAGTACATCGTCCCGAGGCACGGAAATCATATAACAGGGGAATCTCATAGAACTGGTAAGTATAGATTAGTGACAGATTATTATCTAGTTTCATCGAAAAATCTGAAGGCTGTAATGAATAGTAAGTTAGTTATTTAGTTAGTTATGTATTTTTATTTGGTCCTTAATAGAATATTAGCTAGGTATATAATAAGAAAAGTGAAAGTTTTAGCTTTATTGAATACAAATTATGATCATTTTTAATCATAGTTATTATTACATACAAATGGGTGACAGAAGAACTTTATAATAAATATAATAAGGTTATTAATAATATGTAAAGTCTGAGTCTTACACATACCTCCATACTTTTTATAAATGAAATTATTTGTATGCTTGCTATGTTCCTTCATAAAAACTAGTAAAAACTTTGTATACTGCCATTTGTCAAGGTTAATTTGTGTTATAAAATAAAAGTAGAAACTAAAAGGGCAAATCCTTTTGTATTGTATTCTTAGAGTATAAAAATCGATGCTGATTTTAGCAAACAAAACAGTTTTTTTTCAAAAAGGCATGTGATAATTCTATATTATATTTAACATTGACCAAAAATGACATAAAATTACTCACACTGCTTCGATTTGTTCACAGGTGAAAAATCATCGGTTTGGAAAACTCGAATATCTACGTGAGAGCAGCTAGCGCACAATAGACGTACGCAATTATATTTTTTTATAATTTTATATCCCAACGTAGATCTGGTTGCTTTTAGTTGAAGTCGACTTGTTTAAAAGACAAGTAATGGTGGATTAGTCCCGGTTAGTTTACGTGTAAACCAACAGAGGCTTTAGTGACTATATGACTTATTTATTTTTTGCCGGTTATATTATAACTTTACTGATTATATAAATATAATTGAAATGAAATGGGTAAAGAGGTTTACGAGGTGTGTATAGAAACCATAAAACAATAGGACCTGTGTCGCGCTAGATGCATATCATGCTGGTAATCCTACTGGTTTTTGAAAGCAATAAATGTAATAATAATTGTTTTCACTATCTGAATGAAAAAGTAAGTTAATGTATTTAGAATATATGCTGCTTGGTTTTTTAAACAAAATGTAAATGTTTTTCTAAGCACTAATTTCCTATTTCATTAACTAATTTTTGAAATGTGGTTGAGTTACTTATGTCTCTATGCTACGTTATATAAACGTACCTACATTATTTAATCGTACACCTATATACCTACCAAAGATTGGCTACTACAATAAAGATACTCAAAATCGAAGAAGGCAGCAGCAACGTCTATAATAAAAGCTAGAGTAGAAAGAATTCGCATTCTTGTGTTAGGGCGTGTTCATATTGTACAAACATAGCAAGAAGGACCAAGCTTAATTCTTTAACATACAGTTACTTGGTCTTCCTCTTTTATAAACACTGATAACGTTTTGCTACGAATGTAAGTGTTAGGAATGTGTAATAATAATTCTTATAGCTCTCCTCAAACGACCATAGTTTGACCGTAAGCCACTGCATTGTTCTGTATGTATATTATAGAATGTATATGTATATAATAAACTGTAGATATTTCACACATATTTAACGTATACTCGTAGCTGACGGGCGTAATAATCGAATTTCATAGTAAAACACATTTGTGCCTTGGCCCTAGGGATGTTGTGATTTTAAAATTAACAAATTGCTGACGTTCATCACAATTGAGATTGTGTGATTGGTTTTTGATATATATTTTTTTATTCTTGTGATATAATTTTATTCGGGAAAGTTTTGTATTTTAATAATTATGTAATTATGTAGGCAGTACTACTGCTTATGTATACTCCAAGGTATTATTTTGTGATGTAATTTCTATTATGATTTACTTGATAAAAAAATCAATATAATATTATTGGTCATAGGGGAAAAATAAAAATTGCTGCTATGATTCGCTCCAAAAAATATGTTGTAAATAGTTTAAACCTGATATTGGAATGAAAGCAATTTATTTGCTTTAAACGATGACGCAGCTTTTTATTGTACCGGAACTGTTTATTTTACCTTTTATTTTATAAAAAGACAGCTTAATTTTAATGTAGTTGCAATGTTTATGAGGCCTAATGTACTATTTATGACTTAGGCCGTGTCTCGGTGTGTATTTTATAACACACTAACACAGACAAGATTGTTACAGCAAAGTTTGTATGTCTTCATTCTTTAGGAAAAAGAATTAATGTAAAGATAAATTTAGACCAAACGAAAGAATTATGCTCATTTTAAAATTGTTGTAAATCTTTGTTCGCGGGTATTCTCTACCATGTCACGAGAATGTCCATCCATTAATCAAGTTATATAATAAAATATTATCACTGGGAAATGCTTGTTTTTAGGACTTAAAAAAGTATTATGATTCATAGCGCGCAATGTGTAGCAGACATGGCGACGTGCCGATATGCCGCTGCGCGTGATCCCTGCTAAGTCGGATCGGGATACGACGGCGCGCGTTTAGCCGTACATTGGGTATTGTAATTAAAAAAGCCTCATTATGAACGAAATAATGTTTTTTTTATTATGTTGGTATGGAGAAAAGATTTTTTAAATAACCATTTAAAACAGTTTCTGTAATAAAATAGAAAACAAAATTGTGACTTGCACACTCATTATCTTCCGAACCAGTAGTTTGCTAGGTCTCGAAGAAGAAAATATCCTAGTGATGAACACAATACGTGGTTTTTGGATCGGCGTTTGGTTTTTTTACACCTGTTATATCGCTTAATTCTTTTCAGTAACTTTAGTGTAAAGAACAATTTTATTATTTTAATATTTTGCTGATGTAAAATAATTTTGATGCTAAATCAATTTACGACAATTTCAAGGTAAGAATTCATTTGCTCCAGTTCCATGTTCGTTTATTTAAATCCTCATTTACATGTTACACAGTTATATGTTTGTAATAAATTATTTAAGGGAAAAGGAACGCTCTCAGCAAGAAATATTGCGCTTTGTGTATGAACGTCGCATAAGTGACCTGTAACATAATATTTTTGTCGTAGACAAAATTTTTATTCATCGGGGGATATAAACGACGTTTGTACAAAAGAATAACTTATATTTTGTTATATTAATTATTTAAGTTAAAGAAAATGTCGATTTAATCTATCCAGTATGTATCGTTCGATTGACAAATCTAATTCTACATATTAATAAGATACTTTTTTGATTATGTTTTTACCAAACATCATTGTAATGAAACAAGGTATACTATAAAAGTCGTCATTTATTCGAATAATTGTGTTATATTCGTTGTTTTAATTTAAAGATGTTTATTATAATTTCACCACGTTATGTTAAAATATATGTTTTATGTACACATAAATTGGTTTTAATTGTACTCTGCCAAAATAATGTTCATATGAGGGGCTAAGTATCATATATTTCTTTCCCTATGGTATCATGGAGGGTTAGTAGTTCGCTGTAAAGTAATTGAAACATTTTTCTTATTTATGCTATGAAATAAAAGTAGTTGACCTACATAATATTAAATTATGTGGATTTAACTTCTAAGACACATTTATACCGACATAATATAAATGATTCAGGTTGATATTTTCTTCAGGTCATTTCATCAGGTCTGTAATGAGTTCTATAGGCAATACGTTAACCCTTTTTCTTCCCATTCCTTTTTATTCGTTTCGTTATATTTCTGTTTTTGAAAGAAAGTAATAAACATTACTCTAACAGGCATAATTAACATTTAATTGTTTGGAGGTCAATTGGGAGATCCTGATGGCGCTTAATTTGTATGTGTGTGTGGATTGAGTGTTCTTTTTCATAAGTTTATCCAAATATTACGAAATTCACGATTTTTTAGGAAAAAATTGTGCAAATTCAATTACGGTCAATTACTGGAACACTCACCGCCGACCTGACAAAAAATCTGTATCTCGTTTCTCTAAAAGTACTCACATTGTTCGCAAGGAGTGTTCCTAAAATCTCAAACTTCGGCTACATAAATTCTTTATTTTTTTACTTTATTACACGAGCACAGAATTTGTGTCACAAAAACCTTTACATAGAATATAATATTTCTAGAGTAATTAAAAAAAAACCTTTCTTTGTAATGTGCCGTGTGAGTGTTCTATGTTTTAGCGTATATTTAGCTAACCCGAACTTGGATGCAAACAGAGACTACATCAGGAATTGTGAAAAAAATTCACAGAAAGTTGACACACCTTCAGTGGGTCCAAAGAACGATACAAAGTTCGTGCTTTGTTTTGTTGTTCTCGTTTTGACCGCGCGAGCGCTGTTTAAGTTTTCATACTATATTTTGATGGCGATACGAACACGCAAACGATTCGAATTCGATAAATTTTCGTGCTAGACCCATTGTTTCTGTGAACGTTTAATTTACAAAAAAAATATATTTTTATAATTTCCATACAAAAAAAATTTTAGGGTGACCTTAAATATCTATATGAAAATAAGAAATTTTTAATTGTGTTAAGCATTTTATTAAAGACAATATTGATTATTTATTAGTTTGTGTAATAAACAATTAACCGTCAAAACAAAAATATTCATAGTCAAGACAACCGACGTCCGTCGGCCCGACGGACTAACGGACCGTCCGTTAGTTAAAAGAAATAGTAAACGATTCATGCAGTACCTACAAATATCTTCATAGCATATTTAGATTCGTAAAACATTGACGATAAAATTAGTAAAAGGCCGATTTATTAAATAAATATTTTAGTTTTTAAGAAAACACAATCACAAAATTGTGGCACTAATAGATTATTAAGGGTTAAAGCGTGTGTTGAAATGCTGCTTATTTACGAAGTTTTTTCCCTAATAAGACACAATAATGTAGGTAAATGGTTTAAAAATTAATCTGTCGTCACTAATGCACTTTCATAGATCATCATCATATCCTTTGATTTAAATGGGGATTGTTAAGATTATCTTGGATATACCTAAATCAATTATTATTATAAGAGATACACTATACGACTTGGTGGAGGGCTTAGAATTTTTTCCAGGAATATATCCTAATGATCTTGGCCATTCTTGGTCTGCTACGATGGCTTAGAAACAATTTGCTCTAGTAAAGACATTTTTTATCTTAGGGGCTTCTAGACATAGATAAAAAAGCATATATATTAAATAAATTACTCTAATATTATAAAGCTGAGGAGTTTGTTTGTTTGTCTGTTTGTTTGTCGCGCTAATCTCAGGAAGCACTGGTGCGAATTGAAAAATTATTTTTGTTTTGGATAGTCCATTTATGGAGGGAGGACTTGGGCTATGCTTAAATGATTTTTAATCAGATTGCAATATTAATGTGATTTAAGTACCTAGTTGACATTTAGTTTATTTGTAATTCACGAATTACTTTTATCACCTCCTCTACCTGAATGTTTGTTTCCGTTCTAATGATGTTATGAGTGAATTAATAAATATGAGTATGAATATATAACATCACGCTGCGGCCAATAGGAGCAAAAATCGTGTGTTCGTGTAATAAAGTAAAAAAATAAAGAATTTATGTAGCCGAAGTTTGAGATTTTAGGAACACTCCTTGCGCACAATGTGAGGATTGAGTGTTCTAAATATATCTTAATAAAATCTAAATTAACCATTAAAAACGATTGCACAATTGTGAATATGCGTCACAAATAGGCCCAATCATATCACAAAAAATTAGATTCATAGGGTTAGTACTTTTAGAGAAAAGAGATACAGATTTTTTCTCAGGTCGGCGGTGTGAGTGTTCCAGTTAATTGACCGTAACTTTTTATTTTTACTGGACACAAATTTTTGATCTTCACCATTGAATTTGCACAATTTTTTCCTTAAAAATTGGTGAATTTAGTTAGTAATATTTGGATAAACTTTTGAAAAAGAACACTCAATTCACACGCACATTTAATTTGTTAAAATTTGAAATTGTTAAACTTCTTTTTTTAGGGTTCCGAACCCAAAGGGGAAAAATGAGACCCTATAAGACTTCGCTGTCTGTCACCAGGCTGTATCTCAAGAGCCGCGATAGCTATAAGTTGAAATTTTCACAAATTATGTATTTCTGTTGCCACAATAACAACAAATACCTACTAAAAACAAAATAAAATAAATATTTGATATTTCCCATACAACAAACTTGATTTTTTTGCCCTTTTTTGCTTCGGGGTTTATACCATGTACCTTTTTTATTATGAGTTTCCGATCACAGGAGAACTGAATCGGTATATTACCATGTCTGTATGCTCAGCTGGCGGTGAATCGGTAGTATTTAATCTAATCATCATCTCAGCGAAACGATACTCTCTGCTAGACGTACGCCACCTCTGGATCTCTACAACTATCGGTACTGCGCCACCCGAATCCAACGGCATCCCGTGATTTTCACCAGATCGTCGGTTGCTGTGCGACCTTGAACCTTCTTATGAGTCAATGAGTCTCATTTTAAGCGGCCTAGTATTAGTTCCATAAGTAAAAACTGGCAACACGCAGTGGTCACAGCCTTTCCTCTTGACAAACAGATAATTTGGACGGATGGATTTTTCGTAGCTTTCCGAACACTACCATCCAACATAGTTTCGACTAGAGATCTCGTTCTTTAAATTGGACTTACCTACTTTATTTGATCTTTTAGGAAATTACTTGCAATTATAATATAAGGGTCTTATAGGGTCTCATAAGTATATTATAATACCGACCTAGTGTCGCGAGATCTCGCGAGATTGTCGTTCATAAACTCGCAAGATCTCGCCGGAGCACCAATCTCGCGAGATTGCATTCCCTAGTTCTTGTCAACAACATCGAGTGTAGTGCTCACAATATAAACTGGAGATTGTACGATATGTTTATTCCATACAATTTTCATCTTTTCTATGGACATCTGAAAGCCCACTCTTAAGGTCTTTAAGGTTTCAGCCATAAGAACTGTATCATCGGCAAACGGAAAGTGCGTCAGGTACTCGCCAACACCATTAATAATAATGCCAAATCCATAGATATAAAAATTAAATGAAGATAAGTATGGCTAAATTCTATTCAATTTGAAAAATTCCATGTTATAGCAGTAAAGAGTTGGAGATAAAACATCTCCCTATCCTCGCGCTTTGCTGCAAGATAGGTACCTTAATGAAAACGCCATCATTAATAAATAATAAATAAATAAGTTTTTTTATTCATCATTTTGAATTACAGCATTTATCCTCGTAATCTATAAATAGTTGGTGTACAATTACAATCAGGCATTGAAATGTAATAAGCTTAACACCTCAATATACCTGCAGCACAGCCCAGGTAAAGTTTTTAGCCCAAAATTGCTCTTCCTAGCAATTCATAATCCGAATAATACTTTTCCGAAAATTATTGTTCTTTAAGTTTTCATTCATACAATTTCCAGTGCTACTGTCGATGTTCTTAACACTCAATAATATTGCCAATGTCAATATATCTATTAAAATACTCCTACTGTTGTTTTTCATAATGCTTTTATCCGTATCCCTAAACATAATTTATATAATATCTTTACTCATGTTTAGAAAGAAATAAATTATTTACTCAGTGTAATAAAAATTGTATCTGACCGGGCAGAATCTGTAAAGGGGGCTTTATGGGGGGTTTCCCAAGATGCCGACTGGGTGTCCCTCCGGCTGCTGACTATTAACTAAACTAAAAAACGGTTCGACGAATTAGAATTCTTGTTATTTAGCGAGGGCGGAGGCCTAATAGAAATATAGACTCGTGGAGACGAGATCTTGACGCAACCAAACACGTGCTTGCTTTGTCTTGTTGTAGGTAGGTGTACCTCATAGTGTGTTTTGTTGTACGTACCTAGTAAATTGCTGTTAGTTTGAGTGATTAACTAAAAACAAAATCAAAGCTGTAGGTGAATTGTTGAAGATATTTTCCCAGAGACAGCCGTAGGTACTTACATGCCGTATGTGCACATGCTTATTACTCATATTTTGATGGCGTCCATTTAGTCGTTGGAATAATGATGAATTATATTGATATTTATTTGATTACCATAATAACCTACAATGCTGGATAGTGAAAGTTGTCTACCGCTAAATGGCTATTATGACCACCGTCTACCAGTTATGTTTAAAAAAATACTGTAGGTTCTTGTTCTACTTGAATGTTGACATTTAAATTGAGTAGTTCTTAGATAGTATAGGTATACCTACCTATATACCTAAACATTTATACAGGATGTATTACTAGAGCATAGTTTCTTAATTTATTGCGATCACGCACTACGTTCGTAATTTAAACAATTTAAAATCTATTGATATATATATATATATATATATCTATATCCCCTGTAAAATCTATTTTGGAAATGTAAATAAGCCTTATATTTATACTTATACCTAAATTCATCAAAAATATTTTTATTGGTACTTTCTTTACACTTAATACTAAGTTATTAGAAGGGTGCTGGGGTGAAGGTGAAGGGATCTTTTTTAAGTATAAGGGAAATTTAGCTTTCAAAATTTCTTCTATAAACTTCTTTTTTAAGCGATCCACACCCATGCACGCCGCGCTTCACCCTAAAATACCCTTCAAAGACGACGATACGTTTTATCGAGATTACTAATTCTTACACAATTTCGCAATGTTTACAGAGTGACCTACTGCGGACACCTTAACTTTAAGAAACCCTACACTTAAGTTTTTTTTTGAAACTGGTACCTACAGTAGTCCGTAGCGTCACTTACAACCTTTATTACAAAAGGTTTTTGACTTACCTAGGTATATAAATTTGCAAAGTGTTCCTCGTAATATTATTAACATTTATATTTATTCCGACATATAAATTGTAACGTGTATTCGTTTAAGAAATATATTATCTATACCTATAAAAAGTCGTCATAAAAATAATTGAGTATGGCTGAATTTAAGATTTTTGTGTTTTTATATTTGTCTTGTCCGGAATACTTAGTAGGTATAATAACTTATAAAATAGGTAGGTATCAAACTTTATTATGGAGCAGGACGGATCGGGGTATAGGTACAAAGTTCGCCGAGTCCGCTAGTTAAGATAATTTTTTTTAAAACATATTTTTTTCATAGAATAAGTTGTCGGAATCCATTTCAAAAAGTATTTTTTTTTGTGTATCCACTGATACAGGGTCAGTGGGTAAAAACAATATTAAATTTTTTGATGAAAACATATCCGGTGGATACCTACAATTCGCCGTGATCCGTGGCCAATTCAATCTAATCCCAGGAACGGGGGAGAAGACAGACCCACTCTCATGATTCGCTCTCATGTCCGACCCAGGTTATACGAGTTCTAACACGGGCAATAATTCGTTTCCGCATCTCTGTCCATAATTATAAAATAAAACATTAGAAGCCATGAACTTGGGAACCATGAACTACGTAAGCGTCTAAAAAAGTCTATCCCTATTTTCGTGGGGGACAGGTAAATTATTACATTAAAACAAGTAATCACATTTTAAAAATATTAGCCTCCTCGTGCTTTCTGAATCACTCCTATTCTATGTCATTTTCCTGTTTTTTTTATACAAAAAAATTAAGCATAAAAAAATTACAACTGAATATTCATAACTTGTACTTTTATGCTTAAAATAATCTGATTCAAAATAAAATTTATGGAATGTTCAAATTATTACAGACTCCTGATATCTTTGCTCTACTGTTTTTGTTTTGTATAATTTCGAAAAACATAAAAAAAGTTTTGATCCTTTTTTTTTAAACATATAATCAATAATATGGGCTTGCTCTTGACTACATACTTAACCTAAGATAGAGCGAGCTTACCCAGAAGCAGCCTATCACTCTTGCTTTAAAAATTTCAGGATTATAATTTTTCGGGAAAACAGACTAAACCTGAAATCCTAATTGAAATATTATTCTGTTTTTGTTTTTTGGGCATCCTGTACCACAAAGTAGTTCGACTAGTTACGCAGTCAAAATTTGCCAAACCAGCCTGTTTATCTTACTAAAGCTACCCAAAAGTTCATTAAGATTTATTTATAGTTATTACGTCAAAACAATTCCTTAGTCCGTTAGGCATTGCAGCATTTCTTACCTAGAACTAGATCCAGCTGCTACTTGTACTTTTTTGGAGATACACGTAATTATGTTTTGACAGTATTAGGCCTATTGACTGATTAGGAGATGGCAACGATGGAAGAAATTTTCATTTTACGGGGTAATTTAAAAGTTTAAAGGATGCATAAGGACTTTATCAGCTCCTGTCATGTATATCATCGCAAAACAAAGGTGTCTGGTGCTCGCTATATTGATAATGATACTTTCTGTATTCATGTTGATGTCTATGGAATATTACATTATTTAAAGGCTAAGATTCAGACTTTGGCAAGGATTCGTGCTTTATGATTGCACGCAATGAACCGTTTTACACGTGGTGGAATCGCAAGCCATTGTATATGAGATACCCTGTGTTATGTTGTATTGTTACCCAATGTTTCAATTTGAATTACCAGTGATTAATCAGATCGTGATGAAGCAATTATGTGCAAAAATGTGTTTAGTAGCAATTTCTTGAGGTCACACCCACGCATTGTTTCGGTTGCGCAAGGCACATGGGATAGAAGACATAATATTATTATTTTAGTACAAATTTTTACGTGGATGAATTAGCTGTCTTGTGGTTTTGACTTTATCTTTGAATATGATTCATTTTCTCTTGTATTATATAATAAATTTAAATTAAAAGGATTAAACAATATATTCTTAATGCAAACATGGCATAGGTTAAACATGCACATGCTTGCAGCAGCTCATAAGGATCGTCCGTTTAAATTTTCTTTATACCTAAGCCTCTTCAAACAACAAAAGATCTTTAAACCTACGGTCTCAGTCTTTTTCTGTCTTTGCCGCGGCATCTGAAAGAAAATTATTTTAATATTTATAATACAATCCGCCTGCATGGGGTTGGGCCTGCTTGTACCACAGGGTTAGTTGTACTCTTACAATTATTGATCCCCTGTTCTCTAAAACAATTGTAAAAAATTGCTTTTCCAAAAAATACGATTAAATTTTTTTTTAATACGTTTATTATTTTTAATACGTTTAATCATACCGCTAACCATCAATAATAATATTTATTTATTTGAACTTTATTGCACAAACACGAAAATAAAGTACAACAGGTAGACTTAATACCTTAAGGCATTCTCTCCCAGTCGACCATCGGGCCAAGCAGAAATAATTTTGTGGGCGGTGCGACATAGCAAATTAACAGACATAAAATTTCCAATATATATACTACATATATAGCTACAATATATATATAAACTACATACAAGTACTAAATAAATAGAAAATTATGTAAATAAATAAGAATAAGATGACGACTACTGTAGTGGAAGCAAAGTAAATGACGACTATTGCATTTTACCTAAGAAATAAGACCTAACACGTTTCTTAAAAGCAAATTTACTCGGTGCTTGCTTAATGCTTTCGGGCAATGAGTTCCAAAGCCGAATGGACTTAACAAGAAAAGAATTTGAGACAAAACCAGTTCGGTGAGAAGAAATAGAGAGAGTGAATTTGTCGGAAGAGCGCAACTGGCGCGAATGAGTCGAGCTGAGAAGAGAAAATTGGGATTTAAGATAGCCAGTCAAAAAGATAATTCATTGAGTAACGATACGAATAATAACGAAAAAGAACTTAGGTAGGTAACTTTGTCGTTGCGAAATCAATAAATCGCTAGCTGATTCGTTCGTTCAGCAAGAACGCAAGACCTGCTGCGTGTTTGAACTAGTCGCTCTTACTTTTTTCAAATTTTTAAGCTATTGCATAGATTCTATCGCGGGCCTTGAGCGCGGGGACTGAATCCAGAAATTCCGTAACGCAAAAAGCCTCACGCTCCCCACTTCGACCGGCACAGCGGTGATACGGCTGTTCGACGAGGTGCGTGCGGTTTGACGAGGCGTTTGCAATTCGACGAAGTGGGTGCCGTTCGACGAAGTAGGTGCCGTTCGACGAGGCAGGTGCCGTTCGACAAGTTGGTTGCTGTTTGACGAGTGGGGTGCTGTTTGATGAGGTGGGTGCTGTTCGACGAGGTGGGTGCCGTTTGATGAGGTGGGTGCCGTTCGACGAGGTGGGTGCCGTTTGACGGGTGGGGTGCTGTTTAACGAGGTGGGTGCTGTTTGACGAGAGAGGTGCTGTTTTTCGAGGTGGGTGCTGTTTTTCGAGGTGGGTGCTGTTTGACGAGAGGGGTGCTGTTTTTTATTAATTTATTTATTTGTTTGTTTGTTTGTTTGTTTCTTTATGAGGTGGGTGCTGTTCGACGAGGTGGCTGCCGTTTGATGAGGTGGGTGCTGTTCGACGAGGTGGGTGCCGTTCGAGGAGGTGGATGCAGTTTGACGGGTGGGGTGCTGTTTAACGAGGTGGGTGCTGTTTGACGAGAGGGGTGCTGTTTTTCGAGATGGGTGCTGTTTGACGAGAGGGGTGCTGTTTTTTATTTATTTATTTATTTGTTTTTTATTTATTTATTTATGTGTTTGTTTGTTTGTTTGTCTGTCTGTCTGTCTGTCTGTCTGTCTGTCTGTCTGTCTGTCTGTCTGTCTGTCTGTCTGTCTATCTATCTATCTATCTATCTATCTATCTAACTATCTATCTATCTATCTATCTATCTATCTATTTATTTATTTATTTATTTATTTATTTATTTATTTATTTATTTATTAAGCAATAATATGACTATACTTAGGAGCTATGAACAAAATAAAAAGTGGGAAAATAATCGGCAATTTCATACTTTAACCCCTATTATAATTGCATAAGTTGATAAAAAATACTATGCAATAGCTTTACCGCGGCAGTCTCCGAGTGCCACACGTCTTTTTTTTATTAACAATGGGCTAACTTTTGTCTACATAAGTAAGCCCATAGTTCTTTCTCCCCACACACCTGCGGAACACAGAAAAACTGTTTGGCGGCACTCCGGCAGGAGGGGTAGGATCCAGGCAGCCTCTTACGAACCCTACCACCGGATAGAGATCTGTTAGCCGTCATCATTGGTTAGAAAAACAAAAAATGCGGTTGCCCAGGGTGGACCACTAGGGGGTAGATCCCACCACCCCAAAACTACTTACCTACACATAATGAGTAGGTAGACACGTAGTTTAGTAGTTGTCCCCGGTCTACCCTATTTAACAATAAAACTTGTCTCTTGTCTTTCTAAACTGTTTTTCAAGCAATTTAATTGCTAGTCAAAATACCTAGCAAAAGGCTGTAATTTCTAAAGATTTAGGAAAAAAATATACATGGAACGTCTTTTTCTTCTTCTTTCTTTTTCTAGAATAATGCTTAGATACACTACATTATTTAGCATGTTTTAGGTTATTCTCATTTTGGTAAGGCCTATGTCCTTGGACTGATGTGGGATGAGAATGATGAATACCTACAATTATCTAAAAGCTTACAAATAGGCTTTGTATTTAAGTTTAGTTAGGCAACGTACCTAGATTAAGTACTTATAAATTACTATAATGTAATAAATAAGCTGGAATAATTTCATATTGTACATACTTACCTACTTGTATCTTTATACAAGTCTGGGTAAGCAGGCCGAATATGGTTTTTGGTAAGACACAAATATATATTAGATATCATTTTACTCCAATCAAATTGAGAATTTATCACTAGAGCTTCGCCCGCGCCTTCGTCCACAAGAAAACCTTACTAATACTCGTATTATAAACATGAATGTTTGTAGATGCATGTATGCAATGATTAGAATGCAACTTGTTATGCTTAGTGTCCACCATCTTCATCATCAATTTTGCGGAGCCTACAATTTTACGGTGACATAAAATACTGAAGTATAGGAGTACTTATTCCTACAATGTACTTATTAGAGACGTTATTTGAATATTTTAAAAATAAATTACTCTATACTTTTATTTGATATTTTAGCAATTAAACTGCAATTATAATATCAGTATATAAACTTGAAAAATTATGTCTCAGGCGGAACTCGAACCCGCATCTCCTCGCATGCCTCCCGGCATATTTATATACTTATATTAAATTACTCTATTTATTAAAAAAAAATTAAATTGCATTTATATTATTTATACGCATATGTTAACATTGGCTGGTTTTGGCTTGTTATATACCTACACTTCAGTGTATATGTTACCGGCAGTCTGTATATGTCATTTTATCGTCTCCATCGCATCGTTGTTTTTCAAAACAAAAACAAAAGAAAGATATTTAATATTTGGGGTTAAAGTATAAAATTGCCGTTTTGTATGGACGAAATCGAGAAAAGTCATTTTTCCATACTAACAATTTTGTTGTTTTTTTAAAAACGCCTGAACCGTTTTCGATGCAATTAAAGGTGAAAGTTAGATGGTTATAAAGCTATGCATTATAATATTTAAATTTCTGATAATCAAAGTATACAATACAAATATACTTAATTGAAGCAAGAAGGTCAGCTGACACATTGTAAGGGGTCTTTTCAACGACTTCCTTTGAAGTAATAGGCACTACTATTGCATTTTTTTTAGTCAAAAGTTACTTTATTAAGTTTTTGATACAATACAAAAAGAATTACGCAATAATATGACTTTACTTAAGAGCTATAAACAAAATAAAAAGTGGGAAAATAATCGGCAATTTCATACTTTAACCCCTATTATTATAAATCAAACCTTTTAGGCAAATGTTCTCTTCGTTTACTCGTATCAGCTCTTAGATGCACTCAATTTTTTTTGACGTAAATTCTGTAATTATTTATTTTTAAATTGACTTAGGCCTGGCTGTGCTTGTGATAAGATTTTATAAAAATTCATCACTCCAGAACTATTTTTGACGACCTCCGTGGCGGAGTGGCGTACACACCGGTTTTCAAAGTCCGAGAGTTTGCTCTGAGGTCCTGGGTTCGATTCCCGGATCAATGTAGAAAAAAAGGGTTTTTCTACATTTTCTCGGGTCTGGGTGTTGGTGATACCTTCGTTGTTTCTGGTTTCCAAAATACGAGTGCTTTAAATAGTTATTAAAATTGGGATCAGAACAATGTATGTGATGTTGTCCACATTTATTTATATTATTATTTAATTATTTTTATTCTTTACTTCGAGACCATGACGATCTATGTCACTTATCTATTTGTCTCACTCCTACAGGATCACAAGACCGCCGACGGTCGCGATAACAATTGATTTCTATTGTGTCTGGAATTACATACAATCGAGGGGTTAATACGGATTTGTCTATTAAGCTGTACAACGACTGTAAAAAAATATTTTCATGCGTAATTAAATCCAAATTTAACGCAGTCGATTATTTAATATCTAGACACAATTTTGTTGTTTATCTAATTGTTTTATGCAAGGGTGCCTAATCGGATCGACCTTGACATTTCCGGCGTAGAAAAAAAACCGTGAAGTAGGTATCACGATCAGCAATCACGCACCTTGATAGTAATAGACTTCGTTCGACGTAACGTCGAGTCACGGCTTTTAGCGACCACGCCTTCGGGATCAACCACTTTTACTTTTGAGGTGCTATGTCGTAGAGGGGCGAGTAAATTTGGTGCACGCGAAGTTACCGCTCCTCAGTAGATATCGAAAGCGTGCGCGCTACTCGCGTTTCGATCGCTTGCTCGCGCTCACGATCACGTGTTCATTGATACCGGCAGCCGAACCACGCCGAAATTAGCCTTACAGGTACATAAATACAAACAATTTGAGTTCAAATAAAGTTTGTGAGTACAGTGCGACGTTGATATTGCAAGTGAAAAGTTATAAGAACAATTAATTGTCTTCGAGTTTATAATTTTGTTTGAACTCAGAAGTTTATTATTTTGATTAATAATTTTGATTTCGAAATAATAATATCGACGAAATGACATAGTAAATATAATGTTCGGATTAAAAACTATGTTAGCTATCATAAAGCATTTGTTTTATGGACTTAGAAACAACGAAGTTACCATGCATCCAAACTAGAGTCAATAAAAGTGGTTTTGCAACATAGACCGGTCCGGAGACAGAATCAGGGACTTTAGAGCTGGTGACACCTTGAATACTGTATCCATGCCACTAGTACAATACTAAGTTTTTAACGTTTCCCAACTTGTATCACGTTGACGGTTATTATAAGTACTTGAATTAAGTAAGGGTTAAACGTAGGCATTAAATGGCAAGGCACAACAACAACATTCACTTTGTTGAACTGTTTTGAATTGATTATTTCTGAAGGACTTTGTAACAATTATCTACAAAAACGGGCGTATTTTATAATGTAATGATACACCTATTTAGACTCGAGCTCCAATTTTCTAGGTCAAATATTGTTGTAGCGTTATTTTATTTATTTATTAAAATCCAATTAATATAAAACGCAAATGTAAAAATTTACTTCTTTGGTTATTTATATCATTTGTGGTGAGTTATGTGTTAACTACGTAATAATCTTTTGTTACTAGATACATACGTACACTCAATTTCATTGCTAGGTCTTATTAATTCATGTATTATATATAATAAAATAAAAATTCTACGTGGCGAGTGAAAAATTAGCTAATTCGTTACTCAATAAGTAATAACATATGACTATAAATTAGATCACCAAAGAATCTTAAATTTCGCTCATAGCTTAATGAAACTAACCCTATTCTGATTGGGAGACGATGTCATCATCATAATCACCAGCCCCCACCAGTCCACCGCTGGACATAGGCCTCTCCAAAATGAGGATTTTCCCCTAATCACCACGTTTGGTAGGCGAGTAAGTGTTTGCAGTAAAGTCAATGGTAAACAATTATGTGTTCTTTTTTTTATAAATAATGGTCTTGCTCTTCACTACATACTTAACTATACGGTTAACAAGAAGCCTAAGATGGAGGGAGCTTACCCAGAGGTACTGGTTCTCCCACACATCAGCGGAACACAGAAAAACTGTTTGCCGCTGGACTCCGGCAGGAGGGTGGTAGCATGCAGGCGGCCTCTTACGAAGCCTACCACCGCAGAGGGATCTGTTAGCCGTTATCATTGGTTGGAAAACCAAAGATGCTGTTGGCCAGGGTGGACCACTAGGAGGTAGATCCCACCTCCCCAAAAGTGTTCGATAAAATCATACCATATCTGTGATATCGTATTTCAGTTGTATTCGTATTTTCAGTAAATTACCACAGGGTATTGCTGAACTCCATGTGCATAAACTTAAATCGTATGTCAAAGTAATTTTTATGAAAAGGGCTATTATATACCATTAATGATTATTTAAATGAAGGAATGTATGGCATTAAATTTGTCATAGCTCGTACTTGCTTTTGTAAACATTTATTTAAAAAGAGGCTGACAATAGTGACCAAGTTTCTTGCGCTGCTTCTTCTCGGCACTAGCCCAGACTTGTCCCGAAGCAGTGGTAGGTTTAAATAATTCTTGTGACGTGTAAAAGCGCCTCATTTAGGCCCCTATTTGCAGAAATAAAACTGGTTTTACTGATTTTAATGCTTTTTTTTACTCTAACTACCGGACGTATTATTTACCATAGAACCACCCTTGAAAATAATGTGATCCACCATTGTTGGCAGATATTAAAAATGTCGCCGTAATTGGGTAATACCTATCATACGAGTTAAACAATAGTTCATTGTCTCGTAAATTGTACGGTTATGTGTTTACAAACAAACACACTGGAACAATGAATGTACTAATGAGGGAAGGAAGTTGTTTCATAGATCACTAGCTTAACTAGCCAATTATTAACACTTCTATTTCAATTAACTAACATAAATATTTACTATTACCAAAAGTCGCATTTAGGTATAATATGGTTTATGGACTCAAGTCATAATATTTACAATAACATGGATTTGTGGGTTTCTTTAAAGTTTATAAACATTAAACCCTTAACTCTTATATATTTAGGTAATGTTAATAAATAGGTATAAGCGGATTATGTTTTAAATATAGTTATCTGTCAAGTATTCTTTTTATACAATTGGAGAAATAGCCATGATCTTATTTTACCTATTACATTGCAAATCTTAGTTAGTCACTCATGTTAGTTTCACCGCTTAAAATTCAATAATGAATACGAGTAGACCCACCGCTATGAAAAAAAGTCTTTAATCATCCCACTCATCATTGAATTCAAGTGATCACACACCCGAGCAAGTCTAAAATTCGAAACTTTTGTTGCCCGACCCGGGGATCAAACACAGGACCCCGAGATCTTGGCCTGGCATTTAAACAACTAGACGGACGGCGTTACGGAGAGCACTCCGCTATATTTGATGACAATTGACATTTAGAATGTTAAATTCAAAACAAAGCAAGAAAGTTTATATTAATTTACACAATGCAATCTGAACTGAAGGTTAGACGATTGATGTTGGTTGTATCATAAAAAAAAAGTGTTTATTTTAAAATTAACTTAATTCTGCAATGTTTACTTGACTTACACACATTCATTATTCTGAGGCGCTTCTAAGTTCGCCGGGTCAGCGTTTATGTAACATTAGTAATTAATTAATGGCCTATAATAATCCCACTGCAGGGCAAAGGCCTCCTTAATTGTATAATTATTACATTAAGTAGGTACACTAATTAATTCCGAACTCTGATATTGTATTTAAAGATTATTATTGCAATTATGGTTAACAAATTTATTTTGAACAGCAATGAACGTTAATTGTCCGACTAAATATGCTGTGAATGATACAAAGTTTATTGATTACTTTTTTTATTTTTTCATCATCAACAATCTCTTAGCAGTCGATTGTAGTCTTAGAACTGTGACGAAGGCGACTCTGGTCTAAAAGAAATCTTGAACAGACCTCATTGCTTACAGAAGAACACTTTTAAGACATAATAATATGCCAGTAACCAACTACGATTTGATAAAGCACGGGTAGGCTTTCTACCCTGAGAACTGATTTCATCTCTAAATAGGGCAATCAATTTAGGTAAAGTTTTAATAAAATATGTTTGAACGCCACAATAAGGAACATCCAATTAAAGTGATTAATCCCGTTAGTGGTAATTATAAAACATACTAATTTCAACTATAACTTAGCTTAGCTCCAAATATGTATAGGTATTATTTCGTGAACCTTATAAGAGGCAGAAAATAGTTACTGCAGTATTTTGCGCGGACCATTCGCAATACGACTCATTTAAATATAATGTTAGCATAGCCAAAAATATTACAACTAAATATTTCATTGATGAAAACTGTTCTTCGTTTTACACGATAAATTAGTAGGTATATATGCATTAAGATGAACGATTTATTTACGGATTTAACTGACTTTTATTAAGATATCTATTTCATTTTCATTTATATTAACGTTCCGAACATTTTACATTAACCTACATTTTATGAATACCTAAGACACAGGCAAAACTATTTTGCTTAGTTTAGGTATCGACAACAAAATTAGTATACTAATAGAATTACATAACTTATGACTTTAATTGTATCTAGGCTAAGTTTTATACAGAATAAATCTTTATCTTATCTTATCTTATCTTACTGTTTCATGAAATTGTTTAAACACTAGGTAGGTTATAAAAGAGGCACGTTGAGGAAGTTATTTAAGGGAAAGTACGCTCCTTGAATTGAAATGGTAAGACATGTCCATAGTACATAGTTTCGTACCACACATGGATCTAACGCAAATGTGTACAGTTTTCTCAGCTAATTAATGGTTGTCGACATCAATCTAACGACCCTAAGTTCCGCTTCATGCAATCGATTAATTCCCATAGCAGTTGTTGTGACATTGTTCCACATAGATCATAATGATTGTAGCGTAGTAATCATGTGGGAAGTGATAGTACACAAGAAAAGACAAAACACTTTCAAACTGCGGTTAATTAGGCAATAGAATTCCGGCCAACCCTCAAGGGGCATAAGAAAAACAATTTATTGGCAGTGGCAAGCAAGTATTAAAATTACTGTTGCTAACTACATAGCGTAAGCAAGTCAGATAAACATTCCTTCTTGGCAAAAATGTTGGTGTTGAGTAAACTCGTAAGCACATTATGTTTCAACAATAGTAAAGTTTTGACTTCATTAAAAAATAATGTTGTCTATAATGTATTTCCAATGATCTGTATCGGCCCCATATCCTACCCAGTAGGCCCCATATCCTACCCACAGATCATTGGAAATACATAGACAACATTATTTTTTAATGAAGTCAAAACGAAGCCGTTAAATGCGGATGGCGTGGCGATCTTTAGGGGAGGCCTATGTTTCAGCAGTGATTTAATTTTAACTTTTATATATTTGCATGACTAATTTAGTCAAACATGTGGACATTTCTCTTGTTAATCCCTCAACCCCCAGGAGGCACTCGGGTGCCACGATAACAATTGATTTCAATTGTGTCTGGAATAACTCACGGATCGCGGGATTAACTGGGGGTTGAGGGATTAAATATCTTGTAAAACCATGTTAAAAGCAAATAAATATTTCTGATTTCTGATCGTCATTTGGCTGAGATGATGATCATAATGTATTTGCAATAAAATTCACTAATTTCAATCAACTATGCTTCTCGTTATTTCTCAAGGATTTTTTGATAAATATCTAAGTTAGAAACGACAAGGAAAACTAACGTTATTAAAGATAGTAATTATAAAGGTATTGTCGCAAGTACTTATGTAGGTGTGCGTGACGAACAATAAGGTTCTATTCATCGACTACTGACTACAAAATGTTGTTCCCAGCCTGCTATGTTTCGCAAGAGCATAAAGTTTATCTAAGATAAGAATACCTATATGAAATACCAATAAAACAACAGCCGATGCAAGGATATAGTGTCTGGAATCAAATGAGATCTGGCGAAAAGTGTTGTATGCTGAAACAATGACATATTTCCAATTATTTTCATTAAGGCGACTACTAGAGCGAAGTGCTGCCCCCAATTGATTTAATTTTATTACTTCAGAAAATTACCTCTACCTGAATAACAGTTAACTTTTCATTTAGTTGTTTATAAAGTCGAATTTGTCGCTAACGCCAAAAGCGGCTGCTTTTAGCAATAATGTACAATACTAAATAATGCAGAATGAAAAGCAGTTAACAGTGATTCAATAAATACAAGAGGTAATTTACTCCACGCAAAATAACATTAATTCAATTAGGGGCAGCACTTAGCTCTAGTAGTCCCCTTAAGTATTACACATAAATTAGAAATCTGTTTACCTACCTATGAAGACGAGAAAAGTGGAGGCGGTCGAGTTTTAATGGTTTTTTTTAAATGCGGTAATTTGACCGCCTTTATAATAACTTTTCTCGACTGTCCTTGTTACAATAGTAAAAATACCTCAATGATAATATCATTGAGATAAATTGTTTAATATTATAAAGCTGAAGAGTTTGTTTGTTTGTTTGTTTGAACGCGCTAATCTCAGGAAGTACTGAATCGAATGGAAAAAAAAAAATTGTGTTAGATAGTCCATTTATCGGGGAAGGCTATATTATTTTATAACATCACGCTGTGGGAGCGAAGCATCAGTGAAAAAAATTGAAAAAATAATCGCTATTATTATAATAGAAATTGACGCGGACGCAGTCGCGGGCAACAGCTAGTTTGAAATAAAGCTTCACCACGGGTTTGCCTTATTATAATATCCCAAAAAAAATATTAACCGACATATTTTTTTAAGTAATTATAATTGAGGGTACAACCATATATCAACCGTTAAGACAAAAAAAGATAATTAATCGTTATTGTTAAATTAACATGTCAAATAAACATTACAATGTTATTTGAAGGTGTTAACTACATTATTTACAACATGTTAAATTACTTATAATAAGCTTACTGCTCTATTCAGCATTGTGTTGTCAAGTAGTGAGCGATCAGATATACATCAAGTTATACAAACATGTAATTTACAAATTGGAAGTGCTAGAGCTACTAAAATAATACAATCTAACTGCCGACGAGTAAAAATTGAAAATCGTGTTTATTGGTATGTCATAATATATTAACACGCATAGATCGGAACGGTAGAGTTCTTTCCGGTGATTATGTCATAATATTATAGATAGTAAGGAAAAGCTTCTGGATTCTGGAAGTCGAAATTTTCTTTTATGCATAGTTCCTTGGAAATAAAATGTATTTTCCTTTTGTTTTATTAATTGGTAGTGTGATTATAAAAGAAAAGCACACAACAATGTAATTATATTTAACTTTTGTTATTATGAAAATGAAATTATTAGAAATCGAAAGACGTAACTGGATAGAATCAAGTTAGCCAGGTTAGTAAGTTAATGGTGTAATGTAATACATAAATAAATTAATAGCGCTCTACATGTCATATAAAAAATAAACGCCTCGTCGCAATATTGCAAAAGTACATGACATAACACCTATTAGTTATCATCTATGGCAATATTATGATTAAACCTCTGTGTCGATAATTTAAAGTTTAATATTGAGGACATTATTATCGATCTCGGTATGGTTTGTAGACAGTTTGCTCATTGTTTAAACAATGAAAGCCGTTTATGCGTTCTATTTTGACAAGTACATTATTTAAACTACTTTACAAAGAGATATAAATAGATGGCAATCGACATTCTGACAAGCACTCTATTGTTCTTTGCGTTTTACACCACTACAGGATACAATGTCTTGCGTCTTCTTCAAGCACAGGAAGTTGCAATACGAATCATTTTACTCAGTACCGATAATCATCATCTCAGACATTTAGTGGAGATCTAGGTTCAGCAATATGCACACTCGTTATTAATTATCCAATAAAAAAAATACAGAATCTTGCTAGAACCAACACTATTTACTGACAAAAAAAGTATGAATAACAGTTTGGTCTTTTTAATGCTAACATAATTATTGTTAAAATTCACTTTTTTGAATTTTCTTTATGTTAGTGTATTGATATAATATTAAGTGTTTCTTCGAACAAAACCTAGCGTTCGTTTTACTACAGAAATCATTTATTATTATTATTATTTATTATGTATATATTGGTTAGTGATGATAAGAATGGCGGAATTTTATTTACGTGATAGAGTAAAAATCATTCATCAAAGCTTTCGCATTTATAATATTAGTATTTTTTATTATTATTCCTGTGTTTAAAAGGTTGTTTCTGAACAATCTACTTAAATTAACGACATAGTAATTACAAGTTTGTATTTATTATTTTCCTTGCTGACCTATGTTAAAAAACGTGAAAGCTAGTTTATCAATGACATTATCCAAATTAAAAATGAGTGTGTCAAATCCCTTAAGTGGGATTTAAACACGAAGAGCATTCGTCCTGTCACGTCGGTGGGGACTTCAAATCTCACCTGAGGCAGTCCAAAAAAATTTTTTCGAGGGTAAATTTAAAATGATATCTTTGAAAAAGGAGAATGTTGAAAACATGCTTAAATTGATATTGTTTACCAGTATGTAAGATGTTTGTGTGAAGGTTCGAATCACTGGCATTTGCGTACAAGTTTCACTCTTGTTATGACCTTGGTAGATCTTATATAAAACGATCCAGTAGGTACTTAATATTATGAAATGTTACAGTCAGCTATTTACCGTATAAATTATTAAACGTTACATAGATATATATACAGGGTGAAATTTTAACCACTTTCCAAATTTTAATATATCAATCTACGAGACAAAAAACAAATGACGTATTTTTTCTTTTGGTATAGCCCAGTACAAAAATGTCAAGATAAAGCACTTAGAAAATGTCCGGCAAAAATCAAAAAAATTTGATACGGCCGCCTAGCAACACTTTTTTTATGTAATGCACATCACATTCATTCATTACGATACTAATAATAAGTTTTTGATTTTCCCTTTATACCTAAACAGGCCTAAAACTGTAAAAATTTAAAACTATATCTCGAAAAATATTTTCGGGTGAAACCTTGATTTACATTTTTTACTTCATAAATGCGCTCCAAATACGATACTGAACGCCTACAAAAATTTTGGAAAGTGGTTAAAATTTCATCCTGTATATATATACCGTTGTACAAGGCGCAGTTTCTATGTTTTTGTTAATGACAATGCCGCGTGGATTAAATAAGAGATGTTTTTTCAAAGACAGGCAATTTGCATTAAGTACATTGAGTAACTTAAATATTTAAAAATCTTGAATCATCTTAAAATTGCTGATCTACGAGTAGGTTGCTGTATTTTAATTTAGTCCCATCATTACTTCTATTATACCTCAAAACACATTGATAGCCAAACAAAATAATACGCATGTAATGTTAACATGGTAACCTTGATATTTTCACACATGTTGTGACACTTGTGACGTCACATGGTGATACCTTCAAATTCTGGAATAAAGACAATTTGACAAATATTTGTTCAAAATACCTTTCATTATTGCTTACGCACGCGTAAAACAGTTATATTTTACTAATATTATAAATATGAAAATTTGGATGGTTGTTTGTTACTCAATCACACCAGAGCGGCTAAATGGATCAAAGAGAAATTTGGCAGTTACATAAATTTTGATCTGAAATAGCTTAGCACATAGGATGCTTTTAATCCAAAAAAAGTTACGGTTCCCGTGGAATAATTTCTCCACGCGTACCTACTAAAATATAAATTAAAGTTTATGAAGTTGTTGATGGAATTTGAACGATGAAACAGTTTCGTCATTTCCATTATCTGTTTAATTTGACGTCCGTCCGTCTTAGTTTATTTCCTTGTATAATACACGTACCAACTGTATAAAAGTAAAGCGGTAATTGGTTTGAAGCCTGAAAAGGACAAGTATATGATCAGTACTGGCATTTATACCCGAGCTTTTACTGTTATACTTAGTGTCTTGTTGCCTAGTCGCCGCTCGGGTACTCAATCTTTGCCTTCAAACAATAATTAAGTAATTGAACAGCGTTTTACCACCCTGAAACAGTATAGCGCCACCCCTTCTCGTCTTAAAGGTTTCTTAGGAGGCGATTAAAAAAGTACTGCCGGAAAAGGACGGGCAGCGGCGATTTCTCCCTAGCCCACCTGCGAGACATGGTTATTATGGTAATGTAATATCTTAATTTTTGAGAGGCTTTTTATAGGGAATTATGGGCTTGTTCTTGACGACATACTTAACTATATGGTTAAGAAGAAGCCTAAGATGGAGCGAGCTTACCCAGAGGTACTGGTTCTTCCACACACCAGCGGAACACAGAAAAACTGTTTGGCGCTGGACTCCGGCAGGAGGGTGGTAGCATCCAGGCGGCCTCTTACGAAGCCTACCACCGCAGAGGGATCTGTTAGCCGTCATCATTGGTTACAAAACCAAAGATGCCGTTTCCCAGGGTGGACCACTAGGAGGTAGATCCCACCACCCCAAAAGGCTTATGTCCTGCATTGAACTAACGTGGATTAAACATGACGATTATGATAATAATACATCAACATACCTACACAGAAAATATAAAACCAGGTGGATACTGTACACTTAATACGTACTTCCAAAATCTCCGCAAAAACTGGCAACTACCTTACAAATTTCAGTATTAGGGCGCTATTAAAGCACACAAGTCTTCTAGAGGTAAAAACTAAAGCTTTGAATTTAAAAATAATATAATAAGAAGTTAGAACATACGTAACTACACAATTACACTATTATATGCACAATGCAAGAAGCAATGTATGTTCTTTCTTTGTTCAAATATTAAATTATGATTTGACAGTCACGTACCTAATA
This sequence comes from Anania crocealis, assembly GCA_949315895.1. Classification (NCBI taxonomy): domain Eukaryota; kingdom Metazoa; phylum Arthropoda; class Insecta; order Lepidoptera; family Crambidae; genus Anania; species Anania crocealis. The sequence goes on from OX438858.1 coordinate 12,227,954, forward strand.
TCAATAGCATTACCACATTGAATTTGATTTCGCATGTTGTGAATTCAATAATCATAATTTAAATGGAGTAAAAAACTTACATTCCATTTATGCAAGTGATGTTAGCGACAGACATACTATTTATATATTGTGGTCCGGTATGCGACACGCGGAAATTATTTTTATGCGAATCAATCTCTACCTTGAAACATTACCTTTCTACTCAATATTGATATTAAGCAGATATGTTGTTTATTCTGTTATTTGTTGTATTTTTTTTTGTCAATTTGAACATGCAATTAGTCCTTCCAAGGACATGCACATGTGGTGCAAGATGAATTTAGGGTGATGATTTTCGGGACATTTGAAGCATCGGCCATGTTTTTATAATGGCTTATTCCAAGGTCCTGCGTCGCTTTAGCCTGTGCACGCAGTCAAGTAGGATAATGCTATGTTTGTTGTATTTGACAATAAAATCCAGATTTAAAAGTGAAACCGGAGCCTATAAGATTGCTTTATGCATTGTATGTTCTTTAAACTATCTCTATATATTATGGATATTATACTACTAACATACTTGAAACTAAGAATCTATTTGATCACCTTTATTATAATTTTATTTGTAAAAAAATAATAACACATTATATAATCCCAAGCGCGCCTTTGACTATGAAGACATTTGTACAGTTTTTAATGAAATAGGTAGTATAATAAAAATAAAAATAAATGTTGATTCCAAAAAAAGTTACATTTATTTGCGAATCTCTTTTAAAATGAGTCAGTAATAACTAAATCTGTGGACTCTTCTATTATTGCTGTGTCAAATATGATGGCAAGTACAGATTATCGGCTATACATGTAGTAGTAATACTATTAGGCATATTATGTGAGCGATCGCCACGTAAACATTATGTAACTTTCAATTACTTACAATAGCAGTTTTACTAGCGGCATTAACGTACTTCAACGTGTCATTGGTTAATATTGAAATATGTTTTTTTATCGTTAAAGTTTGAAAGAAAAACTATATTGCAAAAACATCGTTATATGATATTACATCAATGCTCAAAAAGATTTTAAGTATTTTATAAATATGCAGAGAAATTATATTATTTATGTTAATTATCTCGCGGTTTCAATTAAGACTTGTTTTTTAATCAAATAACAATAGAATTACTTTAACAAAAAAACAATGCAACTTATAAAGGACCTTGCAACTTGATTGGTTTAGTATTGATGAAATTAATCATATTGCGTTGTGCGTGCTTATATTAATAACTAGCGTTGCCTGTGGCTGACTTACTTGAAGTTTATCTGAGTAGGTAACTAACTTTTAAGATATATTTTTAACTTCGTTTTACACATCCGTATCATGACATCATCATCATCATCATCATCATATCAGCCGAACGATGCCCACTGCTGCGCATAGGCCTCCCCAAGGATCTCCACAACGATGCTGTCCGCATTCAGCGGCTTCCCACGACCTTGACCATATCATGTATACCCATTAAATTCTCTTTATTTTTTTCTCAAGCCCAGTGCTGAATTAAAATTAATTGATGCCCTAAGCTAAGCTTTTCAAACCCCTCCCCCAATACCTATTGTAGCAAAAACTTCTTTTTTTATCAACCTATATCACCCCACTGCTGGGCAAAGGTCTCCTTAAAACTCCGCCACTGATCTCTTGCATCGCCAACGACTGTCATTCCCCCGTCAGTTGAACCAAAGTTTCTCAGGTCTACCTATTCGGCGATAGCCATCTTCAGGTCCCACCTGGTTCCGATTTGAGGCTTTGAGCTCGCCTATCGGGGTGCATTTCATACTCAGCACAGACGTAAACCTTTTTATTTTAACTTTTACGGCCTATTTTATTTTTGATGTTTCTGGTGCCCCTTAAAACGTTATACCCTTGGGCCTAAGCAATTGTTTAATTTTCATAAAATAGGCCTGAATGGAAGATTGCAGCGCGATGGTGCAGGTGGCATATGCGCTGGCAGGAGCATTCAACTAGTATAAACATAGTTTAATATATACTTGTAATAATAAACAAACTAAGTCCCAAACTACCTTTATAAATAACACTTAAATTTCATTTAAATATTGGACGGTTGCACAAGATCAGGGCCACAAAAATGCACTAAAATAAGATGTATATATCCTCCAATGACCCCACACTGCACCTAACTAACATTTGAATGTGGCATGCTCTACTTTACAATCAGCTGTATTTATTCTAATCTTTGTGATGTTAGTTTATACTTTATACGTTGTAAATCTTTCTAATAGGTATCTTAAGGTGATAATAATTGATATTTACTGCCGGGGTCAAATTTATTGCCAAATGTGATCTAGTCTTTGTTTATAATCAAGTGATAGTTTTTATTTGACTGCTCTGAATTCCCTTGGTGATTGTTGCTTTGCCTTGAGATTTGTAAATGCAAAGCTATCAAAATCAAAGAGACAAAGGGTATCTATTACTGTTATGTTCTATATTAAAGAGTAGATTTGGTTATAAGATCAAGTCTGAGATAAAAATAATGCCTAAAAGTATTTACTTATAATGAGTTTTGGAATGCAATATAACTGCGTACACAGTTTTTTGATTTAGCGCGAAGAACGTGTTTTATTATTATTTTTATTTAAATATAAACTTTTATTAATTTACTAAACGTATTGAAGCAGTATTTTAACTTCGGTTTTTCGAGAACCCCTTTTATAAACAGGTCCATTTGTAAGAATTAGACTCATAATAATGACTTTGATTATTGTTTCAATTTGGCTTAATAGTAGATAACCAAATCAATAAAAACAATGAGCTATTTCACACTAAAATATTAGTGCTTGTAGAGTTATATGGTATCCTCTATTACTTTCTTTTTAGTAATAGTTCTACATACTCATCATAAAAATATTATATTCAAGTTTAATTACTTAAAAATCGGTATAAAGTTTTCTCATATTGTCGTAATATGAAATAAGAATAGCAGGTGCTCCTAGCCTAGATAATCTATTCTGAACAACTCAAGTAAGGTGAGTTGTTGACAGGCTGAGTGGCGCGGTGACATGCAAATTGCATACAATGCATTGTGCTCGAGGTAAAGGGTGGATTTTATTGTGAAATTTGAAGCAATCTTGAGATGAAATTATTATAACTTAGCGAATATAATGTAACAAAGTCATTGCGAATCATTTATAGGAAATAATGTATATATTTGCTAAAATGCATATAATAAATATATTCAATCAGTAAGTGCTGGCATATAACGCTCGTCACGTTTTTGATATGTCCGTTCGCTTTAAGTATTCTACAATGTTAAGGTCAAACGAGCTGACCTCTAGATTTTAACAATAACTTATTTCGTACTGGCACATACAATGTGCTTAGCAACAAAAAAATAAACACAATTTTTAGTCAGATGTTTGCCTTTGTAGACTGAGTTGTAAAATGTAACATAGCCAGATGGTAAGCGGCCTTGAACTAGCCAAGCAGAGCAAAAGTCGGTCGAATGATTACTCGTCATAAGCATGTTATTTTCGTGCTATTTTACTACCGATAAACAGTGATTACAATTGAACTAAATTGTTTATTTCAATACAGTATCCATTAACAGAATAATTTTTACATTTGCTAAGTAAAAGACATCAACGAGCGCTATTTCCAAAAATAACAAATGTAAAAAAGGTAAACCACGCCAACTTTTTGCTGCTATTTCTCTGTAACTGGTCTAATAATTTCAACGTTATTACGGTTCTGTAGGTATCAGTAGGTAATATCGCGATAAAGCAGTCCCGAAACAGTCCTGTGTCAGTCTCTATGCAGAAGCGATGCTGATCAGTGAATATTTAATAAATATGCTACAAGTTGTATATATAATGCCCTTTATATTACATAACAAATTAGTTATGTTATCCAATTTTTTATGCGACAAAAACTATCGAAGATACAGACAATTTTAGTTTAAAGTTCTTTTAATTATTTATACAGAATTGTATAGTGTTACTTTACATCATATTATCTTTTTCATGGTATCATATATTATATACAAATAAGATTCTTTGAATAAGTCATTCAATAGATGATACAATAGATTTTGTATTAAAGTTCAACATCAGCACCTAACATTCCAGTCACTGCTGTATTTGTCGCGTGTTGCAATTGCACTATAGGTAAAAGTAGGGTTAAATGGAGATGTAAGTTCACGAATCACTACAAAAAAACACGTTTACATTATAAATTGTCATTTGATTTGATCTTTGGACAACGAAGCCATAGCCAAGACAAAGTCACAGGTTCAAATCCCACAAGCGGCCAGTGATATACTTGATAGAGCGCCTGTTTGCTGCAATCATGTCATTTAATTACTCATATATCCATTATTTAGTCAATACAGTATTCTTCAGATGTTAGATGGGATTCTAAGTATTAATATTTGACGTTTTTTTACAGATTACACAATGGGCATGCGTATGATATTCCTTTGCGCGTATCTCGCATCCGCGAGCGCGACACTCGAAGTGGTTAATCAGTGGAACTTGATGCAGTTCGATTTTCCACCGGACCCAGTCTTGCTGGAGAAGTTCCAGCCTGAGAATACAGTTCCCACCGGTCTGGAGATCGGCTGGGACAAGATATATCTTGGAATTCCCCGCCTAAGGGCCGGCGTTCCCGCTACCCTGGCGTGGGTGCCTCGAAGCCTCCCACCTGGTGTCAGTCCAGTTTTACAGGTACCTACATTAAATTATATGTATAATTTGTCTCTTCTTCGTCTATCTTCCAGACATGATTAAATTGTGACTTAACAAAAGTAATGTCAGGTAAAAACTACTTACTATTTACATAGTACCTATACCTCTTCTGTTTTATCTTTTTGGTAAATAATTAAAGAAAAAAATTACTTAATTGTAATTTATTAATTTAAAAAATATGTTTTTATACATTTTCGCATTTGTTGTATGCAAATTGAAAAAAAAAGATAATACTAGTTATAATAATAATATGTTAAACTCGTACGCGTCCAAAATATCCCACGGCAACTGTAGGTGTACTTCTCGCTGTTAAATTTAATCTAGAAACGTTCAGTAATTTTGAGGTGATTGAATAACAAACATGCATCCAAACTTTCGCATGTATAATATTAGTAGGTAAAGTTAATAAACAATAAATAACACAAAATGTACTCAACACGGTGTGTGGATTCTCGGCCTGTTTACTAAGATAAAGGCGTGATCTAGGTAGGTGGAAACTAAAAATAAAAGAAAAGTTGCAAAAAATATTTATCAAAAATAATATAGTAACTTACCTATAGTATATTGTTTAAATGTTTTACTTAATTTTATTAATTTATTGCATAATATTTACATTACCAATCTAACAAAACCCTCTAATAATATCCGTTATTATAAGTGAGCAAAAGACATTAATAATAAAACATAATCTCATACAAGCCTTGGACATTTGCAAACATAGTAGGTATCGTAGCATAACGTAAAACCTAACTACTTATAGTAAAAATTGTTTATGTTAACTGATATGAGCTACCTACTACAAAGTAACTAAGCTTATTAATCCAATTAGGTATTTTGTTGCTAATTGCGCTATACAGGTTTCATGTGTAAATGTTATATTGTTGTAGTGGCTGGATTTGATTACACAGCCTAGTAACAAATTTGTTCGTAAGTAGCTCAATTGATTAATCATGCCATGAGTACCTACATAATTACTTTATGTAACATGAAATAAGCTACTTGATACGCGTTTAACTCTGTGTGTACGATGAGGCGTGTAATTGAAAGTACTGGTTTCAGTGCTAGTGTAAATTATCGAAGTTCATTTACCACACTAAATGTGCTATAACGTTTTTTGCTACATGTTCTTTAACCATTACATACCTAAACCGTTTTTGTAATATGCAATAGCTAGGTACAAATGTTGATATATAGAGCCGGAACTAAACGCGGAACTCGAAAACGAAAACATGTGGCTTAAATCATACTCTTAACATGACCTACAGCCCTGTCAGGATTGGTTGAGGATGGGCATATAAAAATGATGTAAAGCAAGCTAATGTTAAATGTATTCGAATTTCTTTATGAATCCTAAAGCTAAGTAGCCTCATGACTACTTAGGAATTGAATACCCAAAGAAATTTAAATATGCCAAACGAAGCAAGTATACCTGTCTGTGAAAATTTCACTACTTATATAATATTGTTGTATACGTTACTCATACCTTTGCAATAAATAAACATACTATCCACTAGATATAAAGTGTACTTGAATTAAAATAATAAATGAATGTAGGAATGTGTATTTGCTTTTAAAAACATTTTCAAATCAAGTAGGTAATTTGAATTTTTTTAAAACGTTATGAAAAAAACTACACTATTTTAAATTTTAAAGTAAAATACAGTGTATAAATGAATTTAGATAAAGAACAAGATAGAACATATTTCGAGCTATGAACCTTGTGGCATAGTTCTAGGCACTTGCATATAAATCGCGGTTGATAGGCGTTTATTAAGTTTCGATGCGAAGGCTTGGCAGGACGGTGTCTGTAAGGAATTCAGGACAACCTAAAGGGGGGCAATCACGCAGACAGTACAAGCTATTTAATGTCTGAGTTCCGCTAGATGTAAATCACTTGTCTTAGAAAAAAACGCTATACATACTCGTAATTGAATATTCAAGGAAATGCTTTTATTTAAATTTTATGATCCACATATATTAATAGCTACTATATACATTATTCAGTTGTTGAGGTAGGTACATTTTGAGTAGGCATAATCATTACTGAAATCGTTGTTTGAAATCATTAATTATAGTTCAACACAATTAACCTTACTTTAACGGATGGTAGATGGCAAATTGATAGTTCTAGTATTCTGTGTTTGTCTAATATCACAAAAAAATGCATTATTCCGCATAATTGGCTGTCGGAAATAATCATTTACAGTTTCCTTAAATTACTAATTACGCTGTATTTACTTGATTAACCTGCCGATATTTTTTTTTAGTTCGCTCTATATTTTTTCAATTTTGCATTTGTGATATTTGGGTACATTTTGTACGTACCACAGACTACACGGGACGTTGCATGAAAAGCTTACCCCGCGCCGTCACCCGCTTATCTTACTAGAAAAGTTTCATTTGACTCTTTCTGATATATTGGAAATGTGCTTTTTTCCCACCTATGACAGTCGGAAAAAAAATTTTCATGTAATTTATTTTCTATGTTCTAACAAAATTAAATATCATAAATGTTTTAGAATTTACTCTGTAGTTTATATTTTTTGCATACAGAACAGTTTAAAAAAAAATTCGGGCCTGTTTTAATATGAAATTTGGTATTTTTAACAAACAAAAGTGCATATTCATATTCCAACTGTGCCTTAACAGCATTGTACGATTAGATGATCAGGCAAACAAAATTGAGAACACATTTGAACTGATGGACTTGTTTTGTTGGTCAACTAAAGAAACTCTGAGCGTAAATCGCATTAGACATTAAGGTTGTTTGTTTGACCGTACATGTAGTCGCAGAATAACAACAAAATTTGCTTCTATATCTATGAATACGAAATTTCAATAGTATAAGTAATACTCGTATACTCATATAAAACAGTATCAGCACATACCTAAATTTAATACTTTTTGTGTACCTATCAGTTAAGTACGATGGTGCTCTTTAGAATCAGGTATTTAATTTTCTTTATAGATGCGGCCATTACTAATGCTTACCAACTGTATAAAGACTAATTGAGTGTGTCTTCTCAAGTATAATTCTTAGCTGCTTTGCCTAGTTAAATCGAAATATTTGTTTGTTATCTTGAGGCCTTCGGTATCTTTTTACTGTTTCAAAATATCTAAAGTCGTTAGTTAGAACAAGTTCATACAACTATCATACATTTTTAAGTATTGGAAATAGTTTTGAATACAGATTAAGTAACCAATCTGAAGTTCGACTAGGTAATTAATCAAAGTAGAGGGCCAAATAGGCCATAAAATGTACAACTTAACTGTCGTAATACACCTGTTAATATATACTGGTCTAGGACTATGCTAAACAAAATTAAATTGTCAAAGCGTTGTACTTATGTTGAAGAAGTGTTACATAATAATATGGGTTAATATTGAAATCGCACAAAACCTACCTACACTGTGCTTTTTGAACCACCTGGAAAACGAAGCCCACGTTATTGGAATATTATGTATAACATCATGGCAGTGTCATTTATTTTATGATTATAAATAATTTTTTATTTTTTTTAATTTTTGATTCAGACTTTTGATTTTGTATCACACTGTGACGCGCACTGATGTATTATTTCGCTGCGGCGGGGTCTTGCTTGAATAGACCTTACACAGCTACATCTGTGCGCGTCACAGCGTGTTTAAAAATAAATAGCTGACTGAACCGATATTTAATATTTTTTTTAAATATTTTTTTGAAAAAAAAAAATAACACTGCCAAGATGCTCTACATAATTACATAACGTGGGCTTCGTTTTACAGGTGGTTAAAAATGCACCGTGTATATCTCATAAAATCTATTAGCAAATCATTTGGTAAAGGTTACAGTTGTAAAAATGTTTACACTATTAATTACCTATTTTAACGTTGGTCCTGCAGTATTAGTTTCGCTATTTATGTAATTATTAAGGGATGTCTACTAAGAAAACATATACATAGGATACTCCTATGTAACAATTATTGCAAACGTATGTAATTATTGCGCGAGCGAGCTGCAAATTGACCGACACACGACCTAGCTTGGAAAGCGTGAAGGGCAGGCTTGAAGCATTTCGAACTGCAGCAAAGTAGCCTTGAGGAACGGATAACGTGGCCAACCAGACCCAATATTTAACTATGGTTTGTCACGAATAGACAAATAATATGGTAATCAAGCACGGCTTCACTTTATTAGCAAGTACCTACTTGTTACTTCAATCAATTTATGACATTATTGCATTAAGATGTCTGGTGAGATGACCCAATATCACCCATATTGGGTCATAATGGGAGGGATAACTATGTCCACCAGTCGGCGAATTTTGGCTACGATTATGTTGGTAATGAAGATGATGATGATGCGTGAACCATTTTTATTTTGTTCAGAAAATATACATGTCTAGTCTTGTACTAGTTTTGCCAAAGCAAGTCATTTTAGAGATTCGCTCGAGCTTAAGAAGGAGTCCTTGGCAAAATGCTTTTAATGGGATGGCGCTAATCTATGTTATATTACTTAAAACAAATGATAAATACAAGTGCTTAAAGATATAGTGTCTTGGTATCCACTGCCCGCTTAGGTTTTTATTTGCATGATTTATTCGTTGTCCCGTGTGAATGTGACTGGCAAAGTTTCAATAAATATTTATCTTTGTTCTTAACGTTCATTTGTATGCAATGTTCAGAAAATTGCAGTTTCCGATTTGTGGCCACGATTGTGTGAACTGAATGATATCTACTTTATAGGAATTTTAATTCATTGCTATTTATGGCATTCACACGCATACTGTTCGGTGTATTTATAATGGCGGTATGATAAAGCTATTTCTGTGTGTTACATTTAGAGATTAACACATTGACATACACATTACATGTTTGTGAAATTCTTTGTTTTTAGAGGAAACACAAGGGCCGTTTTTCCATACAAACGTAGTCCCCTGTTTCCTCCCTGGATAATGTCAGTAAAGCAATAATTTTTATTACAAAAATCTATGGCCATTGGCATGTTTCTATGTTTTCCTTTTTTGCATAAATTAATTAATAAAAGTGATATGAGCTTTAATAATCTAAAAAATTCGCTAGATTTTCCGCTGTGTTAAACATGGCTAAATTTTAGAAAAAATGCAAAATATTCGAACACGGCCAAAGCCTTTTTTTAATTTTTAATGAAAAAAGTATTTAAATCGGTCTAGTTTTGGAAAAAGAATATATATAGGGGGACTACGAAACGTTGATTTTGTGTGCTTTTAGTTGGTATTTTCGGCCCAAGATGCAGTTGTCTCTATCGCGCTCTGCGGGGCGCGACAGTAATAGATTTTACAAATACCTATTTTTCAATTCTCTCGCCCTTAGTGTTTCCTCTTAAATCATAAAAATCGACTGAACTCTTACACACGAACAGCAGTTTGCTGTCAACGTATGACTGTACTGTAGACGTTAGAAGTCGACGTGCTGTAGACGCGTCGGTGGCTGATAGGCTTTTAGCATTTTGACAGTCGACTGCAACAGTCTTGAAGCGAGGACGCGCACAAAATAAGCATAAAAATTATAATGTAACTTGATCTAAACTTAATAATTTTACGTAGCCCTAAGTCTAATTAAACTAAATTTAAAATTATATATATTATTTTGCTATACTTACCCTGGCAGGGTGCATGTGACTTACACACATACAATTATGAAAACCTTGTTATCCAAACACATGTGATGGAAATAAATGTTTGAATACGAATTTGAATTTGAGTTTAACCATCGATAAAATATAAGAAATAGATACACACACTAGGAATACTTACTCATGTGCACATACCATACAAAACTGTCACTTCGAACTGTCCAAGTGTAAAAAGGAGCTAAAGTCATTTGTCATACCTTCCGTAATACATTTTCAACTCTACAATTTACATACATGACTTTTGAGGTGAATGCAACTTAGGTAAATGAATACCCAAAGGTTTAGTGGGTGCTCATTTGTTTGGGACATTTTCCTATAATTTTTTTTTTATTACATCAATTATTTGTTCAAGGTACGAGTAATTAATGTTGGATTGCTTAGTAACGTCAAAAAAATTAAATAATTTGTAATTTTTGGGTTCAAATTCTAATAATTGTCATGTGATAGCTATAATCAATTAAGTAGAAATAAATAATAAACATATGATCAGTAGCAAAACCGTATAAATTCATTTCCAAAATCATAACAACTGACGCTACGGATAGCGAGTTATGTTTGGCTGTGCGGTCACAGAATAATTGCGAACAGAAGGAACATATTTCATGTCTGTTTTCTTTTCTAGGCGTACCCTGACTGGTCCTGGCACACAGCAGGTCGAGGAGACATTAACTGCACGGGCCTAATCTCCGTGTACCGTATACGGGCTGATCGTTGCAATCGCCTATGGGTGCTCGATGCCGGCGTCATCACCAGCATCGACGACTTCCGTCGAGTCTGTCCACCCAAGATCCTCATCTTTGACATGGCAACTGATAGATTGGTAAGACAAGACAATTACTCTATTGTTACGTACGTCCAGCAATAGGTCCTTCCACATTCAACCAGCGATTTTTCTACCGATGAATATTTTTTTCACATTCTACCGGTCAGTAAAAATCATTCCACTTTTAACCGGCAACTTGGAAAGCTAGGTAAAAAGTGAACTACTTATATACCAATTAATAAAAAAAATATGTAAATCGTAAATAGATAAATCGTATATTATTTATTTACCTCTATAACATGTGAATAATAATGATATGAAAATGATGTACAAATTAAGAAAAGTTAATATAGTTTAAAAACTAGATAATTGCAAGAGAGAAAAATACAATAATAAAAAAAAACTTACTGTTTGATTTGAATATTTACGTTGCACTACCTGATCTTATTGTACTTGTATACCTACCTATTTTTTTGCCGGTTGAAAAAAGAATAAACTGCCGGTTGAAACTAGAATTTTCAAATTGCTGGTAGAATATGGATTTAAAACCGGTAGAAAGTGGAAAAAATATTCACCGGTAGTAAAATCGACGGTTGAATGTGGAAAGACCCCAGCAAGGGTGGGTCAATGCGTACAGTAAGCGTAGGCATCCACCGTTTCTAAGAAGTTCCGTTTTAGATCGTGATCCAATCAATATCTATCGATTCCCAGGGGCTCCTTATTTTTTAAGAGAAATTTTCACGCCTAGACTACTGAACCGATTTTTATCCCTTTTGGACAACTTTAAAAACGACATAGCCTAACTTGTATATGTATATGGTTTCGCCCACGCGATGCAACGTGTTGTACACACGGGCAGATCCATCGGAAAAAGCTAGTTCATAATAATTAGATATTTCAGCCCCTCCTAGATTGTCATGGAGTGGTCAACATTGTTACTGTTCAAATCTAGACTTTCAACTTAAGATACGCCTGTCCGCTCAAAATCGGTCATTAAAGGTGATTAAATCCGATTCAGATATTTCCGATAACATTTACTTCAAATTGATACTGGCAGCTAGATGCAATTTCCTAAGTTCGTACTCGTACTATCGGCCATTGGCAACCTATTCCGCTTAAGATCTTATCTTTGAATCGGTTATTGATCGATTGGCAAATAAAATGTTATTCGAAGACCTAGTTATTTCTAGACGACAGAATATTTTCATGACATTAAAGAAGCTTTAAAGCTTTAAATAAATATCTTAATATGTGAAAAAACATAATACGATCAGGCGCAAATAAAAGTTTTCCCCAACTCATGGGACATAATAGTAGAGCTGATATTTGAAATTTGTCACATAATCTAGTTAAAATATTCCCTTTGTCTGTGATTCCCACACTAGGCTTGGCCTGTCTTACGAGAATTACGTAAAGTTAACAAATATTTGCATCAGAATTACGTAAAATCTCACTTAAAATTATATTAATTATGAATTGTGTGCGCGCGTGACACATAGTATCAAGTTAGAATGAGTTAACGAGAATTTGAAAGTTTGTACAGGAAATTATAAAGACTTGATAAATATCTCACTGCAGTAATGTCTGTTTTTGAAAATACTGTTATTTATAATTTGTAATATGATAAAGCGCATGACAGTTTACTTAATGTTTTGCCCATAACTGAATACAACTTCTACTGGGTAGTCAAATCAAATAGTTGAAAAATCATAATTATCTTCAAGTTATTAAAAAAAGACAATTTAAAAATGCTAAGTATATGTATGTATGTTAAAAAAAAGCCAGACAAGTACATGTACAGCCACGCGCAGAGTAGAGTTCCGTGGTTCCACTTCGCAAATTTCACATGTTAATAATAGGGGTTAAAGTATGAAATTGCCGATTATTTTCCCGCTTTTTATTTTGTTTATAGCTCTTAAGTATAGTCATATTATTGCGTAATTCTTTTTGTATTGTGTCAAAAACTAAATAAAGTAACTTTTGCCTAAAAAAAATGCAATACTAGTGCCTATTACTTCAAAGGAAGTCGTTGAAAAGACACCTTACAATGTGTCAGCTGACCTTCTTGCTTCAATTAAGCATATTTGTATTATATACTTTGATTTTCAGAAATTTAAATACTATAATGCGTAGCTTTATAACCATCTAACTTTCACCTTTAATTGCATCGAAAACGTTACAGGTGTTTTTAATAAAATAAAAAATTGTTAGTATGGAAAAATTACTTTTCTCGATTTCGTCCATACAAAACGGCAATTTCATACTTCAACCCCTAATATCACTAACAATTTTACTGATATTGATATTTGATTTTCCAAGTGCGTATATTATATGAGTCTTTTTAAAAATTCAGTGACATCGCTTATGGAATGGGCGCGAAAAAAATAATTCATCCTTACTTTACATAAATATTCTAAAAAATATTTCAAAGATTTTAATTTTAACATTTTCTGATAGTTGCAATTGCAAAATTTAATTAAATAAGCCTGATTAAAAGTTGTAAAGGACCACTTTCAAGTAGGTACTTAGTCTTTGTAACCATAGACAGACAGACTAATAGATGAACATGGCTAAACTATCATGGTTCCTTGTAGACTGCGGCATTATCAAAAATTTACAGAATACCTAAGTGTTCGGATTCCCAAAAGCTAATTAGTTATATCCAAAAAGTGACAAAAGTCCTTTTTGGGAATTGAGGGATTATACCATATTTACAAGCGTAAGAAAGGAGGTATAAATTACAAGCTAAATGCTCTTGATGGAGTAATCGCTTATATCGGAGCAAATTGCATGAGTACACAGCCACTGCTTTGATCTATGTAATTTAAAGTAGTTGCTTTACTTGCATCATCGTGAGCACCGATGGCTCTGTGGTAGTTATCGGTTTAATACGATAATGATACAGACAACCTTAAAAGAATTTATGTGATAAATTACGTAATTTCTGTCACATGTGGTAAACAACTTAGGTAGAACTGATCGTGTATTTTTTAGTTAACGCCATAATTTTTCAGAATCAGGTCAAATATTTTTTTTTAAGAGTGTCGATAATAGGTGTTGATGCTGAAATTTGTATGCAAAGGATAATGTATGCAATGGTAGTCTAGTTTTAAAATGCCCTATCGCAATCAAGCTTTACAATACTCACCTACTTTTTCCCGAGATGTGACAAATATTGCGTTCAAGATCAAGCCACAAGTCTTGGTTGTAAAATTTGTTATTTTGTTGTTTCCGTAACGTTACGAGTACGGTTCATTCACGATTGTTATTTGATTACGGGCTAACTGAAAAACTACCGTGGTCGATTTTAACACTGTGATCTTAACCTAGACGAAGGTTAACGAGGAAACATCGTTGAAAATATTTTTATTTTGACATAGATGGTAATCAGACTCTTACAGTTAAACAAATCGAGCTACTAGTAAAGTAATATACAAATTGAAACTTTCATGGTTGCTATTACTAGAGTTAACTTATTTGCAGTTGAATTCATGCTCATTGTTTTTTAAGTTTCCGATATTTTGACACTGTGGCAAGCATCATGATCACGGAAGAACTGAAATATATTAAGAAGTGTTAATTGGCCAAATAATCTCAGTTTAAGAATATATACGAATACAATTGGCGGATTTACATACTTTATAATAATTGCAAGCAGAAACGTCTCAAAAACTTAATGACGTTACGTGGTAGCAGATGTCCGAAACCACAGCCTTGATCGCGTTAGGCCTATTTGCTCACAGCAAATAAAATAAATTGCAAAATTAGTTTAATGGGGCAAAATAATTTATGTTGAAGTTAAAATATCCTAACCATCGATCCTGTTGTTGGAGTCATTACATTCTTGTATGAATTCCTTACATATTATTTTTGATGTCTTGACATTATATTACTTTATTAACCCAGCAGCGACCTGCCCCGACTTGGCACGGTTGCAATGTTGATACGAAATAATGTCTCTAGATGGGTACAACGTTCACAGTTTTTTTGTCATAAGAATCATCTTATGACAAAAAAACATGTACATATGTATATATCATCACGGACTTTTTTGTAGACCTATTTAACATGTACAGTACTGTAGTACATAATTTTTATCCATCTCGTAGGTATCAGTCAGCAGTAAACGTGTTTATTAATGACAGACTTCACATTAGAAACCTCTAAAATGATGAGTGTTCCCCTACTAAATTATGAAAATACAAACCTTTCTCTTAAATCGCTCTATCTATTAAAAAAACCGCATCAAAATCCGTTGCGTTGTTTCAAGGGTCTTAGCATATATAGGGACAGACAGACGGAATGCGACTTTGTTTATACTATGTAGTGTAGTGATGTCTCAGGTGTCATGCTTGTGCTCATTCATAATATTTTTTATATAAAAATATTTTGTAAGGCTGCAATGTTGGATGCATGACGCGTACACCACTTAAAATATAACCCTAGTTAGGTGAAGTAAGTACAAGGTCAAACTCCTTAAGAATATTATGTATACAAGTAGCTATTTAGTAAATGTAAGATTACCAAAATTAATTAAAAATGCACGATCAACTTTATAATAATCCAATGATTAGGTAGATGTTCTATACTATTTTTCATATGTCTGTATTTCCAATCTGAAATATATGAGACCTGTAATCTGTTTAAATTTACGAAAATGATTTTTTTTATATAAAAAAAACAAATGTAAGTGACACAGAAAACATACATGGTCCCAATGGGAACACGTATCGTCGTTCGAAACCGGGGCAGGCAGCTAGTTTTATATATTACATACATAAACATTATGCAATACGTTTTGTTAAGGCAATTCTACCTTGTACTATTAATAGGCAGTAGTTGTAGGTATAAAGACATTGGTTAGGTGAAAGTAGGTACTTATTCAAGGACGGGTACCTACATCAACAACATGGAATTGGTGATTTAAAGAAAAAAACTGACAAATGCGTGTCAGGCTACGTGAATTCGTAGTTACACGTCGTAAATACCTATAAATTTAATTTTCTTTATTTATTTTTTCACATGATAGGTAAACTTATATTTACGTAAAACATTAGTAACTAACAAATATCTTATTCATTTTAAATGGAACTTGAACTATCTTCTTAGCTGTAACATGTTTTCTTTTGATATAGTCATGAATGCTGCTACCCTGAATGTTTTCACATCTTCAAAATAGCACTTTAAAAGTCAATAGTTCAACAATGAAACCCTATGTCTAAAAATGATGCGATGATAAATAAAATAAAAACTTTGTCGAGGTGCGTGCCAAATTGCCAAATTATAGCACTAAGGGTTTCTGTGAGATTTACCGCAGACGGACAGACATAACGACCGACACGGCGGAACAGTAAACAGATGAACCAATAAATTATAGGTATTAATATGTACATCAAAAACAAACAAAATATATACATATTATTATACCTTAAATAGCACATATTATTTTGCCTTAACAAATTGTGTTTAGTTAAATAGTTTCGTTTTTATCTGATTATATCAAGGATTTGTTAACATGATATAAACTGTGCTTTAATTATAAGATCGAATCCGGTTTTGCAAACCCTTGTATAGGCAAAGGCAGTTTACTATGGGTTTCTTGTGTCCAGTAGTGAAAGGGAACGCAGTTAAACTCCTGTAGTAGTGACTATAAATTGTTTACGTAGACTTAACTTAGAACTAGAAACTGTGCATATAACCGGAATACGGAACCGTAAAGTGTAGTTTAGAAAGGATTAAGTATTTTCTGCTAACTGTTTGGTACGGTATGCGTTCTAACACCAAGCCTTACTGAAGGTAATGTAATTGTTATGAAATCATTTCATTGCGAAATGAAATTGTAAGCAAAGATAATTGAAGTTAGTGCATTTCCCTATTTTAATTGTATTATTCACTAGTTTTTGGACTCGCAAAATATAGAAATTGAACAAATATGAATGGGATTTACTAACAAAAAATAATTGTAGGTATCCAACTTACAAACAGAGCAAATTTCCAAAAGCTGTATCTTATCTTATTACAAACCTATGCATATTTTATAAGTAACAGTTTTCACTTAAATTTTTGATTCAAATTTTGAAGTCACAGACAAATAACTACTTTTGTTTCCTTTATTGGCATTGTATTCACAGGTAAATTAATAGATGAATAAACATGAGATCGTATCAAAAACTTTTTATTCATAATATTATGTATATCCTTTTCTGTGAATCTAATTCTACCAGGATATACGCCAAGGTTTATTACAGGATATGGAGTAATAAGTGGAATAACAAGACTGATAAATATTTTAAACAATTTAAGGCTCATAAATATTTATTCGTAAGTCAGTATATAATTGTTGAGCTGTGCAGTTTTTTTTAAATTAGAATATGATCTAATCTAGCTAGAATGATTAAGTTAAATTAAATGTTGATTGTTTTTATTTCATTGACTAGATAATTGAAATATAATTGTCTAGATAGTTGAAATATAATATAACTGTCGAAAACTTTGATGTGAGTAAATTTGAAGCAATTTAATACTAAAATCTGTCTGTCTCCAAAACTTTAAGTCAAAAGTATAAACAGTCAGCTATAAGTAATTTATATCACCTTATCTAATGTGTGTCATGGTAATGGATCGATTAGCTATTCACTGAGTTCCATTTATCTACCATTTACATTAATGTAATCGATTTAGACCTGAGGAAGATTAGATTTAAGTTAGCTTACTTCTCACTTGCATAGTAATACATATTTATATACAAATAGGAACATACTTGCTAGCTTTGTTATTTCTTTTCTATATAATCCCAATGAGTCGACTACATCACACCAAATGTGGTATTTTAACTTAATTTAATAATAAAACGAATGTTTTAAGATATTGTGAAATATAATAAAGATAGGTAGGCTAGGTAGATTCCGAACTGCCGGCCTTAAATAGAACTCCACCCCTTCTTGTCCTGTGGGTCGTAAGAAAGTTAGATGGTCTACTACTTGTCTTTCTGGGAAGCTATTTCTTAGATTTCTTATTATTAATGTGAAGTAATAAGATTATATTATAATTAAAAAGTAAATTACAGAAGTAAATTGTCTACTAGGTTCATAAAAAGTTGGAGGACTGGTAACAAATGAATCGTAAGTACTAAGTAAAAACTGGTTTTGATTTGTCATGTCATGTCTTATCGTCCCCAAAAAGGGTATCGATGTGTTATCGAGTCTATTTTATTTTATATTTGACTTAATAGAATGTCGGTATGCGTAATAAGTTTGGGTATGTGCATACATTAATGCTTTTTAATTTACTAGCTTTTTAGAATCATAAAATCGAGCTTATATTTAAAGTTTAACTTCTAGCAATGCATCCATGAAAACTGCGTTCAGTTCCATACAGTTGTTTTTACGTGATGCGTAAATGAACATTACTACAGAAAGACAGACAAAAAATATGTAAACTGTTATTTTGGCCTGAGATATCAACCCGGCTAATTATGTATAAATACCAATGGCATTATCATTAAAAAATATGAGTAATATTGTGAAGCCTGTGAGTACCTTTGCCTGTAAACATCGATATCGATTAATCGGTCGTTCGGATTCGCCTACAACTGGTCGAGGTCGTTTTCTATTATGTGAAAGGGTGTGGCGTGTCCATGGTTGCTGCAATTGTCCAACATCAATACGCATGATTGTGGGAGGCTTAATTATTAGGTATCATTTATTCTGATTGCCAGCCACTATAATGCCAGTATTTTCAGAATTACTGACCACAGCTTAGCATTTAGATCTCCCAATAAGTAGTAGTGTTAAGATAATTAATAGGGGTTAAAGTATGAAATTGCCGATTATTTTCCCACTTTTTATTTTGTTCATAGCTCTTAAGTATAGTCATATTATTGCGTAATTCTTTTTGTATTGTTTCAAAAACTAAATAAAGTAACTTTTGACTAAAAAAAAAAAGCAATACTAGTGCCTATTACTTCAAAGGAAGTCGTTGAAAAGACCCCTTACAATGTGTCAGCAGACCTTCTTGCTTCAATTAAGTATATTTGTATTATATACTTTGATTTTCAGAAATTTAAATACTATAATGCGTAGCTTTATAACCATCTAACTTTCACTTTTAATTGCATCGAAAACGGTTCAGGCGTTTTTAAAAAAACTAAAAAATTGTTAGTATGGAAAAATGACTTTTCTCGATTTCGTCCATACAAAACGGCAATTTCATACTTTAACCCCTAATATTAATGTTATATATGTTAGAGTGTGCCCCACACTCTTATTTAAGGAAAATTTAAAATTTGCTAGCCGCTTAAAGTAAGTTATCCATTCAGTGGGCTATGGAGAGACTATGATAAGCTTGGTGTGGTAGAAACTCAAGGAGGATATCAAGCTATGTATATGGATCTTTAAATTAAAGTCATATTGTCGAGCTACTCCGCCCACAAAAAAGACAACTGTTGTTTTCTTGAGTTTACGCGAACATTACTTATACATTGTAATGAAAGATATGTTTACGGATTTAGTACGCGTTATTTTTGATTTAACCCGACGTTTGGAACACTTTACAGCATTTCTGCCCGTGACAACTGTTTGAGAAAAAAGGTCCTCAAACAGCGAATATGTGTTCAAATCGAACCACTACGCAACGTAGGGTAGGCCGATAGGACCCATCGGTGATGTTGTCGTTATAATCTTAATATTAAGGTACCAAGGAGGCATTTGATGCAAACTTCTTAAAATAGCTCGTATTTCTGTTATATTATATTAAGTACTATCTTATCTTTGATATTATATATGATAAGTATTTTACGTTGAGTTAAATATTAAATGTGATAGTACTGTTGACTATACGATGGCCGAACCACTACTTACTTATGAGAATTTAATTACATGGTATAATATTTTAGAGCTGCATGATTTAATATTTTCATATATTCTCACTTAATCACATTATTATGTTATATAAATCGCATGTTACTAGTAATGTTGTAAAAATAATAGCCTATTTTTGACAAACCTGAAATATGTTCGGAAATTCGCAACTTTTTGTTGCTGACAGGGATTGAAACCGGGACCGAGTATTTAAGCCACTAGATCAATTAGGGGGGGGGGGGGGGGGGGTTACCACAAACCACACGGTATGGGATACTTATTACTTATCTCGAATTACTATTCCCTTACTGGGTATCTAATATTTGAATTAACATTGCAGGTACGAAGTGTTTACTTCCCCCGAGAACTTCTGCGGCCTGCGTCGCTGTTGACCAACTTGGTGTTGGACGACACAAGGGCGCAGTCCACTCGCCTCTCGGCCACCTGCGACAACATCTTCGCCTACATCAGTGACACTGTTGCTCCAGGTAATCACCACTGTGGCCCTATCATTACTAAAAGTCTTAAGTTCCGCTGTGGTCATATAAAACACCCCTACCTTTAATACCTTCAAATTTAATTTTGCTTACTGACTCACTCTAGGGCATGAACAGCCCTGGAAGACGTGAAAACTAAACCGTTTTCATACATAGGCTGCAAATATATTTGGTAAAATTAGGGTGAGGATCAACGAATAGAGTGACTGTGGTTCAGATCTACAAGAATGTATTCTGTCTGGAATTGACTTTAGCCAACATAATATATTTTTAATTTTAAGTATATTTGTCTTTATTATAAATAGTTACGTAATGATTTTTATAGCTAGATTTACTATACAAGTAGTATTCAACCTGTACGTACGCCTGCATATTAAAAGGAGAACGGAAATTAATAATTCAGTCTTATGTCCGTTGTATCCGTTGGGAAATTTATTATTACTGCGCTGGATACAAACATTTGTTACTACATAACAGTTTTTAAAAAAAAGTTATCGAATTCGAAACTCATGTTAAATTAATGCTTGCATAAATTGGCTTGCTTGACATTTTTGATTAGCACGTTTGTTACGGCATTCATAACATGTTTTAAATTTTACTATCACATTTTTGATAAAAACGAGTTATAATTTTGTTATTTATGCAATGGCAGCATGAAGGAGATACACAATTATTGGATGGGTATGAGCATAGGGAAAGTAAGTATACTACCTATTACTTTCCCTATGGTGTAAGTAAAGGTAAATCAGTACTGTCATAAAAGAAGAAAGCAACACACTACGAATAGTGCAAACTGTATCACTTAAAATAATATATGAGCAGTACAAGAATTTTACTTCTAGTTATTGTAAGTAGGAAACAAAACAGTTTACATATAAATACACATATAATATAACAGAAATTTTGTACATAAACTTAAATTGTATTATATAGAGTTATTTGATTCGGGGTTTATTAAACCACGTACCTTATTTATTATGAGTTTTCGATATTTCGGCACTTTCAGTTCTTCCGTGATCATGGCGCTTGCTTAAACCCCGAATCAAGTAACTCTAGTAATAGTGACCACGAAAGTTTAAATCAGTATATTGTATTTTATGTAGGTAGGTAAAACGCGTTAGCTAAGTCCACTATAGAATACGGATTGGGTTCCTGACTTTACACATATAAATTAAATTAAAACATTGCAAATAACAATTGCAAATAATAATAAAGACTACGACAAAAAATTAAAACAATTTAAATAAATTTAATACTAGAACAATTTAATAATCAGGCGCCCATCTATGGCAATCCAAAAGGAAAAAATACTTAATGCCGCAATTTAAAAACTATTACGGAAAACCAGCTTATAATCATCCCACTCTGCAGGGAAAAGGCCTCCGTCATTGAATTCACTGATGGGTACTGAAGTAATCACCACGCTTGTCTAATACGCGTTGGTGATCACAAACCCAAGCTATGTTCGAAAATTTGAAACTTTTTGTTGCCACACCTGGGGATCGAACCCCGAGATCTTGGTCCGGTATTTAAACCACTAGGCCAAAGAGGCGTTTTTGCAACTTCAACTCTACCTTTTCTTGACTCTATGGTCCTAATAGGCACAGATTATTGGGTACAGGTATTCTACGGTACACTTTTACCAATGGGGACTATCGTTTCTTTGCTCACCAGTTGGCGCCACTGTAGACTGAGGTCCGGAGGTATAGCTTTCAAAGGCGATTGGCGCCGAAACAAAGTGTTATATCTTGAATCTAATTAAGGTTATATTGTTTATAAATAACTATCTTGATATCAACAAACTAACTTCTGAAATAGTTGCTCTTGAGGCCGCCTATTTTTGCACTTTTTCTTAATTCCGCTTTTAAAGCGTTCACATTAATCGCCAAATAATCCATATTTGCGATATTTTACGAAGGAGATCACTTTCCAGCAGGTAAATTGAAGAAATTATAATTTATGCAACAAATTCCGCTAAAACCAGTGAAAAGTGAATGATATTGGATCTCACGCGACACAAGCGCCTCTAGTGGCAAATTCACTAGCGATTAGGTGGTGTGTGTGCTACTATTATATTGCAAAGTATCTTATAGTAATAATAAAAACAAGTATAATAACTTTTGTATCTTGTTAAGAATTGTAATTATAGACGAGAACTACTGTCGACAAACTGCAGTTTGGCAGATGAAGTTAATATAAAGATTACGTGTACAATTTAAAATAAATAAAGAAAAAATAAACTACAGGCAACCCTAACTATCGTAAAACGCATCAGCAAATGTTCCTCACGTGCGTGAAAGTGATATTTTTTACGCGACAAGTCATGTTCATTCAGTGTTACCCAATAGTGCATTAACACGCACTACTAATCAAGTTCCCACTGTGAGAAAGACGACTCGTTTGTAGGTAATGGTGCCCTGTGTCACGATTTGATCTGGCATCTCTTTTAGGTCACATGTTTGCACACTTGCATTAGTGACACAAAATGTTTTAAATTGTGACTGTTTGTAGTTTAAATATAATTATGAGAAAGCCTGTAATAATCTTACTAATTACTAAATTATAAACGCGAAGGTTTTTGTGCATGGGTGTTTGTTACACTTTCATGCAAAAACTAGTAAATGGATTTAAATTGAACATTTACAATAGTAATCAGAATAACCTCAAGGCTATAACATATCCAAAACTTCCGTATGGTTTTCGAAAACAAAGCATAACAGTTGTGCTTTATACGTTAAAAAGACGATCGATGCGCTGCCGGTTGGATATACCTATTATAATATTATACTTTTCAAGATACTTTAAAGCACATATTTTTCGTTTCTTTAAAACGGCAAAATGTACCTGATTGTTGTTTGGCATGCATATACAATAAAAGGCTTGAAAAGCATAATGGCTACTTTTTATCCCAATAAAATATGTGTTTCGCCGGGGATCATTATTGCAGATACAGCTAGTATGTTAAATATGAATGCATATCCCCATGAACGAACTTTGAAATTTAACAGTTAAATGGGCGGACAGGCATATGGCATAAGCTTAGCAAATTGACCTTCCGGTTAAAGTACTAACTTAAGTATCTGCTCGTGTATAAGAGCACTGCATCATCATGACATCCGCAAGCAAAGGAACTAAGGCGACTTTTATGTTACGCACGGCTTCCGTAATGTGTTTAAACTTTTATCACAACGGTGCCTGTTGTGAGGTTAATAAGTTATTTTAGTACGTTCTTTTAGTAGTCTTATGTAGATTATTTAATAACTCAATTTAACTTGTCTGCCTTTGACTTGTAAAAAATAATAATTACTCTTGTTCCCGTTTTTTTTAATTAACTGTACCTATAATAGTTAGGATGCAGTAATTATGCACTCAAACCATTAAAGTTCCAATAATACGCATGCGTGATTAGCCTAAAAACGCATGCGTAGGTAAAAAATGCAATTATCGTACATATTACCGAGTTTGGACATAATGGCGTGTTAGTAATATAACTTTGTTTAAAGCACATGTTTCGCTACTTAGAGCTCGATGAACTGTGTCGCCGGCTGCAGGTCTGCTTTCTCAAAAATATGACGCAACCCCATACCTACAGCGTGACAACAAAACAAAACACTAATTAAATTGGAAAACTGGTTATGTAGAGAAATTGTACCGTAGCTTTGAAACAAGCTGTAATAAGTGCGTGCGACTAAAATAACAATTACGAAGATGAATTAGTACCGGATTGTTCAGTATTTTAATTTGTACCGCTAATTTGCCGCCACATAACATATCGGCTAATGTAGTGCATGATACATGTTGCATCATTGATACCTTATATTATGTTGTAGGCCCAACTGCAAACTTCATATATCATAAGTTGACGGATTGTTGCTACCCGTTAGCCTTAAGTTGTTTAGAATTTTAGATTTCAATAATTCATAACAATTTACCAACATTGCAATTTTACTACTTATTATATTTAACAAAAGGGCTCAATTTGTAAAAAAACACTTAACAGTTACATATTACCTTCTCTCGACTCAACTACCTCTTTTTTAAGCTCAGATCATAATTTGTAAGTCTTACTTTGTCTTATTTTACGGTGAAACATTTTATAAAGACGGTTTCCTCCTCTCTCTCTCTCTCTTTAGAAACTCCTTCTAAGTGTCGTTTCATACCACGTTTACCCGTTAACCGAAACGTGTTTTCCACTCTAGACCTCGTCTTTTCAGTCGGCCATGACTTCTATGATAGGCATTATGTTTATTACTGTTTTTGTTGAACTAAATTGACTGGGCGTAAATGTTCACGTTTTAGGAATCATCGTATACGATGGTCGCCGCGACAACGCATGGCGAGTGACCCATGCTTCTATGTACCCCGACCCTGACTTGGGAGAATATGACATCGGCGGTGAAAAGTTCACACTTATGGACGGAGTTGTTGGTCTTGCACACTCTCCCACGCAAGGCTTGCTCTACTACCAGCCATTGGCTACGGATAGGTAATTTCTTTGAACTTACTAGCTATTTAAGATCATTTAAACTTAGTCTAGCATGTATATTCAATGTCACACACTAAGCTCTTAGATTTTGTACATACGCAATGCAAAATTAGTCCTAGTTGACCCTCCGTCGCTATACAACGTGTTCCTTTACTTCCTTTTGATATCCCATAACTCTAAGGTTTTGTTCTATAGGTAAAAATAATATAAAACGCTCTAGAACATGTGGTTCAAAAATCAATAGTTTCGAATATAGATCGATGATTATAGGATATCGAGACGTTGGCAAACTTACTCTAAAGTGTAGTAGTAAAGTAGCGGGAGAGCGTAACTTGTAAAGAACATTGACGTGTGTGGGTGTTTCATTGATAATCAGGTACGAGTAAATCGTTTTCATTCAAAAGTTTATTCATAACAAGGTAAGGGTGTTTTACAAAAACATTCGTAACTTTTTAGAATTATTTTGTATGAAAAAATTAAACAAAAAAAATATTAAAAAATTTAAAAATAATTCATATGCAATTTGATTCTTTACCATGGTCTGTTTAATACCCTAGAGTTATGGGATATCAAAGGGAACACGTTTTATATCATATTCTCAAAAGACCACATTCGTAAAACACCACATTCGCAAAACATGATATTCGCAAAACATCATATTCTCATACAAAGCAATAAAATTAAATTCGAATACATTTTTTTATGAAGCTGGACTTATTTTAGTAGAGATATTTTGTTGTGTGTTATACAGGGTGAAATTTTAATCACCTTCCAAATTTTGATATATTAATCTACGAGACAAAAACCAAATGACGTATTTTTTCTTTTGGTAGGTATAGCCCAGTACAAAAATGCCAAGATAAAGCACTTAGAAAATGTCCGCCAAAAATCTAAAATTTTTGATACGGCCGCCTAGCAACACTTTTTTTAAGCGTCACGCAATTCATCCAATCATTACGATACTATTCATATATTTTTGATTTTTTCCTTAATACTATAACAGGTCTAGGACCGTAAAAATTGAAAACTATATCGCGAAAAATATTTTCGGGTGACAACTTAATTTACATTTTTAACTTCAATGATAGACTCTAAACACGATACTGAACGCCTATAACAGTTTTGGAAAGTGGTTAAAATTTCACCTGTATATGGATGTCCTACTTCGAGAGTAAAAAATACTAAAATCTTAATTAGTAATAATTTCCTTTTAAATAAAAAGTTAGCCCTAGAAAGAGGTTGAAACTTTTTTGTACTACAAGTATATTCGCACCGTCGATTTTTCGGCCGCGTGGTGTTTCGTTCATCTTAAACATCGGTTTACACATACTTCATTAATATCATATAAGCCAAGATATGCCTAAATTTGTTAAGTGAATATCATATTTTATTGTTTGAGAATAATTTAAATCAACACTATTTTAATAAGCTTAAAGTTTACATTATTGTTGTGTGAAGAAACTGAATAAGAACATCCTGTGTACTGTGCCACGTGCTCTACTTTTTGCATCACGACTTTAGTACCATTGACCGACATCACAGAAAAACGATTACGAGTATGAAATAAATGTTATGATTAATGTAGCCAGGTTTAATACTCTCATTAGTTGATCTAATGATTTAAGGGGAACGATAAAACTATAATACTAACGATTTTATGAATAGACGTACAATTGCATAGTAATAGTAACGAAGTATCAGACGTAGTTTTATAGTTTTACCTTTTAGAATGATGATCTTGATTTTCGCTTCCTAATAGGTATGACGTTGTTAATCATGCTGATGATCAATGACACAACTTTATTCTTGTCTTTAGTTGTGTCCTTGAATATAAGTAGGTATGACCTTTTGTTGTCTTGAATGCTGTTGATGATTTATTGTGGTATATTTTGTGATACCTAGTGTATCATTTATGTAAAGAATTTTGAACTGATGTTTTACGTTGTGTGTTCATTCACAATTACAGAATATTCAGCGTATCGACAGCAGTGTTAGCTGCCGGCCCGCCAGCCGAAGGCACGGACCTGCCCGTCAACCTAGTAGGACGCAAATCCTCTCAAGGCCTTGGTATAGCAGTGGATCCACGAGACGATACCATTATCTTCAGCCCCATCACAGAGACTGCCATTGCTGCCTGGAACCCTATTACAAACTCGCATAAGTAAGTTAAAATGTTAATTTAGTATCTAGCATTGAGTTAGAATTTTTAGCCGTATGGTTTATTGTTGAAAATTTTATCAGTTCTCCTCATAGTACTTGCCGAAGTAATTGGGTCAGTGCCTCCGAAAAGAACATTCATAACTTATGTGTTTAACATATTCTTTGGGGTTTTTAAACAACTCGAGTTGTTAAGAGTTCATAATTTCGAGATTTATTTCATAAGGGTATAATACACTTACCTTGTTTTTGTGAGTCCAATGTGTCGGCACTGTTGCAAGCGCCATGATCACGAAAGAACTATATTTTCAACTTTTGTCTTTATTGTCAAAGTAATACGGTAATCGTTTGTGCGTCCAATAGTGACACATATTTCATTTATTACTAGATAACTGTGACAGTAGGTAAGAGAAATCCCCGCTTGATATGATTTTTACCTAGATCATGCATTTGATATTCCAGCATTCACGTTGTAATAAGTCTTATTTATCCTAACATTATTCACACAGTATATAAGCACTCAAATGCACTGTGAAATTACCAATTTCACATTGTTTGATAATTATTTTTTCCTTCCTTCCTTTCTAATAAAGCTGAGCGACAATCGTATTTAACTACATACAAACAGCAAATTTCAAATGCTTATGTAAATTGGGGCAAAGGTTTTTACCGAAGTAGATGGTTAATAATTATTTCAGTCATTGTCAAACTTGGAGTAATGAGCACATTGCGCTACAGACTTTTGTTGCAAACTAGCACCTATGTCAATGTTGTTAGGACAACCTAGTGTATAGTCTGGTGGGCTGTCATGTTTACGTCATATTATTTGGTTCTGTTAGATTGCTGGCCATCGACCCCGAAAAGCTGCAATTCTGTGCGGAGGTGAGGTGGGCGGAGCGCGATAACGGAGCCGTTTGGGCGCTTTCAACGCGCTTCCACAAGTTCTTCCGACGGGCTGTCTCTAAGCACGAGGTAAGATAAGTTCATGATTGAACAATTGTTAATTACTTACGCCTACAAAGGCTGCACCTTTGTAGGCGTAAGAAGGGTAAATATTTTTACAAGCGCGTTCTCATAAGTTAGATTAAAGCGCCTAAACAAGATTATTACAATATTCACCTTAATCGTGTAACTAAAAATGTTAATCAGGCGCTGTCTTTAAAGTTCTTCCGAGATTATGTAAATTAGTCAAAATTCGAAGTAAAATATCCATTTATACATTCTTAGTTACTAACTTGCTTTAATGTAGAAACTGAAAAGTACACCTGGACAAACACTGAAGTCTTGTTGTTTTGCAGTTAGAAAGAAAGAAAGAAAGAAAGACATATTTATTTGACACGAATGAATAATAAACACAATAATTAACAAGAAACCAATACACAAAAAATACAAAATAATTAATAATAATATAAAACATATAAATAAAAAATTGAGTGTCAAAAAGGTTTCCGCTCAGCATTATCGTAACAGCTAGTGGCTATTGCGACGCTGATTTTCAGCGGGGGTTATTTACATACTCGTATACGCATTTATCTGACAAGTTTCCTCTAAAGACGAGTTTTCATTCTATTTTACTGTCTAAGTATGTGATTTTGAATTTTGAGTCATGGTAAGATGGTTGAGGGCTGCACCAAGTCCTATGTCTTATTTTTTGGTTATACCCTTTATAATAGAGAAGAGGACAATATGTTATGAAAATAATTAAGTATTGGATAAAAACTATATTTTTTCTACATTAGGTACGATATATTACTAGTTCCAAAGAAAATTAATTCATATTATATTATTATTCATGGGCTGAAAACCCTGTTGAAATCTCCAAACATTATAAAGTAGATAATTACTCGTACTGGTTGGTAAAATTAAATAGTTAAGTACTTATATAGTGGTTATTATTATATAAACATCTTTTAAATTTTTAGATCAACATTCGTGTGGTCCGTGTCCCTGAGAGCGGTTTTGTTTCACTTCAACCACATACCCTGAGGAGATCTGCGCGACTAGCTAATGTTACCAGCTATTAATGAGTTGAACCCATATGATGCTGTACTGGGAGAAATTGTAAACTTATAATAGTGTTAATTTTAAAGCCTAAGCAAAACTACCTACTGCAATTAGCGACTCAGTTCGCTTAAAGGAACTGATAATGTTTCTTTTTGGTCCACTGCCTTCAAGAACGATCTTGACAAAAATATATTAGTTTTTTTCAAAGTTGCTCTAGTGAACAAAAAAATGAAGACGTTGGTGGTTGGTCGCATGAACATAAGCACAGCTGCTGCAAGACAATTAATATTGTCTTAATTAATACTGAAATTCTCCGTATTGAAATGGTTTAAAGTCAGTTTATTTTATTGATAGTAATTTGAACTTGGAATTAATTAAAAAACTTTTTATCAATTAAAAAAAAAAGAGTATTTGGTCGAGATAATACTTAAACTACAATATGTCTGCGATAACATGCATGCAGTAGACATCTTTGAACGTGACAATTTATTAAGATTTGCCAGATTTCTATAAGGTAAAAGAATGAATATAGATACTAACTAGGTAAATACCTGCTGTATTGTACCTACTAAAAAATATTCCTTTGGTTGTTGAAAGATAGCAAACAAAACAATAACAATAAATAAAAAGTTTTTTGTATTGTATACAACTAATACGCTTCGAACCCCACGCGACAACCGGCTGTCGCGATAGCAATTGATTTTAACTGTCTGGAAAAACCCACGCTCGAGGGGTTAAACTTAAATTGTAAAGATGATAGCTTTCAGCTTATATAAGATAAAAATATATAAGATGTTTTCTCAACGGATTACTGGGCCTGTAAAATATGACAGAGTTCGTCATTGACACGAAGAAGAAGCAAAACAAACTATTTCCAATCCAGTACTTTGAAATTAATATCAACCTTTTAAAGGTGTTAATATGTATGGAATAAATTCATTTACATTTTCTATAGGTATGTATAAATTGCTAAGTCACGAACTCTTTTATTTTTAAGTTACCAAAACAAAATTCGAGAGAAATCTATACTAATATAATAAAGCTGAAGAGTTTGTTTGTTTGTTTGAACGCGCTAATCTCAGGAAGTACTGGTTCGAATTGAAAAAACATTTTTGTGTTAGTGATAGTCCATTTATCGAGGAAGGCTTATATAACATTACGCTGCGAGCAATAGAGGCGAAGCATCAGTGAAAAATGTTGCAAAAAATATCGCGATCTTAATAACATAAATTCACGCGGACGAAGTCGCGGGCAACAGCTAGTATTAAATATAATTGCTGCTAAAATATTTTAGGTGTAAAATGTGTAGTTGCTAATCACTATGACTAAGTATTTAATGATCAGACCACCTAGAACGTGTATTTTATGTGAAGAGTGAATTATTATAATTTTGTAGGTAAATATTTTTACTGTTTTCGCTTTTATACTTACCTACTTAAGTTGTTTGTGTAATAAGTAAAGATTTACCTGGCAAAGCCTTTCTTTAGTTACCATAAACCAAATAGAAAATAACTGCTTGTACTATAAAATTTGTATTAAAACTAATGAAATAAAATGTTTCTATCACACAAAAAACTAGGTGTAAAATAATTCGGTACGGTTTGTGAGTAAAACTTTATTCTCGTGAAAGGTTCTTCGATTGAGGCCCTTATCATAGTAGGCCAAGGCACTACTAACTTTATATGCTTTTATTTTCCTCGTGTACAATTATGTGAATTTGTAATGAATGCCATAGGTTTATGCTTTTGTATTTAACTTAATACTGCACAATAAATACCTTTTGCTTCTAAAAATGCCTACTAGATTTAAGCAACCTGAATATTTACATGAGGTAATACTTACATTGAAATTCTGATCATCTATTTACAGTTTGTATGCATATTGTATATCATGTATATTTTGGTACCTACCTAAGAAAATTAATACTTAGAAATAAAAGTTACCAATCGATGCCATTTACCTTAAAGTACCAACTTTACTTAACATTTAATGTTTCCTTGTGATATGTTAAAAAATTTAGTAAATAAAGTGCACAAAAAGCAGATTGGCTAAGTAGTTTTAAGATAGTACTTATTATGATTCCAATATTTAAGGTGCATTACCAATTGTCATTTGTCATTAGCATGTGGATAAATGTCTTTATTAATTGTCATTGGTCATTAGCTCGTGGATTATTTAAATGAACTAGCTACTACAATTTGAAGATCTAGGTATTCATGAATAAATTTTTCGTTTCATTTATGGGGAAACACCAGGAGTACCTCAGTAAACGCAAAATGCATTAGAAACTGCGTGGTATGAAAGAATTTTACCTATGTCAATTAAGAAATATCATGTAAGATTAGTTAACATACTTCAATCGCTTTTTGTTATTACGCTATTAAACTAAAATTTAAACTTAAAAAAATCGATACTATTAAAAGTGACATCTTATCCCATTTTATGTTTTATATTAGCATACTTATTTTGGTACCAATAATTTGCAACGTTGGGTCTAAATAGTTGCTTTAGAAAGGATATGTCCCATAACGGGCCCCAGATATTGTACACCATTTTAAAATACAAGTGACACTTGGTTAAGTGGGACCTGGATAAGTGAGAAACCTCCATAACTGGAACTCATGCTGAGGTCCCAACACTTTGGCACTGAATTACCTCTGTTAGTGGGACGAGGTAAGCCTCTATATCTGGGATTTGTTCTTTCGATTTATCATCATAGTTACCTCTATAACTGAGACAGCGAGTAAATTTTATATGCATAAACCTCTGTAACTGAGATAATATTGTTTGTTTACTCATTCTTATTCTACCCACAAATTCCACACGTAATTCCAAGTACGTAAGTAATTTTGACGTATGTACTATTTTTTTTAATTTAAACTCATTTACATACATAACACGTTATTTTATTTAATGATCGCACCTCTATAACTGAAATAACCTGTATTCTTACCTCTATTAATGGAACCCTCTGTAAATGAGACAGATATTTATTTATACCTGTATATCTGAGACACTGGGTAAGTGGAATACCTCTTTAAGTGAAACGACATTGCAGGTCCCTTGATGTCTCACTTAACCAGGTTTCACGTATAAAGAAAGATACGAGGGCGGGTCAATAAGTCCGTGACTTTTTGAATTTCTGACCTCTTTACTGAAAAAGCAACACTACTCCTGTCAACAGGTATCTGTCAGTTGATTCCTATCAAAATTTGAACTTGCTGCGTCAGTTAGTTTGTGTTTGACAGCTATTTTTATCAGACTACCCAGTAATTTGAGGAAAAAATGGAAAAAGGTGAATTTCGTGTGCTTATTAAGCATTATTTTTTGCGAAAAAAAACCATTACCGAGACCAAGGCTAAGCTTGATAAATACTATGGGGACTCTGCACCATCGATTTCAATGGTAAAAAAGTGGTTTACTGAATTTCGTTGTGGCCGTAAAAGCACTGAAGATGCCGAACGTCCTGGACGCCCAGTTGAGGTCTCTACACCCGAAACAATCGAAAAAATTCACGATATGGTGTTGGCCGACCGAAGATTGAAAGTGCAAGAGATTGTGGAAGCCGTAGGGATCTCGCATGGCTCAGTGGTTTCAATTTTAAAAGATCAATTGGGCATGAGAAAGCTTTCCGCAAGATGGGTGCCGCGTTTGCTCACAGTCGACCACAAACGCAATCGTGTAACAACTTCACAGGAAGGTTTGGCGTTGTTTAATCGCAATATGGAGGAGTTTTTGCGCCGTTTTGTAACCGTGGACGAAACATGGATCCATCACAACACACCAGAGACCAAACAACAGTCAAAACAGTGGGTTTCTAAGGGTGAATCGGCGCCAAAGAAGGCCAAGGTGGGTTTGTCAGCCAATAAAGTTATGGCGACTGTTTTTTGGGATGCACGTGGGATAATCCACATTGAGTACCTTCAAAAGGGAAGAACAATCAATGGGGAATATTATGCCAACTTATTGGACCGCTTCAATGACGATTTGAAAAAAAACCGACCTCATTTGGCCAAGAAAAAAGTTCTTTTCCACCAAGACAATGCAAGGGTGCACACATGTGCAGTTGCCATGGCAAAAATCCATGAATTGGGCTATGAATTGCTCCCTCATCCACCCTATTCTCCAGATTTGGCTCCGAGTGACTACTTTTTGTTCCCAAACCTGAAGAAATGGCTTGGTGGAAAAAGATTTGACTCCAATGATGAAGTCATCTCGCAAACAAAGGCCTATTTTGAGGACCTCAACAAATCATATTTTTTGGAAGGGATAAAAAAATTGGAGAAGCGTTGGACAAAGTGTATAGAGCTCAAGGGAGACTACGTTGAAAAATAAAATGATTTGTTTATCAAAAAATCTGTGTTTTATTCCAAAAGTCACAGACTTATTGACCCGCCCTCGTATACTAATTCTGGAAAAAACAAATAATTTTATTTAACGTATAATTTGTGGTGATTTCATTGAATTCTTAAATAAATAAAATAGAATAATTTATCAAACTCAATTAGGCATTCCAAGATGGCATGACTCTAAAAAATATTTAAATGTCAGCAGCTGTCAGATATTCTTTGTCACTTTGATATAACCATTCAATTTCAGTTATTGTCCTTGTCTCTCGTCTTGTTCGGCTCGTCGCGTTTATGTATTTTGAGTTCTTTTAACCAACCTCTCTTTCGTTTTCTGGATTTTGTATTGATCGACACATTAGTTTTTATAATGTTTTTGTTATTTTTTATTGATATTTTATTTTATCTTACTTATCTGTTTTGTTTGAAGTTTGAACCACTAAACGAAGCCATTTTATATGAATGAAAGAATTACAAAATATTATAAGTGTATTAGTCTATGTTTTGGTAGTGTGTACGTACAGGTTCTGAGCCTGGCATGCATACAATTTGGGACATTCTCTTTGTGAGTATAAATGATGAAAATCTTCTTGTTTACCATTCTATTCTTTTCTTAATGAATTTTGTGTGTTATTTTGGTACATATTTATATAGTCTAATTTAACGAGTAAATGATTTGTAACTTAATTATTTAACTACACATTTTATAATCACACTCAAACATTGATTCGTCTGAATCTTTATGTTACAATAACAATTGTATCCTTTCATTATTGTAATTGATAATGAGTTTGTACTTTTTTATTGTTTATAAATAAATAAATAATTATTTATTTTTAATTTGTTATTTATTTTGTCAATACCGACGTAACGTACGTACCTACATTACCCACGATTTCAATATCCCCATGATTTCAACAACCTTGATTGAACCTTGTTTTATAAAAAAAACTAGCGGACCCGACAGACGTTGTGTTTTCTTATCTATGAATATTGATTACGATATCTATTCCTTTCTAATACCAAAAATTAATACCAATGGGATTTGTTTATGTCGTAATTAATTTACTATTCCGAACGAATACCAAATTTTATAAATTTTATGTCGTATTTTGGAACTCATGGTATTCGTCCGGAATAGAAAATTAATAACGATTATGAAATAACGATTAGAATATCTATTCCTAAAAAAATGTTACCAATTGTTTATTATTACTTTGCTTTATGATATATAACATTCTTTGTTTTTTTTTTCTGGCGGGTATATGATAAGTTTTTTGGTATTCCGATCTATAACAGGCGACATAATATTATATTACTGGCCATGTGCAAAATTCAGTTTTTTTTTACCCCTTATTTGACGATATTTGCAGCACGCATTCTGTCAATGTTATATCAAACGCAATACATTAAAAAAGTTTAAATTGTCAAAAGCAATGAGGTTGCATTACAAATAGGTTGGTATGGTGATTAAGTATTCATAATTTTTCTAATTTTCCTCCCATTTTCCTTATTTTTTTCTTTTATAAGAACCTGTTTTATAAGAATCTATGATAAACAAAACAAAAAAGAATTAGCGAAATCGGTCCAGCCGTTAACGCGTAATGCCGTGATGAAGGGAAATAGGGATTCATTTTATAGGCAATCTGTATAATTCTGGTATTCTATACAATACCTAGGGCGTCTAGGCAATGTATGAAATATTATGAATATTATATACCATTTTAAACTTTACCTAGGTAATATATACAATTCCTAGGTATTGCATAGATTACCTTACGTTGATCCACCGGCAATGTGTCTATATTTGGACCTGTATCTATCAATGTTATTTAAGTAAGTAAGTAGGTGGTAAGAAAATTATAAACAAAAATAACATTTACTTTGAATCCCCTCTATTAAAATAAACAATTAGCAAGTAGTTATAGTCATTAAAAACAATCTTTATTTAAAGACAGGTATATATTGTAAAATCAAAATATAGTTAATGGACATAAATTTCTTCTGGTTAACTAAAGTAATCAGTTAAATAATTTACGCAACAAAACAATTAATAAAATAAGAAGTAAATTTACTGGCTTCTCTGAAAAATAATGAAGTAAAAAATATATACCTATTTATTTTCACATGTGTAATGTGAAATATGGTGTAAAAGTAAATTTTTTTTAGAACTGATGCGGTTCTCCGTAGCTAAGGTGTTTTTTTCGCAGAAAGGGCAAGAACTTTAGATGGAACCACAGCCTTCTTAAATATTATTATTTGATTGATTAAACTTTTATTTCACAAAATAAATGTAACGTAAATTACAATTTGACACATCTGTAGAATAAGGCAGTCTTATTGCTAAAAGCAATCTACCAGACAACCTTTGTGTAGAAAAAGGAAAACTTTGTTTTAGTGGATTTGATGGTCATTGTTCCGACCAGCGCAAATAGCATGGATGGGTTTACTGCATGTTTTACACGAATGACCATATTTTATGGATTCCTCGGTACAAACACAGCACAAGAGTTGGGAATACAATGATTGTTCACGTCTTGATACGAAACCAATATAATTCGAGGATTGTCTATATTCCTCAGAAGGAAGATCTGCAATATTTACAAGCTCACCAAGAATCTTGGCACTTCATATAGTCGTGTATCATACTGTTAATCGAACGCATTCCTAAGATTTAAAGAAATCTTTAAATCTTCTGTTCTGAGATCGGTAAATACCGATCTCAGAACTTTCGGTAACGGGGCATTGTTCGTGTTGAGCCTCAAGAGGTTGTTTTTGTGTCTGAACTGGATTGGACTATTTCTGGTTCGTCTCTTCCTTCCCCGCTATCGTATGGTGACACTTTGAAACGCATAATGTTTATTGTCATAAGTGCAATTGACATACATCATATGACATACAAATCAATACGCATAATAGTGTTTAGTATAAGTTATTATTACGCATAAACATAATAACGCAAATTTGTTGAAAGGCATAATAATAAAAACCATAATCATATAAATCTATATTTTAATTTATTATATTTTTATAAAGCATACTTTAAAACGCAGATTTTAATTATGCATAAATGACCATATTTATAATATTGTCTGACATACTTTTATAATGCATAACTCAGTGACACAATACTTTTATAAAACATATCTATAAACATCTATAAATTGTATGTTACTTTAAATATGCATGTTTATTTATACCTAAGTGATTTCCAGTAGGTTTGAAAAGTGTAGGTTAGGTTAGGTTAGAACAGTGACCCTAAACGTTTCTTTTCCTCCATATGAATACTGCAATTTTTTGCTCAACTTAACCTTAAAATATCATTTTTGAAACAAAATATTAGCTTGGAAACGCATAATTTTTGTTGACATAGTTTCAAGTATTATAATAATTGAATAGGAGTTTAGGGATATTGCCAGTTATGCTTATCAAATGTATGCTTTTTGCATAATATGTCTTCAGAATATTATGGCCAGCAAAAGTTATGCCTTGTTTTACCTATGCTTTTCATAATTATGGCCATCTATGATTATGCCTTCAAGGTTCCGCCAAAAGATGTTATGCGTAATAAAGTTATGCTTTAATGGTTTATGGCAAATGACTATTATAGCCATCATTATTATGCGTTGTTAGTTTATGGCGAAAAACTTTATGCGTATATTACACACATTGCCGGGAGCGTATTGGGTATTGAATAGAATGCCTAGGCAATGTATAAAATAAAAAATATTTCAGACAGTACCCTAACTTTTTAGGTATTCTATTCATTTCCTAGGTATTGTATAGAATACCGTATTATACAGATTGCCGATAACATATACACCGTGCTTTTTGAACCACCTGGAAAACGAAACCCATGTTATTGGACCATTATGTATAATATCACGGCAGTGTTATTTAGTATTTCATTAAATTGAAAAATCATTTTTTTTTATTTAGACCTTTAATTTTGTAACACGCCTTAACGCACAGACGTAATATTTTGCTGCTGCGGGGTCCCGGATGAAATAACCTTACACGGCTACCTCCGTGGGCGTCACAGGCTGTTTCAAAATAAATAGCTGAACCAATAATATTTTAATAAAAAAATTGATAACAAAATAAAAATAACACTGCCAAGATGTTATACATAATGGTTACATAACGTGGGCTTCGTTTTACGGGTGGTTAAAATTGCACCGTGTATAGACTAGCGGATCCTGCGAACTTCGTATCGCCTCAGAATAGTATTTAATTTTGACGTCTTAACTGTCATTGTCATCAAATATGGCGTGGGTTGAAAAAAATGTGAACAGATACACTCATTTGATCTATTTTTGACGTTAAATTTATAAATGTTTTTAATACTTATTATCCTATTCCCGACGAAGACAAATCCATAAACACAAATCATAATAATCGGTCCAGCCGTTCTCGACTTATAAGTGGTGTAACTAACACGACTTTCTTTTATAATACAAAAAAATATAACTAAACCACGACATCAAAAATACTTACATAGGTTCGATGAAACAAATGGTACGGTATCTACAAGAGAGTAGGTACACGTATTTCTAACTACATTCATAAAAAGAGGGGAATTCTATCAACCTAAGTCGTGTTGATTCATTGATTTCATTTGGAACGTAACAAATTGCATTGATAAATGGCAAATATCGTCATAAACATTGCCGTTGTAAGTCGAACGAGGCTCGTGACGTCAAGCATGCTAGTATATTGTGTTTGGACTATAAACACCCAACGCGACGCGATGGGGAAATACGCTACACTCATATTAATGTAACAGTAGAAGAGCCGGCAGGTTTACTTACCGGCGCAAAAGATCGCAAAAGATCTTATGTTCGTTTTGATATCTGTAGTCACAGTCTGATCAACGAACTTGCTCAACATTGGGATAAACATTTTCGGATTTAAAAGATACGTAGGAGTGCCAATGTAAAAAGAACCTTTAAAAAGAAACTCCAAAAAATATATAGAGCAAATTAAAAGTGAAAATATTAAATAAGAAAATTAAGAACCTCTCCCTTTTCGTCGGTTCAAAACAAGCTACCCGTACATGGTGGTATTCGTTCAGTCGGTCTGACTTACAGTGTTTCTTGAATGGCCAACGAAGCACATGACCCATTGTACAACGCGTAAAAAAAATGTTGCTAGAAGGTCGTATCAAAAATTTTAGAGTTTTGGAGGACATTTTCTAAGTGCTTTATCTTGACATTTTTGTACTGGGCTATACCAAAAGAAAAAATACGTCATTTGTTTTTTGTCTCGTAGATTAATATATTAAAATTTGGAAGGTGGTTAAAATTTCATCCTGTATATGTTACCCGATTTTTCTTAGTTTTCGAGATATAATTATTTTCTTAAATTTTCAGAATTTTA
The DNA here is from genome assembly GCA_949315895.1 of Anania crocealis. Classification (NCBI taxonomy): domain Eukaryota; kingdom Metazoa; phylum Arthropoda; class Insecta; order Lepidoptera; family Crambidae; genus Anania; species Anania crocealis. Next base: position 12,266,825 of record OX438858.1, read on the forward strand.
AGTGTAATCAGTTTTAAAAATTGTTTTTCCACTTTTTATTATGTTATGTCAGTTTTTTTTGCAGTATGATCCTTATAAATTAAACTTAGATAAAATTATCAGCTAGCTAAGCCTTAAAGTTTCCGTAAAATTTACCTAAAGTCAATAGTTTCCGTTCGAGCTAGTCAGAGCTTAATTTTGAACTGTGGATTTAAAAAAAAAGTGGTTTCACAGTTTCTTAAATCAGTCCAAAAACTTTTTTTTTAAAATTTAGGTAACATATTTTAATTTAGGTGTATTTGGATAGCCCTGGATGTAAGGGATCCACAAAAATATATTGGACGTCACCGTTTGGACCACCCTGTATATCCATTGATTTATGTAAAAATATCACAAAAGAATTGTACCTATTTGTAAAGAATAACATATTCATACATACATAGTACATGATATAATGTCATTTTTAAGGTAAGCACATACATTTTTGGCCTATGTAATTTTTTACAATATACATAATATACATATAATATACTCATACTCGTAGTTTTATAATATATTTAACACTTTAATGCGGCGTATCAATGTATCATTAAAATGTGCCATAATCAATCAACAAAATACACAATATCACAAAATAACTGTGAAAAATTTGTAATAGACCTCTTAACTTTTTTATCTCTCTTTTAATTTGAATAACCCTACGCAGTCAAGGCGTTTGTAAAGTTTCTAGATTAAAACACGGGCATTATATCATTTGGCAAAATTAATGTGACTTGAATCTGCTATAACATATAAATTACACGACTGTCTCCTACACTCTACAGTGAAGAGTGAGGTTACTGGTTGTAGCTCTACTGTCCTAACGAAGTACTGTCACAGTAGTAGGTACTGCAAACGACACTTCTTCTGGAGAAAGTAATGATTAACTAATTTGTTAAACCTGATTCTATACGCATCGCGGGTATTTCCCAAAGAAAATAATCGATCTTCAACCTTTGATCTTTGTCTGAGTTATTATTGTAATGGAGCTGTAATTATTTGGCATAGCAATTATCTATGACTACATTGTTGTATTACATGTTTTGATAAACATTAAAATTTATTGTATAGACAATAAGGATTCTAAAAAGTAATAGAATGGAGGATCACATTATCTTTTGATGTTCTTACCTGTAGGTACAGCATAGTTACACCTAGGGAATTTAAAACCGTTTTTTTATCGAACCTATCATTCAGTAAAAACAGAACTTTGGTTTTAGATTTTACGAAATTATTTGGGTAAAAGAATTTGCCCCTTAAGCTAATACAGCTTAATTTATTTAAACTTCTTCTTTTCGTACGATTTTCCCTTAAGGATAGTCTTTTTTCAGAGCTTTCCAAGTCGCCTATTTCAGGTCTTAACCGTTTATTGTTTTTATGATTTAATAAAATAAAAAAAAACCCTAAGGGTACAACACTACAGCAAACGGGTTGTCGGTTTCACTTAATGTGAGCACAATACCTTCTGAATAAGTTTAAGTTTAAGCTTTTAATAGCTGATCCAAAAACGAAATAGGTTTCTTTGTTATTTTTGATCATAAAAAATAATCTTACAAATATTATAAATGCGAATGTTTGTTACTCAATCACGCTAGAACGGCTGAAAGGATCTAGTTGAAGTTTAAAACGGAAATAGATTACAGGCTGGAATAGCATAAAGGCTCCTTTTATCCCGTCAAAACATGTAAACTGTGGTGTAGTTTTAAATTTTCAAAATGACCACACACCTTTTGGGCAAACAGATTTATTCAACCGCTATTCTCACGCACATACCAATATCCGGTCATTGTTTATTTAACGTCTCTTGTAGAACTAATCGACCGCTATTCGTCGTGGGACACCCCCAGAAACAATGTGACGAATCTAGATGCTATTGTCACACAAATTTTAAACCGATAAGTATATAACACAATGTATGCTTTAGGTAATTCTAACAACTAACGGAGAAAGTTTTGTGACAGTTGATGAACATTGTTCGCATTTGTGTGTGACTCTAAAATAACACATTTTTAAGGACAATGGTTTCAACATTAACACCTTTGCTGCCAGAAAAGTATGTATTTATGACATTTCAAATAATAAGGACGCAGTCAATCTATTCTTTAGACTAAGAACTTTAGGTATTATTACCGATTTTTTGGTAAAAATTTATAAAAGTCATTCTGTATATATACAGATAGACTTTCATAAAATGACATGTCCAGGCTGTAGAAATATTAAGCAAAGTTTAGTTATTTTACCTTGAAACAGGTATGTTGAATTCTTTGTCAGGTGCATAGAAAGAAAGCGTACCTACCTATAGAAAAAGTATAGTTGAAAACATTAATTCTCACCAAAAATTTACAATAATAATGCGCAAAAATGCCACTGATTGGCACCGATTCTAATTTGGTGCTTAATTGTCTCGAAGAATGCGTTTATTCTAGGGTTCCTTCTTCCCTTGAATTAAAATTAAAAAGTAATATCCTAATGATCATCATCAATACATCACAGTTATAAAAACAATACGTTCAGATCTTTGTGTCTATGGCTATGGTATACTTACCTACATAAAAAATAGGCAAAATTGAGAAACTCTTCTTTTCTGACGATTGAAAATAAATAACTGTCAACTTTAACATGGTAAGATTTACCTTGCTTGTGGAAAATGTAGGAAAAACCGATTGCACTTATAACACTTATAACAATGTACTTATATGTAAATGAATTCATGGAAATGTACGTAGTTGTCATCGGCAATCTCAGTAATTAGGTATTCTATAAATCACTTAGACTTACGGGCTTTTTTATATTATTTATGAAATATTATTAACTTTATTCCATATACACTACTCGTATTATCTCAATAACAAACTTTGTCATCCGATTCCTGATATAAAGCCGAACTTAAGGCGACCAATATCAGTAGAGATGGATCTATGCTTTTTTGGTAGTAGTGGGCCCAAGTTTCGGCTGAAGCCAAAGGTTTCTATGAATCAACGGAAAGTGTAAATGTGCAAGATCGTTATGAAATAGAAAAACACGTGCAGGTGACAGGGGTCACACTCTACGTCTGTTAGATCTGCCTTTCTTTTAAGTATAAGTATAAATCGAAAATAAAACAAGTACTTACAAGTCATAATAAAATTGTAGATGTGTCCTATACATAAATTACACTTCGAAATGTTCAACGCAGCTAATATTATCTGTCATACCTTCTTTAATGGAAGTTGAACCTTGAATGACATCAAGTCACATGCTCCTAAGTTGAAAGAGCACCCAAACATTTAAGGAGGACGTTGTTCAATCACTGAAAGCTTAGACTGAAAGTATAAGTATCCAGTTTTTTCATGTTCCATCAGGGCGCAGAATGGGGATTCGTTGTTGTCAAGATAAACCATGGAGCGGCTGTTTGTAGTATTGTATTTTTGTGAAATTTTATATAGGTACCTAAGTAGAATAGTTAATGTGACGACGCGACGCTTATTGCTGATTTTGTTTGTAATTTTTGCAGATGTGTTTTTTGTGTTCTGGAATAAATATTTTTTATTTAATTATTACTAAATATTTTCGACTTGACAAATTGTGATAAGTATAATTATTTTAAACTAGTGGACCCGACAGACTTGTCCTGTCTTAACTATGAATATTGATTTCAAATTGGTATAATTAATAAAAAAAATATTTCAGATACAAATTTATTTATCGATATTCCAAATGCTAACCGTTTGCAGCAATTGCAGCACGTATTCTGTCAATGTTATGTCAAACGCCGTAATGTTACATTTAAAAAGTTTTAATTTACAAAAGCGCTAAGGTTACATTACAAATAATTTAGTATGGTGATTAAGTTTTCTTAAATTTTCTAATTTTCCGCGCAATTTTCTTATTTTTTCTTTCATAAGAACATTCTCATGACTATTGCAAACAAAACAAAAACAAAATTAGCGAATTTGGTCCAGCTGTGCACGCGTGATGAGATGACCAAGGGAAATAGGGATTCGTTTTTATATTATAGATAAGTTAATAGTTTCCAGATTTCTGCCATGTGCCTTAATTTTATGAGTTTTCGATTTTTTTGGCTCTGTTGCAAGCGCCATGAATGATAAACTGATTATAATTATTTTAGTCGATATGCCAGGCAACCGTGTGGGTGCGATAGTCGGTGCGGTAGTAGTAAAAAAAATATTATACGCTCACGTAAGTAGTATACGTAAGCGTATAATAGTTTTTTTAAATGTATATTCCTGATTTGTAAGGTGTGTGGTATGATAAACCATTGGTCCCATCTTCTGTCCGGAATATGTAAATTACAAAAACAAGTCACATCGATGTCTATAATAGACGGCATTGAAATCTCTGACACTCAGTCGAAATAATCATAATAATATGACAAAAAGAAGACATTGATTTTATGTAGGGCATATCTTAGAGTAATTAACGTTATGCCAATGCTTTAATCGATAACCGATTTCAGCTTTGACCTGGCAACTTTGGACTCAAATGTTTTACGATTGATTTGGTTTTCCCTAATTCAATACCTAGCCTGTACATTATTAACTTCAAGCTAGTTGAGTTTTTTATTATAACTTTATTGAACTTGTTTTTATATAATTTGATTTGGCTAATAACAACATGTAATTTTCTACCTAGTACCTATAATATAGGAGTTTCTAAACAACACATAGATATAAGTATAATAATGTGTATTATGAAGACCTCCGTGATCCAAAAAGTTCAATAGGCACTCTCAGGACTTATTATCAAAGTGATCCATTCATATTATGTTTTATTTAAGTGTAAATTCTGCCAATAATTCAAGACTTTAAATCTAATAAATTTAATTACTATTAATTAAAAAGAAATGACTTAGTATATTTCGGGTTACGTAGGGTTCCTTATTTAATTTTGTTGTAGCATAATTATATCACATTCGTTTTGCATTTATTTTATGCAATTATAAAGTTGCTCATACTAATATTCAATGATAATTGTAAGTACGACAATTTTTGACACCAAGTACATTTCATAAGTTGGTAGACTACCTTTCAAATTATTTATTTTACATGTTTAAGATAGTTTTTTCTTTAAATTTCGCTTCGGCAGCATATGTTTCTAATTACCCATAAAGAACCATAGCTGGCATAAGCCCAAGGGATGGTTGCCTGTAAACTCAAACAAATATTGGTACTTTCATACTTACTACTATAAATTTAGGGATCCTAAATAAAAAGAAATGTGGGCTTAGGTACGTTTCAAGTGTTCCAAAATCCTATCCAACGACACGTGGTATGAGACCATATCATACTTAGAGAAGTAAAAAACCGTTGGTCTTTTCATACATGAAAAGTAGAAACAAACAAAGAATACCTTCATTGGACCTTTACATAAGTTTAACCTGTAGTAGGTTTTAGTACTACTCTAAAAGAAGGATTAAAAAAAAACCTACCAATTGACTTCGTGCGCGCGTAAAATCTGAACTTAATTTTATGTCACGTAAACCGTACAATTTTTGAGATAAAAAAGTTGTCTTTGTGCTATTATGGCCTTAGTCTATCTTCGCATTAAATTTCATCTAGATCCCTTTAGCTGTTTTGGCGTGATTGAGTAACAGACATCCATTTAAACTTTCACATTTGTAATACTAGCTATTGCTTAGAAACTGTTAATACCACTGGACCAGTACTTTTGTTTCCAAATAAAAAGTAACTTATGTCCTTTTCTTGCCTACAGGATATCTGTGTGCCCAACTTCAACCGATTGGTTAGTAATCTTCAGAGAAAGTAAATAGATTTAAAAATACTATGAGGCCTACTTTTTGCTGTTGATTATTTTATCGGCTTTGATCAATAATACCTACATAGAAATACGCTGAGTTCGGAGAATAGACCTATTTCACGGCGGATTTTGTTAATATCATCAGTTCCATGAAAATGTTGCCAATTTCACTTCTTGACTTTCTTAAAGTACACTGGTACCTAAGCAGAACTAATCACCGTTCAACTGTAATTGAGTTTTCTTTATTTATACGTTCACAATTGTATATTGATATGATGATGATATGATTGGAGTCAATCTGAGTGACAGGATTAAAAATAGTGTGATAAGGGATCGATGTGGTGTAAAAGAGGATGTAGTGACCAGTATTGAAAAAGGAACGCTTAAATGGTTTGGACATGTTGAGAGGATGAATGAAAGCAGGTTGACTAAAAAGATATATATGGCGAGTATGAATGGAAATGTTGGAAGGGGAAGGCCTCGACGAACTTATCTTGATCAAATCGGGGAAGTTTTAAAGAAAGGTCAGGTCAAGAGTAACCTAAACCGGCGAGCGTGTATGAAAAGATTAATGAATGTGGATGAAGCGAAAGTAGTCTGTAAGGATCGTAGCAAGTGGAAAGATGTGGTCTCTGCCTACCCCTCCGGGAAAAAGGCGTGAGTGTATGTATGTATGTATGTATGTACAATTGTATATCTATTAATCATTTACAATAATAATAATATTTTATATCTTATAATAATACATCACCTTTTATAATTTTATTGCAACAAGATAAGTCTAAAGTATCGGTCTATCGATTTTTAATTTTGTTTTTCAGAAATAAAACCTGCCTACTCGTAAATATCTATTAATTTTTATAATAGTGTTTATCACAACCTATGATATTTAAACATAAACATTCATATTCAACATTTTTTTTTAATATTTATGTGTTATGAGATAAAGTGTAAATTTTTTTAAGTCCTTCCAACCATTGTGAGATTTAGTACGGTAAATATTATTAGTAAATATTTTGCATATGATTTTAAATGAAAATTGATGCCTTTTGTGTTGCATCCTATTAGCCCATATTATTAAAGGCCAATAATATATCATCTCTCACTGGGCTCGTGGCGTGGGGTACGGTGATATCCGGCGAAGATGCCCGCAGTGTACAGTCAAAATCATAAATATTACGGTACCGGTAAAGATATCATCAGTGATCGGTCCAGTCGCTATAGCGCGCGCGTCTCAAACGACAGACGCACGCATAACTGAATGGAAATATACAAACAGCAAGTGATTGATATTAATTTTATACAGTAAACCTTCACGCAGCAATCGTGTTAAAGGTGAGTGAAATTTAATCAAATATATAATAGACTTATGGTCACAGTGCTTACAGTACCTTAAAAATTGCCATTTTCAAATACAGGACTTAGTGAATTGGATTATAGAATGTTTGTTTTCAATTAAGTGGGGTATTTAAAATAGTCAATTGGTTAGACCTTATTTTAAGAGAAGTATTTAAAAAAAAAATTTTTGTCAACAAAGATTTTATACAATTTATAAACGAAAAATGTTGCAAAGTAACGTTAAATGAGCGCAAAGCTCTTACCGGTTTGACTAAAGCATGGAATAATATTATCTACTGTCAGAAAAAATTCAAGGACACTTTTTCCAAACATCTAACTAAGATTAGAATCGAGCATGCTACTTGTTTCTGACGCCATGAACATTATACCGAACGCCTCGATAAAAAGTCCCATCTGCTAGGGCATTAATAACTAATTAATTATAAAAGCGATTAGTGATTGTTTTTTGTAATAACTTTACACTGTATTATGTTAGTATTGTAATATCATCTATGTTCAATACAAATAACAGTTAACCAAACAGGTTTTTCTTAAGTTCTCCAATTTGCTAAGATTTATTTTATTTAAAATTTTAAGTCATATTGTGACTGATCATAGCAGTGGTAACTTGACATGTTAATCCCTCAACCCCCAGGAGGCACGCGCGTGCCGCGATAACAATTGATTTCAATTGTGTCTGGAATAACTCACGATCGAGGGATTAAAATGTTAAATAACAGTTATTCTAATGATTAATCCCTCTACCCCCAGAAGGCACTCGGGTGCCACGACAACAATTGATTTCAATTGTGTCTGGAATAACTCACGATCGAGGGATTAAACCCTTTTACTATTTTGGGTCATTGAGATCATCTAAACTTGATATTATAAACCGTAGTTGCAAAAATGTAAAATAACATATTAAATAAGTACCTTATTAATTATTGATATTGCAACAATATAATAGAACAAGGATGAACACATTGCTTCTAAGTGAATACCTAGCTATATACTTGTTGAATTAAGGGCCATATTCACACAATATACGTATAAACGTATGTCCATCTTGGATCCTTTATCGCAGCGCAGTAAGTAGATTAAAATGTCGTGTGTTTGATGTTTTTTAACTGCCTTTGTGCCGAACGAACGTAGATATTTATTCAGTGAAACCTTAGCTTCCTTGTGAGGTAATAAAGATGTTTATTATAAATTGCAAATCATGTGCATAGTGGACGTATAATGGTCATCGACATCTAATATTAATTACTAACTTTTTGGTTGTACCTTCCAATTTTTTTTTAGTTTTTTCTTTATTATATTTTTTAAAGAAACTATAATAATTAATGTGACATAATTTAAACATTTACCGACTACCATATCATAGTTACAAAACTCTTTGTATTTCAGTCAGTTTTTCTCATGGATTTTTACCAGTTTGATCGATTTCGATGTTTTTTTCTTTTAAAGTTGGTACCGTTTTAAAATTTAAATCATTTTTCCACGAAATCTGAACTGGGATTAGGTCGAAATAAACCTCCAATTTGAGTCGATGCCAAACAGGCAGGCTAACAGGCTTTCCGTCGGTTTTGTTTTTCGTATTATTGTTTTTAATCTGGGTGTAAACTTGACTTTTGGCCTACCGTGTCTGGTGGTGAATTAAAAACTGGTCTACCACTCGTAAGGTTAAATATTTTAACGCGCATCAAGTGACCTTAAAGGTCATTTTACTCGAATGAACAACATTTATTAAATTTGGGCAATTATTTATACTTTGGCTTTTTTGACTACCTATTTAACCAATTTCCATACGATGGAGAAACTACTTCAAAAATATATTTATTTTTGAAAAGCATGACATTTGCCACTAGTTCTCAGTTGGTGCATGATGAATTGTAATATACAGGTGTCACAAAAGGCATATCAAAGCCTTAAACCTCGCATTCGTTTCATCAAACTAAATCGTATGCTACAAAAATAATCGCTGGCAAACGACTTTTATTTTTAGGCAAGATCTCGGGGTCCCGGGTTCGATCCCCGGGTCGGGCAACAAATATTTTCGAATTTTCGAACGTTGCTCGGGTTTGTCATCACCAACCCGCATTTGGCAAGCGTGGTGATTATGCCAGTTCCCATCATTGCATTAAAATAAATCAAGTATTTATTGCCCGCGCGCGCACGAAGCGCTACCAGACGAGGATTGTGACCTAGCTTCATACAATTAGATGTGCGTGCGCGTGGCGTGGCACATTGCGGGTTGCTCACTTTAAAGCGTTTTTTATGGAAGTAAAAATTTTCAACTAGTTCCTGGAGAAAATAGTTTAGTAACAACAAACAGTAGACTTTTATACAAAGATCTTGTAAAAAAAAATTCAGTTTGACCCTCAATATCTCAGTAACGATTCATTTCCCAGGTATGGTGTCTTGAAAAAAAAAGATCGTACAAATGGGTAGATTACGTGGTATTCGGCTTCGTTAAGCATTTTGTTACACCCTGTATATTATTATTTAATTTTATTATAATTTACGCCAACCTGAACCACACAGATCGGCCGACGGTATATTTGGCACCGACTCAAAATGTTTGGCTTATTTCACGCATTTCAGCGGTTTCATAAAAATGTTGAATTTTTGGATATTTTAAAGGTCGTTAACCCTATTCTTTATTTTTTTTTTCAAAATTGGTCTACTTTCATCAATAGTGGTCATACACATAAAAACATATAAGTACGCTACGAATTTAAAAACCTCCTCTTTTTTATTAGTAGAAATTAGAGTTAGAAAATTAGTAGGCAACAGTCACATAAGCGATATGTAAACTAGTTACATACTCTTTGGCGGTATGTAATAATTGACTAATCAAGATGACCGCTCCACGCTGACGTGACCCGCTGCAGTGCGAGTGAGTAGGTACTTGCAGTGTGCAGCCAATTTTGTTTTGTTTATTTTTCGTGTATGCATATACAAGTATTATGCTGTTTCCCTTACAATAAATTACTTGATCACATCTTTTGTTGGTGAATCATTTGGGTAAGATTTGGTTAGAGTGTAACGAGCGTACTACTGTAGCATCGACGAGCGCTATATACCATAGTCAGCTTATAGAGAAACTAAACAACTGTGGAGTACGAGGACCCTTGCTAAACTGGTGTCAAAACTATTTGCAGAACCGTAAGTTCTCCGTAAAGATCAATGGCACCTTCAGTGAACCAGTGCTAGTGGAAGGAGGAACTGCACAAGGTTCGGTGTTAGGACCATTGCATTTTTTATCATACGTGAATGATATGGACAGTTGCATTGTTAATAGCTCATGCTATCAATTTGCAGATGACACTTGTCTGATAATCGGCGATAAAAATGCACAAAAAGCCTGTGATCTATTGCAATCTGATCTAGATAGGTTAGTAAGATGGTGTCATGATTCTGGACTCGTTTTAAATGCCAATAAAACTAAATTATTAATAATTAAATCTCCATATGTCAAACGAACTCCTATTGGCAAACTAGTAGCGCACAATCATAGCTGTTTACATACTAACAGCATTACTGCATGTTGCTGCCCAGACATTGAGATAGTAGATAAGCAAACTTATCTTGGTTTAGTCATTGACAATAAATTTAACTGGAACCACCATATTGAACACGTTTGTAGTAAGCTAAGACAGTTTCTTGCAAACATTACCATCCTCAATAACCGCATCCCATTTAAAGTAAAGTTAATGTTGTATAACGCACTCGCGGAGTCACATGTCCAATACGGTCTTAGTAGCTACGGTCGTACTTATAAATCGTATCTTGACCAAATCCACAACCTACAAACAAGAATTCTCAAAACTATAGTATCCAACAAAGTTAATAAAAAATGTCAATACGATGCCAGTGGTCTCTTCAAACACTGTAAAACGTTGCCTGTACACTTACAAGTGCAATACAGTTTAATAAAAGAGCAATACTTTAACGAATCTCTAAAAGTCACTATTGATCACCCTGTATGCACTCGAGCTGCTTCTAAAAACCTACTCCTAAATCCGCGCGCAAACAATGCATACGGCGAGCGGACAACTGGGTATCTCATACCTCGACTTATCAACAAAGTTAAAATAAAAGCAAAATTAAATGTCACCCAGCAAAATATTAAATATAAATTTAAAGAATATTTTCTCGGAATGTTGTAGCTATTTTTATTTAATCTTGTCTATATTTACATAATATTGTATGTTTTATAAATTTTAATTATGTTTACGGATTTCAATACAACTTTTTATAAATTTTACAGTGACCATAGACGAAAATAATTTTACTTTTTTTACTACCTAGTTAATTAATTCATTGTAAGCTCCTGATAGCACCAACACAAACCTCAGTGGTTTTAGGTGCTATCTTATATAATTATATTGTTTAATTTAAGTCTTTTTATAACGGTAAATAAATTAAAAAAAAAAAAAATATTTTGTATCAAAAATAAAATCAAGCATTTATGTATTTCGTTCCCAACAAAATTTATGATTTTGTTAATTATAAACTTTATTGGCAACCAAAATGTGGGCAAGGGCTATCGCTGTAAGCGATCTCTTCCAGGCAACACTGTAGGTTAGGAGAGGTAAGGTAACCTTAATTACTTCTTAAATAAATAGTAAAATATGGGATTTATTCTGTTACTGTTTCAAAGGATCTGCGAAATGATATCTTCCATAATCATGTTAGTTTAGGGTATCAAGTTAAGCACCTATTAGATATTCAAGATTTTTTATTTTATCATAAACATTATTAAGCCCATCAGCTATAATATTCTAAAAATTGCCATCAGTTTCACTTCAGCTCCTAATGGGACAAATATAATACAAAAATATAAAATTTATCCTAAGCCATGTCCAGTGTCCATTAATTCGGCGGTCATGCTCGTAGCGTTCGAATTTACTTTGTTAATTACCCCAAAGTCAGATTCATCTATTGTGTTTGTAAAAAAGAACAGAACTTGTTTTTATAATCCACCTTCGGACAAGAGCATGTTCGTTCATGTTATAGGTATTATACCAGTGAAATCATTATACCTACCTACTCGTATAAGTAAAAACGTGTGAGCTCGCGTGTCGAAGCACGCCTAGGATATATTTATACATAAACTTGTTCCACCTATTAAAATACTGTTAATAAATGTTTTTACCTAAGATATAATTACTAACTATTTAATCTTATTTCTATATTCTTGTCCGCTATACGGACGGATAATGTATCCGTGGGTAAAGCTGACTCATTCATTGGCATATGCACTCAAAGACTCTGTAACCTAGTACCATTCTACCTACTTCATAGCAAACGCAATCAGTTCGATAAACATACCTACTATAACTCCATGATATAACCTTGCGAGAGCTTAAGATATACAATATTTAATATAATATAACATGTAATTTGTCGGTGTGGTTATTTGTTTCAGTTATTAGTAATTCAATAAAAACTACTGATCAAATATTATAACCGTAAAAGTGCAGTGTTATGTCCGCCTCAAATAGAATATAACAACTCTTTTGTCCTTTGGGTACAGTAAGAGGTGATTAAAGTGGACAGACAGAAGCAGATGAGATACAGCGGTTCCTCTTCACCGTTGGCCATACTGCTAGCCTACAGGCCTGCTAAGAATGGCGATTATGACAAACTCCTCCTTTTGGAGAGGCAATTATGTCTAATGTGGACTGATGCAGGTTGACGATGATAAAATAGTGTAATAATATTCAAGTAGGTAGTGGAGCAACCGCAAAATGTAGCTATTTTTTATTTTGTAGATGAAGTTAAATTATCGATTAAAGTTTTCGGTTATATTTGACTCACCTACCTAACATCTACTTTGTTTGTTCTGTGGTACCTAACGATCTTAAAATCCTGTGCAATATTCTGTACAAATATAAGATAGGCTTTTTAGCCTTTTTGGGTCGCCAAAACCTAAAGGTTTCTTTTCATTTTATTAGCATCAATATTATCATCAATATTATCATCAATTTTATATTTTATCTGAACGCCTTCCAAATGACCTTCCCTGACCAGAGTAACTTAGTAAGGTGGGGAAAAGCCTCTGAAAAATGTTGTTATACTTGTGGAGAGGCGATATGTACACCAAGACACCTATTAGTGGGATGCAAGGTGCTCTTGAATAGGGGTCACTACTTACATCGCCATGTCAGAGTAGGTACTTCAAATCATACGTGAAGCTATAAACCTTTCAGTGGCTAGGGTCCAAAAAGGATTGACCACAAACAAAAGACAAATTATTTTTATTAAAGAAGGCTCCACTGGAAATTCTAAGCACAAGCCTTACTCAATCCTGGGTACAGCACCTGACTGGACTATTTTAATGGACACATATGAAAAGCACTATAAAATCCCAGAAGATGTGTGTGTTTCATCATCCAGACCGGACATATTTCTTTTTTCTAGAGCTAGTAACATACCTAAAGACCACGCAATGAAAGAAAACAAATATTATTATCTCCTAAATGAATTAAAAACTCCGAAATACGGTTATATACTCGTAGTTAGTCTATATGCTGTAGAAGTAGGAGCGAGAGGTATACCAGCAAAATCACTCTATAACCTGTTGAAAGACCTTGGCTTGGCCAGAACTGCAGTAAGTTCTATACTAAGAGCGAGTGTCTAAAACTGCATTAGCAGGTTCGTACCAGATTTGGCTGGGCAGGGAGAGAAACACGAGTAGTGAAGGTGAGAATTGATGTACGTCGGAAAGGGGCCCCTTAAACCTACACCCGTGTCACACACAAGTCCCGGGAACTACTTGAAGTTTCTCTTTCTGCCACACGATGGACCCGGCACCCGCACGGTGAGTCCATGGAACGCTAAGAAGTTTGTCTCTGTCTCTCTTATTGTAATAAGCAATATCTAATACTTAACTAGTAATATTGAATAGATTTTTTATTCATTTCAAATCGTAACATAGTGAAAAAAAAGACATGAATAAAATATAAATAATAAGAATCAAATAAAAATATTATTTTATATTCTAGCCTTGTGAAAATGCACTGCAATGTGTCTCTGTCTTTTGTGTAAATAACATTCCTTTAATTAAATATGGACCTTTAACTTGAATGTAAACTTTACAACAGCATTTGAAGTAGGTATAAAATATTCTTTCTAAGAATTTGTATTCCATACTAAAAGGATGGATAAAAAATAGACAGACAGATAAGTACTTTGAAATATTTTTATTAAATACTCTTAATAAAAATATTTCAAACAAACTAGTAGCTTGGCTAAATTTTATCATCAAATAAATACGTTGTTTCATTCTTACAGCATCAGTGAAATAAATTCAAAGCAAAATAAAGGTAAAAAGTAACTAACTAGAAAAAAAAATTTCGTTTCTTGCGGTATTACAGTTGATAGATTTTCTACCTCATTTTGGTTAAACGGCTGTTGAGTGCGCCAACCATTGGAAAATTAACCTCCTCTTATACACCTAAAATGACACTAAAATATCGCTTGAATTCTTTTAGAAAGCCCTGTCTTCAATCGAACGCTTGACTGTATTTACAACCTTTTTTTACCTAAGTAATTAAACTCATGAAACGTTTCCTATCTATGAACAAGTTGAGTTTTTTTTACTTCAACTCGGTCAATTGTCATTATAAGTTGTAATTTTCCTGTAATTAAATAATGTCAAGTTCAAGGACAAATAGGGTTGGTCGTTACGGTTGAACTATCGCAAATACTTAACGCACATTCAACTCGAAGAAAATGTAAAAGTAACAAATAATTAGCGGAAATTTGCCGAGAAATAAACAATACCTACAAAATACAGTATGGTACTTAGCGGACTAGTTAATAAAGTCAATAAACAATTGAAATGTTAATATCATCATTATCATCAACCTATATCAGTCTACGACTGGTCATAGATCTCTCCAAAATGGTGGATTTTGCCATTATAGCCACTCTTGCTTTGGCTCTCATTCCGGGTTTCAGGGTGAGTTTGCGCGATGCTTGAATCGTTACAAACAAATAACTGAATCACAAAAAATATCATATAAAGTGCCCTTCAAAAATATAACTACGAACACACATTGAGTTTTGAGGAAGATAACTTTATCTTAACATAAACTGAAAGTAAACATTGTTTATCCAGTACCTACTATCAGTGTGTTCCTCAAATGATCCTACGTTCTATCCTCGGATGTTAAAGGCATTTGGAGTCGTAAAAAGTAGAACTGTCCGTTATACAATTTTACCGTAACGAGGATTATATTCTTAGACATGTTTGAAGGCAAATAAGGACGTTGTGCGGCGAATGAAGCCGTTGTCAATAATCGGAAAGGTAAAGAGTTAAAGACGAATTAGGTTAGGTACCTAAAGCCGACTATATGCTTCACTTGACTTATTGAAGACTTCAATCTATTATCACATCTTAGTAAATAATTCATTCGTGCGTGACTTTGGCTACTCTTCGCCCGAAAAATCTATTGTTTTGCTTTGCATTTGCTAGCTAGCATTTCCTTATTAATAAAAGTAAAATTTTAGTCACATCCAATGATAATTAAAAAGTATAGATAGGTTATAAAGGTTAAGATTACTAAACAAACGAAATATCTGTGCCGATTGCGAGCAACAGCACACATGCGTAATTCTTATTTTCATCACATTGCAAAGTGATGTGAAAAGGATAATCTATACAATACAAACAAAAGAGACAGTATGATAATCAATCATAGAGATGTCACACTCGCTGCTTTGCTTATCGCGGACTGCGGGCAAGACGTCACAATTTAGGACGTTTTAGGGTCACGCACAATGCACGCACGTAACATATCTAACGGGTTTCCAATAACCTATCTATCTTCAGTTTTGGCATATCGGAGATAGGAAACAGTTTCTATCTCTGTTTTTGCTGTCCAGAGAAACAAAGACAGAAGTTGTTTTCTATCTCCGATATGCCAAAACTGAAGAATAGAATAGGTTATTGGAAATGGCCGTAAGTAAGTATTACTTTTTAAATATCATTGGTCACATTCCTCAGTCTTTCATATAATAAGTTCTTGTTTCTTGAGCGAAGATAAGTATGGATTGTAAAGCTTTTAGTTGAATTTTGATTTAAATTGATTTCAAAACTATTTAATAGACATAGTTATACCACAGTCTATTAAACCATACAGTCGTCCGACGAAGACGTCTAGACAAGACAGGGCAATGGTGCGGGGTGTGAGGGGCGAGGGGCGTGAAAGCCGAGTCCGAACTGCGCACAAAACGATGTTAGTAGTTCGGGACACAGCATTCAGGGCTAACAGTGTGTTTTTAAATATTTTATATTGTTAATTTAAATGTGTATTGTGTAGACGGTAAAAAATATCTGATTATTATGCCCTACCTACATCAGGTAGGGCATAAGTGTTTGGATTTTTTTTATTTAAAATGATAACGATGCTTTCGAGCTTTATTGGAATGCTGATAATAAAAAAAACATCCACATAATAATTGATTTAAGATGGCGGATTTTTTTTATTAATTATATTATCTGTGCTAGGGGTGAATTTTTTTATAATTTGAAATGGGTGTTAATTTTGAGGTTTATTGGGGTGCTGATGACGAAAATGCCATCCTATTTTAAATCCAAGATGGCGGACGTAACTTTTTATAACTTATCATGGGTGTCAAATTTGAGGTTCATTGAGGTGCTGATTATCAAAATGCCATCCTTTTTAAAATCCAAGATGGCGGACGTATTTTTTTTATAATTTGATACGGGTGTTAATTTTGAGGTTTATTGGGGTGCTGATTACGAAAATGCCATCCTATTTTAAATCCAAGATGGCGGACGTAATTTTTTATAATTTGTCATGGGTGTCAATTTTGAGGTTCATTGGGATTCTGATTACCAAAATGCTATCCTTTTTAAAATCCAAGATGGCGGACGTATTTTTTTATAATTTGATATTGGTGTCAATTTTGAGATTCATTGGGGTGCTCATTACGAGTGTTTATCTTCAATAAATAAATATTTTTATATACCGTGCAATTTTAACTACCTGAAAACGAAGCTCACGCTATGTAACCATTATCTATAACATCTTGGTAGTGTTATTTAATTTTTTTTTACCAAATTTTTTTTTATTTTAATATTAAATATCGGTTCAGCTGTTTATTTTGAAACACGCTGTGACGAACACAGATGTAGCTGTGTAAGGTCCATTCAACAGAGACCCCGCCGCAGCAAAATAATACGTCCGGTCGCGTCACAGCGTGAAACAAAATGATGTCTGAATCAAAAATTAAAATTTTTCAAAAAAAATTTTTAGTAAAAAAAAAAATAACACTGCCATGATGTTATACATAATGGTCCAATAACGTGGGCTTCGTGTTCCAGGTGGTTCAAAAAGCACGGTGTATATTGTTTACTTCTGACAACCCTAGCCGTCGCGATACTGTCTAGACTTTGTCGGCATTTTCCATGAGATCAAAGGCGTCGGACGACTGTATGGTTTTATAGACTGTGGTAATACAATAGTTATTTCCCGCGACTTCTAAGCGTGGAATTTTGAATTTGGAACTATCTCAGGCAGGGGAACATCGGGAAAAATAGTTCACCACCTAACAAAAAAAAAGTAAGTAAAGTAACGGCCTTCTAACCATCCCACTGCAGGGAAAAGGCCTCTATCATTGTACTCAAGTTACCATACATAGCAACGATAGGTACAGGCCTAGTCACCACGCTTGCCAAATGCGGGTTGGTGATCACAGGCCCGAACAATGTTCGGAAATTCGAGACTTTTTTGATCTTGGTCCAGTATTTAAAATAAGGTACAAGAAATTAATAAAACTTTATTTGATATTTTAGCAACTTAATTGCACTTATAATATCAGTATATCGAGGCCCGCCTGAGACAAAATTTTTCAAGTTTATATACTGAAATTAATAAAAATTAGACGATGTTTCGGCGGAGTTTGATTACAAACAACAACAATAATTAAATCAAAAAATGTTTAACTTTATTTGGCTCAAAATTTCATAGATACTATGACGAATCCTACGATAAGATGTTAATCGAAAAGAATCCAAAACAAAATACAATAATGACTTCAAGATCGACGGGTCATGGAAACCCAGACATTTACGTATGAATTCATTAGATTATTATTATTTTTATAGTTGCCTCAGCACTTCTTCGATAGATTATTTTGTGTCACAGCTTAGAGCTTGCCAATGTCTTGATACGTCGCGCGTCGTTTGGCAAAACGGGCAAATAGTTAAGTGCGTAACATTGTCACCCAATTACTAGTAACTATTTGTAAAAAATAATATAGCCGTCATCTTAAACTGTTCGTTTGTGAACTTATTATGTTTCAAAATTGTACAAGTGTTTGTGGAAAGTTGGCTGAAGAAATCATTCAACGTTTTACAGACAAGGGATTTCACGCTACAACACAATATAACGCAGGTTCGGTCTAAGTTTCGTAATCTTAAAATTAAAATGTTTGGAGAACAATCACTTTTGAAGTTAGGGATAAAACATTTATTGTATCTCTAAGTAGATACAAAGGAAATAATCAAAAAAATGATTTAATTTTTAAAGTGCTTGTAGGTAACGAAATAGGTATTATTATTTATTACATAATTATTACGGAGTAATATAAAAACTAGTAGTAAAATTGATTAAGATAAATACAACTCGTAATTCTACGTGACAACATATGATTTTTTAAACTTGTATCAAAATAGTAATGCTATTATCTATAGTAATTTGTATTTCCCCCAACAATACTACAAATATTTATAATATAGTATGCCGTTATCGGCTGTAGAATAGAGATAAATGCGACGACCCTTAGATTTTTGCCTTGAGGATCAAGTACGAGTGCGTTTATTGTTGATACAATCCATAGGTATTTAAATCTTTATCATAATTACAACAAAAACAATTTGTACTTGAAGCCATTATCAAGTAATAATTGAAAAGTATACATTCCTTCAATTTAAACATATTTTGTTTTCGTTAATAGAAAAATTAAAGCAAACAAATGTTTAAAAAAGCAAGATTGCGCTTGTACAGGCTTTACTTCAACCAATATTTGATTATGCTGACTGCTGCTATCTCGACTTTAATGAACAGTTCCTTGATAAGCTTAAGCGTCTTAAAAAATTTTGTATCCGCACTATATTTGGCCTACGGAAGTATGATAATGTTTCCAACTTTCGAACACAACTCAAGTGGCTCCCTATTCGTCTTTGTGGTGTCGTCACATTGCTGTTCACAGTATTATTTAATCCTCAAGCTCCACTTCACCTCAAGGAAGGTTTTCAATTTCTGAAATCCACCGGTAGTCAGGGTGATTTGCGGTCGTCTCATAAGCTACTTCCCTCATTCTATTCCTATTCTTCACAGTTATATTCACAATCGTTAACTTTTCAGTCTGTTCGTCTTTGGAACTCTTTACCCCTTTCTATTAGAGAATCAGAGTCCTTTCCAATCTTTAAAAATAGAGTCAAGTTACTATTCCTGTCACGCTGATGCTGTGCATAATTCAGCTAACCAAATCGTATCACAATCTTAATTGAATACTTAGCAGGTTATTGACAGTTCTGGTATGGGCTAAATGTTAAAATCGCCCAATTCAATCACGATCGAACTGCAATTGAAATAGCTGAATAAGGCCCCTAGTTTGCGTAGATAGGTAGTTGTATTTTATTTATTTCTAAATAAAGTAGGTACCTACTACTCGTATTAATTTTATTTTTAAAATGAATGTATGTATTATTGTGTATAAATATTGATGTAATAATGTTTTTATTCTTGCACTGCGCTAACCCTATTCTTCATATTTGTTTTCCTCTACCCTAAGGTTGTCTGGTAGAGATCGCGATCAGCGATAAGATTTCATGTTATTATTTTTCTTTGTATCTTGTTTTCGTGCAATAAAAGTGTATTGTATTATTTTCACATTACGTGCCATCCGAAGCACGACTATAACAATACATGCCTTCCAGACCCAATTTAACACAA
This sequence comes from Anania crocealis, assembly GCA_949315895.1. Classification (NCBI taxonomy): domain Eukaryota; kingdom Metazoa; phylum Arthropoda; class Insecta; order Lepidoptera; family Crambidae; genus Anania; species Anania crocealis. Next base: position 12,286,936 of record OX438858.1, read on the forward strand.
TTAGAAAACTACGTTTCCTAAATTTTACCCGACGGAAATCACGAAAAAACTGTCTAGCTCCATAAAGGTTACCGAGTTAGACCAAAAATTTTATTGGAACATCCATATATTGGGAATAAGCCTTCCTATTAGTTTACAGTAAAATAAAAGGAAGGTTTTCTTGTAATATAAATGTGTTTACAGATAACTATCGATTGCAGCATTGCCTTCTATTTAAAGACTACAAATAGCCTATAACAATGGTGGTGCATCATTGTTTTGATTGCAATGCAACGGCTGCAATGATAATGACTGCAGATACTAGGTATATTAAAGGAGTTTTCCTCCGATTGACTGTCAATATAAAGACGTTAGTTAAGTTACTTCCTTTAGTATTAGTCCTGGAGACTCGTTAGTGTAACTTTTGTTAGTGTTTTAACTCACAATCTGATATTATCAGAATAGAGTGTATTTGTATCGGTCACGTGTTTTCAGTTTTTTTATCAATCTCGAAATCTGTTTCAAAAACTTATTTTATAAAAACTATTTATAAAATATGTAAAGAATTCAGTTTCTTCTATTTAGAATCAATCCCACGTTTCTATAGCCATCCGAGCTACTGTTATAAAAACAGTAAACATTCAGGCCGAAGGTTTTGGGTTCGAGTCCCACCTCAGGCAGTCGAAAAATTGTTTAAGGATTATATGTTCAGTATACATAGTAGTAATGTAAATTATTTCTTAATTACAAGCTAAACTAATCAAAGGTTGTAATGTCAAGTTAAAATAATTACATGATACGTTTGCTGCTTTTGTGAACATTTTAAGCGTCTACGACATGTTGCCTGAAGGCACGGAGTTATCAAATAATAGAATGGATAATTTTGCAAGCGATTAAATAAAAGACCTGAAAAATATAACATTAACTCACCATTATTAAAATAAGAAAAAAGTTGGTATCTTCATTAATGCTTGGGTTATATATAATTATTTCACACTCGATTTCTAATGATGATTAATATACAATTTTGTTATTTTGTAATTATTTAATAAAATTTTTCATAATTTTATGACTAGAGTTTTTTAATTAAAAATGTTATGAAAAGTTACAGGTGTTAACACTGCGCAGCAGACTTGAAAGTCGATATCTATGGAATACTGTTATAGTAATAAACTGTGCAAAATCAACAAATAATGTCATTGAAAATCTGTCTTGTAGTGAAACCATTCATTGTTGTCCAATGGGTACACCCAACAGTGTATAGGAACCGTTGCGAAATGGTAGAGGTACGAGTACGCAGACAGCCGTCGCGTTGGTCAGTATTCAACAAAAATCTATTCGATTTTACGTGTGTAACAACAAAAAAGTATTAATTATCAAAGCAAATAAAACCGTAACGTTAAAAATAATAAATCGCGCATTCCAAACAAACTCGAATTAATTAAGTCTGGGTAAACTAACTCATACCAACATTGTAAGAAACCGATATATAGGTATTTTGCTATGATAAAAATGTAGAAATAACGTTTAAATTGGTTATTACAAAATTGTGGAGTTAAGTGTTTGATATCCGATATAAATATGGTGTTTCTTAATTGCTAGCATTTGAGCGAACGCGAATGTTTAACGTTTAGAAGTAACGTGATCTAATTCCCAGTATTGACTATAACGCATTATTGGGAATAAAATGTGACCGTGCTCGGTTTTGTGCTAAATATTTGGGATTGTGTGCTATGTGCGTCCTTCAATATAAAACAGATGTCAGGATATAACTTGGGTGGAGTCGTCACTTTAACGGTGATCGAGTTAAACGTGTAAAAAGTATTTGCTTTCCGCAGTCAGTGTTTTAGGACGTTTTGGTGTAAAGTCGGACGTGTGCTAACTCGACTTAATTAGTGCTAAAACCTACAGGAAGACAGTTAGTACGTTAAATGAACACTTTAAAGCAGTTTCGACGTTTGCAATGGATTACCGAGATAATCGTGTTTGTGGAATACTGCTAAGTCAATACGGTAATTCTTCTCTACATTTTACTTTAAATTTATTTACATCTACAAACTATGGTTAAATGAAATATCTCTAATCAAAATATTACTTACTATTGTTGTTGTACAAAACTTAAAGAAGCTTAAAAACTTGTAAAACAATTTAGTAAGTATTATATGAGTATTAAGTGTCAATTTTACTCTATGCATACTAATTTAAAATTGAGTAAATCATACAATGTTTACTAAGTAGAGCAAATTCTCCCACTGAACGCAAAACATAGATTGACATATTCAAAGTAGGTAATGAGAAAATGCAACTTTTTAAATATCCGCGGGATGCGCAATAGTCTTTTTGTAAGTTCTACGTATTTTTTTTAATTTTAAAAAGTTATATGATCTAAGATTTCGTGATATATTTAAAACAGTTATTTTTTACAGAGACTTAGAAATATCAAGTGCAAATTTTGAACTATTACTTACTTCCTGTAAACATTAACATAGGTACATGTTTGGTCATTCAAAATTACTCGTTCACTATTTTTGTCAAATCAATAATGACCGACATTCTTGACCTTTGCTTTGGCAATTCAAGTTTAACACATCTTAAAAAGTGGACGTTCATCGATACGAACTTATACCGAAGAGTTTATTAACCCCATCTGCTACTGCGGCCGCATTGTTTTGTGGTGGGGTTAGCCGAAGCGAGTCGGCATTATTTATTTGATTGCTGAAAAATGAAATTTTTAATTATTTCTTGATTTCTCAAAAACAATGATCACAATGCTTGTTAAATCTGTGACTTCATTATAATAATAACAAGTTAATTTTCATAGTTAAAATTTGCCGTTATTGGAACGAAGTTCCTTATCGCGCGTTGCGAAAGGGGGCTAGACGAAAAAAATTGTAACGACATATTAGGGGTTAAAGTATGAAATTGCCGTTTTGTATGAACGAAATCGAGAAAAGTCATTTTTCCATACTAACAATTTTTTAGTTTTTTTAAAAACGCCTGAACCGTTTTCGATGCAATTAAAGGTGAAAGTTAGATGGTTATAAAGCTACGCATTAAAGTATTTAAATTTCTGAAAATCAAAGTATATAATACAAATATACTTAATTGAAGCAAGAAGGTCAACTGACACATTGTAAGGGGTCTTTTCAACAACTTCCTTTGAAGTAATAGGCACTAGTATTCCTTTTTTTTTTAGTCAAAAGTTACTTTATTTAGTTTTTGATACAATACAAAAAGAATTACGCAATAATATGACTATACTTAAGAGCTATAAACAAAATAAAAAGTGGGAAAATAATCGGCAATTTCATACTTTAACCCCTATTATTTAGAACGACACTTTTTGCTATAGTTGTAAGCCGTGCGGCGTGCGCGTGCTTCTCTGTCTCTCTCATAGAGAGAGAGAGGGGAGAGGGAGAGGGTGAGGGAGAGGGCGAGAAAGAGGGAGAGAGAGAGAGAATTTATTTAAAAATACATTTAAAATAAAATGAAATTTTATTACAATTCCTTCACTAAAAAGGAACTTTGTTCCATCCGGGTGTCTCTTGACACCTCTCAAGTTTTTTTATGATATGTATAGGTATTTGTAGGTCTCTGAAGTATTTAAACATTAAATAGGTAGCATACATAGGCCAAAGATTAATTTGGGGATAAATACTGGTAATATTTATTAAGGTTCACAGGGACATTACCTATGCATATACAACAGAAACCAAATAATTAATTTATAATTTTATAATTTATTTATAATTTATAATTTATTTATAATTTATAATTAATTATTGTATAAAGCCTTTCTACAGTACAATGTTTTTTACCCTTAATATGACTAAACAAAAGGTTAATGTTAAATAATTAATGAGCCAAACTTGGAAGGCCAACCAAATGCTAGTTATGCCTTAAGAGCCGCATTTAAGTTAGTTAACAATCAAATTAAATACCTACATATTTTATTTTTGAAATGATATACTTATGTATAAAAAAACAATGAAAAAAGCTTGAAATAAGCTATTAATTCAGGAAATTACCGATGTGCATCAGAGTATTGGCTTATTTCACTATCATTCGAAATAAACTTACTGCATCAATAATTTAATAGCACAAAAACTGATAAATTATTGTATGATTTTAAACATGCAATTTCACAATATTGAGTTACCAATAAACGCTACAGTATGTACATAGATTTAATATTTATATGTATATCAATATTTTTTATTAACATAATTATTATAAAGAATAGAGTAATAATTATAAAAATATAAATATTTACATAACAAAGCCTATACTAAATACCTACATGTAATTAAACAGATAATTTATTTATAGGTAATAACCTATAAATAGAATATCTGTTTAAGATCACTATCTTGTGGAAAGGTGCCCAGCAGGCTGGCCATATTACCGCGTTGAATAGCCAAACTTATTCTTTGGGCCAGGTACAGGCCAGCCTTGGTATCGTGAGATGTCTCGATCAACCTTTTAGATAACTCACGATACAGTTTGTGGGCGCTTGGTCCCCACGGTCCCAAGGTTTCTACCCCAAACGGTTCAAATATGTAAGTCTCACCAAGACTTTCATATTTGCGCCGTTTGAGGAGCTCCGCAGAAGCGGCAGCTGAACCTGCCCTGTTGCCAGTCGATGAAAGATGAGAAGGCGCTAGAGTATCGACACATGTAGCATCCCACACTAGAGGCCTACCCATCTTCCAAGGAACGAGAGTCATACCATCAGGACGCTTGCCATCGCTACGAGCGAGACCGTTTGGTTCCAAAACGGCCGGTATACGCACGCTGACAAGAGCCCGACGGATGACATCGTTTAAACTGGCATGACGGGGGATTCTGCCAGCACTTCTGCAGCAAGAGAGACCGTGGTGAGCAAGCTGATCTACAACCTTTCCACAAGTACAGAGATGTGGAACAGAATTGAATGCTCCTAATCGAAGGCTTAAGGCAACTCTGAAAGAAACATTATCTATTAATGTGCCTAGGGCAGGAGAAGGGAGGGACTTTAACCATAAGCCTGATTCCCATTCAGTAACAGCTAAAAGACGAGCACGGTCTACAGAGTTGGTTGTCGTTTGTAATAAATTATCACGCACAACTCTACAAAGCGGCTCGTCCCACAGCCGTTGAGCTGACTGGTTGCGAGGTAGCTCATCTGAGGTTTGGGTTCTCCACGCGTCAATAGCATCGGCCAAAAAAGGAATATAAATGGAGTTTGACTGATGAGAATTTCTGAGAATTTTGCTAATTAGGTCAAAATTACGATGAGTTGAAGACAGATAGGCTGGAAGACTGACACTGGATATTAACCTAATTCCTAGGCCTCCATGCCGAATAGGTAAAGAAGCTTGTGACCAAGTCCGGCCTTCCAGCTTAATGTTCAATGTTGATGAAAGAGTATGTTTTATGATATTGTCTAATTTAGATAGTAAATCCGTATGCTTCCAAAAATGTGATGCACGAAGAGCGTACATGAATTTTGGTACAAAGAGGCAGTGCCGAATGATGGTGTAGGCAATGTGGCTATTAATTTTCAGTAACCGATCAGTAACTGAGTTAAATTTTGTTATTTGTTCAAAAGTATAATCCGGAAAAGATTCATTAAAGATTGGAGAACCGAGAAGACGAAGTGAAGATTTAGTAATAAGTTTTATGTTTGGAACCAAAAGTCTGAAACGGTTTATTATATCCTCACGCTGCGTGCAATTTGGAGGAATATAAAGTTCGCATTTAGAAAAATTTAGTTCTAAACCGCAAATTTGAAAAGCTCGTATTAAGGTCTCAAAGTCTTCTAAAACTACTGAAGGATCACCACCAAGGGTTCCGTCGTCTAAGTACCAAATGTTAAATTTAGATTTTAATTTTGTTATAATGGGGTGAATAGCCAGGCTAAAAATTGCTGGACCAAGAGGGTCGCCCTGTTGGCACCCAACAGAGGAAGAGAGTAGGTGCTCCTTGTACATTAGTTTTGTGGGAGTACTGTAACACTGCCACAAAAAACTAAACAAAGAAGGCACCTCTCTTTGAATCTGTGACAAAAGAACTCCTCTGTCGACAGAATTGAAGGCATTCTTGACATCTAATTTTAACAATATTTCATTAGGCTGAAAATTTAAAAACGATCGAGTGGCATGGATAGCAGCTTCACATCCACCAGCAACTCCAAAACCTAACTGAATGGGCTGAAAAAGATCGCTTAGCATACTAGATATCGCCCGGCAACCGATTTTAGCTGCTCAACGGCGATATGTAGTACCCACAGCGTATGTATATCTATGCTACAGTCATATAATTAAATATTTCTCTAGTCATTGGTAGTATACATTTATTTACAATAATTTTAATGTTTTGTTTTTCTTTATAAAAAAAATATGTTTATTTTCATTACAGAACCAAATTATTGATTAACAAAAAGTAGCAGTAGAGAAAAAAACGCATAAAAGGAAACTTGATAACCTACTAAATTACTCTATTACATCCATAGCTTTACTATGTATGGGTAACAATATCAACCATTAGACATTTAAATAAAATTATACTCGAATGAAACCCATTATATTTTAAGTGACATCCATCTGTGAATTCTGTGACCCATGAAGATGAAAACAACAAATCTACGCTATTAAATGTATGTTTGTAACTTTTGTGTCCCTATATGTAATAATTCATTCATATGCGATTAAGCTTTGAGTGTAGTAGTTTTCACGACAGACCTATTTCTTAAATAAAAACAATACATAGTAGGTACAAGTTGAAACTACTAGTACAAATGTACTTACATAGTTAAGCTAATTTTTTAATACAAATAATTAGAATATGTTAATTACAGCATTTTTTTTGGTAGATAATGATAATGAGAGTAGGCTTTCGAATAGAACTAAAACGCTGATAATGCCGCTCTTAAGGCATAACTAGCATTTGGTTGGCCTTCCAAGTTTGGCTCATTAGCCAAACTTGGAACGCCATTGCGAAGACGTTGCTTATCTCCTTGTTTAACATGCTAGTCACAATGGTAAACAGTCTTCTTGTGCCCTTTTGTATAGTCTAATTCCACGCTAAAATAATTTATTTGATAATATTCTCTACACGGATTTAATAAAAACTTTTTTTTTATAATCCGCAGATCCAGTGCTCTTGGACCAATTCAAGCTCGAAATGTCTTACGGAATTGAACGATTTTTTCTGCTAACGTACTGCTTGGCTTGCTGCTGGCCGGGACTGGGTGCCAAAAGTGACCTGCGCGTAGTCCGACAGTGGGCAGAATTGGAATTCGACTTTCCTAGTGAAGCCGACCGCCAGTCAGCAATAAACAGACGGTTTTATGTTCCTGGCAACTCTGTGCCTATCGATGTAGACGTCCATCATAGACAAGGTATGTATCATATTGTATCAGGCTACGCAGAAAGTATTGCGATAAAAAGTTTTAATGTACCTATGTAAGACCGGCCAGTAAATACATTTTCGAAATATGTAAGAAAAAATTGGTTCCTATTTCAAAATTTCCCTCTACATTTTTTTTTTTTTTTTTGCACACGGACGACCGGTCGTTTCCTATTGAAACGATCGCTCGACCGGCAACCCTCCCACGGGGGAAGGAGGTGGTGAATCCTCATGGATACCTCACAGCCGGCTGTGAGGTTATGTGAGACTCCTACTCACTAAACACCACCTATAATCGCTATCACCAAATGGTGTTATAGCATATCTGAGCGACCACACCCCCTAGAGGGGGTGTGGTGCAGGGCGTCACTCACCTAGGCGAAGTGCGCACTGAAGAGGGCTGGCATTCGGGAAGAATGCGAGCCTAGAATAATTGAATTTAAGGAGCCATCGTCCAAATGAACGTGGGCCTGAGTAAAATAAGTTATTATCGACTGACTCCCAGAAGGGGTGACAGTCGATTGAGAGGGCTGGGGGTTGACCTGAAGGGTCCTATAGGGTGGGGCTTAGTTAACCTGGGGCTTAAGACTTTTGATGGTTTTTAGACATCTTTCATGATGACTGAGAGTCATAATGATGTCTCGGGTGGAACGGGCATTTCGCAGTTTGTTTGCGATTTCTTTGACTTCATCAATATCGATGTTATCGATGAAATCGGACACCAGTGTGAAATCGTCGTCGTCACTGTTGTGTGAGCGCGATTTTTGCGGTGGTGCTAGGACCCGCTCATGCGGGGTGAAGGGGGGAGGTTTGGGTAGTGAATTGAGGGGTTTCCTCCAGCTCCCTGCCGGCTTAGTGGCCGGAGCTGCCTCCCTGCCGCCCGATTTCAGGAGAGCAGGGAAGTTGGTAAATGAGTGGGTAGGGGGGCCAACCTGCGACCTCATGGGAGGTTGGGGTTTCGGGCGCGGCGCGCGTGCACATCCCCGCCAGTTGGCGGGGTGGCCGATAAGGCCGCAGTTAACACACGCCGGTTCCCCGGGGGTGTCGCGCGTGCGTTCGCACTCCCTGGTGGAGTGGGAGCCAAGGCACTTAACGCACCTTGGTGGGGCTGTACAGTTTGCTGCCGCATGCCCATAGAGCTGGCAACGGTGACACTGGGCTGGGACCCCGCGGCTGCGCGGGGGTTCTACCCTGATGTTGGACAGGCCGCAGACTACAATTTCTTTGTGCCTGATCAAATCACGGGAGCGGGGACAGTTGGTCATGACGACCAACACCAGGGGACAACGACGTTTTCCCTGGCCGTACATTGGATGTACAGCTTCAACAGGGAAACCTTGTTTTGTGAGGTCGGCTTTGACCTCATCCGTATGGATCTCAGTTGGGACACCGCGGAGAACTGCGCGTACTTTACGCTCTTCAGGGAGAGCGTAAGTGTGGTAGGGAAGTTTCCTATGAGCTAGCAGCTCGATGAGGCTACGAAAGTCTGAGATGCTTGGCACCTCTATTTTGATAGCATCACCCGTGTTGGAAGCACGGGTGTATTTTATGTTGCCCTCGATGCAAAGCCGGGACACTTCAGTCCACTTCTCTTTGCATCTAAGGAAAACCGGAGGGGGTGCCTTTGGCTTGGCGGGAGCGGGATTAGATCGCAAGATTGGGCGAGCAGCGGGAGCAGGGGGCACCTTTGGTGCAGTCCTTGCTCGATGCGGAGGGATGTTGACAGTGGGGGAGGCCGGGGGGTCCGGGGATGGTACGGGGGAAGGTGACGCGGGGGACTCAAGGACCGGTAAATTCCGATTCTTGGTGCGTTTCCCGCGCTTCTTCTTCCCTGTAACAGGCTGGAACGCCTCGTCAAGGGGGAGGGAGGAAAAAGAGTTCTGGGACTGAGTCGGAGAAGTGGACCTATCAGACAAGGTCCTCTTCATGGTAGGTGGGGCTGTACAGACGTACTCCATTCCATCTGTGGTCTGGGCGTCCATAGGAGTGGTTTGACCAGTCAAGGTAGAGGGGTGAGTGAAGCCAGTAAATTGGGGAATAAGATCCCGGACATAATCGATGAAATCTGGGTTTGTGTCCAGAAGTTTTCTGATGGCTTGTTCAGTGCAAAGATCAACCATGGTGGCTGGGACTAGTGGGACTAAAGATTATAAAAGAAACAAGAGACACCCCCCACCAGAGGCAGGGGGGAGGGGGGGCGGCGAGTGAACGGTATCCCTAATGGATAGCCGTTCTTCCCTTCCCCTTGGGACTAGGCCCAAGTACAATGGGTCCGGGACTGCGGTTTTCCCAGGGCCTGGAGGCCCCGGAGAGCGAACCGGGAGCGCTCAGTTGGCTTCGTTGCCACCGTAAGGTATCAACCAACTCAAACGCGATCGGTTATTTAAAGTATCACTGTTTTGATACAAACAATGAGTACAGTTAATAACAGATAAATGCACAACGATGCAAAATAATGCGAGTGCGAGTGCTGGTGTATGGCATTCGCCTATCACCGGTAGGAAAGGAAGGGGCGCACGGGCAGACGGACGTCTGCACCGTACGGAGTGGAAATGGAAAGTGCCCGTCTACATTGCTTTCAAGCTAATTTATATTAAAGTGTCCCATGCCATGGAAAAATGGATCTGCGACGGGAAACATAAATGGTATGTCAGTATATAAACTTGAAAAATTTATATATGCGAGGAGATGCGGGTTCGAGTCCCGCCTGAGACAAAATTTTTCAAGTTTATGTACTGATATTATAAGTGCAATTAAGTTGCTAAAATATCAAATAAAGTATATAAATGGTACTAGTATGTTTAACCGAACGTTCATGGATCCAGAATTCGTAATATTTATTAGGTATCACTAATTCAAGCGCGGTTGACTAACTTTAGGGGATATAGACAGAACTCTTCCCCCTTTGAGGGCTGTTACAGAAAAAAGCCTGCTAGCGGTAAAAAATCAAATCAAAGATCAGACAAGAAAAATCAGAAATCAGCGTCGTGATAGCCACTAGCTACGACTAATGCTGAGCGAGAACCTTTTTTGACACACATTTATTCTATTAGTTTTAATTTAATTTTACTATCCATTGAATGTCTGTGCATTGTTTTCTTGTTATTTAGTATCCATTATTGTGTCAAATAAATGAATTTTTCTTTCTTTCTTTCTATAATGGGGGAAGTAAATATGTATCAAAATATTTAGAAAATTTTGCACATTAGATCAGGACGCTTTCACGAAATCCTACACGTAGAATTTTCCTCACGCGACGTATTACTCTGAATGCCGCACAATTTCACTAATCGCGATGCTTATAAACAATCCTGGTGGAATGGTGCCTTGATATTATGATAAATACATTTGAAGCAGACTCGTCTAAACGTATTCGCGACATCACTGCAAGTGATCCTGGATTTATCAAAAAAACGAATCAACGGCTACCAAAGGGAAGTGTTTTAGAAGCGGGGTTATGATTATGATCGTGCCCTTTTTTAATTTGACTGGCTATTTGGTGTTTATCCCTTTACGGAACCAAAGAATGGTATAATACTACCGAAAACTTCTGCCAAGCATTTGGTACACTACCAGGTTGTAAGGAAAGAAAGAAAGAAACATTTAATTGGCCACAAGCACATTATAGTAGACATAGACGAAATTACAGCTAGACAATAGAACAAAAGAAACAAAACAAAAAACAAATTGACAAGTAAATATGGCCAGCTAGGTCCCACCTCAGCATGTGCTGCAACGAACCAAGGGCCGCTGGTATTCTGGTGGGACTCATTGTAAGTAACAAGCGACTAAACACGCTCCGTGGACTATTGCTGTACCACGAAAACGCGCCTGCGCACACCGCGCTCTGAACAACTTCCTGGACAGCAAGCCTATTAAACTCCTGGTCACCTTCCTAACAGTCCTGACCTAGCACCGTGTCACTTCTTTGTAATCCTGAAAATAAAAAAAAAACTCTTGTGTCTTCGGCGAAAGAGTTTCTTAGAAAAGATGCAAATCAATATTCGTAATGATATGCGCGTACGAAGAAGAAAGACGGCAATCGATAAACATTAAAGGCAGATTTCGCTTTCTAGACAAGTAAAAACATGAAGATACAAGAAAATTATATCAGCGTAGGAGGCAAGCGGATACCTACCTAACACCTAATTATATCCATCGGAAATTGAAACTATTGGTTTAAAATAATTACGAACTGGTTCAAGTTTCTAAAGGATTCATTATTTTTGACTTCCCTTTCAATTAAGACGATTAGAAATTTGCTTTTAATACACTCTTATGACATTAAAATTAAAAATAATTTTGCGCCGTGATGATGATGACAAGATTTCTGACAGTAGAAACTGTAGTTAACGATTCACATGCTGTATGTATTTCAAACAACATAATATATCCATCAGTTACCTACTCTATTATCCTTATCTTCATATCAGATCTAAGGTCAAGTTTAAACTTTATATGAAAATCGGCAAACAAGTCGTAATAGGCGTATAATTATTCAATACATTAGTTACAAATGTGATAAAATCCATGCATTTATCTGATCCTAGGTATATCCGGTTTTGGTAATTAACGTATGTGTACTAACAAATGATTGAAGTAACCTTTTATAGTATTACAAGAAACTGCATGTTATTTGCCGGTCGCTTGTAAGCATAAACGTAGGATATAACTAAATCTATGCTTATAAGTATGTAGGTAAACTAGGTAAAGTGTTTTTATGGTAAATCGTTAAACGGTTGTAACTTTGCGTTGTTTTCATTTGACTCAACGAACCAATTGTATGTGTAGGAATATATTTGTTACCTACTATTGTGAATATATTTTATAGCTGCGCTTTTCACGCATCACCATTTTATGAGATCATTATTTACTCACATGCTTAGAATAATAACGCTCACATGTTAAAAACATTAACATTTTACTAATATTTTGTCTTTCTTGAGAATACATTTCTATAAACCTAAACCTAATATTTAAAGTAGGTATAGGTACGACATGTTTAATATCATTATGATAACCACATTTATGCTTTTTAGGCTTGCAAAAATCACGAATATTTGTGACGATTCCAAGATTTGACGAAGGTCGCCCAGTGACCCTGGGCACAGTGGACGACCAGGGCCGCATCACCGGCTACCCTGACTACTCCTGGCACGACAATCAGGGTGACAACTGTGAAGGACTCACCTCAGTCTTCAGAGTTGCTGTAAGTTATTGTTACTCAATTGTCTAGAACCTGGAAGAGGTGGAATGAATTATTTCGTTCTTCGTAGGCAAGTTAAACTTTTGGCTCCGTCTCTGTCGCAAGACATAATACGTAAAAACAAGTCACACTAGAACCTGTAATAGACTCTGATACCAGACTCTCCTTGAAGGACAATCATACGACAAAATGAAAAAGACTTCAACTCACTAAGTTAGTAAGAGCCAGTCTGGGCTGTTGTATAATTTTGTTACCATCAGCGCTACAACAAAACCGGAAGAAAACGTGTCACATCGTCTTTCCAAAAATATATTTAAATAATTTATCATATAACTATGAACTTACTCATAAATAGCTATCACATTTCTTGCAGAATATCCCAAGCTATAATTTTTGTTAACTTTTATTTTGTATTAGGTTCGTTGTGATTTTGCCTGTACATCGACAGTATTATCTAGCTAGCATATCATGTTACGTTAATTAGCATTTTTCTAAATACGAATTTTCACCAAAGTATTTTTGACTTTAGACATCATCTCTATTCCATTAATATTTTTTTCCTATCAGTGTTAGGATCGTTGACCGTAAAAAATATCCAAGGTCATAACAATTATGATATCCATATACATCCATAAATATTTGATAATGATATTTTAACACTAACCTACGGTTTTGTTGTGAAAATAGAGTTGTTTTTTACAACTAAAAGCAATTTAGTTTTTACATTGTTTTCAACTTTTTATTGCGTATAATCAAGCGTACCACAGAACAAAGATTAATACTTACCTATCATTTGTAAGCAGAAGGTACTCACTGTAGTTTCTTTTTGCATCAATATTGCCGTGGTAGTCTGAAGTAAAAACGGAATTGGGGCATCGTGAGACAAATTTAATGAACTGTTATTCTGTGTCAAGCAGTTACCTTTTTAGTACCCGCGACTTCTTATGTGGTAATTTTATTAAAATTATGGTATTTATTGGTAAATAAATGGTATTTATTAAAAAAATGTCAAGACCTTGACTGGAATTGTCTTTCACATTGGAATCCTGTTATATCCAAAATAAAATGTTTATAATCCTGGATGTTGTATATAATCCAGCTAAGAAAAAAATAACGTTGAATAGCCTAAACTGACTTAACAGCCAACGAATAAGTAAAGATCCATATTAATTTGATAAAACCCTTCGAGCAACGCGGAAGGCCGCGTTGCTCGAAGATAAAACCTATAGTAGTAGGTACCTAATATATGTTTTTTAAAACTTACGGGTGATTAGAATTCTACGGCATAATTATTATCATTTATTTACACTCGCAGACCCAATGAATTCGTTGGGGGTAAATTGCTGATGACGGTATTGTACTTGTTGTTACCATTTATTTAACAAAATAGTGGTTTCTTTCACAAAAATAATACTTACAGATCTAATAACAAAATGCTGAATTTCTAAACGTAACTAACGACCGAGGTTTGTTAGAAATGGGCTACAAGCTGCTGTCAACACTTTCGCGCGCTTTTCCAGCATTTACCCGTAGTAATAAACCAGTTGTCAATAAGATTGGGTGTTCATTTAATATAACATATCATAACTCATATAGTATAACATCTATTTCAGATTGATGAATGCAATCGCCTATGGGTGATAGACGCGGGAAAAATCGGCGACCACCAGACGTGTCCGCCGCAGCTGCTCGCCTTCGACCTCCACACAGATGAAATCATATACCGACACGTTGTCAATGCCTCTAACTACATAGCTACATCCTTGTTCATTACTCCGGTAAGTAGACGAATATTAAAAGTCAAAGGTAAAGTTGATTACTGTAGACCTTACAGCAGATGACTTATTGAAACACCGGCTCCTTCAAATAGATGCCGTCACCGTCATATTCTCTTTAACTACCTATTATACCTTAGACCCAGAAGCTTAAAATTGCTTTAGAAGTAATAGGGGTTAAAGTATGAAATTGCCGATTATTTTCCCACTTTTTATTTTGTTTATAGCTCTTAAGTATAGTCATATTATTGCGTAATTCTTTTTGTATTGTATCAAAAACTAAATAAAGTAACTATTGACTAAAAAAAAAATGCAATACTAGTGCCTAATATTACTTCAAAGGAAGTCGTTACTTTTTAACGTCACTGTGACAACCCTTACAATGTGTCAGCTGACCTTCTTGCTTCAATTAAGTATATTTGTATTATATACTTTGATTTTCAGAAATTTAAATACTATAATGCGTAGCTTTATAACCATTGAACTTTTACCTTTAATTGCATCGAAAACGGTTTAGGCGTTTTTAAAAAAACTAAAAAATTGTTAGTATGGAAAAATGACTTTTCTCGATTTCGTCCATACAAAACGGAAATTTCATACTTTAACCCCTAATATGTCATAAGTGTGTCAGTGGACCCACTCTAAATAAAGCAAAAATCAATAAGGAGGTAACAATCTAGTTACCAATTAGCGGTGATGTCTACTATGTACCCTCAATGCTAGTGAGGACTTTACTTAACGTTAGTAGATGCCACTCCACAAATCAATTTCGGTTAATAGCCTTTTGTAAGTAAGCCATGTTTGAGTTTACTTCTGCTACTTCTGCTTAGATATTTGTACTAAACACTTAATTAATAATGGCAGTAGATAAAATCGATGCAGATTATTTTAAAACAATTTTGTTTTCAGGTAGTAGACGTCAGAGGTAGCCCCGGTAATTGCCAAGATACTTTTGTATACATCGCTGATGTGTCGGGTTTCGGTATTTTGGTCGTCGACGTTGCCAAAGATCGGTCGTGGAGGGTCTCACATCGACTTTTCTTCCCTTACCCTTCACACGGCACTTTCACTATTGACAGTAAGTAAAATTTGCTTGTATGATTCTGACTATGATACCTTTAAACAATATTTGTTATTCCTAGCTTTCCTTCCTAGAATGTTGCCTTAAAACACAATTGTTTGGTTATTGTTTATTTGACATGCTTTAATAAAGCCTCGGATTCATTTTATTGGGACAAACAGTGTAAGTACCTTATGCCCAGTATGAATGCAATCAGAACATCCATTGCAGCAGCTGTTTGCACTGGTTTGCATGCAGGTAAAGCAGATAAACCTTTTGTTATGTTATAACCTCTACAAGCAGATATTGAGGTTAGCTGGGATGCGAGCACTTTTTCGTATAGGTAATAAACTTATTAAATTGGCTGCGTATCGCATTATCCTCGATTTTACACTACAATTATATAATCACTTTTTATAACAAATCGCTCTAAAGTCCAATTTCAAGTTACGTTACAAAAACGCGTCTATTATATCTATACTATACTCTTAACTATACGATACTAATATTATAAAGCTGAAGAGTTTGTTTGTTTGTTTGTTTGTTTGAACGCGCTAATCTCTGGAAGTACTAGTTCGAATTGAAAAATTCTTTTTGTGTTAGATAGTCCATTTATTGAGGAAGGCTTTAGACTATATAACATCAGGCTGTGACCTATAGGAGTGAAGCATCAGTGAAAAATGTTGCAAAAATAATCGCGATCATAATAACAGAAATTGACGCGTACGAAGTCGCGAGTCGCGGGCAACAGCTAGTTTTTGATATTTCCTTGATTGGCATAGAAAATATTATTGTTCTACAACAATAAATGTTTACATTTGATACAATTTTTGTTATAGATGAAAGTTTTGACCTCATGGACGGTGTGTTTGGGTTAGCTCTATCGCCTTTTCGGCCGAGACGAGACCGCTACCTTTACTTCCACGCCCTCGCAGCCACTACGGAAAATGTAGTGCGCACCCAAGTGCTACGAAACGATTCCTTTTTGAGAGATTCTAACGCTGATCCAAAGTCAATGAATGTAAGAATAATCGATACTTGTTATTTATCTAGACCTGTTTAAAATATGTATACATGCAACAGATGAAAGCGATTGTTCACATTAAAAACCGTAATTCTTACACGGCCATTTTTACAGGTATTCCCTGAAGAGCGACCAAACCAGTCTGCTGCTCAGGCAATGGACCGTGATGGAATAATGTACTTCGGCCTCATGGACCCACCCAGCATCTGGTGTTGGAACTCTGCTTCCGAATTCTCACCTCGAAACTTCCATCAAGTAGCTATCAATAGAGAGACTTTACAGTTTGCCAGTGGTATTAAAGTAATCAACAATCTTAAAGGAGAACAAGAACTGTGGGTTCTAACATCAAGCTTTCAGCGAGTAATGACTGGGAGTTTAGACAGTAATAGGTTAAATTTTAGAATACATGCAGAGAAAATCCCTAATTTATTAATAAACTCTCCTTGTGCGAATCCCCCAAAGGGTCACAACCATGGATACCATGCCAATCTTATTATTCCGAGCGGAGGTTATCAGCATGGAACATACAGGTATGGCGCTGTATCGTATCTTTAGAGATCCGCGCCTTGTCTGACCACATGTTCAGCGGAATGACATGGTACAACTGGCCATAGTTTTTATAAATAAATGTACTTAGTAAAAAATTTGTTGAATGTTTTTATTTCATACCTATCTTTAAAAATTATATTTTATAAAAGTATCCATATTTTGGATCGTATACATAAAAGAGTAAAACAAAAAGTGAATTTTGTATTTTTTATGTAATAGAAACCGTTTTATAGGGCTTGTTTTAAAATATCAGTATACATTTGAATTTTTCTAGCAATGCTCATGTCAATGTGTTTATCTTCGACTCCGACAATCATACCCCCTATTATTGAGGGGTCTACTTTTTCCGTCAATTGTATCTTCTTTCCATCTTTGACAAATTTCTTCAGGGCATCCATGAGAGCTGTGCGGGCGCTGCCGTCGAGAGGCTTAGCCGTGATCACTTCGCATAGAGCTTCATTTCTGTGGGCCACCATCACGGCGAGAAACATGTTGATTATACGCCTCAGCAGTTTGAGACGTCCGTTTTCGGCCACTATAGACAGGAAATTTATAGCAGCAGCAGGCATACCTTTAAACAAATGACTAATCAGTTTCACCAAATCATTATATTTCACTGGTACATACAAGTTTAATAACAATGATTAAGATGATAACAACTAAAAACTAACTTAATAATCCAATCCTTTTTTTTAAATTATAAATGGAAAAGTTTGGGTGATCTTTGTTACTCAATCACACCTGAATGGTTGAACAGATCTAAATACAATTTGGCAATGGCTCATTAGGTACGTATTATTTTGGAAAAATGTACAGTTGCCCTGGGGCAGATAATATTATGTTTTCTATTTTATCAGTCAGCACTTTTAGAATGAGAATTCCACGGAACACTAAGTAAGTAT
Organism: Anania crocealis; assembly: GCA_949315895.1. Taxonomy (NCBI): domain Eukaryota; kingdom Metazoa; phylum Arthropoda; class Insecta; order Lepidoptera; family Crambidae; genus Anania; species Anania crocealis. The sequence goes on from OX438858.1 coordinate 12,304,820, forward strand.
AATACAATTAATTATTAACAAATGAAGGAAATACTTTATTTGATATTTTAGCAACTTAATTGCACTTATAATATCAGTATATAAACTTGAAAAATTTTGTCTCAGGCGGGACTCGAACCCGCAGGAGATGCGGGTTCGAGTCCCGCCTGAGACAAAATTTTTCAAGTTTATATACTGATATTTTAAATGAAGGAAATTCAGCCGCTTTCTTTTTTTAATTTATAATATCAATAAATATATCAATAAATGAATACAATTTACCTACATTAATGTAGGTACACTTGTTCATCAGAATCTAAAATCAAAATCATATCCAGTACAAAATGCGCAAAATGGCTTCTCGCTTTTTTGTTGATTTAACTTTATGAATCCAGATTTGGGCCATGACTACAGAAATGCCAAACGGCGTTTGGTATTCTGATTATGTTTTTAACGATTACGTAGATACTTATTTCATAAATATAAAATTGCAATTGACATGACTGTTAGTAAACTATGCGCGACATTATGCAGTGATAAGAGTTGCAAGGTTTACCAGCTTTAGCGCCGACTTCTTCCAGTAGTTTTGCTTTTGCAGCCCGAGATATTATACTGGTCTCCACAAAGTCCACCATGGTAGGTTTGCGCAATTCCGCATGGAGTGCTCGAAGATGCTTCTCTACGTCGTCAATCTGCTTCATTTGAAGAGCTGCACTATACAAAGCTGACACATAGCGCCCTTCTACACCTGGGAATAGTGATAACTTGATATAGGTACATATATTTATTTTCGCTCCACCCACGACTTCGGAAGCAAGGTATTCGGATAAGTTCCGCTTCCGGTCGTATTGCTCTCCCTGTCTTAAGCTTCTTAGATTGCATATCAACACCGTAACTATTTTATTTTATTTTATTTATTTGGACAACCAACAAGATCATACACCTTAAAAGCTAAAGATAACAAAATATTATACAAGAGTTGGTGCGGCCTTAATTACAGGTTGCCACGGAAAGCGCAAACAAAGTTAGTTGGGAGCATAAGGCTTCCCTTAGCTAAAAATGAAAAATAATAATATATAGAAATACATTTAACACCTTTTAAGGTAGATTAATGTTATTGTATTTCTAAGTTATATTTTTTAGAAAAAGTTTGCGTAATTTATGACCAAATATATCAATATTCATGTTTTTACTAACAGCATTATAGTCGGCTTGGAGTCTGTTCATGGGAGAAAAATGACCAAGGTTTGTTTTAGAACGTTTCGGTTCAAAAAGACAGTATCTAGAGAGCCGTTGGAGGTTATAAATAGGAGATTGTGATATTTAGTTTTTGAAGTAGTTGTGAACAATTTATGTTGCCATTGAATAAATTATGAAGAAATGAAAGACTTAAAATTTTTCGGCGATCTTTGAGAGATGTCTGTTTAAAACATTTTAATCGGTCTGAATAACTTTTTAAACTTTTACACATGTTAAATTTATATGAGAGGTGATACAAGAATCTCTTCTGCACGCGTTCAATTTTGTTGGAATGAACTTCGTAATGTGGATGCCAAACTATGCAACAGTATTCCAAGAGAGATCTGACTAGACTCTCATACAACCTTAAGATGCTCGATTTGTTAACTATCTTTATAACAAATGAATAAATTATTGATTTCCCATAAAAATTCCAACTAATTTTCATTCCTTGAAAATGTGATTGATGTCCTAGACAAAATGTCTTTTCCAGAGTCATAAATAAACTCCGAATCAAATTTATTCTAATCGATGTTGGGGTACAAGCGATTAAAGGTAACAAGCAGGCATAGATAATTTAATACAGATAAAATTTGAGTAAAAATCTAAAATCAAGAAGATACCATTTCGAAATTAAGCGCCCTGGGCCTGTAAGATTGAGCAACCCCTAAATTAATGGAAAACTGTCTAAACATTCTGAGTCCTGACCATCACCAAATTCCCCGAGTCTTGATAACTATTAAACTTACAACCAAAGTGCATTTATAAAGTTTTCAACTTATAATTCTTTAGGCATAATATATAGGTTTATATACCTATATATAGTAAAAAAAAGAGTTTAGGTGTGAGGTGCTGCTTGGACCGTCTCTAATGGCCTGGCGCCTGGCGCCATGGCCCCTTTTTAGATCTAGGGTAAAAATACGCCTCTGAATAAAGTTTCCATGTCGATATGTAGTTTCAAAGAACGATGCTTCAACGCACTCTGCTTGCGAATTTGTTAACTATTTTGCTACAATAAGAAACATTTGCTCAATCATAAGATCAAGGCGTTTAAGTTCGACATAATAAAAAAAAATGAAAATATATAGTAACGCTGTGTCATTGTTACTCCTTAGTATTTAAAAATAAGGATGGTAGCAAAGTACAAAAATTAGAAAATACATTTAAGATTTAGTATGGAGTTAGTCAGAACAATATGAGTAAAAATTCATTTTCATGTAGGATCTTATGTTGTGTTTAAATGGCATATACCCTAGGGACTAATAGACAACAACATTTTAATGGATCAAAGAACAGTTTTAAAAACATTAAAAAGCTGTTTCATCTTAACTGATTGTTAAATATTTATTTGGGATGTTTCAGTACTAACCGAAACCATAGACGAAATTTAGCGGAGTTTCGTCAAGTACAGAAACTCAGCAAAATTTCTGTAAGCCAGCGGATTTAAAGCGTAAAACCTTGAATTTTGTCAAAAAGGCTAAAATGTCGGGGTTGCGCAATGGCAAGAACAGTCGCCCGGTAAGTGGAAGGTTGTGGGTTCGATTCCCACATCAGGCAGATTTTTATTCAAGGAATTGTATAGGTATTCAATTTACACTAGCAAGATAATTGTATAAATAATTTTAATTAATTAATTAATTTATTTATTTATTTACTTATTCGTTGCATTATGGTAACAATAATAGTAACAAAACCCTGTAAGGGTGTAGCAAATTATACTCATACTAATTCAAATACAAAATAAAAACTATTCAATTCAATTCAATTCAAATATTTTATTGCGTTCTATAATTATACAAGGATGTTATACAGTATGATGTAGACAGTTCATTATAGACCCTGTTCGGGCACAACAATACAATTTGTAGTAGACGGACAGAGAGGATGACGCCATAATTACATAATATTTCAATACAAAAGAACAAATAAACACCTATTATTACTAAATACATACTTTTCTTACTTTCTAAAATTGACTTTATATTCAATTTATAGATATCGACTAATTTTGTGATAGGTAGTTATTAATTTATATAAAATAACAGCTAATTATTAGATTACTAGCGACCCGCCCCGGCTTCGCACCGGTGCAATGCTGATACTAAATACACTACAAAAAACCTGTGAACGTTGTATATAAAAAAAAACATAGTGGCTCCGGCTTCGCACGGGTATGAAATATGTCACTGAAAAAATGATTAAAATCGATCCAGTAGTTTTGATTTATTAATTACTGCCCGTGGCCCGCACGTGTTAAATTTGGAGTAAAACAATTCCCCTTTCATGAAGATTTCCTGCTGTCTTTGGAATATCTAAATTCCGCGCCGCCGCCGCCCTGGCCGGCCTACCGCCGCAAACGCTACGTCCCGTAATTTTTAAATCTGTAATATCTTCTAAAATATTTATTTAAATCATATTCTGTAAAGGGCCATATAGATCAATATTAAATCAACAATGTATTTAAAGTATTTAATTGGATAAGGATTAATGCTGTATTGGTAAAAATCGCTTCGAAAATTAGCCATTATTTGTCGTAAAAAGTAAATGACAAAAAAATGTTATTGTGGGATATCCATAACAGATAGACATACACCATCGCGGAGTTTTCTGTAGACCTTTTGAATATGTACAATACTTAGTATTATATTTTGATAAATTTCGTAGGGTTTAGCCTGCGTTTGCAATGTAAGCGGAAAAATGTGAATATTTACGACATCATATTAGAAACCTCAAAAATAACAGTATTTCTCCACTATTTAATGGATGTTATTGTACACATGAACCTTCCTCTTGAATCACTCTATCTATTAAAAAAAACCGCATCAAAATCCGTTGCGTAGTTTTAAAGATTTAAGCATACAAAGGGACATGGGGAAAGAAAAAGTGAATTCATTTTATACTATGTAGTGATATTATTGAACATTTATATAAATTTGAATTTGAGAAATAAAATAAATTGTAATATTTGTTGTCATTGTATTAATTAATTTGAATATATATTTTTTAATTTTATTAGATATTATACAAACTTATACAAATTTAAAAAATAAAGATTACTTAGAAATTAATGTGAGTGTGTGGGTAAATATGAGTAAGTAGGTATGCTGTGTGCGTAAAAATAAAGTTTAGACATTTTTAGTATATTATAATAATATGCATAAATATTGTTGTTTAATAATTTAAAAGAGTAGAGTGAAATGAGTTTCAGGTTTAGGTTATTTATGTTAGAAATAGGTTATTTATGGGGTGGTAAGTTTATCGGACATGTAATCTTCAATGTTTTAGTAGGACTTTTCTAGGAGGATAGTTTTTAGTTTGGATTTAAATATTTTGATTACGGTTTCAGTTAAGACACGTAATGAAAAATAGGGGTTGTAATATTATTAAAAAGTACATTGCATCTACGGAGAATGTACACCCTATGTGTCTACATCAGATTTTTTATGGTAGGTAATGATAAAGTCGTGAGAATGACAAAGTGGTCTAGGGCTTACCAAAAACTGGTATAGGAGGTCTGGTCGATTGAGCAGATTGACACATATTCCTCAAACATGACTGAATGGCACTTACACAAGGATTATAATTACTACGAAGAATATTCATTTCAAAATTTATTCAGTAGGTATTTAGTGAGACTGTAGTAGTTTTTGTAAACTGTCATTGTTCGATGATGACGTTTTTCATAAGTGACTTCTGATGTGACATTTAGATCCTTTTGACGTAGAACAGATTAGTTTTTTTGTCCTTAAATCAGCGTTCCTATTACAAGATTCTGACAATGGGGCTATCGCTGTAAATTTGCCACTAGAGGCGCTTGTGTCGCGTGAGGTCCAATATCATTCATTTTGTACTGGTTTTAGCGGAATTTGTTGCATAAATTATAATTTCTTAAATTTACCTGCCGGAAAGTGATCTCCATCGTAAAATATAGCAAATATGGATTATTTGGCGATTAATGTGAACGCTTTAAAAGTTAAGAAAAAGCGCAAAAAATAGGCGGCCTCAAGAGCAACTATTTCAGAAGTTAGTTTGTTAATATCAAGATAGTTAAATATTTATAAACAATAAAACCTTAATTAGATTCAAGATATAACACTTTGTTTCGGCGCCATTCGCCTTTGACAGCTATACCACCGGACCTCAGTCTACAGTGGCGCCAACTGGTGAGCAAAGAAACGGTAGTCCCCATTGCAATCAAACTTCGGTGAGTTGTCGTACCACAACTGTGAATGGAAGATCACCATTCACCCATCTCAGCCAATCATTAAGCACTGCATTTACGTAATATATGCTACCTTTTTTTTTGTTTACGCACGAAAAAATGCATTACGCATGCTTCAGGGGCAGCAATAGGTTATGTGGGACTCTCTTGTCGGTGTCAGTGGCATAAGAGCCACTGTTTGCCCGACAAGCATACCCACTAAAAAGACCTGCGGTGAACCTTGCAACGTATGTTGGCGGTGTATGGGTTTTCCTTAGGATGCCCTCCATGCAACGCCTACGTACGGCCTATGCCGGGCCTCAGACATAAAGTATGGGTGATCCTGTACACCAGGAATCACCCCCGGTCTAGCAAGCTGTGCAATACCAGCGTTGAGCCCCCCGGCCCAGCGCCCACTAGCCTGCTAGAGAGGGGAAATTGAGTTCGGCGTATGCCTTCTCGTCCTCCGCCATCTACGATTTCGGGTTGGGTCCGCAAGCAACCTCGCCGACCCGAACGGTGGCCAACCTTTGCAACGACAGTGCATGTCGCTGCAAAGGCCCGCCAACGTGTCACGCCCACTCGCCGCCCAGCATAGCTCAAACTATACTGGGAAGCGAGCGACTACCGTCCGCCACGGGGCTGACGTCCCGCCGTTGCGCCCTCCAGCGCGAACGGCCACAACAGGCCACGGGCTGAAGCCCGCTACCACCGTCTGGCGGCACGGGCAGGAAGTGCCACCGCGCGCCGCCGTCACGGTGACGCATTCAACAGCGGGCTTGGGCTGCCCAAGCCCACTGGAAGTGCCTCCTCCCGTGTGGGTTTTGGTCTGCGCCGGCCAAATGGCCGGTACCCTCCATGTCTGGAGGGCGTTCCCCTATCCGCCACCTGGGGACACGGCCGATAGGAGACCCAAAACTCCCTCAGGTACATATATGCTACCTATCCTAACCTAATATAATCTAATCTAACCTAATTTCACAAGCTTCGAGTATACTTACTGGGTGTTAAGTTTTATTACAAGCTAAACCCATCTATGTTTCTATTATAATAGAAAATAAATAAAACTTACGTCATAAAGTAGGTAGGTAGTCCATAGCTTACACGTATAAAGTTAGTAACAAAATATTTTATTTTACAAAAGATAATTTTAATATCTGCCTCGGTCTGGGGCGCCAGGCACACGCACTTGTGCTTGTACCCAGTGCCGCAGAAAGGGGCAGTCCGGCTTATCGCTCAGCACGCTCAGGCCCCTAACTCAGCTAACCAAATCGTATTACAATCGTAAGGGCCCCGGGGCCTTATTCTGCTATTTCAATCGTGATTGGATTGGGCGATTTTGACATTTAGCCCATACTTACTAGAACTGTCAAAATCCTGCTAATTAAATTACGATTGTAACACGATTTGGTTAGCTGAATTAGGGGCCAGGATGATGTTAGGAGTAGGACCTCAGATCATAAAGTAGGACTCTCGCACGCGCGGAGCATTAGCGAGGCGTTGCGGCGCCGGAACACTGTTTGTCAACCAAGTCAGTCTACAATGATTGGAATACGAATAAATATTTCTCCTCATCTCATTTGTGGATAGGAAGCGTCACAATGAAAACTGCTTATTTGCCGAACGGTAATTATCACTGGATTATATCAGTCCACTGCTGGACAAGCCTCACGATAATTTTTTATAATCGCCAAACGTGGCTGGCGGGTTGGCGATGCCAGTTTTGCCAATGGCGGAAGGAAAACGCTGCTGCATGTCTTCTTCTGGCAGTTTTATTTTAGTCGATTCTTATGAAACCCATAGAAAGAGAAAGGATGATTATATTCTTTTATCGTGCCGGCACCATACGACACCATGTCCGGTAATAATCAACAGGTATTTATTGAAATCTGAATTCGGTTAAGAGCCTCACACAATCCACTCAAATTAATGTATCATCTATCTATAACAAAATTATTGTATTTATAATTAGTTCAAATATTTGTAGACGTATTTATTTTCAATAAAACTGGTGCGCAACCAAAAGCAGCGATTAGACTATCTTTTCAATGTGATCACGGGGCTTTACACTATAATAGGTAAAAGTACGCCTGACAATATTTGACTCTGTGACTGCGGCAGAAGATTTTTTTTAAATCAACAGATCGCTGATTTCATAAAAATCTATGGGGTGGTGGGATCTACCTCCTAGTGATCCACTCTGGGTAACGGCATCTTTGGTTTTCTAACCAATGATGACGACTACAGATCCCTCTGCGGTGGTAGGTTTCGTAAGTGGATGCTACCCTCCTGCCGGAGTCCAGCGCCAAACAGTTTTTCTGTATTCCGCTGGTGTGTGGGAGAACCACTACCTCTGGGTAAGCTCGCTCCATCTTAGGCTTCATCTGAACCGTATAGTTAAGTATGAAGTCAAGAGTAAGCCCATTATTTATAAAAAAAAAACGCTTGCTCACGCGGCAAACGCATTTTTTCTTACAGCAGCTACACTTGAAATTTTGCACAAGCAGTGGAAAATTTCAAGTATATGTGCGTATTCATTCAGAGACTCACACGATAAAATCGCTTGGGGTAAACAGAGACAATATCTTCTTACTTGAGCTCATTACATTGGGACGGTGAGTTTGATAAGCGAGTAATTAACAGGCAAATGAGTTTAATCGACGTAGATAATTTATTCAATACATCGAAATAACTAAAGCATCAGCGAATTATTTTAGGTGTTCAAATGATTTTTGTATCAAAACTGTAAACTATTGTTATTAATTTAAAATGAAACATGTGTTTGAGAAAACGATTTTTTCTCAAACTATTACCATTTTTGAAGATTAAAAAAATCAAATAAAAACTCTATGGGTGACGTAGAGTTTTTATTTTGCAGCTTCTACTTATTATTCGGGTGACAAGTACGTACCTAGTAGGGCGCATACACTTAAATCTATGGTAGGGCGTTATTCTGAAGGAGCGGGCTATAGAATATTGTGACTTTAGGTTTTTATTTAGCAATAAAAAAAATACCTTTTTGTATGAAAAAATAAATTCAAGTAACCGTCGTTATTATAAGGAAGTTTTAGATTTCGCCCTCTGCAAGGTCATGAATCATTTAGACCTTAACAATTTTCAAATTATTAAGATGCTCTAATTCTTTCAGGTAGACTATTGTAATAGCACTAGGTACCGACTTTGTTATTGCCCGATATTCATAATAACGATTCGACAGTAGTTTGTAGTGAGACACCAATGATTATTATCAGCTATTACTGTAGCTATATATAAGATTATACTATTTACAAACAGATTAATTTTAGATAATGTTATCAGATCAATATTATTTACTAAGAACTTTTTAATAAATAAACAATAAGCGACTCATTTGCAGGTGTGATAGTATCTGGAATGAGGAAATCCGTAAGAGAACTAAGATAATCGGCATCGCTCGAAGAATCACTTAGCTGAAGTGGCAATGGGCGCTACACAAAGCTAGAAGCATCGATTGCCATTGGTGCGTAATGTTTCTGGAACAGCTACAGTTAACCGGATGATGATCTGATGAAGGTTGCCTGAAACCGTTGGATGCTTTTAGTGGCGCGGTACCGATCGTCGTGGATATCCTTAGAACAGGTATATGTCCAGCATTTAGATTATTTCGATGACAACGAAACAGAAGAAGAATCATAAGCGTTCCTGCTTAACAGATGTCTTGCCCGGTTGATTATTATTACAAAATTATGCCTCAACCTACGACACATGCTGTGACGAATACCTTTTTGCTACCAAAATACTGCTCCTATATTTATACCTCTTTTCTATTAACTATCTTTCCTATTTGTTATGAATAATTTTAATTGCTTAGTTCTAATTTATACAAAATATAAAATGTGAAATTGGCTTACTTTAATTTTATGCAAGATATTTCTTTATTTAGGTATGTACCTTATACTTATCCTTACTTAGTTATCAGAACAATATAAGTAAATTTTGAAGAAATACAAATAACAGCTAAAGGAGGTCTATGCCATCGATGTAACATAAATAAACAAGAATAATACATTAGAAAAACAGTTTTCAGAATTAAAGAAATGGTTGTACAAAAAAACAAAAACAATTTATGCACGCCTCGTGTTTATTGTATTATCGACTTGTTTATTCCTTAAATGTCTTCTGTTAAAGTAATTCCATCGCAAAGACAAAGTATAAGCGATGTAAGTAAATGTAAATTAAAACCTTTAAAGATGAGGAAAAAAAGTAATGTTCACTAACGTCTTACCTACATGAAAATCAAAAAATTAGCATTTTTAAAGTTGACTAACTAATATGTGATAAAAGGAAACATTTAAAAAAATATTCCCCTTTGACCTGAAATTTCTTACAAAAGTTTAGTCTTGATGCCATCCAAGTTGATCAAATGTATAATTGATTACTATCATTAAAAATAAGCGACCATTATTAAAAATGAAAAATGTGTTTCCCGGAAAATAGAAGATAACTTTTTTATTTAACCCGCTTATCTGGTTATCAAGTGGAAGGACCTTAAAGGAAACATAGTGCATGTAATCAAGCAAACAAATCTATAAAAAAGATAGTTTATAATAAACTTACCAGTAAACTGCACTATTTGCGCTATGTAGCCATTCGGTAAAACTTATGTATTTTGGATTTCTAAGTAATAAAATAAAACAAGGATTAATTATGGCTTAGATAAAGTATTTGTCACTCGAATAGTAGCTAGAAGTCTAAGGCCGCATTTCCACCAGGAAATTGCTATAAATCTAAATAGTACACAAAGGAAAAAAAAAATCCAAACATCTCTTATTCGGCTTAGCTTATTTATTTTTTGGCTTAGCTTCGATCTGAACAGATTTGCTCTTCTTCAATCTTGTTGTATCGTGTACCTAATATTATTATCGATCAATAATAGTCTGGAGTTCGATTTTAATAAGCCGCTTATTAGCTACAGGCCGCTGGCATTTCTTGTTTTCCTGCTTTTATCTGCGACAGAAACCGGAGCTAAAGGCTTAGCGTGTCTTCTCAAGTACCTAGACTATAATTACCCAGCCCTTCCAAGTCCAAGTCAGTAAAGAAACCAAACAACCTTAGTAGCAAAGTTCTAATGGAATATTTGTGAAACGTGCTGACGAGGATGCGCCCAAAGAATAAGTGTGATAATAAATCTGCTAAATACACATCCGAATGGCCATTCAGCTATACACCATTCAACAACTTCGCTCCGAGTTCTTATCAACGGCAAGCTTTGATACGATGCACCTCTCATCTGATGTTCCTAATACAATGCTTAAGGCGAAAGATGAGAACAGTTTTCCTTGCTTGATTGGCCATGTACATACAGGATGAAATTTTAATCACTTTCGCAATTTTTGCAATATAGTTTTAAATTTTTATAGTTTTAGGCCTGTTTAGGTATAAAGGAAAAACAAAAACTTATGATTAGTATCGTAATGAATGAATGTGATGTGCATTGCGTAAAAAAAGTGTTGCTAGGCGTCAAAAAATTTACATTTTTGGCGGACATTTTCTAAGTGCTTTATCTTGACATTTTTGTACTGGGCTATGCCAAAAGAAAAAATAAGTCATTTGTTTTTTGTCTCGTAGATTGATATATTAAAATTTGGAAGGTGGTTAAAATTTCACCCTGTATACTAGTTAGCAAACAGCACCTATCGTGCATGGGTGACAATTTCAATATTAAGTGGTGGAATCTAATGCTTGTATCTGCTTGTATCGCTGTCTCACTGTATTTCTGAAATTGTATAGCTACAAAATCGCTATAGTCTTTGTGAACGACTATCCTAATCACGAGAGGTACGTCAATTCTCACGTTTTGGCGTATGGTTTTATCAGGCGAAGATAGCAGACAGTGAAATTAATAAATAATGCGGTTCAGGTAAAGACTTCATTAGTATTAAAGAGCTCGCATCTTCAACGACAGACTGCATGGAAGCGCCTAAATATTTAAACAGCTTGCGAATTTTCACACAGTGAAACTGTGTATATACTTGTTGAATTTAAAGTGAGTGGAACTTTTGAAATTAATGGAAAGGACTCGTACATCGTTAAATAAATGGTTGATAAAGGAGCAGCTCATCTGTTTGTTGTTTTCGCCGAAATATGAATAATCTTGATTATTTTCATAAAATCGACTTGAAATCCGTTTTATCGACTAAGATTAATAACAAACAAAAAAAGCACATTCTTAGTGCCTGTAATAGTATAATATATTAACCAAATCTAAATACTATAATTTAATACATACCTAAATAATGGAAAAACCATCAAATTATAATAGGTGTAACTCGTATTTATGGTGGTTTTATGATATGATTAACGCTACAAACACCGGTTGTTAGTCTGAAATATTGTATGCTCTAACGTATTAAATATATTTTCCAAAAAGAAAGATATTACATGCCACGTTGAGGATCTTGAAGACATTTCTGCAGTTTGTGCAGCCAAAGCGTCACGTTAGCTTTGTTCTAAATGTTATTATTGTTCGTGATATGCAAATATCAGGAAAATTCCCCCAATAATTCCAAACAGGAACGCGACAGATTAGCAAAAGGAAATAGTTCTGGGAAAAACGGCATTATTTGTGAAAGAATAAAAGTGATATGTACCCTTTTATTTTATTTTATAGATTTAAATAGGATCCAAGCTCGAGATGGCGTACGGAATCAAACATTTTCTTCTGCTGGTGTGTACTCTGGCATGCTGCTGGCAGGGACTCGAAGCTAACCTGGAAGTGGTCCAGGAGTGGGCAGAGTTACAATTCAACTTCCCTACTGAAGAGGACCGCCAGAATGCCGTAGATAAACAATATTATGTTCCTGGCAACTCATTTCCCATTGATGTGGACGTTCATTATAGAGAAGGTATGTTTCGGTAGGTTTCATTAAAACTTAGATTTTTATATATTTTTTTATTTCAGTATTTTTATACTGAAATAAAAAAAAACTCAGATATGAATCGAACCCAGGTTGTGACTAGGCGACTCATATTACTAATTTTATTATTAATATTATAAAGCCGTGTTTTTTCTTGATAAAATACCGTTCGACGGAGCAAGTTTATATAACACCCAACTTTAAAGCGTAGATTACTTTAATATAATTTTTCATAAGCGAAATTTAGTTGTACAAATGGTGCATGAATTGAATTTTAGGGGCTTAGCAGAAAATAATTTTAAGCTTAAAATATTTACTATTTCCTAGTAACAGACGTAAGAGGCGACTTAAACATACTGAAACTCGATATTAAAGCTATAGATTAGACTTCTATTTTATTTTATAAATTTAACTTACTCGTATTTCAGGATAAATATAGGATATAACTAAGATCGGTAAGGTATATAATAAGATTTTAGGCCTGACTCCAAATTATAACGTTATAAGCTCTAAGGTTATAAGAGTGATGCGTTATAGGTATTTAAATAATTTTGTTTAATTAGGTGTATTTGCTTGCCTAATTGGTAAGAGGCGACTTAAAGAGTACGGCACCAACCCGAATATCAAAAGTGGCGATTATGGAAAAAACCTTCATTAAGGGGATTTGGTGAGCTAAGTGCTGCCCCCAATTATTTTAATTTTATTACTTCTAAACAAAAGCAATTCTCAAAAAACTGGAATAATATCATTTTAGCAAATTACCTCTAGTATTTATTGAACCACTGTTAACAGCTTTTCAGTCTGGCATTCTTTCGTATTGTTGTACATTATTGCTAAAAACGGTCGCTTTTGGCGTTTGCGACAAATTCGACTTTATAAACAACTAAATAAAAAGTTTCATCATCATCATCACTGTGATTCAATAAATACTAGCGGTAATTTTCTAAATTTATATTATTTAAGTTATTTGAGAATAGCTTTTGTTTAGAAGTAATAAAATTAAATCAATTGGGGGCAGCACTTACCTCACCTAATCCCCTTAAGACGCTTAAATATCCAGTAGTGTAATGTCGGCTGACGATGATGAGTAAATAAACTTACTTATTTAATAAGTAAAATCGGTTAAACCAATTACTGATTACTATTTACTTTTACCATACCATAAGTCAATTTGTGATTAGGACAAGTTCAATGTATTCGAATTAAACAAAGAATGTATAAACGACTGTTTGAATAACGAAGCAAATGTGGGTGTAGAAAAATATATGTACTCACTGTTTTCATAATATCATTCAAGGCCCTGATGCATTTGAATAAAATTTGTTCGGCTTGACGCAGCATATCGCCGAAAAAAAAATACATTCGCGTCGACGTCTAAAAAACCAAAAATACTGCTAAGTCTAATCAATATGTAAAATAAATTGAATATTCCAGCAATATAACCTAGAAGTTCATTTAACCTAGCGCGACTTCATGTTACATAATTATTTTTTTATATTCTTAGGCACGACAGAGCCGCGGTTATTTGTGACAGTGCCAAGGTTTGGCAACGGTAGCCCGGTGACTCTGGGCACAGTGGACGACCAGGGCCGCATCACCGGCTACCCTAACTACACTTGGAATGACAACCAGGGCGAAAACTGTAATGGGCTCACCTCAGTTATCAGAGTTACTGTAAGTAACCTATTTATTTTTATTTAATTGTAAATTTATTTGATATTTTATGTACTTATCTGTACGAACTATCTTCGGTGTTTTTTACAATGTGTTTCCTCCAGACACACAAGCATACTTCTGTAGACTTAAAATGTAAAACCTTGTCTACATATAAGATTTAATCCTGATCAATAAATTGCTCGTTTCAATGTGCTTTATTCTATAATGTGATCTAGTCGTAAATAACAGTAATAACTACATTTGGTTGATTTGTAAAAATAATTATAAGTACGGTGTCCTTGGTAATAGAATACCACCGCCCCTTCTCCTCCTATGGGTGTCGTAAGAGGTAACTAAAGGAGAACTGCCGTAAGAAGACGGCTGTCAGCAGCGTTTTCTCTCCGCCATTGGTCAATATGCGATCACTAACCTGCAGCCTACAAATCGTGGCCTTTATAGCCAAGTCCTCCCTTTATGTCAAGCGAGACTACTTAGTGATGACAGCGAACTTAAATGTAAGACTAAAAATGCATATACTCTAAAATTAATGTACGTCTTATTTTCAGATAGATAAATGCAATCGTCTATGGGTAATGGACTCGGGTAAGATCGATGAAACCCAGTTTTGTCACCCGCAACTTCTCGCGTTCAACCTCGATAACGACGAGCTCATATACCGACACGTCGTCGAGGAATCTAACTACATTGAAACATCTTTGTTCGTTACCCCAGTAAGTTCCTTGGTTTAATAGTATGTAAACATAGGAGAGACGCGAACTTAATGATTTCTTTTCTGGCGGACGTAACAACTTTTGTAGCACCAATTTCTTTGAAATGAATTAAAACTGAAAAAAAAAAACTGAAAAATATTAGGTATAATCAAATGAACTATAACTTTCTTGAGTTTCATAGAAATAAAAGGAAGGATATAAGGCTGGGAAAATGTTTCATATTTCATAAACACAATATCAGTTCCACCAAGGTCTCTCAATTTATACCGAATGGCCTAATATGTGTGTGGTATGATGTCAACTCCGTCTGTTTTATTATTTTTTGCTTGTTTTCCGTTAGTTGGTGATGGTAAAGATCCTAATCGATGGTTTTGCGTGGCGGTAAAAGTTCATAGTATATATTGCCCTTCCAACCCGATTTTACATAACACTATTTTATTCAAAGTCAAAGCATTAACTGCGCGTTAAAAAGGTTTGGTTTCATTATAGTAGAATACCTAAAGAATCGCAAATACCCCTTTGCGTAGCACCCAGATATTGTGATTTTTTATGTATATGTATATTATTTCCATATTTTTTTGAAAAAGATCAAGTTTTGTAGTCTGCACTTAGTTCCTCGACTATGCCGTATTATGGCTTGAGTCGCATTATCCCATTTTGTAATTAATGTTAAAAAACTTAAAAAAATGTATCGAATGCTTTTATAGACACTTATTATTCTGGTGGACAGAAAAACAATTTTAAAAGTATTTCTTACTTTTTCTAACTATGCCGTATTTATCGATATTAAAATCAGCCCGGTACAAACAGTACATCCAAACAGGGTTATCTTACATTTTATAAAACAAAATCACAAGTTACAATATCGGACAATATATTTATAACGGACATTATTAGTTCAACTCAGTTTAAGTTTAAATACTTGGTAGGTTTAAAAGACTATCAATTTTATACACATGTGTTTTGAATCGGCCCGAAAATATTTTGTAAATGAGCTGTAAATACCAAATTAAATGCATGAACGAACCATGATGAGAACTTGAGTGCCATTCTACGAATTGCAAAGAACTACAAATATGACAGCTAACATACAAGAAATAGCCTGCATTTAGGAGCTCAAACATCACTTTTTATTAGTTTTTTTTACTATGAACTATAATAACAATTATACATTTATATCCATTTATATCACAAGTGCGGCCCGCCATTAGTTCATTTCGCCATCTTGCCGACCCCTGGTTTACAGGAATGTTAAAAATAATTGTTTTTAGGTGGCAGACGTCAGAGGTGGTCCCGACAATTGCCAGGATACGTTTATATACGTCGCTGACGTGACAGGTTTTAGTCTCTTGATCGTCGACGTGGCCAACGACCGATCGTGGAAAATCACGCACCGCCTATTCTATCCTTACCCTTCACACGGCACCTTTAACATTGACGGTAAGTTTGTTTATAAACTTTTTGGAGTGATACAGAGTGTATACTACAATATGGCTAGTGACGATAGGGCGAGTTAGAGTAGGATTGCATAGGTAAAACTAAATTTTAAGTTATAAACCTGGATTTTAACAGACGCTAGGCCATGCAGAGGGTCGAACCACCATCTTCCGCCCCAAGCCAACCTCACCTGCACGCGGTGCATCCTGCTGGACGACGAACGAGGCTCTGGCGATTGACCGACCGATGGCGGTATAACCATCCAACGGAAGGCGTAGTTAAGTGTACCGGGCCGGTGACGGGCAGCAGCGTCATCGGTGTAAGAAGCTACGCCCTGCGATCGCCAACCCGTGTGCCCAGCGTGGCGATTATGGGCATAACCTCCTATGCAGACGCACAAAAAGCCACGGCCCCCAGTTTCCGGTGGTCCCGCTATTCCTGGTCATGGTGGCGACCACGGTTATGGCGGAACGGGGGGTGCGAAGAATCTCCGGGTTACGGGAGGCCACCAAAAACAACTGACCCTGGCGACGTACAACGGACGCACGCTACGGCTAGACTCGCATCTGGCTCAACTTGAGGTGGAACTTGGGAAGATTAGGTGGCATATTCTAGGGCTATGTGAAGTCCGAAGAGAGGGGGAGGACACCATAACCCTCGAGTCGGGCCACCTAATGTACTTTCGTGAGGGAGACCAACAATCCCAAGGTGGTGTTGGGTTTCTGGTAAATAAGTCCCTTTCTGACAACGTTGTGGAAGTGTCCAGTGTGTCGAACAGGGTAGCGTATCTTATTGCTAAGCTCACTGAGAGGTATAGCCTCAAGGTGGTTCAAGCATACGCACCGACCTCGAAACACTCGGACGAAGAGGTGGAGGATATGTTTGATGACATATCAAAGGCCCTCCACTTCACCACTATGACTCACTACAGGGTTGTTATGGGGGACTTCAACGCTAAAGTGGGAGTACAGAATTGCAACGAATCGGTAGTAGGATCCCATGGATTTGGATGCAGAAACCATAGGGGGCAAATGCTTGTCAACTTCCTCGAACGGGAGGGGCTCTTCTTGATGAACTCCTTCTTCAAGAAACAGCCCCAAAGGAAGTGGACGTGGCAAAGCCCTGACACTATGATGAAAAATGAAATTGACTTCATCATGACCAACAAGAAGCATATATTCAGAGACGTCTCCGTGATTAACAGGTTTAATACCGGAAGCGATCACCGACTCGTTCGAGGCTCTCTGAATATAGATTTTAAGGCTGAACGTGTCCGTCTGATGAAGTCAAGGCTCCGACATACTTTGCTCCAAACCATGATAGGATCTGAAACGTTCCAGTTAAACCTGTAAAACCGACTCGCTGCCGTGGAAACCACAACAGACGTAAACCAGAACCTCGAAAATGTGGTTCGGATCCTCTGGGAAGAAGGAACGAGATTTTGTGAAATGCAGCGTAAGGGCAGGAAGTCAAAGCTTTAGGAAGGAACTTTAGGGCTGATTAAGGAACGACGTGAAAACCCACCCGTTACTTCGTCAGGAAACCGCGCTCTAAACCGAGAGATCAGTAAGCTCGTACGACACGACCTCCGTTGCTCCAATACTCTTGCGATTGAAAAAGCGATCGAGCAAAATCGGGGGTCGAAAGTGTTCGTACAATCTCTTGGAAGAACCCACCTGACGAAACTGACCACAGCAAGTGGAGAAGTTGTTGCTTCGAAGCCAGCAGTCCTTTCCGAAGTAGAACGCTTCTATGGCCGGTTATACGCTTCGCATGCATCTCGACCTGATCCCGAAAATGAGGACCCTAGAATCGCGTTAACACGCCACTACACTCAAGACCTGCCAGAAGACAGCATTGACGAAATCAGGATGGCTCTTAAACAGCTGAAAAATGGAAAAGCCCCTGGAGAGGATGGCGTTACAACAGAGTTGTTAAAGGCTGGAGGTAGACCCGTACTTGAAGGGAGAACTCCGGAGGCGTGGAGTAGGAGTGTTGTCGTCCTGTTCTTCAAAAAAGGAGATAAGACCCTGCTGAAGAACTATCGACCCATTTCCCTTCTAAGCCACGTCTATAAGCTGTTTTCAAGAGTTGTCATGAACCGCCTTGCGCGAAGACTTGACGAATTCTAACCACCGGAACAGGCTGGATTTCGGAGCGGATACGGCACCATAGATCACATTCACACAGTGCGGCAGATTATATAGAAGACCGAAGAGTACAATCAGCCCTTATGTCTAGCAGTCGTGGACTATGAGAAAGCCTTCGACTCGATAGAGATCTGGTCCGTTCTGGAGTCCCTGCAGCGTTGCCAAGTAGATTGGCGGTACGTGCAAGCGATGAGATGTCTCTACAAAGCCGCCACCATGTCCGTCCAAGTACAGAATCAGCAAACAAAACCTATACCGTTGCATCGAGGAGTGAGACAAGGGGACGTCATTTCCCCGAAATTGTTCACAAATGCAATGGAGGATATGTTCAAAACGCTGCACTGGAAAGGACGAGGCATCAACATCAATGGCGAATACATCTCTCACTTGCGATTTGCAGACGACATCGTCATTATGGCAGAAACGCTGCAGGACCTACAACAGATGCTGAATGACCTGGCTGACTCTTCTGTGCGCATCGGCTTGCGAATGAACCTGGATAAAACCAAGGTTATGTTCAATGAACATGTACTACCGCAACCGATTGCGATGCACGGCGCCGTCCTCGAAGTTGTTCAGAAATACGTGTACCTCGGGTAGACATTGCAGTTAGGTAGAAACAACTTTGAGGATGAGGTGAACAGAAGAATTCAGTTGGTTTGGGCAGCATTTGGGAAACTACGTCGAGTCTTCTCATCGTCGATCCCACAATGCCTCAAGATGAAAGTCTTCAATCAGTGGCTTCATACGGAGCCGAAACGTGGTCACTCAGCGGGCTATGGAAAGAGCTATGCTCGGAGTTTCTCTTAGGGATAAAATCAGAAATGAGGTGAACCGGCAGATAACTAAAGTTACCGGCACATCTCACCTGATGAGCAAGCTGAAGTGGCAGTGGGCTGGCCATATTAGCCGCAGAACCGACAACCGCTGGGGTTAACGAGTTCTTGAGTGGAGACCGCGTCTCGGCAAACGTAATGTAGGACGCCTTCAGGCCAGGTGGAGTGATGATTTGCGCAAGATGGCTGGCAGGATCTGGATGCGAGAAGCCGAGGATCGTCCTAAGTGGCGTGCAATTGGAGAGGCCTATGTCTAGCAGCAGACTGCGATAGGCTGATGATGATGATGATGATGAGGCCAATACAGGCCAAAAGCATAATAATATACGTGGATGCTCTTATAAGTCTACCTCGTTCGTACATGTACTTTTACTTTATTTTATATCAAACCATTGCCAATCTATAAACGAAATTGGTAAGCCTGGAAAAGAATATACGTAGAGATTAAAATTTACATACATTTTGCGTAGAATTGCTCTTAAGAAATGAGACAGTCCTTTTTTCCATCAGTTGATATATCGGTGGCTTTATTTTAACTTATTTATTGGCTTGACGTCTTGCTTGACCAATGTAGACCAATTGTGACTAGAAACAGCATTTCCGTCGTGATTCATATAATGCTCGTAATGGTAGTTGTGGTTGGACACATGTATCGATTGGAATAAATAATGTGGTTTTATAACAGATTTAATAATTATTATCTACATTAATGTGAACGCCCCTTTGGTCTAGCGGTTTGAATACCGGGCCATGATCTCGGGGTTCCGGGTTCGATCCCGGGTCAGGCAACAAAAGTTTTGCATTGACAAGCGTGGTGACTATGCATATAGCCATCATTGCTATGGTAACTTGATTCCAATAATAGAGGCCTTTGCCCTGCAGTGGGATGATTATAAGCCGTTACAGTTAAACTTTACTTTTACATTAATGTTTGTTCCAGGTGTAACATTTGACCTGATGGACGGTGTGCTAGGTATGGCTCTTTCGCCTTATTACGAGGGAAGTGACCGATATCTTTATTTCCACGCCCTCGCATCTACTACCGAGAATATAGTGAGCACCCAAGTGATAAGGAACGATTCCTTCATATCAAATCCTAACGCTGATCCACAATCAATAAATGTAAGAATATAACTTTGATCTTACTCTTCGTTGCACTATAAAGAAGAAGTTTCTAATAGATGGTTCTATTATAGGTATTCAATGGAGAGCGACCCAATCAGTCTGCTGCTGAGGCAATGGACAGTAATGGAATATTATACTTCGGCCTCATGGATCCGCCAAGCATCTGGTGTTGGAACAGTGGAACCCCATATTCGCAATGGAATTTCCACCCAGTAGCGATAGATAGAGAGACTCTACAATTCGCTAGCGGTATTAAAGTAGTCACCAATCTTGATGGAGAAGAAGAGCTATGGGTTTTAACTTCAAGCTTCCAGAGAATCGCCACTGGCACTATCAATAGTGATCAGTTAAATTATAGAATACATACAGAGAAGATTTCCGACATATTAGCAAACTCTCGTTGTGCGCGTACCCACTGGGGTCGGCGTTGGCACTAATGATATCATTCCAACCTTATGTGTACAATCAAGTAAAGATCAATATGAGCTTGAAACATATAGGCAATCAGTGCACCGTTTATGAGAAATAAATAAAATGTGTCATCTATTCGTGTTTATATCTTTTATTGCTTTACTATTCTAAATTATACCTATACTCTATTTTTACATACATAAACTGTTTTCTAGAAACTTGCTAACAATTTATAACAACAGCATCAATATCTTTTCCAGTTGTAACTTTTTGACATTGCTTGATAAGTACTTATTTACTTTAATAGACGTGTAAACGTGTTACCTAAAGTAACTTGAGTAAATAATTAAAGTATTCTTAGAGGAATGTAGACATACAACCTAGCATCGCTCTTACTTAATAATACAGTCTCACCAAATACAAATTTAGGTCTGAGGTCATTGAGAATAATTTAGCAGAACAAAAACCAAATGTCATCTAATATTTAGCTGATATTATTGGTATTATTATTAAGAAAGTCAGGCAAGTACATCGTACTGAAAAGCTTGGTCTGTCTCTAACAGCGCGCGGATGTAAATTACCAAGGATCCAAGCGCCATTCCAGATGTCAGAGAGTTGCAGGCACCGCCTTCAGAGGTTGCGGCTTTTTTCACACGATACTCCTCCTGTAATATGTTCATGTTATTTATCATATCATTTTATCATAACAATAATCAAACATCTTGGTAGATTACAATTTTTATAACTTTGAGGTTTAATTTGGTGTAATGACATCAGATACCCAAACTTATGATGTGAATTAAGTAGGCCAATAGTTGTAGGTATTTACTTGTGCAAGTACGATGAAGTTCATTTCTATAAAATAAATGTAGGTACCATCAAATTAAGGAGTCAGGAAGCTAACGCGTTGATGTCTATCCTTCGTCTAACATTTGATATTCATCTTGAGCATTCGTCGCGCGTGATTTTTATCTACTAAATAAATTGTTTGCGTCATCACTTAGCCTTATTTGAACAAAATTCTACTTAGAAACCTAATGATGAATGGTTAAACTCAGCAAGCCGTGTGGTTAACTCTTACTCTTTGTATCAAAAACGAATAGTTAGTTGATTTTTGCTAAGAACGGATTTTAGTGACAGTGTCAGATCACACATGTCTATGTACTCTCGCAAGTTTAAGTTTTATGAGTAGGAGACATTGCAAGTTTGAAGCATCTTTAAGGAGCGTGATATAACTGGAAACACGATTTAGTCAAAAGCGCGAGATAAGTCAGATAAGTAGGACTTTCAATGGACGAATTAACCGAATTCCACGCGAATGAAGTGGTGGGCAGAATGCTAGTGTTACTACAATATCTATAATACCAATGCAGCTGTGTGATACACACATACTTGACATGGTATTATCTGATACGAATTTGTAAAAACCCTTTTAACTAAATACTTAACACTTAGTAGGCATTTTAAAAAGCGTTTTGCATCATTGCAAACTGATTAGCTTTTTTCAGTTTAAATTTGATTTGAATTGCTGTATATAAATTTTAAATATTATGGCTGTTTTGCATAAACCATCCGTCATTATTTTGTACTAATTATGTCACAATAAGC
This sequence comes from Anania crocealis, assembly GCA_949315895.1. Lineage (NCBI taxonomy): Eukaryota > Metazoa > Arthropoda > Insecta > Lepidoptera > Crambidae > Anania > Anania crocealis. The sequence goes on from OX438858.1 coordinate 12,327,089, forward strand.
GAGTTGAAAATGTACCTCACGATCTTTCGGCGGTGGAGATGAAGAAGGACCGACAAATCCTGTTAATCTAAGAAATGGCTGCCGATCATCCGCATAACACCCTTTAGGTTCTTGCCAGGCCATTATTTTGTTCATCCACCGTGGTTTTATGAATTCTCCGTAACCTTGAGAGGCACAGTAAAAAACTAAAACGAAATAATTTGTTGTTAAATATTTGTGAAGTTTATTTTAAAATGGTTTTTATATTTGCTACTTACTTTGCTGCATAAAAAGTGTTTTAGTTCCAGGTGGGTGATCCCAAGATTCTAGTGATTTCGATTCTTTGTAAATTTGAATGCATAGTTTGTAAATGTGCGCTGCAAGATCTGTGCCTTCCATACAGTCGAACAGACGAGCTATTGCAGTAGCGCGCACGCGGCTGGTCTGCTGAAAAGCCAGACCTGACCCGGTGATAACTTGTGCGTTGCATTCGGGAGTCATCTCGCAAGCACCGTCTGATTGCGTCGTCTGAGTCTCCATAGCTGAGATGAGCAGTTGCATAGTACACGCATCTGCAAATATTTGCAAAAACCGGATTAGAGCTAACAGCTTTCACCTTAATTTTGGTATTAGCAAACGAAAATTTCCAACAGTGGGATGATTATAGGCCGTTACTTTTATGGTATTAATGCGATGCATTTTAAGATTCCATTCTGGTGCCGGCATTGTCGTGTAGTGTAGGTACGTTAAAAGAGTAGCACCACCCTATCTCTTAGAATGGGTGTCGTACTGCAAGAAGAAGACTGGTAGCACCTCTACCATAGGCCAAACTGCGATCGCCATTACGCCTACTAAGCGAATATGGCTTTTTTTTATCTTTGGAGAGGACTATGTACAGGAGTCGACTCATATGGGCTGGCAAGGATGATGATGATTCTAAAATTAACAGGTTCACTGTCCAGAAGATAAAACAATTGAAAATCATCATTTTCAGATTTCGTTACGTCTGAAGTTAGCCCAGAGAGTATCTAGAACTTACGATTAAAATAAATAATGACAGTTAATGGGTGCCATTTATTTTTTAAGTAACATGAATACTTTTTAAACTAAAACAAGACAAGATCATGCCGCACACTCTCTCCACAATACTATTATAATCGAAAGTTATTGAAATGAACAGTTAACTTAATATTACCTATATACTTTTATTTTACTTCACTTCCTACAAGACCTAAAAGGCCATTTGTAATAATTTAGTTTTGGTAAATTATCGAAATAAACACCGAATTAAATTGAGATGTTGAATATGGTGAGTCTGTAAATATGACTGTTTAAAGCTTCATAGGTAATTAATTTAGAGCTTATACCCATTGATTTATAACTCTTTTTAATTGTTTTCATCAATCATCAAAGTACAATACAATCAACAGCTTTTGTCGACATACTATAAAATGTAAATGGGGCAGTACCCCAAGCCAAACATTTATTGCATCCTAAGTAGTTGAAAAAGGTGCGTTTGCAAAATCATCGCTCGAAGAATTGCGGAGTCAAAGTGGCAGTGAGATAGACAGATAATCAGAAGCACCGATGGCGAACGCATACTAAATGAAGAACGATGGGAAGCTCCACCAGGTGGACCGACGATTTGGTAGATATGTATATAATGTAAATATTTACCTGCAGCTTTTCTAGTTGGCATCTTTGTCCTAGCTTCCTGGACATACTGCTCGAAGTTGAAGCGGTAAGGTTTCTGCGTGCCCATTGTCCCTATAGTGATAGGTTCGAGTATAGACGACAGGACGTCCATATTTTCAAACATTGCTTTTGCAACTAAAACAAAAATATTCTTATAATCAATTTAGTATACAATTAGTTTGTAGCCAGTTGTAAAGTTTTTATGTCAAGCTGAATTGGCTAGCTCTAACTTCCACATCACTTTAAATACTTAAACTTAAACATTATAATAGCCGATCAGATACTAACATAGGATAGTATTAGGTATAATACGATTGCCTTTCTATTTTCCTGGTTATTGAATACGTAAGTTATGAAGCAGGTATCGCGGAAGAAATAATGGCTTCTTTAATAGTAAATCATATTGAGCTATCTCAGCCGCACGTAAACTATTAGGTAACTCTCACTGAGCAACATTACTGATTAGTGTGCTTTGAAGAAAATGGCCTTGCATTTATTACGTGCATTGATTCAAGTTTTATAAAAACTTACAAAGCTTTTAATACGTATTGAAGGTTAGCCAAACTTAGTGATCTTCAATGATATAGTACGAGTAAGTTTATGGAAGAGAAAAAAGGTCAAGCAGAACTTGACATATTCTATACTGTGTTCTCAATACTAGTAACAAAACGATCATCATAAGCTCCCCTAGGTACGAGTACTTAGTAGTTGATCGTGTTCAAAATTAACAACACGTGAGTTCGTGACATGCTTTTAAGCATTACAATGTACTTAGTGTTATTAAGATTCAATGGCATAGAGAGGTTATTCAATTATAAATTTATCAGACACAAAATCATGGTTGTTTAACAAGAGTTGACACTGCTTACACAATAACAAGCACCACACAATACTGCATTAAGATATATATATTGACTATAGACTATAGCAACAAATTTAGGTTTTCTGATTTTGCCTTGCTTGTGCTACAAGATATCACTTTTTGCATAATTTCATGATTTTAGGTCAACGGGAATATAAATTTTGATTCTCTTTGCAAATGTATGAGATATGAGACATAAAAGGTTATATTTTAATATCATATACATGGAGGTTCTACCTTTTTAATGAACTGCAAACCTCGGTATTTGGTATTAATTTTAACTTTATACCTACGCGTTCCTGAATACATACCAACAAAGAAGTGATCTTATGAGGTTCCTTTTTTCTATTAGAGGTACGAAACCCTATTAATGTAATAATTGTACAATGTTTAATTCTTTGAAATTATTTCATTTCTTTATCAATAATTTTCCATATAGATTAAATTTAAGTACCCTGTATGCGAGTAGATGAGCTGATAGAGTTAAATGCAAGGATTTTAGAAAGTGCAAATAATATTTGTAGTTTTTACAGGTCAGCATATACTGAATGCTTACGAAACAAGCAGCGTGCCTTTTAAATAAATTACAATTAGGCAACGAATTATGCAATGAGATTAGGTGTAGGTACACGTATAATATAAAAACATTCAATGATATTGACAATCAAATTGATGAAATTGAAACGTCTAACGGCCGGTCCCAATAATCTATCTATCTTCAGTTTTGGCATATCGGAGATAGAAAACATCTTCTGTCTCTGATTTTGCATTCTAGAAAACAAAGACAGAAGTTGTTTTCTATCTCCGATATGCCAAAACTGAAGATAGATAGGTTATTAGGACCGGCCGTAAGACTCTAATCAAAGAACCGGTCCCAATGACCGTTCCATGACGTTTTTATCGCCATCAAAAAATTTGATAGACGTTAAGTATCGTATTTAGAACCCATATAAGAGGTAAAAAAAGAAGGATAAGTTGTCAGTCACCCAAAAATATTTTTCGCAACATAGTTTTCAATTTACGATTTACCTACGGTCCTAATCCTGTTAAGGTATGAAGGGAAAATCAACAACTTATGAATAGTATCGTAATGAATGAATGAGATGCGCATCGAGAAAATAAGTGATGCTAGAACGTTGCTTCAGAAATTTAGATTTTTGGTTTACATTTTTCAGATGCTTTATCTTGACATTTTTGTACTGGGCTATACCGAAAGAAAAATAAGTCATTTGATTTTTGTCTCGTAGATTGTTGTACTTGGAAGATAATTAAAATTTCATCCTGTATAGATGATGCATTAGCCTGCCTTGTCTGTAAGGTAAGGTAAATTGATTGTGTAAATAAGAGTAGTATTGGTACGCGTAGTCTTTAGAAAATGAAATGATTTGCGAAATCGTAAAATTTTTAGTGCCACACACATGGTGCCACATACTTAATTAACAGTGAATACTTTAGGACATTCTTAGTTAGTTATTTTTACCTTAACTTTCTTACGTTTTTATTACTTATTACCCTATTCCCGACAAAAACAAATCCAATAACATCAAAATCATAACAATCTGTTCAGCCGTTCTCGATCTTTAAGTGGTGAAACTAACACGACTTTCTTTTAAATATAGAATAGATGTTTACGATTGAAAATCGCTCCATTGATTTGTATATTATCAATGCACTTATCAGTAAAAATTTATTGAATATAATTATTGCGAAGCCACTTTATTTGAAACATTCTAATAAATCATTATACTATTACATTGAATATTGCTTATTTTTATGAGAGGTAAGGTATACAATTTATTTAACTTTACTTTATTAACACATTTAGTGCCTAATACACGGCGTCGTGGAGCGGTATGAGGCCACTCCCACGGTGCCGTGGGGGAGCGGGGGGCCGAGCACACGGCGCCGTGGGGAGCGAGAGATTATCTTGTTTTGATCTTTTTTATGGGTTATTTATAACTTATTATTAGGTTTGTGGATAAAATAAAACAATTAATCAAGGCCGACTACACGGTGCCGTGGATTATCCTTTGTTTTACTTAAATTTATTTCTAATTATATTATTTTTAATAAACCATCCTAGGGTGCCTTCTATCAACTATAGACACTTTTAAAAATTTGGGCCTACGCGAATATCTCTGACTATAAGGTTCAACCTACATCTCAGTATTAATAAGCATTCAATGTATTAATACATGTGCCTAAAAATATCATTCATTTTTACTTGCACATCTGCCATGGAGTTGCTAATTAATTTATTACTTAAGTCCTAGCAGGCAATGGCTGCTCTAGAAAACAAACCGATATTAATATAGGTGCGACAGGTTCATACGCTAAGTACCTACCTCAGAGCTGATTTAACATGAAAAGTATTACATCTATGTTGTGCAAACGCAGCTTCTTATTATTATTTTTCCTTCAAGGATAATCTGGTGTCAGTGTTTTTGCCAAGTTACGCGACTTATAGGTTTATGTATAACGTATCTTTTTTTAATAACTTTCGTTTTGCTTAACGTGCAGTACGACTTTAATCTCTCACCCCATATCTTCCAGACCCAAGACATTAGGAAAGAAATTGCCTAACATGAGTGGGTTGGAAATTTAATACGAGATCCTTGCGCAGCAGGCGGGCCTCCACACAACTACATAAACCGGGTTGTCAAACGTAACATAAGTTAAGCTCGTGAATTATGAGAGATGATTTGTATAAAGAGAACAATGTTTAAAGAGACTTCGAGCCTTAATACGTATTTCTGTGTGTATATTACATATATGTATATTCTGAATATTTTATAGATGACAATGTAGATATGTTAGTTAAGTACCTAGTTATATCTTACCGTATTCATAATCCTTGCTACGAAACACCAGCTTAGTGTAGTCCGTATTGTTCTTGATGCGGTCCATACGTCTTGTGAGGTTAGTCAGATTTTCCTTTAATTTTGTGGGCACCGATTTATCTAGTTCATTTATTGTGTATTCTAATTGACCTGTATTTAATTTGATTTCTTTAGTTAACGTCATTGTCCGTCGTCATGTAATGCAGTTTGTTCATATGTTTTATTGAAAAACTAGCTGGCTGAAACTAGCGAACTTCGTATCGCCTCAGAATAATATAATTTAATTTTGACATCTTAAATGTCATTGTCACCAAATATGGCGTTTACTTTACCAAGAAACAAATAATTTGCAATTAAATAATATTGCGACTATAAATTGAGATGTAAGCTATCCTATCTTTCAAGTTGGATCAAATTGCACACAGTATGCAAATCAAATTTGAAATCGGTTTAGTAGTTCAGGAGTCCATCGCGGACAAATAACGTGACATGGAATTTTTATATACGTATTAAGATATATCATATTGTTTTTACCTCTAGCGATTCCCAACGCGATGTACCATTCTGGATCCTTAGACGGTTTCGACTCGTAATAACCTAATAATTTATCTAGTGTTATAGATATTCGGTAAGCTTTAGGTACATTGTAGATAAAGTCTTGCGTGTCGAAGTAGGGATAGATAGCTAACACAACAGCAACCAATTGTGCAATTATAACGAGTTGCTTTACGCACATTTTGTTAGAAACTAACAATTAAAACGTGAGCAATCGACACTATAAAACGGTAGACCACACGGCAACTACTGATTGGTTAGACCTATTATTGTTCTATTGTATTGTAATCTACGTTATTTGATGTAGGAAGTAATAATATTACGCACCTACCACAAGACCAAAAATGTTTAAACTATGCAATAAAATTGAATGAAAGTGAATTTTTCAAGCTTTGTCTACACTTAACATCATTATCCTAGCAAGTTCAGTATACCAACATATACTTGTGGTAGAATGAACAGGGCTGTTTTTTTTTATTAAGTTAGTATACTTATCTTCTCCTTTTTAACGTTATGTCCCATGTCATGTCCCCCTCATTTTACCGCTGTGTGTTTCACGATGATGCTCTGCAGGACAAGACTAGTATCAATTTTATGTTACCTCGAAACTTTTAAACATACTTATTGCATATATTTGTATACCAACGGTATCTTATCAAAAATATTGTTTTTTGTAGATAATTTCTTTTATCCCATATGCGAAATACATAGAAGACAGCAAGTCGACCTACCTATAAATGTTGAATTACCTCAACTTAACACATTTACAGTACCTACCACACAATTTACGGTTAGGTGTACCGATAATGCGCCGTGACAATCATTAAACTTTCTATACACCACGCTTGTTAGTTTTGCAACCCAATGCCATAAGTAGACTTCAAACTTTACCGATTTACCCGCAATAGACAGACAAATCAATTACACTTTATTCTGTGATTAAGGATTTATTTAATACTTATTGCACATTCATGAGATGTTTTATTTCTATTATGCCAATTTAACATAATTATTTAAGTTTCTTTCAGATCTATCTTTTTTAAACATTACAAATAAGTTTTTTAAGAAATACAAATTCAAAATATTTACTTATATTGTTTAATCCTTCAACCTGACGAGTGCAATCGAACCATCAATCTATTAAAGCTTTTTGCCTCTACCAATCAACTTTCATATCACCGATAATTAGAAGAAACGTGTGCATGTATATTTGAAGATTACGTATTGTGATGCTACATATAAAGCTAGCAGATGTGCCGAGTGCAAGTGGGGCCGAGTGAGCCCGACTCGAAAGGGCCGCGCTCTTTACAGACAAAGTAAAGACCCGCGCTTGCAATCACGCGTTTTTTGCAATGCCGATTTTCACTACACTGTTTCACGCAGCTATCTCTGTCGTACAAATGATCAGTGAAATAGAAAAAAAGAAAAATAGTTTTTGATATTATGTAAACGATGGCTTTGTCGCATCAGTGGTTCATACAGTGGTCGTCGCCGCCCTCGCTGTTAGCGGATATCGACAGTCGGTACAAAAGTGTAAACACCTGGAGTAACGCTAAGCCGGATTGGGCTTGGGAAGTGACTTTACAAAATAGTGATGATAAATATGAATTACCAGAATACAAGCACCACGTGGATGAGGACGGTTTCGAATTTGAAGAACGTGATAGTTATAAACAAAAAGGTATAATAATTTTATAAAATAATTGTGTCCTTTTAAACATTTTTAATTTTGTGCAAGCATGCTTATCTAGTGTAGAAGTTATCTAGTGGTAGGCCACAGAATAAGTAAAGATTAGACTGCGGGAAGCCGTCATGTTAGTAATAATATCATTGGTGGTGCAGCAGTGGACAGAAGTCCAATAGGGATCTTTTTTAAACCAGATCATAATGTTTTATCATGATCAAATTTTAGAAAGAAGATTGAAAATTTAAATTTATTAAACGTCGCTTACTTTTACTATGCTCCTTATTGAAATATGATTGGAATAATAGCTTAGTCAAGGAAATTTAGAAATATATTCATTATATGCCTACGTTCATTATTGTTCGTTTACTTTAGGTATCTATGAACTTAATTTATAAATTGTTCCTTTATTGTGCAATGATTACTTTACATAATTTTATTTGATATTTAAGCAACTTAATTGCACTTATAATATCAGTATATAAACTTGAAAAATTTTGTCTCAGGCGGGACTCGAACCCGCATCTCCTCGCAGGAGGAGATGCGAGGAGATGCGGGTTCGAGTCCCGCCTGAGACAAAAATTTTTCAAGTTTATATACTGATACTTTACATAACTATTTTACTTTACATAATAGTTTAAGATTAGACTGATATTATTACTTAACTGCAGTCATAAATTAATGTGCGACGACCGTATTAACCGTATTAGTGCGGTTATTTACCTGGAACGTTTAGGGTCCTAGGTTCGATACCCAAATTGGATTAATTCCATAAGTTTTCGTATAAATTAAGATCAGAGTGAGTTGGGTAACCTATATACATGGTGCATCTTGAACATCCTGTAAAACGAAGCCCAAGTTGTGTAACCATTATGTATAACATTTTGGCAGTGTTTTTTTTTATTATTTTATAAATTTTAAACTATTTTAAGTTTAAAAAAATGAAATAAAAAGACTATACATTTTAAATCATGCTGTGTCGAGCACGGACGTACCTATTATTTTGTTTCGGCCAGGACCTGGATGAATGTACCTTACACAAATACGTCCGTGTGTGTCACAGCGTGTTTCAAAATGAATAACTACATTGATATTTTATATTATTCTAAGATATTTTTTGATAAAATATTTTTAAAATGCACGGTGTGTAAAGGCCACATTAATAATTATTGTTATCCTGTTCCTTCCTTCTTGTGAATGGAAAATTCGGAAGTTAGTCGTATTTTATTTGTACAATGTATAGTAACGGCATTAGAATAGCACTACGATTTCTGTTCCTATTATAATGGACCGTTAGGGGCGACTAATAATTTATTCCAGAAGAAGATATTTGGCAGCAGCGTCTTCTCGACCATTGGCCAAATTTGCAATATTAGTTAGGATTTATTTTACAATATTGCATTCACTGATTCTCTTTTGATAAAATAGAGATGTATAGTTAGAATATTAAAACACAGTGGTTTGGTTTCGCAAATCACACGACATGAATAACGTCCACATATCACGTTGGCAGCTTTGCACATTATTCAAGTCCTGGGTGGAATTCTACCAGTGTGTTTGAACTTATTTAAAGCCGTGCAACTGCAACACACGCTGTTCTTGTGCAACGCAGACCTCGGTGAAAGTAGAGTCGATTTTATGTATCTCACCATACAATCTGGCCAATTCACGGTTGCCAAAATTGGAATGCCTAATTTTTAGCACTGTATTAAGAAATATAGTTATTATTACTTACAAAGTAGGTATAACATAAATCAAAATGTTATTGCCAAAATTAACATTGTTTAAAATGTTGAAACACAACAGACAACACAATTGAATTTAAACTAGGCATTTTTATGGCCACTTAAGATAGCAAGTAAAAATAGAATGCTGTTTAAGCCTACGTATCTGATTTTTGAAAGATAATTTGAAAGACAATTATTATGTACATTGGTTTGCAAAATATAGCTAACTACTATCCGTTGCCAGCGATTTATCCCTCGAGTACCATACATTTTTCCAATATCAAAAGCAGCCTATATGCTATTTCAGACTGTAATCTATTGCATCAAATTTTACAAAGATCCGTAGCTATTCTGGTGTGATTGAGTAAAAACATCTATCCTTGCCCTCGCATTTATAATTATTAGCATAATTAGAATACCTTCTATCACTTTTAAATTAAAACGAGCGATGGAGGATTAAATCTCCTTATCAGTTATTACACATTTGAAAAATTAAAGAAACCGTCAAATAAATTTGACACGCGTTACGTGACGCTTGCTGGTGCCTATAGGCCGTAAACAACCGCAAACGAATGGCCGACCAATGGTTACCGTTTTGCTATCAACTTTTTACCGTAAAGTCGGGAAAGTAATTATACGCCTAAACTTAATGGTACACAATAAACAATACGATTTCACTAGTTAATTGTTATTATTATTGATGACCGCGCACTAGTAAAATTACTCGCGTGCCACTTTACATAATATAGAAGCGATCTTTGAAGTATGTTATGCCAAAGCTATCAAACTTTCTTGAGATTAATAAATCAATAGCCACCTCTTTCGAGTCGGTGCTTGTTAATTGTCAATAATTTCTTGTTTTACACTGCCTCAATATTGATGGCTTGTCGCAAGTTTTTTCGTCGCTAAACTTTTATTAACAGTTTAAATTAAAAAATAAATTAAAATATTAATTTTCAAGAGCTGTTAACTATTTTTTTCTGTCCTTAGGATTTTTTTTAATGAAAAGGGATCAAATTCGTTCCAATTATATCGAAATAAAAAAAGTTGTGCGTGGTTTGTAATATCGTCTCATTTTTTGGCAAATGAAATAAATTTACAGCAGACAACATTCCAATGGTCATGGTAACCAAGTGAAATCGATATATTTCACTGACTTAAACTTTCATGGTCACTATCATGAGTAAATTTTTTCATGATGTTGACCTTGTTTTTAGTGACAGCGACGAAATATCGTAGACTTCTACAGAGCCTGGTAGATACTCGTTAAAGGTCGAAACAAGGTATATTAACAACTAAATGTAGGTACTATATAAGCTAGTCTTAAAACTTTTTTTCAGGCTTGAGTTCTTTTGTCATGAACTCATGACTTGTAATCATAATATATTATCTAACTAATAATGAAATTGCCGATTATTTTCCCACTTCTTATTTTGTTTATAGCTCTTAAGTATAGTCATATTATTGCGTAATTCTTTTGTATTGTATCAACAACTAAATAAAGTAACTTTTGACCAAAAAAAAATGCAATACTAGTGCCTATTACTTCAAAGGAAGTCGTTGAAAAGACCCCTTACAATGTCTCAGCTGACCTTCTTGCTTCAATTAAGTATATTTGTATTATATACTTTGATTTTCAGAAATTTAAATACTATAATGCGTAGCTTTATAACCATCTAACTTTCACCTTTAATTGCATCGAAAACGGTTAAGGCGTTTTTAAAAAAACTAAAAAATTGTTAGTATGAAAAATGACTTATCTCGATTTCGTCCATACAAAACGGCAATTCTATACTTTAACCCCTAATATTAAAAATTTCAAAATGCAAATGCAATAATTGTTATTCAATCACGCCAGCGAGGCGAAACGGATCTTAATGAAGGGCATGCAGATAGATTTATGCTGAAATAACACATTGAGTACCTATTTGTTATTAAAAAAAAATTGGATAGGTACTGTGGCATAGCAAAAATTTAAAATTTCACACGCGGGCAACAGCTGGTAACTAATGAAAGACTGCTGTGAAAACGTTTATATGATGTGCTAGTTAGTAAGATTCCGATTTAAAGAAGCTGAAATTTGCACATTGGATGAAAAAATTACTTATAGGTGCAAAATTTTCAGATACTTTTTACAAATTTTGTGATTATTGTAACGTCATAAGGTTGGTGAAATGACACAATTATACAAACACTTTTGTCGCTTGGATAGGTACGGTAAGTACGGTATTAAAGCCATTCATTTAATTTCCGTTGACCAAATCTGTCTACTCGCGTACGCTTTCATTTTCATAATTATTTGTCTAAAGGAGATGTCCCATAATAGGCCCAGACATAGTACACCATTTTCAAAAATCAAGAAAAAAATACTGTTTCTGGGAAAAATACATATAAATTTATTTAACATATAATTTAGTGGTTCAAAAATAAATAAGTTCGAATAATTTACCAAACTCCAATAGGCATTCCAAGATGGCGTCAATCTAAAAAAACTTTAAATGTCAGTAACTGTCAGATACCCCTTGTCACTTTGGCATAATCATTCACTTCAAGTTTTTGTTCTGCTTGTCGCGTTTTAATTGTAGTTCATTATAATGACCTCTTTTCGTTTTCTGGATTTGGTATTGATCGACACATTACTTTCATAATGTTTGTTGTTACTACAGTAAGCGATGGCACTCGACTCCTAGATGCGCGATTTTGAAACTGACAGACGTCATCAAAATGTCATCTTCCGCCATGATGGTTTTGTTGTTTTGTATTGCTATTTTCTTTATTTGAACCACTTAACGAAGTCATTTTAAAAGAATTATATAATAACAAAATCTTGTAGGTGTATTGGTCTATCTTTTGGTGGGGTGTACAGGTTCTGGGCCTGGCCTCCATACAATTTGGGACATCTCCTTTGAGCTCTGTAGCCCCGCTACCTCCGTGAAAGAGAAACCAGATAAATTTTGATATTCTTTGACCACAAATCTTGGTGCGTATATAACAACTCCCATATTTTTTTTATTTTATCTTATTAGGATACTAATGGTATACCGTCCGAAGACGACGGGTATCGGAATGCCTGCCGCCAAGCCAGGCGAATACGGTAAAATTCTTCAGAAGTCAACTAATAAGGCTGGTGATGATGATTATGATGGGAATAGAGTTAATTGATTCGAGGCTTATACCACGTACCTAGGTACCTTATTTTTTATGAGTTTCCAATATTTCGGCACTGTTGCAAGCGCCATAACCATAACCACGGAAGAACTGAAAGAGCGACCAAATATCTGACTATGATAGATTGTGCCATTTTAGCTGAGGTTTGTTGTATTTTAAGATTCTTAAAGTTTTTCCTAAAGTTCCTAGTTTATTTAAATGTATAACCACGGAAGAACTGAAAGAGCGACCAAATATCTGACTATGATAGATTGTGCCATTTTAGCTGAGGTTTGTTGTATTTTAAGATTCTTAAAGTTTTTCCTAAAGTTCCTAGTTTATTTAAATGTACCTAATATAAGACTGGTATAAATGACGATAAACAAGTTATAAACATAATTTGGCCTATAATTGAATATTTTATGGACATCCTAATTAAACGATACGGCCGAGCCATGACAAAATCGTGAAATGATGACGATTGAATGTCAAATAAAGTTGCCCGCCTCATCGACTATTTCATGAAATTTTCGAGACTATCATGAAGTGAGCAAATATACGATATGGAAATATACATAATGAATAGGCCCATAAACATATCACAATTTATACAATCCATTCATGAAACTCAATTTTTTTTTAAATATCGCTTTATGGACAATTTACAACAACATGAAAAATCACTTCATGTGTTTATCCATGTATATCTACAATTATTTATGTTGCATGCTTAAATATGTTCTAAGATTAGAATCAGGTTTTATTAGCGAACTATCTATTCATGATTACCTACACTTTCAAATAAATTAGTACTGCAAAACAAACCATTGGAACGCTCTGCGGTTCGTGTACAAATTATTACACTCTTTTATTATATAATACATAGGTGATATAATTTGCATTTTTTTTTAATATTTTTCTCTAGGTACTTTTATAGCTCAATCTACTAAACTACCACTAAATCCGTAAACATATCTATCATTTCAGTATTTTTTGTGCCATGCAACAAATAAGAAAGCGTACGGAACAGGCATGCGCCATCCCTCGTATCTGCTCCCATTTTAAACACAAACAAATAAAAAAATTAAGTAAATTGCAAAAAACAATGCATCCTAACAACCTTATACACTAATTAATCAAACACGAAGAATCTTATTCAGTTAAAATGAACTTTCAAACTAATTCTATAGCAATTGCAAATATTCGCTTAGTAGAATCAAAGAAATTTTCAGGGTTTTTTCGAAAGAAAATCATTGCTTACGATAAGTTTTTTATTCAAATAAGTATCCAAGAATCTTAGATTAAAACAATAATAGGAAGATACGGTAAGTCCATACTTTGCGAATTCGAACGACCATTTACACGTTAGGTATTTTGAATTTCGGACGAACAATTTTCGAAGAAGAAAGGGACTACCTAGAAAAATACCCTGTAACCGGTGTCAAGTAAAAATAGGGATTAGAAGTGAAAAGAAAAAAGACTTGAACTAAATTTAAGAAAAAACGTTATCTACTCTTCTTAAATTATTTAGTTCCGTCCATGTCACTGTGAACTTATTTAATTCATTGCGTCAGCAATATTTTGTTGCTGACCATAATCGTAGGTATCTTAGTAGACAGCAAGCTGCAAATTTAATGTGTAGTGTATTAAATGTTATCAATAGTGTTTGAGTTGCGAAAGATTACTAACTAAATAACTACTAGTTAAATAGATTTTAATTGTTTGACAAGAGGTTTTTTTGACTGTCTGATTTCAATGTTTTGTGTTTTTGACACAATACTTCGGCGTTCTTCAACCAGTGTTATTTTAGTTGAGTAGGATTTCTGCCGCCCGAATGGATGCTTTTCATAAATCTCTGTTTATGTCATATTAAGTATATTCTCAAACATACAAGTCAAAATTTCTAACGCGAAAGAAGTCACGGGTAACAATTAGTACAGAAATAAATGGAAAAGCAATACTTCTACTTATAACTCATGTACCAGTACCTACTCGGTAATGATGCTAGTCGTAACAAGTCTTAACATTAGGAAATTCAGCGTGTTACGAGTTTTGACAGGTTTATGAGTTATTTGGAGTTATTAATTTTGCCGGTCGCAAATTATGATGTGATGGGTTTATGAGCTCATATGAATCTAGAATTATCTAGAAAGTACGTTCATGGTTATGAGTTTTAATTGAAACGGATCGGAACGGCAAAATTTTTGAACAAGAGCGAATAATCTCTACTAAAACATAATTACAGCCGTTAATTTGCATAACATTGACAGAAACAGATGAACTGATCACTGTGTAGGTACTACTAAATACACAAGTCTTATTCTTATTAAGGTGCAGAGGCCAATACCAAAGTGAAGTATTACTTCCCAGAAATTTTATCAGTCTGTTATTTGAATCAAAACATTTTTATTGTTTGAGCTCGTGCGCAAAATTTTTAAACTTCGTTTGATAACATCGAGTCGTTTATTGATAACTACTGTCTCATGCGTGAAAAGCCAGTCAATACTTCCTCAACCTGTGAAATGGGTACGCAATAGCTCTCGTTGTGTGCTCGCTGCTTTCTAAGATTATGGCCATTAGTAAGTAATCAGGAAATTGTTCAGCCATTATGCTCAAATATGCTAGTATATAGTGAAGTTACGTGATATACAATCCTTCTCATTAGTGGCTATTTGACTAAAAAGGAAACAGTTTGCTAACAATTTTGCCTTCATTATCACGGTATCGCCAGTGGCTCTACCATTGTATGGCAAGTTGGAAATCAAAATCTGAAGTCCAGTGTGCATCTGGTGAAATGTTACTTGTGTGTGAACTGTAGTAAGGGTTGGCATAAAACAGATTTGTTTTAGCGTTCCGCTGTCAAGAAAGAACTTTTATAGTTTCAGCATGTCCGTTTATTTGTCTGTCTGACCGTTTGAGTTAATCAGCCGATGCTGGATGATAATGAATCAGTGGAGTTTTATCTTTACTGCGGTAGCAATATAACTACTTTATATGTTCTATTCATCCAGCCGTATAAAAAGAAGAGACCCTTAACACCATTCTATCTATTATTTTTAATTATTTCTAACCACTTTTCTCAACGATTGATAGAAAATAATTAACATGTTATTTTTATGTTATAATTACAGAGGCATCTCGTGCGGCTGGCCTTACGCTATGGCTAACGATGCTAGGGGTTGCGCGCACGCAGTCCCTGCCAGCTGACACGGAGACGCCGCCTTTTAACACGCTCTACAAGTGGAAACACGTGGATTTTGAATTCCCGTCGCCTAGGCATCGAAGGCAGGCCATGGCTAATGGGTAAGGGAAATGTTAACTAATGCACCTGTCTCGTATATTTATAAATCAGTAAAAGTTTTAAGAAGTGACCTGATCCTGAGTGAGTTAGATATAAGTTGGAGTACCTACACTAAATAATTTTGAAGTTTTTTTTTCAATAATATGTTTCAACAGTCGCATATTTTATAATTCTGTTTAGTAATGTTGTCGACGTATAGTTTGGATCCGGATATAACGATATGGATATTGGAAAGAAGTTATTTGATTCGGTTGAGAAGGTTGCGGATATGAAATAATCTTGGATTATCCTTCAATTTCCGATAGTTTCAAACCAATGCTCTAAGTTCAAACCGGATAGGATATTCTATTTTAGAGATTTTGAAGCAAAAATTTAAATACCTAGGTGGATAATATAATCATTTGACTTTTTTTTTCGGACTTTGTATCTCAATTTGAAATTTAAAATCACTAAAATTTCACTTATAAAACATAAAAGGAAGGAAAGCAGGAACAAATAATAATAAAACAGCACTAAAAATCATAAAAAATATTATCCCCAATGATACTTCCGGGTATGGTGCCCAAAACGCTGGCAGCATTACCTCTCTGGATAGGATGCCTATCCACTTCCGAGGTAACTGCCAGCCTTTTGATCACCAGTTGCGTCGGTGAGCCTTTTAGACAATTCTTTAAAAAGAGTTTGGCACTTGGACCCCCTAGAACTCATTGTCTCAACGCCGAAGGGCGCAAATATGTAGCTTTCATTTAAAGCTGCATATTTGCGTCGTTTTAAAGCCTCGGCAGAGACCGCCGCCGCACATGCAGTAGAGGAAGTTCTATTTATATGGGATGGCGCGAATGTGTCCACGCAGGTTGCATACCATTTAAGAGGACGATCTTGTTTCAACTGATTGACAGGCATGCTGTCAGGTCTCTTGCCGTCGTCACAAGAGATCCCGCTAGGCTCGAGCACAGCGGGCACATTAACGGTGACTAGAGCATGACTTTATCTAAGTTAATCAGTCAAGTTGATTTTAGTTATTTCAACTGAAATAAAACTGTCCTAACATCTCATCAAGACTCCGCCCCGGTTCGAAACAATCCAAAATTGGTTTCAGTGAGAGAAATAGTTTACCGGTTACAATTAGTAATGTTATTAGGTATATATTTAGTTGGTTTATAATAAAGTCTTATTTGACAAATTAGCTTAACTACTACCCGTGTCTGTTGTTATCGTTGCAGGACGATAATTATTACATGTTCAAAGTTTATTAACTAATTATTAAACCTTCAGGCCTTATAAATCCGGTATTATACATACAGTATGACTTTTTCATCACCTTCAAAATTTATTATAGAATATATTTTTTCGCAACATAGTTTTCAATTGTTACGATCCTAAGCCTGTAAAGGTATAAAGGGAAAATCAATAACTTATGAATAGTATCCTAATGAATGAATGTGATGCGAATCCGGTAAAAAAAGTGTTTTGAGGAGACCGAATCATAAATTTTCGATTTTTGGTGGACATTTTCTAAATGATTCATCTTTACATTTTTGTACTGGGCTATACCAAAAGAAAGATACGTCATTTGTTCTTTGTCTCATAGATTATTCTATTAAAACTTGGAAGGTGGTTCAAATTTCATCCCGTTTAATATAATATTAATAATATATTATAATTCTTCCTCTTTATAGTATCTACTTGGAAATGTCAGCAAAGTACAAAGAACGTAATTCAAAAGCTGTTTTAGACATCGTCACACCTGGTGAAAGTCAGGTATATTGTTAAGAACCTAAAACTAATAGAAACAATAGGTAGATACAATTGACGTTTCCTGTTGACGATTTGCCAAAAAAAGTGAGGAAAGGAAGAAGTCAAGGCGAAAATTTTGTTGCTTTCTTCGGACTGGTAATTTTGCAACAGTTGTACAAGATACGAGATAGTTACAGTAGTTACAGACTGGTATATTACCAATGTTTGCCGTTATCTCTGGAAAATTTCAACACTACGCCTTCGAAGTCCAACATTCCTTTATCACAAACTTTTTATTTCACTGAATTGACTAAACTAATTTTCTTATAAAATTGCAACAATTTTTTAACACTTTTTTTTTTTTAAAAACATGTCACCTTCCTACTAATCACCAGAATATTTTTTTCTAAAAGGTTAGGTGTAGGTAGGAACCGATATGAAAAATACATCAACGCTTTACTATCCGAAAAAAAAAACATTAAGATAACAATGAAAAACAAGTACATTTCCACTTCTTGAAAAACTGTTTATACATTAGTCACAGTTATTTAAATCCTGCCAAATAATATAATTTCTTTAAAAAATATATCCAATTATACAAATTATACAGCGATTTCAAAGACATTTGCAACCTTAGAAGTAGAATACAGAGTTCCATTAATCACAAAAATTATTATCATTTCATATTAAAGTAACCGTTTAGTATGTTACTACTAGCTGTTGCCCGCGACTTCGTACGCGTAAATTTCGGTTATTATGAACGCGATTATTTTTGCAACATTTTTCACTGATGCTTCGCTCCTATTGGTCGCAGCGTGATGTTATATAGCCTAAAGCCTTCCTCGATAAATGGACTATCCAACACAAAAAGAATTTTTCAAATCGTATTAGTACTTCCGGAGATTAGCGCGTTCAAACAAACAAACAAACTCTTCAGCTTTATAATATTAGTATAGATATTTGAAGGGAACTTTGATACTTGGAATGTTAAACGTTAGACGAAATTGTTAAACGTTAAATTTTGTTGTATTTGAGAAACTTAATGTCTTTTTAAAATAGCAAGAAAACACAATACGAGTACAATAATTTATTTTATTATTTTCAGTAAGTATGTGCCAGAAAATGTACTACCTTTGGGATTGGAAGTGTGGGGCTCACGAGTGTGGGTCACGCTTCCTAGTTGGCGAAAAGGCGTACCCGCCACACTGGCCACGGTCCCGCGAACTGGCGGCCTCGCTTCGCCACCGCTTGTACCATACCCTGATTGGACTTACCATAGAGCTTACAGTAAGCTTTATTTTCTATCTATAATTTTGCTAACGTACAACAGTTCAATCAAGAGTAAAAGTGAAAGGGCCCAGGAAAACCAATCCAACTCAGTAGTCTCTTTATTACATTTCTATACACCGTGCATATTAACCGTCTGACAAACGGATCCCACGTTATTAACGTTATGTATACCTCTTGACAGTGTTATTTTTATTATATCAATTAAAATAATCTTAGATAATAAAAAAATATTAATTCAGACTAGTATTCATTTTGAAACACGTTGTGACGCGCGCATGGACGTAGCTGTGTCGTAAATACCCGGCCACTGCCGAGTAGTGAAGATAATTATTACCACATATATCACAGCGTTTTCCAAAATTAATAGTTTGAATCAATATTTTATATCTGTCTATGATGTTATACATAATAGTTAGGTACATAAAGTGGGCTTCGTTTGTCAGACAGGTAAAAAATGCATGGGTGTATCTATATGTCCAAATATTTATTACATGGCATGATAAAGTGTTATACCCTTTTCAGATGATGGACTCAACTGCACTGGGCTGACATCAGTGTTTCGAGTGAATGCAGATCCATGCGGAAGATTATGGGTCCTAGATTCTGGACAGATTGACTCCCAAGACAAACCAAGGCAGATTTGTCCACCAAGCATTGTACTTTTTGACCTACACACCGATAGAATTATCAACCGTTTTGTTATTCCCAAAAAATATGTTTTGCAAAATTCATTGTATTCCAACATTATTGTTGACACACGAACTAGCGATTGTTCTGACGTCCATGTTTACATAGCTGATACTTGGCGTTTTGGTCTTCTAGTCTTTAGAGAAAGGGATGCTCGATTTTGGAGATTTTCACATCATTTATTTTATCCGGATCCCCTAGCATCCAATTATTCTCTTCATGGAGTCAGCTTTCAATGGGCAGATGGAATATTCGGTCTTGCACTAAGCCCCTTAAGTCAATATGAGGAACGGATTTTATTTTTCCATTCTTTATCAAGCTATAGAGAGTTTTATGTACAAACATCGGTCCTTCGAGACCCTTCACGGACTAACGATAGTGCATCAGAGTTTAATCTAGTCGGCGATAGTAGAGGTCTATCTGGACAATCATCTGCATCGGCAATTGATAGAAGAGGAATCATGTTCTACGGCCTCGTCTCGAGAGACAGTATCGGTTGTTGGGATACGAAGAAACCGTACCAAAAAAGTACAATAGGAGTAGTCGCGAGAAATTCAGATACACTCATTTTTCCAAATGATATAAAAGTTGATCAGGAAGAGCAACAAAGTGTTTGGGTTATATCAAATAGACTGCCCATGTTCCAAGCAGGTCCCTTAAATCCGGACGACTTTAACTACCGTATTTTATACGCGGACACTGCAGAAGCTGTGAGGAACACCGTCTGCGACCCTGAACAACAAGCATTTTTTTATCCCTGATGACTGCCATATCTTCAATTACTACTACTTATTATTTAATAATATTTTACAATCTTGTTACTTATTTATGTAATTATACGATAGATAACTCTATGACTTAAAGTTTACTTTTGCATTTCACTAAAAAAAGACATTGCTATTAACCTTGCTGAGGCGTCTTATAAGTGGCAGCTATCAAGATAAATAGCAAATCTTTAAAAAAAAAGAATTGCTACAGGTATACTACTTACATATTGGTCAATTGCCATCATACATTAGCAAAATGTGAAGTATTATAAATCATTTTTTGAATTCGTGTTATTTCAACATTGGCACTAGAAGTAGTAGTTGGATTAGTTAGTCTGTAGACTTCGAACATGTGAGAACTATTTGTTTGTCGGGAAACTAATACCGAGGCTGAAGTATTTTATATTATTGCAAACCAGTGAATTCGGATAAATCGATCCGGTTACATTTGGCTGTCGGTTATACCGCGTTCTCGACTACATAGCGTTTCTGGTTGTATCTCGCGCCTTAGAGATACTTATAACATGACTCTAAAATTGAAAAAGTACTTAAATTTCTGTGATCAGGACTCCAGAATTCGTTCTTAGCAGACGTCTTCTTCCTAGCATCAAACTGCGTTCCTGCCAAATTTCATCTTTGAACGTGAAGCAGTTTTTGATATTTCGCGATGGACAACTTTTCACTCTAATATACCTAGTAAGTAACGGCCTATAATCATCCCACTACAGAGAAAACGGCCTCCATCATTGAATTCAAGTTACCATGGCAATGATGGGTACAGGCATAATCACCACGCTTGCCAAACGCGGGTTGGTGGTCTCTATAATATACATTTATTAATATGTATAATAATTAGCCCCTCATTTTTTGCTGGAATGATGCTATACAAGTAGGTAGATAGATAGTAGATAGATAGTAGGTCTAGTATCTACTGGACCTGACACTTTAGAGAAAGTGACAGACTATGACTAAAACCTACCCAACATACGAACCCCTGTGTTATCAGGTTTATTTAATTGAATCCGTCTTTATTAGTGTGAAGTGTGATTTGATTCGTTTCGTTAGTCTTGTTTTGTATCAGACATTTATGCAAATTTTAAGGTCTACGATATGTATGAAGTAATTCCGACTTTGGCTACCGACCGAATAGTCACAAAGTAAATTGTAAAATATATCTACGGCCTATAAGCTTAAGGTATTACCTATTCACAAAGTAGTTTCATGTAACCAGAGCAACTTTACAAGACTGCTCTCAAAGCACAAGAACAATTTTGTGCTCAAATGTATATTGGCCTTCTAGATTCATACACGTATTGCAATATATTCCAAGTGCCTGTGTGTGAAGTATTCGTTCTAGTGTTACACAAATTGATGTAAAAGTCAAGAATAAAATAAATAAGGTGAGTATTTTTCTGTATTAAGACCTAATTTTAAGATAATGATTAGAAAAAATATTTATTAAAACCTATTTACATTCTTAATATTACACCGTAATGGAAGTCCTATATTAAATAATGTTTCGGTTAGGATATAACTGCATTTCAATTTAGGTTTTTTTAGATAGATTGGCCCCTCATGCCTTAATATTTGTTAAAAATGTTTGACCTTCGTCAGTATGTTCAAAAAACAAAAACTGCTACAATGATTAATTATAAACTGTGACCTCACAAAAATGATCTCTTAATGAGACCTTGTAGAAACAGGTGCGTTTTGGATAATAAACTAGTAATAACCATTAACTTTCGTGATCAACAGGATATTTTTTTAGTGTCTAAATAAACAGTGTTAAAAGTTTTTAAATTTTTTCAAACGCTTTTATGGTAGGTAACATAATTAATGGCTGTTTTCGTTAATTACCGAATAATGAGCTATTGCCATTATTTCACTTTCCCTTTTTATACAAATAATACACCTATCTACCTTGATAATGTCTTATCCAACCTTTGATATTTAATAAACAATGTGTAATGTATAACTGAATTTAATCTGTAATAAAACCATTTACCTACAGCTGTTGAACTTTGTTTGGTCGATTGTGTCGCGCGGGTTGCGTTCGGTATTTGATCTACTTACAGTCAAAACAGTATGGACATATTCTAACTAAACACTACTTGTATGGAAAACACATTTCTACTTTTAAATTCCTAAAAGGAAGCACGAAACATAATTATGTTTCTTTGTTATTGTTATATTAAAAATACGAATACATACGTTTGTCTGCCAAGTTTTATAATGCTATTGAACTGTTAACTTTGTTAAGTTCGTTTCGTTTAGTTTCCTGACCTGCGTTGAAATCATGGAAATTATGATTAAGATTAATCAGTGTTCATTTAACAACAAACAACAACGAACAAATAAATAATTAAAGGTAAAACGTAAAACGACGAAGCTTATAGCTGAATTATGGGTAAGAATGAGACTCTTCTTATTGCTCCGCTATTATGTATAAGTTATTTCCAGTCGACTTCGTATTTTTAAAAGAAATATCGGATCTTCATAGAATATTACATAGGTTTGTAATTATTATAAGATCCAGTTGGTGCAGTGCATGGTGCGATATTTCACATACTATGTAAGGTCCTGTGGTATGATTACCGGGAGGGTCAATTAAATAAAAAATCTTTTCTTAATTAGTTTGGGTCTATCAGGGGCGAGTACTCAGATCATATAATGATCTGAGTGCGAGTAGGCCCTGTATGTAGATTGTAGTCGTGCTTTGGAAAGCACTGAGCCATCGCGTTGCAAGATTGAAGGCGTGAATCAGAATAGAAGTCAGTCGTGAGAAGCATGTGACTTATATCACTTAGATATTCCTGACACCAGGTTATCCTTGAAGATCATAATCACAGGACAGAATTTGACAGCATGTTTTATTATAATGAAATTTAACATTTTCTTATCTTATCGTAAACCATTACCATCAGTCCAAGTCAGTTTACTCGTACTGATGATGCTTCTCTTTTACACATCGCTGTGCCGAATCTTGCTATAATATTTTCCTTCACTGCTATCAGCGTTGTTTACCTAGATGTAGAAACTAACTTTATTCGTCCTTTATACCTACCCAACCTTAATCTATGCCAAGTCACTACCTTTACACAAAACTTAGTGTTCTATGCTGCCAATTTAAATAATGATTTCCCGCATGTCGTGGACACGCCTAGCGTCTACACTTAGTTTTGAGACTTACTGGCCTCGACTGGTTGTCGAACTTAATAAATCAACACCGATACTCAGCCAAGCGTTGCAATCAGCCAGCAAGTACCACAGCCAGCGTCCAAATAGCTGATAGCCTTTTTTACAAAATGAATAATTCATCGGCTATATACGTTTAATATCACTAAAAATTTAAAAATCAGTATGTAAGTCAAGTAATTCTTAAATTACATATTCTGACTTTTTTTTTATGGTTCCATATTCTGCGCAGGGTTCCTCCTTATTGCTTCGCCATGTCAGTTTGTCTGTCGTCTTAGTTATGACAGTCCGCGGTTAGGCTTAGGTATATTAAAATATAATATATTTAAACAAAAGAAGAAATAAAACAGAATATTTTTTAAGCAGCGCCAAGATACTTATTTTTGATCATACATAAAAAATGTAGTTCACAAAGAATGGGTTTACTGTCGCCGCGTCGTTGAAAATGCATTGAAACGATTGAAACATACATAATAATATGACATATACACCTTTCACGATATCTTAATGCGTTACGAAATACACAAATAGATATCTTAATTAAGTAGGTGATTCTAATTAAAATTGTATATGGTAATCAATTTGCTCATTACGTGTTAAGCCAAATGTTCATTTTCATGGGCGTGGTTGTTTCTGATTCTGCATAATGTGCCTGCATTATTACAACATGAGCGTAGGTACCTATTGTACCTACATACGTTACAAGTTTAATATCTCAATCACACTAGTATAGATATTTATTTTATTTTTTAATGTTTTTTTGCATTTTTGAGTGGCAACCTTAGTTGATATACCTCATGGCGTGATATTTTTATAGCAAGGAATAAAGGCAAATTATCTACAATCCTTCCTCTTTTTTATGTTCATACATGTGTAAATTAAGAATTTAGAGAAAAAATCGAATTCATTTTATTTACAAACCATCCCGATTGATTCATGAACACTACTAACTAATTGACTATAGCTAGGTATTTCGCTTACATTTTGTTTAAAAATAATTAAAATTTAAAGTTTGTAAAATTTTACAGATGAACCACGAAAGCCTGTTGATCGGGCTATCCGCTTTGGTATTATGTTTGGTGCAGTGTTTTGCTGCTAACAAAGCAATAGGAACCTTGTACAGATGGAAGCAGATTGATTTCGAATACCTAACGCCTGAGGAGAGGCTAGCTGCCATACAAAATGGGTAAGATTAACTTTCTAGCAATTCGTCATCCAACATGGGTCTATTAAATACCTACCCTTCAGTGAGTTCAACATAAGCTGAAATTATGTATTTGGTGTGTAATTTGTACGTTACAAAAGTAGATCTCCTATGACTTCTAAACATTTAGGTGTGAAACAAAAAAAATGAAAATCTAATGATGGGTATTTGACAGACTGAACGGGTAACGATTGCGTTTCACATTGGGAATAGAAGCCTCATTTGTAGAATCTACTCATATAGAGTTAATTGATTCGGGATTTAGGTACCTATACCATGTACTTTATTTTGTATGAGTTTCCGATATTTCGATACTACGATCACGTAACATATGTTGTATCTGCGGGTGGTTAGTTGTTAAGAGCAGACAAAATGATCCACCCTCCGTCGTAATCTTCTAATACACACGATACCTACGTAATTTCTTTTGGTGATTAAGTTTTCTTAAATTTACAATTTTCCTTATTTTTTCTCTACAAGAACCGTCTCCTGTCAAGGACAAACAAAACAAAAAAATAATTAGCGTAATCGGTCAAGCCGTTCACGCGTGATGTGGTGGCCAAGGGAAATAGGGATTAATTTTTATATATATACAGATATATTAATGGCGAGAGTACATAATCTGTTTAAGTAATATCTGGCAAAGTGCGTATCGGCTTAAGGTAGAGTTCAGTAGTTGCATGGTGACATACTTAATTTTGTTGTTTCTTTACGTTAGTAAAACTATTGGTAGGTTGGATTAGAAATTAAAAATAAATATAAATATAAATTTGGACTGTTAGTTTCTTAGATCTGGTAGTTTTCATGCTTTGTTATACAGTCGTAACGCTTGTGTATCATGGCAGAGCATGGAACAGCTGGAGTTACGGGAAAAAGTGGGTATAGGCCTATACCATAAAGAGAAAACAATAGTTTAACTCCTCACTACACGTCAGGCAGGCACCCTAAGATGTCTACAACATAAATCTTCCGCGAGAACTGAAATATAAAGCCAAGGAGTTGTCAAACTGTGGTACAAGCCCCGAATCAATTAACTCTAGTGTTAGTACCCATGAAAATTTTAATCAATATTCTACCCATACATTTTATAAGTAGGTTTCCCTGTGTCAGAAATAAGTTTTAATTGCTAATTTAATTCATTTTTAGAGACTTTATCCAGCTCAATTCAATCATTCTGGGTGTGGAACGTTGGAAAGATCGTCTGTTTGTTAGTACTCCAGCTTGGAAGAAAGGCGTCCCAGCTACGCTATCCTCTTTGCCGATTGAAGTTGAATCAGAATCAGCGCCGTTACGTCCATACCCCACTTGGGACTGGCACAATGCAGGTAAAAACTTGGTCAATTAAGTGATATTTTGTGACCTTTCAAAGGCTTTCGATTGTGTAGACCATGTAACATTGCTTAAAAAACTTAAACATTATGGTGCATCGAATGATTCCTTGGATCTAATAAGTTCTTACCTTAAGGACAGAACACAAAAGGTTTGCATAAATGGAGCTGAGTCTTCAGGGTCTGCCCTTATTATGGGTGTCCCTCAGGGATCAGTATTAGGACCCCTGCTATTTTTAATTTATATAAATGACCTTCCGTGTTATTTACATAATCTTTGTGAGATGGTATTGTTTGCAGATGACACATCAATGATTTTTAAAACTAAGAGGGGCAAATGTTCATTTGATGATGTTAACATTACCCTCTCTAAATTATTGCATTGGTTTACAACAAATAATCTTTTACTAAATGCAAATAAAACAAAATGTGTAAAATTTACCATGCCCAATGTAAGGTTTGCTGCTACTCATATAATTGTTAAAGATGAATCACTAAACTCTGTAGATTTAACTACCTTTTTAGGTATAACTGTAGACTCTCATTTGCAATGGGGGGCTCATATTAGGGTGCTGTCTGGAAGACTTAGTTTTGCTGCTTATGCTGTGAAAAAGATAAGGCAATTGACTGATGTTTAAACGGCAAGATTAGTATATTTTAGCTACTTTCATAGCATAATGTCATACGGAATTCTGTTGTGGGGCTCAGCGGCAGATATTGAGTCAATTTTTATATAACAAAAACGTGCTGTACGGGCTATTTACGGCTTTTGACCCCGTGACTCGCTGAAAGAGCTCTTCAAAGAGATTAATATACTTACAGTGTCTTCTCAATACATTCTCGAGAATATTGTTTACGTTTGTAAGAACATACATTTATTTCTTAAAAAAAGTAACGTACACAATTTCAATACCAGAAATAAAGATAAACTTGCCGTTCCAGGCTTTAGACTGCGAAAAGTAGGAAAATCGTTTATAAGAAATTGTATTCGTATTTCAACAAATTACCACAGGGTATTGCTGAACTCCCTGTACATAAACTTAAATCATATGTCAAAGTAATTTAAATGATAGAAATGTATGGCATTAAATTGTCCCAGCTCGTACTTGCTTAAACCTTGTAAAAATCACCTTACCTTGTAAAAATTTATTTAAAAAGAGGCTGACATTAGTGACCGAGTTTCTTGCGCTGCTTCTTCTCGGCACTAGCCCAGACTTGTCCCGAAGCAGTGGTAGGTTTAAATTGGGACGTGTAAAAGCGCCTCCTGGGGCCTATTTGCAGAAATAAAACTGATTTTAACTGATGTAATTATTCATGAGGTTTTGAGATTAATTATGTGGAAATGGTCAAAGCTAAAAATATTTGAATGGGATCAACTTGTTTCGTTTTCCACAAAAAGGTTTAGCAATGATAAACTTTTTTCTTGTTTACAGGCAACTGCACAGGATTCACTTCCATTTTCCGCATGACTATAGACCACTGCGGCACCATGTGGGTTCTCGACTCCGGTCAAGTAGAAGCTTTTGAAACACCTCGTCAACTGTGCCCGCCATCTTTAGTAGCCATAGACTTGGAAACTGACACGGTTATTGCTCGCCATGTGATTCCTGAAGAGTTTGTTCTGCAAAACTCTCTTATTAGTAACGTCGTGGTGGATTCGAGAGATGCCCGATGCAGAGATACCCACGTCTATATTGCTGATACATGGCGTTTTGGGCTAATTGTGTTTCGAGTTTCTGATGCTAAGTTCTGGCGATTTAGTCACTTTACCTTTTTACCAGAACCACTGTTATCAAATTACACGTTACATGGTCTCAATTATCAATGGACAGACGGCCTATTTGGCATGTCCTTGGGTCAACTTCAAAATGGCGATCGACCATTATATTATCATGCCATGTCAAGCTCACGGGAGTTTGTGGTACCCACATCAGTGGTTCGAGACCAGTCACGTGTTTCCAATGCGGTGGGAGAATTCAAAGTTCTCGGTGGTAATCGTGGAGTTGAAGGGCAAGTTTCGGCCGCAGCCATTGACCGCAACGGTATCATGTTCTTCAACCTCATTTCACAAGACAGTATCGGATGTTGGAATACGTGCAAACCATATGCAAACGAGAACCTAGGAATCGTTGCACACAATGACAGGACACTAATATTTCCCAACGATCTAAGACTTGACCATGAGATACCCCAAAGAGGGTGGATTATCACGAATAGATTACCGATGTACCAATTTAATTTAATTGACCCAAATGAATACAACTACCGAATAATGTACTTAGATCCAGTGAAAGCTATTCAAGACAGCGTATGTCAGAATTAATCTAAAAGTATTAATCTAATTTTGCTTACTATTGTAGCCTAGATTATGTAGTAAATAAACTCCTCCAAACTTTGTAATTATTATACATTTTTATTTATTTTTGTTATTGTTATTTTTCCTATTTTTAACATTTGATTTATTAAAAATTAAACTATCTGAACTTTCCTCATCACTGACCATCGTAACACCAGCAGATTGTTTGTCTTCTTGACTAGATGTTGCGCGGTGGGTCCTATTACTATTATCATCTATGTTCAAAGACTTTATTTTAAAAGACTTGCGCTTTTTCATGTCTTCAATTATAGATTCCAAGCTATCTTTTTCTTCCAAGTTAATAGTTTTGTTGTTATCTAAATTTGATGTCTCGGCATCTTTTTGGTTACTTTCTCGTCGATAAGAAGTGGCCACTTTTGATTTAGGTTTTTCAAAAGTTACTGACTTATCTCTTGACAAAGTTTGTAACTTTTTATGTGATATTTCAAAGGAGCTGATTTTTTTTGAATCGATTGCAGTTTTTGTTTCTACAGAGACAACTTCGTCAGATGAACTTACAATTGAACATTTACGAATTGAAACCGTGTAATCATTATTATCATCAAATTGATTTTGATTTTTAAGCATTTGAGAAGGAGCTATTCTGTCATCGGTTGTTAAGGTTAGAGTCATATCTGAAT
This sequence comes from Anania crocealis, assembly GCA_949315895.1. NCBI lineage: Eukaryota > Metazoa > Arthropoda > Insecta > Lepidoptera > Crambidae > Anania > Anania crocealis. The sequence goes on from OX438858.1 coordinate 12,356,084, forward strand.
GAAGGGGCATGTCAGATGGCTTTTTTCGAAATATTTGAGGATAATCCCTCAAATATGATGCAGTTCTTTCTTTACTGCTCCCCACGAGTGGTGGTGTGTCTGTATCATCTGGAGGCATCGTAGTGCAGTCATGATTGCTTCTTCTATGTTCCGTTAAGTTAATGCTTGAATTAAATAACGGCGAATTGGTTGAGTTGGTACCTTCCTTAGTTATGTACGCACCAATACGTAGCATCATTACTCCGAATTGCTCTAGTATACGATCTGAATCGCGTGGTACCATAACTTCACTGCCAAACCAGTCCTCATAACATCCAGTATCTGACAAAATGCGATGAGAGGTTGACTGTATAATTATATTTTCCTCTTTTAAATAATCCTCAGCACTTGTATCTGTAGCGTGGCTCATTCGGGATGAATAATCAGGCTTATGTCGAACGGCATCTGTGTTAAGTGTGTCACGCTCATTATAGCTGAAAATAAACATAAACTCTTAATTATGTAAAAGGTATGTACGTATTTTTTTGCATTTTACTCTCAACAACCTCTGTCTACGGTTCTCTTACCCCTGGTATTTGATGAGAAAGATGCAAATGCCGTCAGATTGGTTAAAACTTTTAAAAATCATACTTTTTCAGTAAACTTTCTGGATTTTTGTATTCTAAGTAATATACCCCTTTACTAAATGTAAATATAAGTTTGATATCGTATAAAAAGGGTAGTAATAAGTACTTTAACTGACTTTCATTGTGTTCCATATTTTTGCGTAAGACAACATATCTTCCACTCAACGCTAGGTGATTTGGAACTAAGTGAGGAGTTTAGCACTTAATTGCCCAAAACACACGGATTAGATACCTATATTACAAAGAAGACAATATTGATGTTTAACTGCAGGTCTTATCGCTAAGTAGTACAGAAAAAGGACAAAACAATAAAAACCATTTACAGACGACAGCACATCACGCTAAACACTAAGGCACCTTATGCAGTTGAAAAAGGTGTGATTTTGCAACCAAAATGTATCTAATAGATTGATGAGCAGGCCACTGCACGATAATAAGTTACTTAATAATTTACGTTTACCTTATATGATATTTTAAGTAATTAAATTGCAATTATAATATCAGTATTTAAACTTCAAAAATGATGTCTCAGGCGGGACTCGAACCCGCATCTCCGCATTTAGGCACAACATGTAAAGATCTGTTTCTTTTGATAAAATTTTACAATTAGTCGTTGCTGTTGTGAGTACGTAATAAAAAATATGTTTTACGTTAATTTGATTTCTAGGCTTACTTAATATAGCTTTTGGGCTAAAACAATTTGTTCGCTGATTCACAATTTTCTATGATAAGAACTTAATAAGTAGTGGTTAAGATAGATGTCTGTTTGGTATAATTAAATATAATACTTACAAATTAGAGAGAAGTCTTCTGCGCAGTTGTTCTTCTCCTTGCAATGATTTTGTTCTTCGCCTCCTAACAGCAAGCTCCAAACCGTAATCATGTTCACTAGGAGGAAGAACTACGGGAAATGTTTTGAACACTGATGCCACCTTTAGTACATGGTAATAACTGCAAAATATTGGATTTATTAAATTTCTAAAAACTAGTTTTTATTTCACTAATCCCAAAAGTCCATGATCCCCAATATGTACATTTATAAATCAGCTGTACCTATATTTATAACATAGTTTAAATTTACCTGTATAAAAGCATCCACATATAAAAAGAAGGCATAATTGAAATGACCTTAATAACGACAAACTTGATACAAAGTGGTCGGGCGGCACCCAAGAGGACACAAGTTCCGAGACCGAGGGCGAGGCTTGTCAATTCGCACAAAAGCTTCCTTATAGCAGCCAATAATAGCCATGGTAGCACCAAGGTTGGACGTTCCTCCTGTTCCCAAATTTAATTTATTCTGATTGCAAACAAATGACTTTATACCGCATATTGTTTAGAAGAAGACTCAATATTATAAATATGTACCAGGAAAACAGGATAGAGTAGAACTATATAGGACGCCAGATATACGTAGACGGTGAAGCACTGCACGAGCATGATGCCAGAGATCATAGTCCGCAGAACGCGCTGCACTGGCAACGACAGCTCCTCGGGCATGCTCATCTGCCATACCTACGAGTATATGTCCAAATGTATTAAAATGTTAGTATTTTTATCTACCATTTGCCTTTATAATATTTGTTTAATATTGAAATAAAATTATAAGAAACTTTAAAATTTTAAATCAACAATCGTAAAATTAATTAGATCGCTTATGTATTGTATAGGTAGGTTTGTTCGAAAAAGGATTTCGCCGAATTTGCTTTCTAATTATTTTGGTGATGTCGAAAGTATCTAGCATGATTTTTTCAACAGTTCTCTCTGTTGTTCTATTTTATTTTACTACTATTTATTTGACTGGCTGACAAACTCTACATTTTTTTTTTAATAAACAGCTGCTGGCTTTATTGAGATCTACTTTGTTAAGCAAAATATGCAACTGTTAAGTTAGCATCCGTAGATTTACGAGAATTGTATTACGTGATTACATGTATAAGTTTACTGTGGCGTGATTTAAATTACAAGTTTAAATGGGCAGAATGTCTAAAAGGCGATGCACAGGTGCACCTACGGATTTATATTAGCAAAAATATACCTGTTTCAAATTAGCATTCACTTTAAACAAGGTAGCGTCAAATATTGTCCGCACAAGTCCCAGAAGCGTCCAAAGGCACACTTCAGACTGTAAACTCATGCCCAAATACGATAATATGTTTATCATGTTTCCTGTGTTCTTGTCCTAAAAATTTATTTAACATCTTTTTTAACTTCCGGTTGAACATTACTTTTGGCTAAATCATTTTGAATTACATTTTAAAGCTGAAAAGATTTTATGGTTGGATAATATTGTTCATGCCATTTTGAAGGATGAAATTCTTTGTGTCAATTTTGATTTTTTAAATATCTATTAAACTATTATTTTTGTATGACTAAACTATAGCTAACAAATATATTTTTATTAAGTATTGGTTTTGTTTTTGAATATGAAAATAATAACCATGAATGAGGTTTTTTTGACATAGGATAGAATCTATCAACGGCGATCCACAACCACTTATTTATTAATTTATACCACATACTTATTTGAGGAACTAGATGCAAACAGGCAAACTGATAGCATTTACACGGACTTTCAGAAAGCTTTTGACAGGGTAGATCACAGAATGCTTCTTGAAAAACTTGCTTTTAATGGAATCCGGGGAAACCTGTGGGGTTGGTTCAAGTCCTACATTTCTAACCGCACCCAGAAAGTAGTTCTTAGTGGTCAAGAGTCCGGTTTCATCCCGGTAAGTTCAGGTGTACCCCAGCGCTCTATTTTAGGACCCCTGCTGTTCATCTTGTTCATTAATGACATAAACAATTGTTTCAAATTTTGTAATTTTCTTCTTTACGCGGATGACCTTACAATATACCACGTCATAAATACATACGAAGACCACGTCCTGTTTCAACAGGACCTTGATTGGTTCTCTGATTACTCAAGAAAAACTCAAGTGATTTGTTTTAGTAAGACTCTGGCTGGTCAACCCAAAGACAGATTCCAACTTAAAATCCACACAACTCCATGTAACACACTTACTGAAATTCCAGCATCGTGCAACTGCTCTCATGTTATGAAAACTGACACAATAAGATATTTGGGAATTGTAATTGACGAAAGGCTTCAATGGAATCATCATATAACAACTGTTGGGAAGAGAATAAGAAAACTTGTGTATATATTTAAGATGTTGCGATGTGTAGCAAATCCAAAGTTATTGTTGCAAACTTATAGGGCACTATGTGAATCAGTGATCGCTTATGGTATCTGTTCGTGGGGAGGCGCGTGTAAAACAATTCTAATGGAAGCAGAACGAGCCCAGCGTTGCATTCTTAAGGTTATGATGTCACTTCCCTACCTCTATTCAACAACCCTGGTGTACGATAAAGCCCAGGTGCTGAGTGTGAGAAAACTGTTTATATACCAATGCATTCGAAGGTACCATCGAGTATCTGTACCTGACATAAAAATTTCTAAAAAAAAGTTTTCAGATATCCGACTCCTAGAACTCGTAGCGCCTTTGCAAAAAGACAATACCTATCTTGCCCCACATTTGTACAATAAGTTACACAAAATTAGTAACCAACTTGCAGTAACCACCAAATAAAAGCTAAGATCAAGGAGTGGCTTAAGCTATTTGACTATGACAGTACAGAATCTCTTATGCTGTAGACAATTAGTACATTAAATATCTATTTATCAATCAGAATCTATATATTTAACATATAAACACACTTACACATACACACACATACACACACACACACACACACACACACACACACACACACACACACACACACACACACACACACACACACATACACACTTACGCACATTCCAAGGTAATAATAAATAAATAAAACATGTATTTAATTTTGATTGTTAACAATTAACCTTTTGTATAGTTATATTTAAGGGAAAAAAACTGACTCCTGAAACACAGTTATACTAGCTCGGGAGTCAGTGCAACATTGTACTGTAGAAAAGGCTTTATAAATTAAAAAATATAATAAAAAAATATATTGTTATTATTAAATTACTGCACTCATAATAAACTAAGGCTTAGCTTGAATAAATGCAAGTCAATAACATTTACCAAGAAAAAAAGTCAGTAACTAATAGCTACAAGCTCAATGGGGTTTGCCTTGATGTTGTCGACTCGATAAAGGATCTCGGTATCATCATTGATTCGAAATTGCATTTAGATACACACATTGATACAATAATTAATAAGGCATACAGGATGTATGGACTTGTTATGCGTATAGGTAGTAATTTTACTCGGCCATCGACGTTTTTGCATCTTTATAAATCCTTAGTTCGTTCTCAGCTCGAGTACGCTGTAGTAATCTGCAATCCCTACTATAGTAAATACACGGAGTCCCTAGAATCTGTGCAGAGGAAGTTCTTGCGTCGTGTGCACCATAAGTGCTTTGGTAATCGTACATCTTTTGCTTTCCCATAAAAGTGCGCTGTCATGTCGCAGAGATAGTGTGACATTTGCCATCAATAAATGCCGTACAAATGCTGGAAAACGATCTCCCATGTATCGGTTGGTGAAGTCTTATTGACATTTATGCGGAGCGCATTGGTAGGTTTAGAAAACTGGTACAGGAAATAGCACTTAACTTCTTATAATTATTAATATTAAATTATTTTTGTAATAAAATAATTCTTCTCTCGTTGTTTCTCATTAACTAAGTTAACTTTCCTGTTACATTGCACATGAAGCTTAGCACTTGTGACGGGGTCTGGTGTGGTTGTCTTAATTAAATAGTATGTATTAGATTTGGCATTCAATTGCATTGGATCTCGTTAGGTGTAGGGTTTCATAAAATATTTACTAACTGTTTGTATGTTTTATAAATGTTTTTTATTTTTATTGTACTTAAGTTAAATAATAATATATAGTCAAGGCAAACACACCACTAATACCTAAATTTATTAACATCAATCTGTGGTTAACGATGTTGGTTTCACAAGATTAACTCGGTTTTTTAATAAGTATATTTATGTAATCTACTGTGTTCATTGTTTGTTAACCCCAATAAATTGAAAAACAAAAACTTTGTTTTGCCTTATTTTGCCCCTAGTAGCAACACGTCGCAAATAAAAAAGTACAAAAATGTAGACAGCATCACAAAATTCTGATTGCAAAGAACTATTTTAAGCACTTCTTTCGTGGAAGTTAGGAATAACAAAGACACCACACCTTATAAACTTCCAAATGCCTGTTTATTTGATTACTTCTTAATTTGATTAAAAACAATAGTATTCAACATTATAGTAATAAAATATTTTTAACCTAAATACCTAGAACTTGTATATTACGTGGGTAACACTGAAAATGTTTAGAACTGGCCAGTTAGAAACATTGCAAATGAAAACTTTTTTTGAATTTCAATTTTAGAACTCTTTGGTAACCTAATGCACGGATTTAAAATATATTAACCTGGATCGAGTACTTCTATATCTCATATTTTCAAATGTACACTCTAAAACAATAGCGCTAAGATTACTTTTTCTCTGCCAAATGGAAAAGTAGGAAAACGAGCCAAGGAGATAACTAAAATAGTAGTGTGTCCTTGTCTAGCAAGTATGTTATGGAGAAGGGTGTCCACGCTATAAGTAATTTATGATAATAAGTTTTTTAATTTAGAAATGACGGGGTTTTTTTTTCACTGTCTAAAATTGCATATTTTGATGGTTGATGTTTAATAATGATAGCTTATTAATTAATCCTCAAAATGTGTGATATTATTGTGTAGTATGATAATTATTTATGATCCAAACATGAATTTAATTACCACTGCCATCACTCTATATCCTCGAAGTGGCAGTGTTTGTTCACAAAAATCCAGAGCTATTCAAAAGAACAGCAAATAAGAAATTAAGACGCCCTAATAGACTGATTTTTAATGATATACCACATTCAAGCAAGTATGGGAAGAGTGTACTCTGCATGTGTGTACGCATTTACAATAAAATACCAGAGAATATGAAGGTGCTCCCTATTAATTTATTTAAAAACAGACTATTTAGATGGTTAAGGTGAGCAAAACTTTTATGATATAAAAGCTTTTCTATGTGGCAAATGACTTATAATTAATTGGCCATGGTTGATTTTGTGACTTTATTTAAATTTGCATGCAATTTTATATAGCAAAACATGTGATTCTCAAAAATTGTAACATCTTATATACCATGTTTTAAGCAAATAAACAATTTCTATTCTAATCTATTCTAATAAAAGTCATTAGTTTAAGCCACTGCTGGGACTTGAACCTGCAACCTCATAGTGTGAGTTAAGCATTTTCCAATTGGGCTACCACTGCTCATAAATTATTAAATAAAAATATTTAGTTAGATTTTATGTGTATTTTATTGCTGTACAGGATGCCTAAGGAAGAATCTGTTGCTGGAAAGTGGAAAGAAACCTGGCAAAAAAATATTTGTTATCCACCAATGCCAACCAAATTTTTCGAAGAAATATCAATTTTATCCTCGCTTAAAATAATGATATTCCTTATCATCCAGTACAATCTCTTACTACTGAATCAAGACACGAACTAATTAAAAGTATCGCAAACAGATAATTAGGCTAAAGATTAAAAACGTACGCCAACGAAGATACTCTTAAAATGACGGGGAAAAAACTGACGATGCGACATCAGCTGCATATAATAATTTTATTCAATAATGTTTAAATTTCTAATAGGTAAATTTTTTGTCATTAATTTCTTGTTTTATTTCCTTTGCTCCGATTCGGTCCTAAACGAGTCTACTACCACTTCAACTTAACGATCCACTGTAACTCTCCTATTCCACAATAGTAAAGAATATACCTAAGTAAATAAAGATAAATAGCATGGGCTAGCAGGTGACTATTTGTGCTTAAAATCCGTTTTAGATAGTTTTTAATACAATAAGTATTTATCAATCCAGTAAGGCTATCCGAGAAGATAATATTTTATGGATACCGTATTAGAAAAGGAGGCACTTCTACTTCCGAACCTCTCTCTCGGCTCGTTTTTTTTTTGAGATACTGCGCAGTCCAGCTTACGTGTAGGTTCATGACCTAATGCAACCTAATGTGGTATATTGCATAATGCAATATGCAATATACACGCCAATACACAAAAACAAATGACAAATGAATGCAATTTGCATTCATTTGTCATTTGTTTTTGTGTATTGGTGGAAAATCTAAAATTCTTGTTACACGTGAAAATGAACCTAAGGCGAGAAAATTTTCTGTCAATGATTTATTATGACTTTAGCTGTGGGCTTACTCAACAACAAAGCTATAATAGGCTGCGATTAGCATTTCTCAATGAAGCATCTCGTGTCAGTAGCAATCTCGATGATCCTTTAACAGCAACTACTGAAGATAACATCAGTGCTGTGCGATGCATGATAGAGGAATTTAAAAGAGTGACCTATCAGCAGATACGGGCAAGCGTAGGCATTGGTATGAGTCAAGTTCAAAAAATATTACACGAACATTTAGGCGTCAGGAAGCTTTGTACCAGGTGGATTCCCCATACTTTAACCGACGACCAGAAACACCTTCGCATGGACTGGTGTCGCCGTTTTTCATTTTCTAAACATTTTCAGTGTTACCTAGGTACTTGGAACTTTACTTTTGCACACCGTGTTAGTTTTCCTTCTAACTTCGTTTGTTCATGAGTACTTACTACTTACTACCGTATTTTTTAGGGTTCCGTAACCGAATGGCAAATAACGGAACCCTTATAGATTCATCCAGTCTGTGTGTCTGTCTGTTTGTCTGTCTGTATGTCTGTCTGTATGTCTGTCTGTCCGTCCGTATATCACAGCCACTTTATTCTAAAGTATAAGCATTACACAGTTTAAACTTGGTAGATAGGTGTATCCTGTTGACCGCTTTACGATTCTCAAACAGAAGTGTAAGTTTAATGAATGGGCTACACCTGGTATTTATAAAAGCAGAAAAACATTATATGATTTATATAGTTTAAAGGCAGATTCTAAAAACCCACATATTATAGAACACGTTAAAAAATACTCTAAATTATTTAAATTAGTATGTGCCAAAGCGAAGTCAATATATCTTTATAATTTAATTTCGGCTTCCAAAAATAAGGCAAAAACCACTTGGAATATTATTAATAAAGAGACATGTAGAGTAAAACCAAATAATCCTACTTACTCTCTCAAGTTAGGGGGTAAGCTAATAAACACGAACACAGAGGTTGCAAACACATTTGAGTCATTTTTTTCAAATATAGCTCCCTCTACTACTGAAGGGCTAGCTTCTTCTGCTGATCTAGCTGAATCCCTTCTCAAGTCTGTTGTCGAAGAGTGCAATTCTTCATTTAATTTTAGACATATAAACCCTGATATAATTACAAAAACTTTTAGAGAATTTAATATGAAAAAAAACAGAGGATCTTTGGGGAATTTCTGTCAATATTATCAATACAATCATAAGTTCATTAGCCCCTCAACTCGCTATTATTTTTAACAAATGTATTGATGATGACAGTTTCCAACTTTAATGAAGTTTAGCAAAATCATTCCTTTGTTTAAGTCTGGCGAAAAATGTGACCCCTCCAATTTTCGACCTATATCTATATTGCCAGAGCTAAGTAAAATTTTCGAGAAAATAATGTTTAATCAGCTTTTATCTCACTTTAGTGTAAATAAATTATTAATAGCAACCAATATGGCTTCAGAAAAGGTAGAAATACTACCGATGCTGGATTTGCTCTCCTACAACATGTGTTTAAGGCTTGGGAGAGTAAGCTAGATGCCTTAGGTGTATTTTGTGACCTTTCAAAGGCCTTCGATTGTGTAGACCATGAAATATTACTTAAAAAACTTAAACATTATGGTGCATCGAATGATTCCTTGGATCTAATAAGTTCTTACCTTAAAGGCAGAATATTAAAGGTTTGCATAAATGGAGCTGAGTCTTCAGGGTCGGCCCTTGTTATGGGTGTCCCACAGGGATCAGTATTAGGACCCCTGCTATTTTTAGTTTATATAAATGACCTTCCCTGTTACTTACATAATCTTTGTGAGATGGTATTGTTTGCAGATGATACATCAATGATTTTTAAAACCAAGCGGGGCAAATCTTCATTTGACGATGTTAACAATACCCTCTCTAAATTATTGCATTGGTTTACAACAAATAATCTCTTACTAAATGCAAATAAAACAAAATGTGTTAAATTTACGATGCCAAACGTAAGATTAGCTGCCCCTCATATAATTGTTAAAGATGAACCACTAAACTCTGTAGATTTTACTACCTTTTTGGGTATAACTGTAGACTCTCATTTGCAATGGGGTGCTCATATTAGGGGGCTGTCTGGAAGACTTAGTTCTGCTGCTTATGCTGTGAGAAAGATAAGGCAATTGACTGATGTTGGAACGGCAAGATTAGTATATTTTAGCTACTTTCATAGCAAAATGTCATACGAAATTCTATTGTGGGGCTCAGCGGCAGATATTGAGTCAATTTTTATATTGCAAAATCGTGCTGTACGGGCTATTTACGGCTTTCGACCCCGTGACTCGCTGAAAGAGCTCTTCAAAGAGATTAATATACTTACAGTGTCTTCTCAATATACGTATTCTCGAGAATATTATTTACGTTCGTAAGAACATACATTTATTTCTTAAGAAAAGTAACGTACACAATTTTAATACGAGAAATAAAGATAAACTCGCCGTTCCAGGCTTCAGACTGCGAAAAGTAGGAAAATCGTTTATGGGAAACTGTATCCGTATTTTCAACAAATTACCAAAGGATATTGCTGAACTCCCTGTACATAAACTTAAATCGTATGTTAAAGTTATTTTAATGAAAAAAGGCTATTACACTGTTAATGATTATTTAAATGATAGAAATGTATGGCATTATGTTGTCCCAGCTCGTACTTGCTTAAACTTTGTAAAAATTACCTTACCTTGTAAAAATTTATTTAAAAAGAGGCTGACAATAGTGACCGAGTTTCTTGCGCTGCTTCTTCTCGGCACTAGCCCAGACTTGTCCCGAAGCAGTGGTAGGTTTAAATATTGGGACGTGTAAAAGCGCCTCCTGGGGCCTATTTGCAGAAATAAAACTGATTTTAACTGATTTTGATTTTCTCATACAAAAAATAAAAAATAATGATATTTAAGGGATACCCCCTACATAGATGTAAAACAAAAAAAAATTATTCTACCTACGCGTATGTGGTATCTATGAATAGGTCTTTTAAAATGACATAGAGGTTTCTGAAAAAAAAATCCGAAAGTCTAACGTTTGGAAGATAGACGCTTCCAAAGTGGTAAAATCCTAATAATCCTCCCTCTAACTTTAAAACTAAGCAAGTGAAAATTTTGAAAAAAAAATACATAATGTAGATTTTACCAATAATTTAGCATATATAACTTTGTCCTTCATACAAACACTATGAAAAACAAAGTTATTTTTGCAGTCAACTAAATATTGTGGTATTTTGGCTAAGTGGAAGTAAGTGGTAATTCAGTTAAAGTTGGCACGGAACCCTCAGTGCGAGAGTCCGACTCGCACTTGGCCGGTTTTTTTACGTATCCTTGTATCATCGTTAAGTAGGTTACATCGATTGGTTTAGTTGGTAGAATCAAGCCTCTTGACGCTAACAAAAGTTTGCACAAGGTACGAAATACCCAACATATCACAAATAAATCCATAAAAAAAAACACCTATTAAACCCTTTTTATAAGACTTGTCCAAGACACATCACACCTTTGGGTACCTACTTAGATGAGGAAAAATCATCACTTTTTTGCATGTAACGAAGGTGTGATCTATTTTTGTTTTCAACTTCCACTCTGTCGGTGTGATTAATATAATAATATAAATAAAACCATGCCTGATAACAGCTTTTTAGTAGTCTGCGATTATATCTACATACGAGTACCTAGGTACATATTAGTACCTATCTGATCTAAAAGTTTAAAAAAACAAAACATTTTAAAAATCTATACATTAAATTCTATTTGAAGTATTATAATTACATTGTTTAAATTAATTTATTTTTAGTAATTCATTTTCATTTCATTGTTAAATCAATTTACGCTGTGTTACTATCTGAGAAACGTAGGTATTATTTGTTGTTGTCTATTTGAATTTAGTTATAGATGTTTGCCTCAGCTGCCTTATGAAAGGTTAGATCTGTGATCGCACGCGTCATTAGTAAAGAGTAGAGTAACGTAGCGAGGCCCGCGGCCTCCAGTTTAGTGCCACAGACCGACAGGCCGATCTTGCCGGCGGACGCTCGGCACGTGTTTCTTCCGACCAAAGAGCGACGCTACCGTGACGATTCTGCTATTAGTGACCTTTTAGACGCAACTGTTTCCTATTGTGTAAAGTGCTGTGTTGTGAAAAATAAGTGTATTTTTTGAGGTAAGTAACTTGAATTTTTTTTAAATGTAATACTAGATACTTAAATAAGTAGTAGTTTTTTTAATAATTACAACCCAAAAGTTATGGTATGGAAAACTTAATTACGGATAAAGTATAGATAAGATAAATTTCCGATTCTTATAAATCCCGGGGACCTTGGATCGATTTCAGAATAACATTTGGGTTGCGTCCTTACCTTGAGCGCATGAGTTTCGGTTTATTTTTATTTAATTCTCTAAAGACTCGCCACCTTGTCGTGTTTATCGTGAAAAGTAGTTATTTAATTATTATTTTTTATTAATATGCCATTCGATTGTACCATTTATTGTATATAAAATAAATCTTACGTTAATAAGCATACGAATCAAAACAAGGGCATAGGTACTAAGAAAGGAATGATGTCATTTTCACGATATGCAATTCAGTAACTACGAAGTAGAGTTTGCCGGTACCTACTATTTTTATACGAGGTTTTTTTTCCTACACAGAGTTCGATAAAAAAACATACATAATAGAAAAAACCTACTTAAAATAACTTCATCAAACAAAACAGGACCTACACATTACTTATAATATTAATTAAGTACATAATATCGTAACTAAAATGACATAATGATTAATGCAGTACCTATGACTACAAGAATCAACAAAATCAATATTGCAGTAAACTAGATAGGTAAGATCAGGTTCCTTGAACAATTACTACTTACTACAAGGTGTAGGAAACGACAAAAAAACGGTAAGGTACCTACTTCTGTACTCTTAAAATCAGAATATTTAAATATTGAAAATTGTGTAGGCTGTAGTCATCGCAGGCGTGACGAACCTACGCACGATTACATGGCTTGGCCAGATGATACACCAAACAACTCAAGGTTCTGACACTTCATATGATATTTAAGGAATTTAAATGCATCTTAGTATCAGTACCTGACTAAACTTGAAAAATAATGTCTCAGGCGGGACTCGAACGAAACCGCATCTCCTCGCATGCCGGGCGCGGAGGTTAAAGGTTTTAAATTATTTTGAGTAACTTTAAATAAGTAAGATACAACAATTATGATGTCGATATGTCAAATCCTGCTTGAACTTTTTATAGCAAACTTAGATTTTTTAAATCTGTTATAATAAGTGATGTAGGTATTTAATATAATAATATTTTATTTTATTTTACGTATATGTCATATCAGCAGTAGTGTGTCATTTCAAAGATTTTATTTAATAACGCAGAAAAGTTCGGGTCATATTTCAATTTTAATTTAAAATTTTATAGCACGTATCAATCAACACGTGCCCATAATTTGTTTATCTTTCTTTTTGATCGTATTATTTAGATTAATATAACATAAACCATATCGCACGTTTGCTTTTATAAAAAAGTCAACGGAAACACATGTTGTAACATAAGCGGAATTCCGATCCGGTGATAGTCAAAACTTTAATAGTTTGCGTAGTAGGACTATCTTCCTATATTTTTCCTTGGTAGAGTCAACCGCTGAAATATGAATGAACAATTCAGTAGTTTTTTTTTTTAAAACAACATATTTATTATTTTTTGTGACTGTCATGATTTAGTGCTTTTCTCTATCATCTTTTCTGACTGTCGTAAACATCAGGATATATATCAGTACTATATCAGTATATTTTATATCCTGCTATTTACAGTGACAGTGAGACGTTTAAGTAAGTAGTTACCTAAACTTTCATTTTCCCTACAATGAAATGAAATGTTAATTGTTTTGGAGTTTATACCATGTAGGTACCTTATTGTTTGTAAGTTAGTTGTAGTTGTAGTAGTTGGAGTTATAGCTATTTTTATATGTCCGATAATATTGGAAACTTATAAAACTTATGGTCTCTACATAATAAAAAAACCTGTAACAATTAAATCTTAGGATAAATAGATGAGTATTTAAAATTCATGACAGTTTACAGGTATAGGAGCCTGTGTGGTTTTAATATCATCTCTGAAATATAATGAAAACTAAAGAATAAAATTGTTGCAATGTGATTGAAATTGGAAACTTCTTTAGTTAGTCTCACTGAAAGCGTACCTACTGTCGGAAGAATACGGGTAGTAAAGTTGTATTTTCATCGTCTCTACCTTTAAATGCAGATCTGTTTATGTAGTAAATATAATAACAACAGATGACATAAACTTAAGTTTGCAGAAAATCCTTAGGCATACAAGCATCATATTCGAAATATTATAATATTTAACATTATTTTAATTTAACTTAAAGTTAATATACGATTTAATGAAAGTAATAATATGCCCAATGATTGAAAGAATCTCAAATGAAATTCTGCCATCTTCGTTATGCCAAGTGAAATAGTACTAAAAAAACCGGCCAAGTACGAGTCGGACTCGCGCACTAAGGGTCCCGTACCCAAATGGCCAAAAAACGTGTTTGTTCTGTCCCCTTAAATATTTATTTTATTTTGTTTTTAGTATTTGTTGTTATTGCGGCAACAGAAATACATAATTTGTGAAAATTTCAACTGAGTAGCTATCGCGGCTCTTGATATACAGCCTGGTGACAGGCAGACGGAGAGATGGACAGACAGCGAAGTCTTAGTAATAGGGTCCCGTTTTTACCTTTTGGGTACGGAACCCTAATATATTTTATATAATTTATTAACTCCCTGCCCAATTCAATATCTGTACCTACGGCAAGTGGTTTTTGATATTTTGTGATGACCCATCGCTTTAGTATTAGTTAAGTTATACAGACAATAAGGACACTTTTGTACTATTGATGTGCTTATAAATTGTAGGTGAAATCCGGAAACCAATAAATAAAAATGCTCAAGAATGTCTTTACCTCTACACTGATTTCTTAGTTTGACATTTGAAACGGTTCTGACCATGGTGGGCAACTATGGTGACGAGTACGTGAGAGCACGCCGCAGTACCGGACCATACATGGAATGACTGCATATGGTCGGGCCCACATGCCTAGACCATCGCCCGTTAATTTATCCCCGATCTCCCAAGCTTTCTAACTTCATATACTGCTTCTCAGTTCTTCTTTTTATTGCAAGGAATTCGAAATAAAAATAGTAAGAATACTAATAAAGTTTTGAAAAGACCAAAACATTTCACCTAAACGTTTGATTATACCGTCAATATTTACATAAAATAAGAACGGCAATGTTACACCCTAGGTATGCTAGCTATGATAAATATATGGACTTAACATTGAAAGTTTTATGATAAAAATATTAAAATATTGGATAGTAAAGTAATGTATATCTATATATGCACTACTATTATATTCTTGATACAAGAAGTTAAAAAGTCTGTTAACCAAAGTGACTTCCCGCCGTCTATCTCTACCTACATAAAATGTTTAAATACAGTTTACATCAATACTCGTAGATACAGTAAAATTTTCAATCCACATCAAAAAGAGGTCAATATTCGAACAATTAACGAACAATGCCTCATCCGTATAAACAAAGCTGCGTTAAACAACGTGAATCTATCTTACTGATCAAATTATCACGCTCATTAAAATAGTTAGCGCTCATCTAGGCTTCTAGAGTAACGGCATTTGTGCATTAGGTATACGGAGAAGTACCTCTGAAATGGAATGTGCTTACAGTACAAAATGTATCACTATTATAAAATTGATAGTTTTAGTAAAGATGAACCTCTGTCGATGACACATAATGTTACTGCACGTGCTACTGTTAATAATGGTCCCTGCTCGATGACTGAATGGTGGACAGTTCCAAACTTTATGTCATCATGACTCACACTTCTGTTGCGTATGGAATTGATTACACATAACAATAATGTTACTTAATGTCCAGTGATGATGATGACGTCATGATGGATGAATAACTTTAGATTTGTTTGGAGAGTAACAAGCTTACTTATTTTGTTAAAATTAATAGTGTGCGTGTGGTCTGAGGACCACTCTTTCAGAATTCTTTAAAACTTGTTCAGGATTTAGTGAACACTCCAAAAGAAATGTGAAAGTTAGAACCAGAATTTGTGAAAATCAAAGAAGAGGGATTTGGACTTCAAAGTTGTGCCCTCAGTCCTGACATAGAGGATTGAGGGCCCACTTGTACCGCATAAACCGGATAAAGGGCACTACAGAAAAAGTCTTCTTTACGTCACAATAATTTAAGCTAACGCCAAACAAAATTTGTGAAAACAAGATATTATAACAAAGAACTGTATTTTTTGTATAATTCCGTTCAAAATGGGACCTCAAATGGAAATTTAGTACTCTAATAGTAATTAATCCATTAACTTTTGCAAACTTTTGAAATATTATGTTTTAGTGCATAAATTGTGACATTTTGTGACAGCAATAACACATCCTTCTTAAAATTCGGGCCCTCAGGTCTCCACTTTTTTGTTTTTGTAGTATTATAGTAGATAATACAAACACAAAATAATGTCTATTTGTAAACAAAAAAGTGCAACAAATTAATGTTATTTGTTAATAATAATAATTACCTACGATAAAACTATAAATTGTAGTAGATACCGAAATTAATAATAAATGTATGAGGGTAGGGTGACCATAATTTAGTTTTTACTCTCATAATTTTTGTAGTGCTAAATTGTGAGTGATGTTTTAGTTTCTACTGCTGCTGTTTTAAAGTAATCATACCGTACAAGTTTTTTTATTTTTATTTATTAAGAATAACAACTTTAGTCAATATAATACTTAATATTATGTTACATTAGCAATTTAATTGCAATCATAATATCAGTATTTAAACTTGAGATATTATATCTTCATGCATACCGGGAAACTACGCAGGCTTACAGCAATAAATATATACTTAAAAAATTTGCGCTGTTCTTCTTCTTCTTATCGTGTCGATGGCGAACTATATATTTTTATGCGACCAATACTCCGCCACTCGGACAGCATTTTCGGTGGTGCAAAGTAGGTCTTTGCGTGAGCAGGTGTGCGGACACGCGGGACATGTTATAAGGTGAGCCATGTTTTGAGGAGTAGCACCGCACTCGCAACTGTTGTTGAGGACCTGGTCCAGATATCCCCACCTGCATAGGTTGTCCTTGCATCGGCCGACCTGAGTCCGCAGCCTGTTAAGGGTTTTCCAGGTCGGCCACGGAAAATCCCTGCCCGGAGGGAGACTTTCCGATGGCGGGTAGAGAGTGTCGGGATATTTTTCTTTCCATCGGGAAACTCTGGACTGAGATGGGTCTTCGTTACTGGTTTGTGTTTGCGCGAAGAAACGCGCTGTGACGCAGTGTCTCGGTGGCTTAGTGGTATAGAGACGCGCCCTTTATGCATGGAGTGGGGAGACGAGTCCCTTCTGAGACATCATTATCTTAGTTTTTATGAGCTTCCGATATTTCGGCACTGTTGCGAGCGCCATGTTTCTTCCGTGAGCATGGCGCTTGCAAGAGTGCCGAAATATCGTAAGAAAACTTATAAAATGTAAGTGTACATGGTATAAACCCCGTAGCAATTAACATTTAACTCTAGGTACAATTACTTATTTGATGTGATCAATAAAGGATTTCATATTTTCGATAATTTATATGCAGTCGATAATTAACGATATATCGACAGGTTACACCATTATATAACAATAACAATAAGATTTACCAACATTAACACAACTGGATAATAAGTATAACGCTACAACTAAACGTTTTCGTTGCGAATATTAATTAGCAGTCGGCCTTGATGTCTGCGACCAGACCAGGGCCACTATCAAGTCCGCAACCGTATAGGGTCTTCTTGAAAACACGTTTCTCGTAATCAGTGACATTGACATTGTGACAGTATAGGTACATGTCTCACTAAAGTGATGTCAGTCTGTTGTTGTGGTTAAACTGTGACACATGCTTGCCTCTGGTTTATAAGAAAATTACTTAGTTAATTACTCAGAAACTCAAATGATATTTATAACTACTATTATTATTAATAAACTACCTCTCCTGCCACCTGCACGCAAGAGGACCTTTACAACGCCAACCAGAAGGCCATTGATGTGGCCACTTTTTGGGCGCAAAGAGTTTAATTAATTGCCATTGACTCGAGAAGAAGAAGAAGACTACTATTAATACTTTATTTATACTTGCAGAATAGCTCAGATAACTAACTGACCTAAATAATACTATACTACTCGTAACCGTCTATTTTTAGTTACTTACAAATAACAATATTATTACTATACGTTTAGTTTTAATATTAAATTACCAGGCCATGCCGCAGATTGATGGAATGCAGATGCTATTTTTTTCACTTGAATATGTTTAGAGAAACAGATCCTATTTATTTTTATAGTGTACCAGTAGTTACACAGCTGACAGCACATACCTCTGGTAATGTTATCGCGAAAGTTTGGATCGATGTTTGTAACTCAATTACGCTAAAACGGCTGAACGGATATAGATAAAATTTCGCAAAGCGATAAATGATAGTCTGGAATATCATATAATTTTTGTGTCGGCTAAAATACGGTAGGATCTTAAACTTTCGTGTTCCATTTTTTACATAAAACACTTAACACTTTACGGGGTTAACTGCATCCGAATTAGTTATTGAAAAGTAAATAGTAATTTACTAATTTACTTTCCCGACGTTTGATCCAATCACATTTTACATAGGTATGACTACATTGTAGGTTATAAATAAATATAAAATAAATAAATAAATGTGGACAACATCACATACATTGTTCTGATTTCAATTTGAATAACAATTTAAAGCATTCGTATTTTGGAAACCAGAAACAACGAAGGTACCACAAACACCTAGTCCCGAGAAAATGTAGAAAAACAATATTTTTTTTCTACATTGACCCGTCCGGGACCTCGGAGCAGGCGACACCTTGAAAACCGGTGTCGTCGTCACGGAGGTTATACATTACTAGTTCATAAATGTATTCCATATACTTTAATCATTTAGTAAACCTTTAATAGAGTAATATTCTTATTACAGTTAACTATATCTTATTGCATTGTTTGTACTTGCTAGATAAAATGATAAAGGAGTCAACAAACATGCAAACTAAAATCCAGTATAAAGCATTAATAAAATCATCTTTGTTAGCTTGGACACGGCTTTTGTTTACAGTTTACGGCGACGTAGGAGTATGTAAAGTAGTGTGAGTATGTCGTGTGTCGCGATGACGTAACGCCTTCCGCGGTGCGCCTGCACAGCCGAGCCGGCCTTCGCTGGCAAGTACCGTGAGTGAAGCCCACTGGTATAAAAATACTGTTTTAATATTTTCAGTATTATACGCATTACATAATCTAAGTTATAATAATAACAAAAATCTTTATTTCTTCACACACAAAGAAAATGATAGTGAAAACCGGTTTCAATATACGAGTAATATAGGTTACAGTTAAGTACCTAGTTGAATTTAAAAAAATAGTCAATAGGAGAGACTAGTCTCTGTCGTAGGAGGCCTGAATAGTTATTGTCCAAGTTATGTATTTCTCTACATGAACAGTAAAGACAGCACTACATGACATATAAGTAAATCAAATTAAAACAATTGATTCAGAAACTAATCCATTAATTACACCTAACTACATCATTCTTAACAATTATTATTAAAAGATAAATTAAGAAAACTCTTATTATTTTTGCACATGCAAGTAAATCCAAAAATTATGTAGGTATTAGACTGTCCTTCCTCTCAGTAATGACTAGAAGTTCTGACGCTCTTGTTTCCGGAGAGAAGTGACTCGCTTGCTCAGCATAGCTCTGCAAAGCCGTCAGTTCAGAGTTCCACTCTGTGAACATCTCCGAAGCACTGCAAAGTTAGGGCAGCCTCAAAATAATTTAATTGCACGCGCAGAGTGTTTATCTTTTTATATTTTCTCCAGAGGTTGGTATTACAGCAAAATACTTCAGATAGCCTTTAAACCGTAGTTTTCATTATTAAAGAATATCATTATCAAAAGGCTTTCTATATCAGCATACAAAGCATTTTGATGATATTTTTATCAGTTAGGTAAAAGGTAGTTAAACGAAACAAGGCCTGTGAGTCGTTAATTAGTTAATGACAATGACTTTGCTCTAGCATTCCAGTTGTCCCACAGTGTTGTCCACACGACCTTGTGCTACGAATGTGGTTCGCTTCGAAGTGGGTGTCACTAAATATATCTTGACTAGATCTCGCTAACGTTAGCTTACGATTTTGCACTGAGTTTAACTCTATTCCGTTAATTTGTTTAATTTTATTACAATATTATAAACCGTACTTATACGTACGTATAAGATGCTTTTGATTTTGATCGATTAGCATTATTATCGCTAGACTTTTTTTGAAATAATAACTACATACTCAGATTTTTACTTTTTTACAATTAGCTGCGACGACTGTATTTAAATAATTTTATGTTGAATTGTACAATATAAGTGTATTAAGATACCTTGCTATAATATAAATGAAGGGCAATGTATACAAGATAATAGCGTACTATTTAAAACAAATATTATGATGTAAACGTACTGGTATTTTGAACTAAGTACCTATTACTTATGAACATTTAATATGTAACTCAGTATTTCTTACAAAGATTACGACTTTTTTGGAAATATGGTGATCACTGTTAAACAACCCACATATAATCTTTTAAAAACAAAGGCTTTTATCTTGTCGTATAAAGCGGAAAATAAATATTTTTAAAGTAAATATTATACGTCTCAATGTGAATCATCTGAAACAGTTTCTTTATCTCCGGGTAAAGTAGGTAATAACCTAATTCATCTAATGTGCGAGGCTAGGGTTTAGCCAACTCCTTTCTGTATAAAAAGTTGAGTAACGGCCTATTCATTATTTATTTATCAGTTGTCATTTCACAGTTTGTCGGGTCCGTGGCTTATGCCCCCAGTGGTGTATGCACCCGTGGTCGTGACACCCGAATCTAATAATTTTATGATTCATTTTTTTATGTGTTATTTCACGTAGTACAGGTAATGTCAAAAGTATGCCTTAACTAAAATATATATTTTAAACTAAATAGTTTCAAATATTATAATGTGTTAAAAAGTGGAAAAAATATCTTTTTTTAAGTTTAATAGTTGATTGTTTGTAATCACACGTAAAGTTTAGCTTAACACTACTTTTTAAGACAAATTATTAGAATATCAGGCAATTTTCTTGCCATAGGCAATAAAAATTGTGATTGAAATACCAATTTTTACTAGGGTACTCACTGTTTTAAATAAATATAGGCATGATTCGAAATATTCAAAAGTTTTTTTTACTAACATCCAATTAAAAACATTTCTAATAAAAATCGTTAGAATAAATATATTACAAATATAATACACTGGGGGCGTAAGCCACGGATTCAGTTTGTCTGCAGGATCTATTTATTATTAATACATTAAGCTATTAAAATATAGATTTTAAAAAACATTTTTTTAACTTGGTCTTATAAATATTTTTACTTGGTTCCCGTAGTATGTCCTCAGGCAAACTGTTTAGTAAATATGGTAACCTTTTTTTATAGTTCGGTCTCTTTAATAATTGTTTACTTTAGGTACTTTAAATTTGCCCGAGGACACTGATTGAGTAACATAATTATGTTCAACCAATTTTGGGTTACGCTCCAGTGAACTATGATTATTTTTGGCCAGTTGATATTTATGTTTTAGACTAATTGGAAGAATTTTACATAATATGCGGAATAATTTCTTGAAATCCTTTACACATTGGCTTAGTTTTTTTATTTACCAAAATCTGCTAATACAGAATATGATTAAGAAATATTGTCACTTAACAACTAACTATTTTAATAAAGAACCACAATTTCATAATGTGATGTGAGTTAACACTGATTTGAACAAGCACCTGCACCACTACCCGGACTAACACTGATTGAGCAAGCACTATTTCATGCAGGAAAACCGCGCCCTCCCTCAAAAATGCATGCAGTACAGTTAATGCAATTATTAGTACCCAACACCGATACAATAAAAACCTTTTTTACATAGGTGTTTCAATCAGTGTTAGTGCGGGTAGTGTGGTGCAGGTGCTAACTCAAATCAGTGTTAGTGCCGGTAGTGTGGTGAAGGTACCTAGGCCGGTGTTAACGAGCTGAAATCATTAGCAAAATAATTTTCTAAATCCATAATTAGTTATGGATTTTCGCATAGTAACGCCTAAGTGTATTAATTTTAGTCTTTTAAGTTTTAGTTATGTGAGTTCAAAATTTTTTGTTTTGTAAACAACATAGGTAACAAATTTTTACTTATAAAACTTTAAATACAAAACTTACGATGTATTTTTTAACTTGCATAAATCTAGCTAAATTAAAATAGCTCAATATTTTCAAACGAGCACTTAATACTAAAGTTAAATGAATTATCTTGTTATTCGATTGCTATTCTTATTAAATTTCGCCAGTCAGTCACCCGCTGGATTTTTGTGGCGCAGCCCTGCGTGTGTGCATGTGGGAACACGCGTGGGCACAGCCGAAGCGGAATGCCCGGATCAATTGCATACAGATGCTCGAGATGCACTTTAGATTGAGTTACTCAACGATACACTCAATTGCTTGAACGATGTGAAAACAAATTCATACGATATAGTTTTCAAGTCTTAATTCGGTAATAATGAAAAAAATCCAAACACATTTCGCTAAATTTATCTCAAATGAAATCTGTATTGAGTGAACCTTAATAATTTTATGCATTTTTTGGCTGACACCACGAAATGATATGACAAATGCTTGACTTAAAAGTAGGTAGTCCTATCATTTCCATCCTATAGATATATTTTTAATGACCTAAGAATAATTTACTCAAATAAATAGCTGTGGTTACCTATTATGGTAAAGGTTCAGCAACGTTTGACAGAGTAATCCATTGGTTTCTGCCGTATAGATTCAACATCACAGTAATCCTCTGTAAGTTTAGTCCGTAATAGTATTTTAGAACGACGACCTTCGTTTGTTTAATAACCAGAGGGCTCGGTGCCAAGTGTCAAGCGACTGGTTCATTGACAAACCTACGTAATACAATTTTACGAGACACAAGAACCGTCGTTTTGTGTTTATGTGTCGTCATCGATACATTTTCGACTATAGTTTGTGTCACCAAAAACCCTTTTGTGTCTGTTTATGTATTCCTCTAATAAAGTAAGGGACGTCACTATACATATCACGAGTGATTACTTGCTCAGTGATATCACGTACATTTATTTCTGAAGTCGCATATTGAATATGATTGCATATATTATTATGTTGTTGTATCTCATTCTTATTTTCATCTATAAGAAGCCTAACTCAAGCTTAATAAAGCAATTTTAAATCGCACTTATCTTTTTCCGATAGGATAACCACTAGGTCGGTGACCTCATCTTTAGTAGATAATGCAGCTATACACTACACATTATGTTCTATCTACAGAGATACAATAAGCCCATACTCGCTCACATAACGTAGCGCGCCCACACATGGCTAATCAAATGATTTTGTCTCTACTGTGATAGTTATGAAGGGACGCACTCCCATTAAAGTTGTAGAGTTCATCATTCATCGTTTGAAGTGTAGATAGGTACTAGATACTTGGACTATCGGCATTTAATTTTGTTTATGTACACTTACAACACGTCGTTTTCTTTGTAGTTTTAGGAGACAATCGATACTGAGTACCTATCTACATGAATACAGTTGTGGTAAGTATGTTATACATGTTTTTAAGAAGATGCAATTTTTCAAACAAACGCTTTGTTTTATCCATTTGAATCACCCTATTCTTAAATTTTGTCTCCAAATATTTACATATCTTCTTAATTCATTATAATTTAGCTATCCAGATATCAATGAGCAAGTTGATAATACCATTATAATAACAACATAGGAGGCTACACTAACTGTAGTAATGACATCTGCTTCAGACATCAAGTGTTGCGCAATATGTGTATCTTAACAAAGAACTCTACACTCTATAAGTATTACAATAGCGACCAATACGTAATACGTATTATGTTCACTTTCAATCTAAAAATAAACCTTATGGCTTAAACTTAAACCCTATTATTTTCTCATTTTGTTATGGCAACGCTCACGGAAGCTTACGACTCTGATAAGCCATTCTGATTTACTACGCATGGCTTTGTATTTAGTAACCATTTTTGATACGAATCGGCTTATATTGGAAAGATAAATATGCTACTGTTAAAAAACATTAGATACGATATCATCTTTTATAGAGTGATTGCACACTTCCGAGAAAGACATCTATTTCTTCGGTATCACATTAGGTAACTCTCTTCTTACAGGCCAAGAAGACTATTATATAAAACGACCTAGTTTAGTTCGGTGTACCTAGCAACCGTAGCGTGAGCCCGACCTAAGACTTTTTTATCACTTAATGATAGAGTTCTCTTTAAGTAAGATCAAGCTTTAAGCTCAAATAACAAAAAGCTCATAAAATGATCATTGATCAATTCTTTTTAAGGTTAGTGCTTCTGAAATTAAACATTATAAACATTATTGAAATTAAAGAATAATTTACGGATTTAAGTCACGTTTTATATTTTAGTCTGTTTATTTAGACGTGTTGAACCTTTGTCAGTCAGTTATAACTAGCGCCACGGTAGACTAATAGGCTAATTTTACTGATTTTATTTCAAAGTGCGGCTTATTTTTGTTACAGTAGAAATTTTTCAAACAAACTGCCTTCTCATTTTACGACTAAAAGCTTTTACTGATTTTTCGCAAAACTGGTAATGGGTTACCTTTAGGCTAGACTGCAAAGGTGGGGCGTTGGTTGATCTAATGGGGCCATAGCGCACGAACTGGGTCGGTTTAGGGTTGCAATGACAGAATACCCAGTACTATATAGGAAGTAGAAGAATATGACGCCAAGCAATCTTTATTCTATTATAATTATAATACACAAGTAGATGCAATAATCTTTTATCATGCAATGGCGGTCTAATATAAAATAGCACCACCTCTTCTTGTCCTTTAAATGTCGCAATAGAAGATTAAATTGAAGAAAACGTGCAGCCGCGTTTCCTCTCCGCCATTTACCAAATTCTGATCGTGAACCCGATTATCACAAAATAGTGATTTTGGATATTCCAGCACCAATTTGTGGACTGTGGACCCATCCTTTGAACGGTTTATTATAATAACACACTAAACATTACTATCCAAACGTGAGTTAAAAATACATTTAGAATAAGTACAGCAGCATGTAGAGTGATATTACAAATCTTATTAAGAATAGATCAGACGGACGTAAAACTAGAGCAACTGGATATTGCATGATTCGATGTTGTAGGTGGAGCAGATGACAGCCCTAAGCTAGGTCAATGCCAAGTGATAATGGAGGGGTTATCGCCACCCTGCCCCGCACTGATTATGTACTGTACAAATCAATGTCACAACTTCGTAATGAAGATGACGGGCAGCAGCGCCTTCCCTCCACCATTGGCTTAAGAGGAAATACAAGGGCCGTTTTTCCATACTAACGTAGTCCCCTGTTTCCTCCCTGGATAAAGCCAGTAGAGCAATAATTTTTATTACAAAAATCTATGGCCCCTATTAGCATGTTTCTATGTTTTCTGTTATTTCATAAATTCATTAAAAAAAAAGATATGAGCCCTCAAAAATCGAAAAAATTCGCCAGATTTTCCGCTGTGCTCAAACATCTAGAAAACCAAAATTTGGATAAATTTTAGAAAAAAAGCCAAACTGTTATAGACTGTTAATGATAAATTCTGCTCCTTTCTGGGCATTAGGAAACGAATAGAGCTATACAATGACCTTAAATACTAAACATGTAGGTTAGATAAAAGTCGAGTATAGGTACTGTTTTAAAGCGCTTTAAAGGCATTAAGAAGTTATCTATACCTACATAGTAACGAATTACTTGTATGTAATTAATTCAGTATCATTCGTTTATGAACAGGGGCCTGCACATAAGGCTATAATTTTTTGTTGCAAACTCGCACTTATGTCAAAGACGTTATGATGGAATAAAGCCTAATGTGCGTCGTCGTCTGTATCAATATTATAACTGTAAATTAAACTTACAACAGTATATTGGTCACATGATGAATAATGAAGCAAACGGCCATAAAATAAAACAGATAAAAGTATCATAGAAAGTTCAATTATTCTTATCCTATAGTTAAAAATGCACAACCGGTAGTTTGGCCTAGAATCGACTTGGTATTAGCTAATGCAGTTAATTCTGGACCATCATGCAATGACGCATTCGATCATTTGAACTACAATTGCGAAATTTTAAGCGCAGCTAAAATAGCTAGAAAGACGTAAAGAAACATGTAAAAACGAAACATGCACATGGATAGATACATTTACATTAAAAAGGCTTATCAAATATCTATTTAATGTTGACTGATAGTTTTTATTTCTGTATGTTTGAGGGGCGTTATAAACCACATTTTTATGATATACTAGCTGTTGCCCGCGACTTCGTCCGCGTCAATTTCTGTTAATATGAACGCGATTATTCTTGCAACATTTTTCACTGATGCTTCGCTCGCAGCTTGATGTTATATAACCTAAAACCTTCCTCGAAAAATGAACTATCCAACACCAACGATTTTTTTAATTCGAACCAGTACTTCCTGAGATTAGCGCGTTCAAACAAACAAACAAACAAACAAACATACAAACAAACTCTTCAGCTTTATAATATTAGTATAGATTGCGTTATATTCAAACATAAGTAGGTACTTTAGTAAAATACTTAAAAGATGAAAGATACATAAAATATAGTATTCATTTATAAGGCTTTTTTATTTTAAAGTAACTAATCCTTTACGATTTTTAAGTTCGGCGCTCTCTAACAGTTCTACTTATAAGTAATCGAAAATACGGTAGGTACTATAACCCTTATTGATTATTAACGATTTTTTGACGATTGAAACACCTTGATTTTTTGGACACCTTGTATAATGATAAGAAAGAAAATAGATATATTTTTCTTTAAATGTAAGAGAATAAATCTCTACGTGCATTGCTTGCTTGCATCTGTCTATAATCTTTAAAGTTCAATAAGAAAATTAGGTTAATCTTTTGGTTCCTAATGGTTGCGCCGGAGCGGTGCTCAGCGGACTGCTTCGAACAATGGATCCGTTACTCCAGCTCTATTATTATTAAACTTTACTGAGTGGACACAAGTAATAATCCATTGCCAATATAGGACTATTATAAGTAACGGAAATAAAGTAATTTAAAATTTAAAGTAGGTGTATTAAATGTGGCTGATTTAAAACGACCAAAGTCAATAACATTAATCAAAGATAGGTACCTACAAGTAAAATCTTGTGAAATAAACTATTAATACGGGTAAAATCTCAACTCATGACGACGATTATTTAATTATTTAAAAGAGCTTTCGAAATTAAATTTTAACGTATCTAATAATGTATCTAGATAGAGTAGGTACTGTTTTCTATTCTGTTCTATAATATAAAAAGAATCCAAACACTTTTTATTTTGACAATTTTATGATAAAATCTAAAAAAATATATATTAGTAGCAAGTGTTACATAAACGTTACCTACATAAACTGTGGCACATGCATACCGAAAAAAGAGATGAACTTCATTTATATTTTCGTGATTTCGTCTTAAAAAGACTTTTCTTCAACTGTTATTATTTTAAGTTGTAAAAACCTGTTATAAACCTGTACATTTAACTATTAATACATCGACGTATGTGTCTACATATCTTAAAATATCATTCTATTTTTACTGCCAGAGCAATCAAAATCACATTCACTATTTTATCTCGACAGTAGCTGGCATAACGAAATTTTAAAAATATATTTCCTCCGACATAGTGGACTGTAATAATGAGGTGTCCCCATGGGCGTAGCAGAAATAGCCCACCGTCCGCGTCAGTCAACAAAGTCTAAAACCGACACCTTGCAGTTTCGTTGCGTGTGCGGATGCCTGCCCACCGAACACACCGTCGATATTTTTACTGTATTACGACTATATTTTTACTGTATAAGAGCTGATAACTGGCGATAGCGTATTGTTACACATTTTATTTGATTCAAATGCTTTCATAATTCCATTTAAGCAATACTCAAACAGATCGGCTCGGTAAATATTTCAACTTTGTTACTGTCTCATACAACAAAAGAAACACATTACAACGTCGATAATTGCTTGTTTATCGACAAACTGCGATGTTTCATTCGTGTAATAATATGTAGACAAACATACAATATGGACGTTTTGTATACATAAAAACAGACCGTGTCGAGACTGGAAATACAAACGAGTATAACGAGATAATGTGTATCCGTGTCCCGAGCATCTAGCGTTTCACACGGCGAGCCCGTGTGAACAGCAAACTATCGACCACCAAACTTGTGGCCCGAAACATAACGGACTGGGCCATTTTGGACGCCCACCTCTACGACGACGTACCTGCGGCAGACCCACCAAACTTTTGAAATTGTACCTACTATTGTATAAAAATATTTCGATTTCGTTTTAATTAAGTCAGTAGTTTTGATATAACAGTATCATACTAGGTATATTCGTTTCTTACATGCT
The DNA here is from genome assembly GCA_949315895.1 of Anania crocealis. NCBI lineage: Eukaryota > Metazoa > Arthropoda > Insecta > Lepidoptera > Crambidae > Anania > Anania crocealis. The sequence goes on from OX438858.1 coordinate 12,384,642, forward strand.
TCTAAGTGTGATGTTACTAAGTTAATTATATTAAAGGTAGGTAATGGAATATATCATTAACATTATAATACCTTAAAAAAACATTTCCATTAATTAGTAATTATAATTAGAACCATTCATCATTTCTATTTTTACCTCGCCTACCGTTGTTTTGGCTTTAAGTACGTAATTTAGAAAATAATCCCTACAAAATATCAAACCTCAAGCAAAATAAATTTGGAACATCGAAACACAAGGAAAACATAATATATTAATTTGTCATTTCGATACCATGCCAATAATGTGCCGTGTTTCCTGGTGAATACCTATAATAAAATTATATAATAGGGGTTAAAGTATGAAATTGCCGATTTGTACTGAAAATCAAAATTGATTATTTTTTAATTTTTAACAAATTTATTTAATCAAAATAGTTACCATTATTATCTATACATTGCTGCCATCTAATAGGAAGGTCATTTATGCCTTTGTGATAGAACTCTGAGGATCTAGACTGCACAAACTGTGTGAAAGCATTTTGTACTGCCTCCTGGAAAGAAAACTTCTTGTCACGTAGATAATTGTCCAAATCACGAAAAAAATGGTAGTCCGTTGGAGCAAGGTCTGGCGAATACGGAGGATGTCGAATGGTTTCTAATTGCAGTTCCTGAAGGGTCAAAATGGTTTCTCGTGCTGTATGAGGTCTCGCGTTGTCATGGAGCAATAATGGTGAAGATCGATTCATGAGTCGGGGCTGTTTTACTGCTAGTTTTGCCAACATTGTTCGGAGTTTGGCACAATAGACATCTACCGTTATTGATTGACCAGATCGGAGAAAACTATAGTGAATAACACCATGCTGAGACCACCAAACAGTTACCATTACCTTTTTATTGGTAAGTTTTGCTTTAGGACACTGTTGTGGCGTTTGACCTGGGGTCAGCCATTGCATTTTTCTTTTACGGTTATCATAAAGAATCCACTTTTCATCACATGTCACCATTTGATTTAATATTCCTTCATTTCTGTACCGATTCAACAAGGCAACACAGATTTCAACACGCGTTTCTTTCTGCACATCAGTCAAATCATGAGGCACCCATTTTTCGTATTTTTTTATTTTATTGATTTGACGCAAATGCGTCAATATTGTAGGTAAGGTTAATTACGTTAAACCATGCCGCTAATTCCTGGCTAGTTTCGCACGATGCGTTCATTAGCAGATCCCTCTCCAAACGCAACATTGATATTGCGGGCTGTTTCTGTCGCTTTACTTCTGCGTCGGAACTCGTATTCAAAAATCACTCGAATTTTCGCAGTATCCATCTTTCTTGTCTAAGTTAAATAACAAAAACAATTGATATTCAAATGTTTCACATTTTTTAAAATAAGAACATCATAGAAACCATGTGAAAAAAGTTTCATTCGAAAACCTCAAGCCATGAAGATTTTATGTCAATTCAAAGAACCTATTACAATAAAACGGCAATTTCATATTTTAACCCCTAATATTTACTATTTTTCTTCTACCACTTTTTCCACTACTTACCTTACTATAATTTTAACTTATTTAGTAGCTTGGACGTCACAATACCCTATAGATAGGCTATAATTTTAAGAAACTCCATGTCGTTTCCGCGAAAACATTTCATAAGTTATATTTTGTTTGAAATCACATGGAACAGATTTAATGCTCTAAGGACACAAATGATAGAGCGCGCTGCCCATTGTTATATCATTTCGTTTAAAGCACATATTATTCGTTTCCCTCTGGACCTAATTCGGAAGGCCATTGCATATTATCATAATTCGACTAAATTTCTTATTCATTTGTTTTAGGAGATATGAGGCGGTGAGACTGACGCGAAAACAAAATACGCTAGTGACGTGACACATACAAAGTATACAATGAAACGTCTTCAGAAATGTTGCTGTTGTGCGTCCACAAGGACCGGCACGCTCATCACTGCGGTGCTGGGTATCGTGCTGTCCATCGCAACCATCATCACAGTTTGGGTGGTGGAGAGACACAGGGTCTCCTTCAAAACCTTCATATTCGGCGAAGATTTTGATAGGAAGCTTTTAGCTTTAGACAGTAAGTTTTCCGAAACAGTTATTAATTGATAGTAGTTCAAGTATTCTGGCTGCAGATGCCAACGTTGTTGCTGTTTATAATAATCGTCATAAATCATCAGTCACATCTGTCGTCAATTCATCCTTTAGTGACGAATATCTGAATCTTATACACCTATGTCTCAAAAATATGCCTTGTATAGGTACGATATGATTATGATCTAATGACCGCGGTTACTACGCAACACTGATTTCCACTGAATAACAGTTACTGAGTTAACATAGTTATGATATGAGGGGGCCTGTTCCCCCTACAAAGTGGCCTCCAACCTCCCCTTATAGCCACCCCGAGCCTCGCATCTGAAAACTGGTCTGATTTGGTATCATTTCTGAATCTGATCGCTGTTAAAGCACACACACACACGTCGACAACATCGGAAAACATTATAAAGTAAATATCTGGTAATCAGAGTATACACACATGCACTAGGAAGCAACAAGTTCACTTACTGCGGTACTGCTCGCTCCGATCCTCAGACCCAAGTGACGCGGGCGCGTGCGCTCTCTAACCACCACTGCGCACTACCCACCTCACGCTTCTTTTTTACTAAATATTATCTATGTACCTACTGGTACCTATAAATAGGTTTGATACTTCGCATTCGCGACAACATCAGACCACAGCTCGATATAGGCTTCTCCAAAAAGTGGATTTAAACATAATGTGAAACTTGGTTTGGGTTTGGCTGGCGACTGCAATTTGGCCAATAGTGGAGGGAAGACGCTACAACCTGCCTTCTTCTAGTAGTTCTTCTTTACTTACCCCTTACATTACCGAAAGGACCAGGGCCCCAATTCCGCTAATTTACAAATGGCTCAATGGAATTGCAATTGCATCGCAATTGTGTATTTTGACACATTTATGGTATGTCAAAATATACGATTGCGATACAATTGCGATTCTATTGAGCCATTTGTAAATTAGCGTAATTGGGGCCCTGAAGGGTTGGTGCTGTTCTATTCTAGGCTGACACAACATCCACATCATTATGTTTCTTGCAAATAATAATGAACTAGGAAATCGGTTCATCAAATTTCAATATTTTACTTGCAAATAAATGCAAGTTCCAGAGATAATCAATTTATAGTCTTTATTTTACTATTTACTATTTTCACTAAATTAAATCGAATTAATTCTGTCTATTTACAGTTCCGAGAATAATATTAACGGTCAACTTATGCTTTACGATATTGATATGCATCCTGCTCATCGTAGCTGTGCAAAAGGTAACGATAGTTCATAATGTAATATTTTTTCTGAAATTAATTTACACTATGTATCAGTTACTTATTAAGTAACTATTTTTATTTTATTGCTACCTAGACGTCGTTTTCGGTAAGTCTCTATAAAGATAGTAAAGTTGATAATTAAAGGTCTTTAATTTTTCATTCGAATTATTGTATCATGAAGTCATATTCTTCTCTACATATTGAAACCAAAGGTTTGTAATATTGCTAAACAAATTAGGTTGTTTGAATATTAGTCTATTGTTGACATATTGTCTATTTTCGTCGAACAAAGCTTTTGAAAGCATTTATGAAACATACGTGCTCACTATCTTCTATTCTATTTAAAAGTATCCTTTAAAAAGCTGTATATTATAGTCGTTTTGTTAAACATGTGTTTCATTTTGCATTATCCAGAGAAGGTCATGGCTGATGCTGCCCTGGGTGGTACTGGGTATCGTGCTAGCAATCGGCTTGCTGATCAGCGTCCTGCACACCTCCATCTCCTTCTACATCCACGACACCAACGATGAAGAAGAGAAGTACAACTACAACATACTGGCTACAATCATACTTGTTGGGGGAATCATTTATTTGTGTAAGTTTTGTAACATCACTGTCTAATAATTAGTACCTATGTCATGTGTCGTTCTCACTTGACTCTACTAGCTTCACATCAAATCTATCATTTTGTTTCCACTGGTCTGATTTGTGCACCTTTTGTAATCATCATCATCATTTCAGACAAACAAAGCCCATAGCTGGACTCCCCCAAAGACACCATGCCCGCCTGCTAACAGCTTACAGCTCCGCAATTCTCTCTCAAACAGATTTTCTCATTTCTGGACCTGTCACGCAGGAAAATGGCAATCATATCCCTCTCTGTTGACCGTTCGGCGTCCTTGTGCTTTCTTATGAGACCATGCTTCAGTCACCTTTTAATTACTTCGTTATTGCATAAATGTGTTGGACCGTCTTTATTTTTAATGATCTTGTATTTCTGCTTTAAGCGTAAATAATTAAGTACACACTTTTGGGTGCAAATTGTAAATTGCAATTATTAGATAAGTAATAGATTTATATAAATGAATGTTTTTACTTTTTTTGGAGTAGATACTCCAAAAAAAAGTAAAAAGTAATGATTTAAGTCACAAGCCGTTGAAAACCTACACTGCTTTTTAAGAAAATAAATTAATATTGCATCGTTATTTTTTCAGGTGTGTACCTGTATCTTTGGGCAGTTGTATTCAGCCACTACTTGGACGTACGTGATGAAGAAGAGCGTGGCAGATACCGGAAAGCACCTTACAGACGGTAGTGCACTAATGTGCTTTTAATTTGACTTAGAACGAGTTAAGTCCCGTATTGTGCAAGCGAAAAATTATCGCGAATACAATACTTTTAAGAACGTTTTAAATAATTTCAAAATCTGTTCTTTGTTAAATATCACAAAAGATCATTGGAATTTGAGTTTAACAATTTAAACGAAATAATAATGGCATCTTTTATTTAAAATAAAACGTGAAGCCATATCTGCGCTTGGTTTTATTAAGCGAATTACACGTAAGTAATTGATTATCTTTAATACAAATTGGGCATCGATGGCAAAATTCAGCCTAGTTCTGGACAATTATACACACATTTCTAAAAAGTAATTAGTCTATTACATCTGTTGATTTACATCTCGTACATGTATACATAATGGAATAATTATTATTAACATTGCCATTTGATGTCAATAATCTGCCCATGTTAATTTTAGTGTGTAAATTAAGATTTACGATACTCAAAATATCTATTATTGATTGTTAAAAATAAAATTATTTAAGTGTACGTTGTGGTGTTTTGTAATACGATAGACTTGTCTTTTATACAACGTAATTGGATAACATGGTATAAGTATTTATGTAAAGTAAGCCAAAATATTGTTTACACCAAAAGTTTTTTTGTAAACCTAAGCCACTTTTAGATTCAGGTAAAATGTTTACGTTAAGCAATTCCAAAAGAAAATTCTAGACTTTTGGCATTGCTGTAAGTGACTTTTGGGTAAAACATGTTTGGAGCGTTAAGAAACACCAAAGTATATTCCAAGAAATCCCAGATAATCATCACGCACTGACTTAATCCCTCAAACCCCAGGAGGCACTCGGGTGCCACGATAACAATTGATTTCAGTTAAGTCTGGAATAACTCACGATCGAGGGATTAAAATTGGTGGCTTACACGGCATGGCATTCACGTATTTTGTCTTTAAAATGTTAATCCTGATTTTTTAAATAGAATTGGATTTAATTATATCGAAAACGATGACTTTGCCAGAAGCTTTTCATAAATAAGATCATACCCATCTTGTGTGGATCATAATACTACTCCAGCTTTTAATGGTAGTCACATCATAATATGGTCAGAAGTACCTATGCAAAATAGGATAAGTACTGTATGGAACTTTATTATTTATTTAATTGTTATTAACTTATTTTTGTATTTACTTTATTTACTATAAATGTTAAAGATGGTAATGAAATTAAATGTCTAAACTTAATAATACCTTTTCTTGTTTTACTTAATAATTATTTCCCTTATACCAACTTATTGCGATCGAGTTAACGTCATTCATCAATATCACCACATGTAAAATAGGATAAATAGATCTAGCTAGTTTTTACTTTCAGAAAACGTCGTGTTATCCGTGTTTTCGGGCACTTAAAAACTTCAACAACATCTTTAGCATACGAAAGTAAATTTTGCCCCCATCTTCGAGGTTATGTAACACTGAAAATGTTTAAAACTGGCCAGTTAGAAACATTGCCAATGAAAACTTTTTTTGAATTTCAATTTTAGAACTCTTTGGTAACCTAATGTCACAGAACATTTTCCATGTTTATTGCATTCATTTGTCATTTGTTTTTGTCAATTGGCGGCAAATCTAAAACTCTTTTTACACGTGAAAATGAACCTAACGCGAGAAAATTTTCGGTCAATGGTTTATCATGACTTTCGTTGTGGGCTTACTCAACAACAAAGCTATGATATGCTGCGATTAGCATTTCTTAATGAAGCCCCGTCTCGTGCCACTATTTACAATTGGTTAAACGAGTTTAAGCGTGGACGTAGCAATCTCAATGATGATCCGCGTGAGGGACGTCCTTTAACAGCGACTACTGAGGATAACATCAGTACTATGCGACGCATGATAGTGGAACCTATCAGCAGATACGGGCAAACTAGGCATTGGTATGAGTCAAGTTAAAAAAATATTACACGAACATTAAGGCGTCAGGAAGCTTTGAACCAGATGGATTCCCCATACTTTAACCGACGACCAGAAACACCTTCGCATTGACTGGTGTCGCCAAATGTTAGATAAGTTCAACGGCAGTGACTCAAATGCTGTATTTGACATCGTCACAGGTGATGGAAGCTGGATATATTGCTATTACGAACCCGAAACCAAAAGACAATCAGCTCAGTGTGTTTCCTTTCGAGGATCGGCCAACTAAGGTAAAGAAAAGAAGAAGTCAAGGAAAAAAGATGATTGCCTCATTCTTTGGTCGGAAAGGTCATTGAGCGACAGTAGTGCTAATAGAAGATGGAAGGACAGTATTACTGCAGACTGGTATGTCAATCGCTGTTTGCCTGTTGTCTTGGAAAAAATTCGACAGCAGCGCCCTTGAAGCAGGATCCTCCTTCACCACGACAATGCTTCAGCGCACTCCGCAAAACGGACTGTTGAATATTTGACTATGGCAGGTGTCGAGATAATGAGTCATCCGCCATACAGTCCTGACCTGGCGCCCTGCGACTTTCATTTATTTTTAAGAACTAAAGATAAAATTCGAGGTATTCGCTTTACGAGCCCTGAAGATGCGGTGAAAGAAAGCGTACAAAAATGCCATAGAAGAGACCCCTAAGGAAGAATGGGCCCACTGCTTTTCTCAGTGGTTCCATCGAATCCGACGATGTGTAGAGAGGAACGGAGATTACTTCGAAAAACAATAAAAGTATTGGCAACTTTCTACATTAAGCCGTTTTTCATTTTCTAAACATTTTCAGTGTTACCTAGGTCATACAAGTAATCAGCTCAGGTTATTATTTTTACCTTTTTTTAATTATTTTTTTTGTTATATTTTATAGTACCTTTGTAATTCTTATCGTAACATAATTTCTGAAAAACACGATTTACAAAAACAACATGAAAGTACAAAGTAGCAGTCAGTCAAGTTTAAGGAGATTTTACTAACGTTTTACAGTATTAACTTAGGTACCTGTATGTAGTCTTTACGTATACCGCTTGCTTTAGTAATTTAAGTCAAAATAATGGGGGCTATCGCTAGCGAATTTGCCACTAGAGGCGCTAGTGTCGCGTGAGGTCCAATATCATTCACTTTGTACTGGTTTTAGCGGAATTTGTTGCATAAATTATAATTTCTTCAATTTACCTGCTGGAAAGTGATCTCTTTCGTAAAATATCGCAAATATGGATTATTTGGCGATTAATGTGAACGCTTTAAAAGCGGAATTAAGAAAAAGCGCAAAAATAGGCGGCCTCAAGAGCAACTATTTCAGAAGTTAGTTTGTTGATATCAAGATAGTTATTTATAAACAATATAACCTTAATTAGATTCAAGATATAACACTTTGTTTCGGCGCCAATCGCCTTTGACTGTTATGTACCTCCGGACCTCAGTCTACAGTGGCGCCAACTGGTGAGCAAAGAAACGGTAGTCCCCATTGTTTGAATACGCAGGTAGCGTTTTTACTATGACTGTTTTTTATTTTAAAATAAGAAAATTAGGTAAGACCGACAAAAATATAAGAATCTGTAATTTATGCAAATTATTAAAAATTTTGTTGCTCGAAACGTCAGGAATAAAAAAAACGCATTTTATATATTTGATTTACTTAAGGAAAGAATTGTTAAAATATTTATTAAAATAAATCCTAAACTCATCAATTAACTAGATTCTAGCATTTTGTCCAACCATAAAGTTTCTACTAAAGTAATCATGCATTTACATTAGGTATATTATACGGAATAGCTGATTTCTTTATTATAACTTCATAAAATGGGCAGCATACCTTATGGCGTGGCTAAGAACGGCCAATAAAAGAGCACTCGGATGTTGATCGCATAATGAGCTGAAGACTTCACAGCGCCACTTTAAGTATCTATTTTTCTTAGCAATATCACCCTCCATAGCCAGCCCCACAAGTTTAGTCCGATTAATTTCGAAATTTCGAAATTCCTTAATACAGTCATATTCATTTACCCAGCTTATTGCTTTGTTGAACCAGTGCAGACGGTGGAACTCCACATACCCCATCATAGCACACAGTGTTACTAGAAGCAAATTAATTAACAGATATAATCCTAGAAAAATACGTGTCATTACCAAACACAGCTGTTAAAAAGTGTCAGTTTCTATTCACAGATATACTGCATGTTTCTGTTATCAATTAACCGAAATACGTGAACAATTTATTGAGAAAAACAGACAATAAGTATCATCTTCACAGCGGGACTCTTTACATCGAACAAACATGCTTAAAACATAATAATAATAAAAAGTTAATTAATATCATCATCAGCCTTTATTAGGACACAGGCCTTTCCGAAAGTTATTTTATACTAACCCATGGACCTATGTAGTCTGTAATAAATAAATTTTGAATTTGAATTTTGAATTTGAAAGATGAATTTTACCATCGCCTCGCTTAGCAGGCGGGTTGGACGATCGCAGTTTGGCACATGGATAGAGACGTTGCTGCCCCTCTTCTTTTGCCAGTACCTTCTTCTTTAGTTGCCTCTAACGACACTCATAGGAAGATAAGGAGCGGTGCTATTGTTTTTATGTTCCGGCACGACAAAAGTTAATAAATAATAATGTTGTAAAGAACCGTTTTTAAAGATAAGAAAAACTGTAGCATCTTCCAGTCTTTCTAATTTCTTGATAGTTCTTGACCATACTCTGCCGAAACGGCTCTTTTTTTTGGTTCAGATTAAATGCTCAAAGTGCGTGTCGAACCAAACACACGTAATTTGATAAAACTTCTTGTATTCTTATGAGTAGAAAATATAATATATAAATACTGTAAGTGCATTTAAAATGAAACTTTTTGTCTCTAAAAATACACAAATGTTTCTTTGAAGCATGTATCTCTCGCTTTTGTTGTTTAACAGCTATCAGAATGACTCTTCTCTTTGTTATACTTACTCTTCTCTAGTAATACAAAAAAAAAAGACGTGTGGCACTCGGAGACTGCCGCGGTAAAGCTATTGCATAGCTTGCGTGCGTCAAACAGAACCCACCTCGTTAAACAGCACCCCGCTCGTCGAACAGCACCTACCTCGTTAAACAGCACCCCACCCGTCAAACAGCACCCCACCCGTCAAACAGCACCCACCTAGTTAAACAGCACCCCGCTCGTCAAACAGCATCCACCTAGTTAAACAGCACCCCGCTCGTCAAACAGCACCCACCTCTTTAAACAGCACCCCGCTCGTCGTACAGCACCCACCTCGTTAAACAGCACCTTGCTCGTTGAACAGCACCCACCTCGTTAAACAGCACCCCATCTGTCAAACAGCACCCACCTCGTAAAACAGCACCTCGCTCGTTGAACAGCACTTACCTCGTTAAACAGCGTACCCGCCAAACAGCACCCCTCTCGTCAAACAGCACCCACCTCGAAAAACAGCACCCCTCTCGTCAAACAGCACCCACCTCGTTAAACAGCACCCCACCCGTCAACGGCATCCACCTCGTCGAACGGCACCCACCTCATCAAACGGCACCCACCTCGTCGAACAGCACCCACCTCATCAAACAGCACCCCACTCGTCAAACAGCACCCAACTTGTCGAACGGCACCTGCCTCGTCGAACGGCACCCACTTCGTCGAACGGCACCCACTTCGTCGAATGGCAAACGCCTCGTCAAACCGCACGCACCTCGTCGAACAGCCGTATCACCGCTGTGCCGGTCGAAGTGGGGAGCGTGAGGTTTTTTCGTTACGGAATTTCTGGATTCGGTCCCCGCGCTCAAGGCCCGAGATAGAAGCTATGCAATAGCTTAAAAAATCTAAACTTACTGTGTTCCAAAAAAAGATCCCTGACGAAGTATCCTCGTCGTGCAAGATAAACTGTCTCCCGGTACATAAATGCGCATAATTTATCAATTTCTTCTAGGTCTTCTTCTTCAGACATTATATAGCATTTTCGGATTTTCAGACGTAAAAATATGTTTAGCATTCTATAACAAAAATAAAGTTGACTAGCCTTTTTCTGTTAATCAAGTTAATACTTATATCCCATTCAATCCCATTCAATTTTGTTGCCCGAACCGGCGATGGAACCCAGGATCCCGAGATCTTGAACCGGTATTTAAACCACTATAGTCCAACGGGGCGTTAATAAAATCAGTATCTAAATAGTTTGATTTCCAATTTCAAATTGCAGGCGAAGCCGCTTTCATCACATAAAATGAAAACTGCTAAAATATTATTCTTATCAAGAACTTCGATCTGACACAGTCAATTGACCTCTGCGATTGTGACTGATTTGATTAATTAATTGTTACCTGTGGCTCAACGAGTAGGCTACGGACGGTGGTGTTGTCATGCGGTGTTTGCAATATTCATCTGCAATACATGGCCGCGTCGTCAAAATGTCTAACGGCTCTCGGTTATATGCGATTCGAGAAATACATGCATCTATCGAAATAATGTTAAGTTATTTTGTTAATAAATTAATAAAAAACATATTAAAATTACTCATATCAAAGAAATTGCGTAATACCAGAATCATCCATACTAATAAAGTAGTCAGACATGGCTTCAACAAGTTCAACAAACTTTTCTTTAGGGAGAATTCCGCCATCCATTTCTTCGATAAAGTCATTCATATATTCATTACTTAGTAACCACATTTCAAAACGATTTCTGTTAAAATTTCCAATGTTATGTACTAGGATTTCATCATTCTGGAAGAGTTTTGATACTGAAAGTGTAAAGCGAAATATTTTTTTTATGAAAATATTTTAAACTTTACTTACATTGTTAAAGTAAGAAATAATTGCACAAAACGTTTATATACATACATCTGTATTCAACATCTGACCAGCCATACGAGGCGTGAAGATATATGTAATGTGATAATATATTTTCGGCTTCATTTATTACTTTTAACATCAAATCTTTGTGAGAACTTTCGAGTTTACTTTGGTCATCAAGTAAAGTTCTTTTTAGAAGTGCTGCAATAGTAAACCATTAAAAATTAAATAGAAAACAATTTTCAACACTGGTGTGTTTAATTTATGAATATTTATAGTAGATACCTAATGAAAATGTTGACTTACATTTTGAGATTAATACTGATACAGCAATATTGCAATCTGTGTTGTTCGGGAAGCGGTTAAAATATTTTATGGTTCGCTGTAGATGATTTAAATATCGATTTAAATCAGATAATGTTGGCAAAGTATAATCTGGCACCAAGTATCGAACTGGGAATTTCTCTCCCGCGTAATTATAATTTATACGGTCTACCATACCGAGTTCATCACTTACGTCGTATGAATATACATCACTAGTAATATGTGTAACGATATTTAATAATGATAAGAGTTGCACAAACATCATTTCTAAGACTCTTATAGCTATATGATATCGGACTGGACTGAGGCTTTCTCGGAGGACTTCTGCCGTGTAAATCAATTATAGCCCACTTCTTTTTAATTATTTTTTATTACTATGCGCTTGTAGTCATCATTCACACATAGGTCAAATTAAGGTCAGTAATCCTGTCGTAGTTGGTTAACATTTTTGCATATACATAGGTAGGGACGTACTTATTGCAACCGCCTTTATTTTATTATTTTGTATCTTTTGTATAGAAGAGAGTTGAATTCATGCTAGAAATTGGCAGATTGTTTTTCCAAAGCAAGCTGTGTTAGATACTACTAATTACTAAGATAAAAAATCTGGGGCTTCAGGCTGGAATCAAACTCACGTGTCGTTTGAGCGTCAGTTCTTTCCAATGGTGCTTTCATAGAGCTAACGTGGACGTTTATTACGTGTTATAATAAGTAGGTTTTGTTATTAATACGAGTATAACAGCATCAATATCATAGTCTCATTTAGTGCTGCGATATTTACCTACCCCATACTTATCCCTTATCCCTTAAGTAGTACTTATCTCTTAAATAATTGTTGATCTTAAGCGGTATTAAACAAGTTCTAACTCGTAAATATTACAATGTCCATTAGAAATAATGTACCAAAAAAAACGATTACTATTGTTGCGGCAGCCGCTTAGGATGGCCACATTATGTGTTTGCAAATTAGGTATTTCATACTGATTTAAACTTTCATGGTCACTATCACTAGAGTTATTTTATTCGGGATTTATACAATGTACCTATGTGTAATATATGTGTTCTCCCGTGATCATGGCGCTTGCAACAGTGCCGAAATATCGGAAACTCATTATAAATAAGGTACATGGTATAAATCCCGAATTAAATAACTCTAGTAGGTATTTCATGTCTGTCAGTCAAATCTAAGCTAATAACAATTTAGATAGCATGTCTAACTAATGTACAATTGTACAATATTGTTTCAGACTATTCATTTTGAAACACGCTTTGACGCGCACGGACGTATTAAGTATTTTGCTGCGGCCGGGTTCCGGGTGTATAAACCTTTCACAGCTAGGACGTTACATTTAATTATGTACCAACATATTTTTATAAGATTATTTTTATTGACAAAAAAAAACACTGCTAAGATGTTACACACAATGTTTACATAACGTGGGCCTTGTTTGGCAATCTGTTAAAATTGCACGTTTATCAACACGCAACGGTTACGGTCAAATATATTTTTAGTTAATGTCCTGCCGGGAGTAGGTTGTAATAGGTGGGTACCTACCGAACGCAGGACGGCATTCATAGACTTGCGTAAGATAATCATACATATACCTACTTAAACTACACTCTAATAAACTTCAAAATTAAATAACGTGCAAATAACATTATATAAAAAAAGCATATAAAAAAAAGTATAAACCTACTTATCAAATACATATATATAAATGAAATATATATATATATATATACAAATAAAATGCTTAAAGGGTTTCAAGCATTTTATTTCAAGGTAAGGGAAGATCTAACAGTAGACGACTAATATTACATCAAGTGTAATAATAATGTGTCTAAACATAAAAGTAATTATTTCAAGCTATCCATCATCAAGATAATTATCTTCTTCATTTATATATATACGCAAGTCTATTTTTATTTTTGTAAATTTTCTTTTTATCTTCTAAATGCACATTACTGTGCCCGTTTAAATGCATTTCTTTCACACCAGTTAGGTTGGCTGGAAGAGATCTCTTAAAGAGATAAGCTTACCTTTGTAAACTGTTTTACTGTAACAACATTTATGTATTTTGTGCGCAATAAAGAATATATTTATGATCATAATAATAATAGGGGTTAAAGTATGAAATTGCCGATTATTTTCCCACTTTTTATTTTGTTTATAGCTCTTAAGTATAGTCATATTATTGCGTAATTCTTTTTGTATTGTATCAAAAACTAAATAAAGTAACTTTTGACAAAAAAAAAATGCAATACTAGTGCCTATTACTTCAAAGGAAGTCGTTGAAAAGACCCCTTACAATGTGTCAGCTGACCTTCTTGCTTCAATTAAGTATATTTGTATTATATACTTTGATTTTCAGAAATTTAAATACTATAATGCGTAGCTTATAACCATCTAACTTTTACCTTTAATTGCATCGAAAACGGTTCAGGCGTTTTTAAAAAAACTAAAAAATTGTTAGTATGGAAAAATGCCTTTTCTCGATTTCGTCCAAACAAAACGGCAATTTCTTACTTTAACCCCTAATATTATTACAGAAAAATAAAGTTTTTCATCAAGGGAATTAATTTGGAGAGGCCTATGTCCAGCAGTGGACTGCAATAGGCTGATGATGATGATGATGATGAATTAATATGAACGATACGTGAATAATATTATATTTGATTTTATTAAGTATTCTGATTTTAATCAGGAACTGCCAATGCGTGCTGCTAGTGAAGACCACTACCCCTGCTTTTTCCTAATTGGTGCTGCTTATGTGCTGCTGACCACACGACTCGTTTCATAGTTTAGGATATTTTGTATGGGAGTTGTGTCAAATTAATCGTCAATCTATGTTTACCGGCTGTTTAAGAATTGGTGAACTCGGGTCTATTAAACAACAAATTTTTATGGCTTGGCTGTAAAACAGTTTTGTTTTTTTAGTCTGTTATTGTCAATGTCAATTCTCTTCTCTGTCAGAGGAGTTTTTGGCGGGAGTTCGTGAAATACGTTTGGAGTCCGTTTATTTTATCGAATTTTTATTGTTTATAGTGATTTTTGGGTCGTAAAAGTGGTGTTATTTTGCGAAACAAAGTGTCGTGCGAGTGAACAATATACAGTTCGGTGAAATAAGATGGTGTATGAGTTGTAACCAAGAAAAGTGGACCGTGAATTTTGCGCGGGAACGCGAACATTCATCTCTTTCCTGGGGGGGACTTCTCTACATTCCTTCAATCTTTCGACTGTCTCCGAAAACTCCATCGAAACATTAAAATGTCTAACATCAACGTTTTAATGCAAAAATAAAGACAATATTACTAAAGAATTGGCTGTATGGACAAGGTCCGAGGCCGTTAAACTTACTAAAGAAAAAAAATCTTCTCTGTCAGAGTTTTTCGCGGGAAACGAAAAGAGAAAGATGGACTTTGTTTTGTAATTTTGTGAAATTATCCTTAGCGGCATTTATTGTGATATAGTGGTGGCATTGTTTTATTAATGTGTCAGTGAGAAGGATAAATCAAATAAAAGTGAGAAACA